>CAMZMU010000107.1:54480865-55699075 GCA_947311845.1 Poa pratensis
TCGAAGTCTGTCCTTGCCGGCGGCGACGCTCCGGCTCACACGGCCGTCGACCATTGTTGCGGAGGTCGTGGTCTTGGTTTCGCACGTGCTCACAGTCCGGGGATACTCCATCACCGTTGGGCTCGGCGTCGACAAGACGCTTATTCCGGCAGTCAGCGGGTCGGGGGCATACCTGGTGTATGGTGTACTGCCCGCCTGACGGTGGCGACCCAGATGGAGATTGGATATCGTGCGTCTAATTCTTCAAAAGGTCGAACTTTAAGATAAGCTGCACGTTAAGCTTACAAACGACGCCGGCGAACCACTGCCAAGATCACGACAGAGTGCCGGACGGCCACCTGCTTTGAGAAAGGAGAAGTAATGGCGTTTCCAACATTCATCAAAAGGGTCGAACTGAGGAGTTGGCATGTCTCAAAGACGATTGTTTCAGTGTCAAATGTGATATCACCGTCACCAAGATCCGCACGGAGGACACACCGCAGTTCGTCATGGTGCCACCCTCGACATGCATGAGCAATTGGTGGCCGTATCCTCGAGACCGGCAAGCTGGCGGATGTCACTTTCGAGGTCTCCGGCGAGACGTTCCCGCACATTGGTGCTGCTCGCTGCTCGGTCTTCTGTGTTCATGGAGCAGTTCCTTACCATGAAAGAGAGTGCCGAACCACGTGTAGGCATCAGTGACATGGAATCGAGGGTTTTCCTTTTCATGCTTCGGTTCATCTACACCGACTCGTTGCCAAGCTAGATGATGGTGAAACCGTGGAGATAGCTCAAAGCCTGTTTGTCGCGGCAGGTCGGTATAACCTCGAGAGGCTCAAGTTGATCTGCGAGAACATATTGTGCAAACTTCATGGACGCAAGCAGTTGCAACTGCATTGTTATTTGCTGAGCAGCATGATTGTGTTGGGCTTAAGAAGGCATGCTTCAAGTTCCTTGCGTCTTTCCAAAATCTGAAAGCAATGATAAGGAAGTGATGGCTTTGAGAAGCTCGAGACCACTAATCCAAATATTCTAGAGAGTTAGTCGCCAATGTTAATGCCCCTTGATCATTTTGATTGGAAAGAGACAATATATGAACAATTTGTTAGCATTTATATTGTAGGTTCGATTTCATAATGTTTTTTAAGGCTCTAGAAATACTGGTCATTTTCTTAAGGCTCCATAGTATGTGTGATGTGGCCATTACCATCTTTCTTATCCTTACAAATTATCAATGGGGTTGGGATCGCTCCATATCTTTATAAAGGCAAAACTTTGCCTCGTTTCAAAAAAAAAAATGGTTGGGATGATGCTTCCGTGAAATAGTTAGTTATTTTTTGCAAACGTCATTGATTAAAGAGGAGACCATCACATCAAGGACACAAACATATATCAGCATCAAATGCTAAGGGATTAGTTGTGAAAGGTGTTTAGCACAAGCGGCGATACAAACACGTCCCTCCTCCTTGACTTTCGTCACTAGCATCGGCACTACAAGGAAACAGCTAATAGCCGGCTTTTAATCACGGCGGGCAACCAAAAGCACACGCCGGTTATCTGCCGGGAACAAATTCCGTAGCTAATCACCGACGTGACCCTAAGTTGTCCACGCCGGTGATTTGTGGGCCCAAAAATCCGACTACGGGGGAAAATTTCACCGGCGTGGGTTCAGTTGGACAAGCCGGTGATTACGGTGTTGATTACCAGCGTAGGTTAAGTTGGACACGCCGGTGATTACTTTGTCCGGAATTGGCTGGTGGCCCCGATATAATAACCTTCTAATCACCGGCGTGGGCGACTCGTACTCGACGGTGATTCCATTAGAATAGTTCTATAGGAAAATAACTTTGTGAAATTTCCCCACCCAGTTTCATTTTCGCGCCCGCGCCTCTCCTCTGTCTCGCGCCCGCGCCACATTTGACGCCGCCGCCCGCCGCCGCCGGAACGCCTCGTCCCCCTGAACAGGCGCTGGACGCTGGCCGCTCCTCCGCTCGACGTCGGCCGCGCCTCCGCCCGACCGCGCCTCCGCCCTCCGCCTCTCCCTCGACCGCGCCTGTCCCCCAAGCACCGCCGGAGCCGCCGTCGTCCGCGAGCTGTCCCCGGCCTCGTCTACCACCACTCCAACACCGACGCTGGGCTTCGGTGCCGCCGCCGTCGGCGCGAGGTATGGCACCCCTTTCCCTCCACCCCTCCCTCGCTCACGAGGTTTGTTGGAATGCCGAGACCAATTTTACATGTTTTGGAGGATGAATTAGGAATTTATTTGGAGATATATGTGGTTACCGCAGGTTGGGGAGATGAATTTGGGTGTAAATGGAGATGCACCCGAATTGTGTTCTCATTTTCTTAGACGGATTAGTACGTGGTTGAGGTCTATGCAATGTGTTGTTCGCGAGCATTTTCGCGTCTATTGTTGTTTCCTATGCAGGTATATGAGTGCCAATGTTTTGACGAAACTTTGACTCACGTCTGTTTCGTCGAATTTCTGGCACTCAATATGTCCAATTTTAGCAAAGGTCATGCCGAATTTTTTGGCATGACTTAATAGTTTAAGAGATTTATGTCCTCTCGTTCAACCAACTGACGGGGATGACCATATGGTACTACAAGCTTGCACAGGCTGGATTTTAGAGTGGCCGAAGGCGCTAATCCGCTAGATGTTGTCCCACAGGAAGAAACACCGTCGCCCCCCGCGGTGCAACAACGAATGGGCAACACATCCGTTCCATCTCCTTTGGGTCTAATACCAGGAACAAGCAGCACATCAGGTCCATCTCCTTTGAATCCTTACAATAACGTGCAGCCTGGCAAACAAGTATTGCAGGACAAGGAGTACGACCCGTGCACGACTTTTCTGAATGATCATGGCGATCCTGACATGACGTCACAAAAGCACATCGATGACACGGAAATGCAACATAACAATGAGATGAGGTGACTCCTTAGCCCTCAACCGAACGCCCGTGTGCCAATAAGAGTCTTCTTTTCAACACGCCACCAGACGACGAGGAGACCCAACATGACACACAAAAAGGGGCAGTCTTTAGTCCAAGCACAGTGCGTAAGGCAGTGAATGAAGGCATGGGACGTGGTAAACCTATACCACCTCGCCAGCCGGCCCCAGCCAGCCAGCCGGCCCAAGGAGCAAAGAAAAGGCGAGTTCACCCTTCTAAAAAGAGACATCAAGCAGAAACACAACCGGCCGGCCCCGCTCCGAGTACCGCGAGATCTGGTGGAAAACGCTGAGGTTATATCACATGGGTGAGCCTATGCTATCACCGGATCAGCTCGCGGTCGCGCCCCATGAAATCGCTTGTCTGCATGAACAGATCCTCAAACAGGAGAAGTGGCTTCTTTCCTTAAGGGTGAAAAGCGCGCTACCGTCTTTCCGGTGAGGGTGACTGACGAATATGTGGACTGGGGTCATGAATACCCCTCAGAAGTGTTCTTTGTGTACTTCGAAGACGTCTTCAACATGATCCACCTGCGCCGGTTGTCTTTATCCTTTCTCCGCCTATGGACGCTCCACTTAACCTCCGCTATCATAGTCGACAATATCTTGGACGTCGCTATTGCGGACCCCGAGATACTATACCAAAACATGTTCAAGACCAAGGCCGGTTGTACTAGAATGGCGAAATATCTAACAAAGTTCATGCTGCAGAATCAGGGCAAGACAAACCTTCTCGTGCCCTATTGTCCATAGTAAGTCACTCGCCTACATTACTTTGCTTTGATTTTTAGATTTCCATTTCTTATGAAACTAAATATGATTGATATTTGGTGCTATGTTTGCGCAGCGATCACATGGTGCTCATCGTTCTCGATCCAAAGCGTGGTACTGCTCTTTTTCTGGATTCGGACCTCCACAAGAAACTCAATTACGATAATATCAAGACCACTCTGGATCAGGCTCTCTTTGACTACAGCAACCACGATGGCGTGCTCGACCGAGATCATGTGAAGAAAAACAAGTACGGAATGGTCTGCTTTCGACACATGACCAATTTCAAGTGCGCGAAGCAAGCAGAAGATAGCAACATGGGAGGCTACTTCGTCCTCCATCAAATGTGGTCGTTCGTACGTGCGAACAGATGATGGACGGAGATAAGACCATCCTCAAGTGGGCTGAATGCTTGAAGAATCTCAAGGATGAACATATGAGAGATAACTGGGCGCGCATTCAGAACGAGTTTGTAGTAGTCCTCAACAAAGATGTCGACACCGTCAACGCCCGGTTCTATTGCCAACCACTGGATAATGACGACATCATCAACCGCTAAAGGCACAAGGTGGCACGGGGATATTCACAATTGATGGCTTGCGTGACTTCAACACCATCAGCCAGTAGAGCGTTCCCAAAACTTGTCGTTGTAATAGCTAGCGGCTTATCCTTTATATACCTTCCGTGAACTTTACATTCCGTGGTAGAACTGTGTTATTTTGTGTCCGTAAAAACATATTCAAGACTTATCGTTGTAATAGCTATCTAGTGGTTCAGACTTTCCTATTTAACTAGCTCTATATTAATTTGTGATCAACTTTGAACTTTAAGTTAAACAAGTATTCATATTTCTATGCGTGTATGTGGCGCCCCGACCCGACTGCTATACAGTGATGCTGTGTGTCACGGTTAAGCGATACAACCGGAGGTTACGGGTTTACCAATCCCGGGCCAAAACCTTTGACAGGCGTTGCTCGGAATTGATCATCGGCAACGCAACACCCCGATTGATGTCTTAACACAGGCACAACTATCAATGCATAATAGAGAGATCAAGACTTGTGGAACAACTGGCACATCACAGACTCTACGACTCAAAGCATTATAGTTCAACTCTTATAATAGAGAAAGATAGGAAATTACAACCAGAGGTCACAGACCCAACATTACAACATGCGGAAGCGAATTAAGTTGTTCTAAACAACAAGATCCAAATTATGGCCTAAGAGGCCTACAGATAAACATTCAAGCGCCAGCTGTTCCGGGATGTCCCAAGCTGCCACCTGGGAACCCCAGACTACTCGTCGACGTCCACAAAGAACCCACCTTCGAGGTCGGTGAAGTCCTCCTCTGAAACAAAACAAATGATGTTGAGTTCGACGAACTCGCAAGATTAAATATAGAGCTTTAGCTCGATGAGGCTTACAAAGTTTTATGGCTGTTTTGCATAAAGCTGATTTTATTTATAAAACACAACCCCATGGCATCGACTAATCAGAATATTTTCAAAAGGGGTAAGAAGTACTCTTCTCTTTTAATCCCTTCTCATCATCTACCACCATCATCATTGTACCTGTTCTACAAAGGCACCTCCCCGAATCACCCTCGAGGAAGTCAACCTGCATTCTTGAGTAGTACCTTTAGTACTCAGATTTTAATCATTCCGTTCAAGTTATTCTATGATCTTATCGTCCTTTCCCAAGTCGTCTAACCGTGGACACGGCTTTTCGAAAAGATTTACCTGCAGGGGTGTACAATGTTTGCCACGCGTACCGTCCGGCCCATTACCTGTACAATTAGCTCTCTTCCTTGGAAAGCCGGCTGGGTGGGAGCGGCGTCGACTTCTCCCTCATTAAAGACTTTCCAGGATCATCAGTGGCGGTAGGACAGGTTCAGTGCCTCCAACACCCTGCCCCACGGCCACTTATTTTCCTAACACCACAATCCTCATCCCAGCTCATACCACCATCATCACGCACGCGCAAATGGAAGCTCAAACTAGAGGACCCTGGCTAGTCCCGCCGAGTTATTTAGTCTATGAGGGTTCCTGCACTGCGAATGCATAGGCCTCACGCATGGTTGCACGCTCAGTCTTGGTTCAAGAGGTAAAGAACTCGCACCTAGGCAGCGAGAACGAGACAAAGCGCCACAACCACAGTGGCCTCTCATCCCCACCTTTAAGCAGTTTATTACCTGTCACCACAATTTCTCCACCATCATCCGAACATTTAAGCATCTGTTCCCAACATGAACCATCCACCGTATAGCTAAGCATTTACTAAGCATGGCTAAGCATCAACATAGCATAGTTAAGTATCTCAGGCCAACAATACAAACCTATGGATAATAGGAGGGAAACTGTAATGGCATCGGAATCTTAATGCAACTATAGGATACTCTAATCCAATAAATTGACATTTGGAACCGCATGCAATATTATAGTGGAGAAAATATTTGCGGAAACATAGGATAAGACATGCTCAGAGGGGGGATTACGCTTGCCTTGTTGATATGGCTGGTAATAGGGATCGTCACGAGGCTGCGGTGTCACTTCACTCCTTGATCTACCGAGGCACAAACAATAACGGGAAGGAACAAATAAATACCACGAATACAACCGGTGCAATGCACAAACATGATGACATGACAGTTTAATGTACCGCACTTAACATAAGCTATTAGCCATTTTAAATGGGGTGCGGAAAGAATTACTTCAACTAGATAAGTAAACACCCCATATTTAGCTTAATGATTCTACTAACTTGTAACAAGTGCAGTCCTTTAATGGTGCTCAACTATGCATGATATTTATTCTAAGGAGTAGTTCACATTTTTCTGGACATTTTGGTATATCAAACACATTTTTCTATGCACCGATAAAAAGTTATTGCATTTAATAATTTCCTCTTAGATAGGTGCCTTACATAAGTTATTTTAAACCACCCTCGAATTACTTAACCAAGTTAGAAAGAAAAATAATTGGAACAGGAATATTTTTGGTACTGGAACAATTTCGGAATTCATCCGGAATTCCGAACCACTCGAAATTTTCCGAACTGGTTCCGATCCCATTCCGGAGAAACGCAAAACGGTACTGGACTCGATCGGAATGAGGTAAGTAGATAGCCGGAAATTTCCGGTCCATCCGGAATTCCGAGTCAGTTCCGTATCGATTTCGAGCGAAGGAGAAAAACTGGATTCTGTACACGATAATTCCAGGCGACGGCGACGGCGATCTACGGCGAGAGAGGAAGATGGAGGGGACGGAGAGCAGTAGGAGGTGCGCGTGCTCACCCTAGACTCGTGGGGAGGCTCGGCGAGGTCGGAGATGGACCACAGCGGCGGCGCGGAGCTCGACGGTGCTCAGCCGTAGTCGGTGAAGACGAGGACGGCGCGGTTGATTGCGGCCCTCCCGCGTCGATTCCTTCGGCGGAGTTGAAGCAGGCGACGTGGCGGAGCGTTTGCCCCAGACGGCGATGCTCGGCGTGGACTACAGCGGCGGCGCGGCGGTCAACTGCGGCGGCTAGGTTTCCGCCATGGGGAGAGGAATGGGGAGAGGGAAACGGGGAAGAAATGTCGGGGAGCAGGTGAGCCTCGTGTGCTCTTCTTCTCCTCGCAGCGCGGCAGGAGGGCGTGGGCCCCAGCGCGTCGAGACGGTGGTGCGGCGCGAGCAGCTCGCGCGCGCCGGTCGCTACAGGGGAAGAAGATGAAGATTTCGCAAAAAACCCTGGAATATTTTCTGCCATCACAACCAAGTCCTTTTCTGCTTCTTTTAAAAAAAAACCAGCAGCATTCCCCTGATTTAATTTTGGCACCAAAACATTTTAGAAAAAATATGACAAAATTTGGGGAGGCTCCCCTTAGCCTGTAGAAGCTCCACAAATTTTGGTGTCTCAAAATAAAATATTTTGTACCACTTTTGTTCATAGGTTTCAATTATGGCATTTGGGTAATTTGAAAAAATTGAAGATTACCCTAGGGATTTTAGAGCAAGTTCAAATACATTTTGAACTCTTGGAACTTCCTTGACAAAAATAAGAGGTCAAGTAAATTTGTTTTGCAAGTTTGAGTGCCGTCCTGGTTTTGCCAGTTTGAACACTTCCATTTATTTGAAATTTTGGTGAGACAAGTGTGGCATTTTGTTTAAATGGTGCCACACCAATTTAGGTGTTGTTTAGCAAATTAATATGGAATGCCATGATACAATGAACACAAAAGCGAAAATTTTACTCAGGTTTTCAGGTTCTCAAACTTTGGGCTGTTACAGTGTATTCTCGAATCTAGTCTCTGCAAACGAATTTTCGAATATGGTCGCTAAATACGAAATATCGAATATACAACAATTACGTAAACTATTTGAAAATTTAATTAAAAATAAATAAAAGGATTACTGGTGTGCCATAACACACCACGCCGGTAATCACCAATACCTGATACCGGGAAAAAGTTGGATAACCGGCGTGACTGCACTCGCCGGTGATCCCATAGAATCACCGGCGAGTCTCGCCCTCGCCGGTGATCTGATTGAATTACCGGCGTGGCCATGCACTCGCCGGTGATCTCAAATAGCACTGGCATAAGGTTACCGGTGTGGCCGTTTCTCGCCGGTGATTAGCTGTTTCCTTGTAGTGCGGAGACACAATTGATTTTTTGTTGAAGACTCTCGTGTTTTATTACCTCCATATCTCCAAGCAGATTCGGGTGGTTGTCGAGGCCTTTGAGAGAGTTGTAGCAATTTCTCCAATGGGAGGCCGACCTCATCACCATGACTGACGCGTTGAACAACTCTGAAGTCCCCAACCAAGAGGCCATGGCAGCCCGGATCCGCTTGGAGTAGCTCTGGAGGAAGAGCATGTGCGCGGCAGTCTGAGGTGCCGAGATTTACATAACTGGTAGAGAGGTTCATGAGTCCAACCTCTGGTGGCGAGAATATGCCCTTTCGGTTGAAAGTTCATGCCAAGAAAGCCGAGATATGTCGTTTTAATAGGGAGATCCGCACCCTCTTATCTAAAAAAAAGAGGATCCCCATAATAGCCTCAACATTCATAGGAATAAAAGTTAAACAAAACTAGCTTCGCTCTAGGTGGCCGACGTTTCATCCATTAGCTCACTAACGAACTGTGGTGGATCCGCTATTAGGAAGGCGGTGGTCTGAGATACTGATCGTGTGGGTTTAGTGGTTCATCCAAATATTTGTCGATAATCCATTCCTTAGCCAATGCGTTTAATCATTTCGTGAGTAAAGTATGACCTTGTGGATTGGTAACTTCTCTCGCTCGGCGTCGATCTGGCCGCCCACGGAGAAACGATCCAACCTCCGCTAGGTATCCTGAGTCGAGATTTTAGCACATAATACCACTTGTTGGGGCTTTTTTTGCACAGAACCACAACCCTGGCTTTGTTTTGCACAGAACACCAACATTCGGGGTAATCATTTGCAGAGAACACAGAAAACGCTGTTAACTCGTTTGACCACAAATTAGGAAGCTGGGCCCACCTGTCAGGGTGAATTTTGCGTTGGGAAACAGTCCTCAACATCGGTATCACCTTCGCAACGAACCAGAAAATCATCATAATGGTCTGATTTGTGTTGGGAAACAGTCCTCAACATTGGTATCACCTTCGCAGAACCAGAAAATCATCATAATGGTCTGAGTCAGTTTCATCATCGACAATGCCTTCATCTTGGCCATCTCCCTCCATGTGTGTTACCAATTGAGCAGGTTCGACCTCAAGAAATTCCCAATCCACATGTGCACTGCCGAATCAAAATGAAATTTTAGGGTTCTTCCCGTATAGAAATAACACCAAGCAGAGAAATTTCAGACAAAATCGGGCATTGTGGAGTGGATATTACCGAGTTAAATACAAGGAATCGCTGGAATTCATGTCCGTCGTCGTCGTCGCCGGCGCGCTGCCGCGTCCGCCGCCATTGAAGGCTCCCATGGTCGCCACCTCCGCTTCCAGCCCGTCAAACACCAGTGCGCCTCCTGCCCATCAATCCCGCCCTCCTCCATGGCGGATCTCCGCCGCCCCCGCTGCCGTCTTCTGCTCCGTCGGCCGGACGCATTCCCGCCGTCTAGTCGCCGCCGCTGCAAACCCTCGAGCGGCTCTGCTCTGTTCTGTTTGTTTGATCGAACCTTTTTGGTTCCTTCAGCTCTAAACGGTGGCACTTAAACAGGTGGGCCCAGCTTCCTAATTGGTGGTCAAACGAGTTAACAATGTTTTCTGTGTTCTGTGCAAATAATTAGCCCAAATGTTGGTGTTCTGTGCAAAAAAAAAGCTAGGGTTGTGGTTCTGCAAAAAAAGCCCCAACAAGTGGTGTTATGTGCTAAAATCTCATCCTGAGTCCGGGAAGAGTTTGTACTGTATAAGTCTAGGCATTGAAATCATGTACAACTCGGACCTGGCTCAGTGTGGCTTGTCAAGATATTAGTAAACGAAAACGAAGCGGATTGCCCTAATAAAAGGTAAACGAAACGGATGCTGATTGGTTTCCAAGTGCCAATCGGTGTAGGCATCTGGTACTATAAATAAATCCAGAGAAGATGCAAATCACATAGGTTTCTCGAACGTGTACCTGTCCCTCTGCCGAAGCTGCTAGCAATCTATTCCAACTGTTCGATCCGCTCCACTGCCGTCGCCGGCCGGGACTGGACTGCCGGATATGCCTAGCACTTCCGAGCCCGTCCTTGACGGCGGCGACACGCCGGCGCACACAGCATCGACCATCATCGCCGAAGGTGTGTCCGGGTCGCACATCCTCCGGGTTCAGGGATACTCCCATACCGTTGCGCTCGGCCGTCCGATCGCGTCCCGCCCATTCAGCCTCGGAGGACATACCTGGGCAATCATGTACTGGCCCGATGGCGCCAGCTCTGATAGCGTCGATTGGATATCTGTTTCTCTGTATCTTCGTCACACCGATGACGCACGAGTCAAGGTGAGATGCAGGTTCCGCCTGCTAGACCAGGTGGGTGAACCGGTGCCAGAACACACCACGCCTTACGATACACACACATGCTATGGCAATGACGAAGTCACCACGGCTCACAGGTTCATCAAGAGGGAGGAGCTGGAGAGCTCGACGTGCCTTCTTAAGAAC
This sequence comes from Poa pratensis, assembly GCA_947311845.1. NCBI lineage: Eukaryota > Viridiplantae > Streptophyta > Magnoliopsida > Poales > Poaceae > Poa > Poa pratensis. The sequence continues at coordinate 54,491,674 of CAMZMU010000107.1, forward strand.
GACTCCTTCAGCATCAGATGTGAGCTCAGCGTCTCCATGGAGACAACCCGCACGCAGCCCAGCACAACGACGCCGCCGTTCGTCGTCACGCTGCCCCAGCCACCGTTTTCCGACATGGCTCGTCAGTTCGGCCGTATTCTGGAGACCGGCGAGGGGGCGGACGTGACTTTCCAGGTCAGCGGCGAGATGTTCCCGGCGCACAGGCTCCTGCTCGCCGCTCGGTCCTCGGTGTTCTCCGTGCAGCTCTTCGGCCCGATGATGGAGACGAACGATGGTATCATACACATCGATGACATGGAACCCAAAGTATTCAAGATGATGCTCCACTTCATCTACACCGACACGCTGCCTAGCATAGATGCCGGCGAGATCACGGAGATGGCCCAGCATCTGTTCGTGGCCGCGGACAGGTATGATCTCGAGAGGCTGAAGTTGATCTGCCAGAACACCCTGTGCAACTACATGGACGCAACAATGGTGGCGACCACGTTGGCACTCGCTGAACAACATGGCTGTAACGAGCTTAGGGAGGCATGCCACAAGTTCCTCCTCGCCTCAGTCCAGAATTTAAAGGCGTTCATGGCGAGTGATGGCTTCAAGCATCTCAAGACCATTCGCCCCAATATCATACTGGAGCTACTCCGTCTTCGGGCGGCATCTCAAGACAGCGATGGTAGTATTACAGACTGAGTTAGCCTTTTTTTTTTTGATGAATTACGCTTCTTCTTTGTATTTCTTATATGTCTAGGGTTCTTTTTCTGCTTCTTCCTCTATATTGCATCTTCGGATCTGCATGATATTGAGTTGTTCGCTTGTTTTATCGACCCGACTACATATCCACGCTTACAATTAGAATGGGAAAAACAATTATGTGACATCGATCGATGCCATAAAAAGTCATATGGCATCACTCTTAAAATCCATCACATGAAGCTTCACAAATTCTGAAAAACTTCTGTGATGTACATCACAAGCTGATGCATACATGTGTAATTTTCAAAAATTCAGAATCATCAGAAGATCTTTTTCACCCTCTGATCGTGTAGGAGGACCAGGAACCAGCGCTACTCAGGTTCTTTCTCATTGTGATGCTTCATGAATGAGAAGGAATCCGTACTGCACGAATGTTTCATTCAAAATTCACAATACATCCACTAGTACCTTCTAAGATTTATGCAGGCAGATACAGGTGGTCTAAAATCTAAACGACCACAGATTGACCAACTAGCTCACAACGCTGACTGCTCTTCCTTGCTTACACCGTATTCTTCAACAAGCTTCGTCACAAGTACCATAAGATCGACAAACGCGCTGAGTGATGCTCGCAGAAATCGAGCCTCTACAGCTTCAAAGCGTCTGAATTCGCAAGACAAGGTATTCAATCATTACACTCAGCGCAGCAACAGAAAGGCAATCCAAAGAAAGATGGTGGGGATTTACTCACACGGCAAGCTTGCCACCAGAAACAGTCATCTCCCTCTTGACCTTATCTGGCTGCAACTGCAATACAAAACACACCAGATAAAACTTTTGACAATCATGCCATGAACAAAGATAAAGCAAAAGAAGCTCATGGAAGCAGGAGACATGGTTAAAACTAGAAAACTAGCTTCTTTACCTCCTTGTCAACAGCTAACGTCCTGTGGACAATGGAAGCATGCTCTTCCGACCCATAATCAACTTCAAAGTTGCTGTCAAACAAAAAGGTTTTGTTACTGCACTCTAGAATTTCTCCAGGAACCATTGGCATGAGAAGTGCAGGAAGGGTAACATCACCATCAAATCATTCCTGTATCTATCTACTACTCAGCATTGTTCGCAAATAGCATCCAAAACGATCAGTACACCATCACTTGTTGGTAAGACACGAGACATGGCAGAGTTTTCTTTTTAGAACGTCACTATGATTGATCATTACACCTTTCTTATTGTCTCAACGCTGAAGAAAAGGAAATCACCGACAACCTTCAAGACGCTCAACTAAGTCGAGTAAAAGCAGTGAATCTAATATATAACACAAGGAATACAGGATCAGCACGAAATTTCCATGCCTTTCTTTTTGCCTAAACCGCTAGCTTCTTGCAGGCAATCCGTCGAACACGAAGCGCACAGGTGGAACCAAACGCGAGGTAGTAAATAACACCGCAGTCCAGCACGTAGCAATGAGAAAGCTACGCAGGTTTGCTGAACAAAAAAGCTACGGAGCAGAAGAGCGAACCACGACGGATAAGCTGTGATGGCACGAAAATCTCAGACATCAGGCGGAGGGAGAAGAGAGGGAGGGGTCACCAGGTGAACTCCCAGCCAGAGGAGGGGGCTGGGGCCGTGGAAGCAGCCATCGCGGCCGCACGGGGGGCGGGGGTTGTCTGTCCTGCGAGAGCTTCGAGCGGCGGTAGGCCGCCTCTGTCGCCGCCGGACTCGTTGAGGGAGCGGCGGCGCGCGGTGTATGTTGCGAGCGCGGCGGGACGGGAGGAGGAGGCAGCCCAACCCCAACGCGGGCGGCGGACAACGATTGTTTATTTTTCGTGGGCCTATGGGCTATGGCCTGGTGCGGGGGTTGCAGCAGCCCGTCTTAAACGTGCCTAGAAAGAGTTCTTTTTAACATTCGAAAACCAAGAGGGTTTTGTCCAAAAGAAATAGATTTTTTGTTAGCACGAGCGATTCTTTTCTACGCCCCATTTCTCTTTGCCGTCAGATTATATTCGAAAAACTATTTATATTATTATATTCCTAGGCATTCTTGGAAAATAATCCTCCTAGGCCTTGTAGGCTTTTCTTTTTTTGACATGGAACACTCGTAATGCCGGTCACCAGACGGGTTACAACAGTGGGAAAGTTCGTCGTCCAGACATTTTGATCTCCATGAACTCTACCCACACCCCAAGCCGCTATCTCATGAGCCGGCTTATTACAATTTCTGGGAACATAGACAACTCTAGCTTCTGTGAAATCCATTTGAAGCCTAAACTGCATATCAGTAATAAGATTGCCGATAGTGGACATAGAGTAATCAGACGAATTCATGGCCTGCTGTAGGTTGAGGCAATCTGTGTCAAAAATGACTTTACCCATACCCAGTTGATCTGCAATTTGTATTGCATTGGAGAGAGGGCATGCCTCCGCATGAAAGGCATCACGTAAATCATGCAAAGGACCTGCAGCTACCACACATACCTCAGGTCTGTTGTTTCGTGCAATGACTCCCCAACCACCGCTCTTAGAGACATCACGGAAAGAAGCATCAAGGTTCAGCTTTATGAAATTGTTTGGAGGTACCTCCCAGACTCTGTTATGTGTAATGATCGGTTTCTTTTCAGCACTCAAAAAATTTCTTCCAGTCCTCTACTTGCCAGCGAGTACTGAACTGAAAGCTGTCAATACTCTGATGATTTTCACCATGTCTTCCTCTGTTTCGCTCATGCCTCCACATCCATAAAAGGCAGACCGAGCGAAGCATTTCTTCAGATTGCAGTTTAAAATTTTCATCAAGCATCTCCACTGCTGATCCACATGGTAGCAGTTTTAGGCGTACAGTTGTATGCTTTCTAGCTAGCATTTCATGAAGAACATAACATGAACTTTTATATGGAAACGTCAGCAGCGCATCTTCTTCTGCTAAGTGGTTTCACCATTTTTTTTGGCAGGATTTTCCACGAGAGAATACTTGATAGTACCTATTAGTTCAAGCATATCTTTGCTGGGCAACTTTAGATATATTCATGTAGTTTAATGGGTTTCAGAATATCCCACTTGGGTCATATTCCTCTAACAAAATACTGAAACACATGCTAAGTTCTATCTTTAATCCATTCTAGATAAAAAGCATTAACAGTTGCACGCAATAATAACAAGAATAGAAATAGATTACAGTTCACATGCCCGCATGATGGTCACCACAATACAAAATTGAGATACCACTAAAGATCACTGACGTTTCATCAGGACTCAATGTGGTATCTCAGTCACGCTGATTGGATGGTACCTCACTATGCTTTCTTTTTTATTGATGATGTCTATACAGATTGAATAATCTGGTAGCAATTTTTTTCCTCTGCCAGATTTTACAAATTAGTATCTTCTCTCATAATGCTCTCAACTTCTTTTGTCCAGTCGGACAAATCAGTATGCCTTGACGGCAACAGGGGGTCAAATGGTCATTGGCGTTAGCTGAGATCTATCTGTATGGGAATGGAATCAAATTATTTTAAAGTGTTGCTTACACCAGAACTTCCTCTCAAAAAGGCAACTATTTTGGCTCATATTCCTCTAACAAAACTATGCTTCGGTAACAAACCGAAGAATCTTCTCGCAGGCTTAGAGGCCAATTCTTCTTTAAAAAAAGGAAGAACGCCAAACTGCGCACAGAGCACCTTCCCCTACAGTGACAGAATGTTATCTTCGATCCACTCAGATAGCCTGCGAATCTTCTTGGCCATTTCACCGCTCTTCGGAAAGTAAGACTCGGCATTGGCAACCATTACAGTGGCATCATGTTGGACAGCCTCCAGAGTTCTATAGTAATCGTTATCCAGTCTTGCCCTGATTACCTCAATGGAAAACTGGACAGGAAACCTAAAGCAGAAATTTTGCAGCAGAAAATCTTTTAAGACAGATATTACTATCATGCATAAAAAAAGTACCAATATACTCTATATGAAATATTTCTCCAATCCAACAACGGTAAGGCAATGAGGCATCAGATCTTAAAAAAAAGGTAATCCTAATATTTTAGGAGTATATATTATGTAATGCAACAAAACCTTCCAAGACAGGTAAAACGAAAGTTTGGTATGAAATAAACATGAATACAAAAATATAGTGCATCCTGATATTCTAGATACTGCTATGAGCATATATGGATGAAAAGGAGTAAACAACAGAACAATTCAATGAAAACACCCCATATAAATAAGAGTCTCCGCTGGTTGAATGTTTACCAACATTGTTTATCAAATCTGTATCATAAAGTAATTGAAATGGAATTTAGGCCTTATAGAGGTACAGCCAGCAACTTTCTGATGTAAAACCAGCATTTATTTGACTTTGATGGCACATAATGTCAATTCGCAAAATCTAAGATCCATGATTGCTATGAGATTTGGCAATCATAAAAGGTAATTTGCAGAAGTGTTTGTGCATATTTTCTAAAAAAGTATCTGACACTGTAATCATTTTAAAAACTACAGTTATTGTTCCATAAATCTATAACCACTAAAACCTCACAGACATATAAGGTGATTTCACAAAACATACATGGTACAATGTATTATCCTTCGATTCTATACCTTACGAGGACTATTTCACAGTAGTCACCATTGTCACTTTTATTTCAACAAGAGTTACCTGTTTATGAAATCTGATTTTCGTGCAACGGTATCCAACTTCAGAACACCATATTGATCCTGAACATCCATTATTAAATATATACTTTAGTTAGTCATAAAAGAGTAGGCAAAGACTGTTAAAATTGAAAATAGATAAACTTTACCTGGTTTCTGTGAGACATTTTCTCTAAAGTGGTCACTGCTGATAACAATTTATTCCTGATACTGGAATCAATATGTGGATGTTTCCACGAAACCAATGGGTTATCAGCATCATGGAGCTCCCACGGGCTATGCAGCTGACCAGAACCATCATTCTTATATTGTATGACATATTTCTCCCATGGACTCTCAGGAAAATCAGTTGATTTTGGCCTTATCGCCAACACCCGTCCCTCCCACCAACTTCCTCCTCCTTCCTCTCCATCATCTGCCCACCAAACTCTGCACTTATCTCTGATAACCCAGTTCTGCGCAATAGCACTTCAAACCGTGTTCTTTCCACAAGAAAATCAGGGAAGTCAACTGGCTCGAGCAATGTGATTATAAACTCTTTGCCAAATCCGCTTGAAGTGTCATCAATGAATTTAAGTGTTAATTTACAGCAGTTTTCACCAGAGCCTCTATAAGTTGTATAAGAAAGGCCCTGAATTTTGCAAAGCTCTACAGCTTTAAGGCCTTTAATCCGATTCCATGGGCAACTATCCGATAATCGCTTTATGTTAAGATATTCCTCATGGCCCTGCAAAAGGAGAACACGAAGTATATAAGAATAGATTCATAAATACTATTCTAGGAGTCACAATGGTCTATGTGTTTGTATTAATTCACTACGCATGCTATTCTCCACAATCAACTAGTTACCTTACAACTGAGGTGTGTAGAAGTGGGAACATGTGGCAAACATGATTTCTTTTTATTTTTTATTTTTTGACAGTTACATGTGGTTTGAGATCATGAAATACAATAGAGAATAAAATTACCTGGCGCAAGTACATAACCTCATCGCCACGTTGAGGAATATAACGGTAAACATCTTCATGCTCCAGCAACATCAACCAACAATTCAAGGATACTTTGTGCTTTTTCCCCACAAGATGTGTATCAGGAGAGTTGCAGCCCTCTCTTCTGCTCCTAGTAGACCTTAAACTAGCAGTCTTGGATGTTGATCCCCACTCACGCCCATCTGTAACAATTCGTCTTCCACTAGTTGATGCTTCATTGGACGAATTTTTCACATGAGAGATAGCATTCCTTGCTCCAACATCATCAGGGTATGTGGATGACCTTCTTGCGCTTCTTCGCAAACTACCTGTACCAGTTGCAACAGGACTGTAGTCTGGAGGTTGATACCCACCATCATCGTTGGAGACGGATGTACTATCTCCATTTCCATAGGAATCTGAATCCAAGTTTTTCCTGTACTTACTTGGTTTTGTCCTTTTGTACACTGCACCGTAACTCTTTGCAGATTCAAAGTGCAACCTTTTTGAATCATGTAAACCGGTGCTTTTATCTGTGCATTCCTGGAAATTTCTAGATGGACTAGGGAGGTCACTGCTCCTCTGTTTATTGGTGGTAGAATCCTCATCCTGCTGCATTGGAACTTCATCGTACTCAGAGATCATGTCACTCCTACTGCAGTAGCCATTAATTTGTCTGGTGAAATTGTACCATCTGGAAAGCCTCTTGAACTAACTAACTTCAGTTTCAAGGTAGGATGAGAATTACTATGGAACTGTTGGTTGCATTCTCTGTTATTTACCTCCTCTACATATGTATTATTGTCGTTAATTATCCTTTCTTCACCAGGTAAATTACCTTCAACATAAACATCAGTATCGTTGTTTTCATGGATGCTATCCAGACAAACTATATGTTGACCCTTTTGTACACTCTGCTCAACCGGTTGTTGGATGTCATTGTCATATTCACGAGGTGTCTTCTTACTACCAAACTTATCAACATCCTGCGAAACTGCATTATTTGAGGGCTGCATGTCTCCAGCAGAAGAGTCACCAAACTTGGGACGCTTTGAAGATCGCAGCTTAACCTCACCCCACTTGATTGTACTATGAACAGAAGAAAAAGAGGTCATGGTTTGACCTCGATCTGTTAGTAGTTCAGCCTTGCAAGTAGAAGAACCTCCAGGCTCAAAATCCTGTTCCGGCTCAACTGCTCCGTGTTTGGCTGCTGCAAGTGGCACCACTGAAGGAAATTGGATTTTTAAATCACGGTGTGGTATCCTCAGACCAGTTTTCTATTATTTTCACAACTTTCCCTAGTTTCAGGGAAATGAGAGGGTTCTGTAACATCTTCAGAATCCTGTTGGTTACTCTCTCTACCTCTACCATGCCTTGGCTGGCTATACCATGCTGACTGCTCAGCTTCTGTGCTATCTGAGTTCAATTCACTGTCTGAGAGACTGCTCTGTGAGTCATCTTCACAATCTTCTGTCGAACCTCCCATCTTTGTGAAAAAACTGAGTGCATTGCGAGCTGCACGTCTTTGAGGTCGCAATCCCCTAGATTTAGGTGATCTTTTCCTTTTACTAGAGCGACCAGTCTTAGACTTCCTACCTTTATGTGGCCTTGATACACTAGCCACATCATGCTCATCCAAATTTCTTTTCTTAACTCGCCGACCAGATGAAGTAACAAGATCAGCCTGCAAAGAATATAAGAAAAGATAAAAAAGTTGAAAGGTTAAAATGTAACATAAAGGAAGATAGAATGATCTTGACTGTTGCCTCTTACATCAGATATTTTCTTCTTTCTTCTAGACCTGCGACGATTAGCACTATTGCTCAGGTTATTCTCATCAATTTCTGCACTTGAGTATGAAGCATCAGAGGAATCACCACTCAATATCTCCTGCTCTCCTTCAGTAGACTTATCATCCATGCCATCATACTCAGAATCAGTATCATCAGAGATAACTTCATTATCTACTTCAAGATCAATGAAGTCCGTTATCTCTGGAAGTGGTTCCCACCTATCTGGATCAATAGTTGGGATGATTTGGTATTCGCCTGTGGTAGCATTGTAAGTGGGGCCAACAGCAAAATTTACAGAAGGGGGTCGCCACTCAATACCCAGAGCACCTAACCGACGTTTCTGGTACATGCTCTGATAAGGTTCTGGGTATGGTATCATACCTGCAATTAGTAAATAGCAATTATAAGCATGTGTGACCCACACTATTACTATATGGAGAATAGACAGATAGAGAAGTTAGATACCAGAGTCACACAAAAGGTCTTGAATATTTCTCCTATAGGGTGTGAGCTGTGTTTCCTGGATACATTAAGCAAAAGCAGCATTAAGAAAACCGGGTAGCTCGTGATGCACTTAGATAACCTTAACCTTAACAAAGCCTTTTGTCCCAAACAAGTTGGGGTAGGCTAGATATGAAACCCTTTCACGAGGACTTCCCAGGAGGTCACCCATCCTGGTACTACTCTCGCCCAAATGGGTTTCATACCCATAGGACTGGCTAGTTTTTACGTTGGCTCGCCAAGCCTATCACAACCCTTAGATATGAAACCTTTCACGAGGACTTCCTAGGAGGTCACCCACCCTAGTACTACTCTCGCCCAAATGGGTTTCATATCCATGGGACTGGCTAATTTTTACGTTGGCTCGCCAAGCCTATCACAACCCTTAGATATGAAACCTTTCACGAGGACTTCCCAGGAGGTCACCCACCCTAGTACTACTCTCGTGGGTTTCATATCCATGGGACTGGCTAGTTTTTACGTTGGCTCGCCAAGCCTATCACAACCCTCCTCCTTTACCCGGGCTTGGGACCGGCTATGCCTAGAAGACATAGGCGGAGTTGATGCACTTAGATAACATGGAAAAAAATCACAGAGACACGTATGAGTTATGACAAGGGCTCAATACCACTTGTTTGGGGAAATACTGGCTCTCTTCTGCAATTTTACTGTTTTAACATGTTCTGATAATCTTTAGTCTTCCAATGCTACTTGTTAGCTGTTTCGAGTAAGCATCACCAATAATAAATAACAGTAAAGCGGCATCAAAGTCAAATTTCAGCCAATCAGCAGTGCAGTCCTCACTCTAGAAACAAGATTTGGACAGTTTTTACAATCCACCTTGCTGAACTAGCGTGGTATTCTTTACAATATATAGTTGGCAGTCACAGAGAGACTAACAAATCCCAAGGAGTCCAAGTCATCTGGCATAATATTATTTCACAAACCACTAACCAGCAAAAACATGAACTGTCACGAGAGTACAGTCTAGGAATTTTCTTTAAAGCAATACTTAAGGAAACCTCCACTGGTCTACCAGATCTTCAGAACATAACAAAATGAATTTTTCTGTTTTAGATACAGATATTTGAAACAGTTTGCATTGATAACTCTGATGCTAGAGTTAGTTTCACAAACTGAACAAAACATCATACATTTCAAAATAAACGAAACAACTCATACATCTAATGCAAATGCAAAGGACAGATGATTCATATATTTGGACGAACCTGATCGATAGCATTTCCATTTGTGTCTTGAATAAGAGGTCGATAGTCTCCAAGAAAGAACTATTGGAAAAAAAAAAGAATAGTAAGCATCAATGATTGAATAAAAGGTAGGATATATCCCCCAAACAGGGGGGGTGGTGGATCCACTGCAAACAATCATGCAAACTCTGAATGAGCTCTTCGTGGATTAAGTGTAGGGGATTAAAGCACTACAGGGATGAATAATTCTGTGAATAAGCCCAAAGGCTCTAATGGATAAGAAACTTAAAACATGGTCAAACTGATTTAAATTATCAAATCTATCCGTGCCCCATCCAACTGTAACACATGATCACTGAGATAATGACAGTTGTATTATTGCCCACCAACCAATGCTTGCACTAGGAATTCTCCCCAATAACTTGATCAGTAACAATTTGTGTACCTCATCTAAAATTAATAACTTCTGTACCTGATCATATTTTGCATCCTTCTGGGATTCTCCCTGCCCTGTACCAATAATGAATATTTGCCCAATTTCATCGGTGAGGATAAGTGACGTTCCATCCCTAATGCCCGTCCACCAACACAAAGAAAAATAATTTAGCATCTATGGTAATTGATAAATGGAGCAATTCAATTTGGCATGTTAACAATGTTATGCTGTTAACATCTCAAGAATATACAGAAATTTTCGGATTTAAAAAATGCGAATTAACTTGGGTCAAAGGTGTGTTTTTGGCTGTTTTGACTGCACCATTTGGTGTAACTGGTCATTCTTTGCCTTGCGAACAAATTGGTAAGTCAGATAATGACAAAAACAAGGCATCTATGATGGCTAAGGATCACAGCTTCCAGTAGTGGTTTCTGACACTCGAGAAGCTTGATATATTAAGAACACTCAACTAGTGATTTATACTGATTCTGTAGATTTTCCTTGCATAATGAGATGCTAAAGACGCCTTGTGAGTATAAATTAGTTCGACAGTTCAAGCGGCAGATTGAAGTCCATTTTCATTCAACTACACCTCTATAAGAACGAGATATTGATTGCTTCACTTCTCTACCTAATTAACCCGATTTGATCAAGAATTTTGTGGAAAAAACAGAAAAAGGTCATAAAGGGATGAAGAAACAGAGTACTTTCGAACATAATTTTTTCTCTTTTGGAATTTGTACATTGCAAAACATTCACAAAAGTTTTACTGGGAAAGCATTCCAACATCCGTGACTTTTAAGGGACATCCATAAAATTTAGAAGTCATCCCTGATTGTTCTCTGTTAATTTTCTTCATTCTTCCAAATGCTTAATGAATTACTAGCTGAATGCCCGCGCGTTATTACAAAAAGGTAATACAATAAATTCAATAATATGGCATACTTAAGAATGTACATTTTCTTAGGGCCAAAACAAAAAGTTCCCTTTGTTGAGAATAAGAGGAATTCTCCAGTGACACTTACGGAGAGAACTTGCCATCCACTAGCTTAAAGTGACCGGTTTCATAGATCTGCACAGGTTTTCCTTCCCATATCTGGACAAGGAAATAACATTATTTCAGGATTTAAATAGTGATTAAGATTGCATAGATCTTGTTAGGAACTTACATCCCAGATGATTGTCTTTCCATCATACCCAGCACTCATTGCTATACGTGGATTGAATGGATGCACATCGAGAACAAATGTCTGTTGAGAATGAATTTAATCAAAACAATTCTTTATGAAACGATCAACCCATTAATGAAACAAGTTGAAAAACAAAGAGTGGATGAATTATAAAAGAGAAAGGAAATCACAATGTTGCAACCAAAAATGCTGCAGGTTCTTGATCCATTAAACCAGTTTAAACATGTAAACATTTATGAATGTGCATGAAAGTCATGCAACTTTGACAGGACTACACCAACAGATACAGATCCATTTCTATACCTAAAATGCTCATTTCAAAAACAAAGATCAACGGACAAAGAATTATTACATCATCACAGAAAAAACAGGTTATTCATGTGAAACAAGAACAGTTAGCGCACTGATAAATCTGTAGTAACCTACTTGGCTGCCAAAGCACCAGCAAAGAAGTTACTGCCACAATTGGACAACAAAGTGGATGTGAAATGCACTGATCAATATAAATCAAAACACCATTCAGGTTAAGGAGGACACTGTTACAAAATACTCCATGGAAACCGTAGCACTTTTTTTTTAACAAACGAAGTAAGAGAAAAGAATTAAGCCTTCAATTGCGTAAGGCAAGAATATACAATGAATTTCATATTCTTCATTAAAATTGCAAATTTTACACCTCCAAAACCACCACGTCCTAGTTTTTCTGTTTCATTTATGTTTTACATTTCAACCGACGCTCTCTGCCGGCGAACTTGCTAAGAAGACACAAGAAGTTACTGTGTTGTGTTTTCATTAGTGATATGATGAACAGTGTTCCAGCAATGTGTTGCAAGCGACAAAGTTCACACATACGCACCTAAGTGATACGAAAATGACATGCAGGAAAACCATATTGTGTCAACATGCCATAAGAAGTCATTGACCAAAAGGAACTTCAAATTATAAAATGCATGGTGCACGCTTACCGATTCCTTATGGCCAATTAGTGAATGTACCAAGCTCCCATCAGAAGCATTCCAAACACAAATTCTGCAATCTGCACAATGTAACATTTTTTTTAAGGGGTGGATACAAATAAGAGCATTGAAATAAAAATTAATTATGTAATGATAAGATTAGTACTCGCACGTTTGGAAAACTAGGAGCTACAAATGACAACATATAGAAACGATGGAATACAGAAAGGGACATATCACTGTGATCGTGGTGAAAATATACGAATTAGAGCAAGGATACCCATGATAGCAGCAAGCACAAAGCGGTTGTCCAGACTCCAAACAATCATATTGACTCCACGAGGAGTTGGCTGATATCTTTGACGTGACCGCCACGAAGCTGTTGGGGAGCCATTGGAGGTGGAGGAACCTTGAGATGGTAAGCACGGGTCCAGCGTCCAATCTTACCCTGGTTTAGTGCAGAAAACAAGTTATGCAATTACTATACTGAATGGAACTACAGGGTAAAAAAAATTAAATACCAGCTACAACTGACAAGCCAAAAAAACCTGCATGCCATTATACACAGGCGCGTGATTAAGCTAGCTGCTGCGCAAGTTGCTTTTGTACCAGCTCTTACTATACAGCATCTACTGCTCCGACATGTGACACAATGGGAAAACATAATGTACCAGAAAAAAATGGGCACTGTTGAGGAGACAATTTCTGTAGTACGCTAGTAGAAGCCAGAATAGGCAGTTATGCAAATCGTCATATACTTTATGTACTGAAACAACGTTTGTCAGGAGCAAAACCGTAGAGGTTTAGGACCCATTAGCTTACATGTGACCTCCGAGATCGTGGAACCCATATAATTGCGCTGCCATCTCGTGAGCAGGTAACAATATTATGTGTGAACCTGGCAAAAGGAGACAAACTCAGCCGGTGTATTACTGCACAGACCAACAATAACCACCAGTTGGACATAAGATTAGAAAAACTGACTGAACTACCTAAATCACATAAGGTGAATAAACTGAAGAATTATATAAGAGCATGTGAAAGACCATTCCATGACTAAAAAGATACTAACCATGAATTTCTTAGCTTGAGGTTATTTTCTTCCTTAGTGGTGTGACTGCTATCAGATGAAAACGATCTAGCTACCACACATCCACTAAACTGCACGTAATTTACATCATTTTCATGACCCGATAATACATCCATCTCATGATTCGATTGGTCATGTTCCTCGGAAGAACTCTTGCAAGCATTCCAGACCTGAAATCAACACTTCTAATGAAAAAAGGATTCACCTTTTGGTAGTAAAATCAGAAGTTCACAGGTGCAGTAGATAAAAGGAAAACATACTCTTGCAAAAGTGTCTGAGCTACCAGTAACGAACACAGTTCCATTAGCATTGAATGCACAACATAAAATTTGGTGATTTGTTGATTGAACTTGAACAGCACTGCAAGATGCTTCACCACTCTTCCCTAACATCAAAACCATGTGGTTGAAATAAATAAGTGTAGGCATTACCCACGCAGATAAAATAGGTATGCTTCAAAGAACTAACCAGGGGCAACATCGGGAGGTTTTGGTGTATATATTCGTGGAGATTGTTGAGAAGATCTAGCATCCCAAATCCTGCATGTCCCGTCATCTGATGATCTGTTTCTCAATATGATGTGGCAAGTAAGGGAGAGAATAACTTAAATAAGACGCAAAAATCCTATAATAAATGTAAGAGTACATACAGCGAACCAATGGTGAGGTTTTATCATAAAAACATAAGAAAAGGGAAAAAATAACACATCTGACAGAATGTAGGTAGAATGAAAAGGAAAAAATACATCCAATAATATTTTCAAGATTGGTTTAATTTGTTCCAGTGGAACTTGGACAAACCTAGCTTTGAACTTCATACAGATAAGCATTTACTCCAGTGAAACTAATGCAGAGTGGACATAACTTATACTACCAAGTTCACCTTTTTATCATATAATCATGAACCAAAAATAATTGTAAAAACTAAATAACTGCACTATCAGGAAAACTTTGATTCAAAAAATACTATCAGGAAAAAAAGAAGAAAAAAAGAATCACTCACGACAATAGCTGGAAAGCAGCACCTGTCCTTGGACTAAATGCAATAGCAGTTACAACCCCTGTATGCCCCTTCAATACTGAGATGGGCAATCCATCAGGTATACGCCACTACATTAGTAGACACATTCATTAAGAAGAAAAATGATGTCATGACTTCTTGTTCTTGGGAGTACAGAAACTAGCAATCTTACCACTCGAATAATGAAATCATTGGACGAAGATGCTACCACAGCATTGTTGAAACTCACCGCGAGGTCAGTAATATCGCCCTTAATTTGCAAAATGTAAAGTAATTTAATGAAAGGTTGTGAATATTTATACGTTTAATTGCAATAAGCAAATCTTACTTCATGGCCTCTGCAGCTAGCCAGACAAAATGCAGTTTCCATGGCCCAAATTTTGACTAGGCGGTCATCAGAACCAGTAATAACATAACGCCCTGTGCGGTCAAAAGTAGCTGCAGAGAAACAGGAACAGTGTGAAAACATTACAGCAGATAAAAGTAAACAGATGGATAACTATGATTATTAGGACCAAAACAACTAGCACAACAAAGGAGCAGCTTGAAAATAAGTGGGGAGAACAATACAATCTTTAGAACAAGTGGGTATTTTTATTGCATGAACCATATACAAAATATAATCTATTGTAGAAACTTCCCATGAGATTAAATAGGCTTAAATATTCAGTTTAGGAACACGCCGCCTGACATCGATGGCGCATATGAACAGACTTCCAAATAATCAAGGAAAATTTGGCTCTTGACAATTTACTTGGATGGCAGTTGCTAAACACACCACATAGTAACAATTTCACTCACGGGCACTATGACTGTGGTATTGTGGTGAAGCATATTACACGAACTGAAATTTTAAGAATCAATAAAGGTAAAGAGTATTTTTCCCTTGGCATCAAACTTGAACCACATTTGAGTGCCCTCTACCACAGACATAACTAGAGGATCCACTAACAGTGTGTGGTATGCGAAATGGCACTAACAGTAAGGTTCTTAGACAAAATTGACTATTTAATCCACTTCTCTCTCCTTAAGTTCGTAAAGTTGTTATTGTATTGGGTAAAGCGTGCTCCGCAGATGATCACAATTCTGTGATGCATCTGAGCTACATCAGGTTGCTTCGGCAAATGTTGCCTGAGTGGAGTTTCTAGAAAGCAATTTTGCCAATATTCAAATAGCTTACTTCAACATGATTAAATTCAGAAAAGGAGAAATTTCAACGGACCACAATACACAGCATTTTGATGTCCCCTCAATCTCTTTATAATCTGCATCTTTTCAACAAGGGTAGATGGCTTCGCAATGGCATAACATGATGCACGGACAGACGGAGCTCGATGATTCTTAGTGAAACCACCAATCTCTCTCAAGCTTAAACCATGAACTTGATCAGCCTTTATGTGCGGCCAACGGAGATACGTCGGCAACCTGGGTGTTTCTTTATCTTCGGTGGTCCTATCAGCTGAAGGATCCAAAATCATATCAGCGCATTAAAGAAATAACAAGGAATTTCATTGAACATAAACCAACTATCCAAACTTCAAACTGAAACGCTAAGTTGCAACTAATGATGTTATACATGGCTCAAGAAACGAGGAGAAAGGAATACTTTTGAGCCTAGAAGAACATAATATACATACATGCAAGAAGGGAAAATGAGTTGGAGCCAAGAAAGGTTGGAACATTAGCAGCATTTGGAGACGCATCTCCAATCAAGCTGCCTGGGTGGCAGGAACTAACCATCAGTTCCTTTAAAAGCTTTACCAAGTGGTCTTTACCAATGTGGGGATATCTACAAAATAAGCATCATAAAACAAGTAAGCAAACAACCTCAACTGCATGTGATCATTCAGAAGGGCAGATAGAAGTTAACTGTTCTGCGAAGGTGGGATCATTTTAAATATGCCTTGCTTTCACTATTATATACCATTATATACCTGGCCTTTATAATGTTAGATTTCAGAATCACAAATTTCATCAGTTCTAGATTAGTCTGATTGAGGAACATTGTTAACAAATTAGAAAGGCATGAGGAAATATGGGCTCCACAAGAGAAACAAATGGACATATGATATCTCCATCATATACTGGATATGTATTCAACTGTTTTCCAATCCTAATCTAAACAACTCAGAAGCATCTCAAGTTCTTAACTACTTGCAAAGTCTACTACAAAGAGCTCATCACTGTCACAAATGTTTAGTAGCAACGAAAATAACTCTTCTTCATAATAAATAATAATGGATGCAAACTGAACATGATAAAGGGTAACGTATTTCTACCTCTCAACTAACTTTAGATAACCCAAAGGGAGGGATACACCATCATCATTTTCTTCGCCACTATGGAAACCACCACGAGAATACCAAGCATGATATCTTCTAGGTAGTAACTGATGCTCCTGGAGTTCATTGCACAGTTCTCCAAGAGTCCGCTTGAATGGACCATGTGATAAAAAGTGCATAATGAGAAAGTAAAGTTCTCTCATATCGATATCAATGGGAGCCTCGCATGGTACATCTGCTGAAATCATTTGATTCGCAGAATTAACCTTCTCAAGTGCCTGGCTTGGAAAATCCAGGGGCACCATACTAACAGAGGTTGCATTCCCAGCAGGTTGGTGTTTCCTACAATCCATATCTACAACCCCACCTGGAGTTAGAAACAATAAAAGCATAAATATGAGAATAATATTGGTGGAGAGAAATTGAGTTCTGGATGAGCTTAAGAAATAAACAGTCAAAGATATAATGCAAAACACAAGTAGAAAATCAACTGAATGGACATGAAAGGTGCAGAATATTATACTTCTTAAGAGTAATGGAGGACAATATATAAGCAAACTGCCATCCATGAGACATGGAGAAAACGTGCAATTTTTAGAATTAATCTGAAATAAGTTTTCTAAAAGTGATATAGGTGAACCTTAGTTAACAATTAACACAATTTTGGTCTGACTGGCTTGTGATATATGGTACACCGCTGCACAAGAGGTCCGTCTGAGGAATGCCTCTTCAGAAGTGTAGACACACAAAGGCGGCAACATGTAACCATTTTCAACAAGTTCGAAAAGTAAAATATGCAGATAGCTTCATCATACATTTCAGTTCAATATTATACGGTGTATGTAAAACTTCATTTGTGCTATACCACTAAACCATTTGCATGTCTTGGTAGAGTTTACTTGTTGTTCAAATGACGGCAGTGTTTAGGGAATCAAGTAGTGTGAGCTGTGTTTCTTGATAGCCTTACAGATAACCTAGCTGTTGTTTGCACTACAATTTCAACTTTTACAAGCATGTATGGCTAAGAGTTACCTGATGTTAGTGTTTAGGAAAGCAAGAGACAGTACAATATTAAATCAGTTATCACATTCTGCTTGAATGATCAGCCTATTAAGCATACACATATTCCTCAGATGCGACTATGCATTCATTCACTATTTCGCATGTAATCTCTAGTTCTCCTTGTTATCTCAAGTTTTGCAAGCTGGCGTTCCTCTGTTCTGACCTTATTACCTATAACCGTCAAACTATGGTTTCACATGACAGCATCTGACAGCCATGGTCAAACACCATATCCTGATCTCAAGTACAGCAAAGCCAAGCAGCAGATGGGAACCATGTATCCACTCTATTTGATTTTCAATCTCTTATGAATCAGTAACTAATTTTGGTAGCTGTATGCATTGGTAAACAATCTACTGATAAGACGTAACCCAAACTCTCTTACACTTAATCACCATTCAAATAATCCCAGGGATTCGCAACGCCGTACAGAACTTTACTGGAGAGCTACGGACTAACCATTAGTTCTCACGGATTGTACGGATCTAAGAAAATGTAAATACCTCGGGGTGGAGAAGGTGGCGGTGGCTTCATGGGAGGTGGTGGCTCAGGAGGGGCGGTGTTGGGTGGTTCGGCGGAAGACATCGGCCAATAGAGCCGCCAATTGCCGTTCTCAGGCGCCCGTCCCACGCCGCCGCAATCTCCGGCCTCTTCCACAGGGGGCGGCGGGCGCTGCTACTGAAGGGCGTGCGGGTCCGTTTGGATGCTATCGCGGCTGGCCGACGCGTGCGGGGCGACGACGATTTCAACTTTCAGAAATCGGGGATAAATCCGCGACAATTTGGGGGAGATTGGGAGATAAGGGGTGAAGAAATTGGGGATGAAGGAGGAATAGCTAACCCTAGAACAGAACGAACAACAATGTGGAGAGAGAAAGGCCAAACGGCACCTCGAAACGGTACATTAAATTAAAAATGCTTTAAATGCCAAAACATACTGAGAAAATATAAGCATATACGCTTATGTCTTTTTGTTTGTGTTTTATTAAACTTTTGTAGGCAGGAACATATTCAAAAATTTCAGGAGGAAATTAAATTAAAAAGGTAACATGATGAAAATGGAAAATAAAAATAAGTAAAAAGATAAAAAAGGAAATAAGAAAGATAAATAAGAAAACATTATTTTGAAAAATCATGTACACATATTTCTAATGAGGGCAGATTGCTTCTACAAGGTTATTTATGATTTTCTACCAGCTTTGACCTCATAAATTATGTTCATTGTTTGTATATTTTCATCTAGAAAACAAAAAACAAATATTACGGCTTTAGGGGGATATAAAAATTGTGTTCTCGAAATTAACATTCATGATATAATTTAAATTTGAAAAGAAGTTTTAAAAAATATGAGAAAAGGTAAGTAAAAAAGAAATGTACAAATAATAAATAGTAGCAAAAGAGGAAAATAACAAAAAAAAGGAAAAATATAAAATATTAATAAATAGCAATTATGAGGAAATGGACAAACATTTGATCTGAATATTTCATGGGAGGATACTGGGAGGTATAAACCCACTGAAATAGTGATCATGTGAACTCGAAATATTTCATGAACAGAAGTCTAATCCAAATATTTCATGGTAGAACACTTGGATATGTTTGACACCATTTCTCAGAACTTTTTCAAAAAAAAAAATAGCTTTGTAATCGACCAGGATCATATGAGTTTGGAAGCCAGTTTGAATTTCCGGATGCTTGGCTCCTAAAATATGCTATCTCACGTCAAGTAACAAAGTGGTTAAATATGTAAAACTTTTCATCCATTAATTCTCACGTTAAGTTTTATGTTCTCATTTATAAGTTGTTTCGTGTTAGGTGTAATACCAACACAATGTTTCCACATGAAGACATATTTCTCCATGAGATGTAAACTCGGAAAGAACAATGACATGTTATAAATGCAAATTGGTTTCACTTTCATATCTAAGAAATGGTGATATCATTTCACCAACCAAACACTCGAGGAATAATGCATAACTTTACAAGGTGTTGCAGTATGGAGGAACGAGGAGTGTTTTTTCTTGGCTTAAATGGCGATAACAACGTTGGATGGGTTGTCGTTGCAGCTGACCACTCTGTTGATGGCATGGACTCTCGTCTTGATCAGAGAGAGATTTTGAGGAGTTATTATGATTATCAAGGATGAAGTATAAGAAATCATCATTCGGTCCTCTACAACCAAGCCATGGCTCATGGTAGCGCTTGTGGTGTTGACATGTGTCGAGGCCAAAGGGTGTGCATCAATGGCCCTAAATATGGACCGGGAAGGAAGGACACCAACAACAATAGGTACTTAAAAGGGAGAGTGAGGGAGAGGCACACAGGGAAATTAGGTGGAATTTTTAACTTATTTTTCTAAAATTTATAGTTTTTATTATTTTTTCCATTAGATTGAATTGTACTTTCTTTAGGGTAAGAAAAGTACATTGGAACGAACAAATTGACACTTAAAAGAACAACAAACATATCCGTGGGAAAACTAAAATTTAGTCAAGGTTCTCTCGTGTCGTCATCTCGAGATTCACATTTCGCATCTTGACATTCCACCATACTTCAGCAAAGAAACCTATAAACCTCATAAGACCAAAACTTACACAAACTATAGTAACATCATTGCAATGTCAGTTGTTGAATCATCGCTTCAAAACACGGAACAATTTAACACTTAACACAATCGCCCTCGTAACCACCGCCAAGACAAGCCGAAGCACCGAGTAGAAACCACAAGGATGAAAGAAATATTGAGATGTTGGACCAAACCTCGTAGCCTCTTCGGTATTTGTCTTTGTTGGCCGCAATGGTCGTGCCGGAACGAGAATAAAGTCGTCAAAGTTTTATCCCGTGCCAACAACACATATTCATCACTACCAAGATAATGACAAAGGCCTCACATAGCACGCACTCACACCCAGGTGCCGCGTTTCCCATGCGGGGTGACGCAGGCAGGCGAGCAGAACGTACTACCCATCAGGATATGCACGGCGGCGACCCGGACCCGGCGCTCGCTCAGCAGACGCGTCGCCATCGTCGATCGACCGCGGCGCGGATCCGTCCGTACCGCTGCCTTGTCGTCCTGTCCGCTCCGCATGGGAACGCTCGCGCCCCCGGTGGTCAGGCGGCGACCGGCGACTTCTCTAGTTCTCTGCGCTAGCTAGCTCGATCGCTTGGCTTGGCTTGGCAGTCGTATTTAATGCATGCTACGGCTGGGCGGGCTGACATTTCTTGAACTATACTACTGTATTTGCCTACTCTGTCTCCGTAACATACTAACACATGCACTGAATTTCAATTACGTAGTTGCCTTTGACCGCATATATCCGGAGCATTGTTCATTTTGGTCATGATCCGTTTTTGTCCATGTTTTACTCCGTGTGGAGGCTCGGTCCCAAACTGCATGTGTTGATGTGTAGTGTACCTAGGACTGGGACAGGGCACCAAATGGTACACGCATGCATGCTTTGAACTTTGGACCATTTGTTGGACCGTTCTAAACCTAATTAATCACAAATTATCATCAGAAATATATTTCGATGACTCATTTTCGCAACAATTGCGCAAGTGGAACTACAAGCATTCTCTGGCTTGAGGTTTTCTCCTACTTTTTTTGATGGCTTTTGTTTTGCTGTTCTGTCATTCACTCTGAAATACCTTCAGCATAAAAGGAGGGAGGAGAGGTGTTGGGGCGCACGGGAGACTCTCAAGAGCAAGAAAGGAGATAGAATGAGAAAGGGGAAATCTGCTTCTCGGCCTTTTGCCACCTCTTACTAAGAATGTATGGTTCACAATTCTCTTTTATAAATATGACCCCATGCAGTAAAAATTACCCCTTTTAATTTTATTTTGTCAATCTACCCCTGATGGATATGCAAAAGGCGACTCAGATGACACAAACTCGGATGGAAAGACTCTTGCCTTTGATTCAGACAACGCCCCGTGTCGCCGAAGGAGACTTTCCGCCACTAGGGCTAGCGGGGAGTGCGTACATGTCGCTTTTTACATCTCGATAGTGACGTAGATTTGACAAACTAATTTGGAGGATATATTTTTGATGATTGTATTGGGTAGGGGATGTATTCGTAAAAAAATCACATCGATGAATATCCGTATCCACGTGAGCCCCGCAGTGCCAGCAAGTATCGTACGGACGTGCCGTGCCGTGCGAGACATACTTTATATCTGCTGCCGTGTCCTCAAAGTCTAGTGGCCACGGTGACACCGCAGGCAGTTCCATCGTTCCCCACAAAAGAGCGCCACATAGGCAGCCCGCACAGCGGCGGCAGGGCCCTCCGGCGACGTGGACGGACGTGGGGCTGCCGATGCCGTCTGACCCGGAGGAGGAGGAACTAGCCGAGCCGGTGGTCGTGGTTGCTTCCGCGTTGCTGCCACTGCCTCCAACGTGCTAGCCTAGCCGCACGCACGCGGGAAAGAAACGTCGTCTTCCTCCCTCCCTCCCAAGTTCCCAACGACATGATATGAATATATGATGATAATTTAAGCTGCTCGATCCACACCTCCTCGTTCCGTTCTCCCTCGGTTCCTCCCTTCTTCAGGTCGCAACCGCCATACCAAGCAACCTACTCGGAAAAGTCAAAAGGACTCGTGGTGCTCCCCAGATCCTTCTCGCTACCTTCTTCACCTCCTCCTCCGCCTACTCCTGCTCCTCCTTCCCCTCCCCCTCTCTTAACTGCTCCCGCCACCACACCACCGCCCCTTCTTCCTTACCTCGTCCTCACCCGCTGCTGGTCGGCTCTGTCAGTTGCTCACTACCGGCTGCTACCGGTCCAGCCAGGCTCTGCTCTGCTCTGCAAGGTGAGTTTCTTGCGCTCTCGCTCTCTACTCTTTTTTTCTCCGGCTCTGGATCGATTCAGCTGGTGCTGCGCGCCTGCCCGGTGGGTTTCTTTTGCGTGGGTTTCGCTTTTTTTTTTTTTTTTTTGCGGGAGCGTGGGTTTCGCTTTGATCATCTGTAGCCGGGCCGGCAAGCCTTGGGAAGCCGTTGATGTTTATTAGATCGGGTTTCATTTCATGCAACTCTGTGCTTCTTCCTTGGATCTTGTCTCTAGCTCCAAGTCCAAGTTGGTTCGCCAGGATTTCGGGTGCAGTTCACCTTTCTTTCTTAGAGCATCAGACAGTTAGTGTAGTACCTGAAGCAATTCGCTTTTGCTCTGTGTCCAAATCCAAATTTAGTTCCGAATGGGTTGGTTGGCTTATTCGGATTTTTCTGATATTCAACGGAGGTAGCTGCTGGTCCAGCGGTTGCGTAAGCTGCTTGTTCCTTTCACTGCGTTTGCCTGTGGCGATCAAAATGTTCCATTCCTGTAAAAACGATGACCCAGATGCCTTCTCTGCCACTGAATTCTTGGCAGTTTCACATTTTCATACCTTCTATGCGTACCTTACTGGATCTAATCATAACCTAGTAACCTAGGATAGTATGGCTAAATAGTTGAACAAAAAGGTAGTTCAGCTTCAGCTTTCTGTTATAAATTTGGGTCCCAATAATTAAAGAAGCACAAACAAATGTCGTTCGTTAGTACCAGGCATTATCTTCTAGTCCAAGCTGTGTTTTTTAATTTGTGTCTTGCTGTTCACACAATAATTGACATTTGAGTCAGCAATCAACAAGTTAATGCGTCATGAAGTATGTAATCTTTGCTGACAGACTACTACGAACATTTCTTGCAGAAACTCGTTCCAGTTTGCCGTAAACATGGATTGCTGCTTTATGTTTCGAAAGAGATCTCAGCATGTTGTTGAAGGCGATGATGGTGAGCATATTCTGCATATCTTAGCATGGCACACGATCTTAATATTCAAACAATTCTCCCTTCTTATACGATTTCTTCTGTTTTTCTTTATCTCAGGTGTACATAGTGTGAAGGTCTTCTCTTACAACGTGTTGAGAAAGGCAACTCACAATTTTAGTGGGGCAAATAAGATTGGAGAGGGTGGTTTTGGTTCCGTATTCAGGGTAAATATGCATGATTGATCCACTACATCAGTGTCTAAAAGTCAACATTATCGACATCTTTTGCTAACATTTCATCTTACTTGATCAGGGAATGCTCAAAGACGGCACATTAGTTGCAGTGAAGGTGCTGTCAGCGACTTCGAGGCAAGGCATCCGAGAGTTCTTAACTGAACTTACAGCAATTTCTGACATCAAGCATGAAAACCTCGTCACGCTTGTTGGTTGCTGTGCTGAAGGGTCCCATAGGATCCTTGTTTACAATTACCTTGAGAAAAACAGCCTTTCACAGACATTGCTAGGTAACACTTCGTTCAACCGAACATGTCGGCCGTTCATCTATCGATTCCTTCATTGGCTATCGTAATAACAAATATTCTGGATGTGCTATTGCAGGGTCTAACTACAGCAGCATTCAGTTCGATTGGAAGGCTCGGGTCAAGATTGCCGTGGGCGTTGCCCGTGGACTTGCATTTCTTCATGAGGAGATCCGTCCTCACATTATCCACAGGGACATAAAAGCGAGCAACATTCTTCTCGACAAGGACCTTACCCCGAAGATTTCTGATTTTGGATTGGCGAGGCTCCTCCCTCCCAATGCAACTCATGTGAGCACCCGAGTGGCAGGCACATTGTAAGCATAACCCCCAACCCCTGATTTTACAGCCTTCTTTCACAGACTGAACTTCCTATTCTGACTTGTAATTTCACTTATGTTTAGGGGATACTTGGCTCCAGAATATGCTATCCGAGGTCAAGTGACAAAGAAGTCTGACATCTATAGTTTTGGAGTTCTTCTCTTGGAAATTGTTTGTGGCAGGTGCAACACAAACACTAGATTGCCTAGTGAAGACCAATTTCTCCTCGAGAAGGTAAGCTCTAGTTGTCAACACCTGTACATGCAAAATGGCGTTAATTTCATATCTCATCAACAAAACCATAGGTTCATGGACCAAATGTTCAAGGATTATTGCTGAATTTGACAAAATCTGTTGCATTTGTGTTTTTGCAGACATGGGCACTCTATGAGCAAGACCGTCTAGATGAGATCGTAGATGCTGATATAGAGAATGACCTGGACGTCGAGGAGGCATGCCTGTTCTTGAAGATTGGCCTGCTATGCACGCAAGACGCGATGGCACGCCGCCCCCACATGAGCGCCGTCGTGAGGATGCTCACGGGAAGCAAGAACATCTCCATGGAGAAGATCACAAGGCCCGCCATGATCACCGACTTCGCGGAGCTCAAGATCAGCACCAAACCACAAGGCGCGAACCAGATGAGCTCCGGCACGTCGAGATCCTTCACCACCACGGAGGAGACGGAGCCATTCTCGTCGTCGGAGACACACACACAGGTGTCTGTCTAAAAAAATTTGGACAGAATTAGCGTGTGTTCGATTTGTACATCGTCGTGTGGTAGTCTGTTAGATACATCCAATTTTTTGAGGTTTTTTTGGTTTTCTGTTACGAGGAGAGGTTGGATGATAGGAAGCCTGTCCTCGCTTGCCATCTTTATACGGTGTAAATATCTGGAAATTGAGATGATCAGGATAAGCTTTTGCGACCATTCACATCCATCTCTTAGACTCGCAACCTGTAACTTCAGACTTGAGGATAATCTGGACGTACATGACTCGACCAAATTCATCTCCAAAGCGCTCGCTATCTCCCATCTCATCCAGAGGCGAGTTGCAGCTCACCGAGCTACGGCTGAGTGGCTGACGCTTGGAGCACGCCATGCCGATGTCGGCATAGAAGAGGAAGAACTCCGTGCACGTCACGCGTTACTGTACGGTGATAAACGGTCAAGCAGCGCCATGGATCGGCAGATGGTGACCGGCGTCGGCGTGCCGTCGAGACCAAGTGGAGAACGGGTAACAAATCCGCAGCAGGAACGCCTCAAAGATCTCACCAGCGGGACGCGTCACCGTCGACGATCGCCGAACATGTCAAACTGCAGCATAGTCAACTCGTTAAGACCAATGTATGCGCTCAGAAGTCAGCGATCACACGTCCACACCCTGTGGCTGGCAGGTGGGCCCGGTCGCCAGCAGGGCTGGAGAAACGTTCTCTCGGCAGGGACGTGCTGAAAGCAAAACCGTCGGTGAGGTAAACGAAGTTGACAATATCTGAGATGAAGAATCAACAAAAGCGAGGCAGAACACTGAAGAAACGTTCTCTCGGCAGGAGAAGATGCTTTGGGATTCTGGTGGTCTCCGCTGGATTTTGGTGCGGCGCTCGGGTCTCTTCTGCCGGCCGTGGTGGCTTGGGGAGGAGCTCTTCTGGCGGCGTGCTCTGTTTCGGACTGGTATGTTCTTCCTCTTTCTCTGGCCGGCAGAGGTTGCGAGGGGAGAAGGTGGGTGCAAGATGTGCTACTGGTGGGGACTCCGGCGAGCTGCGGTGGTGCTCGGCGCAGGGTTCGATGGAAGAGGGGTGGCTGCGGGGAGGAGGCGCCATGGCCGTGCGCGTTAAGCGTTCTTCAGCTCCGTCGCTTGCGGCGGACGGCACTTGCGGTTGTCTACATGAGTGGGGTGTTCCCCTTCCCGGGGTTCGCGGCGGCCTGGCGCCTTCTTCTCCGGCGGCGTTCGGCGATGAAGATCCTGCTCAGGCGACGCGGAGGTTCAGCGGCGATCCCTGAAGCTGCTGTTGTGCTGGGTGTTGTTGGCTCGTACTGCTGTGTATTCTTGTTCTTCCTTTGTATTCTTGTCTGAATACGCAGCTGTAATCCCTTTCAAAAAAAAAAAACTCACACAACCACCAGGTCACTGTTCAAAAAAAAAAAGGTCAGCTCAGGGAGTAATCTAGATGCAGCGACCAGACCAGCTTTTCCCGCCACCTGTAACTGTCTAGCTGTACCGTGAAATTTCTGAGATAGAAATGGATGTACAGTACGACACAAGAAAATGTAGCAGGGCAAGCTGAAGAAAGGATGGCAGAGCAGAACAGTAGAAACGCCTGGCAGTTACAATTATTTGGTCCCTGGAGCGTCGTGCGCCTCGTGCGCGCTACCACCGACACTTTTGCACGCTGGAGACATGGACCAGGAAAGTGTAAACTGCGACTGAATTCAGTGATCTAGGAGTACTAGGTATAGGACAAACACTTTTCAGACGATTCAGCTGCGATAATAACAACAGCTCTTGAGCAAAGGATGATGAATAAAGAATACTGCATAAGATTTCATACTAGACAGGAGCAACGAATTTCGAAGAGTGTTAAACAGGAAAAAGGAAGTTCCAGGTAAACTGAACTGAATGCTCTCTATGCTCTCGACCGGACATTTCAATCGACAGCTCCACGAAAAGGGCGGGTGTCATTTTCTGAATTACAAGTCATTCATTATAAGGGGATAGCTAAATGGGCAGCAAGCAATTTTGTGGTTTTGCTAAACAACAGGCGGCATATACCGAAGAATCAGATTCAGCACCCCATTATTGCACAGTTGTAGACGAACACGCCGGCGCGCTCCTTCACCGACAGCACCTCCCAGTC
Organism: Poa pratensis; assembly: GCA_947311845.1. Taxonomy (NCBI): domain Eukaryota; kingdom Viridiplantae; phylum Streptophyta; class Magnoliopsida; order Poales; family Poaceae; genus Poa; species Poa pratensis. Next base: position 54,518,977 of record CAMZMU010000107.1, read on the forward strand.
AGCGCCAGCGCCGCCACCGCCACCGCCACCGCCGTGCTCATCTTCTTCAGGGCACCAAGAATGCAGCAATATGACTTCACCACGAGGTCCTCTATGGCCACCGATAACCAGCAACCTATCACCACATGCCTTGAAAGCTAGGCCCCAACCATTGGAGGAGTCCGCTCTCACAGGCAATGGCTTCAGTATGTTCCATGTGTTATTTGCTTTGTCGTACTTCTTAACCACGTTCGTGGACTGGTCAGCCGCGTAGAGCTGGTTATTTACAACGGCAATAAGAGGAGGTGACTGAGAGGCACTGGTTCCTCCAGGGAACATATCATGTATCCTTCTCCATGTCCTCGTGCCGAGATCGTATTCCTCTCCACAAGTCAGAGACACCCTCTCACTCGTCACGCCACCGATCACATAAAACTTCCCATCCATGAAGAAACCAGATGACAGTCTCCTGGGTAAGTGCATGTCTGGTAAGGTCTCCCAATGGCCACTCTCTGAATTGTACAGCTCGGCAGATCTCAGCACCTGCCCATTCCTATCACACCCACCAGCAACCATGGCAATCTCACCACAGCTTCCCGAGGCGAAGAGGCAGCGAGGAAGATTCATCGGAGTGCAACGAGACCAATCACGTGTCACTAGATTGTACATCCAAATAGCAAGACCTGTATATTCTCGGCCAAAGACAAGCAGCTGTGTCCCAACAGCAAGTGATTCCTTGTCTGCACAGGAGAAGCACTCATCACATGGCAATCTAGGGAGCCTCATCCATCGTTTTCGTGATGGATCATATGCTTCCCAAGGCATCAAGCTACAGGCCAGATATACCCAATGCTCAACCATGCCGTATTGCCTCCGCAGTTTGTACAGATATCCACTGTTAATCAACATATTAAATTTCTTGTTCAGACCAGAGAGTGAAGGGTAGTCTGATCTGCTTGTCCAAGCAAGGCAGTCTTGAGCCAGGTCATCATGAAGACCTGGAAGGAGACAATCATTTGATCCATTGGCACTAGAATCACCTCCTGATTGGGTCTTAACAACAGCAGTCTGCTTCTTGAGCTCCAGTTCTTTACTGCCCAAACCTGAACTATCACAGCAGAGAAGCTGTTTCACATTGCCCCCAGCTGAATGTTTCTTTGGTTCCCTCGAGAAGTACTCATTTCGGACTAAAAGAAAATAAGCTAAGGCGTACTTCTGCCAGGAATTATCCTGCTGACCGAACAGCCTAAAGAGGTGCAGAACCAGGGAACCAGGAACAACAACAAGGCTTCTGGAGTTGCAATCTTGTAAATCTTCCATTGCTTTCTCTAACTGGTCAGGCAAACCCGAGGACAAAAAAGTTGAAAGGTTCAGAGAGTACCCCTGGAAAGATATCAGAGAAAGATCAAAATATGCAAAATGTTATTGGAAATGGGAAACAAGGATTCTCGGTGTACACATGAGTAAACACTACAATATACTAGTTAACCATAGCGATCAGTACAAAGTTAAACATCCAATTAATGCAAAATATTCATCGTTGCCGCTGACTTATTGCTCAAAAACACCTACATATTTCATTTCAATCAATGACATTTTTTTTCAAACTTTGCTGTATCCAGAATCAAGCAAAGAACTAAACATCAGCACCAAAAAAGGTCAACTGAAACAGGACAATGGCTGCATGATTTGTTCTTGAGGAACTAGGAGCTCCAACACAGAAGGTCAATGATACTTAGTTCCTACTGCTACACTATCTTTAGTGAGAGCATTTGCTTAACAAATAAATACCCAAAGCATCCTTCAATGCATAGAGGCCAAAAAAGAAAATGAAATCTCAACAGGTTGCGCAAGGTAATCACCATAGCACACCGCTTATACTAGCAGATTAGAAATACATGTAAGTTAGTTAAAGAAAAAGAAATACATGTAAGTTGTAGATCCAAGACATGAAGAAATCGCCCAGTGGTAATGGGGTCTGATTTATAACAGATTCGTGCGCAACACTCATAGCCTCACTAAAAAGATGAAAAGCAAAACTAGAAAACTAAATGGTCTGATTTACAACAGCTTCGTACCGACACAAAAACTAGAAACTCATAACCTCACTAGAAAGAACATGAAAAAACCAGAAAACGATCTCAGATTTACAGAACACCCGGTTAAAATACCTCTGTCCTCTCGTCACAAACGAATTCATTGACGACCAAAATAGAACAGATACCCGGTGCGGTGGGATGGCATAAAATGCTCCAAAAGTCACACATTCTACCGCCCCGAACCAACTCACATCGCCATCACAAAAGACGATGCAGACATTTCACCCAACCAATTCAGCAACCAACCGTCACCGTCGACAAAACGGAACTAAGTTTGTTCGGTATACTGTCACTCGGTGAAGCCTCCGGAAAAGCAGACAGACACACACAGGAAAAAAGAAGAAGATCGCTCCTCTTCCCATCGACGCAACACACGTACAGGGGTACGGAGACAGGAGAAACAGAGGCGAGTTCCTCACCTGACGGAGACGCCCCGACGTCGAGATCCAGGCCACCGGCGCGCGCCGACCACCTCCATCCCGGCGCCAGGCACGAGCGGCGGCTCCCAGAGACCTGCGAGCATAGAGACCAGATGCGTAAGCGGTTACGACACGGAAGCTTAGCCAGCCAGTGAGCCGGAGCAACTCCTGGGATGGGAGCGCGCCGAGAGCAGAGAGGACGGGCGGCGGGCGAGAGAGAACCAGGGGAGGGTGTGAGCTCACCGGATACGGCCGGTTCTCTTCGCCGGAGACGGATCCGTCGCCGACGAGCCGGGGAAGGGACGGGGAAGAGGTGGGGCGGTGGGGACCACCGTCAGTGGGACGGGGAGGACATGGGGGAGCGAGATTTGGAAGCCGGGTGCAGGGGGGAAAGGCGGTATATATACTTCCCATGTGCTAGCCGGAGGAGGGAGGCCCCGAAGTGCCAATAGATTATTAATTGCGAGCCTTGTTTTTTCGGTGGCCATCCATCTGTCACTCACGCCACACCCTAATTTCTTCCAACTTTTGCCCCCACTCTCCTAGATTTCCCCGCCGTAATCCCACCGTTGTCTCGAAATTACCCACGGATTAAAAAAAACTATCACTCCTAGTCTCCTACTGGACGCATGCAAGATGCCGGCCACCATGAAAATTTTGGTTCCGTCCAGGTAAAACAATCTCACTAATGTGGTTTTCATCTCGCAGATTAGAGTGTACGTAATATGCTGAAGCAACAATAATGGCCGGAAATCTGGAGGAGGAAGAATGTCCTCCAATGTGGTGGACGCAGAAATCGCAGGCACACACGCACGCATGGCACAGCAAGTACTCTCTGCCTGCTGGCTGGCTGGCTGGCTGGTCTGGGCGTCTCTCTCCCTCTTTTCTGCCTGCCGTGCCCCCTTTCCTTTTAGCTATTATGGAATGTTTTTCTCACAGTGTACTTGCCTCTCTTGGTGCAGAGCTAGGAGGTGGTGGATGTGGATGGATAGATGGAACCCCTTGGTGGATGCATGGTGAAAAGAATCTCCCTCTCTTTCTCCATGACCGAAAGCTACCACCAAGGGAGGTCAGGTAGGGTTTTTTTTTTTTGCTAAAAATGGCCCTTTGGCCGAACTAATAACACGAATTGGCCTCTTTCAAGAACTATTTCCAAAAATGGCCGCTGGGCTCGGCGCCAATGCAAATGGCGCCGACCTGCAGCCCGTTCCATCGCCGAACCAGGGTCGGCGCCAAGGAGCATGGCGTCGACGTCTTCGGCTGCTCTGGTGCCCAAAAATCTTGGCGCCGACCTGCACGATGTCGGCTCCATCGAGGATGGCGCCGATCCGAGGGGACATATTGCAATTAGTTCTCAGAAAGGACCAGATTCGTTGTTAGTCCGTAAAAATGGCTAGATTTGGCAAAAAATACTCAGGTAGGTAGGCCACGCATGCACGACCGGTTTTCACGCACGTTGGAGCGGGCGCGAGGGAGCGACAGGGTGAAAAGGACGCCAAGCCGCATTATCCTTTACTTATTTACTCTTCGTCACTATCATCATTTCTGTCAGTCAGACCACTATGCCATGAGAGAGAGACAGTATAATTTTTACTGTCGCAGAAAATATGATAAGGACGTAATGCTAGCAGAAATATAATGCTAGCGCCGAATAAGTTAGATACGTTTTCGGCAGCAAACAAAATAAGAGTTGCACTGGCTGGCTGCATTCTTGGTTTGGAGCCATGTGAATAATAATAATGTGTATTTTACTAGCATTGGCAAGACAAGCAGCCCTACTTACTTTGGCAACTGGCATGCTGTTTTTAATTCCATGGCGCTGGTTTCTTTGCTTTTAATCGGGCGCCAGGCTGTCCTTTCCCTCTCGCCGAGCAGACTCAGCAAGGGGAGGGTAAAGTTCACCTCATCACCGCACCGGTAAACGGAAAGTTTTACCCACCATTCATTCGCTCTGAGGTCAAACAGTGGCCGTCCGTTGCAAGTGGCCAACTCTCCTCTTCTTTCTTTTTTTTTTTTTTTTTGATTTTCCATACTTGTATTCATACTAAAAGGATCGAGTACAAGGCCGAAATACAAGCTACGAAAACAAGAGAAACCAGAGAGCAGCACCGCTGCAACACACCACTCAAACCTCGACGACCTCCAGCCGGAGCCCGCCACCGTGGAGCAGAAGAGCTCCTAGCACCATGGCGTCGAAGAGCCGCAACATCCACCAACTCCTGGGAGCTGGATCTGAAGGAGGATGATGAACATCGGCCGGGGCAGGGCCTCGAGCTCCTTCTGCCCTGGATCCGGGCCTGCGCCGCACCACCTCCGCCGGAGATGGACAGATCCACCACCACCTCACCGCACCACCCCGCAGCAGCCGCCTCACAGCTCCTCCACCACCCCCGGCCTTGAACCCACTCGCCACCCGCCTGCCGCCGAAGCCGGAAGAGGCAGCAGACAGGGAAACGCACCTGCGGCTTGGGGACGCCGTCGAGGACGACGCCGTGGAGGGGACGCCACAGAGCAACAAAAACGACGACGTCGGCCTCCCCACCTCCGCCGCGCCGCCGCAGAGCCCCCTTTTTACATCGCCGGAGCGCAGATCCGGGGATTCCCCACCCTCCCGCCGCCGGAGCGGCCGGCGGAGGGGGAGGAATCCCGCGGATACGCCGGCGCCCGCCGGGAGAACCCGAGATCGCCTCGAGGTCGCCTCTGTGGAACTCTCCTCTTCTTTCGGCTGCGATCGAGTAGTAGTAATTTTGAATTATTACGCCATCGCATTTGACCGCCGGACAAAACTTACTGCAGCTGAGTTTGGCCTGGCCTGACCTGAATACTACGGAGTACCTTTTTTTTTGGTTGCTTAGACTAGTCACAATGGGAGTAACATAGGAGTAACATCAGTGCCACATAGGCAAAAAATCTGATGTGGCGGGTAATTAATGAGGAGAGAGATGGTTGTGGTAACTAGCTATGTTACCATAACATCACACATTTCAAGGCAAGATGAGTGTATAACCTATTAAATATGACGCTACACACATGTTACTCCCCACTATGGAGCTAGTAACTTAGAGTAGTAACATATGCATGTTACTAGTCTAACTTACTCCCCATTATGACTAGTCTTACTGACCTGAATACTACCTGATCACTCCCGCCTCCTTTTTCGAAAGTCTGGTTAAGCCCAGTCCACTACTGCGTTCCGATGACGTCATCGCGTACGAGATGAAAAAAGACAGAGAGAATACACGTACATATACGCCGTGCATGTGAACATCATCATATATATTCCGCGTCACAATATTCCGGTGGCATCCCGCAAAAAAAAAAAAAATCCGGTGGCATTTCCCAGCGGCATTTCACGGGACACCCAGTAGTACTGTACTTGTCATGGCCGGCGAGACTGATGGACCGATCCATGCAACCACCGTCGTGGCGTTCCGATCTCGGCCCGGAAACATCTCGTCGACACCGCGGCCGGAGTCCTTTCTCCCCCCGGATCCGGGACAACCACGCCGCCGGAGATGGCCCGGCACACCACTGTAGAGCCACTGTCGCGAGGAAATGTTCACGCAGATCTGGCACACACACGCAAGCGCAGCCCCGCTGGCCGGCTCCTCGCCGCCGGGCGTCGGCCCCAGCTCCGACCAGCCAGCCACCGAACAAGCAGTGGCGGCGCCGGCGTGTATTCCCTGTCTTCCGTGGAATACCCAAGATTCTGGCGAGGAAAAAAACACGTATATATTTGGCGGAAACTGTCTCGCGTGATCGCGTCGCTAAGGCGGAAACCGTCTCGCGTCGCAAAGCCGGAAGCCGTCTGGCTTCGCAAAGGCGAAACCGTCTCGCGCGGTCGCGTCGTCGTAGAAAAAAGCCCAGCCCACTAAGGCAGAAACGGAGGCCGCACTAGGCACATCGCACTCGCACAGACGCCCTCTGCCCTCGCTGGCTCGCTCCCGTTTTCTTCCTCGACCTAGACCTGCGACCGCCGCCGGCCGATGCAGCCTGGAGCAGGCGACGGCCCCGCGCCCGCGGCGGCGCCCCGCGCCCGCGGCGGCGCCCCGCCCCCCGCCGACCCGTGCCCCTCCTCCCGTCCGCGCCGCCCCGCCCCACCCCCAGGGATTTCGCCGCCCGCTGCCGCCAGCCGGCCGATGCGTACAGGCGACACCGACGGCCCCGCCTGCGCCCGCGCCCGCGGCGCCCTGGCCCCGTCCCCCCGCCCTCCCGCGTTCCTCCTCTTCGGCCGAGCGCAACAGCGCAGAAGGTAAGGCCAGCCTCGCCCCATTTTTTGTGGATTGATTTGCTATTGCTAGTTCGTTTTCTTGACTAGTATTTGAGTAGATGTAAGATTTAATTTTCTGTTTTACTTGATTTATTGTAATGTAGATGAAGAAAAAGGGGACTGCTGGCAAATTTTTTTTTACTAGTGTTTGATTCATATATTACATTTAGAGCAAAAAAAAAAAAAATTGGGTGGAATACCCAGGCGCCATTTCCTGGCGCCGCCACTGCGAACAAGAGGCACGTTGCTCCTGTTGGGCGCGCAACAGTCGCCACCTTTCCCCATGCATGCCTCCATCATGCCACAGTGAAGCCGCCGGGCCATGGAAACGAGGCTGTAGCTTCGTGGTTACGTATCCGTTCCGTGTAACTACGTACTTACAACTGTGGCATGGAAAAGAGGAGAGAATGAAACGAGTGGATGGAAACGGGGAATCATCGATCGGGAAGGCAGGTGCCAGCTGAGTTAGTGGTGGCGGCACTGTGGCATGTGACGCGCCATGATGGGGGGTTTAAACGCTACTGCCATGCCATGGCGTACGCATATGAGTAGCTCACTGTAAGAGCATCTCCAACGGGCGACCCAAATGACCCCCAAAGCCCATTTGAGGTCCGGACGCCTAAAAACGGCACCAGCGGCACCCCCAGAGGATCGCCCCGAGCAAAAACGTGTCCGACACTCCCGAAGAGGCCTCCAATTTAGAGGCCTCTTTGGGGGTGCCGGACATGGGTGCGGACATGCTTCGTGTTAACTTGGGCTTGGCAGGAGGCCGTTGCGCCGCGTTTAATGGCGAGGCGACGAGACGGCGGCTCGCCTGTCATCACGCCTCGCAATAGCGAAGCGACGCCTCGCAATAACGCCGCGCCCGTTCCCATGGCGCAGACGGAAGCGACGCGTGCTGCAGTCGCAGTGGCTGCCCGCGGCGGCGCCCTGCGCACGCGTCGTCGGCGTCAATGCGTGGCCAGGCGAACCGGTGGCCGCGTTAATGCAGGCCACCCAACCCCGCTCCTCCGGCCGCCTTTAAAACCCGGCGCGCCGCAACCCTCCTCTCCCCACACCACCGCTTCTCCTTTCTCCCCTCTCCCAACTCGCCACCAGCAGATCGGCCGCTAAGCAAGGCGGCCAACCGCGAGACGCCGGAGGAGCGCGAGCTCCGGCGTCATCGCGACTTCCTCTCGGCGGAAAGCGAGCGCCGCGGCCAGCGACGCCGCGAGCAGATGGAGGAACGCCGTCGCCGCAACGAGGAGGCGGAGATGGCCAGGGCGTATGAACGCGAGCGGTGGCTCGAGGAGGCAGCCAACGCGCCTCCGTACGTCGTGTCGCTGGAGACGGCGTAGCTGTGCAGCCGCCACAGCGTGCCGGTGGAGGGGGACGCGTCCCTACCCGAAGGGTGGATGAGGAACGCCGTCAACGTGCCGGTGGCGCCGCGGCTCAGCGGCAAGGAGCGCGTCGGCTTCATCATGCGGAAGTGGCAAGCGATGCCGTACGAGTAGAAGATCGACCCCAAGTACTCCATCTCGGCGCCCTACTGGCACGCCGTGGTGGACGCGGAGTACGAGGCGCTGTGCCGGCGACTTCCTCCCTACCGGCGCACGGGAACCAACGCCGGAGTTGTCTGCATCGGACGACGACGACGCAGCCGAGGACGACGACGACGACCCCGAGCTGCCCGATCTACCTATAGAAACGGCAGGCGCATCTTGGTCAGCAGCGCCGCCGCCACCGGAGAAGGGGCGCAAGGTGAAGCCGGCGAGGCTTCCGATCAGGCGGCCAGGCGGTAGATGAAATCCCACCACGCGCCGGCCGCGAAACCAGAAGCCTCAGCCACGGCGAGGCTTCGTTTCTAAAGGCCGTAGTCGATGGGAATAGCAGATGAAACTTCCCGCGCCGGATCATCGAGACATGCAAGTCTGTTGATGATTCTGGCGCTTGGTTCGCATCTTCTTCCCCTTCGCTAGGCCATGGAGCGGCATCTCTCCTCGCCGCCGGCGCGTGTAGTGGTTGGCTAGACGCTGTAGCGTGTAGCCGGTACCGGCGTAGTTTAAGTTTAGTTTGTTAAATCTCGTTTAGATTTTAAATTGTAAGTTTGTTAAATCTCGTTTAATAAAATCCGCCACCCGCAAGGTGTTCGATGATTTGCTCGCGTTTGGGGGGCGGACGTTTGGGGTGCGCCGCTGTGGACGCGGTCGAAAACATGGGCGGACACATGTCCGGTACCCCCCAATGGAGGCCCCATTGGGGGGTGCCGGACACGAATTTGGAGGCCCCCGGTGGAGATGCTCTAAGGATGACTCCAACATGGTGACCCAAACGGACGCGCGTTTGGTCCGCGTTTGGTCCGTTTGGGTCGGCAAACGGACGCGCATCCGGCCCACGTCCGCCCCTTTCTGGCCACTGCGCCCAACGGGGCCGACGCATTGAGTCCGCCCGACCTTTTTTTCAAACATTTTTTAACAATAAAGGATTCTTACATATTGGAGACATAATAAACCTTAAAACTACACTAATTGAGCCCTAACAGGGATTTGGAGCAGCCGGACCGTCGGCCAAATGGTCACCCTCCCCGGATTTAAACCTTAAAACAACACTAAAAATTGAAAAAATTTAACAACCGACCATCGGCCGGCAAGGGGGAAGATCAAAGAGGAGCTCCGGCCTGGAGGAACGTCACGCAGCATGCCCGTTCTGCCACGGACTTGCGGGCTCTTCCTTCATCATGGCCGCGGCCAATGGCGGACTAGCTGGCTCCTCCTCCTCGGTCCTTTCGTAGCTACGAAACACGTAGCGGCACCGGCTTCGTTGTAAATTGGCCGCGCATAGGCAGCCTAGCCGGCGAGGATATGGCATCAGTTGGAGCCGCCTGCTCCGTCGGTCGCATTGGCCGCTGATACGTCCATTTTGCTCACTATTTTATATCATAATTTACTGCTATTCATCGATATATTTCATATTTAGAAGTGTTACTTATGTTATTTTACCTATTTTGCATGTTTGATGAATAATGGAGAATTGGACACCGGAGTCAGGATTCTGCTGGAAAAAGCACCGTCGAGATGCACTATTTCTGAAGATCAATAAATCGAAGGAGACATATGGAAGTTCCTATTTTACCAGAAGATGGAGGAGGCCAAAAGGGGAGCTGAGATGGGCCATGGTGGGCCCTCCTCACCCCTTGGCGCGGTGGGGCCCCCTGCCGCGCCGAGAGGTGGTTTGGGGGCCCTGGCCCACCTCAGCCGTTCCCCCTTCGCGTACTTGACCCCCTCGGAACCCTAACACACGGAGGAGGCCATCGAAATATTCCGCCGCCTCCACGAGGCGGAAAACACCAGAGAGCGAAAAGCTCCCCTGCAGGAAGAAATCTGCCGGGGGAAATTCCCTCCCGGAGGGGGAAATCGTCGCCATCATCACCGTCATCGAGCTGGACTTCATCGGGATCATCATCATCATCATCTCCACCGCCAACACCATCATCACCGCCGCTGCACCCGTCTCCGCTATAACATCTAGGGCTGAATCTTGTCTATTTCATAGGGGAAACTCTCCCGGTGTTGATTACTCTTGTTATTGATGCTATTGGGTGAAACCATTGGACTAAGGTTTATGTTCAGATTGTTATTCATCATCATATCACCTCTGATCATGTTCCGTATGATGTCTTGTGAGTAGTTCGTTTAGTTCTTGAGGACATGGGAGAAGTCTTGATGTTAGTAGTGAACTATGTTGAGTAATATTTAATGGTTTGATGCTTAAGTTGTGGTGTTATTCTTCTAGTGGTGTCATGTGAACGTCGACTACATGATACTTCACCTTTATGGGCCTAGGGGAATGCATTGTGTATTCGTTTGCCAATTGTGGGGTTGCCGGAGTGACAGAAACCTGAACACCCGTTGGTATATCGATGCATGAGGGATAGCAGGATCTCAAAGTTTAAGGCTGTGGTTAGTTTAACTTAATTACTTTCTTGTATTTGCGGATGCTTGCAAGGGGTATAATCACAAGTATGTATTAGTCCTAGGAAGGGCGGTGCATTAGCATAGGTTCACCCACACAACACTTATCAAAACAATGAAGATTAATCAACTATATGAAGCGAAAGCACTTGACAATATTCCCGTGTGTCCTCAAGAACGTTTGGTCATTATAAGTACAACAACCGGCTTGTCCTTTGCTGTAGAAAGGATTGGGCCACTCGCTGCAACTATTACTACTGCATTTTATTTACTTGTACTTTATTTATCTGTCATATCAAAAACTCCTAAAAACTTGTCTGTGAGCATTTACAGTGAATCCTTCATCAAAACCGCTTGTCAACACCTTCTGCTCCTCGTTGGGTTCGACACTCTTATTTATCGAAAGTACTACGATACACCCCCTATACTTGTGGGTTATCAAGACTATTTTCTGGCGCCGTTGCCGGGGAGTGTAGCGCTATTGGTAAGTGGAATTGGTAAGGGAAACATTTATTGTACGTGCTGTTTTTATTTTTGCCTGCTGCTATATCTCATTATGGAGGGGTCTTCTCTTGAATTCCTATTTGGGAAAACAACTACCACTGCTAAGGTAGTAGAGGAGGCGCCAGATGAGCAGGTAATACCGTTCAAAATTCCTATGAAAATTGTTGAACGTGTCACAAATAACCGCTATGCAGGAGATGGAACTGTCCATCCTGGAGATCATTTGTTATTTCTGCATGAATTGTGCGAGTTATTTAAGTGTGCAGGTATCTCGATGGGAGAAGTTAAGAAGAAATTATTCTCTCTATCACTGTCTGGTAAAGCTGCACATTGGTATAAACTGCTGAAGAATGGGTATTCTCTTGGATGGGAGGAAATTGTACCTCTCTTTTACTCCAAATTCTATCCTCCAAGTGAGATTCATAAGGATCGGAACCTCATATATAACTTCTGGCCCTATGATGGAGAGAGTATCGCTCAAGCGTGGGGGAGATTGAAGGCATTAATGCTCAAATGTCCCATTCATGAGCTTCCTGGTAATATTGTTATTGATAACTTTTATGCAAGACTCTCCTTTCAAGATAAAACTCTATTGGATACCACTTGTGCTGGATCGTTCACTCGTAATAAAGAAGAGTTTAAGTGGGACCTTCTTGATCGGATTCAGGAGAACACTGAAGGATGGGAGAATGACAAAGGTAGGGAGTCAGGTATAAACTATGACTTTGAGTGTGTTAAAAATTTTATGGATACTGATGATTATCGCAAAATTAGCACTACTTATGGTCTTGACTCTCAAATTGTTGCAAACTTTTATAAAGCCTTTGCTTCCTATTTCGGTTTGCCGAAGGAGGGTTTTAAAAATTATCATGAACCATATAAAGATGAATCTGTTTCTCATATATCTAAAGGTGTTGAGGTTAATGTTGCTGATCGCATTATTCCAGAACCTTATATTGAAAAAGTTCCTTTTCCTAATAAGATTAAGGAACATACTATCATAACTGGTGTTGTTAGTAAAAGTAATAAGAAAACTACCAAACCTGATGAGCAAATAACTGTTGAACCTGTTGTAGCATTGGTTAAAGATCTTGTCACTGAAAATTTAGAAGATAGACACATTATCTTTTGTGAGGATGCTTCTAATATTGTCTCACATCCTAAAAGTTCTAGGAAGTCTAGTGTTCCTGTGCTTTCTGTTGGATAGGTGATCATTGCTATTATGGTTTATGTGATATTGGTGCAAGTTCTAGTGCTATTCCTTATGAGCTTTACAGGGAAATTATGCACGAAATTGCTCCTTGTAAACTTGAAGAGATTGATGTGGTTATTCAGCTTGCTAATAGGGAAACTATCTCTCCAATTGGTATCATTAGAGATGTCGAAGTCCTTTGTGGTAAGACTAAATACCCTGCTGATTTTCTTGTACTTGGGTCGGCTGCCAATGATAGTTGTCCTATTATTTTTGGTAGACCTTTTCTGAATACTTGTGGTGCTGTTATAGATTGTAAGAAAGAGAAAATCTTTACTAAATTTGCTGGTGAATCTTATGAATTCAATTTCTCTAAATTTGCTAAAGCACCTTATGAAACTGAATTGCCTAGTGAGGATTTTGAAATTGCTCAACTTGCATCTATTGTTCTTGCTCCTAACAATGCTTTGCAGCAACATATGGAGAATCATGAAAGTGAGAACTTCAGGGAAGAAAGGAATGAGCTTGATGAAGTATTCCTTCGTCAACCTATGCTCAAACACAATTTACCTGTGGAAGATTTGGGTACCACAATGCCACCCAAGGAGGATCCTGTTTTTGATTTGAAACCTCTGCCTGATAATCTTAAATATGCTTATATTGATGATAAGAAAATATATCCTGTTATTATCAGCTCTAAACTTTCAGGTACAGAGGAGGAAAGGTTATTGGGAGTGTTGAGGAAACACCGCGGAGCTATGGGATATACTCTTGATGACCTGAAGGGAATTTCTCCTACTATATGTCAGCACGCCATCAACATGGAACCTGATGCAAAGCCTGTTGTTGAGCATCAGCGTCGTTTAATACCCAAGATGAAAGAAGTGGTAAGAAATGAGGTATTAAAACTTCTTGAAGCTGGTATTATTTATCCTATTGCTGATAGTAGATGGGTAAGTCCTGTGCATTGTGTTCCTAAGAAAGGAGGAATTACCGTTGTTCCTAATGAAAATGATGAACTAATTCCTCAAAGAGTAGTAGTTGGTTATAGATGTGCATTGATTTTAGAAAGGTTAACAAAGTAACTAAGAAAGATCATTATCCTTTGCCTTTTATTGATCAAATGCTTGAGAGGTTGTCCAAGAAAACTCACTTTTGTTTCCTTGATGGGTATTCTGGGTTTTCTCAAATTGCTGTGAGAGCGCAAGATCAAGAGAAAACTACTTTTACTTGTCCTTATGGAACTTATGCTTATAGACGTATGCCTTTTGGTTTATGTAATGCTCCTGCTACTTTTCAAAGATGCATGTCTGCTATTTTTCATGGCTTTTGTGAGGAAATTGTGGAAGTCTTCATGGACGATTTCTCCGTCTATGGAACTTCCTTTGATAATTGTTTGCACAACCTTGACAAAGTTTTGCAGAGATGTGAAGAAACTAGCCTTGTTCTTAATTGGGAGAAATGCCACTTTATGGTTAATGAAGGAATTGTTCTTGGACACAAAATTTCTGAAAGAGGTATTGAAGTTGATCGAGCTAAAGTGGAGGCAATTGAAAAGATGCCTTGTCCCAAAGATGTTAAAGGTATTCGTAGTATTCTTGGTCATGCTGGTTTTTATAGGAGGTTTATTAAAGATTTCTCTAAAATTTCCAAGCCTCTTACTAATCTTCTTCAAAAAGATGTACCCTTTGTTTTTGATGATGATTGTAAGGAAGCTTTTGAAACTTTGAAAAAGGCTTTAATCACCGCTCCTGTAGTTGAACCACCTGATTGGAATTTACCTTTTGAAATTATGTGTGATGCTAGTGATTATGCTGTAGGCGCTGTTCTTGGGCAGCGAGTAGATAAAAAGTTAAATGTTATTCATTATGCTAGTAAAACTCTTGATTCTGCTCAAAAGAATTATGCCACTACTGAAAAAGAATTTCTAGCTGTAGTTTTTGCTTGTGACAAATTTCGACCCTACATAGTTGATTCGAAAGTCACTATTCATACTGATCATGCTGCAATTAGATACCTTATGGAAAAGAAAGATGCTAAGCCAAGGCTTATTAGATGGGTACTTCTTTTGCAAGAATTTGATTTGCATATCATAGATAGAAAAGGTGCTGAAAATCCTGTTGCTGATAATTTGTCTAGATTGGAAAGCATTCCTTATGATCCTATTCCTGTTAATGATAGCTTTCCAAATGAACAATTGGCTGCAATAAGTGTAAGTTCGCGAGATAGTCCTTGGTATGCTGATTATGCTAACTTTATTGTTTCCAAGTACTTGCCTCCAACCTTTTCAGCTCAGCAAAGAAGGAAATTCTTTTATGACTTGCGGCATTACTTTTGGGATGACCCACACTTATATAAAGAAGGAGTCGATGGTATTATGCGAAGATGTGTTCCTGAATATGAACAACAGGAAATACTGAGGAAATGCCATGGAAGTGCTTATGGAGGGCATCACGCTGGAGATAGAACTGCGCAGAAAGTTCTACAATCAGGTTTTTATTGGCCTACCCTCTTTAAGGATGCAAGAAAGTTTATTTTATCTTGTGATGAATGTCAAAGGGTTGGTAATATCTCTAGACGCAATGAAATGCCTATGAGTTATTCTCTTGTTATTGAACCATTTGATTGTTGGGGATTCGACTTCATGGGTCCTTTTCCTTCTTCACAAGGTAATACTCATATACTTGTTGCTGTTGATTATGTCACTAAATGGGTAGAAGCTATACCTACTAAAAGTGCTGATGGTGAGACCTCTTTAAAAATGCTTCAAGATGTCATTTTTCCTAGGTTTGGTGTACCTAGATATCTTATGACTGATGGAGGTTCTCATTTTATCCATGGTGGTTTTAGAAAGACTCTTGCTAAATATGGTGTTAATCATAGAATTGCTTCAGCCTATCATCCTCAAACTAGTGGACAAGTAGAATTGTCAAATAGGGAGATTAAATCTATCTTGCAAAAGACTGTTAATAAATCTAGAAAAAATTGGGCTAGTAAGTTAAATGATGCTTTATGGGCTTATAGAACTGCTTATAAGAACCCCATGGGCATGTCTCCTTATAAAATGGTTTATGGTAAAGCTTGTCACTTGCCTTTAGAATTAGAACACAAAGCTTATTGGGCAGTGAGAGAACTTAATAGAGATTTTAAACTTGCCGGTGAGAAAAGGTTGTTGCATTAAGTTCTTTAGATGAATGGAGAAGTGAGGCTTATGAAAATGCTAGACTCTTTAAAGAAAAAGTTAAGAGATGGCATGATAGGAGAATTCTTAAAAGAGAATTTAATGTTGGTGAGAAAGTTCTATTGTATAGGTCTCGTCTCAGATTTTTTGCAGGAAAGTTACTCTCAAAATGGGAAGGACCATTTGTTATTGTGGAGGTGTATCGTTCAGGTGCAATAAAAATTGCTTCATTGAAAGATAACTCTACACAAGTGGTAAATGGTCAAAGACTCAAGCATTATATTTCTGGAGATTCTATTAATGAAGAGGTTGATACAATTAAAGTGGTGACTCCGGAAACTTTCATTGAAGAACATTTTTCTGGGACTGCAGAATTCGATTCGAATAGGTAACAGTTTCGGTAAGAAAAGTTTCGCGAATAACTTTCTAGAAGATATTTTCGTCGTTTTTATTAAATATGGAAAAATAAGAGACCGAACCGGATGGGAGACGGCACCCGTGGTGCCCAAACCATAGGTCGGCGCGGTGGGCCCCCAGCCGCGCCGCCTGGTGGTTTGAGCACCCCGGAGCTCGTCTCCGATCAGGTTTCCTCCTGTACCTTCCTTATGTTGTAAAACTTTTTGCTATATAACTCACCCGAACCCCCGAGGTTCGTATCTCGCCTTTTCATCGTGTTTCGTTTCGAGCTGTTTCTGTCCAGATATTGTTTTCAGATTTAGAAGCGCCATGGTCTCCAACAACAACAACAAGGGCAAGGAGCCTTTGGAAGACGAGACTCAAGACCCCAAGCTGAAGGAGGAAGTCAAGAGCGAAGATGAAGGAGAAGTGGAGGAAGACCCGCGCGAATACCCGCGCGCTACCGTTGCAAGCATCGGAGTGGTGGCAAATCCATTCAAGCCCAGGCAAGGGCGCGGATGAGCACCGGAGGGAAGGTTCCACGACGCTTCTTGGCTCCCAGGACATCTTCCCCAGGCATAAATAACCCCTTCCATACTCTTATCCATAAGCATCAAATTGAGAGGATCCCGGAGGCTGAGTTGCCTAGTGGTTGGAATATAGATCGTTCTAACAATACAGGAAAGAGGGATTCTGCTGCTGAGGAGTGGGGAAACAACTCCAAGAGTTGGGACTCGCAGTCTGACAAGTTTATGAATCGCATCGAACACAACTCTGAGCTGATTCGCGCCCTCACCTACAAGATTGATGAACTGAAGGAGCTGGTTGATAAGCTTATCAACAATTCACCACCACCGAAGGAGTAATTCATCATAAGTATTGGCATCCCCTTGGTTTGTTCCAAGCTTGGGGGAGTGCCGCGGTATCACATCATTATCTTTACCTTTTACTTTTCCATAAAGTCATATCGTGAGTAGGGAAGTTATCTTATATGATGGTTTGCAATGTGGAAGTATCTCTCTTTTAGTTGGTTATCTATGTATCCCTTGGTGTGAGTTGCCGTTATGAAATATTAATGAGAAGTTTTATCATTTACTTTCTGCATACTTTATTTTAGCTTGCAATTCTCTTTCATATTGATAACCTTGTTGTTAGTATAGGGATCACTTTTTAGAGCACCAAGTTAATCTTTTTGGTTTTGGCAAACTTAGCATTGGTCAGTAGTAGACAATACTTTGAGACTTAAGTAGAAGAGGGAGTGCATGCAAATATATTATTCCATGATCTTTCTTTCTTTGTGCTCATAAGCTTAGTATTCTTAAGTTAAACTATTTGTGCTTCTAAGGAAGATTGCATGATTATTCTTATCACTTGTATAATTGTTTGTATCCCTCAACTCTTATGCTTGCTACATAACCTTGCTAGCCAAAGACCTGTATCGAGAGGGAATGCTTCTCATACATCCAAACCTTGAGCCAAACCATTGCCATTCGAGTCCACCATAACTTCCTACTATATGGTATTTTGCGCCATTCCAAGTAAATACTTCATGTGCTACCTTTAAATTATTCAAAACTTATTACTCCTAGTTTTGTGTCACTGTTTATTAGCTCATGAGGGTTCTGTAGAGTTTCTCTAGCACTTTTGTCAAACAGACTTTCACCAATGGACTAGTGGCATATACACCGCTTATCCAACAATTTGCAAAAAGAGCTGGCAAATGGGGTGCCCAGTCCCAATTAACTACAACTTTCATTAATAATTCTCTTCACATGTTTTGCCCTGATTTATCAGTAAGCAACTTAATTTGCAAATAGACACTCCTCCATGGTATGTGAATGTTGGAAGGCACCCGAGGATTCGGTTAGCCATGGCTTGTGTAAGCAAAAGGTTGGGAGGAGTGTCAACTATAAAGAAACTAAAATACATGTGTAAACAAAAGAGAAGAGGGATGATCTACCTTGCTGGTAGAGATAACGTCCTTCATGGGAGCCGCTCTTGAAAGTCTGGTTGACAAGGGGTTAGTGTTCACTTTACTACGATTCGTTGACAACGACATACATAGCTCAAACAACTATTTTCATACTCTCTATATGCTTTGCAAAACTTAAAAGCTCTAGCACATGATTTAATCCCTGCTTCCCTCTGCGAAGGGCCTATCTTTTACATTATTGTTGAGTCAGTAAACCCATTCCTCTCTATCTCAAGCAAGCATTTGAGTTGTTGAGATCCAATTAGTTATATGTGTTGATACTTCTAATCATATCTCTCATTTCCTTGTTTCGCACAATAGCTTTTATCCGAATGAATATAACTTTGAAAGTTATCAATGACTGTAAGGAGACTGTTATGATTAAGGCATGTAAGTTCTGCTATATAAGCTCTGATATAAAGACTCTTCTCGAAAGATAAGTATGATCTGTTAATTGTTCTCTGACCAAGAGTTTAAGTTTGCCTTCACCAATCATGGTTCTCTTTATGCACTTCATCGTGGTTCCCTTTACTTATTTCAAGTTAGATTATATGAAGGGAAGTTGCTGTCTAGAATGACTTGTGTATCAATGAATGTGATGCTTCTTGTCCGTATTTTATTTATCGACACTTTGCTCCATAAACTTGTGGTCATGTTTACTGAGCTCAGTTTTCGCTTGGGGACAAGCGAGGTCTAAGCTTGGGGGGGTTGATACGTCCATTTTGCATCACTATTTTATATCATAATTTACTGCTATTCATCGATATATTTCATATTTAGAAGTGTTACTTATGTTATTTTACCTATTTTGCATGTTTGATGAATAATGGAGAATTGGACACCGGAGTCAGGATTCTGCTGGAAAAAGCACCGTCGAGATGCACTATTTCTGAAGATCAATAAATCGAAGGAGACATATGGAAGTTCCTATTTTACCAGAAGATGGAGGAGGCCAAAAGGGGAGCTGAGATGGGCCATGGTGGGCCCTCCTCACCCTTGGCGCGGTGGGGCCCCCTGCCGCGCCGAGAGGTGGTTTGGGGGCCCTGGCCCACCTCAGCCGTTCCCCCTTCGCGTACTTGACCCCCTCGGAACCCTAACACACGGAGGAGGCCATCGAAATATTCCGCCGCCTCCACGAGGCGGAAAACACCAGAGAGCGAAAAGCTCCCCTGCAGGAAGAAATCTGCCGGGGGAAATTCCCTCCCGGAGGGGGAAATCGTCGCCATCATCACCGTCATCGAGCTGGACTTCATCGGGATCATCATCATCATCATCTCCACCGCCAACACCATCATCACCGCCGCTGCACCCGTCTCCGCTATAACATCTAGGGCTGAATCTTGTCTATTTCATAGGGGAAACTCTCCCGGTGTTGATTACTCTTGTTATTGATGCTATTGGGTGAAACCATTGGACTAAGGTTTATGTTCAGATTGTTATTCATCATCATATCACCTCTGATCATGTTCCGTATGATGTCTTGTGAGTAGTTCGTTTAGTTCTTGAGGACATGGGAGAAGTCTTGATGTTAGTAGTGAACTATGTTGAGTAATATTTAATGGTTTGATGCTTAAGTTGTGGTGTTATTCTTCTAGTGGTGTCATGTGAACGTCGACTACATGATACTTCACCTTTATGGGCCTAGGGGAATGCATTGTGTATTCGTTTGCCAATTGTGGGGTTGCCGGAGTGACAGAAACCTGAACACCCGTTGGTATATCGATGCATGAGGGATAGCAGGATCTCAAAGTTTAAGGCTGTGGTTAGTTTAACTTAATTACTTTCTTGTATTTGCGGATGCTTGCAAGGGGTATAATCACAAGTATGTATTAGTCCTAGGAAGGGCGGTGCATTAGCATAGGTTCACCCACACAACACTTATCAAAACAATGAAGATTAATCAACTATATGAAGCGAAAGCACTTGACAATACTCCCGTGTGTCCTCAAGAACGTTTGGTCATTATAAGTACAACAACCGGCTTGTCCTTTGCTGTAGAAAGGATTGGGCCACTCGCTGCAACTATTACTACTGCATTTTATTTACTTGTACTTTATTTATCTGTCATATCAAAAACTCCTAAAAACTTGTCTGTGAGCATTTACAGTGAATCCTTCATCAAAACCGCTTGTCAACACCTTCTGCTCCTCGTTGGGTTCGACACTCTTATTTATCGAAAGTACTACGATACACCCCCTATACTTGAGGGTTATCAGCCGCCTCGGCCGCTTTGGCCTCGCGGTGCCGTTTGCGGCGCGCCGCACGCGCCGCGGTCTCGACGGCGCGGCGAGCTTGCTCCGTCTCAGCCTCCTGTGCAGCGTCGGCAACGGCGCGCGCGGCGGACATGAACGCGGCCGCCTCCTCCTCGGTGCTCTGGACATAGCCGCCCACGCCGATGGGAGGCTCGGGCGGCGCGCTGCCCGCAGCGACGCCGGCGGCGTACTCTTCTTCGTCTTTGTCAACGCAGTCGGAGTACGCGGCCTGCACCGCCCTCCTCTCGTCGTCCGTCAGGCGCGGACGCGGCGGCTGCGGAATCATGCCGGCCCATGCCGGGCTGGTCACCATCCGGCGAGAGAAGCTGCCGCGATAGCGCCCTCGCGCGCTCATACGCGCTCGCTCGACCTGGTCCACCAGATGCTGCGGCGGCGGTGGCGGATCCATTCCGGCGCGTGGATCTGTGCTTGGAGGTGGTGGCCGCCGTGGCTGGGGGAGGAGGGCTAGGGTTTGTGTGTGTCCTAGGGTTTGGCTGGCCGGCGGGATTTTATACAGCTCCACCGCCCACAGTTATTGCGGGTAGGTGGTCGTTGGGGTCGATGACACGCGGGGCCAGGACGAACACGGTGAGGACGCAGGAGCGCTCCGCGAGCGTCCGGAACCGACGCATCGGTGACCTAAATTTGGGCCAGAAATGTGTCGCGACGGACAAAAAAACGGACCGCGGTCCGTTTGCGTCGCCCCGTTGGGCAATGTTTTTTGCTCCAGCGGACAGGAACGGACGCGCGCGAACTCGATGCGTCGCCCCGTTGGAGTCATCCTAGCCATGCGAGCAGATCAGCCGGGAGACTACTCGCAGCAGCAGTAGTAATCTTATCTTCAGGCAGGGGCTGCTAGATTCAGAAATGCAGCTACCTACCTACTCCAGAGACCGTCCGGATGAGCTGGGGTATTACTTAATTTATTATATATGATTTCTTCTTTCTGCGAGCAAGGTGCTCCAGGTTTGGTTATGCACGATGCCGATGAGAGATGGTAACTGCAACAGGACAAACTGTGGGAGTGACTGAGTGAACTAGGTGCATGCATAATGGGGGATCTTACTGTAGACAAGAAGGATGCTGCTGCTCTAGTAAGCTAAACCCCCACCTCTGCTCTACTTGGCTCTGCAGGACACAAAGGCGTGTTGATTACTAATGCTATGGCTTTACGGGCTACTAGTACAAGGGCAGTGGAGTGGTGGTGGCAGCACTGTGGTGTAAACCTACTACCGCAAGTGGAAAAAGGCCGCGTCCACCACCCCCATGTGACCCCCATGTAACTCAGAGCGCGGGGGCGGGTGTGGTGGTTCCGTGTTAATCCCCGTCCGCCCCCATGTGACCCTCGCCAGTGGCAGCTCGCCCTTAGTTATGCACGGCCCCCCCATCACCTCCCTCCATGGCCGTCCCTTTCCTCCTTTCTTGTTGCGTCTCCTCCTCGGCGGCCACATGAAACCCCAACACGCCGCAACGCTGCCCCCGGCCGCTCGAATAATGGGTTGGTTACTGCTAGGCTAGCTGTATATCCTACGTTATCTGCGATGCCGTTAGCAACGCTATTTTCCTTTTTTTTCTCTCTCTCCCTACATCTCTGTCTCTCAAAAATCGAATAATAATTATTGGGCGCCTTTTGTGCTGGCTGGCCGGCAATCTATGAGAGCTTTATAAATTGACTTTCAGCAGCTTTTAGGTTATTAGGTTTCCATGGACGCATAGATCTGCGCTGCGTCGCGATAGATTTGCAACGACCGCTGAGCGAGATTATTGTAATGCTTCTTCTTGCATCAGGTGCACTGTACATGGAGGCCAAGGAAACTGGATCTGATGCCACGAGGTTACCCAAGGAAGATTCGGCGTTTGGTCAGGGCCATTATTAAGCCAACCCATCCAACCGGCAGGCCACTGTTTTTTTTTCCTACGATGTGGTTGTCTGTGTGTGGTTCTGCTGCACCGTGCCACCAATAACTGCTGCGCGGTGCGTAGGTAGGATACACCAGAATGGCCATTGCCCCTTTTATGCTACGGAAAATAATGCTCCCAGCCCAGGAGTCACTGAAGCAGTGTCGTTTTGCATTTTCTGGAGGTGACCTCCCTCGGTAATGGGTGAGCTGCACAGGGCCAAGCGGACACCTGTCTCTAGTCTCCACATGTGACATGTCTACTACCAACCTCACGCTATACTACTGCCCGCTTTGATACTAAGCTTCAAGCTCCTGCGTTAAGTTTGGACTTTGAGTGCTTACCAGTGCCACCAAAGTCTGTCAACCTTAATGCAGACGATTAAAAGCTGTCCGGAATTCAAGTGCCATAATACTACTCCACTATGAACACAATCGTAGTATATCTCTCTACAATCATGGTATAGCATGGACAGACAAGTACTACCGTTGGATTGCGAAATAAAATTACAGCACCACCTGTGTAACCGTAGGCTCAGGTTAACTAGGATGCATAGCTACAGGTTCTTGCATTTCCGCAGCGTCCGAGGATGATCCTCCATTCCTCCATGTGTCGCTGGCGTCCATTGCTTGTCGGTGACCCGCCATCAAAATTCTGATGCAGGGCAGCAAATTCGCTACAAAGCTAACCACTGACTGGTTCCTACGATCCTACTCACACTGCAACTTCACTTCTTCGCCTTCTTTGGAGGCATGCTTTCAGTTCCAGCCTGGGCGTGGGCGCTTCCTTTGATGCCCAGGAAAGCGCTCCACCTGACAGAGAATATACGTCAGTGGTACTACCACGTATCCGGATTTGGCAAATATTATGTGTACTAGGAGGGATTATTACCAGCACTTCATACGAATACAGAACTGAACAGGGAAGAATATCAGAGCCAGCCTTTTTTTTTGTCTCCGAGCATGGGCGTCAGGCTCCCAGGATGGGCTTTCTCCAGTGGAAAACAGATTACCGAGCCAACATTGCACACGCTAGCTTAGCCGTTTTAGTTCAAGGGGAGAAGACCAAACATATCTCAGGTAATATGTACTTTTCCATGTGAACTGTTTGATGCGATGATAGGTAGTTTATATCAGAGTGACTTGAGTTTCTTTATATATGACCTATCAATTAGAGTCGGTGAAAGGACAATGATGTCGCCTAGAGGAGGAGGGGGGGTGAATAGGCGATTAAAACTTTTCCGGTTTAGACTTGATAATTGCGGAATAAAACTATGTGTTTAAATCTCAGGTAATATGTACTTTTCCATGTGAACTGTTTGATGCGATGATAGGTAGTTTATATCAGAGTGACTTGAGTTTCTTTATATATGACCTATCAATTAGAGCCGGGACAAAAGTATTAACAATGTTGCCTCCCAAAGTAGGTTTGCAAGTAGATAGTAGCTACTTCAGATTAACAGCCAGCAGCAATAATGACCAGGCATATAAATTAATTAACACTGCTCGTGATTTAACCAAACCAAGAGAAATTCTTAAAAGAAACTAGTAAGAGTGTCATAGCCTGTACAAATCTAGAGTGTGCATTTTCATGACTCCATTTGAGGACACCGAAGTTAAGAAAGCATAGTAGCATCAAGTGGACAAACAGACACGAACTATTCAACTAAGAAGTAGTATATCTTCAGATAATACAAACTGCATGATAAATCACAGGTTACACGTATTTTTTTAGATCCTTCAAGGTACAGGTTACAGGCCATCAAAAGTCCAGTGCCAAACTGCCATGCAAGATACATTACACCGGATTCATGCAGATCGAACTTTCAGTCCACAATGTAGCATTACACTGGATTCATGCTTGGGTTCGTTGAACTTTGATTTGATGTAACCAAGCTGCAGGATGGACATCAATCTACAAGGCCAGCTAGTCTCCCTTCCACCTGCTCACATCAAGATTTAAAATACATCAGTATGCACGCACCCTCAACTTGCTGCCCTTGACAGAGAAGTAACAGGAAGCGGTAAGAAAAGAATAAGATGATTAGTTAAAATCCAGTACAAAACTTAGTAGTGTAACATTCTGTACACAAGGTGTAATCAAAAGAAAGAGAACCTAATTGCTCGGTACACAATGACAGTTGAAAGCTATGCGATTTATCTATACCAATATAAAAAGAGCGAGAGGGGGCAGATCCAACAGATCTAGACCGTTTAACGAACATATCCACAGTGCAAATCACTTCCGTATTTAGCGGTAAAACATGCTCTGCGCTGAACATCCTCGCAGCTAATCACGTCCCCTATGCCGTTGTTAGCAATCCCGTAATTATCTCCAAATATTCACAAACCACTCGCTCCACGCCTCTTCCTGAACTCCCTAAATAACCACACGCGGCACGCCGCCTCCAGGTCATCGTTCGCCACGCACCCACGAGGCCACGAGCGCCTCCATTGGGCTGAGCACCACGAAGAGTGGAACGCTACTGCACATCCAGGCCGTCGCCTCCGTTGGGCTGAACACCGCAAAGGACGGAACCACTGCGGCTGCCTCCTCCTCCAGCCGCGTATTTTCCCCTGTCTCCCGTCCTACCCCTACAAGGTAAGCGTCTCCTCTTCCCTCTGCACGTTCCTCAACCTCACTAGCAGGTTGTGTGGTGGTGTGCCGCCATGATATGTTGTCCTAGACCATCCACATCGTCGCCCATCTCTACCTCAACTCTTTTTTTTTTTTGCTCATCGATTTGGATTTATCTAGCAATCTAGCTCTACTGAGTGATATGCTTGGTGCACGATGACTATCTGATGTCCTGCAAGTTGATGGTGGTAGACGGGCATCAACCCATGGTATCAAATCTGATCATGGAAATTTCATTGCAAAGCATATATTGGGCCTGCTCTCCATGGTATTCCATATCTCTCCATGGTTTCTACGTACAGTAGTCCGAGATGACATGATATACACACTAGAAGAAGCAAGGCAAGAGATTTGTTCTGCTTATAAAGTGGTAATCAAGACATATTCATCACTGATTGTTACTAATGGAAGAACCCACAATTGAAGAAAGGGTTGCCAATTCGAAGTATATTAATCGTAATAGTTTGATTCAAAACATGGAATTGTTCATTTGACCTTTTATATGTACGTACAGAAGAAACTGCAGTTAATTTTGTATTTTTTTCCAGATTTCAAAGGAGAGTTAGCAGAAAAAGATACTAGATTACAGGTTGCAAGGTACGGTGGTGTAGTTGTAATCATTCAGATCATTAGGTGTCACAAGTATTTTCATTTTAGCTAAGACAAACTTCTTGCAACTAGCAGTTTGTGCCACTACTGAACGATTTAAAAACATGGCGTGACGTTAATAGCAGGTCAGAGCTTAAATATTCTTTTTCTTAACTAATAGGGAGGAGAGGCCCCTGCCTTTTACGTTTTCATCAAAACAGAGTCTCGAAGGGTAAGGAATTTTACAGCGACAAGATAGTTACATATGGGGGAAGCAATGAAGGAGAGAGGTTCTGTAAACTAAACTTTTCCTATTTCGTTACTACACTTTAATTTTTCTCAGAACTGAGGATGGTGCAAGAACAGATTCAGATGCTTAGGTTCATGGTTTGCATTTTTCAGGTGAGTTCTTGGATTATTCAACATGAGATTATATTTTATCTCCTTTCTTATTTTGCTTGTCAGTCATGCTATCATAGGACTATACCACCCACCACAACGAATTGGTCGCAATATATGTTATAGTTATCAGTATTTGGTCGTTTTGGGTGCATATTAACATGTTCTTACCTTCTCTAGCTTCTAGGTTTATTCATTCTTTTTTGTCTAATTAACTAGCTTAGCAGAGGAATATTTACCTCATGTGTTGACCATTCTCCGTAAAGGATGATGTGTAGGACATGATGGACGAGACCTTGCCGGTGGAGAGTATTGCCAGGCAGACGTTGGCAGGGGGGAAAGCACTTTTTTTTTTCTTCTTCTTTATAATGATATCGCCAAGCTGCATTCTACATATTAACCATGTATTTTTTTTTTACTGAAACAGTTATCTGACAAATTAGGGCTCATAATTCAGTGGCAAGAAAAGATGGTGATGGTGCTTCTGTGGGTTCTCATTTTTATAGGGTCGATGTTCGTTTCTAGAGGTATATAATGTCAGATGCCGGAGTGATCCGAAATTTCATCTTGATATGGTCCACTTGAAAAATATGGTCGTTATTATTGTACAAAAGTTTGATTAAGCTTCACCAGTTTCTTTTGAAGTTCTAAATAGTTTGCATTTGGTAAGTAGCTGGGGATGGTAACGGTAACTTCATATACATAATGGGATCACAATGCAGATGTACTCTATGTGTGATCCATGCAGGTCATGCAATCAGCAAGCTTGCTGTACTAAGCTGATGCGCTGAGTGGAAAGCATAGTCGATCATTTAGACTTAGCTCCTTGTTTAGATTACGTGTATGAAGATAAATATTTCTTGGCACTCGCATGAGCCTTTCAGTTCGATGCTTGATGGATTCTGCCCATTAATTGCTAACTGATTTGTTACCCTTCTAAATATGAATAATACCCCCTATCAAGTCCCAAATTTATCATGTAATCCTTATTCCACTAAGCTTACAATGTTAGTGAAAAACTGGAGGTTTCCACTTCTTCGTGTTATGTTGTGGAGTTGAAAAATATAATCTGTTTTGTATAATTATTTGTTCTCTATACCCATTTTTTTTTTCTTTAGAGGCTCTAATGTTGCTAACGATGACTCTTCACCCCCGGACAAACGTCCGCGTCAAGAACTTAGTGTACCTCTGTACATATCAAACATGGAAGTGGAGAATGTGGACATATCTATCACCCTCTTATGGTTAGCTCTTTTACCCATGTGGAAATCAGAAATTAAGTCGTTAATCAAACAAGAGATCTATTAGCAAAGTGAGCCATCCAGCCAAATTGTGTGGAAAGTTTGATAAGGGATACCATGTCCGGCTTCCTATGGCAAGGTGTCAGTGAGAATTGTGCTTTGATATGTCAAAATTATTCTTCAATCCTATGAACAAATTTATCCAGGGAAGGATTAACAACTCTTGATACTATCAGAGGGACTAGACTAATATTGCTTGAATATATATGCCAACTCCTGCAGGTTCATAGGACTTGAAGAAAGCATATGCAAAGCAATGTACACGAGGAGCTTGACTACAAAAGTGTTATCATCATCTCGAGATCCTCTATTTCGGAGTGAAAAAAATGTCACATTTTGATTTGTTGATTTAATTGACTCTTGTGCAATAACAGTGGCACTATATTTGGATATGGTTGAGCAATTTAAAATGTTATATGGCGTGTAAATATCTTATTTTTTGCATGTACGCTAATAACTATGTATTGTCCATTTGCTTGTAATTATTCATATAAATGTTTCCTAAATTAAGATGAGAGTTTCCGATATTTTTTTTTGAAATACACCTAACTAAATTTTCATCAATCAAAACGTGCATTGCACGTGCAACATTACAAGTTAGTCGAAAACTACTAATTGGACTGTTGAAGCACCCTCAACTTGCTGCCCTTGAGGCTGTACCTGGTGCGAAATTCATGCCAGTGTTCACATATCAAGATCCCCGCGTTTTCAAACACGCCGACTATCGAAAAGACAATACTTTTCCAAGGTACGGGGAATGCAGGAAAAGTATGAAGTGCCATCTTTTCTTGTATCAAAGCTACAAGTTAGTAGTTTTTTTCAACTTTTTTTCTGAAAAGTATTTCTCTTTTAGCTACATAACAGGAGGACACTACAACTCTGATTGCTGCAGTATCACTAGCTTAACAAAACTGAACTCAGGCTTCATGTGTAGAACAAACCACCTTGTTTTTCTTCTAAAGTTGACCAAAAGGGTACACATCCAGCCAATTCTGCAACTAAAATGCTACCAGCTGGTGTATAAGCTGGTACAAGCCCTAAACTACCAGCTGGTGTAGAAGACAAGATAAGAATACAAGCCTGACGCATTACCTGAAATTATGGAGTAGCATTGAGCATCTCATCTTCATTATTCAAATCTTTGACTATCGTTGTGAGATCAAATCCACCTGAAAACATAACAATGCGAATTGGTGAATTAATTGAAAAGGCATCATTTATTACTCAAGAGGGCAGTCATTTACCTGCTGGGCGCATCCAATCTTGCAAGCATATTAAGCCATCGACGGTTTCGCTAGTCATCCGACTCCGATAGTCACTTATTACTCTAGTTCCAGTGGAAAAAGCAGACTCGGAGGCTACCGTTGATGCGGGAACAGCCAATATATCTCGTGCCATGCGAGAGATTGTTGGGTACCTGTGGCTATTGATCATCCACCACTCTAGAATGTCAATATTAGCACTTGGAGATACTAACTCCTCCTTCAAATACATGTCAAGCTCGGTTTGCTTAATACAATGCGTTTGTTGCTCACCCACATGTTGACTCCAGCTCGCCCATGGATCATACATTGAAGATGCTTGAGTTTGATGCTCATTCTGAATGTTTGAGTCGCCATTTTCTTGTGAAGAGTACGCATTGAACATGTCCTCGATTGTCCTCTTCACATGAGTTAAGCATTTCGGTCCATCAATTGTTGTTTCATCCTTCAAGTTGAACTCTAAGAACCTATACTTGCACCGAGGATCAAGTATCACAGGAATGCACATTGTCAAGTATGATAGCTTCCAATACTTCAAGAACTCCTTCTTCATTTCAACCACCATTGATCTTATTGTGGCATTCTCATTTGATGCTTCTTTTGCCAACATCCACTTGACCTTCCAAAGGGCATTGAAGTAGGTATTGCTTGTAGGATGAACTGAACCAGAAACTACCAATGTTGCATCATAGAAAACCACTAACAACTTGCAAATATCCTCTGAAATTTTCCAATCATAAGTTGTTGGTGCGCAGCTGAAACAAGGGTCTTGTACAGACAATTGATCAAAGGCTGTTATGTATTCACTAGCTGTCTTCAACATTAAGTAAGTTGAATTCCATCGTGTGCTGTCATCCAATGAGACTTTTTCTCGACAAGTTATACCAACCTGCGCAACAATTTCTTCAAACCTTTCCTTCCGCTCAGGCGAGCTCGTGACATATTTGACGCTCTCTTGGATGGCGTCAACAGCCCCACACCTGACCTTGAGACCCTCTTGCACAATTAGATTTAGAACATGCGCCGCACAACGATAATGAAAGAGGTTATCGTTTCCAGCTAGCAATTTTCTCCCAAATAGATTAGATTTTACATAGCTGACCATCAAGTCATTCACTGCAGTGTTGTCTAATGATATGCTACATATCTTATCCTCTATGCCCCATTCTTGCATGGTATTTAACATGACATTTAGCAGATTAGTCGCATTATGAGGGGTTTCAATAGAAGCAAATTTGATGATCCTCTTATGTAGTTTCCATTTGTTATCGACAAAATGACATGTGACACAAATATATCCAAGTTCTTGATTGGATGTCCAAATAAGATCAGCCGTAAGAGAAACTCTAGAAGGTAAATTTTTCAAAACCTCTAGTAGCTCTAGCTTTTGCTTATGAAACTCTGCCATGCAATCATTTTTTATCGTAGTTCTACTCATGAGCCTGAATGAAGGGTTCAAACTAGCCACAAATCTTCTAAATCCCTCATACTCAACTATGCGGAAAGGAAGCTCATGCAAAACAATCATCCTGACCAGCTCATGGAATGCTTTCTGCTCATCGAATGCTTTCTCGCTATCAAACTTTAACCGTTTCAGAACAGGAGTTTTTGTATCGCTAGGCTGCATACCACCAATCAGCTCATCCATCTTAACTTTTTCTGTGCAAACTAACCTGTGCCTCCGGCATTGACTGGATCCGGTCTGTCTGCTAGCCGGAAAGATGGTGTCACAATGAAGACACTGACCTTGTACAAGTCTCTCATCCTCACCATAGATTGGAGTGAAATCATCCCATATGTCAGACGTAAGTCTTCTTTTTTTTCTGGATCTGCTTGGAAGGCCTACAGTATCAACAAGGAGGCACATATTATAATCAAGGTAAGCTACTGCTAGCACAATTTGCATTGACATAAAAGACAGAATAAACTTACCCCTCACATCAACTGAAGTATGTGCACCTCCCGAATTCGTCATGGCATTTGAAGATTGCCTGACCGTTGCAATATCAACCAAGGTATGTGCAACCGCTCGAGACATAATGGCAGATGGAGAAGCCCTGGCAGATGGAGAGTTCCTTCTCCTTGTAGACATTGATCTTCCCAATGATGGGGAAAAACTAATCTCAGATCAGGAGACCCAACAGCGACAGGCAGCACTGGTGACCTGAAAAATCGGCCTGATTGTTCTGCTTCGGAAGATCTTGCCAACGATGGGGAAAGATACCTTCAAAGTGCAGGAGTTACAGGAGATTGAACAATAGGTTGGTCTTCAGATAAACCAAGTCACTGGCTCTGAGAGTCCGACATACTTTATCCACTAGTTCTGGCCTGCTACATAACATACTCGAATAAGAAAGCCACAAAGAAGAGTGCATCAAGAAAAAACATGTAGCCAAGCTGTTTTGGTAAAATTATGAAACATGACTGTTTAAAATTGGCAAAAACAGGCAGGTATTTATTCTCGCAAAACCATAAAGAGTACACGTTAAAACTAATATGTATTCACTATTCAGACAGAACCTAGCTTTTGGTCAGAATACTCAATCTATTTAAGCACCATTTATTTAAGCAGAAGCAGTACATGACCAATACGCAGTAAAAACTTACCTTTGTACAAAACTGTACAAAGGTCATGCTGGGCCAACATATGCACAGCGACATTGGCACTTCTACGACAGAAATTAACATTACAGGTGAAACTTTTATGTTCTACAAAGCCATAGCCTCAGCCAACAAAATAAACATCACAAACAGGGTCCGTTTCTTCATCTTTCTTGTGCTGGATATCACAAACAGTAACGAAGACATTCAGATGATTACCTCTCCAAAAGCGATGCTGTATGTCTTCAGCTGTTAAACCTGCAAAATAAATCCTAATCAGCTGCACAATCAAATCCAAGTAGAGTCCTACATATTTACAATCCAAGTGTTCCAGGTCTTCCTTCTTACTTAAAGAGCCCATTGCTTCACTTTTGCAAGCCTATCATGTATTTACAGGAAAAGCTACTGATAAATAGTACTAGTATATTGATTAAAATGGAAGCATCGTAGTTAATTTGGAGCATTCAGCTAGCAGCCTAATGTTATTACCTGGCTACTTTATGTGGCTACGACCAGAGGCGCTCGGGATGGCGGCGGAGCCCGGAGAAGGCCGGATCGAGCGAAGCAGAGAAGAACGGGGAGGCCGGTGGCGGCGCTAGGGAGCTGGCCGTCGGGTCGATGCGGTCACGCAGGAAGGCCTAGGGCTAGGGAATCCTGGAAGAGGGGCGAGGGGGCGAGTTCTTCCGGCGACGGCGGCGGCGGCCGTGACCTAGGGCAGCGGCGTCGGCGGCCGAGACCTAGCAAATGCGGCTCTGCGATGGGAGTGGGCTGCCCACTACCCAGGCCCACAAAAAACGTTTAGTGGCGCCACCCACGGGTAAGTGAAAAATTAAGTGGGTACGTGGCCACGTGGGCATAGGAGTTCTAGCGCGGACAGGGAGCCGCCGGGGTGGAGCTATATATCGCTCCAGTGCGGCCCTACGAGCTTTTTTTTTTAGGGAAAATCTCGCTCTTTATTCATTCACAACAATGTTTACAGGTACAATATCAATATCATAAGAGTACCCAACCATAAGTGTCTACCAGGCCCCAAGGATAGGGCATACTGAGCGAGATTATGAGCTTCGAAATTGGAGCTTCTATTCTCATGGGAAAAATGACAGGAATCAAACTTTATTGGCCTTCGTTGTATGAGTATCTCTTTGACTACGGCACCATAGCTCCCCAACGCGTTGCTCTGAATATCCTCCACAACGACTTTGCAGTCAGAAGCCGCCTTGATATCTTGCGCTATGCGGCGTTACCGTTTATGGGCCGGCCCATTCGGCAAGCCTTGCATTTTTCCTTTCCTTTTTTTCTTTTGGCTTATGAGGATTTTTGAAAATCGTTCAGCTTTGAAAAAAAATCAGATTTGGAAAATGTTTAGCTGAAAAATGTTCAGATTCGAAAATTATTCACATTCAAAAATTGTTCACATAAGAAAATTGTTCAAATTCAAATTTTCCAAAAATTAACAAATTTCGAATTTGAAAAATTTACAAAGAAATGAAATAAATATTGAATTTGAACAAATTTCAAAAATGAACAAATTTCAAATTTGAGCAATTTTCGAAAATGAACAAATATCAAATTTGATTTTTTTTTTTCAAAAATGAACAATTTCCGAAAATGAACAAATTTCGATTTTGAACAGTTTTAAAAAATGAACAACTTTTGAATTTGAATAATTTTTAAAATGAACAAATTTTGAATTTGAACAATTTTCGAATTTGAATTTTTCGAAAGAAAAACGAAATTAAGAAACGAAAAGAAAAACAGAAACAGACTACGAAAATGAAACAAAAACAGAGAAAAAACAGAGAAAAAAAAAAAAACGCAATATGGGTCGGCCCAGCAGCGGCGCGCTTCAGGCGGCGCGGCCGTCTAGCGCCGCTGCTGGGCGATATATAGGATTTGGTGAGCCTCCGGAGCGCGGCCGCCTAGCTCCGCCATGGAAGCCACTCCTCCTCCGGCTCCCCTGTCCACTAGGTATATTATTATTCAAAAAATTCAAAATAAAGGGCTCGATGTAGAACGAGTTTCGATTCAACTTTTCTATCTATAAGAAGTCCACATGCTAAAAAATTTGTGGGCGCATAAGTTTGTAGCCTACCCACAAAAATAAAATATATCATTATTTTACAGCTACAATGCATATAGTAATAAAAATCAATATTTTTGTGCAAATATAATGTTACTTTCATGGTTTTTCTAATATTCTCTTGACATGTGATCTATCTTAAGGTGTACTTTTGCGACATACATCATGGTGGAGTAAATAGCTTATGGTGTAGTAACTGGGTCCCATCCTAAAAATAGGTTTTACCACATACACAGTAGATGCCCTAAGTTGGCATGTCCCATTTAGTCCGTTCGGGCTTAGTGGGAGTTCTATGGTGGGATGGGGATTGGTGCGAAATTTCATCGTACTTGAAATTTTATTAACCCTTCTCCATATTAGACTAGCGTCATAGTATGAACTCCTCTATAAGTCATGTTTTGCATTCTCCATAATTGTTTTGATTTAAAGTCAACAACTACCTTCCTCACACATTGTAGATCCATCCACCATGGTTCATGACCTGCAACACTGATTTATATACGAAAATCAACACTCCGTTTAATACAAGAAAGCAATGCGCTGTTAGAAAATTTCTAAAATCTCCAGTTGTATTATATAATGGCTCGTTTGGCACCCATCATTTCATTTCATTTGGCAAAACTGAAATGAAATGAATTACAGAGAAATGACAACATTAGGGGCATGAATTGACTTAACATAGCATATGCATTCTTTGGAATTCCAATTGAAATGACATTCCAATTCCATGACAGCCAAACACGTTTGGGTATGGAATCTGAAATGAAAATCATGAAAATGATGGGTGCCAAACGACCCCTAACTAATTTGTAAAGAAGAATCATCTATTAATAGAATAAATGTGCAGCTTTCAACTAAAATTGCCCGAAACTTTTAACCAGCTTCTAACACAAGGCGTACGAAACTTCGATGAATCCGCTTACAAGTTTTAACTAGGTTCCAAAATCTAGATCCACTAGCAGTTCTGATGGGCACGCGTACGGTGACGTCGTTGCTAGGATGGAGTGACTTAGATGGGAAGAGTGAGCATGCATGCACTTGAACACTTGCAACGTTAGACCACTAGAGGGCAAGAGCTTTAAGGAGCATCCTAAGGTCAGGTCCAGTCGGTGTGACGCCAGTTGCACGATCCAAGTTTTAGCCATTTTTTAGCCGATTTGTTCTCCAATAGGAGTTATAGTTGGCCCATTTTAGCTCAAAACATCTATCTCAGAGTCCAACTTTACTTCTATCTTTGAATCCAAGTTTCCTTCTAACAAGGCTATCCCACTTTAGTGGAAAAAGACAAGCACGACTACGATGGTGGAGGAGCTGCGGCGGAAGGTGGCGCCGATGAAGCACGCGGTGGTATCCCTAATCCGCCAGGGCTGCACTCTGCCCATGAGCATTTACAGTTTTTTTGAAAGTTCTGTTGCCTTCTGATACGTCTCAAACGTATCTATAATTTTTGATGTTCCATGCTGTTATTATATCAATTGCTACATGTTTTGGTTACACTTTATATCATTTTTATGCATTTTCTGGGACTAACCTATTAACAAGATGCCACAGTGCCAGTTCCCTGTTTTCTGCTGTTTTTGGTTTCAGAAAATCTATTAAGGAAATATTCTCGGAATTGGACGAAACAAAAGACATCGTCAATAATATCACGAGGAGATCACGGAGTCCAAAGGGGAGTCGGAGCAGACCCACCAGGGGGCCACGCCACACTAGGGCGCGGCCCAGGGTGGGCCCGCGCCCCCTATGGCGTGGTGGCCCCCTCGGCCACCGACGCCGCCTCTTCGCCTATATATTCTCCGCGACGCGAAAACCCTATTACGGTCGATCATATTCCACGAAAAGTTCCGTCGCGGCCGTCATCGTCAATCTCAGATCGGAGGAGTTCTGAAGCTCTTCCCGGCACCCTGCCGGAGGGGAGATCATCACCGGAGGGCTCTACATCACCATGCCTGCCTCCGGAGTGATGCGTGAGTAGTCCACCCCTGGACTACGGGTCCATAGCAGTAGCTAGATGGTTGTCTCTCTACCTTGTGCCTCCATGTTTAGATCTTGTGAGCTGCCTAACATGATCAAGATCATCTTATTGTAATGCTAGATGTTGTGTTTGCTGGGATCCGATGAATATTGATACCATGTTTATTCAAGTTGTTTATCTATGTGCTCTTGATCTTGCATGCTCTCCGTTGCTAGTAGATGCTTTGGCCAAGTAGATGCTTGTGACTCCAAGAGGGGGTATTTATGCTCGATAGTGGGTTCAGTCTCTAGATATCTGGATCAGTGACAGAAAGGTCTAAGATGGTAGATGTGCTGTTGCTACTAGGGATAAAACATTGGTGCAGTGTCCAAGGGCACTTGTATTGATTACATTACACACTTTACTTCATGCAATAATCTGTTGTTAGCAACTTAATACTGAACAGGATGCGGATGCTGCCTTGAAGGTGGATTATTTAGGCATAGATGCGGTTGGAATAACGGTCTATGTACTTTGTTGTAATGCCCAACTAGATTTCATAGTAGACATCTTGGCATGTATTGCATTGTTATGCCCTCTCTATTTGTCAATTGCCCAGCTGTAATTTGTTTACCCAACATGCTAGTTATCTGTTCTGAGAGAGACACCACTAGTGAACTGTGGACCCTGGTCCAATTTCCTCATACTGTTTACACAACCTGCTGCAATCATCTGTTTCCTGTTACTTGCTGTGTTTCCTGCTGTTTTCCACACCATACGTTTAACTCTTTGTTTCTGCAAGACCGGAGAGATTGACAACCTCTCTGTTTCGTGTTGGGCAAAGTTCTGGTTTGTGTCTGTGCAGATTCCACGTTGGTGCAAGCTCCCTAGCGCCAGGGGGAGTCAACATCAACAACCTTCCGATAGATCGTCAAGTCCTACTGGTCCGATTAAACCTTGGGTAGATTATTCAAGGGAAAACTTCTGCTGTCTACATCATAACCTTCCTCTTGGGGTTCACCAACACGTAGCCATCAAGCTGTTTTCTGGCGCCGTTGCCGGGGAAGTACTCATCATCACCATCATCATCATCCTCAAATACTCTCCCGTCAACCAGGCACCAGCTGTTTTCTGGCGCCGTTGCCGGGGACTTGGAGGCTATTGGAAAGGGGAGTCTCTCAGTTCCAATCTCTTTACTTTGTTTTTGTCTTGTTTTAGTTTTGTTTTGCTTGCTGTTAAAAATCAAAAACCCAAAAAAATTAAATTCCTGCATCTAGTTTTTAATTTCGAGTTGCCCTGTTGCTTGTTTTAGTCTTGCTAAAATGAGTAATCCTGATAATACTGAGTGGTCTGACTTTAACAAATTCGAGTTCACAGCTTTACCTATCTTGAAACCTGAATTTTCCATGATAAACATACAAGTAGGTAGTGGCTCTGTCATAGGGGAAAACAACATTGAGCAATTTCTGAACTTTGTGAGAAAGTCTGATGACTTTAAAAAGAAATCTATAGCTGAACTTGCTCCTAATTATGAAACTGCCATAGCTTCCCTTGTTCAAATGCTAGAAGCTAGGTTTGTTAATATGCATCCTATAATGCAACACATGTTTTTAGCACTTCATGATATGAAAAATGGTGAAAAGAAAGACTTTGTGTTAGAAACTTTGCATGAAGAATTGGGAGATGTTGCTAAGGAAGCTAGAATGATCTTTGCTAAATATAAAATGTTTGATTGCTACACTGATGTTATGAAAATTCTTAGAACAAGAAGGGAAAATAGAGCTAAATATTCTAATCAACCTTTTGCTAAGAATGGTCTGAAAATTCCAATCCCCTATAAAATGATGGCATTGCATGACACTTTAGAAAATAATTTTGGATGGATTGTGCCTGAAAATCTTTTTGATGAAGAGAGTGTACCTAAGAGAAAAGAAAAAGAGAACTCTGAAACTAGCATAAGTAGCATACAATGCATTGTTGATAAGACTTTTAAGCTTTCATTGTATGATCTGGATCTTGACAATACTTGATGCATCTCTTCATGCCTAGCTCAAAGGCATTAAAGAAAAGCACTTCTGGGAGATAACCCATGTTTTTATTTGCTGTTTTATTTTTGTTTTCTTGAGTCAAGGATGCTTGTTTACCTCTGTAGCAACTCCTTTGTATCTTTTATTTGCTGTTTTGTTGTGCCAAGGAGAGTTACTAATGCAAAGTTGGTTTTTATTTTCGGGACTGCATTGGGACAGATTGCTGTTCGTCACCGTTTAATTCAGTAGAAAATCAGAAAAAATCGAAAAATGCTGAAACTTTTTGTGCATGTTCCTGATGATGTTACGCAACTTTCATTATTTCAAAAGTTTTCATCTGAGCATCGTAAGTGCCTCGAAAAAATTCGTCATTACAGACTGTTCTGGTTTGACAGATTCTGTCTTTTATTTTGCATTCTCTCTTTTACAAGTTTTTAAGTGGTTTCTTTTCGTGTAAAAGTGCCCACTTGAGCCTAGTAACAGTGGCTAATGTTTAAAATAGTTGGCTTGTGAGTTTTGTCTTTGCTAGAACTTTGAAGTATTATCTTTTAGTGCACTAACCTGCTAATGAGAAAAGCTGTTAAGTTTTGGTGTGAAGGAAGTTTTCAAGTGTTGATAGAGGAGAATGATATTACATGATCAAGAAGAGTGAAGAGCTTAAGCTTGGGGAGGCTTACCTCCCCAGCATATTTCAAGAAGACTCAAGCATCTAAGCTTGGGGATGCCCAAGGCATCCCCTTCTTCATCTACAAATTATCAGGTCATCTCTAATGGTGCTATATTTTTATTGCTTCATACTAGTGTACTCTTCCTTGGAGCGTCAGTGTGTTTTTGTTTTCAGTTTGTTTTGTTTTGTTTGCTGTGCTATACTTGTTGGATCCTAGTATTCATGTTTGGGAGAGAGACACGCTCCACTTTTTCATTAGAATACTCTTGTGCTTCACTTATACTTGTTGAGTATTCCTGTCTAGTTGCTGTTATTGCTGTTAGCTCTCAGTTTTTCATGTATCTCTTGTTAGAGCTTTCAGTTTCTTTTGAAGAAAGTACTCTCTTGCTTCACTTATATCTGTTTGGAGAGTTGTCAAATAAGTTGATTGGTGTTTGGTTGGACCAGAAAAATGCTATGCATGTGGTAGTGGTATAAAATGCTTACATGAATCTTTTTAGATCGTTGTCTTGAGTAATTTGATGCTTGCCAATTGTTTTGAGCTGTCAAGTAATTAATGTTTAAGCTTGTGCATCATGTAAGTAATGGCTATTAATGAAGAACTACTATAAGGATTTTCTGCTATAATAATCTGTTGCATAATTGGAAGTCCATAGTAGTCTAGATAATTTTTGGATGAAGGCTATGTGTTAACAAGGAAGACAGTGGGAGTCTATGGTTCGTCAAACCTTGTGTTTTATGTACACTCTTGCTATTCCAGTTGATAATGATGTTTGCTTATAATAACCTTGCTAGCCTAAACTCTGTACTAAGAGGGAATGCTTCTTGTACATCCAAAACCTTGAGCCAAATCCATGCCACCTGTGTCCACCATACCTACCTATTATGTGGTGTTTTCACCATTCCAAGTAAATTTCTTCATGTGCTATCTACTAACTACTCAAAACTGTTACATTTCCTTTTTGTGTCACTACTTGAAAAGCTCATAAGGACGTAGTAGTGAGATTTGTCATCTTCCATGCTAATTAATTTACAAGGATTGGCAGCTTCATCTGCTTCTCCACCTTTTATTTTGCATTAAAGAGCTGGTTAGTCCACCCTATAAATAAATAAATAGACACTCCTCCATGGTGAATGTTGGTGGGCACCCGAGGATTCGGTTAGCCATGGTTTGTGGAAAGTAAATGGTTGGGAGGAGTGTCACCAATAAGTGCTTGTTACAAGTGCAGTCCTAAAAACTCTCGGAACCGCTCTAAAAGTTAGTTAGCCATGGAAGATGACAAGTACCTGCTATTTGATTTGTTGACACCTGTATACACCATTACCTTACAAAACAATATTTTATGCTCTCTATATGCCTTCGGGAACTACAGCTCTAGCACATGATGTTAATCCCTGCTTCCCTCTGCGAAGGGCCATTCTTTTACTTTTATGTTGAGTCAGTTTTCCCACTTCTTTCTGTCTACTTAAGCAAACATCATTGTCAACTCCAGTATAACAGTTTTTACATAACTTTGTGTTTGGTTGATCATATTCTTTGCATTGACATTATCTATATGATATACATGTTGAAAGTTGAAGCAAAAGCTGAAGCTATTATCTTCCTTTGTGTTGATACAAACACTTTCATGTTGAAATTATTGCTGCTGTGAACTAACTATTATGTTAGACTATTATATCTCTAAATGTTTTATAGTATTATTCATGAAAGTTTGCACTTGTGTGATCACTTATGTTTACTCTTTATTTACTTGCTTGCAAACTATAGACCATTGGCTTGGATCACTTCATTCAGATCATGTGCATTACATTGTTATTTGATCAAAGATTGTGTTGGTAGCATGTCACTTCAAAAATTATCTGTTTTTATCGTTTACCTACTCGAGGACGAGCAGGAACTAAGCTTGGGGATGCTTGATACGTCTCAAACGTATCTATAATTTTTGATGTTCCATGCTGTTATTATATCAATTGCTACATGTTTTGGTTACACTTTATATCATTTTTATGCATTTTCTGGGACTAACCTATTAACAAGATGCCACAGTGCCAGTTCCCTGTTTTCTGCTGTTTTTGGTTTCAGAAAATCTATTAAGGAAATATTCTCGGAATTGGACGAAACAAAAGACATCGTCAATAATATCACGAGGAGATCACGGAGTCCAAAGGGGAGTCGGAGCAGACCCACCAGGGGGCCACGCCACACTAGGGCGCGGCCCAGGGTGGGCCCGCGCCCCCCTATGGCGTGGTGGCCCCCCTCGGCCACCGACGCCGCCTCTTCGCCTATATATTCTCCGCGACGCGAAAACCCTATTACGGTCGATCATATTCCACGAAAAGTTCCGTCGCGGCCGTCATCGTCAATCTCAGATCGGAGGAGTTCTGAAGCTCTTCCCGGCACCCTGCCGGAGGGGAGATCATCACCGGAGGGCTCTACATCACCATGCCTGCCTCCGGAGTGATGCGTGAGTAGTCCACCCCTGGACTACGGGTCCATAGCAGTAGCTAGATGGTTGTCTCTCTACCTTGTGCCTCCATGTTTAGATCTTGTGAGCTGCCTAACATGATCAAGATCATCTTATTGTAATGCTAGATGTTGTGTTTGCTGGGATCCGATGAATATTGATACCATGTTTATTCAAGTTGTTTATCTATGTGCTCTTGATCTTGCATGCTCTCCGTTGCTAGTAGATGCTTTGGCCAAGTAGATGCTTGTGACTCCAAGAGGGGGTATTTATGCTCGATAGTGGGTTCAGTCTCTAGATATCTGGATCAGTGACAGAAAGGTCTAAGATGGTAGATGTGCTGTTGCTACTAGGGATAAAACATTGGTGCAGTGTCCAAGGGCACTTGTATTGATTACATTACACACTTTACTTCATGCAATAATCTGTTGTTAGCAACTTAATACTGAACAGGATGCGGATGCTGCCTTGAAGGTGGATTATTTAGGCATAGATGCGGTTGGAATAACGGTCTATGTACTTTGTTGTAATGCCCAACTAGATTTCATAGTAGACATCTTGGCATGTATTGCATTGTTATGCCCTCTCTATTTGTCAATTGCCCAGCTGTAATTTGTTTACCCAACATGCTAGTTATCTGTTCTGAGAGAGACACCACTAGTGAACTGTGGACCCTGGTCCAATTTCCTCATACTGTTTACACAACCTGCTGCAATCATCTGTTTCCTGTTACTTGCTGTTTTTCCTGCTGTTTTCCACACCATACGTTTAACTCTTTGTTTCTGCAAGACCGGAGAGATTGACAACCTCTCTGTTTCGTGTTGGGCAAAGTTCTGGTTTGTGTCTGTGCAGATTCCACGTTGGTGCAAGCTCCCTAGCGCCAGGGGGAGTCAACATCAACAACCTTCCGATAGATCGTCAAGTCCTACTGGATTAAACCTTGGGTAGATTATTCAAGGGAAAACTTCTGCTGTCTACATCATAACCTTCCTCTTGGGGTTCACCAACACGTAGCCATCAAGCTGTTTTCTGGCGCCGTTGCCGGGGAAGTACTCATCATCACCATCATCATCATCCTCAAATACTCTCCCGTCAACCAGGCACCACCTTCATCCTAGAAGGTTAAAAGTAAGCCCTCGGTCGCGGGGAGGGGGGGGGGGGGGGGGGGGGCAGCCCAAGAAATTTTGCAAAGAAACATTGCATTTTAACCTATTTTCTAAAAAACAGTGATATTTGTCCCATTTGTCCCCCCTCCAAATTCTGGCCTAATATGTCTCTGTAGCCATTTGCCCCCATCTATTCGGTCCAAGCTCCGCTAAGAGGCCTTACATGGTGATGTAATACATGATTCAGTCCCCACCTTCTCTTGGGCGATTGTCCCCACCTTCTCTTGGGCGACTGTAGTGCAAATGCTTATTCCTACTACTCCGTTCATATGAATAAGGCGCACGCGTACTCTGAGATGAAGTTTGACGGAAAGAAGTGAACAAATATCTCAATTATATAGTACATAATCGATATTGTTAGATTCGTATTAAAAAACATGCGTGCCTAGTAAATGTTGGAAAGAAAGAGGCGTTTTGGCTCTCAAGCTCACATGCTACTGCTTTGTTAAATGAAATTATAAAAATAGTAAAACATTTTGAAAAATTCTGAATTTTTTTGGAGACAAACATATACAAGTTTTATACAAATGTGCAAAGTTTCGGAATGAAATGACAATTTGTGCTATGTGCAGAAAAAACAAAATCAGTGGGCAAATGAGATCTAAAAATACAATTAGTACTGATTTTTTTTGTTTTGCACAGAGCACAAAACATGTTATTTCATTCCGAAACTTTGCACGTGTGTTGAAACTATATATATGTTTGTCTCCAATTTGTTTCAGAATTGATGTGTTTTACTATTTTTATAATTTCGTTTAACATAACAGAACGTGAGCTCGGGAGGCGATTTGAATTTCTGGGAAAAACTGAATTATGTACATTACAATAAATTCAGTGCCACTACAACAGTCCATTCCTACAACGGGTACCAGTGCCTGCACTAAACTGACACGATCGATCACACTGCTACAGTTTAGAAGGGGAACCAATTGACGACCGAGTGTACAACACAACGTATACTACACGTGCTACCTACCCTGGGGAGAGCCCACCTGTTCAGAACGGGTGCCAGGTCTGGGACATGCCGCCCTGACACGTGTAGCCGGAGTCGACGCTCCAGTCCGGCTGAGGGTCACCGCCGCTGCCTTGCATCATGTCGCCTAGCAGGTCCCTGAAGCTCTTGAACGGCAATGGCGTCACGGCGGGCCAATGGTGCGCTGCCGGTATGAGGCCGGTGGAGTCTTGTTGTCCGTAGCCAACGACGAGGGTAGCCACGGCGAGGTCGCTGCTCAGCGAACCTGACGACTCGTCGGAGACGGATGCCGGTCTTGTTGCCGCGGCCGTGCTT
Source organism: Poa pratensis (assembly GCA_947311845.1). NCBI lineage: Eukaryota > Viridiplantae > Streptophyta > Magnoliopsida > Poales > Poaceae > Poa > Poa pratensis. The sequence goes on from CAMZMU010000107.1 coordinate 54,561,525, forward strand.
TTGTCGAACACCCTGCACAACACCCAGTCCTCCTGCACTTTGCAACATTAACATTTTAGCACTTTGTATTTGACGGACACTCAAACTGGTGCCCTGTTGCATCTTGGCCTTGAAATGGGGCCATAATTGTCACATGTTCTTGACTGGCGACTCGATAACAAAAGAAATTGGCAACTTGGTATTCAGTCGACATTTTTCTACAACTTGTAAACGAAAAAAAGAAGTCACATTTGGAAGAAAGAATAACCATAACGAGACAGTCAAATCATTTTCAAAAATGCAACTTAGTACGCGCAGTATTGTGTTGTTTAATGATGCTGATGTATGGCGATGGAGCCAGGCGAACAACCTTGGACGTTGCCTTCAACAAAAAAAAGCTTGGAACATTGGAGATATGTGTTTCCTTTTCGATAAGACTAGGTCACCTAGAATGATTGGCAAGTGACATAAGTAATTTATCATATGAGGAGAGCAGGCAGCACCTACAGCCTGAATATGAAGAAAGTATTTTCTACTCCGTAGCTGTCAAAGACGAAGCTTCCTTTCTCTGCACGAACGTCTAGGCTAACCCTCCATCCTAGTCACGCAACAAATGGTATCCGGGATAGAATGGCTGCGCAAGCATGCAACTGATCTGAGCCGTTGGTCGCGTCAAAATTCAGAACTCGTGGTATGCATGAATGGTTAGAAGAAGCGGCATGTCATACCCTGAGAAGCGGCGACAGACCGTGGGGTTGGTCGGAGCCGGCGAGTTGATGACGGACCGCCGGGCTGCCCTCCTCGGCGCGGAACTCGTGCATGACCCACTCGGTCTTGGTTCCCCTGGGCGCTCTCCCTCGGTAGAAGACGAGCGTCTTGCGCATGCCGACGACCGTGCCGCCGGCGCCGGCGATGACGCGGTCCTTGCCGGTGGCCTTCCAGTAGCCGGAGTGTGTGGCGCGGTTGGTGCGCTGGCCCGACGCGTACTTGCGGTCGTGCAGGCTGAAGAAGTACCACTCCCTGCCGCCCACGGAGGCCGCATCTGTACATCGCCCAGCACATGCAGGAACAAAAGAGAAGATGGTAGTTAAGGAGGATGAAGCAATGAGCCATTGTTGTCACTTTCGAGGATATGCGAGCAATTTAAGTTTCGAATCAACGCTACTGATGAATCTTTCATGGATGTGCATCGGCTTGAGTTAGTATTTGATGTTCTTCAGTATTGTTTTGGTATATATAAAGTAAACTTTCATCTATGTCACGAAGGTTTCGTGGTGTAGTTGGTTATCACGTCAGTCTAACACACTGAAGGTCTCCGGTTCGAACCCGGGCGAAGCCATCTCTTTTTTCTGATTTTTTTTTGCCTACTGACCGAATTATGGCTTCAATCTGTTTGATCTTCATGGTGCGAGAGATGAGAAGAGACAGATGGTACCTGGAAGCTCCCACGGCTCGCACTTGTTGAGGTCGACGTCGACCATGTCCACGCCGCCGCCTGCCCTCCTGCCGGAGAGCTTTCGGCAGAGGTAGTCCAGCACGAGCTCCTGGTCCGTCGGGTGGAACCGGAACCCCGGCGGCAGCCTCGCCTCCACCATGCTCATGGAGCTGCTCATTTCGCCGCCTCCACGCCTGAGCTGAGCAAGATCGAGCCGCGAAAAGACAGTACGGAGAAGGACAAGACGGGGCCGCTATTAATAGGGAGATCTAGCCATGGACCTGTCCGAGCCTGACGCAACGCTGGCCACTGTTGCAAATTCTTCTTTGGAATAGTTGCTCCATCTGTTCGTCCAAAAAAATAAACTAGTCTTAGTAACTACGAACGTGTTGGGAAAAAACATAATAACTCAACTGGTAGGGAAAAGAACAGGAATAGCAGAGTGATACGACGATCAGAGCTTCGTTTGCGTGCAGTTAGCAAACCGATCGATCGATCTGACGAGAAAACTTTCTTACTGCTTTTCTGACTCCCGAGACCGTGTCAAACAGTTTTACGTCCGGGAACCGCCGACTGCGTAAAGGATCGATGGATTGCCATTGATTGGGTTAAGATGGCACAGGTTGCTCCTTCTCATTAGCTGTCGACGACAGCGATGTCGTCGTTGAAAGAGTATCCACGCGAGCTCCGTTGGTAAAAATTCCGGTGGAGGAGAAGGGAAGGAAATGGCGCAGCAGCGGCACTGTTACCGCCGTTGGGAGCTCGGGAGTCGGCAGTTGACAACAAGAACATAGCTTTCGCTGTAGAAATTCGCAAGACCTGCTGCACTGAACAGCGGCGTGTCCTTTTCACTCTTCTGTGCTAAACCTGATTCAGGAGATGCAGCAGGGACACCGTACAGTGGTAAACGGCTGGAAAATAGACTTGAAAAAAGTTTACTCTCTGAACTGAGTCGTCATCAGCTTCTGATCACATGATAACTTGATAAGTACTCCCTCCGTTTCAAATTATTTGACTTGGATTTATCCAAATACGGATGTATCTAGACACTAAACAAGTATAGATATATTCATTTTTGTACAAACACAAGTCAAATAATTTGGAACGGAGGGAGTAGTTCAGTTTGTCCACTCCTCCCATCGAGGAGATAGTCATGTCAGTCCTTTTCAGGGAAGAATATCTAGCAGAGCGAGAGTGAACCCGCAGGAATATCCAACCGAGCATTGATTGTACCGCTTATGTCAAAACTCCAAGATGCATAACGCGCCGGGTAGCGAACTGTGTGTGTGATAGATACACCTGAATAAAAAGCAATGTCAAACACGTAAGGCAGGCAGAAGATCTCCGCGAGATGCGTTCTGCAAGGTCACCGCCTCCCGTTGAGCAGCCTTGTTAATCTCGTCAACCAATGTCAATTGGGAGGTTAGCAGCCAGCCATAACTTTGGGAAGCAATATATTCTTATTAAGAGAAAGGAGAAATGTATTTACAGATGCTGCAAATACATCATAAGCTACGACTAGTATTTTCATCTGAACATGATACTGTATTACTGTTACTGTTATGGACCAACTACTTCTCACAACGATACACCTCTAGTTCACAGGGATTCAGTTCACTGATTACAGATGTCTCAGGAAATAGGAGGTAGAGAGAGAAGAATTCAGCAGAAGAGGAGATCAAGGAGAGAAGGCAGGGGAAGAGAGATACATCCAGTTCGTGGTCAATCGACAAAGACACACAGCCGCACCATCCGCGAGATAAGAAGACCCAGCACGCCTTGGCCAGCTCAGCACCGCGACGCGTGCTGCCCACACCTGATTGGTCCTCATGTTGTCCACTCGGGCCCAGCTATCCTAGCTGGCTGCCACCTTGTTCTTGCCGAAGTCCGTTTCCTCTTCACTGAAGGCGTAATCCCAGCCTGGTCCATGACATTCCCCTCCCCTTGAAATTCAGCTTGTCCCCAAGCTGTTGATCCAGGAAATCGTTTTTTCATGTCTTCCAAGCATTCCCATGAAGCCAGTGAGTCAGGTAAACCAGACCAGTGCACCCGCACCTGACATTGTGAAGATGCCCCTTTGCGAATCCATCTGCGCCCCAGAACTTTGATAGGCACCGGATCTGCACCTTCCACGACAGGCAATTCTGTTTGCACCGCCGCATGATCACCCACTGCCTTTTTCAATTGCGACACATGGATAACAGGATGAATAAGGCTGTGCTCAGGCAACTGTAACTTGTAAGCTACTTTGCCAATCTTCTCCAGGATTTTGTAAGGGCCATAAAATCTGAATGCCAGTTTACGATTACCCTGCACGGCGACGGAGGCTTGTATATAAGGCTGCAACTTGAGATACACAAAGTCACCCACCTCGAAATGCCTTTCAATTCGTTTCTTATCAGCTTGTGATTTCATCCTTTGCTGTTGCCTCACAAGATGATGGCGTAGAAGTTTCACCATTTCTTCTCGCTGCTCTAACCATTGTTGCAAATCAGGAATGGCACATGATTCAACAACATCAACACCAAAATGTTTTGGTTCATGTCCATACAGAACTTCAAACGGTGTTTTACCCAGAGAAGAATGTACCGTTGTATTATACCAGAATTCGGCTAATGGAATCCACTGCATCCACTTCTTTTGACAAGAACCAACAAAGCAACGTAGAAACCCCTCCACACATTGATTTACTTGCTCTGTTTGGCCGTCAGTTTGAGGATGATGTGCTGAACTCATTTTCAATTCAGTATCAGTCAGCCTGTGCAATTCCTGCCACATTTTACTGGTGAATACCGGATCTCTGTCCGACACAATGGCTTCTGGCATTCCATGCAGACGGTACACTTCCTTCATCAGAGACATTGCCACTGAGAATGCAGTGAAAGGATGCGCAATGGGAACAAAATGTGCATACTTGGAGAAAATGTCCACCACCACTAAGATGCAATTGATACCCGCTGACAAAGGCAAACCAGTGATGAAATCTATGGATATCACTTGCCATGCCCGTTTTGGCACCTTTAAAGGTTCTAATAATCCAGGATAGGGTATTCTTTCAGTTTTAGCTTTCTGACACGTAGCACATGCAGCCACAAAGGCTTTGACCTTCCCTTTCATTCCAGGCCAAGAGAATAAATGCTTGATTCTGTTATAAGTAGCATGAAAACCAGAATGCCCACCAATAGCACTACTATGCAATGCTAGCAAGATTTGTTGTTGTACCTTTGGATTGTTACCAATCCACAGTCACCCTTTGTGTCTGATGAGTCCTTTGTGCAGTGTATACTTGCCAGCACTTGAACTGATCGCCAATTGGGTTAACTTGTCAGTGGCCACTGGATCAGTATTGTATCCAAGCACAACCTCTTCTATCCAAACAGGAGTGCTGCTCGACAAGGCAAACACACCTTCAGAAGGAGCATGATATTGGCGAGACAAGGCATCAGCAACTTTGTTATCTATACCCTTCTTGTAGACAATGCGGTACTGGAGTCCCAACATTTTTGTTAACGCTTTGTGTTGCCATTGAGTGGTTAATCTCTTATCATCTAAATGCACTAAACTCCTCTGGTCTGTCTGATGATGAATTCGGCATGCAACAAATAAGAACGCCACTTCTCCACTGCCATGAGAATAGCTAGGCACTCTTTTTCATAAGTTGATAAAATGCGATGCTTGGGACCTAATGCCTTGCTGAGGAAGGCAATAGGATGATCTTGTTGCATTAACACAACTCCGATGCCTGTGTCACACGCATCCGTTTCAATTGTGAAAATTTTAGTAAAATCCGGCAGTGCGAGCACTAGAGTTGTCATTAATGCATTCTTCAGCGCCTGAAAGGAAGCCTCTGTTTCACTTGTCCAGATATACGGCACCCCTTTCTTGAGTAATTCAGTTAGGACTTTACTGATTAACCCATATCCCTTGATGAACTTGCGATAATACCCAGTCATCCCCAGCACTCTTCGCAATTCTTTTGCATTCATTGGTCTTTGCATGTTTAGGATAGGTTCTACTTTCCTTTTGTCTGTAGAGACCCCATCAGCACTGATAACATGCCTCAAATACAGAATCCTTTGCTGAGCAAACATACATTTGGATTTCTTCACCTTCAGTTGATTCTGATGCAGAATCTCAAACACTTTTTCCAAGTGTTTTGCATGCTCTTCCAGTGTCTTGCTGTATATCAAAATGTCATCCACAAAGACCAATACAAACTTCCTCAGGACTGGTTCCAAAATCTCGTTCATCACCCCCTGAAAGGTAGCAGGACCACCAGTCACTCCGTACGGCATAACTTTGTATTCAAAATGACCATGATGCGTTTGAAAAGCTGTTTTGTGGACATCAGCTTCGGCCATTCTTATTTGGTGATAGCCCGATCGCAAATCCAGACTGGTGAACCATTTGGCTCCTGCCAGTTCATCCAACAACTCGTCAATCACTGGCAATGGAAACTTGTTCTTCACAGTGATAGCATTCAAGTGTCGGAAATCACCAACCAGTCTCCAAGACAAATCCTTCTTGCCTACTAGCAAAATTGGTGAAGCGAATGGACTGGAGCTAGTTTGAATAATCCCCTGTTTCAACATCTCCTTAATTTGCTTCTCAATTTCTGTTTTCTGCATTGGACTGTATCTATAAGGCCTTAAATTCACAGGACTGGCACCTGGCAACAATGGAATGGTATGATCACTTTTTATATGTGGCGGTAACCTAGAAGGAAGATCAAATATGTCACTGTAAGACTGCAAAATCATAGCAATGATCTGAGGTACCGTTGTTTGACCACTGTCGTCAGACACTTCATACAGTTGTACCAGATATTGAATGGCATCTTGGTTCTACAATTCCAACAACTGTGAACCAGTAATAGCATCACACGCTTCGGTGTTGGCTATCAAACCTTGCAGTTTACACAACTTCCCTTGCCATTGAAATTCAAACCATTTGTCTGTCCAATGCGTGGTCATAAGACCAAATTGTTCCAACCATTGCATGCCAAGAATGACATCATATGATGTTAGTGGCAATACTTTCAAGGATGTTACAAAAGTGTTGCCTTGGCAAGTCCACTGACAATCAGGAACTTCAGTTTCTCCTTGCAACAATCCTCCACCAGCCACACGGACTTGAATGGGATGCTTCAGTTTCTGAACTCCAGTCAATTTGGCAGCTAAATGAGCACTGATGAAGTTGTTAGAAGACTCGGAGTCAATCAACATAAGAACATCATGACCTTGAATGCGGCCCAACAATCTCATTGAATGCAAAACTTCTGTTCCAGCAACAGCTTGTTTACTGATAGAATAACACACCTCTTTAGCATCTGAAATAGCATCTTCAAACACATCCTGATCAGAGCCTGCACTTTCTTTGTCAGAATCAGTAGTCTTCAACACAGCCAATAATTCTTCAACCACATGTAGCTGCACTGTTGTTGCACATTTGTGTGTTGGATCATACTTCTCGCCACATGTGAAACACAAACCCTTCTCTCTGCGGTATTTCTTCAGCGCAGCAATCTTGGATCCTAGACTTGTGCTTCTGTCTTCCCGGATACCAGCAGTTTTATTGTTTTGCTGAAATGTCACTGGTTTGGAGAAATTACGAGAAATGCCAGGCTTGAACTGCCTTTGGGGTGCATCATCTTCAATTTCTTCCTGCAATAAAGCCAAGGAAACAGCAGTCTCGAGGTCCTCTGGCCTTTGAATCATGACAACAGCTTTAATATCTCTAACCAAACCCTCAATGAATCTAGTTGTGAAGAAAGTGGGATCTAAATCTGGCTTGTAAGCTAACATGTGATGCATCAGGTTGTCAAACTTTTCAACATAAGCAATAACAGTGCTAGTTTGGCTAAGCCTGAACAACTGTCGATACAATAACTGGTACTGACCCATATCGAATTGCTTACTAACAATATTACAAAAACTGTCCCAGGAGTGATTAGGCAAATTATCTTCTACTCTTTGCAACCACAAAGCCGCATTACCACTAAAGTGCATGGCAGCATACTCTACCCAATAACTACGATCAACAGCAAATAGTCTGAAATATTTTTCACATGCTTTTTGCCAGATACGAGGATTTTCCCCATCGAAACGTGGAAAATCAGTGGCAGGTGGTTTAGGTCCAGTTGGTTGTGTGATAGCAACCACAGCATCATCGTCAACAGGAATTAGAGCCATAGATACTGAAGCAGAGCCGGTACCTGTGCCCGGGGTAGACATGGGAAGGTCACACTTCCCAGAGGTCTGCCCCCGGAGATCGAATTGCAGGCAGTGGCCCTCTGGCCTGGAGTTTTCCGCCCGCGACGGTGCTGATGCAGATGCACCTTGAGGTGTCGCAGGAAGCGAAGCAACTCCGGGGCTCTGCAGAGGTGCAGGCCCCAGTGCGCTCAAACCGACTCCGACGGCTATACGGTCGACGTGCTTGCGCAATTCTCCCATCGATGCGCTCAGATCGGACACTTGCGTGTCGATGCCGCTCCTCCAATCATCCAAGTTGTGGAGCGATCTCGCTGTGGCATCCACAGACGCCTGGGTGCTCTCAATTTTGGACTCCAGTGTAGCCTGCGAGGTCTCGAGTTTACTCTCCACAGAATTCAATCCCGCCTTCAGATCCGTTGACAGAGACTGGATCAGTTTCTGAAGCGCCTCCATCTCCGATCCCATAGTATCCAGTCGTTGGGAGGTCGTCCACCGGGTTTGGTGATGCCTCTCCAGGATGAATTCCCGTTCCCCAAACCAAAATCGAGCAACCAATTTGAGGCGTTCCTAACGGAAACTTTGTGCAGATCGCTTCTCAGCAATCCGCGCCCTTCAACTGGATTTACAACTCAGATCGAGGAATTTTACAGCGGAATTCAGGATCTCTGGCAACTCAGATGGCCCGATCGTTCATAGCCCATCCAACGGTCCAAGTACCGCTCGATTCACTCCCAGGATCCTTTGTGCCTGAATCCACGGCCAGTCCAGCAGTGGGGCTTCGCCGGCGGCGATCGGCTTTGGGGTGCAGGACCAATTACTGGCTGATACCAATTGTTATGGACCAACTACTTCTCACAACGATACACCTCTAGTTCACAGGGATTCAGTTCACTGATTACAGATGTCTCAGGAAATACGAGGTAGAGAGAGAAGAATTCAGCAGAAGAGGAGATCAAGGAGAGAAGGCAGGGGAAGAGAGATACATCCAGTTCGTGGTCAATCGACAAAGACACACAGCCGCACCATCCGCGAGATAAGAATACCCAGCACGCCTTGGCCAGCTCAGCACCGCGACGCGTGCTGCCCACACCTGATTGGTCCTCATGTTGTCCACTCGGGCCCAGCTATCCTAGCTGGCTGCCACCTTGTTCTTGCCGAAGTCCGTTTCCTCTTCACTGAAGGCGTAATCCCAGCCTGGTCCATGACAGTTACCGCCCTCTATGCCAGGGTATAGAGTACTGCACGATGGGAGTACATTGCGTGTTAGGGCAAACCAAAACACACTTCCAAAGAAACATCCTCCATGTAAGGTTTTAGATAAGACTGAAAACGTAAACTGTTTATTAGTAGCACACGTTGAAAGTACATTCTCTGAACCTGACGATGGATAATTGCAGCCTGGCACCATCTGTAGCGTACCTGCAGAAAATGTCACACGTGCGCACTTGCGACGAGTCGGCCGATGATCCATCTCGTGGGCTAACCTGCGAACGAAGACGTGAGATTGGTTCACCGGATTGACCATTCTGATTGCATATAAAATGGGGTTAATTCGTGAAGAGGATTTAGTAAACGGCACCTCTGTTGTCCGCCCGTCAGATAAGATAGCTGACGAGAGGCTAACTTATCAAATCCCATGGTTAAGTACCTAGGGTTGAAATTATGGGGAGAGAACGTGGTAGTACTGTTAGTTTCGACGACTGACAAGCAGAGTCAAAGATTTACCCAGTTTCAGGCCTTCGGAGAGTAACACACTACTTTCTACTTGTCTAGTATTGATCGTGTGAGAGTATGCGATTACAAGGGAGATCCGGCGAGATGTCGATCTCGCTAGGGCTGTTGGTGATTTAAGTATGGCTTTTTTCTTGATCGACGACCCTCCCAACCTTTATATAATAGGCTGGGTTTCGGGAGTTCGTAACCGACCCAGATTACATGTAAGGAAAGCCTAAACCGACTATGACTATGTCTAATCTTGGAGGATACTCCATCTTGCTGGGCCTTTCGTCATGGGCTTCATGTAGGATCTTGATAGTTGGGACTTAGTCGACACGTGCACCAGGTATCCTTATGGTAGGGTACCCGAGATGTATATCCTTGTCAATAGTCCCCGAGTACTTGTCTGACTCGAAGAATCGGGCATGGACTCATTCGTAAGTGCACGTCATATGCTTTGTACTTGTATGCCGTAATTGGAATTCCTGTATGAATAGCACATGTTGGCTATGTCGAGTATTTCATCGACTTTGGTTTTTGCTTATGATAATCAAGGGATAATAGTTTAGTAGGCCCGGTACACTCGACGGATCGGGACCGGTTAACTACACATTCGAGTAAAACCTTACTAGCTTTTAATCAAACTCGAGTCCCCGGACTCGAATCTGGAACAGACTGGTCAGACTTGACTAGGCCGCGGAGGTCTTACTGAATCGATCTGCGGTATAACTTTGAAATTTACCCAACACGTCCGTCGGGATTTTTCATCATGTCTGCTGACACAGAAAGTATAAGGATTGACATTGCTGGAACGGTTCTTAACCCAGCTCGAAAGTTCGGCGGGTCTTACCTTTGCACTATGCGTGCAGCATCCGAGGTATTCGCGGCGGACGCAACTCGGGAATTTTGTGAGTATGTCTTTTGTAGTATTTTGAACTTTGTTGGACGAGTCATATCCTTTGTCAACTGATATTTGCCGTTATTCTATCGGGTGCGCGACAGCGCTCCCGATGGGAGTAGCTCCGATATTGTGCTTTATTGCTTGCAATGGAGGATAATCTCAAATCTTTTTATCCCATACATTCCCAGTCGAAGAAATTTTTGATACGCTCCCGATGAGAGTAATATGCCTCAGTCGAAGGAACGGTCGAGTGACCAATTTTTGCCTTAACGTTGCTTTTTCTCACCCGAATCAAGCGAGGCAATCGAGTGACTGATATGCATTTGACGAACTCGAACGCTTTTCTGAACAGATCGCTTGCAATGACGTCAGGGATGACGTTTTTGGCGACTGCGCTTCCTGACACACGGTGGCGTGCGTTATGCTGCGATGGATGGGACGTGACACGTATGTGGGCCCATTATGCTGCACTGACCGAACAACTGCGCCGTTTGGGCTGGATTTGACCGCGCTGGCCCACTTTTGACGGAAGCGTGATGATGCCTCCTCTTTTTGCGTGCGTTGTGGGCGGAGTGGCCGGCGACGGTTGCCCTCCGCGGTTGCCACGTGTATGGTGGGATTGCGTGCGGAACGCACGATTACGATCTGAACGGTTATTATCGCTTTTGATTTGTGGTAAATAAGGGAAACGGCGCTGGCATTATTTTTACTTGCCATTTACTCTGCGCGCCACCCCTGCTTCATCGTCTTCCTCTCGCTTTCCCATTGTTCTTGCGCCCGAGCTCCCGCTGTTCCCCTTAGCCACCGCTGCCATGGCGCCAAAGAGAAAGGCTGCTGCTGCCGACGCGCCCGCGACCGACGCGGCCGCTCTGAAGGGGAAGAAGACTGCGGCTGGCGCATCTGCGCCCGTCATCGTCCTCAAGAAGAGCGACGGCGATTGGATGAAATCCACCATTAAGGAGGCGCATCTGGACAAGCTTCGCGAGGAGGGAATGCTGCCACCCGCGGACCAGCTGTTCGTCCGCGCGCCGTCGCCCAAGGAGGTACTCCCCGAGCCTCGCGCTAACGAGCGTGTTTGTTTTGCGGAGTTTCTGCCTAGGGGTTTTTCGTTTCCCCTCCACGACTTTGTTCGTGGTTTGATGTTTGCTTACGGGGTGCAAATCCATGATTTCACCCCGAATGGCATTATGCACATTGCCTGCTTTATGGTTTTGTGCGAGTGCTACTTGGGAGTTTCTCCCAGCTGGGCCCTCTGGAAGTCGATTTTCATGGTCCGGCCCAACAACCAAGGCGGCCGCACCTATCCTGTTGGCGGCTTCGGGATCCAGGTGCGCAGCGACACCCGCTACTTCGCCCTGAAGCCAGTCGACTCGCGCAAGGGTGGAGGAAGAGGTGGTTTTATGTGCGCGTCGACCAGGAAGGACTCCCGCCATTTTCGACTGCTGGTATACTCGCGAGGACGAATGCCTGGGACCACCCGCTTTCGGCTGAAGAAAAGGCAGAAGCGGCGCCTCTGCTGTCGAAGATTGGAGAGCTGCTAAGCAGCGTAACTGGTGTGCATTTGATTGCCACCTTTGTGAAGATGCGGGTGTGGCCGCTCCGCACTCGCGCCCACCCCATGTGGGAGTACGAGGGTGCGCTCGACGCCACCCAAATGAGCAAGGAGGAACTGTCGAAGAGCGAGCTGGTGTCACATGTGCGGTCCATTACCAGCACGAAATCCAGCGAGCCCTGCAACGTCGACTGCCCTGTCACTCCTTATGGTCCTGATAGGCCTTTGGAGGAGGTTAGTGAACGATCAAGTTTATGATGTCCTGCTTTTGCTATTTTGTTGTGCATCTTTGTAACTTTCGATTGCTGTATTTGGTATGCAGGGCCATTCAACTGCATCAACCCTTCCTCCTCTTCCCGAAGATGGCCCAACTCATGAAACGGAGGTGCAAACGGTAGAAACGAAGGGAGGATGAATCGCCTCTACCTTCGGCTACCGCATCTCCGACGGAAGAGGTCGAAGAGGAAGGGGCAGAGGAAGTACAGGCCGAGGAGCCCGTCACGACTGATCATGTGAGCGAGATTCCCACTCGCAAGCGTCGTCGGGTGGCTTGAGTTGTGTCTTCTTCCACGAGTTCACCCGCGAAGGAGTTAGATGTGAAAGATGATGAAGACTCGAGCTTGTCTCCTACTGCCACAGCTGCTCCTTTGAACGTGAGCCCGCTGAGCTCAGCTCCTCCTCCCCAGTCGGGTGAGGAGCTGCTTTTTGGTGGCCCAAACTTTGACAACCTCGATACTGATGAGGAAGAAGAGCACAGGTATGCGTTTGAGCTTTTTGTACTAAAGTTTTTGTTTGTTGATATTGTTTCTTATGTTGTATTTCTTCTGTCACTCGCAGTGCTGAGACTGTGCGTCCACTGACTCCTCCATCCGAGAAGATTACGACCCCTGAGCACCCGAAAGTCTCTAATGTGGCTCTAGAGGTCGTTCAATCAACAGCCTTGGCTACTGCTATTGAAACGGCCAAGGCTATGAGTGGTGCAACTCCGGAGGTTGGGACATCTACCTCGAAGCCTACCCCTTGGACTGAACATGTAAGTGTCTTTTGCTGAGTCCGCATACGGTACTTGTTATGTATAACTTATGCTGGTTTCATGTGCTTGTAGCCTTACTACCTTAACCTGGTAGAATCGGGTAAAGCTTTTGTCCAGATGGAGCAGGAGAGAAACACTTTACGCGCTGACCTGGACCAGCTCACCCGTAAGTGTATTTGCTGCCTTTGAAGCTCTCTTTGCTGTCTTTTTCCTATACTGATATTGAGTTATGCCTTCCCGATCCAGGTGACAAGAAATCAACTGAGGATCGGGTTAAAGAGCTAGAAGATGCACTCGCCAAGCAGCGTATTGAGACGAAGAAGGTTTTGGATGATGCCAAGGACTCCTCCGCCTTGCGCGAGAAAGAGTATGCTGAGCGGCTGGCTAGCCTCACCCGAGACGTGGGCGGTTAGTAAAATTTGCCACTTTTTGTTAACTTCTATTGCCGCTGAGTGTTGTGTAAGAGTTTCTTTTCTCTCTGATTTTTGAAGGAGTTGTTGGCGCACCGGCACCTGTAGACTTGGCGAGTGGCGATTTGTCCTTCGACCGGGCTATTGGCGACCTTGACGCCGTCTCCGCCCAAGCGAAGGATGCACTCGCCAAGTCTACGAGCACACTTGGCGCCGTATACAAGGGCGTGTTCCCGTCTGGCCAACCTCCTTCGACTATGGATGGCTTCGCCGACGTCCTAGGCCCGGGGACCTCGACTATGGCAAGTTTTGCTCGCACCCTGACGGTACGCGGCTCAGAGACCACCCTCAAGCTCCTTTTAGGTCATGGGATAGAGGGTGACTTCGAGGCCGCTCTGTCTGATTTCCCTCGGAAGCCGGACGGGAAGCTGGTGTCTCTGAAGCATGTGAACGAGCCAGCCGTGCGTCTGGCTGAAATTTTTATGGCTACCATGGAGCGCCGGTCAGCGGAGGTCGCCCAACGCGTGCGTAGGGCTAGGTCGGAGTCTGTATCATAGACTTTTAGGGCCATCTACCCTTTTTATGGATTGTAATTACGCTTTATGACATCGCGAGTATGCGTACGCTTTTGCTACACTTGTATGGATTTGGTTCCTTGTTGTGTTTTCGCCTGTAAGGCTATGTGTTGTTACTCGCATGAGATTTGTGATGAATCTCTCATACCTGACATGAGATTTTTATGATGTTTGGAACAGAAACGGGCAGCCGCTACTTCATCTGGCTCGTCGCATCGTCGTGCTTCCACTCGATCTCGAGCTCAGGTGGCAAATGATGCCGCAGTAATGCGGTATATGAAGGCTCGAGTCGTAAAACTGGAGCAAGAGTTGAAAAGTGCCCAGAGCGAGCTGGATAGGATGAGGGGCAAGGCCTGCTTTACCCACTCAGCGAGAGGATTATGTGCTTGGCGAGATGGAGATCATGAACAGACAACTCGAGTGTAACCATGACTGCCTTGATCTCAAGAGTTCATAGTCTGTCCTTTTTGTTGATCCAACGTGCGTTGTTGCAGGCTTTGTTTCAGACTTCCAGGCGGAGCAAGCTCGTGTTGATGAGCAGTTGAACAATGCGATTGACGAACCAACGACGGGCCGTCAGCACTTTCGTTTGGATAAGAACCGAGCGCACATACCCAGAAGCTTGTGGATGGAGCCAACGCAACGATGGCGTATATCCAGAGTCAGCGTCCAAATATGCAGCTCCATCCACCCGTGCCTGGATCGATTTTGTCACAGTCGCAACTTGACGGTACAGCCGAGTCTATGAGAGTGATGGTCGAGTGTTATCACGCTCAACTTATGGGCCCTATTCTACCAGTCAAGGACGAACCAGAAGATTAGGGTATTTGTGTATAGAGGACAGCCCCCGAGTGTAAATTTGCCACTTGTACGTAGTGCATATTTGCTGTATGTGCGCAGCCCCCGAGTGTATCGAGTGGGGTTTATGAAAAAACACTTAGAGTATGGAACATAAATTGCACAGCCCCCGAGTACTCGAGTGAGGCTGTGAATTTTTGCGATGTTTGAAGCTTCAACTCATGATTTTGAGCAACTTTTTTGTTTATGTATGATGTTTATGACCCAGCCCCCGAGTATTCGAGTGCGGCCGGGGTATTATGTTTGAAGAAGAAGGAGCGAAAGCTCATGCTTTGAGGTAGCGCAGCCCCCGAGTATTCGGGTGAGGCTAAGTTTGTGCGAATAAGTTATGCGAGTAGTAAGCAGAGAGAAATATGAGGAATCATTGATTGTATTCCATTTTTGAATGTTAAGCTGCAGGCCGCCTTATTAAAAACCTTCCAGTCCCTGTAGGTACCCTGGTAAGGAAAAGAGCGCATCTGAAACCTGCAGTCATCCGACATATGTGCATATTACATTGTGCGACTGAGCAATCTAAGCATAGAAACGGCGCAGCTGCGCAACGTTCCAAGGATTGTGCGAGAGTTCGCCTGTCTTCGCATGCTTCAGTCTGTATGCTCCACCACCAATGACCTCGGTGATGATGAAGGGTCCTTCCCATGGAGAAGCGAGTTTGTGCACCTTCTTTTGCTTCAGTCAAAGTACCAGGTC
Organism: Poa pratensis; assembly: GCA_947311845.1. NCBI lineage: Eukaryota > Viridiplantae > Streptophyta > Magnoliopsida > Poales > Poaceae > Poa > Poa pratensis. The sequence continues at coordinate 54,576,886 of CAMZMU010000107.1, forward strand.
GCCCACCTCAAAGGACCTGGTACGCAGTCGACGGCTGTGGTAGTTGCGGACATCTTGCTGGTAGACAGCTGTGCATGCTAGCGCCGTGTTGCGTGCTTCTTCGAGCAAGTCGACTGCATCTTTGAGTGCTTCATCTGCATCTTTTTCGCTGTATGCCTCGACTCTTGGTGCATTGAATCTTACATCTGATGGCAGGATTGCCTCTGCGCCGTAGACCATAAAGAATGGGGTGAATTATGTTGAAACGTTAGGAGTTGTGCGTAGGCTCCATTGCACAGATGGGAGTTCTTCGACCCAAGCACCCGCGGCTCTTTTGAGTGGCACCAAGAGGCGTTTCTTGATTCCGCTCGTCACGAGTCCATTGGCTTTTTCGACTTGGCCATTGGACTGCGGGTGTGCCACGGATGCGTAGTTGAGCGTGATGTCATGCTCTCTGCAGAAGGATCGGAACTCTTCAGCCGTGAAGTTTGTACCGTTATGAGTGATGATGCTGCTTGGTACGCCGAAGCGGTATATGATCGGAACTCTCCGCGTCTTTGAGTGCTGTGGGTCAGTAGAAGCCTGCGCGAAAGGCTTTGGCTACGAGTGATCGACTGCTGGCGTGATGCCCGCAGGTACCTGCATGAATATCATGAAGGATGGCCTGGCCATCTTCGAATGCTATGCAACGTTGGAACATACCTGATACGCTGCGCTTGTATAGTTCGCCGTTGATGACGGTTTATGCTTTAGATCGTCGAGTGACGCGTCTTGACTCTGTTATGTCTTCAGGTACCTCGCCGCGGAGTATGTATGCGAGGAAAGGTTGAATCCAAGTTGGCTCGATGAGGAGTACCTCGACTGGCGGATCCTCTATGCTAGGTGCTTTGTTCTTGGCTGGAGCGGCTGATGTGGGAGATGTTCGTTTTTTCTTGATGGACCTGTGCTCGATGCGCTCGAGGAAGACACCAGGTGGAACTGGTGCTTTGGTCACGCCAATATTGGCTAGCTTATCTGCTTCTTCATTGCTCTCACGCCCTATGTGCCGCAACTCGCAGCCTTCGAAACTACCCTCCATTAAGTTGTACAAGTCACGGTAGGCAATCATGTTATCTGCGATTGCATCGCAGGCCTTCATTGTTTGCTGCACCACAAGATTCGAGTCTCCATAGATCATCAGTCGAGTGCACACGAGGGCTTTGGCCATCCGCATCCATGGATTAGGCCTCATACTCAGCTTCGTTATTGGAAGGTTACTCGAATCCCATCTGCAGGATATAGCGAAGCTTGTCGCCTTTTGGTGATATGAGGATGACACCTGCGCCTGCGCTTTCGTTCTTCTTTGAGCCGTCAAAGTACATAGTCCATGAGTTGGACACATCTGGTGCTCCTGGTAATTGAGCTTCGATCCACTCGGTATGGAAGTCAGGTAAGACTTGTGCTTTAATGGCCCCCGGGTAATCATACTTGATATCTCGTGGTCCTAACTCGATGAGCCATTTTGCGACTCGCCCAGTTGCGTTGGGGTTTGTGAGGATATCTCCGATCCCTGAAGTGCTGATTACAGTGATCGGGTGCTCTGCGAAGTAGTGTGTCAGCTTCCTTGAGGACATGAACACGGCGTATGCCAGCTTTTGATAGTGCGGGTACCGCTGCTTTGATATGGAGAGCACTTCACTCAAGTAATAGACTGGGCGTTGTATGCTTTGGGCGTGTCCCTCCTCCTTGCGTTCGACTACCAGTACGGTGCTTACCACCCTGTTAGTTGCAGAGACATACAGGTATAGCGGCTCTCGTTCCCTTGGTGCGACGAGGATTGGAGGGCTTGTGAGGACTCGCTTGAGATCCGTGAAGGCTGCTTCGGCTTCTGGCGTCCACTCGAATTTGTCAGCTTTCTTCATCAGCCGATAGAATGGGAGTGCTTTTTCGCCCAGTTTGCTGATGAATCGACTGAGCGCTGCCACTCGACCCGCTAACTTTTGTACGCCATGGAGCTTTGAATGCCTTTGCATCGTCAAGATGGCCTGTATTTTCTCCGGGTCCGCCTCGATTCCACGAGCCGAGACTAGATACCCCAGGAGCTGCCCGGCTGGCACGCCAAACGTGCACTTCTTCGGGTTGAGCTTGATGTGGAAGCGCTTGAGGTTTGCGAACGTCTCTCGCAAGTCATCGAGTAGTGTGTTTTCCTCCCTTGTTGTGATGACGATGTCATCTACGTAGACCCGGACGTTTCGCCCAATTTGCATCTTGAGGCAGTCTTGCATCATGCGCTGGTAGGTTGTGCCTGCGTTCTTGAGCCCGAAAGGCATTGTTGTGTAGCAGTAGACCCCGAGTGGGGTTATGAACGCCGTTTTCTCTTCATCCTCTTCCTTCATACTTATCTGGTGGTAACCTGAGTAAGCATCCAGGAAGGACAAGCGAGCGCACCCGGCGGTGGAGTCGACGATCTGGTCGATTCGAGGTAGTGGAAAGTGATCCTTTGGACATCATTTATTGAGTGCTGTGAAATCTACGCACATCCGAATGATATCTGTGTGCTTCTTCTCTACAAGTACGGGGTTGGCCACCCATTGTGATTTCTAGATTTCTCTGATGAAACCTGCTGCGAGTAGTCTGTCGACTTCGGCTTCGACTGCGGTTCTTTTCGGGCCGGATATGCGGCGCATTGTTTGCTTGACTGGTTTAGCATCTGGAAATAATTGGAGAGAGTGCTCGGCGAATTCCCTGGGAATACCTGGCATGTCGGCTTGACACCACGCAAATATATCCCAGTTCTCATGGAGGAATTCGATGAGCGCGCTTTCCTATGCGATAGGCAGACTCGAAGAGACATTGACTGTCTTGGTCGGGTCAGTCGGGTGCACCTGATGCGACCTTGTGTCATTGGTGGCATTGAATGCTCTGTCGACTGCCACCTTCTTTTGCTCTGGAATAAGTGTTCGGTCGTTGGAGGCCGCTAGATCGGCGAGTGTTGCTTCCATGCCGAACATCACAGAGATTTTGCTAAACTCTCGGTCGCAAGAGTCAGACTTTGGAAGTTTCCTTTGATTGTGATTACTCCTTTTGGTCCAGGCATCTTCAGCTGGAGGTATGCGTAGTGTGGGACCGCCATGAATCGAGCGAACGTTGGGCGTCCAAGTATGGCGTGGTATTGTGACTTCCAGTCGACGACCTCGAACTCAATCTACTCTGTTCTGAAGTGGTTTTTGTCCCTGAATGTAACGTTGAGTTGTATGGTGCCTTCTGGGCTTATCGCTTTGCCTGGGACGATACCGTGAAAGGTATTTGAGGATTTTGGCAGGTTTTCGACTGACCTGTTCATTTTGCGGAGCGTATCTGCGAAGATGATGTTTATGCCGCTGCCACCATCCATGAAGACCTTGGACATGGCGTAACCTCCAATTTGGGCGTCGAGTACCAGAGCGGAGTGCCCTGGACGAATGACCGATGGTGGGTGGTCCTCTCTGCTGAAGCTTATTGCAGTTTCGGATCCCTTCAAGAATTCAGTTACGGCAGGAGGTGACATGACCGCCATGTTTACTTGTCGAGTGCGAAGTTTTTGCTCCCTGTTGGAAGGGCGACCTTTCTGTATCATGTACATCTGCCCTTGAGGCGGAGGGTACTGAGGTTCGTCTACCCGAGGTACGGGTTGTATGGCACCCGCGATATTTCCACCTGCGACAGGCTGTGGTGGTGGAGGTGGTGCCATCAGGACGGGCACATTGTTTGGCTGAGGCACAGGTGCAGGTGCGGGTGCGTGTGCGGCTGTTGCCTTTCTGAGTTGTACATATTTAGACGCTAGTTGGTCGAATTCTCTGCAGTTTCTCATCGAGTGATTGGAGCGCAATTTTCCGTCTTCCCCCTTGTATAGGTGGAATCTGCAATTAGCATCCATCTTTTCTTCGAATGATCGCTCGGTTTGTGCGCCGGAGCGTGACTTGCGCCAGTCTTTCCTCTTGTAGCTGTCGCTGCGTTGGCCGCGGTCTCGAATGTCCCGGCGATCATCTCGACTGTCCCGGCGATCATCTCGACTGTCCCGTCGATCTTTTGACCGTCGGTCGCTTCTGTCTTGGTCGTTGCGGGGTGTGGAGAACCCAACCGCCATGAATTTGGGTCTGTCGTCGTCGTAGTGACGTTTTGAACGCTTGCGCCTTCGGTCGTCTCTGTATGAGTCTCTGCGGCTTTGACTGCCGCTTTCATGATTGTCACGGGGTGAGGACCCGCGTGTGGTGCGCGCCATGTCTTCTCCGTCTGCCCACTCAGTCGCGATCTTCAGGAGGTTAGCCACGGAGGTTGGCTTTTGGCGACTGATGCATGTAAAATGCATACATGAACTTTACATTTTATTACTTGATATTCCAACTTATTTGCAACTTATATGATGTTATATTCGTTTTATAATGATTTCGGGATTTTCTAAACAATCCCCCCTCTTTTGGTTCTAACTCTGTTTTCCAGAAAACGTCTTTTTTAGGGTTTCGGACTTTCCGGGAGCTTCGGGACTCCAAAAAGGGCAAGGCCAAAGAGCACGGTTCAGAATTTTCGAGACGAACGCAATGGGCCTAAAATGAAGACCAGCAGCCCAGCCAGCTGGAAACTAGAGGGTCCCACGCGGTCAGATTCCCTGGCCGCGTGGGACCACCTCTTTTCCCCCTCGTGGCTCCGATGCCGTCCGTTTTCGTCTCCGTGGCTTCGTCTTGACCTAAAACCAACTATAAAAAGAGTCCCCCAGGAGTTTCGCGAGGAGGCGGCGGAGAAACACGAAACAGAAGACAGAAGGCTGCCGCCGGAGAAGATCGGAGGGGGGAAACGCTGCCGGAATCACCTCCGGAAGGCTCCTCCATCCCCCCTCCGGAGTCTCCATCAACACCAACGTCAAGACCAGCACCATCTCCATCACCATCTTCGTGATCCACTTCATCCCCCTCATAGTTTGAGATTGTTGAACCCTAGCTATTGTTTAAGTGCTATTCTACCTGTGTATGATTAGCTACTTGTCATTGTTTTGTGGTGAGACTATATTTTCAGATTGTGTTGTATCATTTATACCACTGAATCACATCATGTCTTCACGTTGTGAGTAGTTCTCTCATGTTCCTGGGGGCATAGGATGGATTGGCAATGATCTATATATAACATGTGTTGGTATTTTGTCTAGTGTTTATCTTTTTATGTAATTCTATGATGGTGTTGTGCGAACGTCGACTGCACATCACTTCACCTAGATGGGCTCATAGGAGAACACCGTAGTGTAATGGAGTGAGGGAGACTTGGAGGACATGTAAACCTGAGACCGAATTATGAAGTTACTTTATGAGGGGATTAATATCGGGGACCTTAGAGTGTAATGCTATGGTGGGATTTTATATCTTAATAACTCTTGTGCAGTCATTTACTTGGCCACAAGATCCATCATAAGAGGTTTAGTATATTTATTTAGCTATACCTAATAATGGCTCCGTCCTAAGAAGATTAAAACTTGACAAAATGCTACTTTGTTGTTCTAGAAATATTTATGCCATGAAGTCTAGGTAGCCCTTGGGAACGTTCTCCACTTATAAGAAATACACACTTGAGCTTGTCCTCTTGCTGCATAGAGGATTGGGCTTTTCTCTCTTTGAGAGCTGTCACCTGCTACTATTTGTCTGCTGCATTTTTACTGTCTTGCAATTATACAACCGAAAACACCAAAAACACTTGCATCTTTTATTGTCAATTTATCATTCTTACTAACCAATACCTTCAGCTCCTCGTGGGTTCGACAACCTTTTCTATTCGAAAGGTACTACAATTGATCTCCTGCACTTGGGAGTCATCAAGATACTTTTCTGGCGCCGTTGCCGGGGAGCGTAGCGCTATTGGTAAGAAGTTTGGTAAGGAAACTTGAAAGGTGAATTTTATTTACTGTTTTGTCTCATCGCTACTATGGCATTTATGAATCGTGCTTCGCTGCATCTTGCTTTATATGAAAGTGCTTATGCTAATGCTCCTAAAGTGGTTGAAACTACTGTGTCTGAGGTACCTAAAGTGGGAATTAAAATTCCCGTTGATCATGTTAAAAGAGTTATGAAAAATCTATTTACAGGAGATGGAACTAAGTCTGCACGTGAACACGTGGAGACAATTGAAGACATATGTGGTTTATTTAGGCTTCCTGGTATTTCTGATGATCAGATAAAAAGGAAGCTATTATATTTGTCTTTATCTGGTAATGCTCGTATTTGGTTCAAGTCTTTGGATGAAGAAGTTACTATTGTATGGAGTAGTTTGAGGAAGGTTTTTCTTAAATATTTTACTCCTAAAGAAAGAATTATTGCTGCCACGAAAAGTACTAATATTTTGCAGGAAGAGGAGGATAAAAACCTAAGCTTGGGGATGCCCGTGCAACCCCAAGGAGATGATGAAAATGATGAACAACTAGAGAATGAAGAGAAGAAACATCCACCTTCACCACCTATGGATGAGGGTAACACTCAAAATCTTGTTGATGATAAACTTTGCTTTTATGATTCTGATGATGAGGAGGACTATCAACCTATGCCTAATGAGAACATTATTGATAATAATTTTAAAAATGATGAGGAGTATGGTTTAGACATGCTATATGATAATGCTTTAGATGATGGTCCTATGCCTATTGATAATTCTCCATGTTTAGAACTTGTTACTACTTCATGTGAGGATAAAAATGATATACTTGCTGTTGGTAAAAATACTCTTACTTATGAGAGTCCTACTTTATTTTTGAACTCTCCTATTCACACCGTGGAGGAGAAGCTTTTATATGTTGAAAAGTACTTATGTGGGCTGAAATTATCTTACACCAATGACCATTTCACCCATAACCATCATGTTGATAGTGCTTCTTGCAATTATTTTGAGAGAGGAAAACACACTAATAGCTCACATAATAGTTTTAATAATCCTCTATATGTTCCTAAGTTTGCAAAGTTGCACCAATCTAATAGTTCTTTTATCAAATTTGCTTCCACTACTTGTAACTATTATGAGAGAGGAAGAAAGACTTGTCTTTATGTTTCTATGTTATTTAAAATGCAACCTACTGATCACCACATGCATTGGTTACCACAAAATTGCTGCTATTTATTCATATATAAAATGCCAATGCATAGGAAGTGGGTTAGACTTAAAAGTTAATGGTTTAATGTTTTGTGGTGTGCTCCTTATGCTTTCATTTCCTATTCAGTTTGGGCACACCTTTATATCATGAAAACATGTGAAACAACTTTACCTACTGTTATCTAATTGCTAGTTTAAGATTTTCACTTTATATAAAATTTGGGAAAGTAAATGAGAAGGATGAGTAATGGAGATGTTGGGGTCGACCTTGAACATGTGTTGTTCATGCCAATGGAACCATTGCAAAGTCTCTATCATTAAAACTTTTCCCAAAGCTAAAACCAAATAAAAAGAGTGTTTATGTTGTATATATTTGCTTCTTCTTTTGCCTTTGTGCTAAATCAAAAACAACAAAAATATTTTCTTTCTTCCTTGTTTGTTTCTCTTGAATTCTTTCTTGGTTCTTTTTGCTTCTTTTTGATTTTTATCTTCAGTTTCAGTTTTGGTTTTTGAGTCAAGGTGCTTGTTTACTACTGTAACATCACCTTTGTATCTTATTTTTCATCTTTATGGCAAGAATAACCTCTTTTGAGAGGTGGGATCAGACAATAGTGATTTGCTGTCCAGAAAACAGATTCCTTAGCTTCACTGCGGAAAATGTTAAAAATCACAGAAAAGGAATTTTGACCTGAAATTTTACGACAGCAATCTTCAGTTATTATTACGCATTTCATTAGTTAAAAGTTTTCTGATTTGAGCAACGTAAGTGACTCTGAAAATTCACTCTTTACGGGCTGTCCAGTTTTTGACAGATTCTGTCTTTATTTTGCATTAGCCTCATTACTTGTGTTTTGTGTGGTTCTTTTGATCAATGAACAATACACAACCATAGTAACAATAGTTAATGTTTAGAATCAAATCATGATATGTCTTTGCTGTACCTATGTGGATTTAATTTATGGAGACACTAACCCCTCTAATCAAGTTTTATGATGAGTTTTGTGTGAAGAGAATTGTCAAGTGGAAGAGTTGAGGGTGATGAACAAAGATCAAGAGGGACAAACACTCAAGCTTGGGGATGTTACCCCTAGGCTCACCCTACATGTATCAAATAAGTACAAGAACTCAAGCTTGGGGATGCCAAGCCACCTCACTCCAACCATCTTGATACCAAGTAAGTAAGCCTAGCTATATGGCTATAAAGAAAGCGCTTTACGGGAGGCAACCCGGTTGTTTTATTTTTGATTTTCTTTGTGTCCTCTTGCTGTAACAAGAGACTTAGTTTTTAGTTTTGTTTCTGGAATTTTTAATAAAGTGCCAAGTTTTACCCGTTTTGGTTTGAAAAAGTTGCTATTTGTATTCGGAGATTTTATTCCAGCACGAATCTGTGCACGGTATGATTTTTCATTTCTATTCTGTAACTCCGAATGAGCTGATATTTTAACTGTAGTTGCAACTTTTCATCCTCTGTAATCATGAATTTTTTCAGAATTTTTCGACATATTTAAGTAGGGTAGAAAAATGCGTTTTGCTGCTGCTGTTTTTCTGGACAGATTCTGTCCCATTTTGTTTGATGCATTCTTTGAACTTTTAACTTGAATCTTTTTGATCCAATTGAGTTTATAAGTAGGCATACAACATTATACACTTTCTGGACATTCATATGAATTTTTGTTTAAGGATTTTATGCAGCAAGCAATTCATTTGTCTATCACTACTAATGTCACCCCACAGAAAAGAAATGGGAGAAACGGTGTTTTGAAGTTTTTTCACAGGGATTAGAGGAGATGCACCAAGAGCTATCCAAGGATGGTGAAGACCATAAGCTTGGGGATGTGAAGACAACCCCACTGGACCAACACACTCTCGGTTTGCACACGTCTAACTTCTGTTTTTCGATCAATGCACTTTATCGCATAAACTTGGAGCGTCTTTTATTTGCTTTTTATTTCGGTTTGATTTTTGTTTATTTTCTTGAGACCACCACTTTTCATTTATGTTATGAGAGTGCTACTGGAAAATTGGGTTGAATTATGTTGGATGCTATTAAAAATATTGGGATAGGGATGTTTGAGTTGATTCAAAAAGATACATATAGTTGCATGATTCATGTGCTTTTTAATGAGTATTAATTTGCAAGTGTTTTATCAAGAGCTATCTTTTATTCATGTTTCGATGCTGAATGTTACTTTACTTTGTTTAACATGGATTGATTAGTTCTATGGACACTTATGCATGCATTTAGACGGTCAACTTTCTCCCTCTTGCTAGCCCAAAAATTCCAACAAGTAAAAACTTGTTTTCCAACACCTTCAACCAAAGTTTTTCTAGTGAGTCCACCATATCTACCTATTAGCTTTATGCTATTCCGAGTATGTTTATCATGTTATATTGTATTATCTATACTTCTGAATTAAAATGCTTATGTTATTGATTGTTATGGGAAAAGTTGGTTAAAAAGCTCTCACGAACTTGATGCACACTTTACTTTTATTGCACTTAATAAGCATGAACCATTGTGATTAAAATTATGAAGTTGTGGGCTTGACAATAGTTTTGGTTGGGAGTTAGCCCATATGTGCTGTCACATGGCAAGCTTTCAACATTGCACTTATTTATATTTAGTTGATGTCATGTACTTTTGTTTATGGATGCCTATCATGGGTGAAATGAATGTGGATACTTAGTAAGTTCAAAGAGTTTGTATAAATGGTTAGAGAAATGCCTGGGCCGCTAATCTAAGCCATGCATCATTCATGGTGGAAATTTACAGCATAACCATAATGTTCATTCAGTGATGCACCTCATAATAAAAAGCTATACCCATAGTAAATAAAAGAGTGCTGAGATTGTTCATTGTCTGTTTGTCTTGTTGTTTTGACATGGGCTTGTTCATGTCAAGGGGCAAGAGGTACCCCAGTGCAGTTCTTGATGATACTATTATTACTTGCAATGACCTTTATTTGAATTTACTTTGTGGACCAAAGTGAGTAACACATGGTGTAGGTACTTGTATTCAAGGGACATGAGACATTCAACCAATACATTGTCAAGCACACCACTCATATTTGCTTTCACTTTAAACATTAATCATTCAAGATGCTATGATAGGGGTAATGAGAGCTCCACACCAATGACTACCACATTGCAAGCATTAACTTAAGTAGAAGTGTTTGGAAGTTAGATGAAACTTATTCATGCTTTACCTCTACTTATTTATATATCTTTCCAATGTGTCCACCTTTTATATTCAGATTTGCAAGAATACTCTATGACCATTATAGGATGTTTTTACTTTTCATTATGCATACATTTGGACCATAGTACTTTCTTCTATGTTACACTTTGTGAATTATCATTGAACATCCTTACATTGAATATTTGATATCACTTCATAATCTATCTTGTATATTGCTACTCCTTTGAAGAATGAATCATTTGACTCTATGTAGCAATAATAATCATCTTTGATATCCATTGATAGTATTAAAATGCAAAGTCCATGTTAGTTTTATCACCTTCATACTCGAGGACGAGTATTGGTTAAGCTTGGGGATGTTGATGCATGTAAAATGCATACATGAACTTTACATTTTATTACTTGATATTCCAACTTATTTGCAACTTATATGATGTTATATTCATGTTTTATAATGATTTCGGGGATTTTCTAAACAATCCCCCCTCTTTTGGTTCTAACTCTGTTTTCCAGAAAACGTCTTTTTTAGGGTTTCGGACTTTCCGGGAGCTTCGGGACTCCAAAAAGGGCAAGGCCAAAGAGCACGGTTCAGAATTTTCGAGACGAACGCAATGGGCCTAAAATGAAGACCAGCAGCCCAGCCAGCTGGAAACTAGAGGGTCCCACGCGGTCAGATTCCCTGGCCGCGTGGGACCACCTCTTTTCCCCCTCGTGGCTCCGATGCCGTCCGTTTTCGTCTCCGTGGCTTCGTCTTGACCTAAAACCAACTATAAAAAGAGTCCCCCAGGAGTTTCGCGAGGAGGCGGCGGAGAAACACGAAACAGAAGACAGAAGGCTGCCGCCGGAGAAGATCGGAGGGGGGAAACGCTGCCGGAATCACCTCCGGAAGGCTCCTCCATCCCCCTCCGGAGTCTCCATCAACACCAACGTCAAGACCAGCACCATCTCCATCACCATCTTCGTGATCCACTTCATCCCCCTCATAGTTTGAGATTGTTGAACCCTAGCTATTGTTTAAGTGCTATTCTACCTGTGTATGATTAGCTACTTGTCATTGTTTTGTGGTGAGACTATATTTTCAGATTGTGTTGTATCATTTATACCACTGAATCACATCATGTCTTCACGTTGTGAGTAGTTCTCTCATGTTCCTGGGGGCATAGGATGGATTGGCAATGATCTATATATAACATGTGTTGGTATTTTGTCTAGTGTTTATCTTTTTATGTAATTCTATGATGGTGTTGTGCGAACGTCGACTGCACATCACTTCACCTAGATGGGCTCATAGGAGAACACCGTAGTGTAATGGAGTGAGGGAGACTTGGGAGGACATGTAAACCTGAGACCGAATTATGAAGTTACTTTATGAGGGGATTAATATCGGGGACCTTAGAGTGTAATGCTATGGTGGGATTTTATATCTTAATAACTCTTGTGCAGTCATTTACTTGGCCACAAGATCCATCATAAGAGGTTTAGTATATTTATTTAGCTATACCTAATAATGGCTCCGTCCTAAGAAGATTAAAACTTGACAAAATGCTACTTTGTTGTTTAGAAATATTTATGCCATGAAATCTAGGTAGCCCTTGGGAACGTTCTCCACTTATAAAAATACACACTTGAGCTTGTCCTCTTGCTGCATAGAGGATTGGGCTTTTCTCTCTTTGAGAGCTGTCACCTGCTACTATTTGTCTGCTGCATTTTACTGTCTTGCAATTATACAACCGAAAACACCAAAAACACTTGCATCTTTTATTGTCAATTTATCATTCTTACTAACCAATACCTTCATCCTCGTGGGTTCGACAACCTTTTCTATTCGAAAGGTACTACAATTGATCTCCTGCACTTGGGAGTCATCAGCGACCAAGTGCTTCTTTGAAGTCTCGCCTGGCGAGGCCCATGATGAAAGCATCCATGGCCATATCTTCTGAAATTACTCCAACCGAGTTGCGTATCTCAGTCCATCGTCGGATGTATGACCTCAACGTTTCGTCTGACCGTTGAACGCAAGCTCGCAGCTCTTCGAACGTTTTTGGGCGCTCACATAGAGGCTCGAAGTTTTTGATGAAGTCTGTGCGGAAGTGATCCCACGAGCCGTATGTTGATGGAGGTAGAGCCTTGAGCCAGTCGCGGGCTGTGCCTTCGAGCATGAGTCGTATGTATTGCATGGCTGTGATATTTGTGCCTCGCTGACACGCGATAGCCAGCCTGTAGTCTTCCAGCCATCCTGAAGGTTCCTGTCGACCCGTGTACTTGGGCTGTTCAGATGTGAGTTTGAACCCTTTGGGCATCTGTGTCTCGCGGACGCGTCGAGTGAAGCACAGAGCTCCGTGTGGCTCAGGCTCCTGATCAGAGTACGGGTCGCTACTGTAAGATCTGCGTGATCTGCTCCTGGACCTGCGCCGACGTGAGCCGCTTCTTTCCTTCGAGTGGTGGCGGTGACCACTGCGATTATGCTCTTCACGACGCGTGTCAACTATGGCACGATCTCGACTCCCTCCTGGAGTTTTTGGGATTTGGTGTATGGCCTTCGCCGCTAAGGCGAGTGATTTGATCGGTTGGCGATGTAGTTTTGCACTGGGGTCATCAGCTGGAGGCTTGATTGACTCTAGGTATGCTGCAGCGGTAAAGAGAGCACCCGCAGCTGTTTTGGGTACTGGCACTCCCTCCTCGTCGTATGTCGGGAAAGAGTGGTCAAGGTTGCGGGTGAGTGCTGCCCTTTCATCTGCCGCGAGGTGTGACAGGCTTGATCTGGGTCTTGTGTCTGCTCGCCCGGTGGAGCTCAGGGAGAGCTGTCTTCTTCGCGCACTCGACAAGCTAGGTTGCTTTTTACGTTCTTCGAGTGTTGCTCTGATCTGCTGCAGTCGAAGTGATTCCTGCCAGTTGAAGTACTGGAAGGTCAACATCTCCTCCCGTGTTGCGTCTACTGGCATCATTGTGCACTCCTTGATGACTTTATCTGCTTTTGCTGCCATCTCAGCAGTAATTGTGAGATTTGTGACTCCATCCGGTATAGTAACCGTGCACGGGAACTCTGTAGGCCTGCGACTGGCCGCAGCATCAGATGATTCTGCGGCGAAGGCAACGTAGACCTGCTGGGGTATCACCCGAGGGTATGTGTATGTGTTTTCGAGTCCCGTCATGGACTCGACGTCTTCATCGAGGCTCATGTCGGAGTCGATATGCCCGTCGAGTGGTCCGTCTGGACGGATCTCGTCGTCGATGTCTTCATCTCCTATGCTCATCTCGATGTCGGCGAAGTTGTTATGGATCTCGAAGTCGAGGTTGTTGTTGGAGCAGATCTCGGAGTCAACATGGTTGTCTATATGAGTTTCGGGCTCGTCGAAATCGCTGAGGGAGATCCCGCAGTCGAAGCTATCCTCGAGTGGAAGATTGAGCTCGAGATCGTTTGTGCGGTATGCTGATTCAGCCTCCTCGCCTTGGAGTTCTTCAATGAGCTCGTTGATCTCTCGAGTAGACATGGTTGTTGCAGACGAGCAGGCTTGGAGGATCGACGATGGCATGGACGCAGTTGATGGATTCGCACTCGAAGGAGCCGCAACCGATGGAGCCTCGGGTGCGGAAGTCGCGAGTTGGCGTGGATCTGTCAAGTCCTGCACACCAAGCTTGTTTACGAAAAAATTGAACGAGCCAACGGTTAAACCCAAACCTGACTCGAGATCGGCGAAGGTCTCCTGGAATTCTGGCGAGTGTGGCTCGAAATCCATCAGAGGATCTGATGTGCTTTTTGCAGGTGAAGCTGGCGTGCTGCCGTTTGTCTAGTGAGTCGGCGAGTTGCCGTGTGCCGCCCGAGTCGGCGAGTTCTGATTTGTTGATGCAGCCGGCGAGTTGCCGTTTGTAGATCCGATCGGCGAGTCGCCGTTTTCCGATGGAACCGAAGAAACCATGAGTCCAGCACTATTTTTTTCCACAGACGGCGCCAATTGACGAGGGGTTAACTTATCAAATCCCATGGTTAAGGACCTAGAGTTGAAATTATGGGGAGAGAACGTGGTAGTACTGATAGTTTCGTCGGCTGACAAGCAGAGGCAAAGGTTTACCCAGGTTCAGGCCTCCGGAGAGTAACACCCTACTTCCTGCTTGTCTGGTATTGATCGTGTGAGAGTATGCGATTACAGGGGAGCTCCGGCGAGATGTCGATCTCGCTAGGGCTTTTGGTGATTCGAGTATGGTTTTTTCTGGATCGACGACCCTCCCAACCTTTATATAATAGGCTGAGTCTCGGGAGTTCGTAACCGACCCAGATTATATGTAAGGAAAGCCTAAACCGACTATGCCTATGTCTAATCTTGGAGGATACTCCATCTTGCTGGGCCTTTCGTGGGCTTCATGTAGGCTCTTGATAGTTGGGCCTTAGTCGACACGTGCATCAGATATCCTTATGGTAGGGTACCCGAGATGTATATCCTTGTCAATAGCTGCACAAGCTCAAAATGGAAATCGCTTAACTTGATTGTTTGGTACGGGTACTTATCGGAGGTGCTGACTCAGCAAAAAATGGTAAGCACGAGAAGATGTCTAGTGCTACTCAAGTTATCGGAGTAATATTGTAAAAAGTTGCCGTGCTATACATAGTTGAGGTACTAAAGACTCATGAAGAATAATAATGTAAAAAGTTGACAAAAAAAAGTACTCCCTCCGGTACAATTTAGAGGGCACGCATGTAGTTTAAGAAAAACTTTGATCATTAAATTTGGACAATAAAATATAAATTATATGCAACAAAAGTTATACCGTTAGATTTATAATTAAAAGAAGTTTTCAATGATATATTTTTTGTGATGTATACTTCATATTTTGTTGATCAAATAATGGTCAAATTGTTTTTTAACTGTTGCGTGCTCTGTAAATTGTACTGCAGGGAGTACTTACTCTGTTCGCTAATATAAAACGTTTTACCAAGTTAAATTGGCTTATAAAAAAAAATCTTATATTGGTCCATGAATTGCCAAAACACAACCCTTCAATGTATTGATCGAGTTTTTTTAACCTAGCTCCACTTATAAACTGGTAGGAGGGTGCGCCGTTAAAATGGAAGTTAAGGAAAGCTAGGCCACGTCCAAAACGTATTGGAAAAGTGCACTTCCCATGTTGCCTAACGAAATGGTACGTGGGCCCGGTTATAAACCTGATGGACGGGCCATGGTGGCCCACTCATCAATTTTGAACATGTAGGTGACGGAAGAAACATGGGTGGCATGCTTTATTTGAAATTGACCCTATCTTCATGTTCTTAACATAAACCCTTTTTACATTCGACATACACCTCTATATTCATCATCCCATGTGTGTAATAATTCCACATCATCTACAAACACTAGAAAGCCGAGGAGAAGTAAAACACGTAATAAAAACTAAATGATATATATATATATAATGCTCTTATTAAAATGAGTGGAATCTAGTAATCATGCACAATGAACTTGATGAGAACTTGAAAGTGGTTAGTTGAAGCTTCGGATGAGGGATTTGTATGCAACAAGCTCTAAAAGATTGTACAAAATCCATTAAAATGAGTGGAATCTAGTAATCATGGACAATGAACTTGATGAGAACTTGAAAGTGGTTAGTTGAAGCTTCGGATGAGGGATTTGTATGCAACAAGCTCTAAAAGACTATACAAAATCCACTCATCACTGCTTCGAGGTAGAAGAAGGATAGGAAAGGGACCGGACATGCAGGTGCAAAGGGAGTACATACAAGTTTTTATATTTGTGTGGATTAAAGGTAAATTGTGAGCTAGGTAAATTTGGAGCTAGGTAAATTGGAAAAAACTTATGGATTTAAATATTATCAATTGCATATTTAAAAAGTTTTGTGCCACTTGCTAGAGGCAATATCTCTAAATCATGCACCCATGAAAGTGAAATATTTATCGTGCATCAAGATCAAGAGTAAGAAGTGGAAGGACGAACCATAAATTCTACTACCGAAAATAAGTGCAAAAGTGGGTAGGGATTTGACCTTGCCGACACTTCTAAACGACATTAAAGTTTTATTGTCCACATGTTTCTTGGTACTGCTTCGGTTTTAAATATGTTTATGTTTCTATTGTACCAAGTGATAATGGTTAGGATCATATGAAGTGCATGGATTACGTTGATTTTTGCATCAGTTATTTTATGCCTTACAGTTTTTCCGACCTCAAATTTTGTTTATCCTTCGCCACGCGTGAACCCCGACATAACCCGAGATGTGTGGAATGGAATCTGGTCAGAGAGAAGTGGGCTTACCTTCTGATGATCCATATGTAAGAAGACGATATTTGACGTGCAATGCGCCATCCTGGCCTTCCACAAGTCCCAACCGAAATGAACCGATATGTGCCTTGCTGGGTCCGTTTTGGCGGCAGGAGTTGCCCGCGAGGCCACTTTCGGCATAGAAACACACCGCCTGGGTGCCTGTCAGTCCTTTTTCTTTTATTTTTACACATGGCCTCGATAGAAAAACCATGCGGCCCTAAAAAATTCAAGACATGACTCACGAATCATGCTAGGCTTGCAGAAAACTCCCTAAGCTTATGGAAAATCTGAAGCTAGCTCGGGAACCATATCGATTTTATAGAAAGGACCCTGAACCTTTTCAGATTACCTATATTTTTGAGGTATTCAGAAGGAGGCAAGGATACCCCAAATTTTGAGAAAAGTGGCAGAAAAATCCAAAAATTTGGGAAGCCGATCACAAAAAATAAAAGTCCAGCACTATTCTTTCCCACAGACGGCGCCAATTGACGAGGTGTACCCTCATCAAATCCCATGGTTAAGGACCTAGGGTTGAGATTATGGGGAGAGAACGTGGTAGTACTGGTAGTTTCGTCGGCTGACAAGCAGAGGCAAAGATTTACCCAGGTTCAGGCCACTCGGGTGGAGGTAAAGACCCTACTTCCTGCTTGTCCGTTATTGATCGCTGGAGATTATGAGGTTAAAAGGTGGCTCCGGCGAGATGACGATCTTGCAAGAGCTTTGGTGGTTCGAGTATGGCTTGGTCCCAGATCGGTACCCCTCCCAGCCTTTAAATAGGCTGGGTCTCGGGAGTTTGTAACCGACCTAGTTTACACGTAAGGAAAGTCTAAACCGACTATGCCTATGTCTAATCTTGGAGGGTACTCCATCTTCTTGGGCCTCTTGTCTTGGGCTTCGAGTAGGCTCTTCGATATTGGGCCTTAGTCGTTACGTGCACCAGGTACCCTCATGATAGGGTACCCGAGATGTATACCCATGTCAGTAGCCCCGAGTACTTGGCTGACTCGAAGAATCGGGCATGGACTCTTTCGTAAGTGCACGTCATATGCTTTGTATTCTGTATATATAATTTGGAATTCCTGTATGAATAGCACATGTTTGGCTATGTCGAGTATTCATCGACTGTGTTTTATGATGATCAAGGGATAATAGCTTAGCAGGCCCAGTACACTCGACGGATCGGGACTGGTTAACTACACATTCGGGTAAAACCTTACTAGCTTTCAATCAAACTCGAGTCCCCGGACTCGAATCTGGAACAAACTGGTCAGATTCGACTAGGCCGCTGAGGTCTTACTGAGTCGATCTGCAGTATAACTTTGAATTTTACCCAACGCGTCCGTCGGGATTTTTCATCATGTCTGCTGACACGGAAAGTATAAGGATTGACGTTGCTGGAACGGTCCTTAGCCCAGCTCGAAAGTTCGGCGGGTCTTACCTTTGCACTATGCGTGCAGCATCCGAGATACTTGCGACGGACGCAACTCGGGAATGTTTCGAGTATGTTTTTTGAACTTTGTTGGACGAGTCATGTCCTTTGTCGACTGATATTTGCTGTTATGCTATCGGGTGCGCGACAGCGCTCCCGATGGGAGTAGCCCCCGAGATTGTGCTTTATTGCTTTGCAATGGAGGATAATCTCAAAAATTCCTTACTCTGCATATGCTAATCGAAGAAATTTGTGCCATAATTCTATCGGGTGCACGACAGTGCTCCCGATGGGAGTAGCCCCCGAGATTATGCTGTATTACTTGTAAATGGAGGATAATCTCAATCATTGTCTTAAACATTTTCAGTCGAAGAATTTTTTGAATACACTCCCGATGGGAGTAATATGACTTAGTCGAAGGAACGGTCGAGTGACCAATTTTGCCTTAAGAAGTTTTGTCACACCCGAACTAATCAAGGCAATCGAGTGACCAATATGCGTTGTATGTTCTGAACAGATGCTTCAATGACGTCAGGGATGACGTTTATTTCGACTGCAATTTCTGACACGCGTGGCGTGCGTTATGCTGCGATTGATGGGATGACACGTAGGTGGGCCCATTTGTGCAGAGCTGACCGAAGACGGTGCCGTTTGGACTTGATTTGACTATACGGGCCCACTTTTTCCGCAAGCGTGATGATGGCTCCTCTTTTTACGTGCGTAGTGGGCGGAGTGGCCGGCGACGGTTGCCCTCCGCGTTTGCCACGTGTACGGTCAGATTGCGTGCGTAACGCACGATTTGGATCTGAATGGCTGTGATTGCTTTTGACTTGTGGTAAATAGGGGAACGGCGCTGGCATTTGTTTTTTACCTGCCATTTGCTCTGCGCGCCGCCCCTGTTCCATCGTCTTCCTCGCGCTCTGCCTCCATTGCTCCTGCGCTAAAGCTTTGCGCGCTCTCCCACCTGTTCGTTGACAATGAAGAAAGTGGCGGGCAACAAGCGCTCCGCCTCGACTGCTGCCGCCGCGCCCGATGCGGCGGCGATGAAGGGGAAGAAGACTGCGGCTAGCACATCTGCGGCCGCCGTCGACCTCAAGAAGACCAATGGGATTGGATGAAATCCACCCTGAAGGAGGCGCAGCTGGACAAGCTGCGCGAGGAAGGATTGCTGCCACCTTCCGACCAGCTCTTCGTCCGCGCACCTTCGCCCAAGGAGGTACTTCCCGAGCCTCGCGCTAACGAGCGCGTCTGTTTCGCGGAGTTTTTGCCTAGGGGTTTCTCGCTCCCCCTCCATGATTTTGTGCGAGGTTTGCTTTTTGCCTACGGGGTGCAGATCCATGATCTCACCCCGAACGGTATTCTGCACATTGCGTGTTTCATCACGCTGTGCGAGTGTTTTTTGGGTGTTGCTCCGAGTTGGGCATTATGGAAGTCCATCTTCATGGTCCGGCCAAACAACCGAGGCGGCCGAACCTATCCAGTCGGAGGCCTGCAGATCCAAGTGCGCAGCGACACCCGATACTTCGCCCTGAAGCCAGTCGACTCGGCGCAGGGGTGGAGGAAGAGGTGGTTCTATGTGCGAGTCGACCAGATGGGGCCCCAGCATTTTCGACTGCTGGTATAGCCGCTAGGACGAAAGCCTGGGACCATGAGCTTTCGACTGAAGAAGTGGCGGAAGCAGCGCCTCTGCTGGAGACAATTGGAGGGCTCCTTAACAGCGTCACGGGTGTGCATCTGATTGCCACCTTTGTGAAGATGCGGGTATGGCCGCTCCGCGCTCGTGCCCACCCAATGTGGGAGTACGAAGGTCCCCTCGACTCCACTCGAATGAGCAAGGAGGAGCTGTCTAGGAGTGAACTGGTGGCACATGTGCGTCCATCACCAGTACAAAACAAAGCGAGCCCTGCAACGTCGACTGCCCAGTCGATCCTTATGGGGCTGAAAATTTGCCAGAGGTTAGTGAATCTATCGATTTTATGATCTCTTGTTTGTTATTCTGCTATGCATCTTTGTGACATTTCGACTGTTGTTTTTGTGCAGGGCCACTCGACCACCTCAACCTTCCTCCTCTTCCTGAAGATGGCCCAACTCCTGAAACAGAGTGACAGTAGAAGCGAAGGGAGGAGATGAATCGCCTCTACCTTCGGCTACCACTTCACCCACAGAAGAGGTTGAAGAGGAAGGAGTAGAGGAAGCACAGGGCAAGGAGCCTGCCGCGACTGAGGATGTTAGCGAGGTTCCTCTCGCAAGCGCCGTCGGGCAGCCCAAGTTATGTCTTCTTCCACGAGCTCACCCGCGAGGGAATCGGATGTGAGGGATGATGGAAACTCAGGTCGTCTCCTACGACCACAGCTGCTCCCTTGGACGTGAGTCCTTTGAGCTCGGCTCCTCCTCCTCCTCAGTCGGGTGGGCAGCTACCTTTTGGAGGCCCAAACTTTGACGAGCTCGACACTGAGGATGAAGAAGAGCACAGGTTTGCTCCTTTTTGTACTAATTTTTTTATGAGTTGAGTACTGTTTCTTTATGTTGCATGTCTTTCGGTCACTTGCAGTGCTGAGACTGTGCGACCTCCAACTCCTCCAACCGAGAGAGCTCCGACTCCAGACCAGCCAGAAGCTTCCCCTGTTGCGGCTGAGGTTGTGAGAACAGTAGCCACGACTACTACCTTGAAGCCGCCAAGATCGCGAGTTCGTCAACTCCGCAAATTGGGACTTCTGCTGCCAAGCCTGCGCCTTGGGTTGAACACGTAAGTGTCTTTTGTCGAGTCTTCATTCTAGGATTTATTTGTGTATAGCTTATGCTGGTTCCATTGTGCATGCAGCCCTTCTACCTCAACCTGGTTGAATCAGGCAAGGCTTTTGTCCAGGTTGAACAAGAGAGGGACAACCTACGCGCTGCCATGGAGCAACTCAGCCGTAATGTGTTTGACTTCTGTATGCCCTTGCTTTGTCGATTGTGAATGACATCTGTCCATCTATCTCAGGTGACAAGGCAACCGCTGAGTCTCGGGTTAAAGAGCTAGAAGAGGCACTCGCCAAGGAGCGCGCGGAGTCGAAGAAGGCCTTGGATGATGCCAAGGACTCCGCCGCTTTGCGCGAGAAGAATTATGCTGAGCGCCTGGCGAGCCTCACCCGAGACGTAGGCGGTGAGTTGAATCTTTCACTTTTTGCCTACTTCTTTTTGCCACTGAATAGTATGTAACATTTTCTGTTACTTCTGCTTTTTTGAAGGAGCTGTTGGCGCACCGGCACCTGTAGACCAATCGAGTGTCGATTTGTCCCTTGACCGCGCAATCGGCGACCTGGATGTCGTCTCCACCCAAGCCAAGGACGCACTCGCCAAATCTACGAGCACGCTCGGCGCCGTGTTCAAGGATGTGTTCCCATCCAGCCAACCTCCTTCGACTGTGGATGGCTTCGCAGACGTCCTGGGCCCGGGAACTTCGACTATGGCGAACTTTGCTCGCACTTTGACGGTACGCGGCTCAGAGACCACCCTCAAACTCCTTTTAGGTCATGGGATAGAGGGTGACTTCGAAGCCGCTCTGTCTGCTTTCCCTCGTAAGCCTGGCGGGAAACTGGTGTCCCTAAAGCATTTGAACGAGCCAGCCGCAAAGTTGGCTGAAATTTTATGGCCACCATGGAGCGCCGGGCAGCAGAGGTCGCCGCTCGTGCGAGTAGGGCTAGGTCAGAGTCAATGTCTGAGAAGTAGGGCAGCCGCGCCTTTGATGTCTTGTAATTAAACTTATGACCATGCGAGTATGCATGTGCTTTTGCTACCTTTGTATGAATTTATGTTCCTTGTTATGATTCTGCTTGTAAAGCTGCGTGTTGTTACGCCTAAGCTTTGTGATGAGTTTCTTATGAAACTTTTATGATGCTTGGAACAGAAACGGCCAGTCGCCACTTCATCCAGTTCGTCGCGGCATCATGCCCCTACTCGATCTCGAGCTCAGGCGGCAAATGATGCCGCAGTAATACGTTATATGAAGGCTCGACTCGCGAAACAGGAGCAAGAGCTGGCGAGTGCCCGAAGTGAGCTGGAAAGGATGAGGGCAAGGCCTGCTTTACCCACCCAACGGGAGGAGTATGTGCTTGGCGAGATGGAGATCGTGAACAGACAGCTCGAGTGTAAGCATGACTGCCTTGATCTTATGAGTTCACGGCCTGTTCTTTTTTGTTCACCCAACTTGTGTTGTTGCAGGTTTTGTTCAAGATTTCCAGGCGGAGCAGGCTCGCGTGGATGAGCAGTTGAGCATGGCAACTGACGAACCCACGACTGGCCGCCAGCACTTTCGATTGGACAAGCACCGAGCACGCATACTCGCGACTCTGCAGGATCGGGTGTGGCGGAGCACTATGCTGCTTGAGTTATGCAGGTCGGCCTTCAGTCGAATCAACCAGATGCTTTTTCCAGCTGGGCCGCAACCTCAAGGAATCCATGCGTTACTCGAGCTCTTCCGGTCAACAGGTTCCATTCGAGGCTTTATCACCCAGAAGCTTGTGGATGGCGCCAACGCAACCATGGCATATCTCCGAAGTCAACGTCCAAATTTGCAGCTACGTCCACCCGTGCCTGGATCGTCCTTGTCCCAGTCGAATCTTGACGATACATTCGATCATGCGAGGACATTGGTTGATTGCTATCAAGCGCAACTTATGGGCCCTGTTCTTCCAGCAAAGGATGAACCGGAAGATTAGGGTATTTATGTATAGGGAACAGCCCCCGAGTGTAAATTTGCCACTTGTACGTAGTGCTTATTTGTTTATGTGTATGTATGCAGCCCCCGAGTGTATTGAGTGGGGTTTATGAGAAATTACTTAATATGAATGAATTGCACAGCCCCCGAGTGCTCGAGTGGGCTATGAATTTTATGAGAGTTGAAGCTTCAACTTATGCCTGCAGGCTCAGCCCCCGAGTGATTGATTGGGGTTGAGCAACTTTTTCCTTTGTGTTTATTTGTTTATGATCCAGCCCCCGAGTATTCGAGTGTGCTGGAGTATTATGTTTGAAGGAGCGAAAGCTTATGTTATGAGGTAGCTCAGCCCCCGAGCATACGGGTGAGGCTAAGTTTGTGCTGATAAGTATGCGAGTAGTAAGCAGGAAAAGTATGAGGAATTTATTGACTATATTCCATTTATGAATGTTAGGCTGCAGGCCGCCTCATTAAAAACCTTCCAGTCCCCTTAGGTACCCTGGTAAGGAAAAGAGCGCGTCTGAAACCTGCAGCCATCCGACATATGAGCCTATTACATTATGCGACTGAGCAATCTAAGCATAGAAACGGCGCAGCTGCGCAACGTTCCAAGGATTGTGGGAGAGTTCGCCGGTCTTCGCATGCTTCAGTCTGTATGCTCCACCACCTATGACCTCGTGATGATGAAGGGTCCTTCCCATGGAGAAGCAAGTTTATGCACCTTCTTTTGCTTCAGTCGAAGTACCAAGTCACCCACCTCGAAGGACCTGGTACGCAGTCGACGGCTGTGGTAGTTGCGTAGATCTTGCTGGTAGACAGCTGTGCGTGCTAGCGCCGTGTTGCGTGCTTCTTCAAGCAAGTCGACTGCATCTTCGAGTGCTTCATCTGCATCTTCTTCATTGTATGCTTCGACCCTTGGTGCGTTGAACCTTACGTCTGATGGCAGGATTGCCTCTGCACCGTAGACCATGAAGAATGGAGTGAATTGCGTTGAGGCATTGGGTGTTGTGCGTAGGCTCCATAGCACAGACGGGAGCTCTTCTACCCAAGCACCCGCAGCCCTTTTGAGTGGCACCAGGAGGCGCTTCTTGATTCCACTTGTCACAAGCCCATTGGCCTTTTCGACTTGGCCGTTTGATTGCGGGTGCGCCACAGATGCATAATTGAGCGTGATATCTTGCTCTTTGCAAAGGATTTGAATTCCTCAGCCGTGAAGTTTGTACCGTTGTCAGTGATGATGCTATTTGGCACACCAAAGCGGTATATGATGGATTTTATGAAATTGACTGCTGTAGTGGCAGTCGAACTTGTGATGGGTACTGCTTCAATCCACTTGGTGAACTTGTCGACCGCCACCAGAAGGTGAGTATGCCCTCCATGGGAGGATTTTTTGAGTGGCCCAACCATATCGAGCCCCCACTGGGCGAAGGGCCAGGCCAGTGGTATTGTCTTCAGCGCCGATGCGGGTGCATGCGGCTTTGTGGCAATTTTTGGCAGCCGATGCACCTTTTGACTATGTCCTCCGCGTCTTTGAGTGCTGTGGGCCAGTAGAAGCCTGCGCGAAAGGCTTTGGCTACGAGTGATCGACTGCTGGCATGCCCGCAAGTACCTGCATGAATATCACGAAGGATGGCTTGGCCATCTTCAAATGCTATGCAACGCTGGAACATACCTGATATGCTGCGTTTGTAAAGTTCACCGTTGATGACAGTGTATGCTTTAGATCGTCGAGTGACGCGTCTTGACTCTGTGAAGTCTTCGGGTACCTCGCCGCGGAGTATGTATGCGAGGAAGGGTTGAGTCCAAGTTGGCTCGATGAGGAGTACCTCGACTGGTGGGTCCTCTGTGCTAGGTGTTTTGCTCTTGGCTGGTGGGGCTGATGCAGGAGTTGCCCGCTTCTTTTTTATTGATCTGTGCTCGATGCGCTCGAAGAAGACACCAGGTGTCACTGGTGCTTTGGTCGCACCAATGTTGGCTAACTTATCTGCTTCTTCATTGCTCTCACGCCCTATGTGCCGCAGCTCGCAGCCTTCGAAGCTGCCCTCCATGATGTTGTACAGATCACGGTAGGCGATCATGTTATCTGCAATTGCGTCACATGCCTTCATTGTTTGCTGCACCACCAAATTCGAGTCGCCGTAGATCATCAGTCGAGTGCACCCGAGTGCTTTAGCCATCCTCATGTTGTGGATCAGGGCCTCGTATTCTGTGTAACACCCCAAAATTTGGAACCTAATTTCTAGCGGTGTTTTCCGACACCTGAAAAACTTTTTCTTCTTATCCTAAATATTTCTTCAAATCTTTGCGGATGATTTGACTTGGGAATTGCTCTCTCAAAATTTCCCCAATAATCCAGGAACCTCCCCACCTCCCAGGATAATTTTGGTGCTAGGGTTTCCCTCTAAAACCCTAACCCAAAATGTCGACCCCGTTAAATCCTTTTCTCCACCCACAAAAGGAAAGGCCATTTCCATAGCTCTAAAAATCCCACCAAAAATACCAGAGGACCCCATGTCCATATAAAGACCACCCATACAAAGATATTGCATACTCCAATGCAATATTTCCAACTTAGGCCTTAATTTCCAAACTGCCATTTCTAGTCCAGAAATGTTTCAGTCGAGCTAGGCACCTCCAATAATTCCGATAAAATTAGGGGATCATTATTTTGGCATTTCCTACACTTTGTCTCTTGGAGGCAAATCCATTTGAGCAACCTTTAGACCACTTCCTTTGTAAGCCCAAAATGATGCCATTTTGAGTTCTTCAAGCAAACCTACACCTAGAAAAATTCCAGTGACCATGATACTTGGTGATCTTAACCACATGGTCCATTGACACACAAATCCAGGAGATCACCCCAAGGTGAACCATGGAACCTCACTTTTCCTTGATCGTGCCTTTTTGCCCATTTTTGGTCATCTTATGGAAAACCATTTTTTCCATCACACAAATGACCTCAAACTTCATGGACACTCTCCCCTGACCACAACAACCCATGCCAAATTTTTGGGAATTTAATTGAGTGGAGTAAGACCAAGATCTTTTCATCGAGCGCCAGCAGTGCTTTCGGTTTTCAGAAAATCTCGTTCTGCGAAGTTTTGAATTTGCAAAAACTTTAGTCACGATAGTTGTAGGGTTTCGAATTTTTGCGTGCAGTGGTGAAAACCACATCGCGTTTGGAGCTCCGAGTCGCCGGGAACGCGGCGATGCCATCCGTGTCGCACCCTAGACGCCCGCTTTCGCCTGACCTAAACGTCACTTAGCCCTAAACCCTGCCTAACCCCTGAGCTGCAGTACCACCTCGTGCGTTACTGTGTTCACAGCTCCTCCTCTTATCCATTCCACCGACGATACAGTGGCGTAGTAGATATTTTGTGGAGTTCTCCCGTGTCTCCCTCCCTCACCCTCGCTATAAAGGACCCCGGTGCCTTCCCTCAGCCTTGCCCCTCCCATTCCCTCTCTCTCCCCTGGAGCTTCACTCCTAGCTTGCTCGGGAGCCCCTAAAAATCACCGGAGAGCAACTCCGCCATTGCCAAGCTCGGCTGAGCACGGCAGCCTTTTCCCGAGCTGCTGCACCCCTCACTCCTCTCCACTCCCTCCCTCTCCTTTTCCTCCACCAGCAGACCAGAAGGAGCTCTGGGAGCTCGAGTTCTTGCTCGAGGCCACCATGGCCGAAGCGTGGGAGCTCACGGGAGCACACACACCGGCCCCTCCTCCCGCCTGAGCCTCCCCGAGCCGGTCTCTTCCCCTTCCTCGGCCGCCCTCTACCGATCCCGAGCTGGCCGGGCAGCACGACGGAGGAGCCGTCCGTGCTCGCCTCCGCCGGCCGCGCACGGCCGAGCCGAGCCCCGTCGCCGTCTCCTGCTACCCCCCCCAGCCGCTCGAGGCCCCGGCCGCGGTGGACCACGCCAGCCCGTCCCCGCTGCTTCCCCGGCGCCACGGCCTCCCCAGCGGCGTCGACGACGCGCCCCCGGGCGAGCCCGTGCTCCTCCTGCGCGCGACGCAGAGGAAGAGGACCACGCCGCCCGAGCCCCCGGTCACCGCCACCACCCCCAGCTCTCCTGGCCGCGGCCCCGTCGCCGCTCCGTCCCCTCCGTCGGCCAGCCGGCCGGCGAGCCCAGCGGCCGGCGCAGGAGCCGCATCGGCCGTGCTGTCTCCCCGCGTGAGGATGGTGACGACCACGGTGTCGATCCGTTCGTCGCGTTGCCGTTCCTTTATCCGTTACGGAGCAGCGGCCCAGCCCAGCAACGAAAGCGGCCCGTCTCCCCGTCTTTTTTTTCCAGCAGAAGCAGCTGTCCAGAAGCGGTTTCGGCCCAGCCCAGCGGCCCACCAACGGCCTGTCGCGCGCCGGCGCTGGCACGCGCGCGTGCAGCGCGCAGAGGCCCATCTGCGCGTGGCCGACGGCCCGTTTCGTTTTTTTTTCCGCGGGAAATTTTTCCTTTTCCTGCTGATTGATTGTTCAGACGCTCATATCTTTCAAACCGTAAGTCCGTTTTAACCGATTCAAATTTCTAAAATTGTATCTCGACGAGCTCTAACCAGTAGTACTGGTTTCATCTCATTCCAAGATAGTTTTATTGGGTACCCTTGTGTGAGCGCATTCCGGAGTCCGTGGGACGGGGCTATCACTGCCCTACGCCGCGGAATCACCTCGACCCTTCCCAGCCCAGCGGAAACCCGTCTTCGCAGGCAAGCTAACCCCTTGCTATAAACCGTCCAGCAATGTTTGGTTGTTTGCTTAGTATTATGCCGGTGTTTATGTCTGCTTATTGTTATATTGCTTATGTCTGTCTACTATTATTATCGCATGTCTGTCTATTGTCTGCTTTATACGTGTGTCATGTATTGATGCATATGTCGTTCTACATTATGATTATTGCACTACTTTGTAATTGCTCATCTGTGCAACACTCCCATTTTCGGGGCAATGGCCGGGTCTCCCGCCTCAGCCGAGGAAGTGGGGGAAATTATTACAACTGTGCGTCTCGCTTTGCGGGGCTTTGTTTGGTTTTTCCACTTCTTCAACGCCGAGGTGAGGTGCGGACGAATGTCGGCTTATGATCCTCGGGGTTGGGGGCATTCGTGTTAGTTGCCTTTGTCCCACCGTCAAATATGGTTGGCATATGCCATCCGGACTGCGATGCTGGGAGCTGACTTTTCCGCGGTTCTTTTGCCGAGATTGCTGACACCACGTCGAGGTAACCTTCGAGTGGAATGGATGCTCTCTCATTTTTATGAGTGCTTTTCGGTTATTCTTTACGATGACACTCACACTTCCGGGGCAATGGCAGGGTCTCCCGCCTCAGCCAAGAAAGTGGGGGAAATATTATGCTTTTATTGTAATATTTTATCACTAACCCCCGAGTGACACCGGCCGGGTCTCCCGCCACCGTCACCCGGGTATTATTGTTATTATTGATCGGTTGTTTGTTCATGCAAGTTTTATGTTGTTATTGTTATGTGTCATGCTTGTGTTGCTTGTTGTTTGTTGAAACTGATACTTGCAGGTGGTTGTGTTTGTTTATCGTGATTGTTATGCTGGACTAACCCCTATTGTTTGGAACTTGTTGTGTTGAAACTTGAATAAATTGAAACAACCCTCCAAGCTTCGATAGGGTCAGTCCATAGTGCCACTAATCTGAACATTGAACGCACTGCCACTGTCGCTCACATGGGCGGGCCTTGACCTACGTAATCCTAACGAGCCTCCTTTGATGCCACCCTTTTGGCAAGTCTAGTCAGTTACCATAGTTGGTCGGGGCTAGTCTTGCGAAGGTTCCGGAGCTAGGCGTTGCCCATAGTTGGGGACGTGCCGGATTCACTTCTGCATAAGGCATATAGTTATGTCGGTGGCTACACAGGGAGTGTCTTGGTAGCGTGAACGGTCAGGTGAGTGTATCTTGCTGAGTTCGCCTTAGGGATGATGTCCTAAAGTACCGGCTCAGTGTGGTGCACTTAGGTGAGTGGTAATTGCAACCTCTCGAGAGTGTCTAATCTAGATGTCTAGCCTTGTTCCAAGGTTATGGAACAACAGTTCAGAGTCGGTCACACTATGTGTCCTCGTCGAGTCCGGGGGCTAAACATAAGTGTTGTTTGAAAGAAAGTTGAACAACCTGATTCACTAAATGAACAATAAGATGATGCAGGGAATGTTACTTGTGAAAAGCCAGAGTTGGCTAGAACAAAGCCAGAGTTGGCTAGAACAAAGCCAGAGTTGGCTAGAGGCTTGAAGGCCTAGATGTTGTTGAATGAGAGATGTGATCTCATTCTAGCAACCACGAAGTATATGATTTTGCACCAATCGGTGCACTCGTTTACTCGTCACAGGTAAGCTCATTGTGTGATTGCCGGTACACGATCCAACCCCACCTGGCTTGGACTCTGTACTGGCGATACCCCTGATGTTTGCTTATGACATGTTTGGTTGTCAATGCCATGCTATTTTCATGCCATGTATCTAGAGTACACCTGCCATGTTGTAGGATTTTATTTACAGTGTATGTCTTGTTGCATGATTGTTGGATTGTTTGTAGTGAGGGGCAATACTTGCTGAGTGCATAATAATGTACTCACGGGCCTCGTGTTTTGGCCAGATTTTGGCGAGGATTCATCTTCTACCTTAGCAAGGAGATGGAACAAGAGCGTGCTAGGATCAGTAGCCCAGCCAGATACCTGTGGAGTGGAGCCGCTCCAAGCCGCTGCCTTAGTCGTCTTCCGCTGCCAGATAAACCCGTCCTGAGCCATGCTTGGCTTGATATTTTGTCACGCCTTGATGGCCTTGTAAACCATTTGTAGCACTATTGTGCCTGATTGTGTAATGATTTCCATTATGTTACACTGTCGTGACGTGCGGCCAGATATCCTGGGCTGGCGCACGGGACGACCGCCTCTCTGGAGATATGTTCCAGGGAGGGGTGTCACATTCTGCTACGTTATTGGATGGGAACACGAATCCCATTTGCAGGATGTAGCGGAGCTTGTCGCCTTTTGGTGATATGAGGATGACACCTGCGCCTGCGCCTTTGTTTTTCTTCGAGCCATCAAAGTACATAGTCCAGGAATTGGACACATCTGGTGCTCCTGGGAGCTGAGCTTCGATCCACTCGGTGTGGAAGTCGGGTAAAACTTGTGCTTTGATGGCCTTCGGGTAATCATACTTGATGTCTCTTGGTGCTAGCTCGATGAGCCATTTTGCTACTCGCCCAGTTGCATTGGGGTTTGTGAGGATGTCCCCGATCCCTGAAGTGCTGATTACAGTGATCGGGTGCTCGGAGAAGTAATGCGTCAGCTTCCTTGAGGACATGAACACGGCGTATGCCAGCTTCTGATAGTGCGGGTACCGCTGCTTTGATGTGGAGAGCACTTCACTCAAGTAATAGACTGGACGTTGTATGCTTTGGGCGTGTCCTTCCTCTCTGCGTTCGACCACTAGAACAGTGCTCACCACCCTGTTAGTTGCAGAGACATATAGGTATAGTGGCTCGCGTTCCCTTGGTGCTACGAGGATTGGAGGGCTTGTGAGGACTCGCTTGAGGTCCGTGAAGGCTGCTTCGGCTTCTGGCGTCCACTCGAATTTATCTGCCTTCTTCATCAGTCGATAGAACGGGAGTGCTTTTTCGCCTAGCTTGCTGATGAATCGACTGAGTGCTGCTACTCTACCCGCCAACTTTTGCACGTCGTGGAGCTTTGAAGGCCTTTGCATCGTCAAGATGGCCTGTATTTTCTCCGGGTCCGCCTCGATTCCTCGAGCTGAGACTAGATACCCGAGGAGTTGCCCGGCTGGCACGCCGAACGTGCACTTCTTCGGGTTGAGCTTGATGTGGAAGCGTTTGAGGTTTGCGAATGTCTCTCGCAAGTCATCGAGTAGTGTGTTTTCCTCTCTTGTGGTGATGACGATGTCATCTACATAGACCTGGACGTTTCGCCCAATCTGCTTCTTGAGGCAATCTTGCATCATGCGCTGATAGGTTGCGCCTGCGTTCTTGAGCCCGAAAGGCATTGTGGTGTAGCAGTAGACCCCGAGTGGGGTTATGAACGCCGTTTTCTCTTCATCTTCTTCCTTCATCCTTATCTGGTGGTAACCCGAGTAAGCATCCAGGAAGGACAAGCGAGCGCACCCGGCGGTGGAGTCGACGATCTGGTCGATTCGAGGTAGTGGAAAGTGATCCTTTGGACAACACTTGTTGAGTGCTGTAAAATCTACGCACATCCGAAGGATATCTGTGTGCTTCTTCTCTACGAGTACGGGGTTGGCCACCCATTGTGATTTCTTGATCTCTCTGATGAATCCTGCTGCGAGTAGCCTGTCGACTTCGGCTTCGACTGCAGTTCTTTTTGGGCCGGATATGCGGCGCATTGTTTGTTTGACTGGTTTAGCACCTGGAAGTAGCTGGAGAGAGTGCTCGGCGAATTCCCTGGGAATACCTGGCATGTCTGCTGGACACCATGCAAATATATCCCAGTTCTCACGGAGGAATTCGACGAGCGCGCTTTCCTATGCGATAGGCAGACTCGACGAGACATTGACTGTCTTGGTCGGGTCAGTCGGGTGCACCTGATGCGATCTTGTGTCATTGGTGGCATTGAATGCTCTGTCGACTGCCACCTTTTTTGTTCTGGCATAAGTGTTCGATCGTTGGAGACCGCTAGATCAGCGAGTGTTGCTTCCATGCCAAACATCTCAGAGATTTTGCTGAATTCTCGGTCGCAAGAGTCAGACTTTTGGAAGTTCCCCTTGACTGTGATTACTCCTTTTGGTCCAGGCATCTTCAGCTGGAGGTATGCGTAATGTGGCACCGCCATGAATCGAGCGAACGTCGGGCGTCCAAGTATAGCATGGTATTGTGACTTCCAGTCGACCACTTCGAACTCAATCGACTCTGTCCTGAAGTGGTGCTTGTCCCCGAACGTCACGTCGAGTTGTATGGTGCCTTCTGGGCTTATTGCTTTCCCTGGAACGATACCGTGGAAGGTATTTGAGGATCTTGGCAGGTTTTCGACTGACCTGTTCATTTTGCGGAGCGTATCTGCGAAGATGATGTTTATGCCGCTCCCACCATCCATGAAGACCTTGGACATAGCGTAGCCTCCAATTTGCGCGTCGAGTACCAGAGCGGAGTGCCCTGGGCGAACAACCGATGGAGGGTGGTCCTCTTTGCTGAAGCTTATTGTAGTTTCGGCTCCTTCAAATATTCTGTTACCGCAGGAGGTGACATGACCGCCATGTTTACTTGTCGAGTGCGAAGTTTTTGCTCCCTGTTGGAAGGTCGACCTTTCTGTATCATGTACATCTGCCCTTGGGGTGGAGGGTACTGTGGCTCGTCCACCCGAGGTATGTGCTGTATGGCACCCGCGAGGTTTCCGCCTGCAGGCTGTGGTGGTGGAGGTGGTGCCATCAGAACAGGCACGTTGTTTGGCTGAGGCACGGGTGCAGGTGCTTGCGCGGCTGCTGCCTTTCTGCGATTTACGTAATCAGTCGCCATTTGGTCGAACTCCCTGCAGTTTCTCATCGAGTGATTGGATCGCAGTTTTCCGTCGTCCCCCTTGTACAGGTGGAATCTGCAATCAGCGTCCATCTTTTCTTCGAATGATCGCTCAGATTGTGCCCGTGACTTGCGCCAGTCCTTCCTCTTGTAGTTATCACTGCGTTGGCCGCGGTCTCGGCTGTCTCGACGATCATCTCGACTGTCTCGTCGATCATCTCGACTGTCTCGCCGATCTTCCGATCGTCGGTCGCTTCTGTCCTGGTCATTGCGGGGTGTGGAGAACCCAGCCGCCATGAATTCGGGTCTGTCATCGTCGTAATGACGTTTTGAACGTTTGCGCCTTCGGTCGTCTCTGTACGAGTCTCTGCGGCTTCGACTGCCGCTTTCATGATTGTCACGGGGTGAGGACCCGCGTGTGGTGCGCGCCATGTCCTCTCCGTCTGCCCATTCAGTCGCGGTCATCAAGAGGCTAGCCACAGAGGTTGGCTTTTTGCGACCGAGTGCTTCTTTGAGATCCCTCCTGGCGAGTCCCATTATGAAAGCATCCATGGCCATGTCTCTGAAATTACCCGACTGAGTTGCGTATCTCAGTCCATCGCCTGATGTATGACCTCAGCGTTTCGTCTGAACGTTGCACGCAGGCCCGCAGCTCCTCAAACGTTTTTGGGCGCTCACATAGAGGCTCAAAGTTTTTGATGAAGTCATCGCGGAAGTGATCCCACGAGTCGTACTTTGATGAAGGTAGGGCCTTGAGCCAGTCGCGGGCTGTGCCTTCGAGCATCAGTCGTATGTATTGCATGGCCGTGGTGTTTGTTCCTCGCTGGCACGCGACAGCCAGCCTGTAGTCCTCCAGCCACCCAGAAGGTTCCTGTCGACCCGTGTACTTGGGCTGCTCAGATGTGAGTTTGAACCCTTTGGGCATCCGTGTCTCGCGGACGCGTCGAGTGAAGCACAGAGCTCCATGTGGCTCGGGATCTCGATCAGAGTATGAGTCGCTACTGTAAGATCTGCGTGATCTGCTCTGGACCTGCGCCTACGTGAGCTGCTTCTTTCCTTCGAGTGGTGGCGGCGACCACTGTGATTATGCTCTTCCCGATGCGCGTCGACTAGGGCACGGTCTCGACTCCCACCTGGAGTTTTTGGAATTTGGCGTATGGCCTTCGCCGCTAAGGCGAGTGATTTGATCTGCTGGCGATGCAGTTTTGCATTGGGGTCATCAGCTGGAGGTTTGATTGCCTCCAGGTATGCTGCAGCGGTGTAGAGAGCACCTGCGCTGTTTTGGGCACCGGCAGTCCTTCCTCGTCGTATGTCATGAAGGAGTTGCCTAAGTTGCGGGTGAGTGCCGCCTTCTCGCCTGGCGAGAGGTGTGACAACCTTGATCTGGGTCTTGTGTCTGCTCGCCCGGTGGAGCTCAGGGAGAGCTGTCTTCTGCGCGCACTCGACAAGCTAGCTTGCTTTTTGCGTTCTTCGAGTGTTGCTCTTATCTGCTTCAATCGAAGTGACTCCTGCCAGTTGAAGTACTGGAAGGTCAACATCTCTTCTTGTGTTGCGTCTGCTGGCATCATTGTGCACTCCTTGATGACTTTATCTGCTTTTGCTGCCATCTCAGCAGTGATTGTGAGAGTTGTGACTCCATCTGGCATAGTAACTGTGCACGGGAATTCTGTAGGCCTGCGACTGGCCGCAGTGTCTGATGTTTGCGGCGATGGAAACGTAGACCTGCTGTGGTATGACCCGAGGGTATGTGTATGTACTTTCGAGTCCCGTCATGGACTCGACATCTTCATCGAGGCTCATGTCTGAGCCTGTATGTTCATCGAGTGGTCCGTCTGGACGGATCTCGCAGTCGACGCCTTCGTCGCCTATGCTCATCTCGGCGTCTGCGAGGTTGTTATGGATCTCGAAGTCGAGGTTGTTGTTGGCACAGATCTCGGAGTCGACGTGGTTGTCGATATGAGTTTCAGGTTCGTCGAAGTCGCTGAGGGAGATCCCGCAGTCGAAACTATCCTCGAGTGGGAGATCCAGCTCGGGATCGTTTGTGCGATATGCTGATTCGACCTCCTCGCCCTGGAGTTCTGCAATGAGCTCGTGCATCTCTCGTGTGGACATGGTTGTTGCAGACGAACAAGCTTGGAGGGTCGACGATGGTATGGACACAGTTGAGGGATCCGCAGTTGAAGGAGCCGCAACCGACGGAGCCTCGGGTGCGGGAGTCGCGAGTTGGCGTGGATCCGTCAAGTCCTGCACACCAAGCTTGTTGACGAAAAAATTGAACGAACCAACGGTTAAACCCAAACCTGACTCGAGATCGGAGAAGGCCTCCTGGAATCCTGGCGAGTGTGGCTCGAAATCCATCAGAGGATCCGATGTGCTTTTTGCTGGTGAAGCTGGCGTGTCGCCGTTTGTCGAGTGAGCCGGCGAGTTGCCGTGTGCTGCCTGAATCGGCGAGTTCTGGTTTGCGATGCAGCCGGCGAGTTGCCGTTTGTAGATCCGATCGGCGAGTCGCCGTTTTCCGATGGAACCGAAGAAACCGCGAGTCCAGCACTATTCTTTCCCACAGACGGCGCCAATTGACGAGGTGTACCCTCATCAAATCCCATGGTTAAGGACCTAGGGTTGAGATTATGGGGAGAGAACATGGTAGTACTGGTAGTTTCGTCGGCTGACAAGCAGAGGCAAAGATTTACCCAGGTTCAGGCCCCTCGGGTGGAGGTAAAGACCCTACTTCCTGCTTGTCTGTTATTGATCGCTGGAGATTATGAGGTTACAAGGTGGCTCCGGCGAGATGACGATCTCGCAAGAGCTTTGGTGGTTCGAGTATGGCTTGGTCCCAGATCGGTACCCCTCCCAGCCTTTAAATAGGCTGGGTCTCGGGAGTTTGTAACCGACCTAGTTTACACGTAAGGAAAGTCTAAACCGACTATGCCTATGTCTAATCTTGGAGGGTACTCCATCTTCTTGGGCCTCTTGTCTTGGGCTTCGAGTAGGCTCTTCGATATTGGGCCTTAGTCGTTACGTGCACCAGGTACCCTCATGATAGGGTACCCGAGATGTATACCCATGTCATCTAGCATCCATGCACGAGAAGAGAAATGAACCCAAGATGGAAAGCAACAATAACATCCAAAAATGTCAAGAACTGTAGGAGTTGGAGAACAAACATGAAGACACTCAAGTCTAACCCAAATCTACAATAATAACTTTTGTGACTACGGCTCAAGGGTACCCTGTTGTGGGAATGATCAAGTCCTACCATAGTGTCCTACCTAGTATCGCATGGCACAACCTTAATGATCAAGACAAGTCAAAAAATATTCCAAGCATCAAGCCTTGGTCAGCAATTTAAAGAATGTAGAGGAAGAAAAGAAGAAGTCAAAGATGAAGGCCCAAGTGAAACAATCCCAAGATGATGGGGGCTAAGTTCACCATGGAGTACACCACACTCATCCTAGTACACCATAGACTAGTGGACTACAAATAAGCACAACTATCCTCCCACCTACAAACCTAGAGGGTTTCCTTGGCCATTTTCAAGCCCCAAGCCTAAAGTATACCCCATGGGGTGTATCCTTGATGACGTGGAACACACATTCGTTGGGAAACCCCAAGAGGAAGGTTTGAATTAGTGCAGCATCAATTTTTCCTTGAGAACAAAACCAAGATTTATCGAACCAGTAGGAGTTGGAAGAGCTTCAACACGGTGTCAAAACCACTCTGGCGCTTATGGCTTTGACGTGGACCTGCACACAACACAATCAAAATACTTTGCCCCAACGAAACAGGAAGGTTGTCAATCTCCCTGGCTTACAGAATACAAAGGATTAAACGTATGGTGTGAAAAATAAATATAAATGAAAAAAATGAACAACGAGCAAATGATGGTGGGAAGTAGTGGAAACGATGTTTTTATCAGTGTAAAAGAATGGACCGGAGTTCACTGTTCACTAGAGGTGTCTCTCCATAAAACAGATAAACAAACATGTTGGGTAAATAAATTACAGCTGGACAATTGACAAATTATGAGGGCATGAAAATACTATTATGACAAGACAAAGTTCATTGTAATATTTAATTGGGCATTACAACAAGAGACATAGACCGCTTGCTAGTTGCATCTATGACTAATAATCTAACCCCGAGATAACATCCATGTCTCCCAAAAGTATTAAGTTGCAATCAACAGATTATTGCAATAAGCAAAGTGTGTAATGTAAGCAATGAATATAACACGTAGAAATAAACATTGTTGTTTTATCCCTAGTAGAAATATCACATCCAAAGTTTTAGTCGTTTCTGTCATCTCGAGCCCAGACAATTGAAGACATGAACCTACTATCTAGTATAAATACTCCCTCTTAGAGATACATGCATCTACTTGGCCAAAGCATCTACTAGCATCAGAGAGCATGTAAGATCATAAATAAAACACATAGATAAAATATGAACAAACTTGATCATAACTTTATAATTCATTGGATCCCAGCAAACACAACTTGTACATTACATAAAGATGATCTTGATCATGTTAGGCAGCTCACAAGATCTAAAGATGATAGCACAAGGAGAAGAGACAACCATCTAGCTCAGGGACGGAGCCAGCACTCAGTATTGGAGGGGGCAGAATCAAGTTGGAGGGGGCGAAATAGTTTAGAACTACTAATTATAAGCATGATTATAAGTGAGTTTATGAAGGAAATCAATTTGTTGGGGGTGGCTTAGCCCCTGCCCGTCCCCTCCTTCCTCCGCCCCTGATCTAGCTACTGCTATGGACCCGTAGTCCAATGGAGAACTACTCACGCATCGGTCCAGAGGCGGGCATGATGGTGTAGAGCCCTCCAGTGATGATCTCCCCCTCCAGCAGAGTGCCAG
The DNA here is from genome assembly GCA_947311845.1 of Poa pratensis. Classification (NCBI taxonomy): domain Eukaryota; kingdom Viridiplantae; phylum Streptophyta; class Magnoliopsida; order Poales; family Poaceae; genus Poa; species Poa pratensis. Next base: position 54,613,898 of record CAMZMU010000107.1, read on the forward strand.
GAAGAGCTTCTGAACCCTCCCGAACTAGGGTTGGCAACGGCGGCGGCCTCGGATGTTTTCGTGGAAAAGTGTTCGGTTACTTAGGGTTTTCAGGGACGAAGTAATTTATAGGCGAAGAGGCGGCGTCAGGCGAGCATCAGGGGGCCCACACGGGCTAGGGGCGCGGCCCACCCCCAGGCCACGCCTAGAGGCCGTCCCCCTCCAGGTGGGTCCTCTCCAGCGGGTCTTTGGTCGGTGCCTTCGGTCCTTTGCAAAAATAAATCCCGTAAAGTTTCGTCCAATTCCGAGAATATTTCTTGACGCTTTTCTGAAAAAAAAGACAGCAGAAAACAGGAACTGGCACCGTGGCATCTTGTTAATAGATTAGTCCCAATAAATGCATAAAAATGATATAAAACTATTATAAAGCATGTAGCATTTGGTATAAAACAAGAATGGAACATCAAAAATTATAGATACCTTTGAGACGTATCAATCCTCTCACTGTCACTTGAATACAACTCAAGGGAGGGGGCTAGAGAGGCACAAATATCACGTCAGGGAGCTATCTAGTATCGAGTCACAAGAGTTTCACGACGACTCACATCGATATCGGGGAAGTGGGAGCTTTGAGGTGACACTTCGAAGTTCACCATGACCCATGTCTCGTTAGTCGAGCCTACTCCCTAGACACGTCGTTAACATATGACTAAGTTGCGCTCCAACGAGCCTACCGAACCTATTAAAAAATATCAACTGTCAACTCTCGCAAAATGTACGACAACCTTTGCTGTAAGCTAACATACACACCCATCTCACTACTTTCTCGATCAACTACGTTGCTCGAGATATCGCCTACTCTCTCGCCTTCGATTGCAACAATGATAAGTAGCTACGTAGAGCACTTTTTTGTCAACTCACGCCCTTTTCTGTGTGCATGCATATATGTGTCTGTTATGTAGCAAAGCACGACGTACTAATGTTTAAAGTACACATTAGTTAGTCGTGCTTTGCAACAAAGTACATAGCAAACACATATATGCACACCCTTTTATGGCTTACTAATGTTTAAAGTACATTATTACTTTTTTTGCGAAAAGGACCGTGGCATTAAAATAAACACCGAACCGTACAAAATATCTCAACAAAAACGAAAAATACAACGAGATCCCTGAGATGCCCTTCGTCTTCAACCTCTAGACCGTGTCGACGGCGTGCCGCCGCTGCCGCTCCTCCCTGAGCTGGCCTGACGTTGTTGGTTGCGGATGGGAAGTCGTCGAATGGGTCAAGAAGACCACATCCGTCCCGGTGCCGAAGAAGAAGGATGAACCGCCGATGAAGCTCCACGACGATCCGGAGATCGTCACCGCCAGAAAAGAGCCCTTGAGAAACACACCACTCCCACAAGCTTCTTGACGTCGCCGCCGAGATGGGACTGAAGCCAGGGAGACCTTATTGCCACAACGAGGGCTGAGATCCACCGCGTCTCCATGGCCCGAAGGCCACAGAGGCGGGGGAGATCAGCGGTGGCGCCGACGAGAGGCTGAGGAAAACCTAATCGCCTTGCCTCGTGCGCCTGGGAGCTCACGCCGTGCGTACCGCTTCGTATGCGTTAAAAGTACATTATTACCTGGACCAAGTAACAGTAAGACTTTACGCTAAAAAAACTAAAGTGTCACTTTTTACTCCCTCCATCGCTATATTGGTTGTAATAACATCTTATATTATGGGATAGAGGGAGTAGTTGTTGCTATCCAGAGAAGCTGTAGGGACGTAGGACATATCAACGGTTCATATTCCTCGGAAAAATAATGAACAGTTCATTGAGTTATTTTGGACATGTTGTGTTTAGATATACCTTTTGAGTTTGGTCTCATAGCTCTCGAGGTCGATAGTGGAGTACATCAGGTGGTGCACTCACATGCTCTTTCTTCTCCAACCCGGATCAAATTTAATGTTTTAAATCGCTAGCTATAGCCCTTTTATAGCCCAATGGAGACATTTTTTTGCTCCCGGGCACTAGTGCACCTTCCTGTTGAAAAAATTCGAAAACCATATTTATAAGTTTCATAAAATTCTAAAAAAAATCCGCGTATAGCCAATAATATATCCCACTAACGTGAAATTTTTCAACTTAAAAAACGTTGTATTCTGAGCTACACAAAAATGACAAATGTGTAGATCTGAGAATGTATATTTTTAAATCTCTAAGTTTTGCTAGATTTGTTATTTTTGAGTAGCCCATAATATAAGGTATCTCAGATTAAAATTTTACACGTTTGTAGGATACACCATGGGCTACATCTAGAATTTTTTTCAGAATTTTTTGAAACTTATAAATATGGTTTACGAACTTCTTTAAACTGGAGGGTGCACTGGTGCCCAGAATCATAATCCACTAAGCGTTATAGCCCCGCTATACTATTTGTTTGAGAATGTTGACACTAAATGATTCCATTTTAATTTCCCGCTATAGCCCATTTAGTTCCGCTATAACTGGGTTGCTGCTATCGGCAATATCCTGCTATTTAAAACATTCATCAAAATGTTCTTTAACAATTGCAATGGAAAAGAGGCATATATATGGCCCCGCTACATGTAAGATCAAAACAACATACAACTTCGAGCTAGTCATAGCATGAACGGTGACATAACATAAATCTTACAGATCCAGTATCCACCCACAACGTTAATTCACAACACGTCGTTTCCCTCTCGGCTCTAAAGCGCAATTACTGGTGCGTAATTGACACTTTAACTTCACCTTGGAAGGAAATGGTATGGCCGTCACGGTCATGCTCAGGATAAGTTGTAACGTGAAGGCTTAACTTGATTATCAGGAGCGGATCTAAGTATACCGGAACAGCTGCCCAGGAACGCAACAGTGGAAGTTCGCCATCATTAACCTCTGCTTTGTCCTCCTCTCCACGGAAAAAGAGCAACACATGCTTGTCGTAGTAGAGTTGATGGTGTGCAGTGATTTCACCATAGACATAGTAGCTGGTGCCACCGGTGCTAGAGCCACCGCCGGCGGTGAGATCAAGGTCGACGAACACGTTTGCCTGTATAGCACGGTAGAGCGGCACGAAAGTCACGTCTATTTCGCGGCCGTGTTCTGTATAGATGGTGCGGGTTATGACCCAGTTGCACGCGTACTCGTCCACCATGTAGCTGAGGTTTCCAGCTTCGATTCTGCCATCGTCCTCCGGGATTTCGATTCTGATTCGGAAGCCGTCCTCCATGGCCCCGCATTGTGTCCGGAGTATCAGATTACCCTGCGAATCCACATTACGATGAAGCTGTCTTTTGGGGGAGCAGCAGCAGTAGGCCGAACCGTCGTTGTAGGCAACGAAGGAGCCCGCGAAGGGGAAGCGGGGACGCACGGACAGCAGCTCCACCAGGTACCGGGAGAAGCCGTAAGCTATCCTTATGTTGTTGCTGTCTCCACGGTAGCAAATTCTCATGCTCGGTGGAGGCCACCGCCACTCTTCATCAACATCGTCGCCCTTGGCAGGTTGAGTGCTGGACTGCTGGTTATCCTGATCAGATCGACCCTGTGTGCCTTTATACGGCAAGATGCGGAATCCTAGTCTTGCTCGGCCTCGGCTTCCATCTTTTTATTTATTTGCTAAACACAGTACAACGCAGACGCTCACATACACGTGCATATACTCACCCCTATGAACGCACACACGCACACCCTACCCTATGAGCACCTCCGAATGACTGAGCCGGCGGATTGAATCTTGAGATTGACGAAGTCACTACGGACGCCTCGCTGTCGACGGGAATGTCGCCTCCCACTGAAGAATATTCCGCCTTAAATGAGAAACAACAGCGTCAAACCTGAGGTTTGAACTCTGATGGGCTGGGGGTATATAACCACCCTTCTAACCATCTTGCCACAGGCAAGTTCTCTTCCATCTCTTTTTTTAGCTACGTTTTTTTACATGTTTTTAGCTACGTTTACAGGGTCTTTTTTTTTTTTGAAATAACGTTTACAGGGTCTAAGCGAACAAACTAGCAGGGGCGCCGTATAAGTAGCATTTGGAGTAGAACGTGGAGTCCAAGCGGTGGCATGCTGGATATAGTCGGGTAAGCAGTTTATATCGTTTGATCGGGATAGTCTGCAATTGAAAAAATGCAAAAATAAATGTTGAAATTAATTTTGGTACTCCCTCCGATCCATATTAGTGGGCACAACTTTGTCTAGATACACATGTATCTAGTCTAAATACTTAACTAGATACATATGAATTTAGACAAAACTATGCCCACTAATATGGATCGGAGGGAGTATAAGAAATTGTTCGTTTGAATTTATATACATGGGACACTACATAAAAAATTAGTATTTCATAAGTTTATTTCTGGTGCAACCACGACATATAGCTTCCGACCACCTGCTTGCCCGAACCCACTGACAATAGTGAGCATCCATATGTTCTCTTAGAAAAGTTCGAAATTTTATTAAGCGTGTGTATGAAATTTACACTTGTACGTACATTTTTTCAAATGTCAGCTAATGATGTTAATTGGCTCGAAGCAGGAGACCAGAAAAGATGGTGGATGAAATACATTCAAATGAATTGGCTCTTAATTTGCATCATCCTACTGGAAAAAAATGCAGTACATTTAGATGGCTGAAACTGCAAACCAAGGGGTTCGTCCCATTGCAGTATTTCGAAATTTAAACCTCAAATTACAACATTGTAATAAGAAATTCCTGGTAGACTGCTTCAATACAAGTTGAAAGTTTCACATAATCTGGTCAACCAACGAATGTACCGCATGCATTTGTGCTAGTACAAGAGTTGTTCATCCACAGGCAGTACACATTCACATGATGAATTGACTGTTGTGACGACCTACCAATCTAAGCAGATAAATCATTACCACGTTACACAAAGCCGAACAGGCCTCAAACGGTAAAACATCAACTAACGGTCATCACATGGCACTCCGGCCTACGCCTAACTAACCACGCTGACACTCCAGCTGCTTCGTGTTCTCCAACAGCACCTGTAGAAGAAAAACGAAATTAAGCAATGGCAGACAAGTATAACAGAACTAAACAGCAACAAACAATTCTTCATCTCTCGAATGTAGGTTGCGATCGCCTTGCACCCTTCGGTCGCAAGTTCCATTACAGTTTCAAATGTGTCCATGGGTAATTTTGCATCCATCTGAAAATTACCTTCTAAGCATTAGCCTTGCTTTGGGCGAATAAATAAAAGTCATATGAAAAACAACGTTGTGAGGGAAACAAAGCACATAACAGATGCATCACGTGAAATCGAAATGTGTATGCACAAATGTGCTCGTGCTGCTCTGCATCCAGATGGAAAGTGGGTTGGGGGAATTCTGAAGTTTGGATGGATCAGAAATCATGATCGTTTCGTAACCTGCAAAAGAGTCACTTTGTCCATCTTTGCAAGAATGCCAACGGTGACATCTGGACCTCCAGCACTGTCTTCTACTCCCTCCGTTCGGAAAAGGATGTCTTAGATATATCAAAATTTGGATGTATGTGGACATGTTTTAGTGTACACATACATCCAAATCTAGATATATCCAAGACATCCTTTTCCGAACGGAGGGAGTATATAATTCAGGTCTGAAATAGCATATTAGAATGATGTCCAGATGATTCTTAGCTAGTCATGGATGTGAGAACAGAATTTTGATGCCATACCGAGCAAAGGAGTAGAACACAGATATCCAGCACTGCAAGACGTAACTATGTCTCTCATTGGAATCCCAGCATCTGCAAGTGCTAGTGTTGCAGCATTGATGCATGCTGACCTTGTTCCTGTTATAGAGAATCATGCTCAAGATAGAACCCGGATCATTCAAGTTCCACTAATGCTATAACAATACCTAAATAAGCAAAATAATAATATACTGTAGTAGAACTAGGCAATGTAAAGAAGGGATGTGCACATCAGAATAGGTAGGTATTATGAAAGAGTGCCTGCCAGTCATTTAGTACATAAATGTAAATTTAGTGGTTTACTCAGCCTTGGGACAGAGAAGAGTAGCCTTTTGTGGCTTCGGTTTGGCAAGGACAAAAGCCGGTTCCACCATAAGTAACAGATTAACTATAGAAGTGCATGTGCATTAGAGGATTATCTGAAAGTTAATCAACTTACCACCATCAGCTTGAAGTACTTGGACAAAAATATCAATCTGTAAGTAAACACACAGTAAGCGTCGAAAGTGGATCTTGTTTCATTTAGAATAGAGGATTCTTGAAGCACAAGTGATTACACAGAACTCACCTGGGATTGCGGCATTAAATGTGTCAATATGCTTGCCTCCATTGTTTGTCGAATAACAAGTGAAATTTCTGTTGATCGCCTGTAAACATGAGAGTAGATATAGGCCCCCTTCTTTTCAGCTTATTTTCCAGATTCTCCCAGAAGCTACCCTCCATCAGCTTCTCCCAGAATCTCGTTTTTTAAATTTGTTTAAACTTCTAAATAAGTATTGGGAACACAAATTTAGAAGTTTAAACAAATTTAAAAAACGAGATTCTGGGAGAAGCTGATGGATGGTAGCTTCTGGGAGAATCTGGAAAATAAGCTGAAAAGAAGGGGGCCATAATACACTACTATAATTATACAAGATATGGAATACAATGTACACTATAATTGATGCAATGTGAATTCACTTTGCACACTGCGTGTTCAGCCCACTAAGTCTGGTATAAACCAGCTAGGCTACAAATTAGCACTATCGCTTTATTTCACGAGGAAACTCCTACTTCTACCTTCACTAAAAGTTTTGAGCTAACGCCAACCATTTGTCGTGAGGGCCTTTTCCTCTTTAAGAACAAATCAGACATAACTTGGAAATACTGCTGCACCGCAATCTAGAATGCGGCAGTGATATCGAATGTATGAAAAAACATAGCACGTAGTAAAAGAAGGAAGTGATAACTATAGAAAATCTATTGTGTCAAAAGCGTGCCCTAACAATAAATGAACCCACTATTATTAATGGTGGAGTCATTTTGATCAAAATTTCCTGGAACATACCTGTCACCATTTGGCTTTCTCCTTCGATCCCCAGTGCTGAATTCTGCCATTCGATATTCACTTGGACTAACGAAACCTTACCAAAGCCTCTTTGGTGTTTACTTGCTTACTTCTGTTCTGGATCTGCAGTAGTAAAACAATCACAGGTAAAAAAATAGTTTTGACTTGATATGAAACAAACATGTTGTATGCATTTCAAAAATAAATTCCCCCAAATCATCCTAACTGTGGAAGTTAACTACAAAACTGAGTAAGTCCCAACATAGAGATTCTATCATACATGTCATGTGCGCCTCACACAAATCCCTTAGATCATCGTAATCCCTAGAATTTCCTACACACCTAGCCCTAGATCCCTTGTAGACGTCTCATCGAACAAGTAGCGTCCACAAACCATATGCGCAAACAAGATGAGGCACATGGACTACCTCTCGAGGGCCGTAGACAGCGGCGATGACCCTGGTGTTGCCCATCTCGAACAATGCTGACCTGTGCGAGGGAATGAATACCACCAACACATTCAGATAAGAAGTGAATGTTACAGAAACCCTAATCGAGAGGTGTTTACTCACCCGTCGGCCCTGGAGACGACGCCGACCTCACCCTTGAGCTGCCGCATCTGCAAGGCACACCGAACGTGAATCAGAGGCAGTCGAGCGTGAGCCTGTTGAGGCAAAATAGTGAGGGGAGAAAAGACATCACCTCGTTGGGGCGGCGCCCGTCGACGCGGAAGCCGGTGAGAGGGTTCACGTACTCCATCGCCGGGCTTTTCCACTTCTAGCTTTGCACCGCTGCTGTGGAGGCTGCGACGGCGAGGGTTTTCTTGGGCTTTTTTTGGATGTAGATATTGAGGCCTTGGTATTGAATTAGGGTGTGAATACCAAAACCGAAAGGAAATGAAAATGACCTACAAAACCAAGGATTGTGTTTGGATGTGTAAAAAATTGGTTCTTGGAATCAGACAATTCCAATTCGTGTTTGGATGTGGAAACTGTGGTATTGTAATTTTTTGAAAGGTTAGATCAATATCCCATGTATGAAATCGTATTTACTATATTTGAATGTTTACTACTTTGCAGACATGAAAATATTCTGAAACTAGGCAATAACATGTGCGATAATAGGAGAAAAATGTGGAAAAGAACTCTGCAAATTGACCATAGTAGCAATGAAAAATTCAAGTTTGAAGCCATTTTAAACCGGTTCAAGATTATCATGTATCCATTCATTTATTCATATAAGAACATGAATTAGAACACGTCAGATACACATACAGTGAAGTTCACAATGAGAAGCAGAGAGTTACATGCTATCATGAATTAGCGATATATATGGTACTGATGCAAAGATAAACGAAGCACATAATTAATCTGTCAGAAGTCAGAACACATCGTCATTCACCATGTCGGCCGGGTATGTCGGAGAAGACGTACTGCACCGCCGGCTCGCACGGACGCGGATTCCGGCGGAAACTCGTTCCCGTGGTGGGATGCCACCGCCACCATGCCGCTGCAGCTCGTCGTCCCCATCCCGCCCGATCCATCTAGGGCTTGGGCAGGTCGCCGTCGACTGAGGGGACGGACAGCAGAGGGAGGAGCACATAGAGGAGGAGACAGGGGAGGGGGAGAATATTGCGGGGAGGGGAAGAGTGAGAGGAGGGCGGGGAGAAGCTTACCGGTGCCGCCGCCGCCGGGTTCCTTGCGGTCAAGCTCGAGGGAGAAGAGCGCTCGGGGCTCGGTCTTCTGCCTGGCGTTCGACGAAGCGGTACGCGGACGATTTCCAGGCAATTCCGAGCGAGAAGGCTCCGTACGCCCCCAATTTGACGCAATGGCGGGCCCTATAGTTGCTGCTAAATCGCTCTATTGCGATTCTAGGCCCAACGGCCCAAAACCGTAGCTGACTTTCCTTGAAGAAGTAATTCTTTTCACACAAGAAAAGAGAGTTTTTATTCTTTAAAAAAAGAGTTTTTTTTTGCGGGAAAGTCATTTTTGCCTCTCGAGCTCCAGTAATCCCACTATTTTAGAAATTTCAGAAAATATATTTTAAACTTTCAAACAACTAACAAAATTCCGCATATTTTTTATGATGTATACTATATAAGCCTGTAAAATTATAATGTGAAACTTTTTGTATTATGTGCTACACAGAAATGACAAAAGTTGAAAATCTGAAACTATACATTTTTCACTAAGCTCCCGATTGAAGATGTAATTACGAGTCTCAGAGCTGAGATTGCTTAGCCTTTCTCTCTAGAAATTATCACTCTCGTGTCCTGGGCTCTTTGGACTACAAGAAATGATTTCATTTTGAAAGGAAAAGATCCGAGTGTTTATCGGTGTAGAAAGAAATTCAAGGATGAGATGACCCTCCTACTCCATAAAGCAAAGCGCAAAGCATATTGTGGCATGGAAGAGTGGGTGCTTCGCTTCAGCTAACTGTGACCGTGTAGTTTTAGCTCTGTTTTTATCCTTGTCCTTCCTGTAAATATATGTTGTACATACTCTTTTACTTTGGAAAATCAATAAAATTAAAAATGCAGTGGGGAAACCCACTGTTTCGCTTAAAAAAAATACATTTTTCACTATACTCTGATATGTACATTGTCCTTTTTGTGTAGCTCAAAACGTAAAGTAGTTTACACTGAGATTTTGTAGATATATCATTGAGAATGTGCATTTGTTTTTTTAATTTTTAAAAAATTATTATACTTTTGATTTTTCTAAAATAGTGAGATTCCAGAATCTCCCGAGCACCAAATCTCCACTTGTTTTTTGCCTGAAACTACGGACATTCATTTCGAGTGGGATATGCAACAGAGAAGCCAATGCCCAGAGGGCTCCGGTACATTCATCAAGTGTTTACCAAGATAATGCGCTCTATCACGCGTCCTCTCAAAGGCACCCCAAACTATGATCGCCATGATCGATCTGTCGTTCTGTCCAAAGGGAAAATGAAGAGAGGGATGATTGTTTTCAGTTGATGATAGATGTCATAGCAGCCAGCTCGCACTACTTTCGAGGGACAAAAACCCTATGGTGGAAATGATTGCCTGCCCTGCCTGGCCGCCAACATTCTCCATGAGATCGAGCAGCATCATGGTGCTTTGTCTTTACGGAATTACAGGGCTCGAGTTGACGAGATGATGGGGCTTTAGTTGTTAAAGAGGGTTAGCTAGGCCATGCTGGAAATCGCCTAGAAAAGCTCCTCCGGGCGGCCGGCCGGCCGGCCGGAGGGACCAAAGCGTCGGTCATCTTAGCTCGTAGCCTGCCACATGCGTTGCCGGTGAGAGGAAAGGGACGAAGTTTGGTGGCTGCTTGTACTACGCGTGATGGGCTTTTCTTGGAGCGCAATTGTCTGTCCGTGAACTCGTAGGAACACGTTTTGTGCTGTCTGTACCGGCTCACATAGCAACCAGCCAAAATTTAAGTTCGACTATAGAACAGTTGGGGAATCGGCCGAACCGCTCCTCTGTTGACGACCTTCTGTTCTGAAAAAGTCTAAAAATATATGGCGCAGCATCTTGTGCTATGTAAACTAGATTATCCTGGGATGCTAAAAAAAACTACTCCGTATGAATGATAGAAGAGATTATTGATTAAACCATGGTAGGGAAGGAGGCATTGCGTTTCTCCACTGCTGCTGATTTTACGTGACAGGTTTTGTAGGTTCGGTAGATAGATGGGCAGATGATTTCGTTTTTGGCGATGGCTTTCGAGTACCAAGTCTTAATTCTTCGGGGCAAAACAAATTGTGTTTGGTTACTGGTTGGACCTCGCAATATCGGACTTAGCTGTTTCCTTGTTGAAAGCTTTGTTCAGAGATTGTTCAGAGTTTTTCTGGCGTGAAAAAAACCCATGATCTAACTTTTGGTGTTGTTGTTTCGATTTTGGAGTGGTCGTCGTTGTTCAGGTGTTGCCTTTGGTGGTGTTGAGAACCGAGCGTTTGATTGTTGGCTAGAGCTCACGGTGGTGAGCTCGCCCTTCCGGGTTCAAGTCATAAGTGAAGCATTCGGACAAAACAGGTTGTCGTCTGCGTGAAATAATAGGTGTAGAGGTCTCATCTAGCTAATAACCTATAGTCAAGTGAGTGATCTTTCCACCGTTGGTCAACTTTTTTTTGCCTTTGGTGGTGTTTGTTTTCGGCTGTGCAAGCCGGTGATTGTTTTGGTGGAGCCATGTTCTTTTCTCTTTCTTTCTTTGCTAATAAATTGGTAAAGTTATTTTTCGATGGCTCACTAGTTCTTAATCTAATGTTAATTTTGTTATTGCAGAGGCCAATGTAATTGGTCGCGTCTTGATATTAATTTGTTCCTTTTATACAAAAAGTTAGACTTTTTTCGTTTTTTCTTTGTGCGAATTAATAAAATTGTGCTTGCACCAAGAAGAAGGCAAAGATATAACTCAAAAAACCCTGAAATCAATGTATTGAATTGTTGATCCCTGTCTAGATTAATACCGGAGTCGAATAGCCAAACACTCTTTGCCCCCAAAAAACAAACAAACGAGTAGCCAAACCCAACTTGAGAGCACCTTTCTAAGCTTTGTTGATTGATTTTGATTTTGGACCGTTTCATCACACGTCCATCCATGGTCTCGTACGTATTTGTTTCAGCAAAAAAAAAAAAAACTGTTTGAAAAAAAAGAACCAATTGGCTTGCACCTCTGTGCTGTCCCCTTCGCCGATGTTGTACTACGCGCGTCTTTACCGCACTAGCTAGGCCATATGAGATATGCCGGCATCGTATTCGCACGTACAAGTACATGTGAGAGATTTAAGGTGAAAGAGCTTTTTGGTGAATCTTCAGTGTGATCGATCCGTAGCAGTACCCTAATCTTACAATGCATTCGTGCGTGCATACTGAAACGGGACACTAGAATTGATGATTTGACGTACACGTACGGGGTCGGTATATTTGCCAAGAAATGCAACGATACTTCCGAAAGAATACGAGGCCGATGTCACCTGCCATAACATATACTGTATCATCTAGAGAGACGAGTGTGGCGTTTTGGAGGCCGAGCGATCAAAGTTTTTTTTCCGTCACACTTGTCTTTTTTATGTATCCTAGAATAACAATAATTTTGCATTGAATTTACAAACTAGTAGAAATTCAACATTATACCTACATTTTTGTTGTCGGTTTTTCCCTGAAACTTAAAACTACCAATTTAATTTTTTTAAACGAGTCTATTTGCACTTTCTGCTAAAGATACTAGCTATAATGACACGGTATGTAGTACAAGTCACCAAAATAGTCACGATACATTCCAAGAATGTTGTTATCCTACAAATTTTAAACGGTGTGTTGTCGCCCCTGTTGCTTCTGTGTGGCTCGGGAGGGGGGGAGGGCACCTACAGTCGTCGCCCGACCATTCGTCTCACCGTCCCCCTTTCATTATCGTCGGAGGAGGGGCCCGGACTAAGCCCGTGCAACGGATAATGTTATCGGGCTCGTTCAAGCCGCGGCTAGAGCTTGAAGAGGGGAGGCTCGGTCTTCATCGAGCTCGTGTATTGCGGCTTGGGCGGCTCGATGGCATCCCTAGCAGCAAGTGTCGGATGGTTCAAGCTTTGGCATGCATCTATTGGTGTTTCGATGATGGCAAGCTACGAGGGCTTTGCACAAGAAGCTCATCGTGATCATATGCGGGCAGAGTGCTAGTTTGGGACGGAGCGCCCATGTCCAGATCTACTTTTGAATACCATTGATCATATTTACATTTCTCGAACTACAAGGAGTGATGACAATGAATCTGCACAACCTCAGCCACAACCTCAACAAGGGTGTGATGTGTTTTACTATGTTACATGATGGTTGTTTGTATCGTTATGACGATTATCGCCCGATTTTTCACTAATTAACTAACAAATTTTTGATTATTTTCCGACTAAGAGCATCTCTAGCAGCACCCGCAAACGCGGCAAAACCGCAAAATTCCGGCGAGTTTGCGGGTTGGGTGCGAAATTTGGGCCAGACCAGCGCCTGCAAATTTGGCCCAACCCGCAAACGTTTTGCGGGGGCCCGAGAAAGGAGCGGCCGGAACCCTATTTAGCCGGATTGCGGCGACTTTGCGGGTCGAAATCCCCATTTCGCCTCGCACGCTCCGCCGCGCCGACGAGCAATCCCTACACCCAGTCCACCGTCTCCGACGAGGAATCCCAGCAGCCCTCCCGCAGATCCGGCGTCCCCGAGCCGCCATGGCGCCTAAGAGAGAGGCCCCGCTTCCCGGCGACGACCAGTTCGGCGGTGACTACTCCGATGAGAAGCGCGCGCAGGTCGTCCGCAGCGACGGCGCACGGAAGCGCGGCGCACGGAAGTACAGTCGCGGCGGGTCGGTGCGCTGCGACTTGCCGGAGTTCGACCGGCTCCGGCGCGAGCGCGAGATTGAGATCCGCCGCCGGAAGCAACTGCGCCTCCGCCACGGCGAGGGCAGCTCCTCCGCGGGCGCGAGCAGCTCCTCCGCGGCCTCAGGTGCTCCGCCGCCGGAGGACTACGACCCCGGGCATTTCGGGGTCACGCTCGGGCCGGAGGACTTCGTCCCCGACGACCAGATGGAGCGGCAGCTCCATGCGGCGATGATGCGCTCCAAGTACGAGGAGGAGGAGAAGGCCGCCGCCGCCAAGGTCGCCGCGGAGATCAACCAGGGGCTGCTGGAGCAGGCGCTCGTCATCAGCACGCTCCCGCCCGTCATCGACCTCGTCTCCGACGAGGAGTGAAGCTCCTCCGCCGCTGCGTCGCTGCCGCGCCCATGGCTCCGGTGAGGAGCCGCATTTTGACCAGTAGGGTTTGATCGGCGGCGACCTAGGCTAGCGTAGATGTAGGCTAGGTGTGATCGGCGGCGAACTAGGCCGCATTTTGTGTAAAAATCAACTCGTGCTGCTGTCCAATATGAACTAGTTCGTTCCCGTGAATTCTCAAATTTCCAAATCGAAGAAATGCAGGTTGCGTTTGCGGGTTCTGATCTTTGCTGCAAGAAATCTAGAGCAAAAACGCGAAAAACGCGCCCCGCAAAATGCTTTTGCGGTTTCTGGTTTTGCGGGTTCTGCTAGAGATGCTCTAATACAAATTAGGCTTTTTTGCACCTTATAAAAACAATTGAGAAGAAGACCTCCGGTAGGTACTCCAAATTAGGTACTCACAATCAGATTAGCTGGTAATCTCCATGGAATTAGAGCCAGGCCTGACCAGCTGTACAGTGCACGGGCACAACAACTGGATTTGGTTTTGGTCAACCACTCTGCCGTTTCGCCAACACATCAGCTGACGTTGGCACACCGGTTTGCCTCGTATACCTCCTTCCCGGATTTGCTAGTTCGGATCCTACGCCCGCAACCCGGTAAACGGAGACCACCCGCATATATGCAGAGCGTTCGTTCGTTGACACGAGGAGGAAGTTAAACAACTCCACGCCCCTTCTACTCACCGACACCAACCGTCGTCGCCGCCGCATCCTCACGGGTTGATGCCCCGCCGCAGCCGCCGGCAATGACCGCCGTCGCCGCCATGACCTCGCTGGATCCCTTCTCGTTCCACGTTTCCACCGCGCCATCTCCGGTGGACGCCGAAGACGGCGACTTTGAGTTCCGCATCCCCGCGGCCGCGGCCGCGCTCTCCGCCGCCGACGAGCTCTTCTCCGGCGGAAAGCTCGTGCCTCTCCTCCCACTGCCGCCGCATCCCTCTGCCCCCTGCTCCCCTCCACCTTGCCAGGAGACGGAGCCTCCCCCGGAGCCCGCCTCTCCTCGCGCCCCGCGCTGCGCCGGGCGGCGGTGGCGCGATCTCCTCCTCCTCGTGAGCAAGAAGCCCAAGGACGGCGAGAGTAAGTGCCGTACGGAGGCGTCTCTGGGACGCCGGCCGCTCCTCTCGCGCGACTCCTCCACGTCCTCGTCGGCATCCTCCTGCGACTCCGGCAGCAGGAACGCGCGCCGGCCGCCGCCGCCGTCGCGCTCCCCGCTACGCACGCGCTCCGCGCCCGTGTCGAGCCTCCTCCACCTCCTCTCCACCAAGCATCCTGGCGATGGCAGGAACGGCGCCGCGCCCGCGCCCCCGAAGCGGCAGCAGCAGCCTCTCCTGACCCGCGTCTCCTCCTCGTCGTCGGCTTCCTCGTCCGACTCCGGCAGGAACTCCCGCGCGCCGTGGCATCCACGCGCCCCCGCCCCAGCCCGCCCTCGCCCCGCGGTGGTCGCCGAGAGCCCCCGCGTCAGCGCGTCCGGGCGCGTGGTGTTCCGGGGCCTGGAGCGGTGCTCGAGCACTCCCGCCGCGGCGGGCATCGGCGGCGGAGCGCGGCGGCCGCGGCCGAGGGGCATGGAGAGGTCCTACTCGACCAACGTGCGCGTGGACCCGGTGATCAACGTGTTCGGGTTCGGGCACCTCTTCTTCCCGGCCTCGCCGGCCAAGGAGAAGAAGGCCGACGCCGCCGCCGCATGTGGCCGGAGGAACAGGCCGGAGAAGCTGGCGATGGTGCTGAGGGATCCGCAGGATTAGGTAGTGGCCATGCTGGAAATAATGCATGGGATTCTTCCTGTCGCGGATTATTCTCGCTGTTTCGTGCACATTTTTCTTGTTGTTTTTCAGTTGCTGTAATATACTCCAGGCTGTTTGCTTACTAGAATTAGATCCGAGAAATGTTTTTTCATTTTTTCAAAGTTTCCTCTGAAGTCCGAACAAGTTTCAGAGTGTCAATGTAAAAAAGAAGTGAAAATACTCGATGAACATGAGCACTTTTGTTCCAAAATGCAGCTAGTTTCCAAGCTGAAGAAGATCAAGGTGAAATTAGATCAAGATGCGGTGTACTTCCTAAAACTAGCAACCAAGATGTGGTAATGTCAAATCACAACTGTTGGAGCGATGAGACAGCAAAGTTTTTGAAATTTCTCTCTGCATGTTGTCCCCGACAGTACAATAGAATAGGGTGCAGTGGCTGCCCCGCTGCTGGCTGCTGCAGATTGGCAGGATTGCAGGAAGGAGAAGTGCGTAGAGAGATAGGCCCCGTGATCTGTGTGTGCTCTGCGGCTGCCCCCACCCTCCACTCTGTGCTACAAATCAAAAGCATTTTAAATTTGTACATATGCAACTGGCGAGCCTGCACTCCTGATTATTCATTGATGATTCACAGTATATATACAAGGGGAACGGACGCGAGAGAGAGAGGGACGCGTTCGATCGAGGAGCGAGGGAAACTGTCGTGGCGGTTGCCTGGAGGGGCGTCCGCACGCGCGGTTAATACAACAAGGATTATTCCTAATTATAGATTAATTAAATCCTAACAGCTTTTACTAGTAGTTTACTCCAAGTGTGCCGGTGATAAACGTGAGGATCTCTCGGGACTTGATGGTCGATGGCCCCAATGCTTCCTCAAATGTTCCCTAGTCCCTACTCAACCGATACTTGAAACGGATTTTGCTGCACACAAGTTCAGGCTGTGTTCTTGGGACACTTGATTTGAACGTCTCAAAAGAAACAGAAAATAGTACATTTCCGGCCGGCGGCCGTCGCCATCTACCAATCAAAGTCGACTTGATATCCATGCTCGGCTTTGATGTCGCCGGAGTCGCTTTCTGGCTGCAGCTGCCACCGGCACGCACGCGTCGCCGGCGTTGGAGGCCGTTGAGCCGGAGCTGTTCGGGTAGGTTTCTGCTGTTGCTGCCGCCGTACGCGCGTCGCCCTGGAAAGATCGGAGTGGTTGTGCGTACGCCACGCCACGGCCGGTGACGGCGACGACGACGATCACGAGAGCACACGGGACCGAGCCGATGTATCGTCAAGTCGACATCACCGCAGAAGCAAAAAAAAAAAAAAAAAACACGGGCATGCTGGTCAGTCAACTGCTACCGCCGCATCCCAAGCAACGACCTCGATGCTGCAATTTTCGTTTTCCATCGCAGATCGCACGTACGTGTGGTGTGGTTCTGTCCTGCCGAGTGCCACTTCAGGTTATGGAGCACGTTCCGGTTCATTGAGAATGCGCAGCGCGCGATGCGTGGAGAACTCAGGCCGCGTCCGCAGTACATGGGTCCAGTATCTTTTGTGCCAAATAATCTGTTCCCAAACTATCAACCACTAATGGTCACTTAAAAACCTTTCAGCAGATCTCACCCTCCCAAAAACTTCACTCACAATGGCTTATTTCAAAGGTATTCACGTCATTCACTTTGGCTTATCTGAGGTTGGAAGACGTAAAACTGCCAAGTCACTCGGCCATTTGAAATGGCATTTTTGCAATTCACGTTGACGTGTTTGAGAACCTCATGTCTCTAAGATTGCAAAAACTAGATTTTAAGTGGCTTATTTCGAATGGCTTAGCAGTTTTTGCATTTTAAGGTCTCCAAATAAAAAAAGTGATTGGCGTGATCACCCGCTAAAAACACATTTAATGTCAAGTTTTTGGTGAGGGGTCATATTTGGTTCAAAATTTATGAGTGGCCATTAGTGGTTGAAAGTTTGCCAAAGAGCCATTTAGACAATCATACATGAATCCCAGTCGCTAGCATGGCCAGCCAAACACTAGCAATTGGGTGTCGTTAGGAACTCCATGGCGCTGTCGGCTCGGCTCGGCTGACGCATCGCCTGCACACCAACATCGACTCTACTACATCTGCCCCCATCTGTTGTTTGCTATAGGTGACCAAATGAGTGTCTCGATGGACATGTAAATGTGCCTGTTCCGACAGACCACCTTAGACAAGCCTGTTTCGTGTTGAATCGCGGGCCTCGTCTCCGGCCACATGCACAACACCTGAGCTTAACAGGCCTGCCCGGGCACGTAGGCACACATGTCTTTTTCAGCCCTTTTTTTTTGAAAAAACAAAGAAACTGGCTAAAAAGCGGATATTCATAACGGTGCATGGGTCTAGATGTACCCACTATGTATTTTATTTTTAATTTTTTTCAGAATGTCAAAAAATTCCGAAAAAAAAATCCGGATGCAAATTACAGCGTGATGTGTTAGCACAAAAATACGTGTCCGAATTTGTCTTTTTTGCACAGGTTGCAAAAAAAAAAAAATTCACCATGCCAATTTTTGTGCTGAGTGCAAATATGTTGGACTACATGCAAATATTTTTTTTCGAATTTTTGACATTCGGAAAAAAAATTTCTGGCTAGCGGGTGCAGCTGCACCGCTAGCCAAATCGCCGTGTCCGCTAAAAAGGACCTAAATCTTGACTAAAAGAGCTAAAATGCCCATAACCCTAAATGGGCTACTCCTCATCCGCGCCAGTGGCTGCCTTTCAAAAAATGAATCTTGCGCCCTGCTCCTCCCATTGCAGCCCCGGTCCCCCGTCCATCGAAAAAAAATCGAATTACCGCTCTCAAAACATCCGACCCATCACGACTCCTCCCAGCTAAATGGGCCCCAAAGTTCTTGAATGACCCTAAGCATGTAGACCATGATAACGGGTCATGTCGGTGCCAACACACGGGTCTGTCCTCGAGGCCCAAGCATGGCAGCCTGGTGTGTCGTAGGCTAGGCACGACCGACAAATCCTTTTTGTCTCTGTTTTGCGGCACAGGAGGCTCGCACCGAACATCCTCGCAGCGCATTGGGCCGACCCATTTTGCTATTCTGGTCTTTTTCTCCTTTTCTTTTATATTCTTCTTTCCCCTTTTCCTTTTTTCTTCCTCTTCCTTTTTTCCTTTTAGTTTACCGTTTAAGGATTTTAATTGTTTTTTTATAAATATTCAGATTTAAAAAATACTTGGATTGAAAATGTTTATAGATTTTAAAAATTCGGATCAAAATTTTGAAAATATATTCAGATTAAAAAAATTTAGATTTTAAAATGCTCAGACTTGAGAAAAATTCCGGATTTGAATATACATTCAAATTTAAAACAGAAAACAACAAAGAAAAAAGAAAGAGAAATCGTACCTCTTAATGGGCCCACTAAAGTGCGGCCGAAATCCCTTTCCTGCACGCGACGCGGGGCTGCAGTGCCGCTAAATGCGGCAAATAGGCGCTCCAGGCACAGCCCGTTTAGCAGAGTGCCGTGCCAGGCACCTTACGGGCTGGGCAGACGTACTAACGGGCTGGCCTGCTCCTCTAGGCCGCCCCGCCGTCATCATCTAGATAAGCTGCGGCGCGCCGCCGCCGCACTGGCCGTTACCGCCGTTCTGGCCATCGGCTCCACATGCTCCAGGTTGCTACCTCTGTTCGTCGGCGTCGCGGAGGAGCAACTCCTGCCCACTCCTCTCCACATGCTCCCCTGGGTAGAAATACAATCCCCTCTGATTCCACTCAAAGTCCGGCGGTGATTCCAGTCGCTGCGATGCCTAAAATCTCCGCCACCAAACCACCTCGCCGTCTGATCTCCATCCCCGTGATCCCTGCATCTGCATCCTATCCTTCTTCAGTATCTTCTGGTTGTGCTAATACCTTTCCCAGGACATCGAGTTCAGATGGACAGGAAATTTACATCGAGCTTGGAGTTTCAGTTGAATTACCTTTGTTATTTTAGCCATTCTTCGGTTCTTCTAGTCTGATATTAGCTTGCTTTTCTATTTTGTAGGGCCGCGTTGGTGGGGTTAAACTTTTGGTAAGGAACATTGCTTCAATCTGTAATCTTCGTGGGGAGGTATGATCCTGAAATAAATGTTTGGTAAAATTTTGCCCCTTGCCCAGCTTCTTTGACTCGCCATGTAAATTAAATATTGGTAACCCATCTTGCTAATGTTGTAAATTGGCTCAAACACTCCCTCTTGCCTTAGCCCTGGTTGTATTATATCATCCATATCTGTCTGTGCTAGCAAATACAAATTTGTGCAGTAAAATTGGTACAAATTGGTGTGATTATTTGAAGAAAACCTTCTCTTCTGGGTAAACACATTAGTTCCAGGTTCATATATGGATTCAGGAGAATGTGAAGGTTTCAGTTCGAAGTGTTAATTCATTGGGGTCACACAAAATGGTATATATATATAGCCACTATTTTTGTATATATTTTAATTTCCGTTCCGGCCCATCTGAAGGCGTTCTTTGGTGTGTTTTGACTGGAGTTTGATTTAGTTTGTATCAACATCATATTCCAGGAATGACCTACCCATTTAATTCATGAAGAACATGGACCTCAAGTTTATCCTCCTGACACCAATTGTTGTTGTGTTTCCCAAACTGTAAAGCCTGGAATACCAGGCTTGAAATGCCAATGCCATTTAGGGGCAAGTATGCTCTGACCCTATGACTCCATCCTCCTTTCTTTTCCATTATATCCTGCCAAAAAATAATTCATGCATCTTACAATACGCCTCCTAGTATCAATACTTTTAGCAAGAAGCAACAAAACTGTGCTACTAGATATAGGTTGTGCAGAATGCAAACAAGGTGAGTCTCCGAATAACATTACTTTATATAGCCGCATATAGTTCTTCTAGATTATAAAAAGACAAAGCCCTCTGTTCCATTACTTTTTGAAACCTGGGTAAAAAGAGGCTTGGTCTTCCTTCTACAAACTCGAGTATGTAACACTGCAATGCAAGGAACCTAAACGAAAAAAAAATCACAATACAATAGTAAGAGAGAAAAGCATATACATGCCAGGATCAAGCTTCAGGCTGGATTTTATCTCCATGATCTGTTGCACATGGGTAAAGTTATGTAAGTGCCACCCAGCCTGACACCGAATTTCCTCCTACAACAACCCTCGAGTCCCAGGGGGAGTTCCAGTTAAGTACGAGCGTACGACACACTATCCCAGATATTATATAGCATCCATTACCGATCATGATTTCTTATATATCATCAACATTTGACTCATAGTGTGGTAATTAATTTCCTAAAGAATCTTTTCTTCTACGGCATTTCAGCAAGAATTTTTGTAACTCACCGTACTTTTCTTCCTTCCAGGGTGAATAATATGATTTTCTTCGGTGTAAGGTTATCGGTTGACCTCCAGAGACTAAATAAGACATCCTAATACAATCTCCTGTAGTGTTCCATGCCAGTGGTATAACTGTTCTAATATGTGGTAAGTTGAAATTGTTATCTGAAGTTCAATTTTGCATGCTCTGCTTTTGCCTAGCCAACTAATGTCACGGTTGTAATTCTCTAAATCTTTGGAATACATGCACACTGCGCGATTATATGTTTTTGGTTATTTGGGGTGGAGATTCTAACTATGTAGTGCTAACCACTGTCTAAATGGCAGCACAAGCACCTGCCAACTTGAAACGCTACGAGAGCTTAGCCAGTGCCTTCTATCGTGTAAGATGTGATAACACAAGCAACCTCTATAAACCACCGGCGCGGCAGAGCGCGCCAACTCCTCTAGTATTCCTTAAATATAGTATAAGTACACTCACTATGAGTCATATATCATATGACATTGTTTGTATTGTAACAGACATCTAGAGAAGTGATGAGATTAAGTAATAAGCTACAGAACAAGCGAATTTTGTATATATGTCTTGATACCTCCATAATATATGTGTCTTCTCTTTAGTTAATTCGTATATACTGGTATAGTATAAGCATGGTAATTGTGGGAATCTACACGGAGGTCTCTGTGTTGTGGCCGGCATATGGCGGGCCAGGCGCAGGTGCTGGCGGCTTGGGTGCGGGCGGCTTGGGAGTGGGCGCGGGCGGCTTGGGTCCCGGTGGCGAGGGCGTGAGGCCGCAGCGGATCATGCAGACGATGCTCTTCTGGTCGCAGCTGATGCAGCAGAGCGGCAGGTCGGGGCCCTTGCCCATGCACCCAAAGACGCAACTCATCGCGGTGGTGAAGCACCCCATCATGCACTGCATCATCCCGTCGAGCTCCGGATCAGCCTTATCCGCCACTGGGTGCTTTGCTCCTGCTGCGACCACGGGCCTCGCGGCGGCCTGAAGGTCAGCAAGGCCGGCTAGGGTCATGAGGACCAGGAGGAGGAGGGCAGAATTGGTGCTAGCCATGCTGGTGCTGCGGTGTATAGATCGATGGATACAAATGCGTATTGATTAAATGGTTTATATAGGGGAACTTGCAGGCTTTAGCATGGTGTATCTCGCTGGACTTGCATTTTTGGTGTGTACTGTAGTTGCTTTTCCGCGCACGCACACACAATATGGGTGATTAACGTATAGATGCATGAAATCTGTGTGAGCAGAGTAGTATGAATAAATACGTTTCTCCCTCTGTTCATCTATGGCCACTTCGTAATTCGGTCTAACTTTGACCGTCGATTTTATCAACAAAATATATGTTATATTTCACAAGGATATACTGTTGAGTTAAATTTCCTCCCTACTGGACTTGAAGGCTACTCCCATCTTTTGAATGTAATCATTCCCTCTCTATTGATACCTCTTGCTATGTCATGGACCTAGCTGCTGATTTCTGTCTTAGACGCCCGATCATCATGCAGCAAATCACATTACGCTAAGAAGTTGATTATCTTATAATTGATTTGTGATGCCCTAAATTTGCCAGCATTATCACGCTTCTTACACGAAACAGGCATTATCACGCTTCTTGGAGGATGGCTGTGCAAAGGTCAGTTAACAGAAATAATTGGCCAGTCGTCTTCTAGGAAATCACAGGTGAAAACATGACTGATCTTTCTTAAGATACTACATGCTTAATTGTGAACGTAGTTGCCTTTTTGCAGAGCATACTGCATAAGCATGCTGTTATTTACTCTGTGTACTGTCAACTTCAGGCCTGTCTATATTCTGCTTCACACGTTGCAGCCAGGCATAGGGGTTTTGTTTTCTATTTGGATACTAGTAATTCATTCTCTCCTAGCCAAATTTCTCACATTCTTGATGAGCTTCCCATCTCTTTGACCAAAGAGGTTAGTAATATTTGACCAATGATCCATGCTCGTGCCCTGCTCTTACCTATCGTCTTCAGTGGTTATCCTATCTTTTTTCCATTTTTGTGGTGCAAGTCGAATGCCATTTGCTTTGGTAATCATTTGATTACCCTAAAACTTCTTGACCACGTGATTTCTAAGAACCCGATTTTCAACTTGCAGCCAAATAACCTGAGGCTTAAGAGGGTCATGATCAGTATGATTTGTGTCTGTATTTGATATATTTGTTTTGTTTAAAGTATTAGATCATTTGAAGTCTCAGGGAATGACAAGGTTAGTATGAAGGGAACTCTTTGATCTCTATTTTAATTATCGTAAACACGTCTCTTATGTGTCACAGCTGTAATAGGTAAACAATGGTGGTAACAAGATATGCCTGTTTATCATTGACCCGATATCATCTTTACTTGCTCCAATCATCGGCAGGTTGAATTCACAAGGATCTTGCATAGCCCTGTCGAATAGTAGATTATTCTGTACAGTATATGATGCAGCTTAGCACTTCAGCTATACAAGTAACTCAGGCTTTAAAGATCATTCTCCTGAGAGTCTGAGACATAATATGAACGATTTGTAAGCTAAAAATTTAGAAAATTGGTGTAGCAATCAGATTCAACAAGATAGATTGTTTACCGTCATTAACTTAAATAACACGGTGCAACTAATTCACAAATATCCAGCCTGACATTGGTAATTTGAATTGGATCATATATCCATTTTCCTTTGTCGGTGATTTTCAGTTCATGAACACACTATCTGCTGACATGATTGCTTGTTGAGAGGGGCATCATTAACTCTTGAACTGTAGCCTCAGTTAAAAAGAATGTTGTTTCCTTTGCCCGATGCTGTGTTAACACCCTGCTGGGTGGTCGATGATGATATCAGTGGCAATGATTCTTGAGAAGTTGGCAGATAAGCATGATCTATCTGTTCTGGTAAGTCCGCCTGCTCTAACTTGATTGGTAGCCATTCTCATTCATGGCATGTAAATGTATGATTTGGATTTGAGCATAGAGTTACTGCATTTCTAAATATTTTTTTGATCCTTGGAGTGAACGCTGTGTTTTACTCACAACCTATAGACTCGAAAGGTTCAGTCGTGTTCCTTTCTTGGTTAATTTTGAAAAAAAGGATCTGAGAGACATGATTTTTTTTCCAGATTATGCATACCATGCAAATCATCTGTTTATCCAGCGTCATGGTGTTATCTTGTGAAGAGAGTCTTGTTCTTTGTATCTGTTACCGTGTTTCATAATTTATGGGTTTAGTGTTTTGATTTTCGTTTCGGAGTACAACCTGATACTCCCCATTTCCAACAAAGGTATCCCTCTCCGATGATGTTGCTGTTATCTAGGTTCGACTAGCATCATTCATATTTCTTCTTATAAATCCTACTTTTTCCAAATGCACAAGTGGAATGAATATCAAGATCTATGTTTATATTCACCTTGCAGGTGACAAAGGAGAACCACAGGCCAGTTCAAATTGACCACGTCGCATCGAGGTTTGGCCAACCGCCACAGTCCCATTTAATTTAGCACCTATTGATGACGCTCTCCAACTCAGTATTCATAGGTGAAAGAATCAATCCACCAATGGCAAAAAAATGTTTGTCTGATTTTGACACTCCAGGTTTATATTTTCATGTACAAGTATCTTTGTTACTTATGTGGTGTTCGGTCTCATCTTTTATTGTGAACAGAAACCCTTTTTTTTGCGAGTGTACAGAAAACCCTTATTTAGCTCTTCATTATGTTGTAAAAGAAGGGGTTATTTTCCTCAAGTAAATGCTAATGAATCTAATGAGAGAGCTAAAGAACGTTATATTTCAATATGCGGCGACAAAATAAATTTGAAGAACCATGGAACCACCCGGCCATTCAACTAGTACATATAAATGAGCTACCATTACATATATTTGTAGTATCACACGAATGTACATAAATTCCTTAAATATAGTATAAGTGCACTCACTATGAGTCATATATCATATGACATTGTTTATATTGTAACAGACATCTAGAGAAGTTATGAGATTAAGTAATACTCTAAGTCATAGAACGAGCGATTTTTGTATATATCTCTGGATACCTCCATCATACATGTCTTCTATATACTGGTATATATATGCATGGTAATTGTGGGCGTCTAGATGGAGGTCTCTATGATGGGGGCGGGTATGGCGGGCCGGGTGCCGGTGCTGGCGGCTTGGGCGAGGGTGGCTTGGGAGTGGGCGAGGGCGGCTTGGGAGTGGGCGTGGGCGGCTTGGGACCTGGTGGCGAGGGCGAGAAGCCGCAGCGGACCATGCAGACGATGCTCTGCTGGTTGCAGCTGATGACGCAGAGCGGCAGGTCGGGGCCCTTGCCCATGCACCCAAAGGCGCAGCTCATCACCGTGGTGACGCATGCGATCATGCACTGCATCATCCCGTCGAGCTCCGGATCAGCCTTACCCGTCACGGGGTGCTTCGTTCCGGCTACCTCCATGTGCCTTGCAGCGACCTGAAGGTCAGCGAGGCCGGCTAGGGCCACGAGGACCAGGAGGAGGAGGGCGGAGTTGGTGCTAGCCATGCTGGTGTTGCGGTGGATTGATCGATGGGTACAATTGTGTTGTGATAAGACGGTTTATATAGGGGAGCTTGCGTGGTGTATCTTGCTGGACTTGCATTTTTGGTGTGTGCTGCAAGTTGCTTTTCCGGGAACGCACACACACGATACGGGTGATTAGCGTATGGATGCATGAAATATGTGTGAGCACTGAGCAGAGAAATATGAATAAACTCGCTACTCCCTCTGTTCATCTATGGCCACTTGGTAATTCGGTCTAACTTTGACCGTTGATTTTACCAACAAAATATATTTTATATTTTACAAGATCGAGCTGTACCCGGTCCCTGCTGTAGTTTAAGATCAAGAAATAGTTTCCTGACAAAACAGAACGGCTATTGTATTCAAGCTCGAATTGGTCTCATAATTGTCTTGCAATCTTTAAATTTAATTTGAGGTGCACCTCACATATGGTTATAAACCAATTTGCATGCAAATTGTGAACAAGATCTATTATATTTGCTTAAATCAATTATCATGTACATTCTGAAAAAAATATCTTCTATTAGAACAATTATTAACCCCTTTGAACAACTCTGGGTAGCAATCATTATTTCCTCTACAATAAAGATACATAAAAAGAACCTAGGAGGATGGCAGCTGGATGGTAGCTCGCATGACTTACAAATGATTTCTTGATTAATACCTAATATCCTGGCTGTAGAGGAGTTACCTAGCAAAGTTATGTTTTCCTCAGTGCAGCAATAGAAGCTTGGGATGTAGAGTTCTATGTCAAAGTTGACGACAACATTAATGTTGACCTGTGACGACAACATTAATGTTGACCTGCTAACTTAGGTTTCACTTTTTGTATGTAAATTTTCCTATTGCTGATTTATTTGTGTCAGCTTCTTTTTTGCCAATTCCTTACAATTGTTCATTAGCTAGGTTAATTGAAATGCTCGGAGGCCGAGGTCAAGGATTGTACATGGGATGCATGAAATCTGGAAATGTCGTCAGTGAAGAGTATGTACTTTACTTCCCATCACCACCATCATTATTTTGTATTCATATAACACTGGGTAGTATCTCTTGAGCTCCAACTAGACCATCCATTCTTTAAGTGAAAGCAGCATCTACCTTCTGGGGTTAAATCAGTATTGATCCCTCCAGGCTGATAGCCTTCCTATGTTTGTGGACATAGTGGAGTGCATATTGAGCATATGAATCATTTTATCCAAGCAAATTTTCAATTTCATTAATTAACTTATGATTTTGAGGAATAGCTACCGTGATACTCACATCTCATGAATTTGAGAAAATAGTATGTAGCAGTGCATTCTTAACTATACTTCCTTTATTCTGATAGTGCGGTTTGAATTTTGTGTTGTTTCGTGCTTTTGTTAATCAATCATTGAACAAGTGTGCCAATCTGAATTTCAGGAAGCAGCAACGGTGTGAACCTGGCCTGTTCATACTATGTCTACTCTAATGCTCATGCAACTAAATGCGTAACAACTGGCTCATAGATCAGCTAAAATATCCCATATGCTACAGATAATGTTGCACAACTTTTTTTGTTTGCTTTGCTCGGAAATTATAGGTGATCTTGTAGATTCTATTCTGGGGCATGCGAATAGACTTGTAAGAGACATTAAGCTGCAGTTAATTTTGCATCATGTGCTTGTAAGATGTAATTGCCGAGATTCCGTTATATCCTTAGTAAATGCACTGCCCATAGAAGTAGCCACCTAGGTGAAACTGGTACTTCCGGTTCTGGAAAACAGTGATACGACTCAAACGTATCTATAATTTCTGATGTTCCATGTTGATATTATGCCAATTGCTACATGTTTTATATACACTTCATAGCATTTTTATTCATTTTCTGGGACTAACATGCCACAGTGCTTCTTGTTTTCTGCTATTTTTGTATTTCAGAAAAGTTGTTCTGGAAATATTCTCGGAATTGGACGAAACAAAAGTCCAGCTTCCTATTTTTCTGTCACGTACACGGAGTCCAAAGGAGGTACGAAGACGGGCACCGAGCCAGCCACACCATGTGGTGGCGCGGCCCCCTTCTGACCGCGCGGTGACGTGGTGTGGGCCCCTGGGGTGCCCACCGATATCGCCCTTCCGTCTATATATTGCCCCGACGCGAAAACCCTAAAAGACCCGTCATATTCCACGAAAAGTTCCGCAGCTTCGCCGCCATCGAAGACAAGTTTTGGGGGTCAGAAGTTCCTGTTCCGGCACCCTGCCGGGACGGGGATTGACTCCGGAGCCATCTCCATCGACTCCACCGCCTCCACTCACCGCCTCCACTTCGACTCCATGATGGTTTGTGAGTAGTTCCCCATGGACTACGGGTTCTTGGCTGTAGCTAGTTGGTACTCTCTCCCATGTACTTCAATACAATGACTCATGAGCTGCCTTACATGATTGAGATCCATATGATGTAATTGGTGTTGTGTTTGTTGGGATCCGATAAATTGTGTAATTGTAATCAGATTGTTCATCATGTTATCATACTATTGTTTATTTAAGATCTTGCATACTCTCCGGTACTTGTGGTTACCCTGATCCAAGTAGTTGCATGTATCTCCAAGAGGGAATATTTATGCTAGATAGTGGATTCATGCCTCCAGTAATTGTGGATGTGTGTTGCCACTAGGGGTAAAACAACAATGCTTTGTCCAAGGATAATTGTGTTGTTTACATTATGCACTTTACTTAATGCAATAATCTGTTGCTTGCAACATGTTAACCTGAAGGTGGATTATTAGTCATAGATGCAGTGGGATAACGGTCTATGTATCTTGTTGTAATGCCCAATTAAATACTACAGTAAACTTTATCTTATCATAGCATGTATTGTCATGCCCTCACAATTTTATCAATTGCCCAACTGTAATTTGTTCACCCAACACATGTTATTTGTTTGGAGAGTTACCACTAGCGTAGATAGCTGGGAACCCCGGTCCATCAGTCATCATCATTGCTCTACCGTCAACTACGCACCGGAATATTTTCTGGTGCCATTGGCTCTGTGTTACTGCTACTGCTGCTGTGTTACTGTTACTATTGCTCTCATATTACTGCTGCTTTCACATCACCCCTGTTACTAGTGCTTTTCTAGGTGCAGCTGAATTGACAACTCCGCTGTTAAGGCTTATAAGTATTCTTTGTCTCCCCTTGTGTCGAATCAATAAATTTGGGTTTTACTTCCTCGAAGACTGTTGCGATCCCCTATACTTGTGGGTCATCAAACAACACATCATCAAAAATTGCTATAGAAAGGTTTTTTCGTGATGTGTTGTTTCAGAAAGCACTATCTTTTCAATGAAATAAAACACAAAGGTCCTTTGCGTTTTCTCTAAAAAAAACAAATTCTGATTTTGATAAGCTCACATCCCTTGGAAAGATAACAAAATGCACTATCAAACTTCGTTTGGAAATCTCAAGAACTGGGAGGGAAAATACCAAGATGCGAGAGGTGTGAAACCTACCAAAGTGTAGATTCGTCAAAACTCTCAACATCAAAAAACGCAGCAAGGCTTCCATACAAAGATCACAACAAGCACCAAAACCTCACACAAATAAAATCCAAATAAAAACCAAGTTGATGTCAAGGATGCAAAAGATTTGAGATCTTTAGGAACGCTAGGATTAGGGGTGAAAACGGAGCGGATACGGTCGAATAGTAGTGAAACCATGTCCGTGACCATATTTTTTCCGGATACGGAGTCGGAGCGGATAGTGTGCGGATACGAATACGGAATCGGATCTTGTCGGTTACGAATATGGATCAAATACGGTTCGGTTGCGGATAAACATTTTGTCGGATGTCGCATTGAAAATAGGACAAGTATATAGCAGATAATATGAACTAACTTACTCCAAATTAACTCTATGTATTGTGATATACTAAGATAGATCATGTTTTCATACTCATATTTCCATTTCCAAGTGGCTACTTAATTTTGCCCTTGAATGACCTAAGGGTGCTCCCAAAAATGTGTTCACAAATATCGTAGTGACTTGAGCAAAGACTTTTTAAGAGTTGTGTAAGTACATAAGTTTTATCTTGCCCAACAACTCAGGTTCGAGGTATTACTTGTCGGATATTACACCGGATATTTGTCGGATATAACTGTGAAATATGGTATATCTTCGGATACGGGCGGATATTAGTAAAATCACATTATTTTCCGTATCCGTTAGTTACTATCCGTATCCATGACCGTATCCGGCAACTATCTGACCGTATCCGTATTTGCCTTCCGTGAAGCTCCGGTGGGTCGGTCGGTCGGAAATAATCCGTACCGTTTTCACCCTAGCTAGGATCACGCTACTCACTCGAAAGCACCATTCGATATTAGAGCTGTATATTCTATAACCGGGTCTTGCAACTAACATCATGATATCAGTAAAACAGAAATCATATCAAGTTTATACCTTTGTCATACATTTTTCATTTGTGCTAGATGATGACAATTTTGATCTTTCAAGTTGGACCACCTTATTTGACATGATTGCGCTTGCTTGATGAAGACTCGTAAAATGCTCTGCATAAACCACTCCTGGAGAGACTCTCTTAGGCATATTTTCACCTGACTGTTATTGCAAAAGGATGAAAAGATTCAAGCGTATGATGCCTTTGATACGTTTCTCTCGAACTTGCACATCACAACCTTGATGGCGATCATCATTTGACGTCATTCTTTCATGGGTTATATAATATCTTAATTTCCATGCGAGTCCATTGGAATATATAAAAAACCCAGAGAGTACCAGCAAATACATAGATCATGATTTAGTTCACGAAACTATATTGACAATTGCTTACCATACCATGAGATTACTTTATCCTATTTGACATATTTTCAAGATTTATGTATTAATAACCTTGAATCCAATCTTTCGCATTTTGTCTTGATCAACTTTTTATATTTTCTTCGTTTTTCATTATGATGGTGTCTTCAAGTTAACATAAATCCTCAAGCAGTTTCGAGATCCACATTTGGTGCAGCCCATCGACGCAGGCATATTCTTTTACATAAATCATGCAAATTTATATATTAAAAATGTTTTCAAAGAAGTTATTTCTGGAAAAATACTATAATTCAAAAGAATAGCTCACTAGAAAAGCACTCATATAATTTTAAAGAACAAAAGAACAAGAAAAAAGAAACATGGACGGAAAACAAAAGAAAATGAAAAGAAAGGAAAAGAAGAAAAATAAGAAAAAAGGAAAGGAAAGGGAGAAGGAAAACCTGAGCGGTAAAAAGAACATGGAAAACGAAACAAAACGAAATAGATAATGGAAAAAGTTATACCTGGGCCGGCCCATCCGGAGGGTTCACCGCTCACGTGAGCGTCAGTGTCGCAGTTGACGCTAGAAGCGTTGTGGATTTGCCAAATGAAGAAAGTATTTAGCCATTGTGGTCTTCCTGCTATTTCGATGGGCGATTTGAGCCCACATTGACCAATAGCAACCACGGGCGATTTGAGTCCAGTGAGACACTTTTGGTTGTTTTGCAGACAGTATTCTTGATGCTACCAACGACAGCGAGATGTAATTCACGAACATTGGAATATTGGGTAGGTCCGTCAAGAATTCTGGCTCGTTTCCTTTGGCGTGTGAGCATGGAGACGACCAGCAGCCATGCATGGACGCACTGGTCAAACTTTATCCAATCTTCAGGTGGTTTCCACTAAGTTTCAGTTCTTGGCAGAAAAAGCACGGCGTCCGCTTCCCACGACCGAACGGCTCCCATGGATGATGATGATTGATGACCACCCACTTGTTCTCGCCGAACCCTTCATCTTCAGCGCGCAACGACTCCCCGGCGGAGCCCATGCCGACGATCGAAACCGGCAGAGCTCGCCGGAAACAGTGCGGCTTCCGCTGGTTTCCGCCCATGACCCGACGCGCGATCACGTACACACGCATGTGACTAGCTAGGTGAGAACGCCGCGTTTTGGCCGTTTCCCGGCGATAAGCCACGGGCGCCGTCGTCCTCGTCATCCTATATCGTCTCATCCTCTTCCACTGAATCTGTATCGCCGTATGTATCCACCCAGAAATCTTGGCGTCGCTCGAAACAGAACAAAAGCCATTGACCCATCGTCCTTCTGCGTGTCCGTATCAACGCGCACTCGCTGCACCTCTCTGAATGTCCCACACTCCCAGAGGTCCGAGTCTGCAGAGCAGAGATGCTTAGTTTAGCTGGTGCTTTCTTTGCGGCTCGCATTATCCGCTGTTGGCCGCCGTGATGAGTGCTCCCGTGAAGAGAATACGATCGAATGGAATTATTGCGGAGTAGGGAACTTGGGTTGGATCGACGGACAGAATATTCAGGCCTGACCCTCTTTTATGGTTTCTGAATCGCAAGTGGGTGCTGCATGAAACAAAACAAAAATCAGTTTTCAATATGAGCTTTTCTCCTTTTATAAAAAAAGAGCTTTTCTCACCTGTTCACATTTCAACCTCGAAAAGTAGCTAGGAAACTGGATAACACTGTCCAATGATATTCATCAACATGCAGCTCTACATCAAGATCTGTGTATCTCACTTCTCTTACTTCCATAGCAACTTATTTTTTTGGTTTCTGTCAAAGCGGACAGCATGTGGAGTTGAAACTATGTAGGTCATCGGAACATTATAACTTCAACAAGTACTCCCTCCGTTCAAAAAATTGAGACATCCTTTTGTGAACGGAGGGAGTAGGAAATAGTTCCAAGTCTTTTTCAAAAAAAGGAAACAGTTCCAAGTTGTTGGTGCCATATAAATATACTAGTTGAGTGCACGTGCGGGCCATCGCCCATTTCTCACGTGTAAAAATAAAATGCACATAAATATTTGTGTCTAGAAAAGATATCCACACAATATTACAAACTTCAAATATGTTTGTAACCATTACAATTTAAAAAATATGCCACTATTGGGACACATGCATGATCGTGAAGATTGCTGCTCAAATTTGGTCGAGCAACTTCAACTACTAAGCAGTTCCTTGTAGTCTGTGGACTATATTACATGTGGTCGTTACTAAGGATTCGGTTCTTTTTCGTTGCACTAAATTATTGTTTGAGTCCCTTCCCTTGTTATTGATTGTGAGGACCGTGATGTTGCTCTCCACAGTGGCTCGGGACAGCGTGATGTAGAGCAAAGTGAAACCCGGTTTCGATAGGTACATGCCAACAATCAGGTGGCAAAATATCTCACTATTCTTACTTTCATAGCACCTTCTATTTTTGGTTTCTCTCGGACAGAACAACAACAACATGTGGAGGTGAAACTACACAGGTCAAAGATTCAAAAAAAAAAACTACGCAGGTCACCGAAACATTAGAGCATCTCCACCGGGGCCTCTAAAGGACCCCCAAAGGCCTTTTGGGGGGCCGGACACCAAAAACGCCCACCAGCGGCACTCCCCGAAGCCTCGCCCCGAGCGATTTTGTGTCCGGCACCCCCAGGAGGGCCTCCATGACAGCGGTGACCCGCCCGTCATACACACGACGCGCCTGTCCCGTGTTAATGAAGACTGTGCAGGAGGCCGTTCCGCCGCGTTTAATGTCGAGACGACGAGACGGCGCCACGACTGTCATCACGCGTCGCAATAACGCCGTGCCCGTTCCTGGCGGGCGCAGAGCGAAGCGACGCGTCACAATAACGCCGCGCCGCTTCCAATGGCGCAGACGGAAGCGACGCGTGCTGGAGTCGCAGCGGCAGGCCGCGGCGGCGCCCTGCAGACGCTTCGTCGGCGTCAATGCGCGGCCAGGCGAAGCGGTGGCCGCGTTAATGCAGGCCACCCAACCCCGCTCCTCCGGCCGCCTTTAAAACCCGACGCAGCGCAGCCCTGCTCTCCTCACACCATCACTTCTCCCTTTCTCTCCCTCTCCCTCAAGAACATAGGCCGCCATGGCGGGCAGCCCGGCGGGCAGCAATGCCACGAGCAGCTGGAGGAACTCCGGCGTCGCAACGAGGAGGTGGAGATGGCCAAGGCGTTCCAGCGAGGCATGTGGCGCGAGGAGGCCGAGAACGCGCCTCCCTACGTGCTCTCGCTGGAGACCGCGCGGCTGAGCAGCCGCCACCAGCTGCCGGTGGACGACGACGCCACCCTTCCAGACGGGTGGGTGAGGAGCGCCGCCAACATTCCGGTGGCGCCGCGGCTCAGCGGGCAGGACCGCGTCGAGTTCCTCCGGCGCAAGTGGACGGAGATGCCGTACGAGCAAAAGGACGACCCCAAGTACTCCATCTCGGCGTCCTACTGGCACGCCGTGGTGAACAAGGAGTACGAGGCGCGTCGTAGCGGTCGACGAGAGCCAACGCCGGAGTTGTCCTCAACGGACGACGAGCGTGACGGCGAGGACGGCGACGACAACGACGACGACGACCCCGAGCTGCCCGATCTGCCTCTACAACCGGCTACATCTTGGGCAGCAGCGTCGCTGTCACCGAAGAAAGGGGCGGCACAAGCCGAAGAGGCTTCCCATCAAACGCCCCGCCGCATGTCACGGCGGTGAATCGAAAACGACGCGCCGGCGAAACCAGAAGCCTCAGCCGGCTCAGCCGAGGCTACGGACGTTCCTCAAGGACGGAGCCCTTGATCTGGGGGAACCGGCAGGAACGTTTCTAAAGGCCGTAGCCGATGGGAACGGAAGATGCAATCCCGGCGCCGGATCATCAAGGCATGCAAGTCTCTTGATGATTCTTTGGCTGGTTCGCATCTTCCTCTCCTTCGGCCGGCCATGAAGCAGCATCTCTTCTCCTCGCCGGCGCGTGTATTGGTTGGCGAGAAGCTGCATAGGCCCCCTTGTCTCCGCCTAGTCTAGGTTTAGTTTGTTAAATCTCGTTTAAATTCAAAATTGTAAGTTTGTTAAATCTCGTTTGAATGAAGTTTGAATAAATGAAAATTACAAATACATGCGGCGTACTTCTCTCCGCCTAGTCTAGGGTCTACGCATCCTTCTTCTTCTTCTTGGAGGCCGAAGCTTCCGCGTGATCGCCGTCTTGGCGAGGACGCTTGGGGGCTTGGCTTCTCGACGTCGCCGTCGTAGCCGTCCTCGTCCTTGTCATCGACGGCCGCGTCCTTGGCTGCGGGCGCGACCTCGCTCTCCTCCCCGCCGGCTGCCTCCTCCTCGGGGGTTCCATGCGGGTTCAACACCTCGTACGGAGATGCGGGGGCTGCCTCGTTCCCGTCGGGCGTGTCGTCCTCCTCCTCGTCGTCCTCCTCCTCTGCGGGGGTATCCACGTCCGACGAGGAACGCGGCGAAGGGGTGTCGTCGAGCCCGTAGAAGAGATCGAGTTGCTCGACTTCTGACGGCGATGGCTCGACGGAAGAAACAGAATCCGAGCCATTGCCGCTCGAGGATGACGACACCGGTGCTGCGCCTTCGCCGCCGGACTCCTCGCTGGTGGCGCCATGCCACATCTCCGGCTTACCCCACTCGGCCATGTCGTACCAAACGAATAGAATGAGATCGACGTGCGCCCGCGAGGATGGTTAGATATTGCTGCCAAGCGGCGACGGTTGCACGCCCACACGAACCGGCGGCGGTTGCCGTAACGCGGAGCGACGCGGCGGTTGCCGGCGGCGGTTCGTGCGCCCGCAAGGTGTTCGACAGTTTGCTCAAAATTTGGGCTGTTTGAGGGGTTGGCCTTTGGGGAGTGCCGCTGTGGGCGGCCTCCAAATGTTGCCCGGACACATGTCCGGCACCCCCAAAGGAGGCCCAATTGGGGGTGCCGGACACACATTTAGAGGCCCCGGTGGAGATGCTCTTATAACTGCAACATGTAGGAAATGGTCTCAGTTTCATCTTTAGAACAAAATCTAAGTCGATTTAGATACTTTTTTTTGTCTTAACCAGTTGTGACATATATACAGTTGTTTGAACTGATTGTCATATAGTTGTCTCATCTAATTTATATCAACCCACTTTTGCTCAATACTGAACAGAGATATAGGGCGGTTTAGGACTTCGACTTAGGCATAAAAATATCCCAACCAACTTATATTTGTTAAAAAAATTAGGCTCAGTTTGGCAGCTTGTAAAATCAAAGTATTTCAAAACCATGGTCTTTCACTGGCTGACCAAGGCATACTTCACTTTTTGCAAAATCACGGTTTTTGGAAAAAGTTGTGTGGACTTCTACTTCAATACAGTGAAAACAACTCAGTTTTTGGAAAACCATGGTATTTTACTGTAGCCAAATAGCTCAATTTATTTCAAATTAAAGTTTTTCTAGAAACAATGGTATTTCAAGAATACTTTAGAAAAAAATACTTTGCATCCAAATATGGCCTTAATTTTTGTGAAATGTAACACAAAGGATGCTTGGGCAATACTCGGATGGCCTTGATTGGTTGAGCTTAATTTTGGCTTTGACTTATATAAGCCACAAAATCATCTAAAGAGGTGTTTTTGATTATGACTTTTGTAAATGTCAAGTAAAAAAGGCAAAAGACGAAAGCCAAAAGCACCAATACAACTGCTTTTGTGGCTTATAAGTCAAAAGACAAAAGCCAAAAAGAAGCACGACCAAACATGGGATATGACTGAATAGCTCGCAGTAGAGTCTTGCCGCTTCCCTAAAAAAAACATATTCACTGAATTTCTACATCTACAAAATTGAAAAAAACCATGTAGAAACAAAATTTCTGAATATGACAATCGTACAAAAACAATAGTCTTCAAATCAAGGAAGCGTGGAGATACACGTTTGGTGGGGCCCAACTAACATTACCCTCGGCTACTTGGTACGGAAGCGGACCATGCATGAGTCTAACTCGCTGCCCTGGTTTCTAGCTACACATGCATTGCTCCCAACTCCGTAAGGTCCAATTAGGAACGATACATACTGGCTTGCATTTTTACGAAGTCCGTGTGCTGTCTAAGTGGAAGATGCACGACAAAATTGGCCACGGATGAGTAGACAAAATAATTCATATATTGTGACAAAACATAGGACAACCGCACGCTGGATTCAGAGTCAACTTGCCTAACATGCTGACCATATTTTTCTTCAGACATTCGCTTCAAGCGAGGCAAACAAAAGCATCGGGAATTCTGTTATCGGTGGCATTGGTCAGAACTCAGAAAGCGGCGGGCCGTTTGGCTCGAAACCATTTTGTTGCTAATCATTCACTCGCGACCATGCATGTCGGCACGGCCAGAATGTAGCTCCTCCGCATGGTGCCATGGCCCATGGCTGGCTCCATGTCACGCATGGTCTCGTCCTCCTCTTGTTGTAGTACTTCCCGCCAGATTTCGAGTCAAACTGGTCTCTTTTGGTCTCTTTCTTCGCCCGTTGACGCGCCGCTCCGCCGCGCGGGATGGACTCCACAGTCCACGCCGATGCCGACGGCTCGACGTACGTTCCTTATAATCGCTTGCGATCAGTCCGATCAAATGGGGAAGAATAGGAGCAAATCTGCACCTGAAATGGTGCCTTGCAGGAGCAGCACCCGATACACCTCAGTACCACTGCTGCCCGTTCTGGCAGCCGTAGTGGTGGCACTGCTGACGCCGGCCGCGGCCGCCGGCGTGGCAGGTGCCTCGGTGCGGGCCGTGCACCTGGAGGCTCTGCTGGCGTTCAAGAAGGGCGTCACCGCCGACCCGCTCGGCGTGCTGTCCAACTGGAAGGCAGGGGCAGGTGGCGGCGTGCCGCGTCATTGCAACTGGACCGGCATCGCCTGCGACGGCGCGGGCCGCGTCACGTCCATCGAGCTGATCGAGTCCGGGCTCCGTGGCGTTCTCACGCCGTTCCTCGCCAACATCTCCACGCTCCAGGTCCTCGACCTCACCAACAACGCCTTCGCCGGCGCCATCCCGTCGCAGCTCGGCGGGCTCGGCCAGCTCGAGGGGCTCATCCTCACCCAGAACGGCTTCACGGGCGGCATCCCGCCCGAGCTCGGAGACCTGGGCAGCCTGCAGCTCCTGGACCTCTCCAACAACTCCCTCGCCGGCGGCATCCCAAGCCGCCTCTGCAACTGCTCCGCGATGTGGGCGCTCGGACTCGAGGCGAACAACCTCACCGGCCAAATCCCCTCCTGCATCGGAGACCTGTCGAACCTCGAGATATTCCAGGTCTACATCAACAATCTCGACGGCGAGCTGCCGCCGTCGTTTAAAAAGCTCACGCAGCTCAAAACGCTGGATGTCAGCTCAAATATGCTGTCCGGACCGATCCCTCCGGAGATCGGAAACTTCTCGCACCTCTGGATCGTCCAGCTTTACGAGAACAGCTTCTCCGGCGAAATCCCGCCGGGGTTCGGCCGGTGCAAGAACCTGACGCGGCTCAACATATACAGCAACCGGTTCACCGGCGCGATCCCTCGCGAGCTCGGCGAGCTCACGAACCTCAAGTTGCTGCGCCTGTACGACAACGCGCTCTCGTCCGCGATCCCGAGCTCGCTCGGGCGGTGCACGTCTCTGGTGTCGCTCGGGCTGTCCATGAACCAGCTGACCGGCTCGATCCCGCCGGAGCTCGGCGAGCTCCAGTCTCTCCAGACGCTGACGCTCCACTCCAACCGGCTCACCGGAACGGTCCCGTCGTCTCTGACGAGTCTTGTCAACCTGACGTACCTGTCGCTCAGCGACAACAACCTGTCCGGCCGGCTGCCGGAGAACATCGGGTCGCTCTCGAATCTCCAGAAGCTTGTCATCCATGGCAACTCGCTCTCCGGACCGATTCCGGCGAGCATCGTCAACTGTACGTTGCTCTCCAACGCGAGCATGGCGTCCAACGGTTTCTCAGGGCACTTGCCTGCTGGCCTTGGCCAGTTACAGAGCCTCGCATTCCTGTCAGTGAGCATCAACTCGCTGGCCGGAGACATACCGGAGGATTTGTTCGACTGCGGCAGCCTTCGCACGCTGGACTGTCAGAGAACAGCTTCACCGGCGGGCTGAGCCGCCGCGTTGGCCAGCTCGGCGAGCTCACAAGGCTGCAGCTGGTGGGGAACGCTCTGTCGGGCACGATACCGGAGGAAATCGGCAACCTGACGAACCTCATCGATTTGAAGCTCGGGGGAATCGTTTCACTGGCCGTGTCCCGGCGAACATCTCCAACCTGTCGTCTTCCCTTCAGGTGCTTGACTTGATGCAGAACCGCCTCGACGGCGTTTTACCCGAGGAGCTTTTCGAGCTCCGGCAGCTCACCATCCTCGACGTCGCGTCGAACAGGTTCAGCGGCCCGATTCCCGCCACCGTGTCCGATCTCCGGCTGCTCTCCCTCCTCGACCTGTCGAACAACATGCTGAACGGCACATTCCCCGTCGGGCTCGGTGGCCACGACCAGCTTCTCAAGCTTGACCTCTCCCACAACCGCCTCTCTGGCGCGATCCCCGGCGCGGCGATCGCCAACATGAGCACTATGCAGATATACCTCAACCTGTCGCACAACGCGTTCACCGGCCCCGTCCCACAGGAGATCGGAGGCCTCACGATGGTCCAAGCTATCGACCTGTCGAACAACCAGCTCTCCGGCGGCGTCCCCGCGACGCTCGCCGGCTGCAAGAACCTGTACTCGCTCGACCTCTCTGCCAACAGGCTCGACGGCGCCTCCCGGACGACCTCTTCCCGCAGCTCGACCTCCTGACGAGCCTCAATTGTCTCACAATGACCTCGCCGGAGATATCCACCCCGACATCGCCGCGCTGCAGCACCTACGGACGCTGGACGTGTCGAGCAACGAGTTCGGCGGGGTCATACCGCTGGCGCTGGCGAACATGACGAGCCTGAAGGATCTGAACTTCTCGTCGAACCGCCTCGAGGGTCCTGTGCCGGACGCAGGCGTGTTCAGGAACCTGGGCATGTCGAGCGTGCAGGGCAATGTCGGTCTCTGCGGGTGGAAGCTCCTCGGCCCTGCCACGCCGCCGCCGGCACAAAGTGGTCGTTCTCGAGGACAAGGGTAGCCATACTCGTCGTGCTGCTGGTGCTGGCGTCGCTGCTGCTATTTTTTCTCGTGGCGATTGTACTTATAGGCTACCGGTGGTACAAGAAGAGGAAGGTCGCGTCTGAAGGCTCCAGCCATCTGTCAGAGACCTTCCCGTGCCGGAACTGAGGAGGTTCACCTACGGCGAGCTGGACACGGCCACCGGATCGTTCGACCAAGGCAACGTGATCGGGAGCAGCAGTCTGAGTACTGTGTACAAGGGCGTGCTCGCCGAACCCGAGGGCATGGTCGTCGCCGTGAAGCGGCTCAACCTGGAGCAGTTCCCGGACATGTCCGACAAGAGCTTCCTCACGGAGCTCAGGACGCTGAGCCGGCTGAAGCACAATAACCTGACACGGGTGGTCGGGTACGCGTGGGAGGCCAGCAGGATGAAGGCCCTGGTGCTCGAGTACATGGACAACGGCGACCTGGACGGCGCGATACACGGCCCGGACACGCCGCCGCGGTGGACAGTGGCGGAGCGGCTGCGCGTGTGCGTCTCGGTTGCGCACGGGCTCGTGTACCTGCACTCCGGCTACGGATTCCCATCGTGCACTGCGACGTCAAGCCGTCCAACGTCCTGATGGACGCCGACTGGGAGGCGCGCGTCAGCGACTTCGGCACGGCGCGGATGCTGGGCGTCCACCTGATGGACGCGGTGGCGCCCGAATCGGCCGCCTCGTCGTCGGCATTCCGGGG
The DNA here is from genome assembly GCA_947311845.1 of Poa pratensis. Taxonomy (NCBI): domain Eukaryota; kingdom Viridiplantae; phylum Streptophyta; class Magnoliopsida; order Poales; family Poaceae; genus Poa; species Poa pratensis. The sequence goes on from CAMZMU010000107.1 coordinate 54,653,885, forward strand.
CACCGTTGGGTACATGGCACCAGGTACAATCTACAATTCCGAGGTCCGTGATTTCTGCAAGTTCTTCTGAATTCTGAATTTCTGATAACATTTCTTGATGCAGAGTTGGCTTACATGAGGAGCGTCTCGCCGAAGGCGGACGTGTTCAGTTTCGGGATCTTGGTGATGGAGCTGTTCACCAAGCGAAGGCCTACTGGGGCAATCGAGGAGGACGGCGTGCCAATGACGCTGCAGCAGCTCGTCGGCAACACGCTGTCGATGGGCCTCGAGGACGTTGCCGGCGTCCTTGACCCCGGCATGAAGGTGGGCACCGAGGCCGACCTGTCCGCCGCTGCTGACGCGCTGAGCCTGGCCTCGTCGTGCGGCGCGTTCGAGCCCGCGGACAGGCCTGACATGAACGCAGTGCTCTCGTCGCTGCTCAAGATTAGCAGAGTCTGTGGAGGAGACTAGAGCCGCCAAGTTGCAGCATTTGTTCCATGGAAGAGGGGATTACAAATTTTCTAGTCGTTGCATGGCAATTTGTTCTTGTGTGTCATTTGGAGGTTTTGAAAACAATATTTAATCGGCAATGAATCGTTACTCATTCTTGGTCCGTCGCCAATGGATTTGCTCCCTCGTACAACAAAGACATATATCTTGTCCACTCAAATGACCGGATCCAAAAACATGTATAGCCGTATTCTCAGTTAAGAGTTAACCGTGTTTCACAGATTCCAAGTCATGAAAATCAAGAAAGATGATCGAGCTATTACAAATATAACAAGTTCTCAGGTTGACGCAAAGGGAACAAATATATAATACTATAACAGTTTGTTTGGTACGATCTTTACGTGTATTTGTGATTTGGCACATCTTGTTAGAGGTCACTACCAATTATTGGTCGAGTAGTGTACTTGCGTCATGTCCATCTATATGTGAACCTATAGGATCACACACTTGAGGAGACCGGAAGAAAGTTTGGATTGATCCATATCTTTTTTGGATCATTTTTTTTTTGGATTATAGTGCTGATGGACATCTAAGGTAGGATCCCATTAGATGGACGCGGACTTTTGGCTCACGGAGACACGCGAGGAGCGAATCTGGACGGCTGTGGCGGCTTCGCGATCGTGGATAAGATAGCATTAATAAAAGATGTAAATAGCAGCGGGGGTTATACGATGGTATACGAGCAGGAATACGCATTTAAGAGGGCGGGTGTGCGTCACTAGGACATGTAGGTACGGGTTGGTGGCCTCGGTCATTAAATTTGACGTTACGTTTTGACTGTGGGCTGCCTTTTTTTTTTGAAAATTTTAACCACGTTGTGCGGGTAAATTTTTTGAAAATTTCGTGATGTCATGTTGCTGGTTATTTTGGCTTCGTTTTGGGCGCTGTCGTTTTGACATTACGGTAATTTTTTTTATTGTTTCAGCACGCTATTTCTTTTCGTGGTGCTGTTTTTCCCTCTGTGTGCGACTAGTTTCTTCGTTCGTGTTGTTTCCTCTTCGCTTCCATCTCTTTGGTAAGAAAAAATGAAACAACAAAAATGCTGGAGTTTAACTACTAGAACGGAGGTACATTCATATATTGGCGATTACACGAAATATAGGTGGAGGTCTACACAAGAGATTAGGTAGCTCGAAGGCGGCGGCGGGCATCGGTGGTCGACGGCGGTGAAGACTTCTGGAAAGGCACTGGGTGATGGCTAGAACCGTGGGAGGACGCGCACGACGGGGTGGACGTGCGGGACACCTTTGTCGTGCACAAGCCACGGATTGACTTGGATGCAACACACAAGGGTGTCTCCCACCCAGTACACGTCGCCGTGGAGGGTGCGGGCTATCGCGTCGTCGAGGATGGCGTAGACGCCCGTCTTGTCGGCGCCGCGACGCATCTTGTACTTGGTGTTGTCGCCGTCGAAGTACTCGGTCAGCATGGTGTAGGTGGCTCGCCAAGTTGACAAGGTCCCACCAAAGACGAAGAACTGGAGCGTGTGGCCCCATGACCATGCGGCAGGGCCGACGAAGTCGACTGGGTGGCCGGCGAGCAGCGGCTCGTCGACGCCCTAGATCTCGAGGTGCTCGTTCGCCATGGAAGATCCTGTACTAGTGTTTGCTCGCAAAATCTGGAAACTACGAGTGGAGCAGGGGAAGCTGAGAGAAGAAGATCTAGATTTTGCTCGCACAAATCTGGAAACTAAATAGGCCAGGAGGAGCAGAAGCGGTGGCTCGTCTGTGTGGGTTCCTTCCGGTGATAAGAACGAAGCGTTGCATTCAATTCTAACCCTGGGGTTGTAAGTTTGTTGACTGACACACAAAACCTACTTTTACGCGTGTGGACGGGTGCAAAGACACGCGTGTAAGTGCGGTGACACGTACCTGGTGTGTGCTTCTCCCATCTTACCTGATTTCGAGTACACACAACATATTTGATTAACCTTTTTTTTAAATGGATGTCTTTTGATGTTGCGAAAAAAATTGTGAGTCTTCATACTAGAAGAAACAACTTGCTTTTTGTGTTTAAACTGACGAAAAGACATTTGCAATAAATAAATAAAAAAACATAAAATGAAATTGCATAACAATAATTGTACACCTGCAGATTGATCGGGTAATAAAAAGTATCGTATACTGTGTTTTGCGCTATTGTGCACTCACATTAGGCCCACTGTAATTGATAACATATAATTTTCTTAAAAAGCCAAGATTTGTTTAAACCCGGAATGATTTACACCCTCACAAAAGACAACGTTTTGACTTTCCCTTCATAATTCAGATGATCCATAATTATTCAAACATGGATGCTAATTCAAAAGTATTTGAAACGAAACTGTCAAGGCAGAGGAAAAAAGTGCCATTTAGTAAATTTAATGGTCAAATGTGTTGTGCTGGTAGAAAATATAACAAACCTAACAATGACAACAAAAGGTGAAAAAAAGGTTGCAAAAGTGCATACATGTAGTAAACTAAAATTGTATGTAAAACTGGAGACCAAATGAAAAACAAAACAGATCGAAAAAAATGCAATTCCTAGATCATATTTATAAATCCGTTACACGAGTGGGGTACAACAAATATTACGATGCCGGCGCGGGGGGGGGGGGGGGGGGGGGGGAACCCGCGGTAATTGTATAAATCTAAAGTGCAACTAAGGTTTTAACGATGGAGAGCCCTGACAGTAGGGAATACGCTTGGAATACAGTAGTCATAGATGATAGCTGGGTTGACTTTGATGCAGCAGACGAGGGTATCCCCAACCCAGTAGACGTCGCTGTGGAGCCTGTCTCACTACACCACGGTAAGAACTTGCCAACACATTTCTGTGGGGAAAGGTGTACCTATACCCACAAACCATCTGTCGGCGTATCTTTGGAGCTATACCAACAGTTTGTTTGTTGGCAGAGATAAAGCTATAGCAACAACACGTCTGTCGGTACAAGTTTTGCTACAAATAACCTGTCGGCATGTATATCACAACGGCTTAACTGTCGGCACAAGATCATCCAGACAGATGAAGTGTCGGCGTAGCTATCCACGTGGCAGGCGGTGAGCCAATCTGAGGAGAGCGGGCGAAATAGGCGCGCGATTGTAAAATTTCGGGCCGAAGGAGGGGACTTAGAATATTTTCGCTCCCATTGCACTCATCCCCTCCTGGACTCGGTCCCAAATCAGACGCTCCTGGACACGTAGCTCCCTTCCCCAGATCGCGTAGCAGGGGCACCGCCTCGCCATCTCCGTCCACTGGCTCGCCCATCTACCCACCATCGGCCGCCCCTTCTCGGCCCGCTCGCATCATCCTCTTTGCCGCCTGCAGCACAAACCCTAGCCCGACCGCCCTTGCTTTCTCAGCCACGTCAAGATCTCCGGCGACGACTGTAGGCATCAACGTGCTCAATCCAGGTATGTAACCACGCCTACTGCCAGATCGACCAGGATCTAGGGAGACGCCGACCGCACTCCTTGGACAAGCGCCTGCCTCCCCGGCTACAGAACTTCGCCGCCGCGCCATGGACAAGGCCGTTGACTCCCAAGCAGCGAGACGCTGGCTCCTCGCATGGCAGAATGGAAGCGTGCAGATGGTGAGTCATCCCCTAGCCTGCCCTGTCCCCATCCCTCTCACCAGCGCGACCTTTTTTCACCATATTTTTCCGTTTTATGATATGGTGTTTCGCTGTTGGTACTAACTATTTGGGACAACTGTGGTCTTGGTCTACTCTGTAGAATGTTTAATCGATCTTGTGGTTAGTTGAATCTGGGAGAAGTTGTGTTTCATCCCCTAGTGAACTTACTTGTTTAGAGTACTGAAATTGCTGTTTGTTTCCCTTTAGTGTCAAGAAAGTTGTTAGGATTTAGATCCTATTCTTACTGATAATATCTATCGCTGCTCTTGAAGGTGAGTTACAAATCCTGTGTTGTGATCATCAGCTGAGTAGTAAAAGGCTACTCGTGAAGGTCAAGTTGTTTGTGTCTTCGTGCTACTCAAGAAAGGTTTAGCTAACTAAGTCTTTAGTTCTCTATTTGCATGGTTGCAGATTGATTTTGATGTTCTAACAAGTTGCAATTTAATTTGGGGGTTTAATGGATCAAATCCGTTGCACATTGTGATGTATTTATAGAGTTTCATCTTTACTTCTAGTTAAGTACATGAAATTTAGATAATTATCCTACCTTACAAGATTTCTTATAGACTAGTATATCTCAGATAGTTGTAGTTCGCAATAATAGTAAGTTTGATTACACTGATTATGTTACACTTAATAGGTTAGTTCAAGTTGACCCTACAATTCACAAAAGATTATCGCAACAAGCCACCAACTGTTCAGTTTCTCTCAACGATGATTCACCTGAATAGTATATTCTCTTTATGATTTTTTCAATAACTTATTTACTATTTGAATGACTAAAGTACTAAAGCTTTATCAGAGATTGAAGACTTGAAGGTCCGACATAATTTGGTTTATCTTCTGTTATCTATTCAGCTTATACAGATGGACTCATCTGCTTGGATATCTTACAGAACTAAAGCGGCAGTATTGACCTCTGTCCAGGTATTAAGGCCATCTCTGATTTCTAATTATATCCATTTGTTGGCTTAATTTTCTTCTACTACATTCTATTGGTTGCTTACTTGATTAGACTTCGCAACTGGTGGTAGCTACCAACTAGTTTTAAGTTCACACAATGCCTATTGTTGTCATTAGAAGGAAATCCTTCCATTTTCACAATTATATGGAAGAAAAAAGATGGTGATCATGTACAAATTGATCTCAGTTGTACAATGCTATCACTGAGGTCAGATCCAGATTTAATTGTTCAACAAACAACCTGTCACGGCTGACACAACTTCCTAAAGTTTCACCGTACATACCAAGTTACAAATTGCAGCCTTTCTCCCCTTCTGTTGTGGATGAAAGATTATTTTCTCCATTTACTTCAAATGTAATGTCCTAGGGCTCCATGAGATCTCTCTCTAACATTATCTACATGCTAAACTTAGTTACCTATTTTGTTGTGGTCTGCTTGGCAGGCTTGTTTTAATGCAGTAGTGTGGCTTTACCTCTTGTTAGTTATCTCACTGTGGCTGAGATGCTTAAATAAGATACAGGTACTTTCTGCTTGATGGGGGCATGTTTTATCTTTTATTAGTGGGCAGGTAGCTATATTTTTCTCAAGTAACGCAGGTGTTTCCTCTTTTGGATTTTCATGTATTCTTTTTCAGAAAAATAAATACATTCTGCTTGATTGAATACTGACAGTGACGAGTACATATACATTCCTATGTGTAATAGTAATGGCCATTTAGCTTTTAGTGGTTGCTCCAGGTATTATGTCCTTTTTTTCATCCAGCACATGGTTTGATTATCAGCTCACCTAGTGCCTGTGATTTGCTTGCCTCTCACATAATTGATACGCTATCTAGTTAGGAGGCCATGTGATGCCATGTATACTATAGTTCTTCGTTGATCATGGGACATGGTTGAAAGAGCATGACAATTTCCTGTGAATTTTTCCAGGTACTTATTCTTCTCGTGCACATGGATGTGTGACTTTGAAGTATTTTGGACCAATGTTTGTGTGAAGGGTCTAGGAGCAGCAACCTTGTGCTTATGGATGTGACCAGCATAAATCTTTTGTTGTATTTTTCTGATCTACTGGCCAGAAGCATTAGCTATATTAAATCTTTTGTTGTATTTTTCTGATCTACTGGCCAGAAGCATTAGCTATATATATTGTTAGTAGGCCAAAACAGTAGCTATGCAAAAAGTGGATGATTTTGTACTTGTGATCAATATATGATGATATATATTTGCATATGTGTATTTTTACTTGTGAAAACGTGTGTTGATCTAGTATCTTATAAAATCTCATGATATACAGATTTTGTAATCTGGAAAATCGATATTGCGATTACAGAATTTCATAATTACAACCGTGGTGTAGTGACGCTATCTGTCGACGTAGGTATCCTGGTCACCAACATGCAATCTGTCGGCGTAGGGGGGGAGCAACAGCAACACATGATCTGTCGACGTAGGTATGCTGGTCACCGACATGCTGTCTGTCGGCGTAGGTATGACAAACGGCGACATAACATCTGTCGGCATGTTAATTATGTGTCGGCGAAACTTTCGCCGACTGCTTTTGCCCCGACTCTTTATCTTCACTAGTAGAAAAAGAGGCAATAGAGCCGGACCTTTAGTCACGGTTCCTTTCCGAACCGCGACTAGAGGGCTCCGGCTCCGACATCTCCAACGGCTAGGACAGGTGTCCGGTTGGTGCGGGACCTTTAGTCGCGGTTCCAGACACGAACCGCGACTGAAGGTCCTCCGCCTGCGGCTTTAGCGGCCGGGGGCCGCGCGGGGCCCGCGCGAGGACCTTTAGTCGCGGTTCGTGGCTGGAACCGCGACTAAAGGTGACCCTTTAGTCGCGGTTCGTGGCTGGAACCGGGACTGCAGGTCCTTCAACTATATCTTCCACCCCGAGCCAGCCATGGCCATTTTGAGCTCGAGTTTCATCTCCATTTTCTCTCCACCGAGCTCGATTTCTTCCACGATTTTTTGCCCCATTTGTTAAGATTGACGGCGGTGCATCTATCCAAGGGTTAGCAACTGCAAACTCTCTCTTCCGGCGCCGTTTCTTTAGTTGTTTAGCTTATTTAGCTCATTTTATATTTCTAGTGCTAGGTAGGTGTTTGATGAAATGCCTAAGTTAGCTCATTTTGCTTATTTAGCTCAATTTTGTTTATTCAGTTTGAGCTTAAACTAAATTATGTTTTTGTATTTCAGTGTCACAACATTCACGTCCTCACCGTCGTCGATAGACCGCGCCGTCTTGTCACCGACACCACCTAGGTGAGCCTTCTTTTTTATTTTAAAAAAAATCTTTGTTGTATGATTTTGTTCCATAATTATTTGTTTTTTTGTATAAGTTGTATAATTGTTTTTTATATATATATAGTGCCATGGTTTTCACAAATACCCCCACCGGCTCTCGTCCGTTCTATTATTCGGATGTGGTATGACTGTTAATAACTATATATTTGTTTCGTTTCGTGTTTATGACAATCATGCCGACCAACTTTGACATAAATATATATTTGTCTAGGAGGTAGTTGAACCGGAAATTCCAATGGACCCTATTGTTGAATTTTTTGTGAAAGAGAACGATGATTTGAAAGCTAAATTAAAAATAAGTGAAGATCTCCGCCAAGAAGAGAAGAGGAAATTGGAGGTCAAGCTTGCCAACATCATCGATGAACACCAGTTCAAGCTTGCCGACGTCGTCGATACTTACGAGATCAAGTTGGATGGGATGCGCTCGAAGCTTGCCGACGTCGTTGATGCTTACGAGATCAAGTTGGATGCGATGCGCTTGAAGCTTAAAAAAATTAGAAGTTATGCCATTAGTCAAGAGGCTTGGTATCATTATGCTGTTGGTTCAATAATGACCTTAGTTGCGATTATGTTCGCATTTGTTGTTGGATTTAAATTCTTTAGATAGTTCTATGTTAGTTTAAATTAATGAATATTTAATGCTACAATGTATTACATTTGTCGCCACTCTACTTTGCTTGAAGAACTTGTAAGAATTATTATGGTCACTTATCTATTCATTACTGGCATGCATAATGCAGATGAGACGTCAATGGATGTACGGTTCCCGAGTTTCTGACGATTTCCTTAAGGGCATGCATGAATTTCTCACTGTGGCCGAGATAAGCAAGCGAAAAAATGGTTTTATGTGTTGTCCATGCAGTCTCTGTGAGAATAAGAAGGATTACCCTTCCTCAGCCAAGCTTCACCAACACCTGTTGCAAAATGGTTTCATGCGTGGTTATTATTGTTGGACCAAGCACGGAGAAACAGGGGTTATAATGGAAGAGAATGAAGAAGAAGAGGATAATGACAACTATCCTATGTTCGATGAACACGGTGGTACTTCAATGGGGGAAGACGAAGTTGAAGAGGATGAAAAAAAAGATGAGCCTGACGATGATCTTCGTCAGGCCATTCATGATGCACAAATGGACTGTGGAAGTGAAAACGAGAGGTTGAAGTTGGAGCGCATGTTAGCCGATCACACCAAATTGTTGTACCCAACTTGTACAGATGGCCAGAAAAAGCTCGGTACCATACTGGAAATGCTACAATGGAAGGCAGAGAGTGGTACTACCGACAAGCACTTTGAAAGTTTGCTGAAAATAATTAAGAAGATGCTTCCAAATGAAAACGAATTGCCCTCTAGTACGTACGAAGCAAAGAAGGTTGTCTGCCCTCTAGGATTAGAGGTGCAGAAGATACATGCATGCATTAATGACTGCATCCTCTACCGCGGCAAGCACGAAAATTTAAATGCTTGTCCTGTATGCGGTGCATTGCGGTTTAAGATTGGGCGAGATGACCCAGGTGAAGTTGAGGGCGAGCAAGGTTGTCCAAGGAAGAGGATTCCTGCCAAGGTGATGTGGTATGCTCCTATAATACCACGTCTGAAACGTTTGTTCCAAAACAAAGAGCATGCCAAGTTGTTGCGCTGGCACAAAGAAGAACGTAAAAAAGACCTGATGATGAGACACCCCGCTGATGGGTCCCAGTGGAGAAAAATCGACAGAGAGTTCCCGAAATTTTCGGATGACGCTAGGAACTTAAGATTTGGTCTAAGTACAGATGGATTTAATCCATTTGGAGAGCAGAGCTCCAGTCATAGCACTTGGCCTGTGACTCTATGTATATATAACCTTCCTCCCTGGTTGTGCATGAAGCGGAAGTTCATTATGATGCCAGTGCTCATCCAAGGCCCGAAGCAACCTGGCAACGACATTGACGTGTATCTGAGGCCATTGGTGGAAGAACTTTTACAGTTGTGGACTGATGAAGGTGTGCGTGTGTGGGATGAGCACGGACAAACGGAATTTGACCTACGAGCGCTCTTGTTTGTAACCATCAATGATTGGCCTGCTCTTAGTAACATTTCAGGACAGTCAAACAAGGGATACAATGCATGTACGCATTGTTTAGGTGAGACTCAAGGTAAACATATAGGTAACAAGATTGTGTACCTGGGCCATCGTCGATGGCTTGTACCGAGGCATCCAGTAAGAAAGGAAGGCCAACATTACAAAGGTGAGGAAGATATTCGGCGGAAGCCTACTCGACCTTCTAGTTCTGTTATACATGATATGGTCAAGGATTTAAAAGTAATATTTGGGAAGGGTGCTGGAGCACTATCTGTTCCGAATGACGCTCAGAACCACGTTCCCATGTGGAAGAAGAAATCTATATTTTGGGAGCTGCCCTATTGGATAATGCTAGAGGTTCACTCTGCAATCGACGTGATGCACGTGACAAAAAATCTTTGCTTGAACCTGCTTAACTTGTTGGGCGTGTATGGAAAGTCAAAAGATACACCGGAAGCAAGACAGGCCCATCGACGTATGCATTCACGAGACGACGATCATTCTGATAATCATCAAGGTCCTGCGAGCTACGCTCTTACGAAAGAAGAGAAGAAAATATTTTTTGAATGTCTTCGCAGTATGAAGGTTCCATCTGGCTTCTCGTCGAATATAAAGGGAATAATAAACATGGCAGAGCAAAAATTCCAGAACCTGAAGTCTCATGACTGTCACGTGATTATGACACAATTACTTCCGGTTGCATTGAGGGGACTTCTACCAGAAAATGTTCGAGTACCCATTGTGAAGCTATGTGCATTCCTGAATGCAATTTCTCAGAAGGTTATCAATCCACTTACTCTAAAAGATATAGAGAATGATGTGGTCCAATGTCTTGTCAGCTTCGAGTTGGTGTTCCCACCAACCTTCTTCAATATTATGACGCACCTTCTAGTTCACCTGGTGGAAGAGATACGTGTTCTCGGTCCTGTATTTCTACACAACATGTTCCCCTTTGAGAGGTTTATGGGAGTCTTAAAGAAATACGTTCATAACCGTGCTAGGCCAGAAGGAAGCATCTCCAAGGGTTATGGAACTGAGGAGGTCATTGAGTTTTGTGTTGACTTTATTCCTGATCTTAAGCCGATTGGTGTTCCTCAATCGCGTCATGAGGGGAGACTGCGTGGAAAAGGCACGCTAGGAAAGAAAGCAATCATATGTGAAGACGTGGATTCTTTCACTCGAGCACACTACACAGTTCTGCATAATTCCATCTTGGTGGCTCCGTATATCGAGCAACACAAGAATTATTTACGCTCCCAATACCCAGAAGATGAGATTGATGGAGTACACTTCAAGACTTTTGGCGGTTGGTTACAGAAACTTCTGATGAATGTCACCACAAATGAACTACAGCTATACTATTTGGCCAAGTCACCATCTTCGACTATATTGACTTTTCAAGGGTACGAGATAAATGGAAATACATTTTACACGGCCGACCAAGATAAAAAGAGCACCAACCAAAACAGTGGTGTTCGCTTTGATGCAATAGATGGCTGCAGTGGGGAAAAGGTAACATATTATGGTTACATAGAGGAGATATGGGAACTGGACTATGGACCTTCATTTAAGATTCCTTTGTTCAAGTGCAAATGGTTCAACCTAGATGGCGGTGTAGCCGTAGACACACGGTACGGAATGACTACAGTGGATTTCAAGAATCTTCATTACGAGAACGAACCATTCATTTAGCCAGTGAAGTGGCTCAGGTTTTCTATGTGAAGGACATGTCTACCCTACCAAAAAAAAGAAAAGATAAGCAAGCGAATACATCATACGATGAGCCAAAGCGCCACATAGTTCTTTCAGGTAAAAGAAACATCGTGGGAGTGGAGGACCACACAGACATGTCAGAAGATTACAATAAGTTTCATGAAATTCCGCCCTTCAAAGTGAAAATTGACCCAACCATCACGTTAAATGAAGAAGTTTGTCCATGGCTACGGTGCAATAAGAAGAAAGGGACACACACGAAGAACAAGTGAACACTAGCTAGGTAGGGATGTTGTTGGTGATGTGTAATAATTAATATGTATTAAACCTTTTATGTAACCGTGCGACATTTCTGTGCCGTGGTCCTTTTTTCTATTTGTTTTTCTTCTTTACTTTTATTGTGGACTGTTTATTGGTATTAGTTAAGAGTGTGTTCGTAAGTTGTGTGAACCAAGATACAACTCCGATGTGCGATCAACCGTCTTATGCGGAGACGATTTAACATAGAACTAGAGATCTACGTTACAACTTCACTAGTTCTAAATACTGGATAGAACAAATTAAGGTACAACTTGAAATTACGATACAACACAAGTAAAACAAAGACTCTGCCTCCTTGCCTTTGCCCTTGGACGAAGTTCAGCCTCCTTTGCCCTTGGACGAAGATTTTGCCTCCTTGCCTTTCCCCTTGGACGAAGCTTCAGCCTTCTTGCTCAGTGCTTCAACCCTCCTTTCCTTTGACGACGGCATGAAATCGTCGTCATCATCGCTGTCAACTACCCAGAGACAGGAACGACCGTACGAAACACGGTCAGCTTCAGTTCGGTAGAACGGACTATTCGTAACTTTCCTGTCAAACTTATCTGCAAGCCTGAGCATTTCTGCACGAATTTGGAGCGGGGTCCTATACAAGCAGCGGCAAGGCGCTCTGATGATCTGCGACATTCCCAACACTTTTTGGGACGGTCGTAGATCATCAGAGACGTCTTGCGCTGTGGATCGAAGGTCGATTTGATATGCAGGCACTCACGAGCCACATAAAAGGTTTAATACATTATTACACATGATCCAACGTCTCACAAGCGCTTGAAAGAAACACACCCCTGATCCAACATCACCAACATTATTCTACATAAACGGACTTGCTGGCTCGAAGGCCGTAGGATTAGGGGAACGGCGGGAGGAGCCAGCCCCGTGGGCGGCCGCCCGGTTCTCGCGCGCACGTTTGCGGCGGGGCAAGATCCATGGAGGATGAGTCTTTCAGCGCCCAATCCAGCTCGGAAGCCTCCTTCGCCTTGAGTGGTAGGAAGTCTTGGCTCGCTGGACAAGGTAGTCGCGGACAGACTGGAATGAGGCTTCCATGGCCTCCTGTATCTGCAACCCACAACCCTCTTCCCCGTCGTCGCTCCAGTCGAAGTCGTCGTCCTCCTCCTCCTCCGCGGGAGGAGTGGTGGCGCCTGGTGGAGGTGCGGCGGCGCCAGGTGGAGGTGCGGCGGCACCTGGTGGAGCAGGAGGCCGGTAGCTGGGCATTCCTCTCCACGCCGGGCTCGTGGGCATACGGCGGGATAGGCTCCCGCGGTTGCGCCCAAGCGCGCTCTGCCGAGCACGCTCGACCTCGTCCAGAAGGCGTTGCGGCGGACGTGGCGGATCCATCTCGTGGAGACGATGCGCTCGTGGCTAGGAATGGTGGATTAGGGTTTACCCCGTCGGCGACAATATATAAAGACCTCAAAACCCGCCTACCAACCGGGACTAAAGAAGCACACGGATCGTGTGTTTCTTTCAAGCGCTTGTGAGACGTTGGATCAGGGGTGTGTTTCTTTTGAGGGATCTTTGAGCTGTTGGATCAGCAGTATCATCACGACCACTTCGTGAGCCACATGACCCGGTTGGTGTTACCAACCGGGCTAAAGAAGCACACGTACCCTATATATAGCCCCCCTCCTCAGACAGGTTACTCACACACAAAACATTCCAGCGTCATTCGGAGAGGCATCTTTGGGCAATCAGCGGCAAGACGTCTCTGATGACCTGCGACCGTTCCAAACGGTTGCAGATCATCAGAGACGTCTTGCCGGACGGTTGTAGATCATCAGAGACGTCTTGCCGCTGCTTGGATCGAAGTGGCGCTCAAACACAAAACATTCCAGCGTCACTCTTCTTGGGCTGTATGCAGGGGAGCCGTGTGTTCTGTTCTATATATCTATATAATCCTTCATTTCATCGACCGAACACAAATCATTCGGTTCCGGGAACCCTCCCCTCGGTCGGATCCAAGCAGCGGCAAGGATCTCTGAAAGGGGCATGGTTAATTTAGGTAGTCGGTTAATTTAGGTAGTCTCTGAAAGGGGCATTTTGTTGTCGAGGTCTAAAACAAAACAGGAAAAGAAACTAGAAACAAAAACAATTCAAAAAGAACTTAAATCAAAGTATATAAAAGAAAACAAATACAACAAAATAAAACGGAAACAACAAAAAAAATAGAAAAGAAACACACCCTGATCAAAAATCAAATCAGTAACACCTTTAAAACATTCAAAACAGAAAAAGAAAACAGAAACAACAAAAAAAAGAAAAGAAAAAGCCCAACTAGTCGCGGTTGCAGCCAGCAACCGCGACTAGATGTCCCCTGGGCTTGGCGCCAGAATTTTGGCGGCCTAGGTCGACCTCTAGTCGCGGTTGCTGGCTACAACCGCGACTAAAGGGTCTTTAGTCGCGGTTGCAGCCAGCAACCGCGACTAGAGGTCGATTCCGCGCCGTTTAGTGGGGGACTTTGCGAAAAAATTCGCAAAGTCCCCCCAAATCGACGAATTGAAACCCTCGCGCCGGGCTCCCTGACGCCGCCGACGACCCGCGCGCCGTGATGCTGCTCCGCCGCCCCGTCGTGCTGCCCCTCCCCGTCGTGCTGCCCCGCCGTCGCAGCCCGTGGTGGTGCTCCACCGCCCCGCCGCGGCCCGTGGTGCTCCGCCGCGGCCCGTGTTGCTCCGTCGCCCCGCCGCGGCCCGTGGTGCTCCGCCGCCCCGTCGTGGTCCGCCGCCCCGGCCCGTGCTGCCCCGCCCACGCCCACGCCGTCGTCGACGCCTCCATCATCGTCGCGCAGTCGCCCCGTCGCCGTCGTCGTCGCCCCACCCCTGCCCGAGCCCTCCACGAGCTAGGTATGTTTTTAATTTATTATTCATTTTTGTTTTCATTTTTAGCATTCAAACTTTAGCATTTTTAGCATTTTTACATTTGGAAACAATGTGTTAGAAAATTTGGAAACTTTAGCATTTTTAGAATTCAAACTTTAATTTGGAAACTTGAAAAAGAAATTGAGTGTTAGCAATTTAGTGTTTTTACACATTCTATATTTAGTGTTAGAAAATTAGTGTTTTTACAATGTGTTAGCAATTTTTACAAGTGTTAGCAATTTCAAATTTGTAGTTAATTTAACAATGTATTAGCAAAATTTATAAATGTGTTAGCAAATTTATAAAAATTTATAAATGTGTTAGCAAATTTAAAAATTTATAAATGTGTTAGCAAATTTAAAAATTTGTAAATGTGTTAGCAAATTTATAAATGTGTTAGCAACTATGGATTCGAATGTGTTAGCAAATTACCTTATGGATTCGAATGTGTTAGCAAATTTAACAATGTGTTAGCAAATTATAGATGCAAATTTATAAATGCAAATTTATACATGCAAATTTATGCAAATTTTATTGAGTGTAGGAACATTGAGCTATGGAGCCTGGCTATGTGCGAGACGAGGAGAATGAAGACATATTAATGCAGAGTATTTTTGAGCATCGCGATAAAGATGCTGCCGGTGGAGAAGGCGCCGGTGGAGAAGGCGCCGGTGCCGGTGTAGATCTTGATTTTGAGGAATTTGCCTCACAATTTCTGATGGACTCTGGTGAGGGTCTTTTAGATGAAGAAGAAATAACACCCCCACCTCAAACACCCTCCACCTCGAGGTATATATATGAATTCTATATTTTGTTGATCACAAAATGCATTAACTGATTTGTATTGCACTTAGTAACGCATTATATTTCTTACTTTAGGCCTCCACCTCGAATAAAAAGGCTAAGAATCAAGCTCCTCGAGGCCGCACGAAAAGAATGACGAGCAAAGATGCAAAGTTACCGATCTATGAAATTGATGAAGAGGGCGATCCGGTGGAACCCCCAGAGAACCGCAAAAAATATATAAGTCAAGCTGGAGTTATTGTTAGGGACTCGGTCCCGATCTCCATACCAGAATGGAATAAGCCGGCGGGCGTTGCCGAGGATGACCCCTGCTATGTCCACAACCATTTGAAAGATTTGTGCTTTGACACACTCTTGGAGCATTTAACCTCCCGGATGATATTGAACCCACCACGAAGTTGAAACTCAAGCAGTGGACTCTCTCCAAGATGGCCGACGCATTTCGGAAATATAAGCAAACATTATGGGCAAAATATAAAACAGTTGATCCAGATTTCAGTGAAGAAAAACTAGTGAAGATAAGAGATCACTGGGAAGAGTTTAAGGCGTATAAGAAATCGGATGCGGCTGTGGCCCGATCGAACATAAATAAGGCAAATGCCGCGAATAAGGTTCACCACCATAACTTGGGGACAGGTGGCTACAGGTCAGCCATTCCTAAGTGGCTAGCCTTAGAAGATAAAATCTTTGCTAAAGATATCACTCCACAGACATACTACTGGCCCGAAAGGTCCAAATTCTGGTTGTTCGCGCATGGCGCAACGTTGGACGAGGAAACAGGGTATATTGTCCCGAAGGTTGAAAAATTCAAGAAAAAAGTAGAAGAAATCGTCCCGAAGATTGAAAAGGTAATAGAGGAAGTTAAACGGGGTGTGTGGAAACCCTATAGAGAGGACGACGAGCTGACACGGGCCCTAGGGAATCCTGAACACTGGGGACGTTTACGAGGCATGCCCGGCGGTGTCACCATTAAGAAAGCGTATCCGCAACACGCTGACACTTATAGAAGCCGTGCAAGAAAGAAGAAGAAGGGTGAAGAGCGGCTAACGGAATTGGAACTCAAGGTGCAGCAACTCATGGAGTCAATTAATAGTCAGACAGGGCCGTCTCAGCAGCAGCAACCCATGGATGCTCGATCTCAGCTTAGAAGCAGCGTGGGTTCCACGCAAATAGATGTCGATGCTCACTACCCCGTGGATGATGTCACGGAGAAGACACCATGTGAGCTACATGCACCTGTGGTTAACATATCCACGAAGGTGGCGGACGGCTATGCTTTACCGAGTGACGCCGGAGCAAGCTACCATAATGGTGACATTGCTCCTGGCTATGCTGTTGTCGGGGTGGATGAAATTGCGCCGGGATTTGAATCATTGGCTCTTGAGATTTCTGGAGGTGACGGTGAGGAGACATTGTACGATGTCAAGGGTGGTTTCGTCCAGTGGAACAAGAAATACATCAAGTTCTCAAAGCCACCGACTCAGCAAAGCCCATCCTGCCCGGGTATCGATGAGACACATCCATCTCCGGCACCGCGTGACAGGGACCCCCCACCGGAAATTGATGTAGAGGACCATCTCAGTCAGCACAGTCCATCTCCATCTCCGCCACCGCGTGAGGAAGTGTCCGTAGCGCTTCTCCGGAGAAAGCGCGCGTCTTCCCCGGTCAGGAGGCGAACTAAAAGGGCCACATCGCCTGATCCGAGGTTACCTTGGCAGAAGACTCATGAGCAAAACGAAGCAGCCGTGGCGGAGTATAATAAAGCATTGTTCGCACCGAAAGTGCCGCCGCCAAATTTTACCGCCGGCTATACTGCACAGGCTTGTAATCGAGTCATCGACAACTTATATGTCCCTCCAGAGAAGCCGCCATCTGACTATGACCGTTATATTCAAAAGTCATATGACGCGGTGACAGAGGTGGAGGCGCCGAAAAAAGGTGAACAAGACGCAGAGTCAGTCCCGCCGCCGGCGGCAAAAGATAAACAAGCAGCACCATCGGACCCGCCGCCGAAGGAAGCTACAAAAGCAGCACCATCGGTCCCACCGCCGCCGAAGATAGGTAAACAAGTTCCCCAGCTCGGAGAACAACCCGTACGTTCTGTCCCCCCGCTAATTGTCCCGCCGCCGACGAACAAAGATAGTCGAGTTCCCCAGCGCGGAAAACAACTAGTACAATCTAACCCTAAAGCGCCGATGGTGTTTGACTTAGAGGAAATCCGTCGTCTTGCCGCCGAAGCGCAAGTTCCTATAGACGAATATGCTTCGAGATTGAACTTTGAGACTGCACCAACAGCTCCACCAGTAAGTAAATTTGTTATGGGGGAAGCTTTGGTGAAATGCAAGTTACCAACAAAAATGCGTGCTCTCCATTTTTGGTACTTGAAAGCCGCAAAGAAAGGGACAGCTTCTGTCGTTCTGAAATGTAGGAAAGACGATGAGCACTTCTTAGAAGACTACAACCACATTGTTCGGTTTAGCGAACTTTTTCAGCTATACAATCTGCGGGCACTCGACAAATCTATCATGAGTTCCTATTGCCTGTAAGTGATTTATTTAAGTCTTTACCTAGTCTCGTTCATTGTTTGTAATTATTCTCACTTTAATCTTTTGTGTGCTATATTATGCAGATTGAAGATGCTCGAGCTCAAAAAGCTGAACCAGCATGACATTGGGTTCATTGACCCGGATAAATATAACGAAGAAACCATAATAAATCCCTTGTATAACAAGAACACACCGGATGATTTGCTAAGGGTGTTCAAGCGATACCGCGACAAAAGAACTATATATTGGCCTTACCACTTCGGGTAAGTTTTAGTGTCTTCTACACATTCTAATTTGCTCACCCGATGTTAAGTTTAACTGATGAGTTATGCATGACTGTGCGCAGCTACCACTGGATTCTTCTTGTCATTGAACATCGCAAAGGACTTATTCATTCACTTGACTCATTGAGGTATCATCCTGACAAATACAGGAGTTGTTTCGACTTACTAGCAAGGTACATTCATTTCTTACCGCCTCTGTCATTCATATCTTGATGTCAAGTCATTAACGAATAAATCATTTGTGAATGTTCTTTGTCGGGCAGCGTTTGGGCAAGGTTTGTCGAGGAAGATCCTGCAGGTGGGTGGCCCAAAAAGCTGGATTGGAAGTTGAACAAGGTAAGTACTGCTACCTACGTCCACACAACATTCTCATGCATACTTCATTATTATTGATTGAAATCTATTCTTGTATAGTCTTGCTTGGAGCAACCAAAGGGAACTGAGTTATGTGCATACTTCGTTTGCGAGTATGTACATGTACTAGTCACCGAGAAATGGAATATGAAAAGTGCAGAGTTGGCAAAAAAGCGCTGCAAGCTACCATTCGAGCACCGCTTCAAAGCAATTGGAGAGGAATTGGCGGGATTTTACCTTTCGGAGGCCTTATCGGAGAAAGGAGAGTACTACGATGCTGAAAGCATGAAATTGAAAGCGTGTAAATAACTTGTTGTTTTGCTTCAACTCTTGTACTACGATAACTCTTGGCGCATCAACTCTTGACTACGATCTAAAAGTATTACTTAATTTAATTGTATGTGTTATAAATATGTGCATCGACTTCATACGACACGGGAACGGTTACGACGTGGAAAACGTTACGGTAACCGTCACCGTTACCGTAACGGTTACCGTAACCGTCACCGTAACGGTCACCGTCACCGTAACGGTTACCGGTTACCGTTACGGGAAGGGTTACTAGTGAAACCACGGTTACGACATGGGACACGGGAACCTATAACCAAACCCCGGCATATATAAACCCTAAACCCTGCAATTAAATCGAAAAAAAAATCCAAAAACCCTTCCCGGTTGGTTCTACCAACCGGGACTAAAGGTCCCAACACACCACGTCCCCCACGTGGAGGGACCTCTAGTCCCGGTTCGGAACCCGCCGCGACTAAAGGGGGGGCTTTAGTCCCGCCTGCTTAGTCGCGGTTGCCCGGCCGCGACTAAAGGGGCTCTGGAACCGCGACTAGAGGTCCTTTTTCTAGTAGTGCTTCTGTCGGCGTATCACTTCCCAACCGACTATCTGTCGGCGTAGGGGGTCTTCGCCGACTGATTCTTCTGTCGGCAAGTACCTACCATGGTGTAGTGTCTGCCTCACCTTCGGTGAGCATCATGGTGAAGACTCCGCCTCCGTCAGCGCCGTACAGGGGGAGGTAGGTGTCTCCCTGTACACGGCCAACATATGTGTCCTTTAGGACCTTGGCTGCTGCGTCCCGAGCAGACATTGATCCTCCGAAGACGAAGAACTGTAGGGTGTTGCCGTCAGGGTGGGGAGGCGGACCGATGAACTCGACTGGATGGGCGGATAGGATGGGTTCGTCGACGACTAGCATAAAGTCCTCCCACGCCATTGCAACAAAATCACTGGTGTTGGAGATGTGGGATTTGGGAGGTGAAGAAGGTGGGATTTGGGAGGGGAGTGGAGCGTGGTGGTGGGGAGGATGGGTGCACCTTCCACCGTTGAGAAATCTAAAAGGAGAAGACCGTTACCGAGGGAGTGAGGGTTGGAGTTGTTGGTGCCCCAACTGCTTTCATAAATTCATGTGTGAAATGAATGCTGATTTCCGCCCAGGTGGTGGTTCTGGTCTCACAACAAGGAGACCGCGCCAAGATGTAAAAGAGAGCTGAGAAATGGATGGACTTTGAATATTTAAATAATTATGTCAATTTACAAATTCCGTTTTTCAGAAATCCAAAACATATTTGGTAGTTTCTGGCTCTATTATGCTATATGGAATTTAGCGCATAAATTATTACAATTTGAAATTATCCTTTTGTTTTGATAAACTGTTTGTTGGATTTGTACATGTTCGTTTTCATCATTAGCGCGAGCTGTTTGTTTGTTACATAAATGATAATTTGCTGGAACTTTGTAGCATCAACAAACCTATTTACAATTCGGTAATGAATTGAAGGTAATGTTGATTTCTTAATGTATTTTTTTTGTGTGAGTTGAATGGGATATATGTGGCAACAATAATGTATAAAGTGTTGGTCAAATTTAGGCTTGATAGGTATTTGAATTAAGCTTCACATATTGAAAAAAAGTAAAAGAAAAAAAACTGCGCACATAATTGTCTTACCACATATCATTCAGGCGGGGGGATTCATGTATCAAATGTGTTACGCAAACAATGGCGTGTGGACTGAAGAGTAACAAGAAGTGTTTTTTGACTTGGAACATAAGTGTTATGGGAAAAAATACCAGAACAAGCACTAATAAAAGACCCAAAAACATAACGAGTTTTTACTACGTTGACGCACAAAACGCCCCCAGCAAGCGGCACTTCGTGCTCAGGTCGCGCACGGAACACGCCAGTTCATGCACGGAGCGCGACCAGTATGTGTTCGACCAAAGAACATCCAACCAGAAAAAAGCTCATAATTAAATTATTCACTCTCTTCGCTGGTATCACTGGAGACGTCAAAGCCGGTCATGATTTCGTCAACCCACTGATTGATGGCTTCGCCGGCCCAGTCGACGTCTTCGCTTACCTTCTCAAAGTTCAGCTCGATGTACTCCTCCTTGACGATCACCTTGATGACGAAAAGATCACCAAAATCAATCTGCGCTTGCTCCCAGAATATATCCCAGGTCCCATGGAACTCAATGTAATCTTCATCTACTCGATAAGTTCCAAAGACCTCGACATAATCTCTCGCCAAGAGACGACAATCCCCGTGGACATGACGTAATCTTCGATCTCTTGATGGAGTAACATCGTAACCATCTAGTGCCTTAATCTTGAGATGCTGTCAAGATAACATGAACATCATATCAGAAAAGTACAAAAGGACAAGACAGTTAAGAAATGTAAATGAATAAGAAACGTTTAAATGATACCAAAGATTCGATGTCTATACTATCATCCTCAATCCTGCGCACGTAGAACTGAGGGATCTCAAATGACTCGTCAAATTCGTTCATGAATAGTGCAGCAGATATCGCATTCATTTCTGGAAATGTGACATCTCTTGGTTCGTGGAATATTGTCTTCAGAAGTGCTGGCTTGCAGACGTCATGAATCTGTTTAAACTCTGATCAAAGAGACAGAGACAGTCAGAAAAATGATAAACAACTTAATGTGTAAGAAAAGTGAACATAAACCAGCATACCTGTGTACTGAACAAAAGGTTTTGTAGCATTGTGTCCGTTAGTCACTACAACATTGAACACATGTTGATCTTCATCACAAGTGAAGGTGACAAAATCGCCGATTTCGATGCCGTAGGACACACACAGTGCTCTCCACTGCGTTCCACATATCGAGGTATGGATATGTGTCTTCCTACTGTCAGTTAGCCGCTAACAAAGGGCTGCCTTCTTTGTTTCAATTTAGATTACCCACCGTTCCAGATAGAAGTAGTATGTATCTCCCTTGGGGCACTTAGCCTCCATCCAGTTCTTACGAGGGCCAATTGCCCGGCTCTCTAGACGGAATCGTAAAGGGCATGGCAGAATCTACATGTAATGCAAAAACCGGAGAAACTATAACACACACTGATTGAAGGAAAAACAAATGACGTTCCCTGGAATTTGAAAAATGCAGTACTTACAACTTCCTCCTCGTAACCGTGTTCAATTGGGACTTTGATAGGATTGGAACGACGAGTGAGTGTGCGACAGAAAGTTGCTTCGTGACGGCACATAGGATAGAGATCGACGGCATTACTATCTGATCCATCGGAATCCTATTTTAACAAATGAGATTTACAACCAGATGAACAGGCGGAACCTGGGGTTTTTTCCATATTCCGCAAGCGAAAATAGATAAACAAATCTACTGACATACAAGGCACCGTTCGATAACTCAAGCATGTTAAATCAAAAAATATAGGAAAGATGGCACTGACCATCGAAATGGGATTGATAGATTGGAGCTGCAACCGTCGGCTTGTCCCTCCTTGCTTGTGGTAGTGGAGGGAGCTCCTTGCTTGTCCGTCCTTCATCGACGGGCGGGCGATGAAAATGTCGATGGAGCTCCTTTGCGCCTCGAATCACCCTGCTCTAAAGCTTCAATCCAACAGGCGACGGCAATGGCGATGGCGATGGGGGTTCCTGGGGTTTTCTCGGGGGATTCTATGGGCGGCAGCAGTTAGCCAGGGAAGAAAAACCACGTGGGCCCAAACGGTGATATTAAACTAAAGGCCCGGCCCCATTGACGGATAAAGGGGGTGACCGGACGGCAACGCAGCGTTTGACCGCCGTGCGCAATCGGCGAGCCAGCAAGGGCACATACAATGGACACACTTAAAAAAGACTATATATTTTTAGGATTCAAACATTTCTGCCCAACGGGAAATTATTTCAGGTTACACGAAGTAGACACATCAATGGTAAACATGGAAAACACAACTAGTTGATGCGATGGACGGCACGGATAGTGGGAACGACGCCTTCTATTGTCGGGTCGTACACAAGCCACGGGTTGACCTTGATACAGCAAACGAGAGTGTCTCCCACCCAGTACAGGGCGCCGTGATGCATGGCTGCTTCTCCTGAATGTAGCATCATGGCATAGACGCCACTGCCATCGGCGCCAGACTTGATGTTGTAGACGTCGGACTCCCCAATGTACAGGTGCCTAAGAACTTTGGTCGCCGCATCCATGGCGCATACGGTTCTTCCGAAGACGAAAAACTGGAGCGTGTTGCCAGCTGAGTGCGCAGGCGGCCGATGAACTCCAGAGGGGGGGCGGCGAGGACTGGGACGTCGGCTTCTAGCATGATGAGCTCCGCGTCTAGGTCGACGACGTGCGGAGGCTCAATGGAAGCAACGACTGAGAGAAAACGTTGTATTGGTGGGGTGCAAGAAGGAGAGTCAAACTGGATACTCGCGTGTGGATCGTGTAGATGCTTGTCGCCGCTGTTGGAGTTAAATAGGCGCAAGATGTTGTAGGTGATACGGCGAGGCCAGACACGAATAAAACATCGCCTGTAAGAGGAGCGACATGTGTGTGGTGGTGACCGTTGGCTCACGAAAGAATGATGACCGTTGGGTTCTGGGTTGCCTACCGTTGCAGCTATACCGTTGGAAGTGGCACACACAAAAAAATCATGTTTCATGTTTTGTCAACTTTTTGTATGATGCGTTTTGTGTTTTGTCAACTTTTTCTGTTGCCACTGTTTTTCTGTTGCCACTCTGGATAATTACCCACCTTAGGGGCAGAAACCAGAAACCCAACGTGGTGCAACAATAGGGGAAAAAGAAAAACGAAAAATCATCAGAAAAAATCCATTTTGTGTTTTCCTCACAGTTGGCAAAACTGATGCATTGCCAGTGATTAATGCCAAATCAAAAAAACAAATTTATAGTGCACAAAAAAAATTGACTAGAAACTAATGTGCCAAACCAAAAAGTCGCTTGTGTTTATTAAGATATGTGTGTGTGGAACGGAGGAGTTAACATGCATAACGCATCCCATATAGCCACAACACTAAATAAAAATGCAAAAATAGTGGTGATGGATTATTGTGAGGGAACAATGAAATTAAAAACTTCGCGACAAATTACAAATGATTGTTCTGGGACATACTAAATATTAGAAACTTCAAATATTATTACAACTGGTTGTTCTGGACTGGAAACTGACATACTAGAAATATGGCACGTTACGTTGCATGCTAACGAAAATGTTTCCAGGTTGCAGGAATCACATAATCAGCATGAGAAGATCAAGCCCATTCTGAACGTCGGGGTGGAAAGGGAACAACACAAAGTCTCCTTCGTTGATATCGAATGTCCTCACGGCATCTACCCACCCAGCACCTAGCATAGCCCTGTTCTGCTTGCAACCGCGTCCCAACCTCATAGTAACATCAAATACCTCAGGATGGGCGGCAGATTGAACAGAGATGCGTAGAGGATTTGCGAGGTGTGTAGACAGATACGATGTTGTAAAATCAGAATTGAATTCCTACAAACACACCAACAAAAAATATAACAAAATTGAAACCTTGCTCCAAATAATAGCAAAATGATCTAACAACGCTCATAAAGTATAAACATGATGAAACCACAAATGCATACGAAAAAAAGATGTATTATCCATGTATGTTCAAAAGTAAAATCCACAAACTGGTAACCTAAGAACTAATTGATCAGTGCAAAAAACAAACTATGTATGCATTTGGTTCAATTGGTGCATGATTGTTTCTAAAGACAATAGTTAGCACAAATAAATGGCCTCATGCACCACTGGTGTTATGGCTGTGAAATGCTTCCATGGTATCATGTACATGGTGCTACAATTTTGATAGTGCAATGTGCAAGATACAACGAAAGCTCTCACAGCACCACGTTTGTGCGGAAACGAATACATTAATCATTGGCCCTAACGGAACCGTAATTTTTAAAAAATATAAAAGTATAACGGAACAGTTATGCATGCTTGTTCAAAAAAAATGTAAAGATGTAAAGGTAAATGATGTGTAATGACATAGTGCGAAGCGACATAAAAACTGATAATGTGGAAACCAAAGAAGGTGTAGAGAAAAAATTTGGGTGATACGTAAAATCTTTGTTTACTATCCAGCAAATAACATGTACTCCCTCCGTTCCGATTTAATTGACTTGGGTATGTCCAAATATGGATGTATATAGACACTAAATAAGTATAGATACATCCGTA
Organism: Poa pratensis; assembly: GCA_947311845.1. NCBI lineage: Eukaryota > Viridiplantae > Streptophyta > Magnoliopsida > Poales > Poaceae > Poa > Poa pratensis. The sequence continues at coordinate 54,678,694 of CAMZMU010000107.1, forward strand.
TTTGGACAAACCCAAATCAATTAATTTAGAACGGAGGGAGTATTTGTAAGTGACTAACCATCTTGCATTTGTTTCGAGCAACTGCAGAGTGAGTCATCCTATAAATGTAGTACTTTATAGGATCTGCTGGGTTCTCTTCTACGAACTCGGAAAGGAACTCACAATGATCCTCCATCAGCTGAATGTTGTTGCCAAAAACGCAGTGGTCGTCAAAGTTCATGACACCAAAACGGTATGGTCCTGTAATTCACATGTTCCCATGGTTAGGCAATAATGTTGCAGCATGCATGTTAGGAATGTGGGGAGTGGGGGGTAAAAGTGTTTCCAAACCTCTTAGTATAACGTACGGAAGGTTGCCGGCAACCTCATCAGCGTGTGCAACCACGTGGTGTTCATGATGAATGTTTGGTGGGTTAATAGCCGGGACAGGGAAGAGCTCTAGCATTTCAGGAACTTCTGGTTCGCCTACAGCTAAGTCTGGGTTTCCAATCGGTGTAGGTTGGATTTCTTCATCGTCATTGTCATCGATCAGGATTATAGGATTCTTCTGCTACCCATGGTGACTGTTAAAAGATAAAACGTGAGACCAATTAGTGAGAGACAATGTTGTAAAACGCATTTTAGTTGTAAGGCCTTGACTGAAAAAGACGTAATCACAGGTGAGCTTCCTGCTGAATGTGTTGAAGAAAAATATTGATTGTTTGAAATAAAGGGAAGAAACAAATGGAATAAAAGAGTGGTGAGCATGCTAAGGTTCCATACGAATGAGCAGATCTGATGTACTGCTCACGAATGAGAGCATTAAGAATAAAAGAGTGGTGAACTAAACAAATGGAATATGAGTCATGCGCATCAGTCGGACTAACTAAGAATTGCTAACTTTCGTGTGGCAGTTTCACATTGGGGCAGATCTAGCGTGAGTGTTAGAAAACGAGTGAATCGAAACGCAACAAGGTAATCACGAATCATAAAAAAAAACTCTGTTGCTTCGGAGATGACAACCTCTGAAAGTAAAGATCCGGGCGACGGCGAGAGTTCTTGCGACGAACATGGACTTGGAGGGGAGATATGGGAGGTGAAAGTGAGACGGAGCGTGAGGGCAGAAGGATAAAGACGGGTGCCAGGAAAAAAAACAAGCAGTTATTGCTCCTTGCTTTAACTGTAATGGATATTCTGCCTTCCCCGCATATAGAAAAATATCAAAGAAAATGTGCTGGACACAACAAAAAATGTGCGTGCAGGGTGTACGCCTGAATATGCTAGCACTAATCCCGTTTTTTTGGGGATGGTTGGTACATTGCACAATCTCAAGTACAGGTATGTGATGCTTGTACATGCCTGGAACTAACAGGTGCAAATGCACCCACTGACACTGCCTGGTGTGTGTGCATCCTATAACTAAAAAATATCGACATAATGTTAACCCGTTGAGTTGATTGCCACAACCGCTGCATATGATTTTATATTTAAGATGGCAATAAACAATTGCGGAATGGACGAATATCTTACATAGATTAGGATACATTGGTTCCAGACCACATAAACATCTACTCGTAACAACTACCTGGTTCACTAGTACATAAAGTCACTATTACACAAATCACAAGCATTGCTGGTTCAAAGAATCAAGAGCCTCATGTCGACGATGCCATACGCATTTGGGTGGAAACAGAAGAGAACTTTCTTTCCTGCTTCCAGCCCATAAGCAGTTGCGACATCTGGCCACCCTTTACCTAGCATGGCCTTGTTCTTCTTTGAGCCGCGACCCATCTTCAAAGTAATGAGGAAAGTTTGTACATGGCTGAAAGACGAAACCAAAATGAGATTCGGCTCCTTCAGATGTCCGCTCAGACAAGATTTTGAGAATTCAGCGCTAAAATCCTGCACCAACCGAAAAGGAAGTTAAAACAAAAAGGAAAGCTTGAATAATGCAGCAGTTCCATTCTATGCAAACACACACCATCCATTTTCACGGCCTCATACATCATAGCCGTAGGTGGAAAAAAGTGCATATAAGAACGAAGGGGGGAATGCCACACATTGTCCCTACATTGACCACTTGGTTCTATATGCAATTTTCTTTCAGCCATCATGGCCTATAGTTTAATCATCAGCCGTATTAGAGTGCCGAATTTGTATGGTCTGCGTTTTTTCTATGTACAACAAGGGCAAAATGATGTGACCGTGCACATAATCATTGACCAGCTGAAAGAAATATGGTAAACAATATGAATGGGATGCACATGTTAGTGAATGTGCATTGGCAAACAAATTTTCTAAAAAAGAAATTCGAATACATTTAACTGGAAAATGGTCCACATAAAGACAAATGCAATAAACACAGATGCCATGAAAATGACTCCACCGTATCAAATAACGCGGTGCTGTCATAACAAAAAGATTGCCTCATAGAAATAGAGGCATGAATCAAAATAGAAAATGTAAAGGGGAAGAAGAAACAGATTGCCTCATAATAAAAAGAGCAAGCCCATGTCACAGAGATATGACTCCGTGCAGGGACCTAGAGGTATGCACAACACTTGCAGTTTTGCATAATTCAAGATGCCTACAAGGGGAGATGCCCAAAATAGATTGCCTCATAGAAATAGAGGCATGAATCAAGTAGGAAATGTAAAGGAGAAGAAGAAACATATTGCCTCATAAATAAAAGAGCAAGCCCATGTCACAAAGAGACGACTCCGTGCAGGGACCTAGAGGTATGCACAACACTTGCAGTTTTGCATAATTCAAGATGCCTACAAGGGTCGCCTCCCTGAGCTTACGCTATGCCGCATTGTAATCATCGGCTTTCGTTCACCTCATGTATCCACCAGATGACAATGAACAAAATGAAGAAAAAACACAAAATGACTTCTGTCTAGTACTTAATTTTGGTGGCTGCCAGGTGGTCGATACCCATAATCATTGGCAGCACGTATGAAAAAAATTTCCATTCAGTGCAAAGGAAAGCATCCAGATTCAGGCCTCATACAGCATAGCCGTATGTAGAAAGAAGAGTGCATATAAAAACGAAGGGGGTAATGCGACGAATTGTCCATACATTGACCACTTGGTTCTATATGCGATCTTCTTTCAATTATCGTGGCCTATAGTTTAATCATCAGCCACATTAGAGTGCCACATTTGTATTGTCCATGAACCTTTCTAATGGAGATATATGCATATAAGAAATTCGAATACAGATGACTAAAAAATGGGCCTCATAAAACAAATAAACACAGATCCCGTGATCCGTCTCCACCGTATAAAGAACAGGGTAGAAGAACAGAAGATTGCCTCATAATAAAAAAAGCAAGCCTATGTCACAGAGAGACGACTCTGTGCAGGGACCTAGAGGTATGCACAACCCTTGAAGCTGTGCATAATTCAAGGTACCTACGCATGTCGCCTCGCTGATCATATGCTATGCCGCATTGTAATCATCGGCTTTGTTCCCCTCATGTATGCACCATATGACAACAAACAAAATGTAGCACAAACCCCAAAATGACGACTATCAAGTTCTTAATTATGGTGGCTGCCAGGTGGTCGATAACCATCATTATTGGCAGTACAAGTGACCAATGTTCCATTATATGAAAAAAACACCATCCATCTTCAGGCCTCATACATCATAGCCGTAGGTGGAAAAAAGAGTGCCTATAAGAACGAAGGGGGTAATGCCACGCATTGTCCCTGCATTGACCACTTGGTTCTATAAGCAATCTTCTTTCAACCCTCGTGGCCTATAGTTAAATCATCGGCCGTATTGTAGTGCCACATTTGTATGGTCCATGAACCTTTCTAAGGAAGAAATTACTCCGGGGTAACTTTTGAAAAGTCTACAAGAAAATATATCGTTATGCAAAACATACTTGTAACTCTTAACATCATGAGTGGATAACACGTGGCGCGGCCGGAACATGTCACTTGCGCAATATGTTGTGGTCGTGAACATAATCATTGTCCAGATGAGGAAAAAAGGCCAACAATATGAATCGGATGCACATGTTAATGAATGTGCATTTCCAAACAAAGTTCCTCATAACAAATCGCCATCAGACAAAATTCAAAATACAGTTGACTATAATATGGGCCTCATAAAGTCACATACCAAATGCAATAAACACAGTTGCCATGAAATGTCTCCACCGTATCAAGAACGTGGCGCTAACGAAAACATATGCTTGCGCAACGTGCCAGATACAATGGAGACTCTCACGGCGCTGCTTGTGATTGCACACATATCATTGGCCGAAAAAAAGCGCAAGAATTCATGCAGAAGGCGAAATGGGGCAGAAGAAAAAGAATATTGCCTCATACAACAATAGCAGGCGCATGTCACGGACTATGATATGCCGCATTATAATCATCGGCTTCATTTGCCTCGAGTTCTTAATTTTTGTGACTGACAGGTGTCGATACCCATCATCGTATGCAGCACATATGAAAAGGGATCCATTGTATGCAAAACACACCAACCAGGTTCAGTGCTCATAAATTAATCATCAGCCGTATTAGAGTTCCACATTTTTTTGGCCAGAATAAAAAATAGCATACTACTGTCTCAGAAAAAATGATTGATAACCATTATACAAAACACCAGGTTGTGATGCTAGACCAGAGTTGAAAAATAAACACGTGCCAAAGCTATCGCTAGTGGAAAAAATATAAGATTTTGTAGCTGTCTGATCTAAAAACAAACGAATGATGCCTGGTACGTGGTACAAAAGGGCAACATGGTACAAACATTGAAAAATGAATTATAAAAACTTACCAACTTGCATTTCTTCTTAATGACAGAAGATTTGCTCAACATGTAAACGTAGTGCTTGATAGGGGATCCAGGGATGTCACGGACGAAATCGAGCAGATGATTGCACTGGTAGTGATCTAACGTCATTTTATTGGAAAAATGCAATGCTTGTCAAATGACAAATCTCCAGAGTAGCCAGGACCTGCGTGTGTAGAATAATTAGAGCGCTTGAAATTGCGACGTGCGAGGGGTTCTTTCGGATGTGTAGCAGGTGTGTTTACAAATCTCTTGTTATAGTAGGTGCCAAATCTGCTGGTTGATGATGGTTTTGAGCGTGGGCCTGACATGGTGGTTGCCTTTGCATTGCAGCAAGATTGGAAGATTGAAGCGAATGCTGGTTCTCATCATCGCTGTCGTGGAGAACGATGAGGACCTTCTCCTTCTGGGACATCTTCTGCCACACACAACACATGCATTCCGAAATTAGCATGGATCAGAAGAGAAAGAAATTATACACAACCCTAGGAAAAAAATATTGCTCCTACTAATTTCTTTTCTTGGAACGCGAAGGTGATCCATACTCGATACATGATCCATATGGGCGTGGTACATTGCTTTTCCAAAGCAATCATCTTATATACATGCTAACACTTTTGGGGAACAGGAAGATGGAGCGGGTCTACATGGAATAATAAACTTTTTACCATACATATATGAGCCACTAGGAATGGACGGGTGAACGTGAAGTGCTCACATAGATCCCTGAACAAGAAAAGGGACAACACAAAAAAGTGCAACTACAGATCCAAAAAAGGGAAAGAAACCGCAAGCAAGAACGAAAAGGATGTGAAGGAGCAGCACGCTAACCTGGTACACCGAACGAAGAACTCGCTATCACCGGCGGCTTCTCAACACAGTCCAGCGACTGGTGCGGCGGCTGCTCCAACCAGAGATGAACCCTAGAAGAGTGAGGGGAAAGTGGGGAGGACACAGTGCGCGGTTGGTAGGAGTTGCTCTTTCATGTGTAACGGCTAAGACAATTACTGCCGCCGGTGGTGGTTAAATGCTGCTTCCGTTGCTGCAGTTATTATTTCCAGTGTCATCATTATCTATACCATTGCGTACGAAAAAAATTGGTCCAAAGAGATCGAACGAGCGAAAATAGATAATATTATTTGGGTGCAAGTGGACACGGTACACCCAGTCTACCACTGCTAATGCATGGGGTGCAAATGCACCCAAAAGAAATATTGAAAAATAAAGATGCATCCATTCTGCAAACTCATACATAGCTAGCTATGAGCTGAATGATCTGCGAGATACAAAAGAACAGACATAAAACAACAATCCTCGTAGTGATGCGTGCCATTGACACCAGTGAAGACATACAATCTGTTCCACACATGTAGTGCGTCGGACGATAGTTGTAAGCTTCAAACAACAACCCGATCCCCACTCCAGTGATGAAAAACGCATACTCGTCCTCCGTTTGTAGAAATCTGCAACGCTGAGGGGGGGAATCGATCGTAGCTTGCTGCAAAAACAAAATGACAACTTGGGATCACTGAAAATCCATGTGGTACAGATAAATATAAACCCTACACATGTAAACTGCTTGCTTACCGTCACGTAGACGCATTTGTAGATCCTAACGTGGCTGTAGTCATCGTCGATGTAGATGAAGCTGACGATCCTGGCCATGCGGCAGAACGGGCAAATGATCAGCGGAAGGCGGGGCTGAGACATCGAAGTCGACTAAGATGAACTCGACGAACAGATCTGGACAGCAAAAGAGGACGAGGGGACGGTAAAATAGAAATAGGTTCCTTCGTTCGTTCCCGTTTTCACCTTGTATAGCTGTACGCAATTACGAAGCCTGCAGGCATTTACATTCGTGTGACGTCACTTTTGGGCCATTGGAGCTTGTATACGGCCCCAAATACGAAACGATGGCCGCAAATAAATATATGAATACAACTACCGGGTCCATCCTGACCGCGCGCTCTTAACGAAGGGGACGGTGAGATATCAGGGGGCGTCGTCGCCGGGTGCTCCTCCGCATTTTCGCCCATTAGATGGACTATATATAAATGAGTAGGCAGCACAAGGACACAACACTGCATACGCTAGCCGCCGCACTCCTCCACCCGGACCGCACCATCGGAGCTGGCACCCTACCGCGGTGTTCTGTGCTCTGTACATGTGGATACCTTCAAGTAGCGGCACTTCTGGCGGTTGGACGAACCGTTCGTGGGATCCGCAATGAGCTTTATGTGGGATTGTGAGGAGAAGGAGATCGGCACCGACGTGCGGCATTGACTGTCTTCCGCTGCACTGCGAGTAGAGTGGTAATTCGTGCTCCTTGATCGATTATTTGGAGGGGTTCCTGGGATAACGCGGTAGATTTTTTATATTTGTGCTATCATATCGTCGTCCTTTGACAAAACTCTTCACATAGGTATGTAAACCATAGCACGCTGATCTATGTAGATGCATTAGATTATGTGCATGAACCGGTCTGGGTTTCTTTCAAACAACAACTCGTCAGATGAGATCCGCCATACACATGGCAGTGCTTGCCAAAGACCCTTTGCATGTGGGCTCCTGATCATAGTATTGAACATGGATCAGGGCCGATCCAAAAATAATTAGTACTCAAGGATAATTAAAATTATTGTAATTTTTACTAAACTTTTATAGTTTAGAAATTAGATTTTGTATGCTAGAGTATCAATGATTACAATTGTGTATTATTTATTTAGCATTGGTAACCACGTAAGAATGTACTTAAATGTTAGTTGTGGTGTTTTTCTTACAATTGTAATATATATCTTAAAAGAAACTCACATTGTGCTAACTTTAAGTTGTATTCGCAACATTAGTTTTTTGAGTTTTTTTTTCAGCTGCCTAAACCATGTAGCATATGTGTATTTATCGCAAAGACTTCTAGAGCGTACAACTATCTTAATAGTTTTTTCTAGTATATTCATTAGTTAAGCCTACTTACTGAAGCTTATAGAATATAAATTGAATTGTGGCATGATTGTAGCCTATTTTTAGTGTTCCAATGTGCGCGAAAAGTTATATATATATTCAACAATAAGTAGACAACTTGTGTATATATTTTTACGTGCCTAATTGAAACAACATCTCTTATAGTAGTCACAGATGAACATGAAATGACATGGATCTACTATCTTGCCATATATATGATTTAATAATTTAACATGTTTGTCTACAAAATGCTTGTTGTCATATAGTGTATACAAAGGTTTCCTATAGTTTCTGAAATACATATAGCTACAGAAAAAATAAACGTGGAATTCTAGATATATAGCGTAGGTTTGCACACAAACTAACGAAACTAATAGTCGTTGATTAGATTTGTTTGTTTGTAAGTCGTATATGGGCCATTGTGTGGAAATCTACTACAATATGAGAACTATATCTATTTTCATATATTTGAAAATAATATCGTGGGTGTAATAAAGAATAGTATAGAACTTACAAATACATTTTACTACATTATTATTACTAGTTGCGCGAATACTTCATTTTTCTCTTACTGTAAGAAAGGTTTTGCGGGAAAAGACTCTGCTCTTGAATGCAAGAACTATTTGATATGCATGGATAATTATTTTAACATGCGTTAATTTTTTTTAAACTACGGAATATATTTTGAGAATGAAATACTTATGCATAATAAATTTGTTTAAATATTGAATCATAATCATAAATCCAATTGTTATTAATGTGTATACATCAAAAACATATGTAAGTAACTTGTTTCATTTCTCATGCTTTATATGCATGTTTGTTCTCAAGATTTTTCTTATCGCGGGCGTTTGTTTTTTTTTGGCACAATTGCTTCTGTGCCAGGTTCTCTAGTTTATCTGTTTGTGCCCTACCCGCGTAGTTTCTCTCATCCGTGCCCTGGCAAACTCGCCGATGGCCCGTGGACGGCCAAGACGACCGTTTCTGTCTGGTCAACCTCGTTTGACCGTTACTTGGCCTGACTTGTGGGGTCGGCCTGGCGTGGCTCGTGAGTTGGAAGTGGGACCGGTCAAGTGGGGACAGGGAGCGAGTTAAGTGGGGACAGGAAGCGAGTTAGGTAGGGACATGAAGCGATTTTAAGTGGGGTCAGGAAGTGAGTTTAAGTGGGGTCAGGAAGTGAGTTTAAATGGGGTCTCGGCCCCAAGATTAAGACGTCGCTAACACTGAATTAGCTGATTAGGAAACGAGTCATTGTTTAGTGAGTTGATTAGTACGCCGTTAACACTGAAATTAAACTGAAATTATGATTCATATTCACTGGAAACTGAAACTGAAATTACGTCGTTAACACTGAAACTGAAGTGAAATTAGGATTCATAATTAGAAATTAAAAACTGACACTATTAGCAGAAGATTAATATTACTATTAACATTGATTACAAAAGATGCCGGCGGCTTTACAGAAGATTAGACGAAGATTAGCAGTGCTTTATGCACTGCTACTACGCCGGCGGCGGCCTAATACTACTAGTAATCAGTAGCAGTGCAACTAATGCACTGCTACTGCTACTACGCCGGCCTCGGCCTCGGCTCCTACATGTGCCGCCTCTTGGCTGGCGGTTCGCCGTCGTCATCGTCGGAGTCGTCATCCTCCTCCTCGTCCTCATCCTCCTCCTCCTCCTCCTCGTCCTCCTCCTCCTTGCCGTCCTCCTCCTCGTCGTCGTCGTCGGAGTCGGAGCCGTTGCCGTCCTGCGGCTCCAACTCCGGGTCCGAGTCCTCCTCCTCGGACCCGTCGTTGTCGTCGGAGTCGGGGTCGGAGTCGGCGCCATTGTCGTCCTCGCCTTGGTCGTCATTGTCGCCCTCGCCGTTGTCGTCGGAGTCGAGGTTCTCCTGCCAACGCCCGTGGCCCTCTTCCCACCACGGGATCGGGTTCCCCTCGTCGTCGGAGTCGCTCGGAATGGCTTCGTTCTGCCACCACGGATCCATTGCAGAGAAGGGTGGTTCGAGTTTTTGGGATTGGAGAGAAGAGTGAACTGCAATGCACACTGCGTTGGAGAGAAGAGAGAACCGAGTGAACCGCAATGCAATGAGATTGGGTTTTTTATGTGTGAAGGGATAGTGATGAATTCACTGCCGCCGGCGCGTAGATCGATGCCCTAGGCGGATCGCTTCGTTTTTTTGCCAACGCAGTGTGAAATGACAACACAATTTACAGATTATATTCGCAATGATGACATCGTGTGACCGCGTTTCACGTCTAGTCGAACTGAAATGCCTGTAATTGTTCACCACGTCATCTGGTGCCCCTTGACGTGTCGAGTATAAGTGTCGAACAGTTGATGTGCGTCGTCGTTCTGGTCAAATTTAATGCAGTTGGAGACGCTGTGAGACATCTAGACGTATCGGAAGCATTTTTTGCGAGAACTGACACGATTGACTTTTTGTTTACGTGCAAATCTGCGTCGGTGCATCCGTGTCAACACACCAAGCACGATCTGGACACGAACTGGACGTGAACTGGCACCCACAATGCGCGCTCTGTGTAGGTACGCGATCTGAACGTGTGTAGACCTTGTTTATCAACTTGAATCGTTAGTATATGACATAAGACGACTATGTGCGCTGGATTTTCCTTTTTTAGATTTTTTTAATATTTGAAGCTCATTTCAAATTTCGGTCAAACTAACTTTGACCGACATTTAAACAAGTTTAAAACATGAAAATGAAAAACTAAGCATGGATCCTTCTTAGTCACTCCAAAATGAAACTTTGTGAGGTGTTTAAAATTTTCATGTTGGAAATCCAAAACCCCTTCTCTTCACCCTTGAATTCATATGACATAGTCACGGATATCACCTTAGATACATGCATTTTTCATCTGAAATGTTTATAGATGATGTTTATCAACTTGAATCGTTAGTATATGACATAAGACAACTATGTGCGCAAGATTTTCCTTTTTTTGATTTTTTTAAATATTTTAAGCTCATTTCAACCTTGAGTTCATACGTCATAGTTCGAGGAGGATATCACTTAGATACATAATTTTTTATATGAATGTGTATAGACATTGTTTATCAGCTTGAATCGGTAGTATATGACATAAGACGACTATGTGCGCAGGATTTTCCTTTTTTTAATTTTTTTTGAATATTTGAAGCTCATTTCAAATATCGGTCAAACTAACTTTGACCGTCATTTAATCCAGTTTGAAACATGAAATTTGAAAAACGAAACCCTTGATCCTTCTTAGTCACTTCAAAATGAAACTTAGACACTTTATCAAACATTTCAAAACCCCGTTGAGTGCCTCCAAACCCCATCCCAAACCTCGCCGAACAATGACCGTCGAACTAACCCTAGCGCTGAGCTGCAGCCGTCCGATCGTTCCTCTAGAAGGAATCTGCAGGCAGACTCGGGGCGATCCGGAGAAGCTCATTCAGCGATCTGATTGGACGCACACGTAGAACTAGGGCTTTACCCGTTGACGAGTGGACCACGGCGTACCCAATGGGGATTTTGGCTCGCCCACCCCCATTTGCCTTAGTGACACAAAATGGGGATTTTGGCTGTAACCCGTCATTGTAACTTAAGGATAGCCATGAGCTTGGTCAAATCTAGCTTGAATCCATATAAATTTTCAAATGAGCTTGGACTCGCTGAAAAATGTGTTTCAAATGTGCTACAAAGGTAGGATAAACGGCTCCATTTCTAAGCAAAAAATGGTGGACTCGCTGAAAAATGTCTTTCAAATGAGCTCTAAAGGTAGGGTAAACGGCCCCATTTCTAAGCAAAAATGGTGGACTTGCTGAAAAATGTCTTTCAAATGAGCTCCAAAGGTAGGGTAAACGGCCCCATTTCTAAGCAAAATTTGCAAAGTGAAGTGGATTTTGGCACACCAAATAGGGATTTACACACACAATTGGAAACGTCAAGCACAAGGCCTTGCCAAATTTCATGGTAGTACAAAATTATAAAATAGATCAACAACTAATAACTAAATTGGCACTTGCCCTTAATAAAGCAACTAATAACTAAAATGGACTACCACTCGTCCTCGTCATCGGAAACCTCCACCGACTCGGCCTTGCCCTTGCCCCTGCCCTTGCCCTTGGCATCGACCTCCATTGTGGCAATGCCTTTCTTCTTCCCCTTGCTCTCCGAGTTGATCTTGAGCCGTTGTTGCTCGGCGGCGGAATCCTTGGCCAGCTCCGTGGCTTTATGGTCGGCCATGGCCCAGGCCATACCCGGGTCCAGGACCTCCGTGACCTCCTCCTTCCAGGCCATGGTCCAGTCCATACCCGGGTCGTCCTCGTCGTCCTCATCGGACAGATCGATGAAGGGAATGGGATCAGGAGCAATGGCTCTGCCCCTGCCCCTGCCCCTGCCCCTTGGAGACTCCCCGGATCGTGCAATCTCGATACTTGAACACATTCTCCTCGAACTTGGAGGAGTACGCGCACGCCCACGCCCACACCCACGCCCCCTGCCGCTTCCCTCGCTCGCCTCAAGAAACCAAGGATAGCGGACGTGGCGGCGGCGGTTCGAGCTGGGAGTGGAGCTGTCATCACCACAAGCCATGGAGAGATAAGGGACTGGGCGAGGGTGTCTAGGAGAGGAAGAGGGGATTTGTGAGCGCAATGGGCAAGGAGATAGCTCCCTTTAAAGCCATCTGCGGTCTGGACGGCGTCGCGGTCTAGACGGCAGTAATGGCGACCGGGCATTGATTCGGCTCCATACTGCTCAGCTTGCGGCATGACAGAGTAGGCAAGAGAGACGCGAGGACGGCGGAGCAGATGCGCGGCCGGGCCGGCAGTGTAGGCGGCGAGGCAGCTTTTCGCCGGCCAGGGGGGCACGCCATTGAAGACGCGGCGCAAATTTGGGGACGGCGAGCACAGGCATGGACACGCACGTACGGCTGCATGCAAGCACTCCTCCGCCGCTGGCCCCACTTGTAAGCTTTAAGTGGGACGGGGTGCATGCACTTCGCTGGGCCCACATGTAACATGTTTGTTATCGGTCAAAGGGCTTGACCAGATGGAAACGACCGTCTTCGCCATCCGCAGGCCATCTGCGAGCCAGCCAGGGCACGGACGAGAGAAACTACGCGGGTAGGGCACACACAGATAAACTAGAGGGAGGCAGGGCACAGAAACGATTGTCCCTTGTTTTTTAGTTTGCTCGGTTCACAACAGTAAATTATAGCAAACCCACAATATTTGTGAATAAGTGGGATGAGGTTCATTACACTTAGAAAGGCTTACACTTCAATATTACCCACCCCAACAAGAGCACCTCCAACCGGACTAGGAAAATTTCACCCCCATATGTCCGCATACGTGTCCATGGACATGAGCCAAAAACATGATATATGCCATCATGTGCAATCACAACCCCCGTTTTTAAACGTTAAATCCGTACAAATACATGTATCATAGATTTGTGCATAGTTCATCACAACCATACCATAAATCATATACTTTATAACGTGCATCTAAATAATCCAAATATTACAATTATAATCATGACTAAGATACTAACAGCGACAACTACATATTGGAGGCAACTCTTTTTCAGGGGCAAATCTCTTGATCTTCTTATTCTTCAATCGAGTTGCATCGACGTTGGTGTGATGATCATTGACGATGTGGACAATTTGCCAATCCATTCGATCTTCTTGTTTTCAAATCATCTTATCTTTTTCTATCCTCGTCTTGTCTTCTTCAAAGTTCTTCGTCACTTCATTCACCTTCCGGTTTGCTTCTTGAGTTAGCTCTAGCAGCCTTCTTCTGCTCATCGATTGCAAAAGTTAAAATCTTTCAAAATAAGCATTCTGCCTTCAAGAAAATGATTCAATTCGGTTATCCCACCTCAAACATTGCAATCACATATTAAAGCCTACATGATAATGTCAAGGTCAAATGTAAACCTGATGCATTATCGGATGGACTAAAAATGAACAAACACTGAAAATCATACTGCATCGGAATCATATGTGGTGTTCCAGTGCCTCTAAGAGAAACCACATCCTTGTTGGTGTCCCAGGACAACATGGTGGAGGTGGCACGCTCACTGGACGGCGGTGGGCCTCAGACGAATTTTCTCACCTATGAACTAGGTATGAGTGGTGCCGGACATTCTGAACATTTGTGCTAGGTATGAAGTGTCTATATTGGTTACCACTGTGCCTGTTACAAAAGATAGCACGCAAACGATGAATAGCGGAAAGATCAAACCAACGGGGACAAGATATTTAACGTGGAAAACCCCTCCAAACAAAGGAGGAGAAAAAACCCCAGGTAACAGCCAGTAATATTTCACTATAACGGGTGAGGTTACAAACGCCGTGGGTTTACAATATATGGCTTATCCCAACCGGCGGCTTACAATATGTATTTATAATGGGCAAAACCCTAAGTCGGCTGCAGTCCGACTCGAACACGATCCGTACTGTACGAATTTGGATCACCATAAACACAACAGTGTCTATATAAAATAGGCCAGATATAACACATTCCAAGTGTAGCCTGTAACACGTATTCAGAAAAAACTATAAACCACATTCAAATTAAATCCTGGGGGTAACCGCAAACCTACTTATGTCGATAAAAGGAGGTCATATGATAACCAATAAATATTCATGAAGTAGAGACGCGTGACCATAGACTCTTTGATGGTTGTGTGAGAACTAACAGATTCTTTGTTGCCCTAAAATTAGGAAAACCTTTTTTTTGCGGAAGAGGCATATTTTTTAATTGTGCAATTTGAGAGAACAATTGTGACCCACCATTTCTTGAACAACCCTCATTAAATAGCAAGAGGCCAGGAGTATTAGTGCTGACATATTTGGCCTTGGAACAGTACACTGGTATCAATCTTGCCCATGCTACCTGACGGCATGGGACTGAAGTGGTGCCAAAGGTTCTGCTTATATGACCCTCAACTTTAGTGTGCTGCAACATACCTGTACCCGCAGGATTGCAGAAGAATGGAAGCTGAAAGATTCGGTCATGTTATGGGGAAATAGTCCTTGGATACAAACAAATGTACTAGCCATAACTAGCCAGTCCATGAGCGCATGAAGAACGAATGCACATGCTGGCTTGAATCACGACTCTTCAGTCTTAGTCTCAGATGTAGATGCATGTGTCTTTGAATTCCCGGCAACAGCATGTTGGACAGCAGAAGAATGTCTCCTAATAACTCTTATGTAGCTCCTTTCTGAAGATTGGATGCAATACCAAGATTAACTGCATGCTTCATGTGATGAACTGGCCATGTTTACTCATATGCTATACTATAACACATGACTAAGCCTTGCAATACGAAATGCGATATGTACATACATCAGAAAACTATGTTGGGACATATTCATGCACCCAAGTAACATGAAATGAGCATAGCTCCTCGAAGCAAGCAAGATCACAACTTTTTTATTGAGAAAACACAGCTAGCAAGTTAACTACATCACACTCAACACTCCGCTGGGTACCATTTCTCTAGCAAGCAGACTGCTCTGGGTCCGTTGATTAGTTTCGCATCACGATTCAGGAGGACGCAGCTGAGCTCATGCATCACTCCATAAAGTTGTAGGAGGAATTCCTCTCCTGTATCCAGCCGCCATTGTGCCCAGTGCTGCTGCCAAGCCCTCCCCTCTGCTCCTGCAAGCATCAGCATAAACTTCCTCATCAATCACTCATGCATATATCATATATGCATTGTGAGTAGTGTTGTTTAACAGACACCAGTACATGAAACCTAACATTTTCATGGAGTATCAATTAACTGAAAACATTTTCTAGGCTTTGATCGATCGATCATGCTACATACCGGGGTGTAGAGCTGCAGCTTTGGTGGCCTTAGAAAGTTCTGGGGCTGCTCGGAGGGGTGCAGGTTCTGCAGCTGGCTGAGGAAATCGGACTCGACGTTGGATTGCCGCTGCGGCGGGTTGGCGTGTGTGATCTGGAACGGCCGCGGCGGGTCAGAGGGACGAGAGGGAGGCATCTGCATCATCACCTGGGCCGCGGGATCGGTGGTGATGTAGTGCATGTACTGCTGCAGCTCCGGAGGCACCACCGGCGCCATCCCCTTCCCCATCACCAGCATCTGCACATATGCATCATGAGTTCATGCATAGCATGTCACAAGCCTAACTAAGATCATCCACGCACGCGAACTATATATATAGCTGATCCCATATATTGCATACTGAGACTGAAGTTAATTGGCTTCCATGCAATTCGATGATGCAGATCTGAATTAATTTTGACAGCCTAAGACATGCACATGTCTAGTTGTCTACATGCATGATGAACCGGATAGATCATACTATATGCTACGATATGTGATTCTGAACTTTCTAAGTACTTGGAGTTGCAGCTGGAGCGATTTCAGGTAGTCGATCGCTTCATCTAGCATCGACACCTTGTCCGTCTAATTCATCAGTAACAAGACACACAGATCAGGCGCGGGAAGAGATACACATATCTATGTACTAGCTAGAAGATGCAAGAGAGATGGGACATGTTCATTACGTGGACCTTGGTGCAGTTTGGAAGCAGCTCTTGCAGTGCCTTCAGCTTCTCGTTGATCTTATCCCGTCTCCTCTACAAACATCCCAGACAGAAATCTCAGAGACAAGAAATGCTAATGGCATCGGCTGTGATCGATCGATCGGTAAGCATGGCAACTGAGAATTGACAGCAACTTACCCTTTCTGAATAATTATGGAAATCAGCAGATCTGCTTCGGCGCGTAGGCGTACTTGACATCCTCCTTTGAGCCCTGCCGTCTTCCATCAGTGATCTAGACGAATTATAAACCAGTCGTGGTTCATAAGAAAGAAGACCATAAGAACAAAGGCTAGTGGTATAGGCAGCCATGCATACCGTTCTTCTTCTACTTCTTCTCCGGGTGTCTGAATCTGTATTCCCCTTGTCAGCTCCCCTTCTCCTTCACACCTCCTTATGAAGTATGAACCGATGCTACCAAGCTATATCTAGCAATGCTTAACTGGTCCAGCCCTAGTCCGCCAGGCTAGAGATTAGACGATGGGGACTCTGAAAACTTTTCCTAGGCTGGCTGATAGATGGTCTCTCTTAGACGACCCTACTGCACCAACCTTTGGTCCTGGCCTGCATGGTATTTATGGCATCTGATTTCTATAAGCTTTTGCGTCATGGCGAGTGAGCACTGTGCTTATCTTTTTCACCGGCCGTGTGGAATTTCTGGTCCGTCGGTATGGACTAATTGTCACCGTGCACCGGATCGAGTTTTTGGTCGATGGGATGTTTGCAATTTTGTAGGGCGCCCATCAGGTCAATCATTTCACCTATGACCTTGCTTGGGCATGGCTCAAACTTGGCTTCCAATCCAAGGGTTTCCTCACCATGAATTCTTTAGCATACCGTCCACTCCGCCAGCAAGTACAAAATACCCGGAGATATCGATATGGGGTGTCCTTCTTTCGCTAGGTGTGAGGTAGGTTTATGAGTACGTAATTGAGTATACATCTATACATGCCGCATGCGCAAGGAAAACTCCAAGACATCCATGTGTGCTAGGTTGGGTTAAGGGCACATGTTAAATGATAAGAAGATACCGAATGAAACTAGGCCGTAATTCGTTCTCGAGTGTTTCCATGACTAAATATTGAATTGAATGCACTAGGTAGTTTAGTTCATCAAAAATCTCAACGGATAAAGGCGGGCAAAGCTTATCCACGTCTAGGCTCCGTCAGGCCTTAGGCGACATGGTACCGATGAAGGCCACAACTTATTTTGTTAACAGTATGTTGACTGAGTCTTACATTTAAAATATTTTGACTCTACTATATTACGTTGAATGCACTAACCAGCCCACTCAAAAGTCAATCGTTCAAAGACTTGTTTATGCTTGCTTACTATGTTATGTCACTCGGGCTTGTATTTTCTTTTACTCCATCGAGGAAGCATAAATTCTACATTCTTTTGGGGCATCAGTTGAAGGGATTCGATCATCGATCTTTATGTTCCCTTATTTGTGTGAGATGCATGGACTCTGTTGATCGATTTGGTTGTGCATATTTTGTAAAAAAAAAATCTAATCTCTTACAACTTATGATATCTTTCTTTTGGCTAAAATGTTTGCATGACCAAGAGCCAATGGTAGTTTTAGCCAATACATTATCTTAGAACGTAATTATCGTATTGAGAACGGATGGAGTATAGATGGAGGTGCTTTGCCTCCTGAGTTCACCTGCTCCTGGTTCAGTAAAAACCTGAAACAAAGAGTAAAAAACATTTCAAAAATTTCTGAAAGTAATTAGTGATTAACATGCATAGGTTTTAATTTGACATATTTGCCAAGTTCTATAGTGAAATGACATTCGTAGTGCTCTGTGAAAAAAAGAGTGATCTAAAAGATACATTTTGAAATCTCATTTTGGTCACTGTTTTTTAAAATCGGAGAGCACTACGATTGTCATTTTAGTAGTACGAAACTTGGCAGGAATGCCAAAAACTTCTATGTGTTACTCACCAATTGTCTATAATTTCTTTGAAATGTTTTACTTTTTTCAAAATAAATAAATAACCAGGAGCATGTGAGCTCGGGGGGCAAATTGAATTTCTAGGGAGGATAAGGCTAGTCATTGTAGAGAGTAACTTACAACCGTCTCATGCACATGACAATAATATATATGACTACCTCCATATATAGTGCAGAGTGTTCTAAGGGTTAATAACATAGATGACGTCATTCATTAGTGTATAGACCCATTTTCCTTAAAACGGCAATGTGATGGTAACATTATATGTTTAGCGGTAGCACCACCATCATCTTTTTCTCATTTAATGCTATGCCATCTCATTAAGATACCTAGTTGGCACACCACGTTACTAGTTAATTAATGCCAGGCCAGTCTAACACCGAACCGAGTAGATGTTGGCTTAACTAAAACTGTCCAATCATGAGAACTTGCCTGTGGCAAAATGGTTAGAAGGGTGGTTGTACCCCCAACCCAACAGAGTTCAAACCCAGGTTTGACGCTGATGTTTCTCATTTAGTCGGAATATTCTTCAGTAGGAGGCGACGTTGCCGTCGACAGCGAGGCGTCTATGGTGACTTCGTCAATCTCAAGGCACGACCCGCCGGCTCGGTAGTTCGGAGGTGCTCATAGGGATAGGGTGTGCGTGCATATAAGGGTGATGTTGTGCACGTGTATGTGAGCGTATGTGTTTTTACTGTGTTTAAAAAATTGTCCAATCATATCTTAGATTTTCTATTGGCTGCTCATGTCATGTGCATCGATATTAGGAGTTAGCTAGGATGAGATGTGATCGACGTGACCAGCAAATTATAAGCTATGAGCAGCAAGAGATGGAGGAGGAAGGTACCTAACGTTAACCAGCAGCAGCAGCAGCCCACGAGGCCATGAGCGTGTTGTTTCCTCGGAACCAGGGCCAGGCGCCCATGCAAGCGTCTTCCCCGCAGACCACGCGCATGACCGCATCGTCAAGCTTGCCATGACCGGAGGTGGATGCCGGCCAAGGAGGCGCCCATGCCGTCCGGCCGTCGGAGCAAGGGGACAAGGGCGTCAGTCACCTCCATCCTGCTGATTTCATGATGCAGCGAGAATAGACCCACCTAGGCCTACAGGAGTGTAGCAGATCTAGCTCTCCTGCATGGTAGCGGTCTAGTCGCGGCGTACGTGGGCTGTGCAGTGCTACTGCGTACGTGTGCGTGCCATGTTCCGTGACCACTGACCCACCTCGTTTGCCATGTCCGCGTGCGCGCGTGGGTGCCACCGCACGCGTGGGCCGGCAGGTTTTATGGCGTGAACTGTGCAGGGCACCCGCCGCCGACGTGGATTGCTAAGTCTACCGCAGCAAGCTTGTTGAAACAAGCCCCGTGACGAGATCTTTGGCGCAGGTCCAACGTCCCATTAGACACTGAACACAGTGGCGGAGCCAGGAAAAAATAGGAGCCGGGGCGGACCTTAAGCTAAGTAAAAAAGCGGAGAATCGCAACTAGATATTCGATATAAGGATCAAATTGAATAAACGTACTTTCATATAGTTTGGAAGAACATAATCCATAATAAACAAAAGAAACAATATAGCTCACTAGATAATAAAAAAATAACAAAGAGGAACTGAGATATCCAAATGACCATCCAAATAGCAAAAATAGAACCTGCAAGATTAAAAATAAAGTAAGAATTAACAATTTAGAGACTTGTAAAGACTTATTCACATTAGAAAGCATGTGAGAACAGGTCGTCGACCTGGTGGCTAGCAAGGCGAGTGCGCAGGCAGCCCACCCGAGTTCGAGCCTTGGGCTCGCGGGTGCTCGTGGAGTCTCCTATAAAAAATGCCATCGGGTGCTAGTGCCTGGGATGGTCTCGTTTTTTTTTACATTAGAAAGCATGACACATACCATTAAAACATTAATAGTTCCTTGGCAAAACCCCTCTACGTGACTTGAAGGCATCAAACCGTCGAATAATAACGACATCATCAAGTGATTTGAATATCTCACGCTCGGTGTAACATATCATCAAGTGATTGAACCAATCATCATTTATCTTGTTGCGCAATATGGACTTGATAATTTTCATTGCTGAGAAAGCTCTTTCAGCAGATGCCGTTGACACCGGCAACAACAAAGCCAGCTCAATGAGCTTGTAAACCAACGGAAACACCAGGTGCTTCTCAGTTTCAACCATTTTTACAGCCAAACTTACAACATCTTTGCAAGCAGAAAAGGCAGCATGATTTTTCAAATGCAGAACATAAGTCTCAAGTTGATCCCTCAATATTGCACGATTATCATTAGAGAAATCAGCACTATAAATTTCAGCGACACGAGAAAGCTTCTCTACATCAAACTTGGAGAATGAATTTTTGGGATCAAGACATGAGAAACAAGCAAGTACCTCCTGGTTTGAGTCATAGAAGCGGTGATTCATCTCAACACATATTTTGTCAATAACGACATAGAAAATTTCAGCCCGATAATAATGAAGATTAGTGATGGTCCTTCCCTCTAGCCTTGAGCGACCTCGAACTGGTATTTCATCATCCATATTTGGCACTGGAATACCGTTGGAACTACAGAATTGCTGGACCTCCCTAAATAGACTATCCCATCCACCATCTCTCATAGTGGCCAACCGAAGCTTGACATCATCGACCAATTCCATGGCTTGCACAATATTTGTATCTTTACTTTGCAAAAGTTTAGAAAGCTCATTAGTAATAACAAGAACAAATATAAAGCACTGCATCTTCTCAACACAACCCGCTGCATGACTCGGATTACGCCCATGTGCATCAACTGTGCTAAGAACTTTTATCACACATGCCCACTCCCCGTCCAAACGAAGCAAAGTTTTATGATGTGAACCCCATCTAGTATCTCCAGGTCTAGCAAGACTAGTTTGTTGGTTCAAGCCTCTTCCTATAGATATTTCACCCCTCTCAAGTCTATCCAACATTTGTTTGTGACTTTCTTCCAAGAACACTTCCATTTTTTTTGCAAGATGAACTTGAGGTTGTCACAATCAAAGATACGTACTCTAAAAAATCATGAATGTATGAGCAAGACGAAGTAGCAACAGCGACAACAACTAGTTGCAAACGGTGGGCAAAACAATGCACATAGAACGCATAAGGGTTCTCATCTAGAATCTTTCTTTGCAAGCCATTGAATTCACCTCTCATGTTTGAAGCTCCGTCGTATCCTTGCCCTCGCAGCCTTGAAATTGATAATTTGTGATTGTCAAGAATCTTAAAAAGAGCTAACTTTAGTGCCTCAGATGTTGTATCTTTTACATGGTACAGACGAAGAAATCGTTCCACAACCCTTCCTTCGTTGCTCACATACCTACAGAAAAGATATAGACAATGATTAAATAAAGAACAACTTTATGTACAACGGAGAAAAACTGAACCTAAATATAACTACTAACCTCAACATTACTACCATTTGTTCTTTAACGGATACATCTCGGGACTCGTCGATAAGCACGGAGAAGTTTTTATCACCAAGCTCTCCCATAATCACTTCGGTGACTTCCTCCGCACAACACTTTGCTAGCTCTTTTTGAATGTCACCAGAAGTCATCGTGTAATTTTTCCCACCACGATCAAAAGCATTTCTCACTTCTTCATTGTTGTCCTTGTACCAATCTATCATCTCTAGAAAATTCCCCTTGTTCCACGAAGAAGACGATTCATTGTGGCCACGAAATGACAAACCTTGTGCTATGAGATATCTTGAACACTCTAGAGAAGAAGTCAAACGGATTTTATATAGTTCTTCTAATTCCTTGGTTGCATAAGCCAACTTATTTGACACACTTTGTTTCTGATTTTGAAAGCATCACAATGCCTAACACAATTATTGTGGCCACTATCCAAACCGCCAACATGCTCAGGCAAGGCTCTATATGCATGCTTCCAATCCCTAAAACCTGTCTTAGTGAATACTTCGAAACCAAAGTGTTCAGCCCTTCCAGGTTGCTTAAATAGGAAACAATAGAAACAATAAGCTGCATCCATGGACTGACTATATTCTATCCAATTATACCTTGAATACCATGATTGAGAAAATGCTCTTGTATCTGTACGAGGATATTTCAATATTGGTTGGGTTGGACCCTTCAATATGTATGCCCTTCTAACTTGGTCTTGAATTTCTGGAGCATATTCAGCAATTTGTTTCCTAAGAGCGGGATCACACAAAATATCAGCCGAATCAAACTCATTTCTGTGTGCATCATGAATCGGTGGCTCTTGTTCTGGCTGCACAACATTTGCATTCTGAATACTTGCTCTTGGAACCATAAACCTCCTCATATCTGGAATACGAAATTACTAAAGTTAAAATTTGACAATCTGGAACGTTTATTAACTAGCAGTGTTCATGTAGTAGCTAGGGTTAGAGGAATCTCCAAGGAAATAATACCTGTAACGAACAGAGACCAATTCCTTAGATCAATTCGCTTGAAATCCCCAATGGACAATTCCAATTTCCTATGAATTATGAACCGGATCATTATCAAGAGCTCTAAAACCTGACAAGTAAATAATCAAGAAAATGAATTAGCATACCAGATTGAGTGGAACGATGTGAGAAGCAGAGGACGAGGAGGTGCCGCCTTCCACCGTCGCCGCCGGGAGGAGTCGCTTGCGCCTGGCGTCCTGGCGAGTTGCCACAGCTGCGAGATGCGATCGAGGAGCAGTCTGTAGTCGAACCGTCGAGGCGTCGGCGGAGCGGCCGATTGATCGAGATGCGTTCGTGGTTAACTGGTTCGTGAATCATACGCAATGGACCAGTGGATTAGTTGGCCTTTTGGCCTGCTGGGCTAATTGACTAGATGAGCTGGTTGTGCGTACCGGGTGAGGCCGAGTAATTAATCTGCCCGGGCAAATCACGTTGTAACTAGCTGAAATGGTACGTACATGATGTACTGGGTTCAATGGTCACGAGCGAGCGAGCCCGGGCAGCTGCCCCGGGTCGCCGGGTACTGTCTCCGCCACTGACTGAACATGTCCGGTTCGGTTCGTTTGGGAAAGGGAAGCTGTCCGGTCTATGCCCGGTCCAACCGGGCCATTTTATTCAACATTTGGTCCTTGCAGGTCCATTTTTTCTATTTTCACCACTTCGGTCATTTTTCATATGATAGTTTAATATAGATGCAAATGATGGCAACTAAATCACTACTACCATTCAATAAAACGTGTTAGGCATACATCAAAATATCAAAAGGATCATAAATGTCACATGTTCATATAAACACACAAGTGATCAAGTATCTCGATGAACGATTATTTTTGCTTCTTTTCAAACTAAGCACTAGCCACTGGATCCATAAGGATTAGAACGACCATCATGATCCAGGTCTATTTGGTAAGTACTTTGAGCTCTACTTTTTTGTGGTTGGGATTTACTTTCTTGGCTCTTAACCAGGTATTTAATTTTGAGTTTTTTAATTCAACATAGTTTCTTGATGCATTCTTCTTCTTCGGCCTTCCATGCGTTGTTCTCTCATCTCACTTGACACTTAACGGGTTTTCTTATAATATGAGTGTCGAAGCATCACACTTCGTTCTTTTTTTTGGATTTGGTCCTTCCCTCGGCTGAACCTCACAAGTATATGCACTTGGGGTGGCCTCATCAAGGTCGATGACTGATAAATCGTTTGCACATTTCTTTCCTCCGGCCAACGTTTTTTTATCGGGGTAGATCCAGCCTGACGGGGCTGGTGTCTATGGCGGCTCGTTAACGTCTCATGGCAAGGTTTTTTATTTGTAGCGTCGCGATGTGGATTAACAAGTAGTGTTCTTCTCCAGCGATGGCGAAGGACGTGGATGCTTGATAGTTGCAGCGATAGTGGTATGCAATAGTATTATTGTTTGTACTCTCCTAGTTTTCTGTTACTTGTATTCGTCTCATCTATGTATTCACACTATCATCAATACAAGTACCACAAGTATGCGTACATTGTCAAAAAACTAGAACGATGCCCCGCGCGTTGCGGCGGGTATCTCTTAAAAACCTAATTTGAAGCATACTATATAAATATGTCAGAAAAAAATTCACTTGATTGACAAACTAATACGGGTTTTCTCCTAACACATGATTTTATTTGGTAATTACATTGCGTGATTATGTGGTCTTATCCTTCGAACTTAGGCTAGGCGTTCGGGAATTCCCGAAATTTCCGGACAGGAAATTCGGGAAATTTTTTGTTCGGGACTGACGAAATGATTCCCGAATTTTGATGAGAAAAACTGACACCCGACATTTCGGGATCTCGACAATTCGGGATCGGGATCAGGAAATCCCGAAGTTTGTGGTTCCACGACGAGTTGCGGCGGCCCAGATCATCAATGGGGTGCGACGGTGAGGGGCAGTTCCCCGTTCCTCGACGAGAATCTGCGGATCTTCGACGCGAGGGAGGCGGCCGAGGCGCGGGACGCCGAGCGCCACGCACGCGAGGAGGAGTGGCGCGCTGCCATGGTCGCGCTCAGGGTGTTGCCGCCACGGTCGCGCTCGGGGAGGCGCTGGGGAGTGGGGAGGTGGGTTGTGCGACGCCGTGAAGCTGCACCGACGCTGATCTGCACAGCCGCGTGCCCGCGTCAGCTCTGTGGCGGCTGGCGGCTGGCTAGGGTCAGGGACTCGGGGCGAGTGGGCTTGGCCGCGTGGGCGTGAGCGCTGCCGCTGCGTGCACGAGGGACCTGTGGCGAGTGGGTGTGGGACTGGGGTTTTGTTTCCTGCCTTGTTGGGCCAGTAGGGAGAAGGACTGGGCCTGGTTGCACCTGGGACTTCTGGGCTTTTTATATTTTCGGGATACACGGGAATTTCATGATTCAAAACTGCATCCCCGAAATACCCGAAATAAATTCGGGATATCGAAACAACCTCCCGAGAAAATGTTCGGGATTGTCGGGTTCGGGAAATTCGGGATCGGGATCGGGAAATTCGGGATTCGGGTTTCGGGATCGGGAAATATGCCCACCGTGACTTCGAACAACAAATAAAAAAGAATGGCGTGGATAATTTAATGGCTAAAGGAAAAGATGATGTGTACACTTGGGTTTAGGGTTATCCTAGATTATCCCGAAAGAGATGTAGCTAGCATGTTGAGATAGAATCATATTAATTGTAAGTTTTTTTTAAAAAACATGGCCTTGTAAGGCGCGTTTGGTTCGCCTTCTCGGCTGTTTATTAGGCCCAGGGGTGCGGATTGATGGCCATTAGGCCGTGATAACATTTTCTTCCTACTACAGTTACTTCTCAACGAACGGGCCTAAAAGCCACAGATTAGGCCCGTCGCTCGTTTACTCGGATTGGGCCAGCTCAGTAGCTCACAAGTCACACCACTACATCGACTTAAGTTTTTTCCCTGTCTCAAAAAACAAAAAATATTTTTTTTCCAGCTGTTTCGACACCATGCAAGCGACGGGATGAACTGACGCTGCACGGATCTCATCTCGTCTCAGAGAGGAACCGATCCCACCCGACGTCGTGCTCGCCGGAACGGCAGCTCACAGCTCCGCTCAGCCCAGCCGCCGTCGAGAATCTACCCGGAGCTAGCAGCGGAGGAGGAGGAATCGGTGGTCTCCGCCATGTCGAGCTCGTCCTCCGACCCGGAGAAGCTCATGGCCAAGGCCGACAAACTGCAAGTTCCCCCCTTTATCCCTCTCGTCACTTCCTCCCTCCCCGCAACACCTCAATTCCCCTTGCTCGCTTCGGCGGACTAGACGATCGAGCCGCCGATGTTGAATCGGAACTAGAGCCTAGTAAGATTGTTTTTCTTGGTCAAGGATCGGTGGCTCCTTGATCTGGCCTGGTCTTAGACGGGCCCGATTTTAGGATCTTTGTGCTGCGCTCTTGAAGTGTTAGGTGGAGATATAAGCTTTGTGGTTAGTAGGTTTCAGACGATTTTCCCCAAATGCTAGAGCTTTCCTAGATATCCCATTCACGGATGAAGGGGGTCTGTTAACTTAGTTCATGCAGAATCGGTGGAACTGTATCCGAGCATATGGTGAACTTGAAGGAAATATGTCAGACTATGCAAGTATGTGGCATCTGGTTTTGCTACAAATTTTTTTACATCCGATCGGTGCGGCGTTGAAAGAATCAAATAGTCATGCTCCATACATTATTGACGGGCAGCGGGTATGAGCAAGAACATGATAATTCTTTCCTTAGTCTGTGTCATTTCTTACTGTGATGGTGCTTTATGTGGTGTGGCTTGTTGGCAATGTTAGGCTCATTGGCCCTGGCAGAATTTTCAGTTCCAAATTGACTTCACTAGATAATATGCTACGTTCAACATTTTAGGTTGTCTATTATCCACCTCTGTTGTAAGAGTAGATGAGAAGCAAGAACACCTTGCCTTGTACAAAAGTAAATCTGTAGCTGATCCTTCTTGAAAATGTATGCCCTTGTTTAAAACTTACACTTGTGTTCACCATAGTTTATACGATCAAACTACAACTTGCTACTTTCGATTTTTCTCCTCAGTAAAAACAGAGTTGCCAAATAAGCACTTAGAATTATGTTCAATGTATTTCTTCTTCTCAGTTGCATGATAGTTACAGCTTCGTATAAGATGAAATATTGACACTTGTTTGATTTAGCGTTGGAGTCTTTGCTAAGTACCCACTTCATAGTAGTTATGTGCAAATATGGACATTCTTTTTCTAATATATATATTCAATTGCAGAACAAAACTGAGCTTCACAAGGTGGAATGCTGATTGGAAGAGTGCTACAGCTTTGTATGAACAAGCTGGTGGGTGACTTTGTATGCCATCTCCGTATACTTTTGTTGAAAGTTTTTTCTGTGGTGGTGTATGTAATGTAATTTCGTCTCCACTTTAAAGCAATTGCTTATAAGTTCAGAAAGGACAATGAAAAAGCAAAGGATGCTTTTGAGAAGGCTTCGAAAGGACAAGAAATGATCTCCTCGTATCCTTCAGAATTTTATCTGTGGCTATTGCATTTCGCATTGTTGATCAATCACCTAATGTACCCTTAACTAGTTTCATAGACCCTGGGATGCTGCTAAGCATATGGAATCAGCTGGTGCTCTAGCAAAAGAGCTTGGACTTTGGAATGAAGTTTCAGACTTTTATCGCAGAGCATCAGAATTTTATCGTGAATGTGGAAGATCACAACCTGCCTCTGATGCTCTTGCTAAGGGTGCCAGGTAATTCAAAAGCAACCTGAAAATTATACGTTTTGAGACTCATTTATCTAACCATGATAAAATCAGTGTGCCAGGTAATTCAAAAGCAACCTGAAAAATTATACGTTTTGAGACTCATTTCTCTAACCATGATAAAATCAGTGCCTTGGAGGATAAAGCCCCAGAAGAAGCAATTAAATTGTATGATGACGCTTGCGCACTTCTAGAAGACGATGGAAAGGAGCAGATGGCTTTTGACTTGTACCGTGCTGCCGCAAATTTATATGTGAAGCTTGAGAAGTAAGATTGCACATATCAGCTTATACCTGTTAATTACAATACACTGGAGCCTATCCTCTTATGATTGCATGTCATTCATGATTTTGTTCGACCCATTTACTCTTATGTTTTTTTCTTACTTCGGAGAGCAAACAGACTTTTAGGATAAATAAGGAGTCTCGACCCTGAAACTTAGAGTAACACTAGGGGACTAATTCAATATATCTTCTAGAGTAAGTTCTCCACAGCAATATCTTCTAGAGTAAGTACTCCACAGCAAACACAAAAGCAATAGGAGTAAACTACATAGATTTGGTCCGTATGTCAAGCACACCAT
Organism: Poa pratensis; assembly: GCA_947311845.1. NCBI lineage: Eukaryota > Viridiplantae > Streptophyta > Magnoliopsida > Poales > Poaceae > Poa > Poa pratensis. The sequence continues at coordinate 54,706,743 of CAMZMU010000107.1, forward strand.
ATGTTGGGCAACAATAGGGTATCTTCACCAACTTATGTTTGTAGTACATTCGAGGGCTCTCGTACTTGGGTGATTTTGCAATTGATTCTGCAATAGATTAACTCCCAGTTTTCTTGGGTGATTTTGCAATTGATTCATCTTTGCAATTTTTTCCTTAGCTAAGAATGCTGTTTGATTCATCCAACATGAAGTAGCAGGCAGAGGCTGGAGAAACGGGAGGGCTCATATTTGCTGTTCTAAAATAACCAACATGGCTGATCCTATATTCTACAAGATTTTATATCTTTATTCAACTATTTCTATATTTCAATTGAGTCTCTATTTTTTCATTAGAAAGAACTCCTTTCTCCTACGCCTTTAGTTAAATCTTTCACGAAGCCCTTTTTTGTGTATGTGCTTGTCTATTTGTATTGGTCATTTTTTCCCCTTCCTAAGCAGTTGCCTTGTTTAGTAATATTAGAGCATGATGCATTCGTCCCTTTAGGTTGTTCTATTTTTTGAATCTAATTTTGGATTAAAATTTGCTTCAAGTTGAAGTACCGTTATTATTTATCGTTGCATTCTGTTCTCACCTTCTCTTTCCATGAGAGTATATCTAGTGCTACTAGTGAAAACTAATTTTAAATGTTTCAAAAATTTCTATGAAAAAGTGAGAGTGTTCACAAGACATGTGTCTCGAACCTCTAAAATTTCCATATCCAAATTCGAAAGGAGCATTGAGAAACAAAAAAGACAAATGTTGCATGAATAGTGTCATTTTTCTAGTTTTGTCTTTTGTGACACGAGTGACACTATTCATACCAGATTTGTCTTTTTTGTTTCTCGATGCCAATTTCGAATTTGTGCCTGGAAATTTTGAAGATTGTAGACACATATCTTATGAACACTCACAATTTTTCGTAAAATTGTTTGAAACATTTAAAACTATTATTTTCAGTAGTAGCACCGGGAGCACCCATATAAGTGGTAGCACTGTGACATTTGTGTATGTATGCATCACTTAAAATTTATAGTAATCTCAGTTATGTACTCATCATAAATTTCATTCCATGTTTTGCCATGTCTAACAGGTACTCAGATGCCGCTGCATTTCACTTAAGGCTTGGTTCAGCTGCTGATAAGTGCAATGCCGTCAACAGCCAATGCAAGGTAATTTTTAGTCTAAGATTTTCAAAGTTATTCAGAGAATTTGTACTTGTTATACAATGTACGAAGATCAGGTAGTAACATCTGGTAGGTTCCTTAACAAATAGTAATACAATGCTATCTGATCTTGGAAGTTTATCCCTAAAATATATATTCATTTGCAAAATGAAAGTATATATTAGGTCTTGCTCGTTCAGTTACACAGGGCACAGTTTGAACGCCCAAAGTGCTCGATTTCAAAGTCGTTTCATATGTGCAGGGTTATCTTAGTGCAATCATTATCTACCTTTATGCACATGATTTTCAGCAAGCTCAGAAATGCTACAATGATTGCTCAGAGTAAGTTATGCATTTGCATTTAACATATATTTTCTGTGCTATGTTGGTTGTATTAAATCACCTTTCTCTCTTCCGCTACATATTGCAGGGTTCAAGGCTTCCTGAACAGTGACCAGAACCGATGTGCAATGAAACTGTTGGCTGCTTATGAGGAAGGCGATGCTGAAGAAATCAAGCGTGCTGCTCAATCAAGTGTCATCAATCACCTCGACCATGTGGTATGTCTTTTGATTTCCTTGGTTAAAGGCCAACAGTTGCCGAAATATCAGAAAGAGGACCTATGATTATGCATATGCTTAGAAGGGTGAACTTATCATAGATAAAAAATTCTATTGATAGCCTTCCTCTTGATTATCATAGTTCGTATGCCACCTGCTACAGTTCTTCCTGGTTGTTGATTTGCTTGTTTAGTGCTTGTGTTCACTCGCATCTGCGGAACCATCGCTGCAGGTAATTCGGCTCGCAAGGAAACTACCAACAGGCGATCTGCAGACCATCAAGAAAGATCTAGGAGGCGACGGCCGGGACGAGTTAGACGAGGATGACCTAACTTGATCTCAAACCGCGCAGCAAGATGCAGAGAAAACAACGAATTGAGGCACTCGAGTTATACCATTGAAAGAAAAAAGAGAGGAAATGTTGTAGAAACACGCTGTGAATCACATAGAGGCTTGTAGGCTGCCGCTTCTGTACCATGGTATTCCCCGTGTTCATGTTGTTTTGGAGTTCCTATTGTTGTGGATCTGTGCGCGCACACACACACCCTACATCCTCTCTACTGCTGGCTTGGTGTTGCTCAGATATTACCATTGGTGTGATTACCTTGACAATGCTCTGTTATCTTCTGTATATATACCAGAATAATGTTCTTAAATCTCAAGTACAGACGAATTCCGCCTGTTTATTTTTAAAGGCGATAACATTGTGCAAGTATTACAAAGATGATACATACAGTAGTGGGACATCAAGGAACTTGTGAAGTACTAGTACAGAAAACTAGGACACGAACTGAAAGGAAACACAGACGCGACAGTTGATACGGAGTAACTAAAAGGCGCGTGAACATCATCAGCGAGACACCGACGATTTCCGGCCTGTACTAGTATCAGTCTAAAACACCATGTTTAACTGACAAGTTCGATGGACGCGATTATGGGGACTGCTTCTTGTCGGTGGAGGCGCGAGCAGCCGGAGGGACCCCAGGAATGAGCGGGCCGGTGACGGGCGTCAGCGGCAGCGGCAGGTTGGGCACCGGCAGCCCCAGCAGAGTCTTGGACTCGTTCACGGCGGCGCCGCCACTACCACCGGCAGCAGCACCGCGTGTGGTTGGATGGCCGATCTTCTTCAGGTCCCTCCCGTTGCAGGAGGCGAGCAGGAGGAGCGCCACGACCAGTAGCAGGGGCGCGACGGCGACGAGACGCTTGGACGTGGCCATTGCTGCTGCCGTTTCGATCTTGCTAGCTAAGCTAGGGCCTGTTGGTGGGAAGTTGCGATCGAATTACGACGAAGAGCTGGATGTGCTCGTGTAGTAGGTGTGAGTTGTATTTGCATGAGCTTAGCTAGGCTCGGACATGGTGCCGCCTCTTATACGCGAGCTTGCACTGGAGCAGCGCAACAGGTGTCGGGGGAGGGTGATAGGTGGCGGCGCGAGGTGAAGCCGGCGGCGCCCTTGAGTTGCTCCTTCTCATGGCAGGTCACGGGTGTTGACACTGTAATCCTGTCGCCCATGTATCTAGTTAGGTAGTTTTTTTCAGTTTCAGAAAAACAAGCGCAGCATGAGCACGAGCCTGTTCGTGTCTTGACTGCTTCTTCCTCGTTTGTAGCTAGATCGAGCTGCTGTGCGCGTATCGTGGGATGGCACGAAGTAGTGCGCGCATGGCGGCATCGCCAGGTAGTGGGCGGGTGGTCGTGGGATGGCGCGGCCGTGAAGCTCGGACACTCCCTGTACTCGAGTCCTATTTATTCAGTTAGTGAAAACAGAAAACGCTGCAACGTTTTGCGCAGCACAAAATCCACCTGAGTTCATCCCTTTTTTTGAGTTCGATTTCCAACAAGTGGCATCAGAGCCGTTTGTCGATCCAGGGACACGATCATGTCGCACGAGCGATCACGCACGCCGGCGACGCCGCCCAACGACGGGGTGGCGGAAACGGCGGCAACGACACTCCAGCCGCGGACGGTACAGCGGCGGCGACGCAACCTCGTGCACGGGCCAGAGGCCGCAGCCTCGTCAGGCGCGGCGGCAACGGCGGCGGCGGCGAGGTCGTCATCCACGAGCGCGTCGTGCATGAGCGCACAAACTTCGGCAGCAACATCGTCTACCCCTCCCTCACGGCCACGAACTACATCGAGTGGGCGCTGGTGATGAAAATCAACCTGCGCGCACAGGGCCTGTGGGAAGCCGTGTCCGGCATGGGCGTGTCGGGCGATCGCGAGGACATGGCGGTGCTCTCAGCGCTGCTGCGTGCGGTACCACCAGAGATGGTGCCCGTCCTCGCGGTGAAGGAGACGGCGGCAGAGGCGTGGGAGGCGATCAAGCTGATGCGCATGGGCGTGAGCCGTGCGCGGGAGGCAACGGCGCAGCGGCTGCGGAAGGAGTTCGAGCAGATCACGTTCAAGGACGGCGAGACGCTCGACGCGTTCGGCATGCGCATCACCAACCTCGCCAACAACCTGCGTTCGCTGGGTGACACTGTGGATGAGGTAAAAATCATTCAGAAATTCCTGCGTGAAGTTCCTGCCCAGTACTCGCAGATCGCGTGTTCGATCGAGACACTCCTGGACCTCAACGGCATGAGCATCGAGGAGCTGATTGGTCGTCTTCGATCTGCATCGGAGAGGTGCTCGATCGGGAACACGGAAGGCGCAGGGTGCCAGCTGCTTCTCACGGAGGAGGAGTGGAAGGCACGCGGGAAGAAGAAGGAGTACGGGCAGGGCTCCGGCTCCAACGGCGGCGGCGCAAAGGGAAACGACCGCGGCAAGAACAAGAACCACGGCAACGATCGCCGTGGCTCCAACGGCGAACGCGACAAGTCCGGGATCAAGTGCTACAACTGCAACAAATTTGCAGGGCACATATCCCGGGACTGCCCAGAGCCGCGACGCGAACGCAAGGGCCAGAACCAAGCTCACCTGGCCGCGGCGGAGGAGGACAAGCCTGCACTTCATCTGGCGCAGGTGTGCACCCTCAGCGACGACGAGGGGCCGGCCCTCCTCATGGCGACCACGCACCAGGTCGCAACGACGGACGCGCCCACGCCGATCACGACCGGCACGACAAGCGCGTCAGCCTCGTGGAGGATCGAGTCTTCCTCACCTCCGCGACCAGGACAACGACAAGTGGTTCCTGGACACCGGCGCCAGTAACCACATGACTGGGCGCCGCGACGTCTTCACCGAGCTGGACACCACCGTCGGCGGCACGGTGAAATTCGGCGACGGGTCCGTCGTGGAGATCAAGGGACGAGGGACGATCCTGTTCTCCTGCGGCAACGGCGACCACAGCGCACTCACAGACGCGTACTACATCCCGCGTCTACGGAGCAACATCGTCAGCCTTGGACAGCTCGAGGAGAACGGGTGCCGCATCGAGCTCTGCAACGGCTTCCTGAAGCTGTTCGACCGGCGACAGAAGCTGCTCGCCAAGGTGCCGCGGGCGCGAAATCGCCTGTACGTCGTCACGCTGGACATCGCGACACCGGTGTGCCTCGCAGCGATGCACTCCGACGACTCCTGGAGGTGGCACGCGCGCTACGGCCACCTCAACTTCGACGCACTCAGGAAGCTCGCACGCCAGGGCATGGTGCGCGGACTGCCGCAGATCGATCACGTCGAGCAACTCTGCGACGGCTGCCTGGCAGGCAAGCAACGGCGCGCGCCTTTTCCCCAGCAGGCGAAGAAGCGCGCGGAGGGCATCCTCGACCTGGTGCACGGGGACCTGTGTGGTCCCATCACGCCGGCGACGCCCGCCGGACGACGGTACTTTCTGCTGCTCGTCGACGACAAAAGCCGGTACATGTGGCTCACGCTGCTGACGACCAAGGACCAGGCTTCCACGGCGATCAAGCGGTTCAGGGTCGGAGCAGAGGTGGAGACAGGGCGCAAGCTGCGCCTACTTCGCACTGACCGCGGTGGCGAGTTCACCGTGGCCACGTTCGCCGAGTACTGCGCAGACGAGGGGATCGGGCGTCAACTGACGGCGCCGTACTCGCCGCAGCAGAACGGCGTTGTTGAACGCCGGAACCAGACGATCGTCTCCACCGCGCGAAGCCTGATGAAGGCAATGGGAGTACCTGCAAGGTTCTGGGGGGAGGCCGTGACCACCGCGGTCTACCTCCTGAACAGATCGCCGACGAAGAGCGTGGAAGGCAAACTCCGTTCGAGGTATGGCATGGCTATAAGCCTGATGTGAGCTATTTGCGTGTTTTTGGATGTGTGGCGCACGTGAAGGTGACGAAGCCAAACCCGGCGAAACTCGACGATCGGAGCACACCAATGGTGCTCCTCGGGTACGAGCCGGGATCGGCAGCGTATCGCGTCTACGATCCTGTCAAGAACCGCGTGCACGTGTCGCGCGACGTCGTCTTCAACGAGGGCGCACGATGGGACTGGGAGAAGAACGGACGGCTGCCGACGCCGTGCCATTCCACGTCGAGGTGTTCATGCACCCAGCTGCCACGGCAGAAACGGCAGCTGATTTCTCTGCCACGGCAGAGAAACCAGCACAAAACTCTGCCGGGCAGGAGACCACGGCACGGAGGAGCTGCACGCCAACACCAAGTCCTGCCACGACAACGCCATGGACAACTCCATGGACTACTGCAGCATCTCCATCGACATCAGCAGGAACGGGCACGGTTGCGGCATCCACGACACCTCCAAGGCTGCAGCACCCGATGATCACGAGAGCACGCCACGGCATCGTCAAGCCTAATCCCATCTACAACGACTACGTCATGAAGGCCGATGTGGAGGAGCTCGACGATGAACTGTGCCTCGTGGCTGCTGAAGAACCTGTCTCAGTGGACGCTGCACTGAGTGAGGCGTGCTGGAAGGACGCCATGGACGCCGAGCTGGCGTCGATACGCAGCAACGACACCTGGGAGCTCGCCACGCTCCCGCGCGGCCACAAAGCCATTGGGCTCAAGTGGGTTTACAAGGTAAAAAAAGATCCTGCAGGTCATGTGCTGAACACAAGGCACGACTCGTCGCAAAAGGGTACGCGCAGCGGCAGGAGTCGACTTCGACGAAGTGTTCGCCCCAGTGGCGCGCATGGAGACCGTGCGCCTGCTGCTGGCACTCGCCGCACACTGCGGGTGGCAGGTGCACCATATGGACGTGAAATCCGCGTTCCTGAACGGCGACCTCGGGAGGAGGTCTACGTGCACCAGCCACCAGGCTACATCGACCCCGACGGCGAGAACAAGGTACTGCGGCTGCGCAAGGCTCTCTATGGACTTCGTCAGGCGCCACGCGCTTGGAACGCCAAGCTGGACGCCTCCCTGACATCGCTCGGGTTCGAGCGGAGTCCTGTCGAGCACGCCGTGTACAAGAAGAACAGCGGCACGACGACGCTGCTCGTCAGCGTCTACGTAGATGATCTGATCATCACCGGCACGGACGCCAACGACATCGCCGCGTTCAAGGAGCAGATGCACGAGCTGTTCGAGATGAGCGACCTCGGCCTCCTGAGCTACTACCTCGGGATCGAGGTCAAGCAAGAGGCAGACACGATCACGCTCTGCCAGAGCGCGTACGCCGGCAAAATTCTGGAAGCTGCTGGACTGGCAGGCTGTAACGCCTGTCACACGCCGATGGACAACCGCCTGAAGCTGAACAAGGCGGGCGTTGGCGACGTGCAGGACGCGACGAGCTACAGGAGCCTCGTCGGCAGTCTCCGGTATCTCTGCAACACCCGTCCTGACATCACGCACGCCGTTGGGATGGTGAGCAGGTACATGGAGGCACCCACGGCTTCACACTGGGCTGCAGTGAAGCAAATTCTGCGCTACATCAGCGGGACAACTGAGTACGGGTGCAGATACAAGAAGGGCTCCACAAGCGAGCCAACACTTGTGGGCTTCAGCGACAGCGATCTCGCTGGGGATGTTGATGATCGGAGGAGCACCACAGGCGTCGTGTTCTTCCTCGACTCCGGCATCATCACGTGGACATCTCAGAAGCAACCAGTGGTGGCCCTATCATCGTGTGAAGCGGAGTACATAGCAGCGGCTAAGGCAGCATGTCAGGCTGTCTGCTGGGCAGGCTGCTCGGAGAGCTTATCGACAAGCCTCCGGCGACGGTGAAGCTACGCGTGGACAACAAGTCCGCGATCGAGTTAAGCAAGAACCCAGTGCATCACGAACGAAGTAAGCACATCGACACTCGATTTCATTATATTCGTGAATGCATTGAGGAAGGCAAGGTGGACATTGATCATGTGAGCACAAATGAACAACTTGCCGATATTCTGACCAAGGCGTTGGGCCGTGTCAAATTCGCGGAGATGCGACTGAAGCTCGGCGTCATGGATGTATCAGAGGGACTTCAGGATTAGGGGGAGAATTGTTGACACTGTAATCCTGTCGCCCATGTATCTAGTTAGGTAGTTTTTTTCAGTTTCAGAAAAACAAGCGCAGCATGAGCATGAGCCTGTTCGTGTCTTGACTGCTTCTTCCTCGTTTGTAGTTAGATCGAGCTGCTGTGCGCGTATGTCAGGGTTACAGGTGACCTGACGAGAAGAAGAGACTGGATCTAGCTATTCAACAGGATAAAAGTAGGAAATTGAGTGGAATTGATAAAGGATAGCAAGAACATGAAGAACAAGTTTAGGGTTTTTTTCCATTGCTTGGCCTCCCAGCCACCCACGCACTCCCTTTTATATCGAAAGAGAAGCGCCCAAGCATTACAATGATCTTATGATTAAGCTTAAGCATAATTAACAGCTAACTAAGCTCGAGGAAGGCAGACCGTTGGATCTCGCGAAACGGTATCGACTCATCTGGACCGTTGATCTTCAGATAGCACTTGCCGTCAGAGCTGTATCCTGACATTGCCCCTTCCTTGACTCAAGACTTCAAGGCTTGAAAGACGGAAATGTTGCTGTGATGAAAGAGGCATCTTCCCATGTAGCTTCTTCAGGTTCCATGTTCTCCCAATGGATCAGCCATTGAACCACTGGTACGAGAATGTCACCAGATTTCCTTGGCACTTGTTTGCGTTCCAGAATTGCTACAGGAAAATGTTTGATTTTGCCAGATGAAGTAACCAATGGCAGTGATGGGTTTGGAACTGCTCTCGGACCCAAGTGTTTCTTCAGTTGGTTCACATGAAAGACATTATGAATTTGAGAACTTTCGGGCAGCTGAAGTTTGTAGGCAACCTTTCCTATCTTCTTCAGAATTTTGAAGGGACCATACCACTTGGATGTTAGCTTCAGAGAGTTGCGCAACCCCAATGATGTTTCACGGTAGGGTTGCATCTTGAGATACACAAGATCTCCTTCATTGAAGGATCTTTCAGTTCTGTTTTGATCAGCATACTTTTTCATCCTTTCCTGGGCTTGTTGCAAATTCCTGTGCAGGGTTTTGAGCATATGGTCTTTTTCCTGTAATGTGACTGTTACTTCCTCTGAAACATCACAGGGAATGGCAATGGAAGTCAGATGAGGAGGTTTGTATTCAAAGAGAGCTTCGAACGGAGACATCTTTATTGCTGTGTGATATGATGTGTTATACCACCATTCTGCAGCTGTTAACCAATCAGCCCACTTCTTTGGTTCCTGGAAAGCCATGCATCTTAAATATTGCTCAACACACTGGTTAACCCGTTCCGTTTGGCCATCTGACTCAGGGTGGTGAGCTGTGGTGAAGTTGAGCTTGATATTCAGAGCATGAAACAGGTCTTGCCATAGTTTGCTCTGAAAGATACGGTCTCTGTCAGATACTATGCTCTCAGGGGGTCCATGTACCTTGACAATCTTGTCCAGAAATACCTTGGAGACAGACTGGACTGTATACGGGTGTGATAAAGGAATGAAATGTGCATACTTTGTCAGTCGATCGACTACCACTAGTATCACATCATGGCCTCTGGATTTAGGTAGTCCCTCAATGAAATCCATGCTAATAGCAGACCATTTGACTTTGGGAATTGCCAAAGGGTCCAGTAATCCTGGGTAAGGTACCTTTTCAGTCTTGGATATTTGGCAAACTGGGCATTCGGCTACCATGGTTGTTACAAATTTCTCCATGTGTGGCCAGTGAAAGACTTGCTTCAGTCTGTGTAGAGTAACTCTTGTACCAGAATGGCCCCCAAATATAGATGAGTGGAAGGACTGGAAAATCTTCTCCTTCAGATCAGAATTAGTGCCTATGTAGATCCTCCCCTTGAATCTAATTATTCCTGACTGTAAGGTATAATTTGTGTTGCTGGAATTGTCAATGCCGAGTTCCTGGAGTAATTTGAGGCATGCTGGGTCATTTTGATATGAATCAATTACTTCCATCATCCAGGTAGGAATGGCAACCGATATGGCAGAGCAAATGGTTGGTTCTTCAGTTTGATATTGCCTGGAAAGAGCATCTGCTACAACATTTTCTATGCCTCTCTTGTATTCAATGTGGTAATCGAACTCCAGCAGTTTCAGCATCAACTTGTGCTGGATTCCTTCCAATAACCTTTGGCTGCTTAAGAACTTTAAGCTTTGCTGGTCTGTTTTGATAATGAGCTTACTGCTCAAGAAATAGTGCCTCCACTTTTTGAGTGCTTCCAATATAGCCATTCCTTCTTTTTCATAAATGGATTGAGCACTATTGCGAGGACCCAGACACTTGCTGTAGAAGGCAATAGGTCGTTTGTTCTGCATCAGTACGTCACCTAGACCAATAGCACAAGCATCCGTCTCAAGGATGAAAGGAATTGTGAAATCTGGAAGTGCCAATGTGGGAGATGTTGTCATAGCCTGTTTCAGAGCTGCAAATGCCTCTTCTTGTGCTGGTCCCCATTGAAAAGCATCCTTTTTCAGGACTGCATGAAGGGCTTGGCATATCAGGGCATATCCTTGGATAAATCTCCTGTAATAACCCGTAGAACCCAGAAAACGTTTCAACTGTTTTGCATTTTCTGGTGATTTCCACTTGGAGATAGCCACAATTTTTCAGGATCTGTGGATACTCCCTCTGGAGATATAACATGCCCAAGATACTCCACTTTGGTCTGAGCAAATGTACATTTGGAGAGCTTAGCTTTCAGCTGATGGCGTCTGAGTGTCTGAAGTACAGTCTTCAAGTGTTGCTTGTGCTCTTGGAGAGACTTGCTGTATACCAGAATATCGTCAAAGAATACTAGCACAAAATCTCTCAAATGCTTGGCAAATACCGAGTTCATCAATCCTTGGAAGGTTGCAGGCGCGTTGCTCAAGCCAAATGGCATTACTTTATACTCATAATGGCCAAAATGAGTACTGAAAGCAGTTTTGTGAATATCTTCAGGTTTCATACGAATTTGATGGTATCCTGACCTTAAATCCAGTTTGGAAAAGAATCTTGCTCTGTGCAACTCATCGAGCAGGTCCTCAATTACTGGAATTGGGAATTTATTCTTGATCGTTAAGGCATTGAGCTGCCTGTAATCAATGCAGAGTCTCCATGATTTATCCCGTTTCCTTACCAATATCACAGGTGAAGAGAATGGGCTCGAGCTGGGTGCTATCTCACCATTTCTGAGCATCTCTTTGATCAATGTTTCCACTGTGTTTTTCTGCTGATGGGACAGACGATATGGTCTGATATTTGGAGCTTGTGCATTTGGCACCAATGGAATACTGTGATCAGTATCTCTGGCTGGAGGTAATCCTGAAGCAGCAGTGAACACATCAGAGAATTCCTGAAGAATGCTGTCGACAGGTGTATGTAGTTCACTGATCTCAGTAATGGTTGGTTCAGAATCCAGGATGGTGAGGTTTACTACATAGCCAGTAGCTCCTTTCTCCATTAGCTTGTGGCATTCCTCTACGGAGATGACATAGTTTTCCTTAGGGACCATATGGTAGAGAAGGTGTGTGGTATGTCTTTGTCATGTATTGTGATTTTCCTGTCGACGAAGTCGAACATCACTGGGTTGTATTTCGCCAGCCAATTTACTCCCAGAATGACCTCTGTGCCTTGTAAATGGAGTACTCGAAAATCTATACTGAAGTCAGTGTTCTGAATGGAGAAAGACAATCTTTCACGATAGAACTGGTAATGAGTTCCCCTCCACCTGCTACCTTCACTGTTCTGCTAGTAGTTGTGGTCATTACCAAGTTGTGTTTTACTGCAAAAGAGTGAGCAATAAAGGTATTTGTGCTACCAGTGTCTACCAAGGCAAGAGCTTTCTGTCCCATGATGTTCAGCACTACGGATATGGTAGAGGGTCCTAGCATCCCAGTAAATGCCTCTGCAGAAATGCTCATTGTGATTCCAGCTCCTGGCTTGACTTCAGCTTGTGGAGTTGGTGGTTGTTGCTGTGGCAATACTGGAGGTGCTACTGGTACTGCAATCGGAACCTGTTGTTGTTCAGTTCCAGGTACTTGTTCAAGCATGCAGATAGCGTCTTCAAACTCATCATCAGAGTGCCCTTGCATCTCACAAGCATTTACTGCTTTCTCATTGAAGCACATTTGTGGCCATAGAACCACATCTCAGGACAGTACCAACATTTGCGAGGTTCCCTTGATTTTTCAGTGGATCTTGGTTTGTCTCTCCAGTTGCTGTTCCTGTTGTTTGCCTGACTGAAAGCTGGAGCTGGTGTTGACTGTCGAATTGAGTTTGTTGCTGGAGTCATTCTCTTGTTGTTAGACAAATATGAGTGCTCATGTTGCCTTGCATACCAATAAGCATTGAGGAGGTTTTCTGGTTTCTGAATTTTCACCAGATGCTTAATGTTTTCTTTGAGACCACCCATGAATCTGTCGAGGAAAAACGAATGTGGAAGGTATGATCTCTCCTGCCTGATGATATCCATCCAATCTTCAAAACAGTCAATGTATGCATTCACTGTTGTTATCTGCCGCAAGTGCTGTAATTGTTCCATGGTATCTGTTTGCACTGATTCAGGAAACCGCTGTGTCAACAATGTGCAAAGCTTGTTCCAGGTCAGGTTTGGCACTTCAGCTTGAGATGTATGCAGCCAGGTCTTTGCTTTTCCTCTAATATGAGCCATGCCCCACTTGACTTTGTGCTCTTCTGGTATGTCAGCCAAGTCAAAAATGCTGTCACACTCATGTCTCCATGCTGTTGGGTTCTCACCAGAGAAGATTGGGAGCTCCACATGTGGTGTTCGAATTTGAGGTTCTGTGTGGTTGTGGTGGATGTTGTGGTGTTGTGATGTGGCATTTGAGGTGTCAGAGGTGGAGATGGGTGTGGAAAGTGGCTGGGTTGCTGTGGTGGAATTTGTGTTGGGTGGTAGTACGACAGAGGAGGGTATTGTGGCTGGTTATATGGATAAAAGGGTGGAGCTTGAGGGGCATATGGTTGTTGGAATTGAGGAAACTATTGTTGTTGCGGCTGATACATGTGAGGGAAAGAAGATGGGTTGCTGTTTTGGTAGAATTGGTTCTGGTATGGGTGTTGTTGGGACGTTGTAGGAAGGGTATTGGACATGGTGTATGTGGGTGGTGGGAGGGAGACGTTTTGTCGAACAGGTTGTGAGCTGGGAGGGTAGTATGGGTGGGGAAGTTGGTCTGGTGTCAAGTTTTCGAAGTGCAGCGGTCTCTGCGCTGATGTAGAGGTGGAGTATGGTGTCTGGATCTCAGGAATTGGTGATAAGACATGGTGTTGTTGTGGGGGACACTACCACAGAAAGGCCTTTCTGTGGCGCACGTTTTGGACTTTCTGTGGCGCACCCCAGGTTTTCTGGGTGCGCCACAGAAATCTCGCCACAAAAATTATTTCTGTGGCGCACTCTTAATTGGTGCGCCACAGAAATCCACATAGGTGCGCCACAGAAAATTCAAAAAATTCAAAAAATTCAAAAAAATGCAAAAAAATAGAAAAAAGTTTCAAAAAAATTCAGAAAAATCAAAAAAAAGAAATAATATGAAAAATCCTAATTATTGGAATTATTTTCATATTTTTGAATTTTTTGAACTGATACCTTCCCGCTAGGTCACCCATCCTCAAACTGGTCCAACCCTAGCACGCTTAACTTCTAAGTTCCACCCAGTCCACCTACCTTGTGCTACTCAAGTTCTTATTGATATATATGATATGAACCCTCTTAAGTATTATGTGTGTATATGTGGTATGTGTTATAAATGTGTGTTTTTAAATTTCAGATTTTTCAAAACTTCTAAACTTTCAAAAGGAGATTCAAAAGTTTCAAAAGATCCAAAAAAATTCAAAAAATTTCAAAAAATCCAAAAAATCCAAAAAAAATCAAAAAATCTAAAAAATCCAAAAAAATCCAAAAAAATAAAAAAAAAGTCAAGAAAATTCAACAATCTTCTTTGTTACACATTTCTGTGTCTTTTTTGGAATTTTTGAATTTTTTGAATTTTTTTTATTTTGCTGCGAAAAATCGTCTGTTTGAAATAACTTTTTTTTCTTTTGGAATTTGAGGAATGTGCGAATTGCTGACCGGGTAAACCCGGGTGGATTCGAACTCGGATTTTTCTCACGATTTTTTTGAATATTATTTGCGTTATTTCGACGTCATATGCAAAAGTTATGGCCGTTACAAGTTTTTTTTTCCTGTTTGTTGCAGAAAAGGTCAAAATTCATATTTCAAAATTTTTATACCTACTAGACACTCAAACCTAACTACATGTCAAAAGATTTTATTTATTAATTTTTTTATCATTTTCCTTTAATTCCTGCAAGACTAAAAAGGCGGGGGGGGGGGGGGGGGGGGTGGGATTTGAAAAAAAAATCTGTGACGCACCAAGCTTGGTGCGCCACAGAATTGTGACTTTCTGTGGCGCACGTGCCAGGTGCGCCACAGAATTGTGACTTTCTGTGGCGCACCTGGCCATGTGCGCCACAGAAATGTGACTTTCTGTGGCGCACCTGGTGCGCCACAGAAAGTCACATTTCTGTGGCGCACATGGGTAGGTGCGCCACAGAAATAGGCCTTTCTGTGGCGCACCAAGCCTGGTGCGCCACAGAAATATATTTCTGTGGCGCACCAATTAAGGGTGCGCCACAGAATGTAACCTCTCTATAAGGGTTTTCCTAGTAGTGGGAGTGGAAAAGGTGGAGTTTTGGTGCGATGCCTGCCGATCCTGAACTCCGATTCCCTCACAGTTCGTCGGTACAGACGGGGAACAGCCAATCCTTGCATCAACTGGGAAAGTTTTGCGATTTCACCTTGGAGGTTGTCGAATGACGCCTGGGACGACGCTTGCTGGGCGTCCAAACGCCTGTTGATGTTCAGAACCTCCGAGGTAGACGCGCACGGATGGCATCTTCCGCGCGGCTCTGCTCCTCCGCCGCCTCCAAGAGGGCAGCTTCTTCCGCCTCCTGCTGCACTCGTTCTTGAGAGCGGGTGCGGATGATCGAGCCCGGCATGGTGGATCTGGTGGGACGAGGAATTTTACCGCCGAAGCAAGGAGCTCGGTAACCTCAGCGCCGCCGGAGAGAAGGGAAGGGAGGGTGGGACGCGAGCCCAGATGAGTGCTCTGATACCACTATGTCAGGGTTACAGGTGACCTGACAAGAAGAAGAGACTGGATCTAGCTATTCAACAGGATAAAAGTAGGAAATTGAGTGGAATTGATAAAGGATAGCAAGAACATGAAGAACAAGTTTAGGGTTTTTTTCCATTGCTTGGCCTCCCAGCCACCCACGCACTCCCTTTTATATCGAAAGAGAAGCGCCCAAGCATTACAATGATCTTATGATTAAGCTTAAGCATAATTAACAGCTAACTAAGCTCGAGGAAGGCAGACCGTTGGATCTCGCGAAACGGTATCGACTCATCTGGACCGTTGATCTTCAGATAGCACTTGCCGTCAGAGCTGTATCCTGACAGCGTATCGTGGGATGGCAGGAAGTAGTGCGCGCATGGTGGCATCGCCAGGTAGTGGGCGGGTGGTCGTGGGATGGCGCGGCCGTGAAGCTCGGACACTCCCTGTACTCGAGTCCTATTTATTCAGTTCGTGAAAACAGAAAACGCTGCAACGTTTTGCTAAGCACAAAATCCACCTGAGTTCATCCCTTTTTTTGAGTTCGATTTCCAACAACGGGCGTTCATGTATGGCGCGGCATGTGCAGGTCGGTGTGGAGTGGAATGGGGCGGATGGCTTCGTTTGTCCCTGCGTGCATGGCGACGTGCCGACGTGGTGGTGCAGTGGATCGACCGGCTGGCAGTATAAGAACATTCGTGGCACTTCCACTGTTCCATCCACTGTACATGCGCTTGGCCAACCATGTCGCCCCGGCCGGCTCGTATCACGGGTATCAGGCACAAGACATGGGAGGTGTCTCTAGCCTCACACGCCATCGTCAACAATATTCAGGATATAACGAAAGCAACCAACAATAAACGAGTTCTGCTTAGACTGAAAAATATTGAATATGATCTGTTTATGTTCGTTTTGTTTAGCAGGCTATAAATATATTTGTTCTGATTGAATATCAAAACCCGACCTTAGCTCAGTTGGTAGAGCGGAGGACTGTAGTATTCGCAGATAAATCCTTAGGTCACTGGTTCGAATCCGGTAGGTCGGAATTTCCTTTTTTTTCTTTCATCTTTTTCTTTTCTTACTATAGTACCTACACTACGGCCCGTTTCAATCTTGCTGCAAGATTCGAATCCGGTAGGTCGGAATATATTTTTTTGTCTTTTTTCATCTTACTGCGAGTCTGTAACTATACTACGCCAGGTTTCAACGTCGACTGTCTTGCATCTTGCTGCAAGATTCTTGCAGCTCAGCATCGCTCGCCTTCGGAGTCCGGCCTCGTTCTAAGCAACCGCGTGCTATGTCGACACTCGACAGCGACCCCCAGCCCTGGATCTCCGATGGTTTTACCGTCGAGTCTCAGGTGTGTGTAGCAGTCACTTGTCTGTCAGACTCCTTGGTTGTTTTTCCTTGCCTGAGTTCCTGACCTGGTGAAGTGAGCCGAGAGCCTTTCCTTGGGCAAATCAGTGAATACAAGGTCAGATATTTAACTACCGATCAAACATCACGCCACAAGAATGCTAGTGTATAAACTTTCTTTAGAAAATAGGTGTTGGCCCCCGTCCCATTTTTCATAAAAATGAAAGAGAGCAAAGCATCCATCAGTCTTTTATAGCATCCAGGGCCTTATTGGGTACAAGGTCCAGGCAACAGAAAGGAGGACTACAAAAGTCAAAAAAAAAAAAAAGGAGGACTACAACAGAAGCTAGATCACTCCTACACGGCGAGACTGCCAGTTGGTGTAGCGAGGCTACGAAGACGTTCAGCGTCAGTCAGGGAGGGATTTCACGTGTAGAATTCAGTCGAAACAAGGAGAAAACATCTACGTACTACTTATTAATTTCATTTCATCCTCCAGCGTAAAGGTTCATACATGAAATTTGATCTAGTTGCCTACAAACACAACTCTGTATTTCTGTCATAGTATATATTATGCAACGTGTAAAATCAATGAAATGTCGATGGCGAAAAAGGAAACAACCTATATGTGATTTCTAAGCCAGCCACGGACAGCGAGGCCATTCTCTCTGTATCATCATCATCTTCTTCTTCCAGGTGCTGCAAAATAAATAACTACTCTTTTGTTCTGTGGCTGTCTCCTACGTGCCTGTCTATGGTGAAGGACCAGTTTTCTTCTGAAGGTTTATATGACTGCACATGGATCAATGGATCTGTGTTGGACAGCGTTGTTGACTGAACCTACTGAGCACTGAATCAGGCCGACCCGTATCCGCCCGGGTGACTCTGCTGCCACTTCCATGCTGTCGCGAGGCTTTCGCGGAGATCCGTGCGGCGGGCTGTCCAGTTCAGCTCATCACGGATCTTAGACGGGTTGCTGTAAACTTCGGCGTAGTCTCCTGGTCTCCGTGTGAGGTATTCGACCTTGATGGGAGCACCAGTCGCCGCCTTACATGCTGCTACAAACTCCTTCACTGACCTACCTGAAAAAACCGTGAACAGCAAAAAGTTCAGAACATTGTAGAATCCAACCAAATATGTAGTAGCATATTATTGTGCATTGTAGTTAAGCTTCCAACTACCTTGCCCTGTCCCAACATTGTAGATTCCAACTTTGCTAGGCTCGGCTTTACCAAGAGCTTTGACGTGAGCATCAACAAGATCTGTGACATCTATGTAGTCCCGAATACAAGTTCCATCAGCAGTAGGGTAGTCTGTCCCTCGAACCTAAATGGGGAAGAAAGCAAGCCATATGACGTGATTATTTTGATACTTTGTAACATCAAACTGATGCATGCATAATGAGCATCTTGAGTACCTTCAGCCCTGGAATGATTCCTGATGCTGCGTCGAAACAAGCACCAGAAATCCTTCCATGCTCACGCAACTCTGGCCTTGGAGCTTCCCCGAGGAGTCCCTCCGGGTCTGATCCAATCACATTGAAGTATCTAATTCAAAAGAAACGAGAAGTGAGCTTTCACTATTAATTATATTGTTTACAGTCTAGGGTAGGCAAGGCAAACCTTAAAATCATGACAGCCATGTTCGATTTCTTTGAAAAATCAAGAATGATATCCTCTGACATCTTTTTTGCCTTCCCATATGGATTGATAGGAATCTGCATGGCAACACAAACCATTTAGTAACAGAACATTAACATGCAATAAGATTTCGAAAATGGAAAGTGCAGGCGCCAAGAAGTCAACCTGAGGTGTCGTTTCTATAATTGGCATTGTGTCAGGTTCACCATATGTTGCACAAGTGCTCGAGTATATCAAAGTTTTTACATTATGTGCTGCCATTGCCTCAAGCACTGTCAACGTATTTGATGTTATGTTGTGGTAGTACCTGTTACATCAGACTGTCAGTGTTAGCATACAATATTTGATGATGAGTTATCAAGCTTGGAAAACTAATGAGCTATATTCTTATTTATTTTTAATTTAATTTTACAATAAGAAGACAGATTGCTATATTTGGTAATTTATTCAAATTAGAAAGGAAAACGAAGGTACTTCGCAGTCTACATAGTACACACGAGATACACATCATAAATGACCTGCATTTATGTACTCCCTCCGTCGCAAAATAACTGTCTCAGATTTGTCAAAAATGTGTGTAGATACATCCATTTTTTGCCCAAATCTGAGACACTTATTTTGGAACGGAGGGAGTACTAACATTTAGTGCTTAGCTTCCTTATTTTCTGAGGAATCAACGACACTGACATACCAACTGCGTACAGGAAAAACAGTACCTCAGTGGCTCCTGCGTGCTCTCGCCAACATAAGCAACAGCAGCAAAGTGCATAACCGCATCGAACGCGTTCTCAGAAAACATTTTGTTCACCTGATTACCAGTTAAGTGCAAAACAGATCTCCAAATGCATAGACATATCGAAGATAACTATGGTGATTGAAGTTAATTGTGTACAGACAAAGGATACAGCTTTTGCATCGCCTAAATCAGTGTATATAAACTGAAGCCTCCCGGGCTCTGGAAACAACCGCTGAAGAACTCTGACAGCTCCCATGTTCCCTCTAGAAAGGTTATCCTGTGAAGATTAAATAGCAGAAGTTGCTCTCACTGCCAAAGTTTTAACGACAGAGAAATAAAAACATGAATTGCGAATAAGAAATTTACCACAATGGTAACTCGGTAGTTATCCCTAAGGAGACGAAGAGTAGCATGCGAGCCAATGTATCCAGCCCCTCCCGTTACCAGCACATGAGTCACACCAGTTTCATGGCGAGAGAACTGCAGGACATGTCAATGAATCAATATAAGACTCCAGTTTGAATGAGTGAAACTACAAAAGTGATAACGGTAAACTACTAGATTGGATGTCAATTGGAAATGCTTCTAGAAAATCGATTGCCTGTAATGCAACCATGACAGTACTTTTGTCTAGAACAGATGATACAACAAAATATTCCTAAAGTAATCTCAGAAAAAGGAAGAACAGTAAACAGTTTATTAGAAAGCATATTGACATGTTCCTTCTAATTGCCTTACTGGCACTTTTTGTCATGGAATCGGTCTATTAGTGTTCCATGTGGAACTTGAATGATAACATTAAAATTAAGCCGGGAGAAGGAATCATGACAATGCCAACTCATCCGCAAGTGACAGTGACATTGGCCAGTTGCAGTTGGGTGAGAAATTGGCACATACCACACTAGTACCGCCAAAACCAGGAGACTGTTTCAACACAAGTATGCACATGACAGTGAGAGCAGCAGCCACGGCGACCTTTCCCGCGAAATTAGGCTTGCGTCTCGCATCACCGAAGTCCATACCTGCAATAGCAATGTGCCGAATTAAAAGTTGTACCAGCAAACTCATAATGTCCTGGACCCAACTATGGTTGAGCAAGCTAGACAAAAATTCATAAAATTATACTGGTACGCAGGCAATATTGTCCACTTCGGGATCAATTCCACAACAATTACGTGCTCTGGCGCTGGTAGGTTTTAGTAATTTCGAACATTTTTATACCGAAGAAGCTGAATTGCCTGATCTGAAACTCCTAAAGTATTAACAATGTGTGTACAACATTTGACTTATGCATACACACTTTCCTGTGGCCGTAACTAACATCAACAATTTCATCCATATCCAGTCAAAATTCATTCCCTCATGCTAACCGTGAAATTAGGCTCAAAGAGAAGGAGTACAAAATAGCATAAAACCATAAACAGAGGAAGAAACCGATGTGGTACCTGACAAGATCCAAGACCTGGTGGTCCTAGCTTGGCCTCTGCTCCTTGGGGTTGTTGGCATGTGAGGTCGGCCTCCACGGAAGAAACCAAACAAGAACTCGACTCTCTCCCTCGTCCTCCTCCGACCTGCGAATCTGTATGTGCAATGATTATTTCCAAGAACATAACATAACACAAACCATCGCAAAAATTTCTTCTTGCAGGAACCAAAAAAAAAAAAAACTCGCGAAGTACAGCAATCACCCGCAGCTCGCTCACGCTCATGCAAGAAACCAAAAGGAAAAGAAGAAGACAGGGATACTCAAGGAAGAACGCGTCGCAAGAACTCGAACCCTCGAGCAGAGAAACGAAAAGGGAAGGAATAGGAAACGTGGCGAAGAAAAGAACCCAACCTTAGGAGCAGATCGGCGACGCCGGAGACCTTCCCCGGCGATTTGGGTGCAGAGCGAGATCGGTACCCGTACCCCAACTGCCGAGGATGGGAGGGAGAAGGGGGGAAGCGAGGAGGAGGAACAAGTCGTCGGGGCAGTTTCTATTACCAGGTCATAATAAGCTTGTGCCGTTTTATAGGAATCTCTTGGACACAGCTGGCTGGATTCTTCTGGCTTATTTGCATGATTTGTTATTTTCTCATGGCTATTTTGCCTATAGACCCATCATTCACATGACCTGATTACACCATTGACACCACTCATATCATCACAATCACATGTTCATATTGAACGGTCGCACCTTGGTCTTCACCGAAACAAAACAAATTCATTTTTATGAAAAGTTATTTTGATATAACTGGTCGAACAGTGACACAAATAATTCTAGAGTCTTAACGTTTTCAAGATCTTAATCCATAAAGAGAAACCACTCATCAATGTATCAAACTAACCCTCGATTTGAAATCTACCTTTGCCCGCTCTATCATGACATGCAACATATCAGTTATTATTTTAAATAGCATAGATGATAATGTGACCACTTTTCGAATATCTTTGCTCAGGAAAAGGTTATTTGACTCTGTCTTATGCCTTTTCAAGTCTATTTTAAATACCACACATTCAATTTTAGTGTTTTTCTACGGCTGTCTTTATGAAAGATCGCCAGCCCATATAAGATGTTTCTCCATTACATGAAAGTCGTTTGAGTCTGTGGAACCGCGTGGTGTGCCACCGAATTCATCCTAATAGTTGTGGTACGGTCTCAGTATATATTTTGAAGCTAAAATCAAAAGAGCATATCAGACTGAAGTGTTGGCAATCTGCACCTCTAATACTCCCTCCGTTTTTATATACAAGGCTAATATCCCAAATTGCAGATACCAAGAAAAGTACTCCCCGTTTTTTATATACGAGGCCACTATCAAATTTAAATAGTAAATTAAACATCCACTCCAAGCTCTTTTGTTGACTCAAGCGCATAGAATCTAGACGATTTCGGTTTCATGAGTTTTATCCGAACGACAGTTCCTGCAGTGTTTCTGTATTTTACCATGTTCTTTTTTGCACCTGCAAAACTGTAAAATTATGTGTTTTTCATATTCCTATGTTTTTTAACCCTGCGATGCAAAGAGGCCCTAATATAAACAACAAGAACGATGGGCAGCAAATATAGGAAAGAAAAACGAGACGGTTTCCCAATTTGAGGGCAACAAGAACGATGACAGCAGGGGGTACAAAGGGCTCGACCCAAATTGAGTGCGACACACGCGTACGATCGACTGTAAAATTCGCAAAGGAGCAACTGGAGTATGCTTCAGTAATATAGCTTCCATAAATCAGTGAACTTTAACCATAGTCTAGCTTAGCTGCGAGAAAGCCAAAAGATTCGTGAGAGTTAAATTAAGCCCTGGGCAGATTCTGCCTCCCATGTTGCTCCTGCGTTGGGATCGATGCCCGTTTTGTTTCCACACCACACTGACCGAGGCAGCCACGGGCGGTGTCCAATAAGGCGTGTCATCGTGTCCTGCAGCTGGTATACAATACAAATTTGATTTTGAAGAAATCAGCCACTATACAAACAAAATATAGTGTTTAACGAGTACCGATTGATCGGGGAAAATATATCGAGACACGTCTGGGCGGTTAATTAAGCACATTCAATAAACCAGGAACCAGTGATTGATCGGTGGATTAATGTGTCGTGGAGAGAGAGGAGGGTCAACGCTTGTGTGCGTGAGCGAGGGTTACAGGCTTTGCGATCCGGCCTAACAATTCCTACCTACGCCCGTATCGATCGATGTCCACCTCTGTGAATACCGTTTTGGTTTCTGGGAATCTTCAGATCGCGTCGTGCGTGGCTGCGTGCCTAAGATATTATTTTTGTGTGCGCTTTAACTTAATACTCACTCGAGCCTCGGCTTATGTTTTGTTAGCATTTTGATCGTCACCACCGACACCTCCAAAGCATCGAGGTGGCCCGATGATCCGCAACGTCGTGGTGTGACATTCCCCACCACACGAACCCTCTAGCTACGCCGAGGCAGGAGATGGAAGAGGAGCCGTGGAGGTGGTGACCGAGGGCTACCATGTGTCGTCGCCACTTCACGACACACATTACAGCGACTCCCGACTTGAGTTGGGCTCTGGTGGCATCGGTCACAAAGATCGAGGAGTCGCCGAGTTTCATCACCATCGAGCACACGACGCAGCAGGTCTCCTCCTCCGGCGTCATCTACGGCGGCTCTTCCACCTCATGCCGCCTCGATGCCGCCGCCACCTCCCGTATGCCTCCTCCACCACTATCGTCTATTGGACGACAACGAGAACAAAGATGAGAAGTTAGGGTTAGGGCTTAAGTTTCATTCAAATTTCTTATAAAATGTAACAGAATGTTGATTGAAATTTGCTAGAATGATGCTATTTTTTATTTGGTTTAGGGAATCCCCAAAGAGATAATTTGGGATGCCGGCGGGAGATGCCTTTACATCGGGGAAGACAGACGAGGCGAGCGGTTAAGCAGAGAGGTTCGGTTTCGGTGGCACGTACGGTCGGGTGGAGCTCCACTGATCTCCATCACCAGTGGTGCCCGCGCGTCTGTCTGTCTGTCTGCCTACGAGGATCGATCGGTGACGAGCGCGCCGCGCCGGATAGTGATGGAGTTTGGTGCGAAATCGCGTTCCCTGATGTGACGGGTCAAACGAAGCAGAAAACGGACGGAAACCTTCGTTCACATTTCCTCCAGAGTACACACACACACAGCTCGATCGATCATCGTCCCGGCTGGCCAACTAAGTGCAGTGCAGTGCAGTCTGATTAGTCATAGCTTGCACGGTTCAGGTGTCGCTATACTGTACATCAATCTGTCTGAAACCGCATTCATAAAACCGAAGTGCAAGGAGACACACTGACAGTGACAGAACCTCGCCTATCCAGCGCAAGAACCCGTCTGCATTCTGGTAGGCCCTGCCTTACACAATGCAGGCACACACAATTATCTCATCGAGAACACTACTTCCATCATACTTGATGAGATCACCCCAGCATATGGTTCTGAACACCAAGAGTTCCGGCTAAAGAGTGCATAGACAACTGATGGATTACAAGCACAACTGTCTTCTTCGCATGCAGAAAACAAAAACAAAATGGTTTGCTTCCTTCTCTGAGACTGCAATACTTGATTGTTTTCTCTCTTCCAGCACCGTTTACACCAGGTGCGGAGATCTCTCACTGACGCTGGCCTGCCCAACCATGGCAATTTCCACTTAGGATACTCATTGGGCCAGGCTGGAAGCCGAGGAGTGGCAGCTTAGTACTAGGAAGTATTCTCGGCCTCAGCTGGAATGGCCCATATCACAAAAAACATGATTTCTTTCGATAGTGATTACAATCACTTTTGTAGTCCATGTAGCATTCTAAGAGCATAATAAATATATTTAAGACAAAATATACATCACTTCTCTAATGTTCATGTTTTAGATTTGCCACAGCTAAGCGGGCATAGAACAAAAACACAACGACGTGCACAAATGGCGCGGCAAGACGCGCATATTGTGCTAGTAATGTTGAAGTGCAAAGAATTTCACAACTCCGGACTTATTGTTTTAACACGACAAAGTAGCACGCTGATGATGCAACATGTCGACATGTCGATCCAAGAAGGCGATGACACTGACAAAGTAGTACTCCCTCCGTTTCTGAATGTAAGGCCTATAGTTTTCTGAAGAAAATTCCAAAATATATGGTTTACTGCGATTTATGAACAATTTTAGCATCCAAAAATGAGTCCCAATCTCGAACAGAGAGATTTTATGATCTGTTTTAGTTTGGTGGCTATTAGGGACTACTCTCTTCCGATTTTTTTCCAAAACAAATGAGTCCATCGTATGCAAAATCACATGTCTTAATATTCGTGCAGAAAACTATAGGCCTTACATTCAGGAACGAAGGGAGTATTTATTATGTTCATGATGCATGTAGCTCATCAAGGAAGTTGTGAAGTATGAACAAAAAAAAATACTATAACACGAACTTAAAGGAAATACAGACGACATCAGTTGAACTGGAAGGAAATACAGACGACATGATAGTTGATACAGACGCTCAGTTCATGAGCGAAACGCCGATGTTCTGTTTCGGCTGGTGTTAGGCACAAGTCTAGAGTCGCGAGGTGAGTTTCAGGTTATAGCCATGATACCAAGTGGAGATTATCATGGGCCAATAGGGAGCTTAGGGATCTCAGGAACCACCACCAGCGGGCCGTTAATGGTACTGGTACCGGTAGGTAAGGTACCAGTTCCGGTAACGCCCGGCACGGTCGGCAAGCTCGGCACCCCAAATCCTTGGCCTCGCCGACGCCACCACCGGCACCGCGTGCCGTTGCAAGTGCGCCGTCCTTGTCGGTCAGCTCCCTCCCGTCGCAGTACGCGAGCACCACCAGTAGCAGGAGCGCGATGGCGACACACTTCGCCATTGCTAGCTAGCCGAGAGGTTCTGATATGGATTATGGAGTAAGGAGATATCCTTGTGTGGCTGTGTTTGCGTGAGCTTGGATGTGAGCTTAGCATCGTCGCGTGCGTTGCTTTTATAGGGAGAGTTGCGTTGGCCGGAGTGGCCATGCGTCGTCGGCGCGCAGAGAGAGGAGGATAGAATAGGTAGACGTCACGACATGCGGTGTTGCTCTCCTCCTCAACCTCAAGTACACGGCCGTCGGCCGTCACCGGCGGAGAGAGAGGCAAGGTAATGGCGGCATGTCAGCGTCGTTGGATTGGAATGGGGCTGCAGATAGCTTCGTCTGGCCGTGGATCCTTGCCGACTGAAGGCAACCTCACCTTGTCGAATTGGTTTGTGTTTCTCCACGAGATGTGTGAGTTTTTTTGCCCTTGGATTTTTGCGTGCTACTTGGTGGTGGAGACAAAGCTTGGCTGCTTGCTCCAGTACGTCTCACTGTCTCAGGCGACTTGCCCGGCCCAGATGAATGCCCCGATGAGGCAAACACCTTCCTGGACTTGGTTCAGCCCCCGCGGCTTCCTGTCGACCAGTCGACGTCGAGCTGCTCGCATGCATGCTTAAATCCCGCTGGGTGAGCTCAAGTCTGCTTCGTCCTACATCGCCCTGCTAAATACTGGAGTACATGCTAACCTTTCATGCATGGATCGTCTCTAGATTGCTGACTGGTGAGAAGATGATTGTATCAGCCTACCAGGAGGCGTATTAGGAACACTCGTACAGAGTTCGACCTTGGACCTTATCCTCTCCCCGCACAATGCAGAGAGGCGATTTCTGAGCTCGCCTTTTTCGTCCACCTCGCCGGCGGCGATTCGGTGGTTTCCCCTCTCTCCGTCGGCCGCTCCGGCGGCGGGAGGGTGGGGGAACCCGGATCTCGTCGTGTATATAGTGTAGGACTTAGTAGGCTTCCAGCCGGCGGCGTTGTGGAGACGGCGGCGCAGTCGGAGTGGATTTTGCAGGTGGGGGTCGTCCTCTTCGGCGGTGGATCTCCTTGGAGCTTCGCCGCGGGCCGCTCGCCTTCCCCCGCTCGCAGCTCGTTGTAGCTGTTGTGTGGGGATTTCCCTCACCGGAGTCCGTGGTGCGACGGCTCCGGATGTCAAATCTGAAGATGTTCGTGCTGAGTTGCTGCAAGGTGATGGCGTGGACGGCGCAGGGTGGAGGTTCCTGTGGAGCTAAGCTTCGTCGACTTCCCGGCCATGGAGGGGCTCCTTCTGTTCCAATGCGTCAGCGACGAGGAAGGAGTGGTGGCGGCGCGCCGCGATACGTTCTGCATCGTCTTCTTCATCGGGATCCTGGGGGCCTCGTTGTATTTTCTTGTGTTTTCTGGATCTTCTTGTAAAAGACCTTGTGTAATTCGGCCGATCTATCCCGCAAAAAAAAAAGGAGGCGTATTAGGAGATGCATTTTGGTTCTTGATTTTAAATACATGATGCATCATTGGCCCATCGCTCTACAGCAGCTCTAACGTCCTGCTGGATGCCTACCGGAGTTGGAAGTTCGGTCCTTATCATGGACTACATCAAAATTCAAACTCATGGACATTGGCCTCGACCAATCTAGACGTCCTTAGCTGCTAAGCTGAAATTGTTGGCACAACTTAGTTGAACCTAGCATATGTTGATTTTGTGCTTGAAAACTAAACGAATAGTTTACTAATTCTGCATTTATTCTTTCAAGCAATACATGTAAAGAATATTAAAACATAGATTCACCCCCTCTAGCTTGCTTAGGCCTCACCGCATTGAGTGTAAAGATGTCGGCTGATGATATATTGCACAATGACACAAGCCTTCTACACATTATCTCTTATGGATAAATCACACGATTTGTAAATTACAGACTACGAGTCTACATATAGAATAATTAGATGTAATTTTTCCCTTCCAAAGGATTTTCAAAATTTGTCTTTAGAGGAAAATTTTAATTTTGATACTCAAGTAGATTATGGGTTTCGACTTTGTTGTCTCATGTGACGTGGACCAAGTTTAAATAAATATGGTCGGTCTAATTTTCATGAGATGGATTATTTCTCTGAAGAGCTCTCAGCTCTCTTCACCTTCACATCATGAAGAGTTCCAAGTTGCTTCCACCTCCGGTCATGATTATTCTGCAATGTCGACCACTCCACCAACACGTGCCATGTCACAAGGTAGTGTCATGAAAGTAGTTGTTTATATTTTTCGAGAAAAATCATAGACATAAAGATGTTTCTTTGCACCAATTTTGTAAAATATTTTGATCTTCGCATAGGACAATTTTTTTTGGATATGTTTCGATAGTGATTATACTCTTTTGTAGTCATGCATATGAAGATGGTTATATGTTTGCCTTCTAGGAATGTGCTATGGTTTGTTACGGAGTGAAATATCGCGGTTACCGTTTGGTAACAAGAACTCCCAACCCCTCCCATAAATGAGTTTATCGACAAAAAATTCCAGTTTGTATGAATTTTGACTGGTTCGTTTGTTCAACCTAAAACCTATGTGTTTTCTTCTGATAACCCCATACCCTCTAAACATTTAAGTCGTAATCCTCAAACAATATTATATTTGAAATGTCTAGACATTATCAAGTTTGCAACCAAAATTTTGTTTGAGAATCTCGTATGATATTTCACCAGCAATATTTGGTTACCACGATTAGTAGAAATCCCGTACCGTCCAGATTTGTTTTCTTATGGGCCGGTACCCAAACCGTGTCTATGATTTCTCTCCAAAATGACTATCTTTCCTCTGAAGTATTTCTTTTCTAATGCTCATAATTTGGATTTGGCACGGCTAAGCGGGCATAAAAAGAAAAATCACGACGCCATGTCGCCATGCAAAAACGGCAGGCCAATGCACGCATATCGTGCTAGTAATGTTGAAATGCAAAATAATTCCACAACTCCGGTCTTATTCTTTCAACAGGACAACTCTGGACTTGGGACTTGTGATCATCGTGACAAAGGAGTACACCCATGATGCAAAATGTCGATATGTTCATCCAAAATGGCGATTACACTGACAAAGTAAGTATTTATTATGTTGAGGATGCACGCAGCACATCAAGGAAGTTATGAAGTAGGAAAAATACTATGAACAACAGTTGAACTGGAAGGAAATACAGACAATATATAGGGTAGTTGATACAGACGCTCATATAGAACATGGTGACTCGAAGCTTTGCGGCGACCCTGGCGTTCAAGGGTGCAGGATCTTCAGATCCATTGTCCGGCGACTTCCCGTCTGCAGGGGTGCTGCTTCCGATCCAAGGCGTCAAGAGGAGCAGCAGCGGCGGCGCGCCACCGGCTCGTTCTGCACGTCGGTGTGGTCGGGATCCAGAGGGACTCGTGTGTAATTTTCATTTTTTTCCTGGATCTTTCTGTAAGAATGGAGCTTTAATATCATCCTCTTTTTTCCGCAAAAAAAGAACACGAACATGGGTGAAACGCCGATGGTCTTAGTTTCGGCCGGTGTTAGCCAGAGGCCTTAAGTTGCAAGGTGAGTTTCAGGTATCAAGCCGTCACGTGAACCGGAGGTTATCATGGGCGCCCAAAGGGGATATCAGGAATCTTCACCAGCGGGCCGTTAATGGTACTGGTGCCGGTAGGTCCGGTACCAGTTCCGGTAACGCCCGGCAAGTCTGGCAACCCCAAATCCTTGGCCTCGGCAACGCCACCACCGGCACCGCGTGCCGCCGCAAGTGCGCCGTCCTTGTCGGTCAGCTCCCTCCCGTCGCAGTACGCAAGCACCACCAGCAGCAGGAGCGCGATGGCGACAGACTTTGCCATTGCTAGCTAGCCGGGAGGTTCTGATATGGAGCAGTAGTGAGGACACTGAGGAGATGTCCTTGTGTGTGGCTATGTTTGCGTGAGCTTGGGTGTGAGCTTAGCATCGTCGTGCCCGTTGCTTTTATAGGAGAGCTGCAGGGTGGCAAACTGGCAATGCGTCGTCGGCGCAGGAGGAGGAGGATAGAATAGGTAGACGTCACGACATGCGGTGGGTCTCTCCTCCTCCAAGTAGACTGGCATCGTGGGCAGCATGTCAACGAAGATAGCTTCGTCTGGCCGTTAATCCTTGCCGACTGGAGGCAAGCTTGTCGAATTGGTTTGTGTTTCTCCCTCCACGAGATGTGTGAGTTTTTATGCCCTTGGAATTTTGTGTGCTACTTGATGGTGGAGACAAGCTTGGCCGCTTGCGCCAGCTCAGACGACTTGCCCGGCCCAGAACAATACCCCGATGGCGATGAGGCAATCACCATGCCGGACTTGGTTCAGTCCCCCGCGGCTTCCGGCCTGTCGACGGACGGCGACGTCGAGCTGTGCTCATGGATGCAGGCTTAGCAGTCAGCACCTATGTACATGGACATGGTTGGCATGGCGTGATCGTCTGTACATGATTCTCTGAACGCCTTGCTAGGAGATACAGTCACGAACGCGCCGGCTAAGGCGAAACGGAAGCGGCTACCCCAGTGCACTTGGACAGTTCAGCGCCTCGATCGAGCTCCTGCCTGATTCTTCCTACATCGCGCGCCCTGCTAAATGCATGATAACCTTTCGTCACTACACAGCAGCATCGCTGGCTGGTGAATAGATCATTGTATCGGAAGTGTCTTAATTGCAGGATGCATTTTAGTTCTGGATTTTTAAGTAAATGTCAGTGGCAATGTTTTGTTTTGTCCTAGCAAACTACTGTACAGCATTCGATCTCAGTATTGCCTTCATAAAAACAAGTAAAATCAACTTTCGAACTCGTCTCGTCTTTCAAAACTATAACGACAGCGCAATCACTCATCTAATTATGCTAAATCGGCGAACGATCACCGGCTCACCGCCAATATGCATGCACCATGAGACCATAGCTCCACAGCAGCATGCATTTTTTCCCCTAACATCAAAGATGAAACTGCCATATAAAATCTTCATCCAAAGCCTATGGTCGGGCAAAAAACAGAAATATACATCGAAGATATTCATAACCCCGCCACGCAGAATGTGCCACTATCCCATCGTTGTTACTCATAAATCCTTGATACATCAGGGAAAGGATTGAAAAAGACAGATGCAAGTTCTCAACGTCTCTCCAGAACTTCCATAAGGACACAAAAGGATTGTCGTCTGTCAGTCTCAGGTGGTAAACGAGAGGATACCTGAGAGGATACCTGAGACAGTGCCACGGTGGGCCAAGGAACAACACATGTAAATAGCTAAGCTTACACTAAAAAGCTTATCTCACAAAAACCATGTAATTTGACATAAGGCCAACTAAGAAATTCACTGCATGAGTTCAAGTTTACAAAAATAAGCTAGTCATGCTAAGATCTTGAAGCGCCAAAGTGCACGAGCAGATTATAGGACCCGTTATCATGATTTTGAAAGATTTGTGCCTATCCCAACTGCCAAGACAACAAGATTCAAAACAGGAGAACCAAAACAAATTCAGATAAGAAAATAGACATTAAAGTTACACAGAAAAGTAAATGAAGATAGAACTTCAATAGATGAAGCTACCATCGACAAAGTTTGAATACCGAGTGACTATTTTCACCAGATATAAGGTGGACCCGTTCCTGGTAATACAGCTCTTCACACGTTAGGCTTCAGATGCTAATCCCATCCAGTTACTTTGCTGTCAGAAAATATGCACAATGCTCAGTAAGCCCAACACATTGGACAAATTATAAATACAGATGAATATTCCCTTCATAACAAGACATTCAAGCACAACATGAAAGGAACCAAGCTTTAGCTTTCCATAAATACAAAGTTCGTTTCTCAAGAACACAACGTTTGGCTCCATTGGATAATAAAAGTAAACATGGTCTACTTTTGCACAGATAAGTGAAATGCAAATAAAATATATCTACTCCACAAACTGTGTTCCGTCAAGAGCAAACTTCTTCGAGTTCCATAACATAACTATCGCTTTCAGGATACAAGAGTGTTCCATGAAAGAAAGGCAGTTCAGCAAAATCGCTTGCAACAGCCATATGTAACATCTTGCATGCCAACTTTCTACAGGAGTTACATGTCTAGCTATTTCAGATTTTACTGCTACACGGAGATCTACAAAATTTACTGCATAGCTAGTTCACAATTTATTGTTACATGGGGCTCTACAAAATTTACTGCCTAGATAGTTCACAATTTACTGTCACATGAGGCTCTACAAAACTTACTGCTAGGCCAAGTTCTTAGGATTGGTGAGTTACAAGGGGACTCTGCATTAGGCATCTTAAATCAAGAAAACATGAATGTTACCTATAGTAGGTTTTTTCTCTACAGAGAAGCTTTTGATAAATCGTCGCATGTGGATCATATAGTTTGGAAGTCGGATGACTTGATACCTCATCCAAGAAATAGATGGTCCGTAAATGCTCACATCGTTATAGACGGACAGACATAATAATATCAAGATGTCATCAGAATCCTGATTGCATCACATCACACGTCGGTCATAAGCCCATAACAGTTCTGAAACTAGGAAATGCAACGATTGATGAATAGAACTGGAATTCAAGTCACCACCAACAGACACATGTGGTGTGGTAGCTTGCTAACCATGGTGTGAAAGAAACACTGCTACAGCCTACAAGCCAGCATTCGTGCGATATAGGCCACGCGGTCTAAGGGTTTAGACAAAAATTGAGGCCATAATCTGCTGAGTTATTAGTCAAAACAAGAGTTAGTTAGCCATGCTCCAATTTTGCCTACATAGGACAAGTATCTGCAAGGACGAAAAAAGTGATTTTGGAGAAACAGCAGATAATGATGATGAGCAGAGTAGCAGACTATCTCTGCATACCTGAACCCGGCCATTGGGTTTGCAGGAGGTGCGTGCTCAGGCTCCTTGACGTCAACAACGAGAGAGTCTTAGGTGATGAAAGCCTTCACCATGGATGCAGCGTGTTTCAAGCAACGCCTCCCAACATGTTTGTGCAAAATCAAGTTAATTCATCGGCACAATATGCTTGTGAAGAGAACAAGCTCTGCCATGTTTTTATCCACCTTATTCCAGACTAATGGCCTCTTCTTTTGTTGTCTTACACGATAAAAACAAGGATGTGTCATGCAGTTGCTTCCCCAACATACCCGATTTTTTTCATAATCTCAAAACAAAACTGAAATCAACCAGGTCAAGTCTTCATCCAGAGACCTTACAGGAGCTGGAATTTCCATCCTGAATTATAGCATATCTAATTATCTATACCTGAAAGATTTACCACTGACCACTCAATTATCATCCCACAATAATCAAAGCAAAATCTAGGAACAGAAGTAGACTAGTATTCGGGATAGTTAAACAAGTAGACAGTCAAGGAAAGATACACGAACTATTTGTTGGGTGTTCCCTCTCTGTACCAAGTGGCAAATGAAGAAAACACGGACTAGCACTACAGAGGGCCACACCAGATTCAGGCAACAAATGCCTTCATTCTCTATTAGCTTTTGCAGCAACGGATGCTACACTGCACAGGCAACGAATGCCTTACAAGCTTGGCAACCTATGCCTACTAGCTTGACCACAAATGCTACACTCCAGCAACAAATGCTGGCAGGCCTTAGCAACCTCTATGCTTGCCCTTAGCAACCTATACTTGGACCTTGGCATGCTGCTTGCTTGCTTGTCCTCAGCAACCTATGCTAGGACCTTACACATGCATGACATACATACATATGTGCTTCAACCTGACGGACAGGATTTATACTACATCTTGGCTTGCAACCCTTGCTCCCCTCCATATAGGGTGCCTCTCCTTATATAGAGGGTTCAAGGCTGGTGCTACAGTATTCTAGAGCCTTCTACTGCAATCCTATCTTACAGCCTAAGAATTACATAAGAATAGTACTCTAGAACATACTAACTTGTAGTACTCTAGAACATACTACAGCCTGTACACAACCTATGTGTGCAGTTTACACTATGACAAGATTACATCAGGCCAACACTATTAAGGGACATTCTGTCTCACTGAGCACAATGCAATAAGTGCATCAAAAAGAAACATCATGTTCTGCACTTCAAGGGTATAAGAGGCGAAACGTTGCATCTTGGCATGCATCTTCTACTATTTGCCTAGTTCTGAATAGCGGTATGGTGCAGAGAGTATTAGAAGGTTGAAGTGAAGATCGTCTCGGAATGCACGAAGATTGCCTTCAGATGATTCACATGTCCAACAGATATAGATGCTTGCATTTGTGTTTTAACTAGAGAACATAATGTCATAAGCTTACCGATATTTCACATTTAAACTGGAGACTGGAGCCTGGGCCGTTGTTGATATCAGAGACAACAGTACATCAGTATATGACCCGTCAGTAAATAGATGTTGGTCATCTCGAGATCTCCTGAATTCCCATACAAAAAGATCTGACTTTAATGTGTAAATCTACACAGGAAAAGGCAGGCTTGTTGGTCCACTTGTTCCAGTAACAAAAGAAGCACCCTGTTCAGGTGAATTATCAGGTCCAAAAGACCACTGGCATGAAAATACATTTTAGCGGACCATCCTACCTTTAATCGAGACAAGCAACATGGTGCATTGCGAAGTCAGGCACTACCACCTCCTTCAAGCACGATCACTGGGCTCCCCTGGGCAGGTTATCTCTCATGTATTCCCTGTACTATATTCCTTCACCGCTGATCAGCTTTCCAGTCTCACCCAATTCAGCCAGGCCACCTGGAACATTGAGCTACTGCTGCCAATCTCTGCTACAGCACAACACCCTTCAACAAGATGGACCTGACCAATGGTGACTGATCTATCGCAATTTGCAATCAAGCACATCCTCCTTCTACAACCTCCTGACATGAGATGGCAGCCTGCTTCCTGGATCTGGGTTCAACCGATATCCCACAAGACACAATTGTTTTTTGCTCTGGCTAGCTTATCGAGGACGACTCAACACAAAAGATAATACAACATCTAAGCACCGGACAACTGACACTGGCTGTGATATGTGCCCGCACTGGAATCCATTCATCACATTACTCTGCACTGCAGACACGTAAAGTGGGTCTGGCACCAACTCAACTTCCAACATTTGGTGTCACAATCTAACAGCTTAATCAGCTTTACTGAGCAAGTTCAGCAGGTAACTACATCCAAAACTTGGCCAATCTGCTTTGCCACCTGTGCCTTAGTCCTACGTGAACCAGAAATAACATGTTTTTCAACTGAAAAGCTTCGAGATCAGCCACGAACTATGCCTTTGGGCAACGCGCACAAGCAACCTTCAAAGCAGCTCTGTTTCTAGTTCTTGCCTAGTCTACCTACCTCTGGGCTCACAATTGAAGTCAGAAACCCTCTACCCTTTTCCTTTAAAGAACATTTTAGCATACAGATGCAAGAAGTTTTGCCCAAGTACCCATCCGAGGAACAAAACCATGGTCCACCATTTGCTTCAAGACATGGTGTGCGTCCTCTAAGCACTTAAAATTACAGAGGCCATCAATTAGCAGCTTGTATGATGAGAAGCTAGGCCTCAGACCTTCTGCACTCATCATGCCTACAAGTCCCTTCGCCTCCACAAACATTCTTGAGGCCACAAGGCCATCAAGAAGCACCTGATAAGTCCCTGAATTAGGATGGCAGCCTTCAGACGACATCGACTTAAACCGATCAAACGCAGCGGCCACCCTTCCCTCTCTGCACAGACCAGAGATCAATATATTGTAAACAACGGCGTCCGCCTCAATTTCCTGCTTCCGCATTCTCTCAAACAGCTCAAACGCCTCATCCACCCAGCCGCTCCGGCAGAGGAAATGCATCAGCGTCGAGTAGGTCTTCGCATTAGGCACACACTCCTGCTTCGGCATCTCATCCAACAGCGAAACGGCCTCATCGAACTTGCCGAACTGGCACAGACCCTTCACAAGGATGTTGAAGCAGCAGGTGTCCAGCGCCACGCCCAGCCTCGGCGCGCTGGCGTACACCTCGTGGACAACCTCATACTGCCGCTTGCACACGAGCATGTGAAGAACGTAGTTGAAGGTCTTCGTCGACGGCCAGCACCCGTACCCGGGCATCGCGTAGAGCGTCTCCATGGCCTTCTCGGGGTAGTTGGCCACGTTGCCGTACATCTTGACCAGCCTGTAGAAGAACTCGTCGGAGAACCTGAACCTCTCGACCCTCGCCCTGGCCAGCAGCTCCTCCACGTCGCCGAACCGCCTGGCGCCGGCGAGCCTGTCGATCATCAGGCTGTAGAGCGCCTCGCTCGGCTTGTAGTCTCTGCGGGCGCAGGCCTTTTTGAAGACGGTGGGGATGAGGGCCGCGTCCCGGATGCTCGCGAAGATCTTGAGGACCTCGTTCGGGGCCAGCCAGTCCTTGTGGTCTAGGCGACGGACCCAGTGGCCGTCGTCGCACACCGCCGTGGAGCGGAGACGAAGGAATGGGGGAACCGCGCGGCGCGCTAGGGATTTCGACATGCTGCTGCTGCTGCTGCAATGAGGTGGGGAATCAGGTGGAGTTTGGGGACCAGATGAACGGGAGCGTGGGGGTGTAGGGCAGGAGGAGGACTGTGCTTGGGGGCAGTGTGGTTGCCGGCGGCGACTGGGGGAGGACTGAGGAGAAGAGAGGCGGGGAACTCCGGCGGCGGCGATGTGCCCGGACAGGACTGGCATGGTGGGCTTTTGGCCCATACATAGGAATGGCCCAACTCAAATGTTCATTAAGGTTACAGAATATGTAAGAGCTAGTATGACACTCACAAGATGACCGCGTGGCCTAATGGATAAGGCGCTCGCCTCCGGAGCGGGAGATTCTGGGTTCGAGTCCCAGCGTGGTCGCTTTTTTCAGCTACCTTCAATTTTGTTTTGCCATTTCTAGGTTTACTAGTTGAACACCTGTGCGTTGCTATGGGACTAATAATTTTTTATTGGTACATAAAAAATAATGTGTATTGAAAGATATATAGCCGTGTTGGTACATGAACAAATAATGTGAGTTGCTACGGGTCCCAAATAATACTAAAAAAACAATAGGATTTAACTTTTCCAAAGTTAATTCGATCAAATCTTATAAATTTAACATATGCATAGAAACAACAATTATCTTATTGACTAAGGTTTCACTTCGCTTACATCATGGATATGTCTACAAGTAGAAACTCTCGTATACATCGCCCGCAATGTTTAAGCGGGCATAACGGTGTTTTCAAGTAGAAACTCCTTGAGAGTCGGCCCGTTACGCTTAGCCTTATTCAGGTGACTCGCTCGGTCTGTTGTTTTTTACATGCTAACTAAATAGAGTCAGCTCCTCATGAGTCATGATTGTGTCCACACTTGTATAGCCGTGCCTCTCTCATTTTTTTTTCATAGGAAACTTGCCCGTTCGTTGCAACGGGAGATAAAATTCTGGTTGGGGAGGAACACAAACTAAATTCTACATGGTACAACTGCCTCATGTTGCCAGTTTGCACGAGAGATTGAAAAAATATCACGGTTCAATTTTTAGTATAATCCATTTTAGCATTGGGTTATCCACAAATGGTTCTAAAATATACATTCATAAATTACCGTTCAAGTAACAAAACAAAATCTCTAAGCTCACGAGCTTCTCGTATCAATTTTTAGCTCGACTCAATATACTTATAAGTTTCATAATTTGGTAGGACATCGCTAGGAAAAGGCCTTCAATTCTTTTTTTCTTCTCCGCAGCTCAGTTTTAGGCAGTGCTTGAACAATCTCACCGTGACTTCTCCTCCATCTCAAATGCTTCATCTGCTTCATCGAATCATATTATAGAACCTGTGTAGAACAATAAAATTGGATATGCGGAATATGTTGGATGTTTTATTGAGCCTCGGGGGCGAGTATATATAGGCGTACATGGGGTCATCTTGGAGTACAAGACAAGACACGAGAGTCCTATCTATCCTAGACTACTGCCTAAACGTACAGCCGTACGTATACTCTAACACTCCCCCGCAGTCGTAGCGGGAGCGTCGTGAACAACATGAACGACGTGGACGGTCAGACTGGAGATAAACCGAAGTAGACCCAGAAGGCTGACACCCCCCGCAGTCGTAGCGGGAGCGTCGTGGTCGATGTCGCGGCGCGGATGCTTGGACTGGAGAGGAAGCTGATGAGAGCTCAGGCGAGGTGGTAGCCCTTGTGCCGATGTCGAGGGAGCCGAGAGCGCGAGGCGGTGCCGAGGTCGAGGTAGCCGTTGCGAGGGGACGCCGTGGTCGATGTCGTGGTCGGAGATGCCGGTGTCGAGGCAGCCGCACATGAAACCGCGGGCGCGAAGAAGGCGCCATGGTGATGATGACGGAGACGCGTCGAGGGCAGTCGTCGAGGAAGTCGATGCCGAGGTCGATGCAGTCCGAACCGTCGAGGATGATGTGCAGCCATAGTTGTGCCAGAACTAAGCGCACGCCGGGGGCGTAGGCATACTACGGTTTTGCCAGAACCGGGTATGCAAGAAGAATCGTCGTGGACGCGGTCGAGGCAGTCGTAGGAGTCGATGCCGAAGAAGACGTTGTCGATGCCGATGAAGACGAGGCGCCGATCCGAGCTTGCCAGGCACGGGGACGCGTCGGGGACGAAGGCACGCAGCGGTGTTGCCAGCACCGAGCATGCGTAGAGCGGGACCAGTACGGTGTCGTGCCATGTCGGTGATAGACTAGCAGAGAAGGCTCCCGGACGGTTGCGAGGCGCAGAGCGGCGAAGACGGGGAAGAGCCGATGCAGTCCGCGGTTCTCGGAGTAGACGCGAGGGTGGACGATGGCGATGCCGAGGAGGCGGCGTAGCCGGGGTGCAGGCGCTGCCGAGGAGGCGTTGCCAGGCGGTGGCGATGACGTTGGCGACGAAGTTGTACTGGACGAGGACGAAGGTGTAGGCGGCGAAACCAGCGGCGGCGAAGGCCGTGCAGGTTACGTGAGGAGGCGCGGCGGCGGTACACGAACGTGGCGATGATGAGCCGACAGCTTGACGAAGACCATGCGCGGACGGCGGCGACCCGCGTCGTGGGAGCGACGCGGTGGTAGCCTGAGACGTCGGTGCGCGGGGACGGCGAGGTAGACCGCGTGTAGCAGCACTACGGTCTGGGGGGACGACGTAGCTGCAGTGCGCGAGTCGGTGCAGCGGCTTGAGGCCACCGGCGACGTACGCACCAGGGAAGGCGCGCTCGAGGCCGGAGGGTGGACCAAGGCGGCGGCGCTGCGGCCCGAAGGGGCGACGCAACGGCAGCCCGTTGCTCGATCGGTGGTAGGCGTGCGTACTCGATGACGATCTTCACGGGATCCGGCGGAGGCGCGTGCAAACGGCGGATCAGGCCGGTCGCGTGGCCAATGTGGCGACGTATCGCAGGCGAGCGGGTGATCAATCCGATCGCCCGCAAGTCGGGGACGCTGCTTGATGATGAGGTCGAAGGCGCAGCAGACCAAGGCGATGACGAAGATGGTGCAGAAGTCCCGATCGGAGCAGGCGGCGATGGTCGGCGCCGGGTGACGGGCGGGCAGATGCGCGGACAACGGCCATGCAGGCCGCCACGTCGCGCTAGACCGCCATGTCGGAGAAGACGCCTTGTGATCGCGCCGGTGTCGGAGTAGAGGCGCGCGAGGATCGACGGGCGGTGGGCGACGCAATCCGATCAATGATCGGTAAACCAAAAGAGAAAAACCGATCAAGAGATCGGAGGAAAAGACTTACAGGGCAGCCGATCACGGATCGGCGGACGGACCCTGCGTACGGGGTGCGCAGCCCCCGGCGGAGATCATGGAGATCGACCTCCCCGGGGGCAGCGCGGCGGAAGCGTGTCGACGGTCTAGTGCAGCGCCATGGGAGACGGCGGCGCTAGGGTTGGGAGCGGCGGCGGCACTATGGTTTTGGCGGCGGCGGCTCTAGGGTAGGATCGATTTGCTCTGATACCATGTAGAACAATAAAATTGGATATGCGGAATATGTTGGATGTTTTATTGAGCCTCGGGGGCGAGTATATATAGGCGTACATGGGGTCATCTTGGAGTACAAGACAAGACACGAGAGTCCTATCTATCCTAGACTACTACCTAAACGTACAGCCGTACGTATACTCTAACAACCTGGAAGTATCAGTTCCCTTTTTTCACGAGGGTACAAAGTACTCTCTTAATATATTCGAACACTTCAGATATTCTTCTCACACACTGCCGCTAAAGGTGTTGGTTGATTGCATGAACCAAACTATTCTTCTCTTGTGATTTAGATCACCATGCGTGTCTTTCTCTTAATAAATTCGAACACTTCAGATATGAATGTCGAAAGGAATCACTTCACATGTAGTGTCAACAGTACAATAAGCAAACATTACATTGTTCCAGATCCAAACGGCACAACAAGCAGCCTTACCTGGACCATATGGGCCATGGTGTGGATTACTGTGGCAGAGGTGCATAGGGCATAGTGGCCCCAAGCGACGACCCTGTCGCCCGCCACTCTCGCAGAGCTTCCCATCATAGTTATAAGCATCTGAAAAATCAGTACGAAAATGAGCACTGTTCTTTTTATAAATAAGTATGAAAATCAGCACTACTCTTTTTATAAGCATCTAAAATATCTCAGTAGTGAAGTACTAAAACAAAGAGTGAAGCATTCCTACCCTTGCTAAGCTACATTACTGCTACCCTTTGCTTACCTTCATGCTTCATGGCTACTGAACTGAACTGACGTAGTACTTCTATTGCCTATACCTTAACCATCAGAAGCTAGAACAACCCATGTACCTAAGCCATGCCCTGGGGATGGGATTATCATAAATTTATGATAAAACTGATCGACCACAAGAGCTAAACACTAACCAATGGGGGGACAAGTAAATATGATAGTACAGCCATGTGCGGACGGAGTTTTACCTGAAAAACTCCACTTGGAACAGGGCTTGCATACTGAACAAAACATAGGCTATGAGCTACTTGCAGTTCAGGACTTAATCACAAGCCAAAAGAAGCCAGAGATTTACCTCCAGAAGCATGAGCGATCTTGAGCATTTTCATAAAATGCATCTGTGAAGATAATTCCAACACTCGAGCCACTATTATAATCATTACTGTGAACAACATACCACGCTTTAAAACATAACAGGGAAGAGTCTCGTTCGGAGTACAAGCTAATAACATCAGCATTATTTTCACAATCCCATGAGCTTGACGTCTGTCAAGCAGACTCTGTCAAGCTGAAGGGTTGAGTGCCGGGGCGGCGGACTAGAGGAGCTGCGGCGTGGAAGCGTTGATCGGCGGTCGAGCTGGGCCGGAGGAGTAGCTAGTCCCCGGGTCAGAGAAGCAGCGGCACGGAAGCATCAAGCGGCGGCTGCCTGAGGCGAGCTGGCAAGCTTCCTCTCTACCATGAAAACATGGGTCGGTCGGGGAGGCTACCGGCGGCGCGGGGTGGCGGCCGGCAAGCCCGACTTCGCTGCGACGGGCGGCGCTGGTGGGGGCACGAGGACCATGCGCGGGGAAGGCATGGCGGCGCGGGGTGTCGCCGATCGCCACCACTGCGAGGAAGGCATGGAGACGGCAGGGCGTGGCCGCGTGAGAGAAGCAACGGGCCGAGGGGTGAACTTGGGCCTGGCCCATGCGCGGACGACGGAGCACGTTTTCGTCCGTCTCTGGCCGAGACAGGACAGTTTGTTCTTTTGTAGTAGAGACTAGTAAGGGTGGACAATGTCCATTGTCAGTGTCGTTGCGATCGTTTTATACTAGTGGTGGTTTTATTTGTATAGGAGATTTGTATGGTTTAAGATTAATAAAAAAATCATCATTCTTGCATGTCAAATATTTATTTTCCCTGTTTACATTTTAAGCCACTACATTTAGCTAAATTGTCCTCAACCGGAATGGCCCCTAATTTCATTATAAATCTAAATTGAAAAAGACAGTTTATTTTACGACAGTTCCCATCATGAAATGGCTTCCTTACTTAAACACCATATCATATATATTGCACTTTAAACTGTTGTTTTTAGGAGAAGTTTTCAAGGACCGTTCACAATATAGGGCTAGTCACCGTCTCGCAATCTTTGCAAGGACAGAGTTATGCATAGATGTCTGGCTGGCTTGGCTCAAGACAAGAGGTTTTGTCTCTGATTTTGGACCAAGACCTCATTGTAAGCCCTATTGATTAGTAAATAAACCACTTTTACCCGCAAAAAAGAGAAGTTTTCAAAATACGGTTAGTGTTTGCATGTTAGTTACAACTTTAAAGTTAGCATATTTAAATGTAAGACGTTTTCGGTGTTAACTCTAAATGATACAGCGTGGTGTAGGAATCTGTCTTTTTTGTAGGGCGCGCAGGAATCTGTCATGATATGCTGATATGCATTTTGCTTTTCATTTATGTACTTTTCGTATAGCACCAAAACGGTAGTTGGAAATTGTGACAGAATGTAGCTGAAACAAATTCACCTGACCAAACTCCTTGTAAACGCAAAGTCTCATGCATGAGACCTGCAGCGTGGTCGATACGCGTGCGGGCCTGCAGCCTGCTAGCAATGCGTACTAGTATAATACAAAAGACATAAAGTTAATGGGTTGTTGGAGGATGTTTCATTTCCAACAGATTTTGTGCGGGCCGCCACAATAATCTTGGAGAACGAACAAAAGGTCAAGATGTAACGCACGATCAAGTAAGATAAGCGGTGCAAAACTACAACTGACCTACTAGGTACCATTATTCTCCATAGTTTCTTCGAGTGTTAGCTTTTCCCATGCGATTAAACGAAATTTTCAGTAAAAAAGTGTCACTTTTGGCACATGGGTCGTGTGCAACGTCACAACTCACAAGTCACAACTAAGTGGACTATATTGAAAACCTATATATGTTACTATGATAGTGGATGCATGTGTTTTAATGGAAATTTCAACTGTTGTCACACCATCCACATCCAGAAGATCCACACGGTTTGATGCAGAGTTTCAAATAGATATCGGACCCATATAGGTTTTTGACTTAGCTCACATATCCAATGACACATAGCCGATATGTTTTTGATCTGGGAGAAAGTAATCAATTTATTATTTAAAAAATTGTATAATTTTCAAGCACAAAAATAAAACATATAATATACGCAAGCTAGAATGACAAGTATGAGTTTCAAAAATCATATAATATACTAAAAACAAGCTAGCATAAGTGCATAAAAATTCAAAATAAACCAGTTACAAAATCTTAATGCACCATAAGAAATTATTGTATGCATGTGTCATCCTGTAGTATGCATTACTTAAATAATTTTGTAACGATTTAAATGGATAAGTTTTTTATTTTTCCATTTTCTAAAAACAATGTGCACCACATGACATTCTATATCATTTAAAATAGCAAACCAAATATAAATATCAGCCCCATCGGTAGATTATTATACATGCGTTTGATATAAAAAATAATGTGAAAATGTCATTCCTTATCTAGTATGCCAAATTGTGGTACACTGGCCTTGGTTTGATGAACGAAATTAGAACTCCATTGGTAACATCGTCAACAAAAATTCCAAATTGTCTGGACAAAAGGTAATGTCAATCTAAGTAGAATCGTCATCGCCCAATCTCTTCAAGTGCGGAAAGAACAACTCCAATTAGCAAAGAGTTTCATCACCACGACTTAGTCCAAACGTTGGCTCCACACGATCATATTGTCCTCAAATTCAAGCTTCTGCAGGTCAGTGGATGTATCATCTACTCTGCAAACTAAAACCCATAAAAAGTACCATTATCTTCGTCAAATTTCCACCCATAATGGTGCATGTATCGATTCCACAATGGATATTAGGCACGTGGTTACCCTGTTTAAACAAACATTCAGTGGGGCTGTAAGAAGATATTAGCAGATCGATCATACGTAAGCCAGTAATATGCAGTAGCAGTATCGTGGAAGCCTACTCAAACAACACAGTGAATTACTCGTAATTAGTGGCTAGTGTACCATGCATGTTGCTGCTGGAGCATGCAGCCAGCCCACTACTCCACCGTCACCTTTGTGCCTGTATAAATAGACATCCAGATACATGCTTGCAGCGTACAACTAGCTCAAACACTAGCTTCATCCTCACACTGACAGAGACACTCTTAGGTCTTGTAGTGAAGGAAAAAATCATGGCGGCTTCCCGTACTTTGGCGGCAGCACTCGCTGTGGTGCTACTTGTGGTTTTCTCTTCGGTGCCTCGTGTTCTGGCCTCTGACCCGGGGCAGCTCCAGGACTTCTGTGTTGCTGATCTGATGAACCCTGGTATGTATAAAATTCCATCTTCATTTTACGTGCCTAATCTCGTTCGTCTATCATTCCTGCGTGCATGGGATGGATTTAAAATTCTTCTGTCTAAGTCAATGATATTTTACGATGATTGTTTTATCTAATAAAATTTAAGTAATTGCAAAATTTTATATATTGTATGTAGCTTGCTCAATTTACAAATAACTGTTTTTGCTAACTTAGAAATAGTAAATTAATTCATATAGTTCCTCTGTGCGTAACTATTTCAAAGAACTAGCTAGAAAACAGCGGTACCACAATTCTGATGTCTAAGTTGACGATTCTAAATGTATATTCTCTTAAACCTTGTGCTTGTGTACATATATCGATGCATACAGTGTTCGTGAATGGGTTCGTGTGCAAGAACCCGAAGATGGTGATGGCGAACGACTTCTTCCTCCCTGGATTCAACGTCCCGGGGAAGCTGAACGCGCAGGGCTCCGCCGTCACAACAGCTTCAGTTCTTCAGCTCCCCGGCCTCAACACCCTAGGCATCTCCCTGGTGCGCATCGACTACGGCCCCAACGGGCAGAACCCGCCCCACACGCACCCGCGCGCCACCGAGATCCTGACCGTGATCAAGGGCCAGCTCCTGGTCGGCTTCGTCACCTCCAACCAGGCCGACGGCAAGAACCTGCTCTTCACGAAGCAGCTCGTTGAGGGCGACGTCTTCGTCTTCCCCCAGGGGCTCATCCACTTCCAGCTCAACAATGGACCGGTGGCTGCGGTGGCCATCGCCGCGCTCAGCAGCCAGAACCCTGGGGTGATCACCATCGCCAATGCTGTGTTCGGATCCACGCCGCCTATTAATGATCTGATACTGGCCAAGGCGTTCATGACCGAGAAGGCCACCGTCGACATGATCCAGTCCCAGTTCGCGCCGGCCATGAGCGGCAACAGCAGCATGGGCGGTGGTGGCGGCGGCATGGGAGGCGGTGGCTACTACCCTGGCATGAGAAAGAAGCCATGATTTAAAGCCGGCAATCCATGACCTTAATAATAATTTAAGCTCCATACATTTGCTAGTAAACAAAATAAGCATATAAAAGCCACTGGCACTGTCTACTGTACTGGTAGTAGTTAATTTGTGTTGACCGAGGAGTACTCATTAGCTCTCTAGGTCGTGTCGAATAAAGTGATGAAATACAACAATCAGTGTTGGGTAAGCTAAAATGTGCTGCCTGATCTACTCAATGCGGAATAAAATCCAAATGGTTTGTGTTTCTTCTTTGGAAGTACTCCCTCTGTGCATGAATATAAGACGTTTTACCTATTTTATATGTTGTCCACATGCACACTAAAATGATTGAACGTACATACCAAAATGTGTCTACATAGATTTTATTAATGTGCATGTGGACAAATGGTAAAACATCTTATATTGAAAAACGGTGGGAGTATGATCAAAACTTGAGTCTGCTCGTGGTAGTGACCTGTCAAACTGGTCGTTTGGAACTTGAAGGTTCTCTATCCCTGAACCCTA
Source organism: Poa pratensis (assembly GCA_947311845.1). NCBI lineage: Eukaryota > Viridiplantae > Streptophyta > Magnoliopsida > Poales > Poaceae > Poa > Poa pratensis. Next base: position 54,751,694 of record CAMZMU010000107.1, read on the forward strand.
ATGGTTAGTCATGTACCTCTTCCTCCAATTTACTAACAAAAACGGAGGTGGTAAGGAGATGACATTCCATCATACTTCTGAATTATAAGATGTTTTTGTAGGCTAAATTAGCATACTAAAACGTCTTATAATGGGGACTGAGGTAGTACTAGTTAAGGAACTACGACTTCACAAGTTGGAGGATGGGTGGAGAATATTGCCTTTGCCGGGTCATGATCAATGACATGAAGGTTGAAGACATAGCTTCGAGTCTGCGTGGTCACCGCCAACTTAGGATATCCTTGATCACGAGTTCAACATTGTGACTTCACTATGATCGCTGATGCGGGATTGACGATAGATAGTTTTAATGTCCTACCTCTGCATTGCATAGCATGTATAGGACAGGTGAGACTCGGGGTGGGAAGCTTTATACGATTCCCCGAAAGATTACTCAGAAGGTATCTTAAGTTTCAACCAAAACTCATATCCCCTCTCGAGAGTGCTGGATGTTGTCTCCCTCCCTGTAATTTTCTCCTTGGGCCATTTTCACCCTATCTCTGATAAATGAAAAAAAAAACAGGTAGGAGTCATGTGATCCTCCCCGTGACCTCTCGATTTTTTTTCAAAGGAATAATATAAAGCACAAGGGGACCTGCTCTGGATGTGGGGGACTCTCAGCCATGTGTATGGAGGACTCCCATTCGAAAGGAAGGTGGCGGACTCCTATGTAGGACTTTATAAACGTGCCTCAAGGCACTAATAAAGATACAAGCTCTTCGGATCTATAAAAACGCAAGCCATCGAAGTCACTGTCACTACCATAGATTAGTCAAATGCATCCATCTTAATTCGTCGGTTACACCATTGTAACATTCCTATCATCCCCATATATACAAAGTCCAATAAACGAGTAACTCTATTATACACACATGTGGACCGGGATCCAGGTAATTTTTGTCTATTTGAGCATCCGGTGACCCGAGCGTTCTTACCAAACAGAATATATTACTCCACCATTATGCTTGTGAGGTCTTGATATCTCCACGACTTTATCCGTCGACGACCACCTATGAATATTTTATTCATACATAACTCAATAAAATCATTAACTAATCCAAATGAGTTATTAAAACCACCCTGTTTTATCCATCGACAACCACTCGTGGAACATTTCTTAATATATAGTTCAATGAAATCATTAAAACCATATGAATTACTAAAACCACACTTCAGAACTATATACACTTTTACGCTCATAACGCGTCTTGGCAAAAATGTCTCTGCTTCGGTGGTGATTATTATAAATAAAAAACTAGCGAATGGAAAATTTAAAAAGGGTAAACATTCTTAGAGAAGTTTTCAGACAACCATAGATATAGTACACCCTAAAAAAATGTATCTGAGTTAGAACTGAAAAGTGAACAAATTATTAGGTGACATATTTTGGCTTTGACTCTAAATGATAGGTGCAAGACTTAGTCAAGTAGTAGAAGGCAAAGTCCCATGCATGAGACCTCCGGTGGTCGAATGGTCGATACGTGTACTTGGCTGCAGCTTGCTATTGAGGGTTGTTGGGGATCCCATTTTCCAACAGATTTCGTGCGGGACTGTGACACCTTCCCTCGCTGCGCGCAGCCGTCGGCAACACTAATCCTGGAGAACGAACGAGAAGTCAAAATGTTAAGCACGATCAAGCAAGGATAAGCACTGCAGAATGGCACCTGACCTAATACGTACCATTATTCTCAGTATTTTCTTGGAGTGCTAATTCCCTGATCCGTACGCATAGGAACGGAAATATCAGTAAAAAAACTGTCACTTGTTGGCAGATGTGTCGTGGGTTGTCCGGAAAAACTGTCCGACGTCACAAATGAATGGAGTCTGTAGAAAACCTTGTTAATATGCTAGTGGATGCATGTTTTTCTATAAGAAAAATTGTATTGTTCTCACGGCCTCTGCATTCACAAGATGTACACGGGATTATTAGCCGGTGACTATATTTGGACCATATTTGTATCTATCTTTCTCAAGGAAAATTGTATTTCCCCCACGATATCTGCAATAAGAAGATGCACACAGTAAATATGCTTCAAAGTTTATTACATCATCTTTGTGCAAGGGTTTGTCAGGTCCATATCCATATCGATTTTGACTTTGGCAAACCGGATATCCGATACTATATTAGATTATGTATAAATGAATTGGGTGGTGGAGTGGTTGCATTTTTAGCAATAGTGTTTTTCTAACATAAATAGAATAGAAATACTAAAAGCTTATATAACAAGTGTAATTAGAAGTCTTTGGTTGGGTAAGAAATGCATAAATGAACACTTGATAAATTGTTAGTGTATCATAAGAATATAGATTGTGCATGTTCCATATAATCATAGTATCCATCATTTCACTATGTTCATGAAGATTTAAATGTATAGCTTTATTTGTACCGTTGCGTCAAATATCGGTCATATTGACCGACATAACATTTTTTAATCTAAAAATGTATAAAAACATGACGTATCTGGTTTGGTGTGCTACATCATCGGTGTAGCTAGCCCACCAATTTGATATATCAATCTCATCGGTCCGTATATTAAACCTTTGCTTCTATATATGAATGATAAGAAGTCCATGGCCAACGTCATCATCCATACACTCTCGACAAAAGAAAGGCGATATCGATCTAAGTACAATCGACGTCGGCTAGTGATCTGCAAGTGAACAAACAACTAGTTAGAAAAGAATTGTGTAACCACGAACAGAAACCCACACGATCATATTGTACTCGAATTCAAGCTTCGGGAAGGGAAGTCCATGGATCAAACTACTCATAAAACCCAAAACAGTAAAATTATCTCTTCGTCAAAACTTCCACCCGTATAATGGTGCATGTATTGATCTCACAATGAATATTAGGCACGTGGTTACCCTGTATAAACTAGCAGTTAGTGGGGCTGCAAGAAGAAATTAGCAGATACATCCTACGTAAGCTAGCAATGTAGTTGCAGTATAGTGGAAACCTACTCAAACTACACGGTGAAATTAGTGACTGATTATAGTCAGTGTGTGTACCATGTTGTTGCTAGATCATGCATGCAGCCAGCCCACTACTCTGTGGCCACCTTTATGCATGTATAAATAGACATCCTGAAACATACTTGGCTCAAACACTAGCCTCCATCCTTACACTGACAGGCATTGTTAGGTCTTGTTAGTGAAGGAAAAACCATGGCGGCTTCACGTGCTTCCAGTACTGCACTGCTTGCTCTGGCAGCATTTCTCCTAGTTTGCTCTTCAGTTCCTAGTGTTATGGCGGGTGACCCGAGCCCTCTCCAGGATTTCTGCGTTGCTGATCTGATGAACCCTGGTATATAAAACCATCTCATTTTAGCTGTTGAATTTCCGTTTACGCAACATGCATACCTTGCATTCTAGCCGAAGAGTGTCTATTCCAAAATCAGCCGAAAACTATTATTCCAAATCAGTGATCCTGAATGTTGATTGTAGAGACATGGTGTGTGCGCAAATATTATTCTGACTCAGAAACAGCGGATGCACAGATTCTCATCATGTCTAAATTGACGATCATTATGCGAGATTAATTTTGTGCATGCACATCTATACATGCATATGCAGTGTTTGTAAACGGCTTCGTGTGCAAGAACCCAAAGCTGGTGATGGCGAACGACTTCTTCCGCCCCGGCCTCAACATCCCCGGCAAGCTGAACGCGCAGGGCTCCGCCGTGACATTGGTGTCGGCGCTGCAGCTTCCCGGGCTCAACACCCTGGGCATCTCGCTGGCGCGCATCGACTTCGGCCCCAACGGGCAGAACCCGCCGCACACACACCCGCGCGCCACGGAGATCCTGACCGTGATCAAGGGCCAGCTCCTGGTCGGCTTCGTCACCTCCAACCAGGCCGACGGCAGGAACCTGCTCTTCACCAAGCAGCTGATGGAGGGCGACGTGTTCGTCTTCCCCAGGGGCTCATCCACTTCCAGCTCAACAATGGGCCCGTCGCCGCCGTGGCCATCGCCGCGCTCAGCAGCCAGAACCCCGGCGTCATCACCATCGCCAACGCCGTCTTCGGTTCCACGCCGCCTATCAGTGATCTGATACTGGCCAAGGCGTTCATGACGGAGAAGGACACTGTTGACTGGATCCAGTCCCAGTTCGCGCCGGCCATGAGCGGCAATAGCAGCATGGGCGGTGGCGGCGGCGGCATGGGAGGCGGTGGCATGGGAGGCGATGGCAACTATACCGGCGGTGGTGGTGGTGGCTACTACGCCGGCATGCGCAAGAAGCCTTAAGCAATGCCAGCGATCCATCGCCTTAATAATTTAAGATTATACATTTGCTACTGAACAAAAAATACCTAAGCCACTGTATGATGTACGCTGTGGCCAGCGTTCGTACCAGTAGTAGTTTGTGTTGACTGAGGAGTACATAGTAGCTCTCTCGGTCGTAGTATATCGAATAAACAGTGGCGAAATATTGCATCGGTATAAATGGGTAGCCAAGAGATGCTGCATCTACTCTATGTGAAATAAAATCAAAAGGGTTTGTGACAGAATGATCAGCAGTTGAGACACAGATTTTCTCAGTACACTAAGAATTGCACGAATTCTGATTGAACTATTCAGTTTGTAAGATGAAGATTTTCAAGCCTAGCCTTTGTACTTTCCCAGCAGCAGCGTCCACACAATGATTTCTGCTCTCTGCTCTTATGTTGATGGTGCACTGTATCAAACAAGTACGGTGCCCACGAGTTTTAAGTCAACCAGTCATCACGTCATCTGACGATCACCAGTTGGCTGTAAACGGCACATAGATTATTTTACTTCGATCGTTCTATTCTCTTGAACGGTAAAGCATTATCGCAAACGCAGCACCACACATCCAAATCCCAAATCCATACTTTCAGAATGCCGAAGCTATTGCAGCTTTCATTTTGTGACAAAAATTGCAGCTTTCAAGCCAACAGCCCAAAATTGCAGAAGAGAGCAGATACATTATGACAGTGCTAGCAAGATAAATAACGCTGAGAGCAGGAGGACAAGCCATTTCTATGCTGTGTTTTCGGAAGTAGTTATTACAGACACAAAGCGACTTGTGTTTTCCTTCGTTTTATTCTCTTGAACACTCAAGCATTATTACAGACGCAACACAACGCATATGAATTCTAACGGATTCCAAATCCATACTTTCAGAATGCCAAGCCATTGCGGCTTTCATTTTCAGACAAATAATCCGGCCAAAATTGAAGGGTAGATACATTCGTGCTAGCAAGATAAATAAACCCTGAGAGCAGCATGACATGCTGTGTTGTCGCAAGTATTTGCAGACTCCAAGCTCAAGCAGCAGCGGAGTAGATGTAGGAATATGTTTCCTCTCATCATTCCAGGCATCAAGGGAGCATAGTGTGCATCCCTTTTTTTTTATCTTGCAACGCTACGATCTTGACAGAACACCTTTTGAGCTGCAATTCAGTCGAGAAAAGAAACAATCAGGGATGCTAATGTGTGAAAATCAGAAGCCAGACAGAGATCAACCATATGTTACTTTAACACCGTGAACCAATAATAAACAAGTGTTTCTATGTTTTGCAGAAATGTGTGGATGCAAATACTTTTTGAAACACCTACGGAACAGCGATGTCGGGGGAGTATCCCCGGGTAGGGTCAAGGCTTGGCATAAGGTGGTGTTCGAAGTTGTGCCGAGGTACGGAAAGGGCCGACCTGTTTGGGCCTGGGAAGTTCCGAGCTTCATCTTGACCTGGAGAGTACAGGCCGACCTATTTTGGCCCAAAGGGATCCGAGGTATACTGTTGGCCAGGGCCGAGGTTCACTGTCCGAGCTATGTTCAGCCGACCTAACTACCTCAGTGCAGTGGTTTGTGTTGTGAGTGCAGGAGAAGCTGTGGGGAGGAAGTAAGATCCGACCTGGTAAAGGAGATTAAGCGCAAGACCCGAGGTACGAAGCCCGTCACATCCGTGCCGAGCTAACCGAGGTGGTGGGCTGTAGGTCGGGCAGGAGTCAATGCTCCTGTCACTTCCAGCCGGGTACAAGAGCGCCTGACACGGGAGCGTCTGTCAAGGAGCATGGCAGAGGCGTGCTCCGGGTTCGGCGGGCCTGCACGTCTCTGATCGCTGACTACGCGAGGTCTGGGAAAAGGCTACGAGGTAGCTCTGCCAGGCCACGTCCTGTCTCGGTCAGAGGGGACATGCTAGTTCTGCCGTTAGGCTACAGGAGATGGGCAAGCCACGTCTTGTCCCTGACCGAGGTACGGTGGTACGGTGGTGACCGTTGCAGAGGCATGGCAACAGTGTTCTGCGAGGGGCACAATGGTAACCCGGCTGGCCTATATAGTGGGCTTCACCCCCTCCTGCTGGAGGACGGACGGATCGATCAACAGAGGAAGAGAAAGAGATAGAGAGAAAGAGGAAGGAACCTCGGAAACCCCGGAAACACCTCGGATCTAGCTCGGAGTGCCTTCTCCTCCCGTAGCTCCATCTTTTACCTCAAGTTCTCACCATTGTATCATCATACAGCTCGAGGAGCAGCTTGTACTTGTCACTCTGAGCTATACACTGGCTAGGATAGTGCTGCAGTAGGGGTGTTACCTCCACAAGAGGGCCCCGAAGCAGGGTACATCGTGGTGTGCTTTGTGTTCTTGCTTTCTTGGTTCTTCGTTCGTGTTCTTGCGTGTTCTTGCGTGTGCACTTCTTGAGTGCATAAACCCTCCCCGGATTCCCCCAACGACCATTCGGCCCCATCTTAGCCATACCTATGGCATCTGCCGTGATCCCACCACGACAGTTGGCGCCCACCGTGGGGCAGATTGAGGCGTTGGAGGGAGTTTTCATCCGGACGGGCTCAGGCGAGCGTGTTCTTTCCGGGCTTGTCGCCAAGATCGGAGAGTTCACCTTCATCAGCGACAACGCGGGGTGTTTCGCCGGCAAGCCTTTCCCCGAGGACGGCTTCACCATGATGCTCGGCAGCTTCGTCACGTACGTTGCTGTCGAGGTTGTTCGCGGGTACCCGGAGCAGGTGCTCGTGGACGACGAAACTCCTCTCCTCGCGGCTTTAGGTCGGCGTATCACTCGCCCCGAGAGCTGCGTAGAGGTGATGATGACAGGCCCGGTTGACGCCGTTGGCAAAGTAGATGCCAGCCAGTCCAAGGCAGCCGAGGTTGCTAAGGTGAGATCTGCAAAGCCCAGGCTAGAGAAGGACTTGCCTGGCACCCCAGAGCTGCGGGCCGAGGTGCGACCCTGGTAGAGATAGTGGATACACTGGCAGACCCAGTAAATCCAGGAGTGGACATAGTAGTGACTGTGGCCGACCTAGAGGCAAAGCGTGTCCTGTTGCAGAAGGAGGCTGTAGCAATGATAACAGCTAGAGATGAGTTCAATAGAGATCTGCGCGAGTACAATGCAGCGAATGGCTTCACCCCGGTAGCGGTTGATACACATAGGGGAGCCGAGGTGCGGCAGAGAGGCAAGGGGCTCAACGATGAGATAAACAGGGAGGCTCGACCTACCACCTCGGCTAGGAGTGGGAGTCGCGTGTCAACTGGAAGGCCGGTGTATAGTTCCCCTGCTAAGAACCTCAGAGCTGCCGAGGCAGGCAGGGCCGAGCTATCCGGATTATCTGGAGATGCATGGCGTGCGCAGCAGAAGCGAGTCAATGAGTTAGTATATGTGGCTAACCAGCAGAATGAGGCTCTCCGCAGAGCATATGCCGGGGCTGGTGATTCAGAGATGGTTTATTCAGCTAGGCCAGTCAGTCAGGTGTCCAAGGGGCAAGCCTCGTCTCCACTCGTCGGAGGAGCCGATCGAGCCCGGAGTGTCACCTCGGGTCAGAACCAGCAGCTGCAGATGTATGATCCAGTCCTAGCAGCAAAGCAGAAGGTGGGCCAGGGCAATGCTAGCCGAGCTAAGGGAAACCCCGGCCCAGGCAATGCGAGCCGGCTAAGGGTAACTCCGGTCAGGGAAATCAGAACGGCGGTCAAGCAGCATCGGCTGGCCGAGGTAAACCACCTCCGCCCCCGAGGTATCAGCAACAACCTCGGCAGCAGGGGCAATATCAGCGAGAGCCGGAGTATGTTCAGCAACCTCAGAACGTCGGTCAAGGCGATGACCGATATGATGATGGAGACTCGGCCATGGCACGAGCTGGATACCACAGAGTGGATGGGGCGTTGGGACCTCGGATAGGAGGTCGGATGTTAGCTCCAGGCGATGTCCGTAACAAGCTGGATAGAATCTACTTGTCTGAGCAACTGGAGGAGGAAGGCCCTCCTGGTCCGGCGTGTTTTGGACCTCGGATCATGAAGGAGCCACCACCACCAGTATCTCAGTTCCAGTTAGGTCGGAACACCAAGCCATACAATGGGAGCACCAAGCCACAAGATTGGCTGACAGATTATGTATCCTCGGTGCACATTGCGGGGGGCAATCGCCGATGGGCGGTCCGGTATCTCCCGCACATGTTGGAAGGTCCAGCTCGGATCTGGCTGAATAATTTGCCGGAGTATAGTATCAACTCCTGGATAGACTTGGAGCTGGCGTTTAACAGCAACTTTGCTAGTACATACAAGAGGCCAAACCGACCTCAGCTCCTGGCGGCATGTAAGCAAGATGATCATGAAACTGACCGAGAATTCTTAACTCGGTGGAGCAATGTTCGGAATTCCTGTGAAGGAGTGGTAGAGGCACAGGCCATTTCCTGGTTTGCAGATGGTTGTCGACATGGCAGCATGCTGTGGCAGAGGCTCCAGAGAGATATGCCGAGATCCCTAGCAGAAACAATCCGGGTTGCAGATTCTTATGCCCTGGGTGATCCGATGCAGCCAGCAGCAGAGGCAGGAGCACGTAACAGAAGGAGGGAGCCAATAAACAACCGGCTCGGACCAAGGTGTAATGACCGTCAGGAGTTCGGACAGAAGAGGAGGGAGCCGGACTATCCATACCCTCCAACCAAGTTGCAGCGGTGAACCCGGATCAGCCCGGAGCTGGAGGTGTCCAGAGGCCAAAAATCAATGGTCCGGCATTTAGTCCGAACCCGGAGCCACCCATGACCTATGAATTAATGATAGATGGTCCGTGCTGTTACCATACGACTGACCCGCGCAAGCCAGCCAACCATTCAACCCGGCAGTGCAGCTGGAACCGCAGAATCAGAGAAGAGGGGGCAAGGGCCGGAGGAATCAGAACAGGACCACCACCTCAGAGATTTCAGCCGAGGTCCCACCCTAATCTGTCCGGAGCAAATGTTACCCCGATAACCACTGCACCTCTTCCGAGGCCTGCAGCAGCAAGACCCGTGAATGTTGTGAATGTCCGAGGTAATAACAACAACAATGGTGCCGGACCAAGTCAGCAGTATGAATACCCCGGAAATGACTATAGAGAGGTTCATGCGAGCTATGTGGTCTTTGTGACCGAGCCAACTGACAAGAAGAGCGTGCAGAGGCGTGCCATGGAGGTGAATGCAGTAATGCCGGTGGTGCCGACCTATATGAACTGGTCTGAGCAGGAGATCACTTGGAGCAGAAAGGACACACCTCGGATCATGCCGAGCCCTGGAAAGTATGCCCTGGTGGTAGATCCAACGTTGTGTGGGCCTACCAACAATGTGAGGTTCACCCGAGTTCTGGTGGACAATGGCAGTGCCATCAACATCATGTACCGAGACACAATGGTGAAATTGGGCATCTCGCCTAATCAGTTGATGCCAAGCAGTTGTACTTTTCATGGGATTGTGCCCGGCGTTTCCTGTGCACCCATGGGCAAGATATGGGTGGATGTAGCATTTGGAACCAAGGAAAATTGCCGAGTTGAGAGTATCGAGTTCGAGGTGGTGGACTTGGAGAGTGCATACCATGCACTGCTTGGAAGGCCGGCTTTGGCCAAGTTCATGATTTCCACCCATGTTGCATACCTGAAGATGAAAATGCCAGGGCCTAATGGATCATATCCATCTCGGGTGACTACAAGCGAGCATTCAGTGTGCCTCGGCGGGATCTAACCTGCCGAGTCTTTGGTGATCGCAGCCGAGAAGAAGAAGCTGCATCAAGTGGTGGCAATGGCGCAGTCAACACAGCTCGGCCTGTCCGGACTGATGAGCCCGGACTCAACTGCGGCGTTCGAGGTACCCAAGGAGACCAAGAAATCCCCATTGACCCGGAGCACCCAGAGCATGTGGCCATCATTGGGACCGGGCTAGGCGAGAAATAGGAAGGCGAGCTCTGTCACTTCCTCCGTGAGAATCGGGATATCTTTGCATGGTCGGCTAAGGACCTGCCAGGTGTTCCGAGGGAGTTGGCAGAGCACTCTTTATTTGTTAGGCCAGAGGTGAAACCGGTGAGGCAACCGACCCGTCGTCTCTCAGACGACCGGAGACAAGTGGTGCTGGACGAGCTGGCTAAGTTGCTTGCAGCCGGGTTCATAATGGAGGTACTGCATCCGGACTGGATATCCAATCCGGTCTGGTGGAAAAGAAGAAAGACGAGCCAGCCGTGGTCAAGGTGTGGCGCATGTGCATTGACTTCACTAACCTCAACAAGGCGTGCCCAAAAGATCCGTTTCCATTACCTCGGATTGATCAAGTGATCGATTCCACTGCTGGTTGTGAACTGTTATCTTTTATCGATGCGTACTCTGGTTTTCACCAGATACCACTGAACCCAAAGGATCAAATAAAGACTGCTTTTATTACCCCGTATGGGGCGTATTGCTATCGTGTCATGTGTTTTGGTCTGAGAAATGCCGGGGCAACTTATCAGAGGTGTATGCAGAAATGCCTGCACTCTCAGATGGGCAAAAATGTGCAAGTGTATGTCGACGATATTGTCATCAAAACTAAGGAGAAACATACTCTCCTCGAGGATCTCGAGGAGACATTTGTGAATTTGAGAAAGTATCGGTTGAAGCTTAACCCGGACAAGTGCACCTTTGGTGTCCCGGCTGGAAAGTTGCTCGGATTCCTGGTGTCTAGCCGAGGTATCGAGGTAACCCGGCCAAAATCCGAGCTATTGAGAGCATGAAGTTACCGAAGTGTTTGAAAGATGTGCAGAAGTTCACAGGGTGCCTAGCCTCGTTGAGCCGATTTGTAGCTCGGCTAGGAGAAAAAGCATTGCCTTTGTACCAGCTCATGAAGAAAAGTACCGGGTTTACATGGACCCCGCAGGCCGACGTGGCGTTTGGTGAGCTGAAAAAGATGTTGTCCACTGCCCCGGTGTTAGCGTCACCATTGCACAATGAGCCGATGTTACTTTACATTGCGGCCACAAACCGAGTTGTAAGTGTGGCAGTGGTGGTGGAGCGCGAAGAAGGTGGCAGGTCGGTGCAGAGACCGGTGTATTACTTGAGCGAGGTGATCTCTACCTCGAAGCAGAACTATCCTCACTACCAGAAGATGACGTATGGTGTTTACCTGGCGGTCAAGAAGTTGAAGCATTATTTCCAGGAGCATCCCATGACGGTGGTGTGCGAAGCTCCAATCTCGGAGATCATCGGGTGCAAAGATGCAACTGGCCGAGTTGCCAAATGGGCGATTGAGGTGTCTCCATATGCACCACATTATGAGAGAAGAGACGCAATTAAATCCCAGGCGTTGCCGGACTTCTTTTGTGATTGGGCCGAGATGCAGTATGAGCCACCCAGGCCGGACTATAATTATTGGAAAATGCATTTTGATGGGTCCAAAACAAAGATCGGGCTGGGGGCTGGAATAGTCCTCACCTCGCCAAAGCAAGATCAGCTGAAGTACGTGCTGCAGATTCATTTCTCAGCATCAAACAATGTGGCGGAGTATGAGGCCTTAATCCATGGCCTCAAGGTGGCAAAGGAGATCGGTATCCGGCGTGTAGAGTGCTTCGGCGATTCCGACCTGGTGGTGCAACAATCTTCTGGAACTTGGGATGCTCTGGATGCCAACATGGCGTTATATCGGTTCCATGTGCAAAAGATATCCGGGTTCTTTGAAGGGTGTGAGTACAGGCATATACCTCGGGCAGAAAATGATGCTGCCGACGTGTTGTCAAAGCTCGGTTCATCAAAGAGGCAGTACCACCAGGGGTAGCCCTGAATCACTTGAGAACTCCTTCAATCAAACCTTCTCCTGAATCCGAATCTATTTTCATCCCGGCGGAGCAAGAGCCCGGACCTGTTCCAATGGAGGTAGACGTCGGATGCGTTTGGTCGGACCCGGGGACTGCGTGGCAGAGCTCGGGGACTGCACACCAAACCTCGGGGACTGCTCATCCAGACTCGGGGACTGGTCGCAGGATGGTGGAGGAAATAATGGAGGAGATTATGGTGGCCGAGCCAATGGAGGTGGATGAGGAACTTTTTCCTTTGCACCCGGTGCCGGAGTGGGCGGAGCAAATTATGAAGTTCATAACGGAGGGAAGCACGCCAAGTGACACAACCGAGGCTAGGAGGATTCAAAGGAGGGCCAAGGCGTACACCATCATCAACAAGGAGCTCTATAAAAGAAGCGTAACCGAGGTGTTGCAACGGTGTGTTGAGCCAGCTGAAGGCAAGGAGATGCTTTTGGAGATCCACCAAGGAGAATGTGGTCATCATTGCAGCACAAGAGCTCTGGTGGCCAAGGTGTTTAGGCATGGGTTCTATTGGCCCACTGCTCTTGCTGATGCAGAGGCCATAGTCCGGAGATGTGAAGGATGCCAAAGGTTTGCCAAGCAAACGCATATGCCAGCTCGGCGCTCAAAACAATTCCTATCACTTGGCCGTTTGCGGTATGGTGTTTGGATATGGTGGGAGAGTTCAAACCAGCCCGAGGTAACATGACACACATATTGGTGATGGTGGACAAGTTCACCAAGTGGATCGAGGTGAAACCAATCCGGAAGTTGGATGGTCATTCAGCAGTGACTTTCTTGAAGGAGATTATTCTGCGATATGGCTACCCCCATAGCATTATCTCGGACAACGGCACTAACTTTGCTGTTGGAGAGTTCGCTCGGTTTTGCATGAACAAGGGAATCCGGCTGGACATAGCCTCGGTGGCACACCCGGAGTCTAATGGACAAGTGGAAAGATCAAATGCTCTAGTGTTGGCCGGCATCAAGGCTCGGCTCATTGAACCACTGCTGAAAACGCCGGGGTGTTGGATAGATGAGATACCAGCAGTACTGTGGGGTCTAAGGACCACGCCAAATCGATCAACTGGCTATACGCCATTTTTTATGGTCTATGGGGCAGAAGCTATGCTACCCACTGACATCGAATATGATGCGCCCAGAGTGGCAATGTACACTGAAGCCGAGGCAAAAGAGGCTCGGGAGGATGCAGTAGATCTGCTTGAGGAAGCGAGAGAATTGGCCTCATCTCGGTCAGCAATTTACCAGCAAGGTCTCCGACGTTATCATAGCCGGAGTATCAACCCTCGTGTGTTTCACGAGGGAGATTTGGTGCTAGGTGGTGCAGCGCAAGAAAGGCCGGCACAAGTTGTCACCTCCATGGGAGGGACCGTTCGTTGTGAGCCGAGCTCTGCTCAATGATTCCTACTATCTTATAGATGCGCAGGAACCAAGGGAAGATGGGCTGGACAACCCCGGGTCAGAGGTCAGGCGACCATGGAACGTAGCTCTACTCCGACCTTTCTACTCATGAAAGGCGCAATGTATGTACCTCGGTTAATCCTTAATAAAAATGTCGGCACTCCGAGGTTAAAGCTCGGGGACTGCCTCGCTCTTGTGCTTATGTTTTATCTCTGTTTGTCAGTTTCGTTCATATGCCGAACTATTTTGAACCTCGTCTCAAACTTCAAGTAATGTGTGCTATGAAACTAATCTTGTGACTCGACTGGCATCTGCCTAAAAGGTAGTCAAGAGCAAAGAGGAAAAAACGTGGGAGACATGAAAATGAACTCGGGGACTCGGTCCAAAATATAGTTCGGCATGTGTCGTTTACTAACCCCTGTCTTTACCTTTCGTTTATGTCGGATGACTTTGAAACATACCTCGGAATTTACCAAGTACTGTATGCTATGAACAACAATCTTGTGACTCGACTGTCGAACGCCAGAATGGCAGACAAGAGCAAAGAATGCCAAATATAGTAAACACGAAAGTAAACTCGAGCAATCATTCAAAAGGATTCGACGTAAAGCTTAGAAAAGCATGGTTCGAATAAGCATGATAGTAACAGAGGTAGCAAAAGGAACTACTTAAGTTTGATTACATCTGCGTCCCGGCATACCGGGGATTTAATGAAGTTTTTTGGCCAAGCATAAGTTCAGGTCGAGGCATCAGGAATTACGTCGGCAGCAGCCGATGCAGCAGGGATTTCGTCCGGAGCCGAGGTAGCCTGGGAGGTGCTGGCAACGTCGGCAGTAACCTCGGCACCAGGTTGTGGAGAAGCCTCGGTTTCTGCTTCGCGGGTGTCACCATCGTCACCTTGCTCGGCTTCGACGTCGGATTCTGTTTCGTATTCATCCTCTTCTGGCTCGTCATCTTCGGCGTCGGAGTAGGTGTCTCCCTCGCTCAAGTTCTTGGTGTTGGCATATCCAGCGAAGAAGGGCCATCTTTTCGCGCGCGAAAGGATTGGGTCCGACCAGGGAGCCTCGCGAAGAGTGTCCATCTTTTCGAGGTCGATCTTCTCGCACCAAGTCATGATGAATTTGAGAGCGGCATCAGCTCCAGCGCGAGCTGAAGATGAGCGCCACTCTCGAATCTTTGTTCGGCTTCACGAAGCTTGGCGGCGAGCTCAGGCGTAGTATTGGGAGCATCGGCAAGAGGCCACAAGGCTCGGAAAGCAGACACACCTGCATCGAGGAGTTCGGACCCAATGGTTTTCAAGGGATGGATCCGAGCTTTGATGGCCACGATGTGGTCCTCAATGGTCCAGACGGGGTTCGTCTCGTTACGCCTCTTCCTGTGCTGAGCAGTGATATTGCGAGCCGAGATTTGGGTGTAGGTGAAGTGCTCTGCAGAAGGATAGCCTGTTAATAATGAAAGAAACAGTTCGGCAAAGAGCCAGTACTGTTGAGGACAAAGCAAGGATAAGGGGGGCAAGAAGCTTACCGTCCATTTCTTGGTTGATGCGTTCCAGCGTCGGGAGGAGCTGGTTAACCGAAGCTTGAAGGGCTTCATAAGCCTCGGTGGCCGAGGTGGCGCGGGCCTCGGCTAACTGGAGCGCATTCTCATGTTCCTTGGCGGCATCCTCCCGAAGTTTCTTCTCTGTTTCAACAACACTGGCCTTTTCCGCCTGCAGCTGCTCTTTTTCCGACGTCCGCAGCTCAGTGATGCGCTTCAGTTCCTTTACCAGACGAGCTACTTCGGCTTTCTCTTGGAGCTTCGTCCAAAGAGTTCTTTTCTGCAAGGACGGCCTTGTGCTCGTCGTGGAGTTTCTTGTGGTCAAACAGAGGGTATGAAAGATGTCCGTGCGGACGTTCATAGTATTCTGCAAGGAAGAAAAACATAGCTCGGTTAGAAAGGCTATACCTCGACAAGAGTCTCGGGGACTCGGAGTCAAATCATTGGGAAAATGTTGCCGGGGTATGCCTCGACAGGAGTCTCGGGGACTCGTACCCGAGGTGCATGCTAAGTAAGGTAAAATGGTTTGGATACGTCGGATGAAAATTGAAAGTTGAGATTCAAGCCAAACAATTTTAACTCCGGCGGAGCGTCAATAGTTTACCTCGAATCTCGGGGACTGGGAATGGTGGATATTAGATGAGATACTGCATGAAAGTAAAGAGAATAGGACTTACGTCGATGTTTTGAGCAGCACGCAGGGCAGCGACTTGTAGGTCGTACGCTTCGGCCGCAGGCGCTGTTTCCCGCAGGATGCTCAGCCACCGGAGCAGCTAGGGAGGCCGAGGAGACCTCGTCTGCAGAATTCCAGTCTGCATTGTAGTGTTCCAAGGAGCCGAGGCTCTGGTCACTGTCAGTGCGCAGAGGAGGATATCCCCACGGTCCGCCCTGCTCGATGCCCCTAACCGAGGCCTCCAAGGCCAAAGCAGCCTCGGAGCTTGAAGCAGGCCGGTTATCCAATATAAGAGATGCCCTCCGAGCATATTCTTCGGCCGGAGGGCAGTCTCATCAACGGGTGCGGCGAATGGAGGAATTCGGCGTGTCACCGGGGGAGGAGACCTCGGTTGCATCCTTGAAGGAGAAGAGATAGTCAGGGTGCCAGACCCAGATGTTGGTTTGGGGGTGACCTTAGACTTCACCGTCTCTTTCTCTTTCTCCTTGCCTTTCTCCAACGGCAAGGTAGTCTGGCGAACTGGTTTTTGGGGCTGCTGCTTGGGCTGCTGCTTGGGCTGTTGCTTCTGCTGAAGCTTCTGCTGTTGCTGCTGTTGGTTGCGGGCAGTCTGGCTGCGGGGGGAGAGTCGAGGCTCCGGCAAGGCGGTAGCCGGAGTTCTGGCGCGATTGGTCCCCGCATCCGTTTGAGGACGCGGAGAAGTCTGACCTCGGGTGGGGCAGATTTCTCCAAGGCCGGGCCAGACCTCGGTGGAGGAGATCCGGGGCGAGAGTTCGTCGGGGTGGTCGTGGCTTCAGAGGCACCAACGGGTGCAGTCATGGAGGATACCTCCTGATCCACGTCTATGGGGTCACTGCAACGAAGGGAAGATGGTTAAGTGTTAATACCGAGGTAATATGTTTAAGCAACAAACATGTTGGCTATAGAAGCAAAGCATTACCCATCCGAGGTAGGAAACCTCTTGCCCCCTCGGGCATGAGGAGGATTTCCGGACTTCTTCAGCCGACGTCTCTTGACCGGAGCCTCAGTGGGTCCGGAGGCTCCAGTGGCGGATGGTTCGGCGGCCGAAGTTGCGGCACCAGCGCGTTTCCGGCTGGTTGCTGGAGTAAAGTTCGGAAGGTGAGGAAGGCAGGAGATAGGTACCGCGTTTATTGGTTCCATGACGAGAAATCCCTCCTCGTCATCCGAAATCTCTTGAACTGAAGCTTGTGCTTGAGGCTTACCCGCGGTGGTGACGCGGGCCGAGGCAATGGGCATGTAATCCTCGTTGTCAGGATCCACGTTGGATGGTGGGTCCTCGACAGGAGATCCTTGCCGAAGTGGTCCGCAGGATGGACTCCATCCTCGGCGGTCTGGCGGGAGAACAGCTATATGGCAGACATATGAAAAGGAGTTAGGAGAAAATTCAAGATGAACGTAGGTAGCAAGACCTCGGTGGTAAAGGAGTACCGAAGAAAACGTCGGAACAGCGTACCTGTTTTGGTGGCTTGGTCCTGTAGTGGGGTTCCCTTCCCCATGTCCAAGCGTCAGAGATCTTGGACTTGGTGATAGCTCGGACTCGCCGAGCTACCGCGGCGTTGTCCAGTGCAACGTGCGTATGGCGGGTTGGATCATAAAGACCGCTCATGTGGCAGATCTTGTGAGTCCTCGCCTGGAGAGGGGAGACCCTGCGCTTCACGAATGTGCAGGCCAGATCGTCAGCCGTCAGGACTTTCCCGTCGTTCGCAGGGTCCTCCGGGTCCTGCCATTTCGCAACATACCCATGGATGGACTTGATTTCGCCGGTGAGGGGAGTGTAGTCCCAGTTGAGCGGTTCTGTAGGAGGGCTGAGGTTAAACGCGGCAGGTTGAGGAAGTCCTCTTCGCCGGAGTTCTTCACGTAAAACCACGTCCGGAGCCACTTGCGAACGGTGTCCGGGTAGCGATACGTGGGAAGATGGAGTTTCGGCGAGGAGCTACGATGGCTGCTCCGCAGGCGGTTAGTAGCTTGGGCAGATCCTTGTTTTTCGGATCCGGGATCACTTGCCGCTTAAGTTGGAAGTAGCGAGAAAAGAGGTCTACCGTGGCTTTGAGGCCGAGGTATCCCTCAGAGAAGGAAACGATGCAGGAGAGAGTGGTGATGGCGTTGGCGGGGAGGTGATGAACCTGGAGTCCGAACTTGTCGAGGAAGCTCCGGAAGAAATCACTAACGGGCAGTCCGAAGCCGCGCTGGAAGTGCGCGACGAAGACCACCCGTTCCCCTTCCTTGACTTGAGGCTCGAGTTCGCCCTCTGGCAGGCGACACTCTACCCCGGCGGGAATCCGCCGAGTCGCCCTGAGCCACTGGATTTCGTCCGGAGTTACATCCGAACCTTCCCAGCCGGCTCGTTCTCCGACCTCCAGTTCGAGGTCTGGAACCTCGGTTTGTTCCGAAGTCTCAGGAGGAGACATCTCGGCAGAATCAATCTGCAGAAGAATGCACAGAAGTTTAGCAAAGAAAAAGTAAATCTGGAATCTAAGGCTATATCTGGCTAACTCAGGAGGAGTTGGACGGCTATCTAATGTACCTAGAGGCACATATATGCTAGGCGAACTCAGTCCGAGGTATGAAACTCGTTTCTACCCAAAAAAGTATGCAAGTAAGATCTACCGGAGGAGGTAAATAGAGTTTTATTCAAGAACATATGAAGAACCAAAGCGCAAGAGGAAGAAACCTAGGGCAATGCCTAGGGTATCAAGAAAGGGAGTACATACCGTGAAAACGAGGTGCTGAAGGGCGGCGCCGGTGACGCGGTCGCAGCGGCGACGAAGGAGCTGCTCGTCGGCGGCGGCGGGAACACGTTTCTTCTCAACCGGAAGCGGCGGCACTGGTTGCGATGGAGGCGAGACGGCGATGAAGGAGGAAGAAGATGGCGAAGTTGCCCGTGGGGCCCTACTTATAGCCGCGTGCGGTAACTGCACGCATTAACTGCGCCACTACCGCGCGGTTATCGGGAGGCGCGGGATCGTGTGCGGTGGGCGCACGGTTACGCGGTTTGTGGCCGCACGATCGGCCAGTGGGCCGCAACCGCCACCCCGGATTTCCTGCGCTGGTCAGCGCAGAATCGAGGGGTCGGGGCGGTCAAGTACTTGAGTGCGCAGGTGCGCTGTTCGGTGGGTCCGGCTGACGAGGGCGGCGTGTGGTCAGAATCCTGGCAGAGGTCCGGATTCCGAAGCCCGGGCAGAGATTCTTCGCCACGTACCTCGGAAAATCTTGAGGCAAGATGGTGCTGAGTCAGATAGCTCGGAGAGTTCAGTTCGCATATCTACCTCGGATTGGATGGTGGTGTGTGGGAGGTACCTCGGCGTGACTATGTTGGAGGTCGGTTTAGGAGGTGGTGTGATGCTTGTTTTGAACCTGCTACGGCCCTCCTTCCGAGGTCGTAGGACCGCACCAGCTTCGGGGACTAATGTCGGGGGAGTATCCCCGGGTAGGGTCAAGGCTTGGCATAAGGTGGTGTTCGAAGTTGTGCCGAGGTACGGAAAGGGCCGACCTGTTTGGGCCTGGGAAGTTCCGAGCTTCATCTTGACCTGGAGAGTACAGGCCGACCTATTTTGGCCCAAGGGGTCCGAGGTATACTGTTGGCCAGGGCCGAGGTTCACTGTCCGAGCTATGTTCAGCCGACCTAACTACCTCAGTGCAGTGGTTTGTGTTGTGAGTGCAGGAGAAGCTGTGGGGAGGAAGTAAGATCCGACCTGGTAAAGGAGATTAAGCGCAAGACCCGAGGTACGGAGCCCGTCACATCCGTGCCGAGCTAACCGAGGTGGTGGGCTGTAGGTCGGGCAGGAGTCAATGCTCCTGTCACTTCCAGCCGGGTACAGAGCGCCTGACACGGGAGCGTCTGTCAAGGAGCATGGCAGAGGCGTGCTCCGGGTTCGGCGGGCCTGCACGTCTCTGATCGCTGACTACGCGAGGTCTGGGAAAAGGCTACGAGGTAGCTCTGCCAGGCCACGTCCTGTCTCGGTCAGAGGGGACATGCTAGTTCTGCCGTTAGGCTACAGGAGATGGGCAAGCCACGTCTTGTCCCTGACCGAGGTACGGTGGTACGGTGGTGACCGTTGCAGAGGCATGGCAACAGTGTTCTGCGAGGGGCACAATGGTAACCCGGCTGGCCTATATAGTGGGCTTCACCCCCTCCTGCTGAGGGACGGACGGATCGATCAACAGAGGAAGAGAAAGAGATAGAGAGAAAGAGGAAGGAACTCGGAAACCCCGGAAACACCTCGGATCTAGCTCGGAGTGCCTTCTCCCTCCCGTATAGCTCCATCTTTTACCTCAAGTTCTCACCATTGTATCATCATACAGCTCGAGGAGCAGCTTGTACTTGTCACTCTGAGCTATACACTGGCTAGGATAGTGCTGCAGTAGGGGTGTTACCTCCACAAGAGGGCCCCGAAGCAGGGTACATCGTGGTGTGCTTTGTGTTCTTGCTTTCTTGGTTCTTCGTTCGTGTTCTTGCGTGTTCTTGCGTGTGCACTTCTTGAGTGCATAAACCCTCCCCGGATTCCCCCAACGACCATTCGGCCCCATCTTAGCCATACCTATGGCATCTGCCGTGATCCCACCACGACAAGCGACCATAGACCGAGGAATCCTGAACAACATATGCACTAAGTGAGGACAAACCTGGGGACACTGCCACGTCGGCGTAAGTCGTATTCTGTTGCTTGTCGAAGGGCCCTAGCAAATGCTTTGAAAGATGCCTCGATGATATGGTGTGAATTGTTCCCCGCAAGCTTCAAAAGAAAATAGGAGTGAGTGCAGGGTTACGCCACTCAATTAATTGGGGTCCAAAACAATTGTCTTGACTCGTATGTCACCAACATAAATTCTAACATTGACCCAAAGATTTGGAAGAGGGTTTTCTTGGAAACTGAAGCAACATTATACCTGACGGATGTGAAGCGTCATCCCAGATGTATTCACAATGGACTGGAAAAAGTGCTCAACTAGCTGTCATAAAAGATATTAAATTATTGTTCGCCTATGCTGATAGCAGCAATATACGGAGTAAGAGGATTTCACACCCTAACTAAAAACCAGGCTAACATGTCTTTGAAGATTTGTCAAAAAGTATCATCTGAAGAGAAGAAGAGTGGGATTTAACAAAATTAAAAGATGAAGGTAAAACTTGAACTGAGTATGTCAGATTTCACACGAAAATCTTTCTAAAGTCTGACATAAAGAAATGAAACATCAAAAACTTTTGGAAACAACATAGCAGAATTGAAAATGGCTGACAATTTTTCACAAATTACCTGTGTATCATATTTGCCAACTCGTGCAGTAGAAATATTTAAGCCGCAGCTCAAATGTGGTCGACCAGATAGATCCTGGATACAGTTGAAAAAATAATGACCATCAAACATCTATAATTGACAACAGTAAGGAATGACCGTCAAACATGCAAGGCAAGGTTGAATTGTTTAGTAGAGATTTGCATATTGGCCATTACAAAATTGACAACAGTGTCACAATTGTCAAACAAGAAACATTTAACCCAAAATTAAGATATCATGGAGAAAAATAACTTCAACACTCTCGAATTCAAGTCATCAGTGGTCGACCAGATAGATCAGGAATTCAAGTCATCAACCTATGTGAGATAGATTACTCTTTAAAGCTATAACAGAAATACTAGTCCTCAGTAAAGCAAAATGACTACCATTCATGATACTAGTCCTCAGTAAGTCAAAATCTGCACATAGACAACCTATCATACATTAGATGCTCATGAAAACATAAGAGGACGAGAATAATTTAACGCCTGATCATTCCCCAAGTGAACAAACAGACGTTTGCAAGTTATGATTCTGTTATGTGTCAGCACAGGGTAAAAGGTTCATTAGCTCATAAGTGCCAACACGGACATGCACCCTCCTGAATGGAGGTTAGAGAACTGTGCATTTCATAGTATGATAATGCAGAAGATGGTCCTGCATACCAGTATAACCTCAACTGCTGCCTCATCAAGTGGTGCTGTAAAATGCCCAAACCGGTTAATTCCTTTTCGATCTCCAAGTGCTTGAAGTAACGCCTAAAGGCAATATTTAAAAAAAAATAAGCACGGTAATTACTTCGTCTATAAATAGATCACAGAACACTAAATTAGGACAATTCACCATGAGGCAAAGAACATAAATTTTGTAATGAGGTCAAATTGGATACTCTAACTCCTGGTAAACAATAATTCATATAACTACTTCAAGAAGTACAGCCGTTAAATTTAGAAGTAATTATAGAAAAGCAACACTCACCGTTCCAATTGCCAAAGCAATATCTTCATTCGAGTGATGATCATCAATGTGTGTGTCACCCGTCGCATTCACATATACGTCGAATAGTCCATGAGATGCCAGTTGCTGTAAGTCATAGACTGAAAGTTAATGCCTAACTATGAGCGGAAAGAAAGAACACAAAGGAAGCAAGAGTTAGAACTTTCTACTGCCAAGCACAAGATATACATAGAACAGAATACTAGACAATTCAAACTTTCAAGTGCAGCAACTGTGTAAAAGAAATATTTCTCAAAAATATTGGTTTCTTTTTGGTCTTGCATCGGTTTTTGCTACTTTAGCACATTATTATTGTTTTTGTATCATGTTGACTCCAGATGTATGGCCTTAGTCACCCACAGTAAACATTGCTGTCAGTTTGTCACTGATGTGGAATAACCAAAGCCATACATTTCACAATACAGACATTAGTTAATAGGAGGAAGAGGAGTGACAGACTTCCCATGGACAACATCACAGCAGGGAAAGAAAAACCGAAGAGCATTTCACCTCATAAATGCTCAATATCACCTGTAAGACGTGAAACTCAACGAAGCAGACTTTTCTTCAGGCTTAATTGTGTATACATTACTTTCTCCCTATAGCAACAGGATTGCAATAATGGTACACTTAACCATCTAAATATAGTGTGACCTACATGAAGGCTTAGCCCATGAGAAATTCAGAACAATATCGCCTTTTATGTGTGTGTTTGCCGATTTAATGGATTGCCGTTAAGGTATTCTTACGATTACGAGGCTCCATTAGGCTCCATTTCGCTTTTGTTTGCACAACGAGGTTACTTTTGCTCTTCAATAAGATGCAATAGATACAATTTCGCTTCGAAACAAATCCTGAGGATTTTTTATAAATAACCGCGCTACCACAAATCCACATTCATATGTTGTCTATAGAACAAATCTCAATCCATAACTACTGAGTACTGACGCAAGGAGTAAACCATTGTGTTTCTGAAAAAAGGAGTAAAGCATACTCACATCAAGCATATGATCCAAGAACGGTATCCCTGTGCTGCAGTCGGCAACGCCAGTGCCATCCAAGTTTATCTTCACATGCACATTTGTCTCCTTGGTTACCCTCTTGACCTCTCCCAACCTAGAAGACACTGGAAATTTCGAACACAGTAAGTGATCGCTAGTTGGGAAGCTGAACAACAAACAGTGAAACAGATGGTCCTAATCAACATCATGAAGCAGCAAAGCAAACATCGCCGAAATCAAGTCAACGACGATGCAGAAACCACCTGTGGAGTTTTCAGACGCCACCGGGGAGCCGTTCCCGCCAACGCCGGCGGCAGCCATGATGGCAGCCGACCTCAGGCGAAGCGACGATCCATACGGTCGAGCGGGGAAGGCCACGGCAGCCCCCGACCTCACCGAGGATTTGGGGACCGGAGAGGCCCCCGCGGAGTGTAGGCGGGAGAGGGAGGGGGAGACGAAACGGCGCGGTGGTCATCGGTGATAGCTCGCGGTTGGTGCGCGGGCGATGTCGACGAATCGAAAGCGGGTGAGCCGAGGTTGCGGTTCGAGCTAGTGACTGGGTAATTCGGCAAGGCTCCACTGAAACCGAGGTCGCACAGAATAAGCTCCGCAATAGAGGAGGTGGAGCTGTCGCGAGGACGCCGGCGTGGGGCACTCAGGGTCGTCGGCGGCGCAACAAGGAGGAGGAGGAGGAGGAGGAGTGGTCGTCAGCGGCCTCCGAGGTGGGTGACGAGACGTTGCGTCCTGAGACTTGGGTTGGGCCGGACAGATTGGGCCGTGTTGGGTCATGGTGTCCTGAAGTTGGAAAGGACTACTAAGCCTAGAGACATAGGCCTATTTAGACAGGTTTTTCTTTTGGTGGTGAACATAACCATTTTTATTTTTCCATAAAAAAACAATTTTATTTCTCTCCCTTACAAACCTGTTATATTTTTCCAGGAAAATTTATAATTTTCTGGTGTATTTTGAAAAGAAAAGATTCACTGATTTTGTGTAGATAATATTTTATGCTGCGTGCAGAGCAGAATCAAGTGATGATGAGAGAGGTTATGCGCGATCCCTCAACCATCGGGGTAAGTTTCTGGTGGTGGTGGTGGTGGTGTTAGGAATATTGTCAGGCTTCGGTCTGAGTTACAAGTTGAGGCTTCAGTCTGCGTCAAAATGGTTGTATGTGCAACGTACTTCCTATTTAACCCGATTAGTTATGCTTAAGTCCGATTCGGTGAAATTTGTGAACTATTGGAAGAGTCAGTCGTATCTTGTTGTAGCTAGCGTCCTGATCAAGGAAGCATGTAGTATGCATTTTGGAATCTTTGATCCTACCTTTTGTCGGCACATTCGCACATTTTGTGGCACAATTGGGTGTCGGGTTGGAGGGTCCTCATTTATGACCTCTTCGATTCACATAAAACACATGATAGGAAAACAAATATTGCAGTGCCATGCTATTTTGAATCTTACATGATTGTCATTTGTTCGATTGCGTCACCAGACATCAGAGGATTCTTTTCAAGGGGTTTTGATGAACACGAAAATTTCCTATTAGATGTGGTACAAATAAATCCTTAAAAGGCCTATAGGATTCAACCATACGAATCAAACAATCAGCTGATCCTCTATAACTTCTACCACCGTGCATAAAAAAGATGTCTCGACTTTATCTAAATTTGCATCTATCTAGACATACTTTAGCATATAGATATATATAAATTTCTGCGGAGTACAAAGTTGCTACATCTTTTTATGGACGGAGTATAAAGTTGCGACATCTTTTTATGGACGGAGGAAGTATATATAAACAAGCTTTGAGTCAAATATGCGTTTAGTCTTGACAGTGAATCTCTTGGTTGGGTGATGTCTTTGTGCTCGTAGTTGCAACTTGCAAACCTGAATAGCCGTGCAGTTTGAGCAATGAATATTTTTCCCAAATACGTGTTGAATGCGATGGTGACCCCTGTAAGTAATGTGTACCTGCAGGATAATTAGCCATGAAACAGCTACGTGCAGCCGTATCCACCCTGACCGTATTCAGAGCATTTACAACCATGGTTGCCAAACCTCCCTATACGTCCGGGCGGACAGCCTGGATGCGTTTTGGGCTGAATTGGTCCACCCAACGGCGGCCCCCAAAACCTCCACAAACGTCCGGGCTGTCCGGCTCCCCCCAAAGCCAGCCCATATGTAGGGCGGGTTTGGGGCCGCCCGGACGCGCCCGGACGCGTCCGTCACGTCGGATCTGTCAAGGCGGGCCTACCCAATTTTCAACCAAAATTCCGGCGCGCCGGCCACTTTCACTTATCCCCTTCTCCGCCTCCGTTTTCCGCCGGTAGTTTTCACTCCTCCCGCCGCGTCCACCTGCAAATCCGATGGAGGCGACGGAAGCCATCGATTTGACCGAGAACGGCGGCTCCTCCCAGTCCGTCGAGCTAGTGGGGGACTCGGCGCTGAAGCCGGAGACCATCGCGCGGCGGACGCGGCGCCGCAGGCAGCGCCTCCGCGAGCTCGCGGCGGAGAAAGCGGCGCTGGATGCTCTGGCGGAGGCGGAACGGATAGCCAACGCGGATACGCAGGACGGGGAGCCGGTGTTGTCCACGCCCGTGCCCGTCGTCCGGCGTCCGACGCAGGTTCCGCCTGTCGTCATGCCGGCAAGAAGGTCGACATCCTCCACGACGAACTCGGAGGAGCCGGGCCTCATCCACATCGCGGATGAGTACCCGTCGCAGGTTCCGCCGACGCAAGAGGACGAGATGATGGGGGAATCTCCGCCGCTACAGCGGACGCGGGATGCTTCCGGCGTCACCGCCACCGACGTCGCCCACAACCTGTTCGACGAAAGCAAAATTGACTATACGGTATGGAAGGACATCTTCTCGAAGAAGGATGAATCCATGCACAAGTTGGAGAAAGAAAGGGAGGACAAGAAGGCCGAGAGGTATGACGCCTTCTTGGCTTTGCAAAGGGAGAGAATGGACTTTGAACGCCTCCGGCTCAAGAGAGGTTGGACATTGAGAGGAAGAGGTTGTCCGTGGTGAAGGAGGAGGCTTGGTTGAAGCTCCAATTGGAGCAAAAGAAGATGGCCGATGCTTATGAGATGGAGCAAAAGAAGATGGCGGATGCCTATGCCATGGAGCACGAGAAAAACATGATTGCAAGAAGTACGGAGGAACAAAGGATCATGTTCCAAGAGGGAAGAAGAAGATCTCCGACCGTGACCTCGGCGTTGATGGCTCCGGTGGATCCGCCCCTTCATCTGACCCTTGATCCGACCCTTGTATCGGACAACTTGTTGAACTTTCGTAATTTCATTTGAATTTGAACTCTATGTCTTGTAATATGATCCGGTATGTATCGGATCAGATCGACGTTGCATGCCTTGCATGAGTTTGGGAACAAATTTTTGAGGGATGTGGTTGTAGGAGCCCAACTATGGGGGTCGTCCGGACGCGTCCGCGGACACTATGAGGGGCGGATTTTGGGGATGCGGTTGGAGATGCTCTCGTGACCCCATCCATCAAATACACTGCTCAAACGAGCAACGAGCAAGCAAATAAAAGAGAAAAAAGAGAAGAAAAAAAAGGGGTCGATCGATCGACAAGGACGTCCATTCATGGCAAGGCGCGCATTGATTGCGAGCAGTTGCAGCAAATTGACACATACGGATACAGACGAACGGATCAGGGTCAGATGAGACCCAGCTGCTGATGAAACGTGCATGCACATACAGTGTTTTGTTTGCTCCTTCCAAGTTCCAACTGCTTGCAATTGGATGGATCGGACGAGCATAAATGTCAACAAGGAACCAACCCTGCATTGATGGGAGAACCATTTATTGCGCGGGGCTTGTTCTTGAGCTCTCTTCTTCCAATCAGTTGCAAACCACAGGACACAGGTGCATGCATGGAGACTTTCAGAGGTTTAATCAGCCCAGGGTTGGCGAAACTAACAAGTTTTAGTACGTGGTAGTAGTTGTTTGCAGAGAATTTTTCATCCGCATGCATGGTTGCTGAGCTGCAGCTGCTGAAGCACTGTGCGGCTCATGACTTTCTTGAGCCAACAGGCCAACGGATAAACTGCTCTACTGTGCTGGCAGAGGCAGGTAAGCAGCTCTGGATCGGAGTTCAGAGACGCAAGCAAATCATGGGATGAACGGAAGTGGTTGCCGGCCGTTAACCATTGTTTGGTGCAGATTTTCTCGTTTCAAATTTCCATGAGTCGTTCCAACTGCTCTGCCCCTACATGTCGATTGAGTTACATCGATCAAACTAGCTTTATGAACGGGCGGCGCGCGGCCCATGAATGAATGACTGATGAACAAGTTGGGTGCAGACAAAGTCCAGGTCCTACGTGTACGTGCTGTTCATTGATTGCCGCCTCAACCGTGTCAAGAAAATGGACCATATCTATATGTGGGCGTTTGTGTATTTATGGGCGCGTTAAGAGCATCTCCAGTCACGATTGCCAAAATCAGCCCCCAAACTGTCCGCGGACGCGTCCGCGGACAGCCCCTAAAAGTGACCTCCTCCAACCATGTACCCCAAAACCTCCTCAAATTGTGGGGTCACTTGCATGTGATTGGTGGAGAAGGAGAGAGAATGATCAATGAAGGACAAAAGAAAAGAAAACAAAGGAAAAGATGTCCCATCGGACGCGTCCGGTCGCGTCCGGTCGCCCCCAAACCCACCCCATATATGCCGGACAGCCCGGACCTATGAGGAGTGTTTGGAGACCATGGTTGGGTGCATGTTTTTGCCTCAAATCTTGTCCGGGCTGTCCGCCCGGACGTTTGGGGGCGGTTTGGCAACTCCGTTTGGAGATGCTCTAAGTTCTCCATGCTGACATTTGCAAGTTGAGAAATGGTGGGGGTGCCACTCAACTTGTTGTGCTCTCTTCTTCTCCAGCTTATATCATGCTCATGCATGCATGTAATCACCAATTGACTATAGGGCTAAGAAGTGTCTTTGGCTCTCAAATTTCGGTGCTCCCTCCATTTTAAAATATTCAAAAATTATGTTTACAAGTTTCAAAAAATACTGAAAATTATTCTGGACATAGCCAATGACATGTCCTGCAAGCATGACAAATCGCAATGCTAAATTGTTGTCATACTCGGATACACACCGAAAGGGCTCGCTGTTGCCCGCGCGAGCTGTTGCGCGGACACAGCGCAGCATCGTGGTGGGTCCCACCCACGTTGTCTCCTCCCCCATGTTTCCTTCTCTTCTTCCTCCCGTTCATCCCCAATTTCTCTCTCTCTCTCCCCCCCCCCCCCCCAAATTCTTTCTCCACCGCAGACCAAACCAGGGCCAGGCCGAGCCGGAGTTGCCGGAGCCGCGGCTGGCCGCGGCGGAGGCGGCTCCGGCGAGGAGCAAACTTCGGTGGGAGGGTGCAGGTCGGGGGGGATCGAAGGAAGCCGCCACCGCATCTTCTTCTCCAGTGAGTCGACGGCAGCTCCGGCGAGGAGCAAACTTCGGTGGGAGGGTGCAGGTCGGGGGGGGGGGGGATCGAAGGAAGCCGCCACCGCATCTTCTTCTCCAGTGAGTCGACGGCCGAGCCGGGATCGCCGGAGCTGCGGCTGGCCGCGGCGGAGGCGGCGACGACGACGAGGAAACTTAGGTGGGAGGGTGCAGGTCGGGGGTGGGGAAAACCGAAGGGAAGCCGGCCGCCGCATCTTATTCTCCGGCGAGTCGACGGCCAGGCCGAGCCGGAGTCGTCGGAGCCGCGGTTGGCCGCGGCGGAGGCGGCGACGGCGAGGAGGAAACTTAGGTGGGGGGGTGCAGGTCGGGGGTGGGGAAAACCGAAGGGAAGCCGGCCGCCGCATCTTCTTCTCCGGCGAGTCGACGGCCAGGCCGAGCCGGAGTCGCCAGAGCCGCTGCTGGCCACGGCGGAGGCGGCGACGGCGAGGAGGAAACTTAGGGGGGGGGGGGGGGCAGGTCGGGGCTTCTCTTCCTCCTCCGTCCGCTGTGGGGCCCACCACGTGCGCTGTCGAAAACCGCGCGACAGGAGCCTTCCTTGCGCGCGCGCAAGCTAGCCATGCCCGATACACACTATTGTCATTTTTCAGTACCACATAATACAAATTGTTTTGTGTTCCATTTTTTTATGCTTGCAGGACATACCTATCATTGGCTTCATTCGGATTTTTTTTTAGAATTTATTGAAACTCGTAAATATGGTTTTCAAATTTTCTTTTCAAATGGAAGGGAGCACTGAAATTCGGGAGGCAGAAATCTACACTCCTACGGATCTAGCATATCTCAGAATTCATGATCTCATCCATCGTCATCCGCTCCCAGGATTTTATTTTGTCACGGCCGCACATGAGGACTATTATCCAGTCCGTCGGCTAACTGGTCACAATTCGAATTGATAAATATGAACACCATGCTGCTCCATTATTCCATTAACATTGACCGTAGCTATCATCATCATCATGAGGCGGGTATCCTTTTTTATATCTCTGGTCAGCTTGTTAATGACATCACGCACACTACCTTCAGACAGCTAGGCAAATTTTCAACAAAAAGAACAGCTACCTTCATTAGTTCTGCAGAAGGGTGTACGTATGTGAACGTAGACGGTCAAAGGACGCGTACTCGGACGAAAAAATTCGAAATGATTTCTCCGTGGGGTAATTCCATGAGAGCGAGGCAGCGGGTCAAGTGAACGACTGAACGTACACCACCTTTGAATGGTAGCGCACGTGTGAGAAGCTGCTATACTGAGCGGTATGCATTCGGCCTTTCTCGATTTTGAAAGGTTGGTCTCCAGGCTCCAGACAAAGCAGCTCACATGATGCCTTATGGGAAATGCCCGAAAGAGGTCGTGTTCAAATTCGATGGTGGCATTGGTGGAATAACAGAAAAACTCAGAGGAGGGGAGATTCCGGCTACCTCTGATGATGTTGTACGTCGCACTCTCAGCCAGACGGATGAATTCCTAGAATTGTTTGGGAAATCTAAGAAGACCACGGAGTATGATCGCATGAAGTGGAAGGCGCCTGCTGATGGTTTTCTGAAACTGAACTGTGATGCATCGTTTCAAACAGATAATAACTATGCAACCTGGGGAGTGGTCGTGAGAGATCACCAGGCTAGGGCGAGGTGGTTACCGCGAGTGCAGGCAAAACTGTTGGTCTCAGAGACGTTTTCAGTGCAGAACTGCATGCACTTACACGAGCAATTGAGGTTGCTACTTCCATCGGAGCAATACGTGTAGTTTTTGAGACTGATTCTGAACTTTTGGCCATGGCACTGAATCGGAAAGGCCATGATTTCTCCCAGCTAGCAGAACCTCTTGAGTTGAGAAGTTGTGCACTGTGGACGATCAGCAAACAAAGTTGCCCATGAGTTAGCTACTCGAGGGAAAAATTGTAATGCCTAAGAGGTTGTAATCTGGGATGTTGATGTTCCGGCCAATGTGGCCAAAGTTGTAGTGGGCGATTTGCCCAAGTTATCGTGATAAAGCTTGTTGCTTTCCCTTTAAAAATAAAATGGATATTGCACCATATCATTTTTTATGCGGTTTGGTTTGAATTCCGGTTTTGCCTTTTTCTTACGCGACTGCAAATTCTTTCACAGTCATGTTGAGAATTAGCCGATCTAATTATTGAGATTCATGTGAGGGGCGAGAGAGATCTACTCGAACAGCTATCAATGGATATTAATAAATAAAATGTAATAGAGAATTCTTGTATGTTCATGCTCATCAAGCCAGCCTTTTACTTTCTCAATTTTACTTAATTCAGTTTTTGTGTTTTAAACGGGTTTTAATTTAAAATTCTCATTTTTTGTTCTTCCCGTGAACTATCTTGGAAATAGTTCATTATGTGTGGGGAGATAAATTTCCAAATCCAAGGATAAGCACATAAGAGTTTTGTTTGCTAGAAGGTCCACTTATCCATTAACAATCATAAAAAACAGTAGAAATAAATCTGAAATTAATAAAAAAATAAAAAAATCATTATAGCACCTAGCAAGAATTACAAGCACTGTGAACCGAAGACACGCTTCCATCCTCGTCCCTCCCTCCCCAGAGTTAGGAAAACTTTGTTGTAGAAGTAGTAGAGTTTGTTATAGTAAATAGATAGAAAGTTGATGTGTTAAGACTTAAAGGATTAACATGTTAGAGAACCTTATTCAAACATATTCTATCATTAGGATGTCGCCGCCACTTCAAAACCCGATGAAGACACGCTGACTAATTAAAACAAGAAGTCTGAACCCTCACACTGGCGAGAGGCTGGGGTCTGCCACACCTCCAAGACTATACAGGTCACTGGAGGGGTGGACCGATAACGTCTTTGGTGAAGGGGCGGAAACCCTGAATGCCTCGGGATTGCCTCTCTTTCTCCTTCTACTCTTGTTTTGGTATAGTTTTATTCTCAGGCTGTAAAAGAATTTGCAAAACAAGAATCCATGAAACTCCCACAGAGAATCTAGGATGAGCATTTGCCTGGCCATGAATGCGCGGATAACAGTCTGTTCATTAGTAAGTGCAGTCCAAAGATCAAGAAGGTGATGGCATTCAATAGGCGATACAAACGTCCTTTTTTGAGTCGATGGATGCTTAACTCTTGAGTGCGAAGATTTAATTATGAGACATACTTTTTCCATGCTACCATCAAATTCAGTCGCTGGTACTAAATAAATGGGTTTGTTGGGGCACCCATAGGGGTCCTCGATCGCCTTCTTTTGAACGAACAAAGTTCTGAAGAGGCTGGGAGCAGATGCAGCACATGAAGATATCTATGTATTGGAGCCACCTGCTTGGCCGGTGGGGACTTCGTCGTCAAGCAGCTAACCGAATCCTTCCAAGACCTTCTTAAACGTGCGTACCAATTGGTAGATATCGTAGCAGCGGCCTGCATCCAGAGAACTCACCGTGTTTGTCGTGTTCTTTTTACTACTCACTCCGTTCAGAAAAGACCTGAAATAGATGTATCTAGACAAATTTTAGTTCTAGATAGATCCATTTTAGCAACTTCCTTTTTCAAACGGAGGGATCATATCGCAGTAAGAACATATGAAGTCATCTGGAGTTCACACAGCTTCGATATGTAACACACTAGGATTACCTTTTTGTTAAGTGATGAACAGTGTATGTTTAGCAGCATAGTAACAGTGTAGTTCTCCTGAAAGGAACAGCTGCGTTCTACAAGTACGCATGTTGGTGTTATTGTTTGGGGAAGTACTTCTTTTTCTTAAGTTGCTTTGCCTGATTAATTGGATGAAAGAGTTCTTCATCTGCATCTCAAGTATAGCTAACCACTCGTACCAGCTCCTTAATCGAGGTGTTGATTCAGAAGCCCAAACTAAACGTGTTTAATACTGCATATGGACGGAGAACCATTAATTAATCAAGAGACAAATCCAAATTACAAACTAAACGAGGAAAATCCCATCTGCTTTTAGGTGGCACGCTTTCATGATGGATGGGGTGGATCGATCCAGCTTGCGTGCGAATTAAGTTCGTCTCACAGGTTGTTGCCCGTTATTTAAAACCTTTCCATTCAGTAGTTATGGAAAACAATCTCCGCCTTCAATTCCTGATTAGATGTGGCGAGTTATGATTGCAGTATTGTGGAGCCTTTAAAACAAAAGATACGTACCCAATTCAGTTTCTTTTCTCGTCATAAATACTACCAAGCTGCCGCCATTTAATTCGGTGCCATCCTTTTTATAAATATCTCCCAAATAATTGTGTGTTCCTATTTTCAAATTATCTTTGTGTATGTCAATGCTAATTATGTATTTCTGAAAGTACTAGTAGTACTCCACTATTTTAACATGATGGAGTAATACAAATATTATTTTCCTGATTTGGAAAATTTTATTAGGGTCTTAAAATTTAGTACTAGTAACGTTAATGGTTGCTCCGAGTTAGAGACGACAATATGAGACAACACAATGACTGATCAAAGTTTGTGTTAGAGTTACGGTTGGGTTCGCTTATGGTTTGATGGTTCAACGACAGCCAAGATATGAATTTGATGCCACTTTCTATAAATTATCTTGAGTGTAGCGGTGTTCTGACTTCAAACTTAAGTTTTGCACATCGCTATTTCTTTACGAAAATGATATTCTACTTACTTTTTCTGAAGATTCTAATTAATAATAATATTCACGTTAGGAAGATTTTATTATCTCTCAAATATTTAGTACTTACTAACTAGTAAAATTAATGGCTTGCTGCTATGAATTTTATGTGAACACTAGTTGAATGCCCGTGCGTTGCAACGGATTCCTGTAGATTTTTTTTTTCTAATAGTGATAGTGGAGAGGGTGCAAAATAAATACACGAGCCATCATTTTTATCGATTCAGACCAATTTGGTTGATTTGGTTTTGTACTTTGTTTCAGGACATTGCCTACAACTGAATATCTCGATATTTGATCGGTATCTCCCAAAAACATCATACATTCGGTCGTGATTAAATTAACTAAATAGTTTGGTCTGAAGGATAGAAATGAAAGTAAATTTACTCCACTTTTTACGGTGTGCGGATAAATGCAAGTTCATTTCACCATACTAAAATGAGCACTGCTGGCGTACAACGTTTTTTCGTGTGACGCCTGTACGACGGACCGATCAGCTTTAGAACAACTTTTCAACAAGCAACTTCGGATTGATTTATCGTACAAGAATCGGACACAAAACCTTGGATGCAAAGCAATATTGTAGTAAAATTTAGGGCCGGAATTTTTCGTTATGTAAAAAATTTAACACTATTAAAGAATGTGTAGAGGCTAATTTCTCGAAGCATTTTTTATAACAGCTTGAATTAAATATGCTTAAAGAAATAGTTCAATTATTTATTCCAAAAATTCAATGCTATAAAAAAACGCGCAAAAAAAGTTTATACATCCATTTTATTTGTGAAAATCTTGTCCAAATTTTCAATTTGCAATTATACCATGCATATTTATTATGTTTTTGGCAACCAAAACCATGATATATATGTATATATTATCGTAATCAACAGCTCATGGTATTGTACTGTTACAAAACAAACTCTAAATGAAATGAGCAAATTATTGAGGTCTTCAATATATTTCTTGTTCAAAGTATAATCTTGTATTCTTCTGAGGGTAACCGCCAAAATGACGTACCGATCAAACAATAAAATTGTGAATAACAATGAGGATTATCTAACAATTTTGTTTCTTATCCACAATGCAAAGGGTGCGTGCTCGAGATATCCATTTAAAGTAATTTACCAACACTAGTATTTCAGGAAACATCAATTGAATTGCCCTGTCGACGTCACTGGGGTGATGAGGTACAAACCACCATTGTAGAAGATATTATCCGGGTTAAATCTTTCGGGACCATATTCCTCGTGACAACCATGAGATAAACTCCGAAATGATTCGGGAAGCAAAATCCGAGAGACCACACATATAGAGTTATGCTCTTCCAACACCACATTTAATGCTGTGATGAAGATTTTGTGGTCGAACGGCCCGAAAAGCACTTACTATAGATGATATTCTCTCTATCTATGCGAAGGACATGAGGATGACGACTACAAAACCCTAACCCAATCTATTGACATGAGGATGACGACTACCAGAACCCTCACCTAATCTATTGAAATTCTGACTCCACATCCCTCCTGGTGTCAGCGAGGCCAATTGAAGGATTGGCATCAACATTAGGAGGAGGCGGATGCGGAGACAATAGGTAGGATTGTATTGAGAGAGGCGTTGACTGGGAGGGGAATCGACACTTGGAAGAGGCAAATGCATATGCTTACTAGTAATGTTAAGATTTGTTCTGAAGTGAAAACAATATGAGACAAAAACAAAATAACATACTACATTGAGTGCCTAAATTGTGGTGACAAGCACGTAGTGCTTAAGAGTGGTTAAGCAAGAGCCTAGCACTGGAGGGAAGATGAGAGGTTGTGGCGATGAAGGGAACATGCTTGGATGATCGAGGGTGGTTCGTGAAGACAACACAATATTGACTAGGTTTGGAACAAACTATAGGATGACAGTGAAAAAAAATGTTCGGTTAGCAAGAATAGGACAATACGGTCATTTGCACATTCTGCAAGCAAGAGAGGGGCATCGGAGTTGAGGTGCCCAAGTGGGTACCGAGGGAGAGAAAAAAGATGTCTAGAGAAAAAGATGGCTACGACTACGAGAGTCATAAGATATCGATCAAGACTCAAGACACAAGAGGCATTGATCGGTGATGCTATATTTGCCAAAAGATGAATATTTAACACATAAACGACTCCATTGTTCATAAAGATCAGAGGAGTCCATGATTAATTTGCACTATCCATGGCCAATCCATATATTCATTTCAATTTAATTCAGCATAAATGTTTTCCAATTTTATGGAAATCATTATCCCAATCTTTCCATTTACATAGAAATTATTATCGCACACGGCATTGCTCTATTCTAAGCTAAAAATAATGCCCATGAATTGATGAATATATGGTGGATGGATATTCAATTAATCTAGCAATGGATTTAGTGGTTGCACCTGTTTCTAGATGAACAATAACGGCAAAATAAATATATACGCATATAAATGGAATTAAATAAAGCGCATAAATCGAGCGCCATACGGCAGGTGAAAGGTTAATTCTTTGCCAAAGTATCAGCGTGGGTATGCAGAATAGTAAATGCAAAACATTGAAACGGAAGTAAATCCAGAATCCAGCCTCTTCGATTGGAGTGGATTTATAAACAAGAAGCAAAGCAAAACCCATCCCCGCGAGAATTTCGAGCAGTAATTGCATTGAATAATCGTCCAACCATTTCCCAACGACGCCAATTAATAGTGATCCTTAAACACACAGCCCAGGTCCCTGGCGCGTGGGCCCCGCGCGTCGGTCGCGCCGGCGGGCTCCAGGTATATATATAGGCGCACCCCACCAAGAACTGCCAAACACCCCCACCGATCGATCTCTCTTCTCTTCTCTGCACGAACAATCACAGAAAACCAGAGCAGAGAGCAGAGCTGACCCGCTGATAAAGGGAATTTGTTGCCAGGGTGAGTGAGAATGGCGGCGGAGGTGAGCTCTATCGCCAGGATGCTCGCGGGGAGGCGGTGAAGAGGGGCGGCGTTGGGCCCAAGTCGGAGATGGTGACGATGGATCTTCTTGGCGGGTGCGGAGGCGACAGCGCCGGCGGAAGCTGCGGGGACGACGAGGTCGTCGACCTCGAGGTGAAGGTGCCCGTCGGCTGGGAGAGACGGCTTGACCTTCTGGTAATTATCTTCTTCTCGCCTGTTCTGTTTATATCTTCTCTGTTCTTCCGATCTCATGGGTGTAGGTTTGTTGGTGTATGAACACGTTACAGGTGCATGTTTGGTGCTTAACTAAATTCGCGTTCGTGTGGTTCAATTCTGTCTAGATGAATTTTGCGAAATTCTCCATTTGTTAGATTATAGAGTTTTTGTTCTTTCAATTCATACTTTAGATAGATATCGATCGGGTTTAGATTGCTTATCAAAATTCCTCTGATCATGCAGTCCGGCAAGACGTTCCTGACGCCCCACCGCCAGCAAGCCGTCCAGGGAAGCCACCAGGACCTCAACCTTCCTCCCCAGGCCGCCGCCGCCCCCACGAACATCACAACCTCCGCGGCGGTCTGCACACTCGACATGGTCCGCTCCGCCCTGGAGCGTGCCGCCGCGGTGCGTTCGGCCTCCTCACCGGCCACGTCGTCCTCCTCGTCCGCGTCTACCTCCTCTTCGTCCTCCTCCCTGGGCAAGCGCAACCGCTCTCCACCGGCAGCTGCTACGACCACGGAGACGCCAGCCAACCAGGCCATGCGTGCGTCCGCGTGCCCGTCCTGCCTCACTTATGTGCTTGTCATCGAGGCCGATCCCTTGTGCCCGCGGTGCGAGACTAGGGTGCCGCCGTTCGCTAAGAAGACCGGTGCCGACGGCAGCGGGAAGAAGCCCAAGATCGACCTGAACGTTGCAGCCGACGAGACCGAGTGAAAGACAAATATCAAAAGAGAATTAGATTTTTTTTCTTCTTGTTGGAAAAACTTTGTCCAGTCAATTGATCTCTTGATAAGTTTTAGAATTTTCACCAGAAACATATTACATGTTTTACAGTAGAAATTTTATGATTGTAGGGTCAAATCAGATATGAAAGCTGGTGGACTCATACCAATCTCTTTGATTAATTTGTAGCTGTACAAGCTAATACTAGTAGGTTCATTTTATCAGGCCATTCTTTTTGTTAATTTCTCTCTTTGGTAGCACTTCATCATAGATGTGCAAATTAGCGGAATTCTTTTCTTTTGAGATAAAATTAGCGGAATTCTATATGCAAGGCAAAAGTTATGTATCGACTATTAATAACCTATCGGTGTGGCAACTGAATCTGATTTAGGTGGCCAAATTTTTAATACAGTTTAATTTCATTGTACACAAGGGATACGAATAGTATGCTGTTCGCACTCTGTTTTTGTACTGTATCTACCGTGTAGTATGTGTGCGTGGTATCCATGAACCATATGTAGAACAATCAGAGTTCATAAACGTGGTCTCATCGATCCAACCTTATCTGTACGAGTGCGATGTGGGGGTTCC
Source organism: Poa pratensis (assembly GCA_947311845.1). Lineage (NCBI taxonomy): Eukaryota > Viridiplantae > Streptophyta > Magnoliopsida > Poales > Poaceae > Poa > Poa pratensis. The sequence goes on from CAMZMU010000107.1 coordinate 54,789,264, forward strand.
TATTGGACTAGAACTGCTAGAATCCTGCCAAATCCAAATCCACGTCCTCTGTCTGACCGTATTTGGTGAGATTAGTATTCTTTGACTGTAAACACCGCATCATGTAGTGGACCAAGTTCAGAAAAATGTTGAGAACCACTTCATGAGGGGTAGAAATTAGTAAAAGAATCCTTTAGAAATGCAAAATCGAGCCTTCTTTTACTTTGCCAGTCTTAAAATATGAATACAGTTTCCATATAATTTTGCATAACCATACAAAACACACATGTTCTAAGATATTACTAGGTTGTATGCATTGAAATATCTACGAGCAGGTTTAATATACATATACGTTATATAAATGATTAAATGTAAGAACATCAACGAGCCATGGATTTATTTCTTTTTTTCTTCATGTTTTCAGTAATTTAGTATCTTGCTAAGGAAAATATTTCATAAAGGAAAACACTTTTTCATAACTCATATTTATTTGTATAATATACATTACATTTATGTAATGGAAACCAATTAAAATATATTGTATAGTTAACAATGATAACTAAGTATGCAATATATATTTCTTAAAACACATAATAGGTTAAAAAACTAAAAAAGTATTAATTCAATATAATTATATTTATTTAACTCTCCTCGAATCCAAATATAAATTGGAACGGGCCCACACTCCAAAACGAGTTGATGACCCTACCCCCCAAACAAAAAAATTATCATAACTCACACCTAGGAGGCAAACATCCATAGCTGGTGAGTGGGTGGTAAGGGTCTCGACAAATGGTGCCTCTAAACAGAGAAACAACGTCCGAGAATGAAGCCAACATCGGTTTTGAACAAAGGCCGGTGTAGGGCTTTCAATCAGAGCTGTCTAGGCCCTGGTCAAAACCGCTTATCTGTCGACAAGTGTTGAAGGATGTAGAGCAACTCAGCACCGCCGAAATACACGAGTCCTTCTAGGCAACATAACATCTAAAGTGAGGTCTCAAGGCATGGATTGGAGGGGCGCTTTCCCATCTGCGAGGTCTCTAGGTCTTCACTCCTAAGTTTTCGAATGGAGGAGCGAGAACACCGCCTCGATAACATTTTCAAGAATATAATTAAAACTAGATGTAATAATACTTAAGCGTTTAAAATCTCCTATATAATACTGCTTAGGAATTAAGCTGGTCAGCGTGACACTTGATGTTGAACACGTTTCATTCAAGAGTGTTACGTCGAGAGCACAATCTTGTCCACTCCCAATACTTGATGTTGAACCATTTTCTTTTTTTGCGAATGTTGAACCTTTTAATTCAAGAGAACTTAATTCGTTATAGTAGATTAAAAGGGACATACGAAGTAGTATTACAAGTGTCAGGCCGATGAAATTATAGATATTCCAATGATGAAATACCGAATTGCTTGATGCTGAAGATTTTGCATAATTGTCAAGGACTCAAGGAGCAACATCTCGATCGATCCGGCGATCTCCTCCTTTGTACGTATCATAAGCAGCATTAACTGCTTGATGAGTGAACCAAACAGTAGGAGCTAACACGAGACTACTAGTCACTCACTACATGTGTGGCATGGAGACAAGGAACGGAGTAAGACTACTCACAATGGGAAGTAACATAGAGTAGTATCATGCATATGATACTTGTCAATGCTACTACCTCCCCTATATGAGTTGTAACATATTTGTGGTATCATATAGTATTACATTAATTAGGTTGTAGACTCATCATGCCTTGAAATGCGTTATGTTACGATATCTACCTATGATACCACAAACACCTCTTTTTTTTTTTTTGCTTAGGTGACACTTATGTTACAACCTATGTTACTCCCACTGTGAGTAGTCTATGTTGATTATAGCTTCACGATCACACCGTAATTAATTAATTGGCGACTGCAAAATGGATTTATAGCTATAGCCAATGTACCTGTCTTACTGTCTAATCTCCACCGCTGCCTAGCTAGTTCCGTAGTTCATCTACGGCTGCAGGACCTAGCTCTCAGCGTGTCACGTACGTACAATCAAGCTGAAAATCGACACAGATTTTTCTCACCTATACACGTGACTAGTGTGTTATCTCCCTACAAATTTTCTCACCTAAATTTTTACACGTATGAAATCTTTTGTGCGCGCCGTTCTGTAGCTGTTTGTTGCCGCTATCTCAATTAATACGCATTGATCCATGCAGATACCGAACCTACTAATCCAGGTACGGTGTTCCGATTAGTGCTCCTAATCAAGGGAGTAATGAACGACTAATCACGACGCTTTATTTCCCTCCTCCTAATCAGATCGTACTTCCACCCGGCCGGTCAAATTAATCAACGATACCATTAAAGCCATACGCACATATAATTCACCACTGGTGCGCTTGATTAATCACGCAGGCTAATCAATCAATTAATGGCAATGGCACGCCTGCGTATTAACTCGCTGACAGCTGCGTGCACCCAACCTTTGATTAATTTGGCCATGGACTCAGGAGCCCGTGGGCGCTAATCAGGCGAGGTTGTGTCTCCGAGACGCCTGCTGATGGTGGCAGATTAACAGTACTAAATTGAATGGTCAAACTTTTTTGCATGTGTGCCTTATAAACTGGGATGATGTATTACAAAGAGTTCTAAAAGTAATAAAAATTACAAATAGGTCTTCGGAGTACGTAGCAACGACTACAAACACTTAAACGACGCCGAAGGCGCCCCGCTGTCCTCACTCCTCCCTCACCGGAGTCAGGTAAAATATTTGTCGTACTAGAGCTATTGTAGTAGAAAGTCGGATACAAAAATGTTTATGCAAAAAAGTTGATATACACAAAGAGAACCAAAAGGAAAACCCAGTTGTGAATAGCGTCACAAAAACTCAAAATTTCGGACACTATTCATAGTTGAATTCGCCTTTATTTTTGTCTCTTCAAGTATGGATAAAATTCGTCGAGTCGCAGGCAAGTGTGCACGCGCATAAGTACATGTGTTCTTTTTAATGGCAAAGCAAGATCATTCTGTGGTGCACGCGTGCAGGTGACTAGGTGAGACGGAGTATCTGATCGAATCCGGCAGCTGTTTCACTCTTTAAGTCTGAAGTCTTATTAGATTGATCCACCGATCCGTATGAACAGTGAAGCTGCTAGCGGCCTGGCGGGAAGCAGCTTGCGATGAAGAGATGAGGAGAGATGGAGAATGAGATGGTGTGGTGGGTCTTGAGAAATACGTGTGAGAAGCTTCTTCTTGCTCCTGTTCAACAGTTCAAGTCAGACGGGAATATTTATGAGGTGATGTGCGCGGTTGAACCCGCCGACGTCGCTTTATCGCGTGCACCTACGCATACGTGACATCAAGCATGGTTAGTACAGCTAGACACTTCTCGTGCTGTCTTGGATCGTTCGTCTCATGATCCCTCTGGGTCTCTGACCCTAGCTAGCTGCTGATAGACTGACTGAAAGTCTGAAATCCATCGACCTGATGCTGCGACGCCGAACTGCACGGGGACTGAAGCTATACACGACCGATCGAGGAAATTAGGCGGGCATCTCTCAGTACTTAACAGCGTTTGCCTTTCGGCGTGTAAGTTGCACGCCGCATTTAACCCGGCCGGTCTCGCCATCGCTGTCCATCGTCTTTGTCTTCGTCTTCATCTTCGTCGCGCTGTGGTATGGCGTACGCAGCGCGCGTAGGAAGCTGTACTAGCTAGTGTAGCATGATGTGATCAGCTAGCCGACGGCCCGCTCCGCTCCCGCATTTAAATCGTTCGTTCAATCCATCGGCTCCTCCCAACCGCATCGATGAGCTCGTCGTCGTTCGTTCAGTTCGTTTCGTCGCCGGAGTTGGTAGGTCAGATCAAACCGAAGCTCGAAGGCTGATCTCAAGTTTGAATCTAGCTGCATGCGCTCCACCTCCGCCTCCGCTTGCACCGATCATCGATCCAGTTGATCGATCACCACGTCCGTCCGCCGGAACGAAGGATGATCATCGAAGAGCAGCCATTAATGGGGGGCGATGACCATATGCGTCATTGATGATGAGACAACGGTCGTCGTTTCCAGGTCACCACCTAATGGCATTTATGGGACGATCTCCCTGCCTTTTCAGTTTTCGCACACTTCCAGATCCTCTACGTATATGTACGCGGGCAATCAACCGCCCTCGTGATGTGCCCCACCCTACTCGATCCTATGAGATGATCCTATGCTGATGGGTGAACGACAACAAGAACTATCTGCAGGGAGATCGATACTTCTAAAAATACCACCCTTTTTCTTGCCTTTGATTTTGTTGTAAAATCTATGGTTGTAAGACATTGGCTTTCTCTTGGCCGTTTCCTTCCTTCTTAACAGTACAATAATACTCCCTCCGATCCAAAAAAAAAATGCGTCGCAGCTTGTTCATGTTAGGTTGATATTCCACGACGTATTTTTACGGATCAGAGTGAGTATATACCTGCAGGTTGCAGTTGTATTGCATGTAGGGGGAAATACCACTATGTGACTAACAGGTTGAGACTGTGCTAGAAGTGACATGTACCCGCAAAAAAAAAAAAAAAAAAAATACAGCAGCAAACATGTACTAGTAGTACGTTCAGGCATGGAAGGAACATGCCGGGTGCATGTGTCCGTTTGACGGTTGGCTGACATAGTCGGCACGGTTGTGGGGAAAGGTATATATGGATGGTGTACTTTCGTGCAAGTAATGCAACGACACCACTAACCATTTCTTCCACTGTAAACCTGCCCCTTGATTGCACGATAGTGGAAATGAATGTTCTGAGCACAAATCGTACGACGAACGACGATTGGACGCCCTAAGCTGGGGCTAGTGCACACGTATGTTACTTCCGCATACTCCAGCGGCTTGCTAAGCTAGTTAAGGGCTCGATTTGGCCATTTTTCCCCAGCAATGTCAAGTGTAACTTTGCTACCCAAGTCTCTCCCGTGTAACTTTGGACCGATGTTTTTTTGTTGAGGGGGGTTTGCATGGGCTGACAATGCTTTTTGTTTTTTTTGAAACTTTTAACACCCCCATATATAAGGTCAATGGGCTGACAATGCTAGTATGGGGGAGACACCGCGAATTCAATTCTCCAGCTAGGCCGCACTAGCACGCCAACCCAATATATTGGGCCTATAATGTCCAGGCCTTTCAGCCCACGTCCCTGCCTATTCCAGCACAAATAAACAAAGCTTAAGATTCTAAAAAAACATGATCCCATCTCAAGGATGCAAATTTAACTAATCAACAGATATATATCGTTTCCGCGGTTGGTAAGTTTTTTATACCAATAAAAGATTATTTTATCTCAAGGAGACACAAAAAGTGTCTTGAATGTTCATGGCTTGACACGTGATGGATCAAAGGTGCTACCACCAAGTGCGAAATCCGCGCGTTAGTGCGATAAAATGATGAACCAACAAGTTAAACAGATACCCGAGGGTAAATACACCCTTGATTCACATCACCTTGAGCATCACATGGTTATAAGAACATTTGTATATATTTACATGTTTCCAAATTTCCATATAGCCGTGGTTTTGACCCACCGGTTACACGGTTACTCAGTACCTATTGACATCCCTTGTGACAAAAAATGAACAACTTACAGGACACTTTGTTGGTATCTCAGTCTTCAGTAGTATAAGAATCTACAATGTAATCTTCTCCATCTCTCCTATAGTTGGTGCCATCCTCACAAACTTCCCACATTCGAGCACATTAATAATTTCCTTAAAAACAAGACCAAATGTTGGAAAGGGCATGCGCAAAATGGACGGTCGACTCTCATATTCAGCAATAGCCACAACAAATGAATTCACCTCCAATGCGAGACCCTATTTTCTTGTCATGGGTCTAGGGTTTCCAAGAAGAGCGCATGACACACATCTGACGTTACGTGCAGATCCGATTGGTGACAGTATGGTAAAATCCCAACAACATAAGCCATATTCCAAAGAATAATGGCTTACATGACCTATACCTCAATGAAACAAACCGTGGCATAAAAAATATTCCAAAGAATAATGGATTTGGACCTAAATCTTGGCACCAGAAATATGGAAATAAATCTTTGACAAATAAGGCACACATGTAAGGTTTATGAGGATATGGGAGGAAGAGATGACGAGATGAACATGTAAACAACCACCAACCGCAGTTTAATAAGAAATATTTGGCAAGGTCCAATTTGGCTGTGTTATCTTGTTTGTGAAAAATCATGTCATCATGGAAAAGACGAACATTTTCATATGTTTGTTTATTTCATTTTTTCCGAGAAAGTACAAGTATTCTCTACTCATAAGTTGGATGCATATATTTTATAGTATTCCCTCCGTATCTTAATAGTTAATACTATAAAACGTTTTGGTAGCTCGGAAGAAATATATCTTGGTGAGTTTTGTTAGTGTACAAACTTTCACCAATGTACATTTTTATAAAGCTTGGTAAGTTTTCCACCTACATGTAGATTTCATCAAATTTCTTTTGTTTCGATTTAGTTCTGCGCACGTGAACATTGGTGATAGTCGTTTAGCCTCAAAAGTGAAACATGACGAGACATAACTTCAAATTGATTTGATCGCTAGGCCTTTGGATTCGTGGCTAATCTGACAATAGTCTTTCAATGTTAGCAGGATCACTGCTAAATTCAATGAATAGATAGAAGGTTGGTCCAGTTTATGAGGGAAACCGGACCCAAAAACCATACACGCGACGCGCGACGCCTTTCGGCTTACAACACACACAACCAAGCGAGCCACAGGTCCCTCTGACCGGATCCATCTCCAAGACGATGCCCCCAAGAGGGAACACGGCGCCGGATAGCGCCGCCATCGTCCGATCTAAAAGATTAGATCAAGGGTTTCCCCCGGAGAACGTCGGGAAAGCAAGGTCGGAGCAGCAACATCGATGCCTCCAACGAGGTAGCGACGCCCTAGGCGCCGCCATCGACGACTCCGGCCACAACCGGAGTACGGCTTTCGCCGGCAGTCCCACCTGCATAGCCCCAACACAGGATCCAAACAGACTATACACCAAACCACTAACCCTGCCTCCACGGCGAACCTCACATCCCGGCAAGCTCGACATGCTTCCATCCTAGCAACCGCGTCCCCCACTGGACGGAGGAAGCAACCTCCGTTGCAGCGCCATTCTTCTCCCATCGGAAGGATACAACCAAATACTGGGCGCCATTCGTCTCCTCGAGGATGCAACGCCCGCGGGCCATTCATCTCCCGACGGAGGATGCAACAACCGCAGCGGCGTCATTCCCTCCCTCCAGCTGCCCCCATCTCATCCACACACCGGGCGTCAACACGCCCGCAGCAATAGCGAGCTTGCCGAACCACCAACAAGAGGATGAAACGCCGACAGAACAACAGCGGCGCCATTCGTCTCCCACCAACACCACCTGGCCGCGCACCGACGACCATCTACCACCGCCCCCACGCGGCCGAGAGAACCGAGCACCAGCCTTCACTGCCTCCAGCCCAGACGCCTTGGCACCACGCTGCCGCAGCCACAGACGGCACCAGCAGCAGCCGTGTGCAACAGTAGCAGCACCCGGCCAAGCCAAGCCCAGCACCCGGCCAAGCCAAGCCCAGTTGGGCCCAGATCGGGGCCCAGATCGGGCCCCCGAGCCGTCGTCTTCTCCACGGGCAGCTGCAGCAAAGCAGCCGCCGACGCACAGCGCTGCCATCTCCACCGGCTCACCACCTCGCCCTGCTCGGTCGCACCTCCGAGCTCGGCCTCCATCTTCGACCTGGCCACGACGCTCCTCCGCTCCGAAGCAGCGCAGCGTGTCGGCTCCACTGCCCTCCGCCTTTTTGGCGGGCCGGGCGCCGCCACCGCCGCCGGCGTCGGCGGCGGCAGCGGCCAGGGAGGACGGCGCTGGGGGGTGGTTTGCTCGGTCTCGGTTGGTCCTCCGGAGCCGCCCGAGCGGGGGCGACCCGGGAGGAAGAGGAAGAGGAGAGGAGAGGGGAGGGGGAGGTGGGCGGCGGCGAGAAGGGCCTGGCGGCGGTGGTGGCGGCGCGGGGTGGGAACCCTAACGGGGTAGGAGGGGTCCCCGAGTGGAGCCTCTATGCGGCTAGGACAGTAGGACACTTCTGACAGTAGTCTTCGTCTCCGAGACTCGGAACCTTTCTGAACTCTGAACTCTGCTCCGTTCTTTCCTGCTGATCCGGTCACCTCCCGTCATCCCGTTCCCGTGGGCTCCCGACTCCCTCTGCTCCCCCTCCGGCCGCAGCCATGGTGGAGAGGCGGCCGCGCAGGAAGCCGCTGGTGCTCGCGTCCACGCAGGCGCTCCTCGACTCGCTCCCGGGGGACCGTCGCGGCCCCCCGCCGGAGCCGCTGCGCCTCAAGGCCGGCATCCTCCGCTTCCCCGCCCGCTCCAGAGGCGGCGAGTTCGGCGAGCTCGCGTCCTTCGTCGCCCTCCCCGCCTCCGCGCTCCGCCGCCTCGCCGTCGTCACCGGCACGCCGGTACGTACGTGGTCAGCGTCAAATTCCGGTCCTGGGGTGTCAATTGGATGGCCGGGCTATCAGTTGGATCACTCTAGGGGATGAGTTGTGAATCCTCCGGTGATTGGGGGAGGAGTGAATTCGGTTTGGTGGGCTTTGGGGTGGTCACACTGAATGCATGACATGGGTACCTGTGAACAATCAAGGATAATTTTGGTTCTACAAATTATAGATGAACTGGATATGGCTTACGGATTTTGTTAGTCATACTGAGCTGTAATAAATAAATACGGTATACAAGATGTCTGGAACTTTGATGCTACAATCTCAGAGGTCACATATAATTTATTTCTGTTTACTTGTTTCAGTCAATCGAACCGACATACTTGCTTTCTGTTATTGCGATTTTCGGAGCTGAAATTGGTATGTAGGAATCTCTCCTGTTGAAATTATACGTGATAAACAGCTATTCGTCTGCAGGTGCTTGTCAAGAACACCGACAATAATGTTGGGAGGATTGTCAAAGCAGTAGTATTGGATCGCCCATCTCTCGACGAGTCCCAGAGAGAGCATCCTGACCCTGTGGCCTCAACCTCTTCCTCTGATCATGTGATGGGATTCTTACCAACTCGCTCATTTCCAGCTAGTGGCTTTGCACCCTTGGAGGAAGATGTTGCCTATGTTAGCCCACTTTTGGCGTTCAACCTCGGAGTGCATGTTTCATGTATCAAGCTTCTTATTCAGAGACGGGAGGAACCTTTCAAGTTTTGCTCTAAAGATTATGAGGATGGTACTGCTAGTGGTGGGACTGGTATTTCTCTCCACCTAGAGCTTCTCCCATGCCCTCAAGTGCCTAGATATGCTTTGCACTTACGGGTTTCTGTTGTGAGGATTCCTGATTGTGGCGTGCTTGCTTCCCTAAAGATAAATTCAGCGAGTGGAGGAAGTGACTACCAAGATATGATAGATCAAGGTTTAAATGAATACTTCAAGTTTGATAGGTTCCTAGCTAGAGGGGATGTTTTTTCGATACATAATGACTGGAAGTGTGGCATGATCTCCTGCTTAGCTTGCAACAAAGAGAATGATAGAGTGCATCCTTCCAGTATGGTATACTTTAAGGTAATACTTCCCACTTTTCTTCCTTCGGACATGTTTGGATGAAGAAACAAGGAAACAAAATGAATGCGATCTAGCCTCTTAGCTTATATTTGCATTCATAAGTAGTAATGTGCTAATGTTTGAATTACTCACCAGGTAACTGGCATGGAACCATCAGATGATCCGATTCTTCGTGTTAACTGTGATCAAACAGCCCTTGTGCTTGGGGGAAGTGCTTCTGCTCCAGTCCCTCCCTGCAGCTTCTTTGCTGCTTATGATGATTCAGTACCTTTGCATGGCGAAATAGTGGAACAGTTAGCATCTATCATCGCACCAGCATTATGTCCTTCAAATATTTTACCAAGAATCAAGTTTTCCACTTTCTTGTACGGCCCATCAGGTTACTCCAATATAACTGCAGTCTCATTCTTTTTTCACAGTTTACTACTTGACTTTGAACTGAACTTTTGTTCAAAACAAATGCTGGGGGTGCAGGATGTGGAAAAAGAACGGTAGTCAGGCATGTTGCTAACCATCTTGGTATGCATGTGGTTGAGTGTTGCTGTCACGATCTAATGACATCATCAGAAAGCGGGGCATCTGCTGCACTTGTGGCTGCCTTCAAAGAAGCTCAGAAGTATTCATCTTTTGCGTCTTTACTTTGTTATTCTCTACAGTTGAAATTTATTACTGTTTTAGTTGGTGAACTGTTTTGTTTAGTTCGTTTTACCTTTTCTAGGTGTTGGTGTTTACTTTGTTTCCTTTTTTGTCGAATAACTTTTTTTGAAGGTATTCTCCTTGTATAATACTTCTTCGCCACTTTGATGCAATTGGGAATACATCCTCCAACGAAGGCCCACAATCTGAGCAATCTGGCATTGCGGCAAACGTTGAGTCTGTCATTAAGAAGTACACTGGACAGTGTTGGGTTGCGAAAGACTCACTGCCTGCAAGGGATGTGATTGGAAGTTCAGTAAGTCGTTGTGATGCAAATAATCTTGCCTCTAGTTCGTCGGTTTGAGTTTGAATATGAGAAGTACCAATACGTGTGTTTCCATGTTAGGAAACATCAAGTCTAGTCCGTCCAATGTTTGTGCACGGATTTAATGCCATGGCCTGGGTCGGTACGTACGAGTGTTAGTGGTAACTTAATTTTGGTTTCCTAATACAAGTATTAGCTAGCAGCTTCAAGCTGAGTTGAGTTAGGCTGTATACGACTAGGTGTAGTTAGTTTTGGCCGGCTGCTCGTGCATATATATGCACAGGTCCTGTAACAAGAAGTACCATGAGAGTTGAGACAAAAAACTAAAGAAAAAATAGGGCACGATACCATCCCGTGAATAAAAGTTTTCCGTGCATGTTCATGAACTTCCGGTTTAAGCTTTCACCGTATATGCCATGCATATATAGTACCAGCCGAGCTACTAGACAGACCTACTCGGACATTAGCTTGACTCTGATTCAAACTTGGAAGGGACGCACGCAATTTGGAACTCGGACAACAACTCACATATATGAATTACTCGGACAAGGACTCACATATATGAATTACTAGGAGAAGGACACGGACAACTCGTGGCATCCTGTCCGGACAGACCTACTCGGACAAGGACTCACATATATGAATTACTAGGAGAAGGACACGGACAACTCGTGGCATCCTGGCCGAATACACAAATTCTAAGTCCTAGTTAGACTCCAAACACTAACCTAATTAAGATTAGTTCTAACACTTTGTTCGTCAAGCTTTTAGGTTTTACTCTTATGATGTAAAATTATCTTTGTATCAAATTGCTTATTATCGAACCTCTTTGTTTTCAGTACCTTTTGGAACCTGAATCTGTAAGCTCGCTTCAAGTTATACTAGTGGCAACTGCAGACAGTGCTGAAGGAATGCAGCAATCAGTTAGACGATGTTTCCGCCATGAGATTAACATGAAGACTATAAACGAAGACCAGAGGAAGAACTTGATATCTGAAACACTCCATGGTGTCTCGGCAGTTGCTGATGAGGTGTTTTTCTGGTGTTGTTATTGAGTCAGAAATTAAGCTTTATACGTGTACTAAAATTTCCTGCTTATATGGTTTCATTTTCAGAGTATCAATGACAAGTTTGTAAAAGATATGTCAGTGCAAACGTCTGGTTTCATGCCCAGGGATATACTTGCATTGATCGCAGATGCTGGTGTATCATTTGCGCATAAAGTTGCAGTGGAGAAAAGTAGCAACGAGAAGCTTGAGGATATTGTTACTGCAAGCTCTTCTACCACTCAGAATGAAGAAAATCATTTTTCTAAAGAAGATATTTTGTCTTCCTTAGAACGGGCAAAGAAAAGGAACCGTGCTGCATTGGGTACACCGAAAGTAAAACATTAATCCTTGTCTTCAAGTATCTTATATCTTCTATATTTCAGGCCCATCTGTATACAACCCATGAACCAATACATGGCACTTTTAGTTTGCTTTCTGCAAGCCCCTGATTAGATTTTTTGCCCTATTAGGTTCCTGATGTGAAATGGGAGGATGTTGGTGGGCTGGAGGAAGTGAAGAAGGTTATTCTAGATACTATTCAGGTAAATCCGACTTGATTCATCTCTGAATGTATAATACTAATGCACTGCATTCTATGGAAGCAAATAAATTTGGTTATTGTAGTTTCAGCACTAGAAACTGGTGCAGGAGGGTTTGGTAGTACTAACTTGTCCTTTGTTTTACTGGTATACAGTTACCTCTGATGTACAAGCACCTTTTTTCTTCCAAATTGCCGAAGCGATCAGGTGTCCTGTTATATGGACCTCCAGGCACTGGGAAGGTAGATTTGATTAGTTTTATACATAGCTGTATCCAACAGCAACGTGACACATGCTCATTAGGATGTTTTCTTCTGAATTCTTAGACATTATTGGCGAAAGCCGTAGCAACTGAGTGCTCATTAAACTTTCTAAGCGTGAAAGGTCCGGAGTTGATAAATATGTATGTTGGAGAATCAGAGAAGAACGTCAGGGACATCTTTGAGAAGGTATATTCATTTGCCCAAGCCATGCAATTGTCATATAATATGCATATATTACTTAGGTTTTCAGTTCTTCACTGTGAATTTCAGGCTAGGTCGGCACGCCCATGCGTAATTTTTTTCGATGAGCTTGATTCCCTCGCTCCTGCACGAGGATCCTCTGCAGATTCTGGTGGTGTGATGGATAGAGTGGTTTCCCAGGTATACATAACTTCATCAGTGAGGTGGTAACTGAGGCCACAGTTTTCCCTCTTATTTCCAGTGTTACATGTTAAGAGTGAGCTGACTTGTTTTCCCCTTTTCTCTCTTTACTAGTTGCTGGTGGAGATTGATGGACTAAGTGATAACAGCCAGGTTATTTCCTCATCTATGATACGTTTATTTTTTACTGATGTTTTCTAGATGCAGTGACATGAAGATAAACCATTTTCATATTGTTTTCTAGGACCTCTTCATTATTGGGGCTACCAACAGGCCTGACCTTCTTGATTCTGCACTTCTCCGCCCTGGCCGATTTGACAAGCTTCTCTATGTTGGTGTAAATACTGAAGCATCGTACAGGGAAAGGTAGTCATTACCAGTTCTTCCTTTCACCAAATTTCGGATCAGTTTCTACTAAATTATTTTTGAAACGTTTCTACGAAATTATGACTTCCCTGTAATTGTCATGCAGGATACTGAAAGCACAGACACGCAAGTACAAGCTCCACAAGAACGTATCTCTCTTGTCGATCGCTCAGCACTGTCCACCAAACTTCACTGGTGCTGATATTTATGCATTATGCGCAGATGCATGGTTTCATGCTGCTAAGCGTTCCGTGAGTAGTTGTGCTTCCCAACTGCCACCATATGTTTATCTTAGCTATGCTCTGTTGGACTTATACGTGCTATTTGAAGGTCAAAACACTGGAAGCTGACCCTTCAGGAAATAACGATACCATTGCTGAAGAAGTCATTGTCGAGGCTGATGATTTTATGACGGTAATAGTGAGGTCATTTTTAGCAAGCACAATGAATATCATTTCGGTCATATCTTAGCAGTTAAATTTGTTATACTTATTATTACACAGGTGTTGGGCGATATCTCGCCATCATTGACAATGGAGGAGTTGCAGAACTATGAGCAGCTGAGGCAGAAGATTGAAGGACCTTCTAGATGATGGTTGCTGATACTTTATCGGAAGACTGTTTCTCCACCTCTCAACTATTGCCTAGTGTACAACCCTCAACTTCCTTCGGTGGAAGTTTTTCTGGATCGTCAGGGGGCCTACCCCCGGTTTAATTATCATACAGAAACGTGGGATATACATATAACACATTGTTCAGTTCAAATAACATGAGAAGAAAACAGCTAAGGAACTCAAAACAGTGAAACAAGTCTAAACTCAGAGCGAGAGCTTGGGATACTGGGAAACGTAGCGCCATAAGATGGAGGCTCACAAAATCAGACATTTGCCAGCATGGTCACTTTCTCAGCTTCAGATGTTCTCTTCAGCAGGAAAGGGGTTGGAGACTAGGATCTGATGTCTAGCCGCGAAGTAGGGTTGAGCATAGTCATCTTGCGCCATGGAGTATGTTGCCTACTCCGTACCTTCCTGGGGCCAGAGAGCTGAACTTTCTTCCGTGGAAGATTTTGTGTTGAGAGTGAAGTAGAAAATAAATTACTGGCAAGCATAGTCATCTTGCGCCATGGAGTATGTTTCCTACCTTCCTGGGGCCAGAGAGCTGAACTATTTTGTGTTGAGAGTGAAGTAGAAAATAAATTACTGGCAAGCATCTAAATCTCCTTGTATGAATAACTGGATATTTTCCATCTGCAGTTCCACTGCGTTCGGCGATATTGGCCATATTGGAGGCACCTTCCAGCTTGAATTTGGCACATTTTCTGGTTTACTGAGCAGGGACTAGTGGTAGACCCAGGATTTTTTCCTGATGGGTGTTCATACTTACAGAGACAATTGTAATTATCAGTAAAAAAGTATGAAAAGTACAATGTACAACGAATTCCAAAAGTACAATGAATGTAGAAAACATAGAAAAACATGATTTTTCTTTTGCAACGCACATAAACAGAGTGTGCTACATCAATGCTGTATCCAAGGAGCAAGCGTTGGGCTTCATTGACCATAACCAGACGCATACTGCCAGCCATGCCTCATGCTACCTAAATTTGTTCTGCTTGTGTGTCTTCTCTTAACATTTTTATACATTTAAAAATCTTGCAACCTCATCCACCTGTCAGTCCGTCACAGCACAAGATTAGTTTTGTTTTTTGCAGGAAGATGCTAACACAGTAAGGATGCCTTAGCGTGTTGCTGCCTGGGCATCGTAGGCCATGGTTAAACATCGTTAGTGAAAGGACAATGATGTCGCCTAGAGGGGGGGGTGAATAGGCGATTAAAACTTTTCCGGTTAAAGGCTTGCTAAATGCGGAATAAAACTATGTGTTTAAATTAACAAGCCGACAACCTAAATAAACTAGGCTCACCTATGTGCACCAACAACTTATGCTAAGCAAGACAAGCAACAAGGTGATAGCAATATAGAAATACTTCAAGCACAAAGGCTATCACAAAGTAAAGTGCATAAGTAAAAGGCTCGGGTATAGAAATAACCGAAGCACGCGGAGACGAGGATGTATTCCCGAGTTCCTCCTTGAAAGGGAGTACGTCTCGTTGGAGAGGTGTGAACCGACACAACGGTTCAACAACCACAAAGGTTTCACCCTCTTCTCCGATGAACCGCACCACAAAGGTTTGGTTCACCTTCCACTATCGGTATTCCTTCGAGGCGGAATCCGGAGCCTTTCAACAACAATCCGAGGCACAACCCACAAAGGGATTGGGGGCTCCCGAACGGCTTCAACAACAATCCGAGGCACAACCCACAAAGGGATTGGGGGCTCCCGAACGGCTTCAAGTGACCACACAAGGGTCCAACCACCACAAAGGCGTCTAGGGCCCGAAGACCCAAGAGTAACAAGTTCACAGGATTTCAACTTCCACGAATCCTCGTGGAGAGCACACCGATGCACCAAATGCAAAAGGCAAGAGCACAAGTGCTTAAGTCCTCCACTCTCAAATTCCAACAAAGCAACAAATGCTTATGGGGGAATAAGAGAGGAAGAACAAAGAGGAGAACCACTCAAGAACTCCAAGAACTAGATCCACTATGTTCCCCTCACTTAGAGGAGATATTGATTGGTGGAAATGTAGATCTAGGTCTTCTCCTTCAATCCTCCAAAGATCAAAGAGTTTGGGTGGAGGGATTGGGAGATATCAAGGAAATGAGCTTGCAACAATGGAGGAGAGAGAAAGCAAAGGTTGCTGGGCTCAGCTTACTGGCTGGAGGAAGGTGGAGGGGTATTTATACCCCTCCCAGAAAAACTAGCCGTTGCAGCCAGATTCACACCGGAGTTTCCGGCCAAAGTGGCCGGAGACTCCGGCCTACACCGGAAACTCCGGCCCCCTGGGGGCGGAAACTCCGGCCCCCACCAGGGGGTGAACCATTTCCAGACGAGAAAAGCACAGGCATAAACTCCGGCCCCTGGGACCGGAAACTCCGGCCTGGGGCGGATACTCCGGCCCATTGGGCCGGAAACTCCGGCCCCCACCAGGGGCTGAACAAGTAAAACACTCTCCGAGGAAAACCAAGGACCGGATACTCCGGTCCAGAAGACCGGAGACTCCGGCCTGAAAGCAGTGAAACTGCAAAACCTGAAATGCAATAACTTTCTCGTATGAACTCCAAATCAGGTGAATCCAATTGCGTTGGAAATATTAAGGGTCACAAATATAGAGGGGATACCACACATGGGAAGGTGTGGACCCTAACTCGAAGGTGGACCGGTAATATTTCCAACACGAAAACGCAACAAGTTTTCCATAAGAAATCCGTTTTCGAAGAACTTGGGCTTGTCATGAAGATCACGACAAGCACCAAAACCCAACAAGGAGAAAAGCCAAATAAGAACCAAGAAAGATGATATGCCAAGTATGCAAAGGTATGAGCTCTCCACAAAGATGCGATCAAGTTACTCACTTGAGAACCCCTCTTGATAGTACGCCGTCTATCCTAAAACCCGGTCTCCCACTAACAACATGAGACCGGTAAAATAGAAAACCTATCAAGATCATACCTTTGCCTTGCGCATTCCACTTGAGCTCGATGATGACGATCTTGACTCTCTCAAGTTGGAACACCTTTCTTGATTGTGCTTGCTAGCACATGCTTGATGAAGACTTCTCCAAATGCTCCCCCATACTCCATTATGGGAAAGCCTCGCTAAGCTCCGTCTTCATGTCTCCTTTGCACTTCATCTTCTACACATGACCATTCTTCATATAAACCCTTAAATAGAGCATTGGTCATCATGCCATCTTCAAGAGTCCAACACATGAACTCCAATGGACAAGATCTATAAGAATATCTCAATGTAAACATTAGTCCATAAGGAGTGTCATTAATTACCAAAACCACACATGGGGGCAACCATGCACTTTCAGTTAGGTATATGCAGTTAGCTTTTTTTATTCTGTAACCTGTTTGATTATGCTCAGGGAACAGTGTTTGATGGGAGATTCACAATTCTTACTCTTCTACTGTGTCCGACTGCTGCAACTTTTGCTCGATCGTTTCATTGGCTCCCACCAAAAACCTGCTTGATAGTGTTACACATCTTTGGCTTGGTGGGCTAGCTATTGTCTGCTTGCTAGTTGGAATTAGAGTTACAGATTCATAGTATCTAAGAAATATAACAGCAAAAACACTGGAAAATGATTGAACCTTGCAAGACTAATCATTAGAAACGCAGATCATTTGTATCAGAAGAACCCATGTACTTGAAAAATAAAAGAGTACTTGACCACTACCAAATTTGGATATATATTGGATTTTTTCCTAGTCTTCTAGAACCGAAGACCCATCAGGAAAAACTTGTTACCTATTCATCCAACTAAACTGTCGATGCGAACTGAACACTTTGAATTGTGAAGCCTAGTTGTCTTCTCCCACAGTTCCACTAAAGCCGAAGGACTCCTTGCTTTGAGCTCAACATACCCCTTACTTGCCACTACAACATCAATTTCCTTTGTACCCAATGAGGCAATAAACTTAAAACAAGCATCTTTCAACTTGTCGCAGTGGTGCTGATCAGCCAGAGCCAGTGTAGTGACCACAGTCTTCACATCAAGGGTCTCACAAAGGATGCTTTCACACATGATCTTGAGCCTTTCTATGGCGTACCTATCGGCGGCGACAAGCAGATGCCGGATCATCTCTTTATAGTCGTTGCTGCCAAGACGATCCATGACGGGCGACAGAGAGTCGGTGTAGATGAAGTGGAGCAGGGCCTCGAAGACGGCGGGCTCGCCGATGGTGATATTGTTGTTTTATGGTGATCCAAATTCCAGCGGTAGTACCGCTGGGTTAAGCGGTACTACCGCTCGAGAGCTGCCGCCACCGCTACCGCCGCCGCTACCGCCAGAATGGCCGTCTGACGCACTTGTCCGGTACCGACTGGTACCGCTGGCGGTACCGCCGCCGGTACCGCTGAGGTGGGAAGAGCCGAACCAGCCCACCCCAGCGGTACTACCGCCTATCCCAGCGGTAGTACCGCCGCGGTGGGATCGATTCCGGGTTGGACTGCAGCCGACCTAGGGTTTTATGCTTATATATTCCTCTTGTAAGCCGCCGTTTTGGGGTAAGCCACACATTGTAAACCCACGGCGTTTGTAACCTCACCCGATATAGTGAAGTATTGCTGGCTGGCGCCCGTGGTTTTTTCCTCTCCTTTGTTTGGAGAGGTTTTCCACGTTAAATCTCGTGTCCCCTTTGGTTTGATCGTTCCGCTCTTCGTCGTTTCTTTGCTATCGTTTACAACAAGTGGTATCAGAGCCCTGTTTCAGATCTGTTTTCAGATTAGGGTTTTGGATGGCATCGATGAAGTTCGATCTACCGGCGCTGGACTACAAGACGAGATTTTCGCTGTGGCAGGTCAAGATGCGTGCGATCCTCGCACAGTCCAATGATCTTGACGAGGCGCTGGAGAAATTCGGCGACAAGGATGCGGCGGCATGGACCGCCGATGAGAAGCGGAAAGACCGTAAGGCTTTATCGCTTATTCAACTTCATCTATCTAATGATATTCTGCAAGAAGTACTCCAGGAGAAAACCGCAGCGGCACTGTGGGCTAAGCTGGAGTCGATCTGCATGTCCAAAGATCTCACCAGCAAGATGCATGTGAAGATGAAGTTGTTCACGCACAAGTTGCAAGAAGGTGGTTCGGTAATGAATCACTTATCGATCTTTAAGGAGATCGTTTCTGACCTAGTGTCGATGGAGGTAAAGTACGATGATGAAGATCTAGCACTTTTACTTCTATGCTCGCTGCCAAATTCCTTTGCAAATTTTCGTGATACCATACTGTTAAGCCGTGATGAACTAACCACCGCGGAAGTATATGAGGCCCTGCTTGCCAGGGAAAAGATGAAAGGTATGGTACAGAAAGAGGAGTCGTCGTCCTCCAAGGGCGATGCTTTGCAGGTCCGAGGGAGGCCTGAGCAGCGAGATAACCACTACCACAACAACAACAGAGACAAGAGCAAGGGTGACAGAGGTCGCTCAAAGTCTAAAGGCCGTGACAAGTTCTGCAGGTATTGTAAGAAATCTAATCATGTCATTGATGATTGTTGGAAGTTGCAGAACAAGGAGAAAAGAAAAGGTACTTACCAACCGAAAAATAATGAAGGTAATGATACCGGTGAGGCTTCTGTTGTTGATGGTAGTTCTGATGGCGAATGCCTAGCTGTTTTAGCTGCATGTGTTTCTCGTCAGGATGAATGGATTCTAGATACTGCATGTTCTTTTCATATTTGCTGTAACAAAGATTGGTTCAGTTCTTATGAGTTAGTGCAGACTGGAGATTTCGTGCGTGTGGGGAACGACCAGCAATGCAACATTGTTGGCGTTGGTTCCGTTCAGGTCAAGACACATGACGGTATGACACGCACGCTGACGGGAGTGAAACACATACCAACCATGGCAAGAAATTTGATCTCGCTCAGTACCCTTGACTGTGACGGGTACAAGTACAAAGGAGGAAATAAACTCCTAAAGGTATCAAAAGGTTCTCTCATAGTTATGGTTGGTGATATGAATTCTGCTAAGTTATATGTTCTTAGAGGTAGCACGTTATCTGGTACTGTTGCTGCTGTTTCTCATGATGACGCTAGTAAAACTAACCTTTGGCATAAGCGTCTTGGACATATGAGTGAACTTGGTATGGCAGAATTGATCAAGAGAGACTTGCTGCAAGGATGCAGTTTGGGTAAGATGCAGTTCTGTGAACACTGCATTTTCGGTAAGCACACAAGAGTTAAGTTTAATGCTTCTGTCACACCACCAAAGGTACACTTGATTATGTACATGCTGATGTTTGGGGGCCATCTCGTAAGCCCTCTTATGGTGGTGCTCGTTATATGCTTACCATTATTGATGATTACTCTAGAAGAGTTTGGCCTTATTTCATGAAAAATAAGGATGATACGTTTGCTGCTTTTAAAGAGTGGAAAGCTATGATTGAAAGGCAAACAGAAAGGAAGGTGAAATTACTTCGTACTGACAATGGTGGCGAATTTTGTTCGAATGCCTTTAATGATTATTGCAGGAAAGAAGGCATTGTCAGGCACCTCACCATCCCGTACACGCCTCAGCAGAATGGTGTAGCGGAGCGGATGAACAGGACCATCATCTCCAAGGCTCGCTGCATGATCTCCAACGCTCGCATGAGTAAGCGTTTTTGGGCTGAGGCGGCTGCCACCGCCTGCTACTTGATAAACAGGTCACCATCTATTCCCCTCGACAAGAAAACTCCCATTGAGGTATGGTCAGTACTCCTGCTGATTATTCACAACTTAAAGTTTTCGGCTGCACTGCTTATGCTCATGTTGATAATGGAAAGTTAGAGCCGAGAGCTATTAAGTGTGTGTTCATTGGTTATGGTTCGGGTGTAAAAGGATACAAGTTGTGGAATCCCGAAACTAAAGGCTTTTATGAGCAGGAGTGTTGTTTTCAATGAATCTGTTATGTACTTTGATAAGTTGTCCTCAGATGTTTTGCCAGATTTTTCTGAGGAGCAGGTTCGTGTCGAGGTGGAGCACTCTGTTGAAAAGGAAAATGTCACTGTTGACAATGATGGTGCTGCTACTTCAGATGATTCTGATCCTGATTCTGCTGGTTCTGATGATTCTGATTCTTCTGATTCTGATAATAATAATGTTCAGAACTCACCCCCTGTTTTGCAGCCACAACAGTCTATTGCTGCTCGTAGGAACAGGAGGAATTGTGGTCCTCGACCACGTTTAATTGAAGAGTGTAACATTGTTGATTATGCTCTGAGTTGTGCAGAACAGGTGGAGCACGGACATGAGCCGTCCACCTATACTGAAGCTATTGGTTCCGGTGACCGCGAGAAGTGGCTTGCTGCTATGCAAGAAGAAATGCAGTCACTCGATAAGAATGGCACATGGGAAGTTGTGCGCTTGCCTAAGAAAAAGAAGGCAGTCCGCTGTAAGTGGATCTTCAAGAGAAAGGAGGGTTTATCTCCTAGCGAGCCTCCGAGGTTTAAGGCAAGGTTAGTTGCAAAAGGCTTCAGTCAAATTCCAGGTGTGATTATAATGATGTTTTCTCTCCAGTTGTTAAGCATAGTTCAATTCGTACATTTTTGGTATTGTTGCTATGCGTGATCTTGAGCTTGAGCAGTTAGATGTAAAGACTGCGTTTCTGCATGGAGAGTTGGAGGAGGAGATATACATGGACCAGCCAGAAGGGTTCATAGTGCCTGGTAAGGAGGATCTTGTGTGTAAGTTGAAAAGGTCCTTATACGGTTTGAAACAATCTCCTCGTCAGTGGTATAAAAGGTTTGATTCTTTTATGTTGTCACATGGCTTTAAGAGGTCTGAATTTGATAGCTGTGTGTACATTAAGTTTGTTAATGGATCACCTATATACCTGTTATTATATGTTGATGATATGTTGATTGCTGCCAAGAGCAAGAAAGATATCGCTGCTCTCAAGTCACAGTTGAGTAGCGAGTTTGAGATGAAGGATCTTGGTGCTGCTAAGAAAATTCTAGGTATGGAGATTACCCGTGACAGAAATTCTGGTTTGTTGTTTCTTAGTCAGCAAAATTACATTAAGAAAGTTCTTCATCGTTTTAACATGCATGATGCAAAGTCTGTTAGTACTCCTATTGCTCCTCACTTTAAATTGTCAGCTGAACAATGTCCTAGTACGGATGAGGATTTTGAGTACATGTCTAGAGTTCCATATTCTAGTGCTGTTGGTTCTTTAATGTATGCCATGGTTTGCTCACGTCCAGATTTATCATATGCTATGAGTTTGGTTAGTAGATATATGGCTAATCCTGGTAAAGAACATTGGAAGGCTGTTCAGTGGATTTTCAGGTACCTTCGTGGCACATCCAATGCTTGCCTCAAGTTCGGCAAGACTGATGAGGGACTCGTAGGCTATGTGGATTCAGATTTTGCTGCCGATTTGGATAAGAGGAGATCCCTCACAGGTTATGTGTTCACGCTTGGTGGTTGTGCCGTGAGTTGGAGGGCAACGTTACAATCTGTTGTTGCCCAGTCTACCACTGAAGCAGAGTACATGGCTATTGCTGAAGCATGTAAAGAATCGGTTTGGCTGAAAGGTTTGTTTGCTGAGCTTTGTGGAGATGATACTTGCATTAACCTGTTTTGTGATAGTCAGAGTGCTATTTACCTTACAAGGATCAGATGTTCCATGAGAGAACAAAGCACATTGACGTCAAATACCATTATGTGCGTGATGTTGTTGCAAAAGGTAACTGAAGGTATGCAAGATAAGTACTCATGATAATCCTGCTGATATGATGACAAAGCCAGTTCCTGTTACTAAGTTCGAGCTTTGCTCGGGCTTAGTTGGTATCACTGTCTAGCCCAAGAGGCTATTTGGCGCCGAAGGTGTTTCTTTGTTGTTTTCAGGGTGAAGGTTCTCATTCATGCTACAAGATGGAATTTGTCTCAAGGTGGAGTGTTGTTTTATGGTGTTCCAAATTCCAGCGGTAGTACCGCTGGGTTAAGCGGTACTACCGCTCGAGAGCTGCCGCCACCGCTACCGCCAGAATGGCCGTCTGACGCACTTGTCCGGTACCGACTGGTACCGCTGAGGTGGGAAGAGCCGAACCAGCCCACCCAGCGGTACTACCGCCTATCCCAGCGGTAGTACCGCCGCGGTGGGATCGATTTCGGGTTGGACTGCAGCCGACCTAGGGTTTTATGCCATTATATATTCTCTTGTAAGCCGCCGTTTTGGGGTAAGCCATACATTGTAAACCCACGGCGTTTGTAACCTCACCCGATATAGTGAAGTATTGCTGGCTGGCGCCCGTGGTTTTTTCCTCTCCTTTGTTTGGAGAGGTTTTCCACGTTAAAATCTCGTGTCCCCTTTGGTTTGATCGTTCCGCTCTTCGTCGTTTCTTTGCTATCGTTTACAACAGATATGGCTCGTGTCGTTTTCTCTCATCATGCCGTAGAGCTCCGCTTTGAAGACTGGCGACCGCATGGCGAGCACCGCCTTGTGGGCAGGAAAATCCTCTCTTCCAACCGCGAAAAGCACGTCGGTGCCCTCTTTCCCTCGCAGCAACTTCCCAAGATGCTCCGTGATGTCGGACGGGGGCACCTCGGCGAACGTTCTTGCTACGTCCGCGACGTTCTTTGACTCCTTGATAATGCTGATGAGGCACGCAATGGTGAGGCGATTGTCGTGAAGGTAAGGCGACGCCTCCAGCTCGCTCCTCTTCATGAACTTGGAAGTGCCGCAGACAATGTAATCACGGTCGGAATCAAACTCCGCCGTCACCGTGTGAGGTGGTGAAGATCCGGTGACGTCCACAAAACTTAGCTGAGCGGATGCTACCACCCTGGTGTCGTCGTTCTTGCCATGTAAAAAGAGGTACACCGCCACGTAGTCTTTAGAAGTCTCCGCGAGTCCTCCGAGGAAATGTCGAATTTGCCAGTTATGACCGCAGAGGGTGAAGACGGGCGATTCGCCGTCGTCTCCGATTTGCTCCCGGCGCTGCATGCATGTATCCTGAGATCTCGAACACGTGCAAGCCCTGCACGGCCTGGTGCGAGCCCTGCGACGGCTTGGCCGCGTATTCGCGGTGCGTCGACGTTGTGCTTCCCATCGTCCGCTTTAACTTTGTTCGGCCGGCGTTGATCGGAGGACCAGAGGATGGGGCTTGTTTGCGTGGAGATGAAGCAGGAGAGGGCGTGAGTCCTTACGTACAGACAGAGGAAGGCGACGGGGGCTGCTTGGTTGGATCCGGATTCAAAGTGCACTTCACCATCACGAAGCTGATACCGGGGCGATCCTTCGACTCATGTTACATGCATGGATGAGATACCGCAAGTCCTGGGGTGTCCTGATTAACGTTGGCACGGGTGCACAAGCTTTTTTGGCAAAATTTTCTTGTACATGTAGGCTCGCTTTGGAAAAAGTTCGAGTGCCGAGTTTATTTTTTTGAAACCTGTGGCGGGGAGTTCCCGCATTGCATATTAGAAGAAACGAATTGGTCCAGTTAATAAGGGAAACCGGACCCAAAAACCATACAACACCCGGTTAATTAAGGAAAACCGGTGAAAAGAAGAGCTCCTTCTGACCGCATGACCGTGAATCCAACTACTGAAGTGCAGCCCGAGTACAACACATATACACGGCGCACTGCTGTGCCTTCCTCTGTCTCTAGAAAAGGCCTCCCGCCCTGTTCCGACTCGTCTCCCTCCCCAACAAACCCCGAGCAAAGACAAGAGAATCGGCGATGGGAACCACGACTCCGCCGCGCCGTGCCGCCAAGCCGGTGCAGGGCTCCCACGTGTTCGAGATCTTAGGGTACAGCCGGCACGGGGAGGTGCCCACAGCTTTCTCCAGCGTACAGTCGTCTGTCTTTGCCGTCGGTGGTTACGACTGGCAGATTCAATTCTACCCTGAAGGACTCAACGCGGTTTTCGAATTGAAAGAGTACCTGGCGATATATGTCTCTCTACGGAGCGATATCAAGGACATCAGGGTGCGGGCATCCGTTCAGTTCAGCTTGGTGGACATCACCGGATCTTCGCTGCCGCATACGATGACATCGTTATTCGATTCCAGTAGTTTGGTCCGGTTCACTGGCCACAACAAGTTCAAGAAAAGGAGCGAGCTGGAAGGGTCACCTTACTTTCGCGACGACCGCCTCACCATCGAGTGCCTCATCACCCTTGACAAGGAATCGCTGGTCCAACCATGTGCCCAAGTGCCGCCATCCGATATCGTAGAGCATCTCCGCAAACTGTTGCTGGCGAAAGAGGGCACCGACGTGATTTTCGAGGTTCAGGGATATACTTTTCCTGCCCACAAGGTGGTGCTCGCGATGCGGTCGCCTGTCTTCAAAGCGGAGTTATATGGCACGATGAGAGAAAAAGACGTGAATCACATTACCATCGTCGACATGCAACCCGTTGTCTTTGAGACCCTGCTCAACTTTATATACACCGATTCGCTGCCTGCAGCCATGGATGATCTTGGCCGCGATGATTATGAAGAGACAATCAGACATTTGCTTGTCGCCGCAGATCGGTATGCCATGGAAAGGCTCAAGATGTTATGCGAAAACATCCTCTGTAACAACATTGATGTGAAGAACGTGATGACCACACTAGTTTTGGCTGACCAACATAATTGTGTCGCCTTAAATGATGCTTGCATTCAATTTATTGCTTCTTTGGGTACACCAGAAATGGATGATGTGATGGCTAGCCAAGGGTATGCTGAAATCAAAGGAACATGCCCTTTGGCCATAGTGGAACTGTGGGAGAAAATACGTGGGCTCTACAAATCAAAGTCTTCGTTCCAAATTGGTAGTTCTGCCGTATAAACAGCTTGTTACTTCTTTAGTCAGCGTATTGCTTAGGAGAATTGTAGTACTATGTTTGATATGCTTGAAGAAGAACAATAGTTTCTTTTTTAAGGAAAGAAGGGTTATCAATGCCTTGTACTTGCATTTTGTTTTGTGGTTTATTAAAATCATATGGCCAGAAGCGTGGCAAAATTCAGAGAAATAAGGAAAAAGGTACAAAAAGTAAAACAGTAGGCATTCCTTCCAATCTGGTCTTAGCAGCTGTTCACAGTTGCCCAATTATTTATTTCTTCTCTGTCTTAGCGCGCCCTAGTTGCCCAGAGCTCCAGGTCCTCCTTTATTCTGTAGAACAGGGTCGCAGGCAAGGTTTCGGTTACCGGCCGGAATTCCGCGGTAACCGGATTTCTCGGACCCCCCGAAATTTGTATATCTCGGATGAAAAATCTCGGATTAGTCAAATTTGAAAAAAATTTGTGCTCGAAAAATTTAAATTTCAAAAAAATTCGATGTTTTAAGTTTAAATCCTAAATTCTTGCCGAAATATTGGGCCGGTTACCGGCCGGTATTTTTCGGTAACCCCGGTTACCGGAAATACCGGCCCCCTCCGGAATTTTTTTTGAACCGGTATCCGAAACCTTGGTCGCAGGTGTAGTTTAGTTGATTTTAATCGTGCTGTTTCTGGCCTTCCACAGATTCAGCAAGCAGTCAGCACCAAGCATCACAGCCAAGATGTTTGCGCTGAAGGGGCTTCCGAGAAGATGAAGATCAAGAAGGACTAGGGCTAGTAGTATTTAGCATAGTATAGGTATGGCTAGTTTCTAAATCGTTGTAATTTGATCATATTGTAAAACTCTATCTATATTTTTTCGCAAAACTTGGAGCTTAACATGCATGCTAGAGTATTGAACCCAAAATTTGATAACATTGTTTGTGTTACTTACTTCAATATCAAACACAAGGTCTTCTTCATGACATGTTAATTTGACAACATCATTTAGTTGGATGTCATAGGCTTCACACAGTTCTTTCAGTTGAGATCCACATATATAAGTGCTTATATGCCGGAAAGTGAGTTTGATTCTCGAGCGCCAGTGATCTTGGTGTTTAAGAAAAATCGAAAAAAATATTTACAAATTTCAAAGAAAACTAAAAAACTATCCTGGATGTAGCGAATGATGTATCCCACAAACTTGCAAAACATGAACTTAAATATTTTGTGTTCTGCGCGACACAAAAATGACAAAAGTGGGTAGCACATAATAGTATAAGTTGTTTTTTTACAAATTTGTGGAATACACCATTGGCTACATTTCGGATTGTTTTTAATTTTTCTGAAACTCGTAATTGTTTTTTGATTTTTTAATACACCAGGATCACTTGAATTCGGGAGCACGAAATCTCCTCTCTTTATGTCCTCCTTTTCATGTATTAGTAGTATGTATCTTCATGTCCACACTGAGCAAAACATACAGCTCTTATGTGAACCAACACCCAAACTCAACGATCCTTGAAACAACATGGCATAGTCCATATTTAATATACATGCAGACAAAAAAAAACACATATCCAGTTCAAATGGTTTCATCATTCCCACCATGGTTTTCTGTTCAAAGATTTCCAAGCACGTCCTTACGAGTCCCGGTTCAACATGCCAGTTGAATTCGTACTATTGAGTGAAGCTGTTTGAAGTCAAACATGTCGAGGGAGCTGCTACGTCCATATGTGGATGAAGGATGACGCTAGCAGCAGTTCATAACTTGGTACTTATATTATATACCCCGATGTTTTTAAGGTTGGCTTCACATACTCCGGAGTCCGGATTGTCGATGCTGGATCTCGTTGCCGACCACCACCTCAGATTTTCAGGTCAGACAAACAATTTTGGAATCAAACGGAGTATGTAAGAACCGAATAATATACTACTCCCTCCGTCCACAAAAGGATGTCTCATTTTGTCCTAGCTTAGACCAAAGTTGAGACATCGTTTTATGAACGGAGGGAGTAGCTATCAATAGAACAGTCGAACACCTAGTGCAACGTTGCACTCCTGTCTGTTCTAAGGTTCTCCTACTTCTTGTTTGATATTCTCATGGAGTTTATTCTCTTGCTTTTCCTAAAATTTACAGGGATAAATCTCTGCTTGGACTATCCCAAATCCAAATCATAAGAACAAAAGAAACTCACGCTAGAAAAGGTTCAGAGCTAAAAAAAAACTTATAGCCCTTCGCTTTGGAAAAAGTTGTGAGTCTGAACTTTAGACAAAATCCTTCTTGCCAAAAGAAGAGCTCCTTCTGACCGCGTGATGTCGATCTATCGAAGTGCAGCCCGAGTCCAACACATATGCGGCGCCCTGTTGCCTTCCGCTGTCTCTAGAAAAAGCCTCCCGCCCTGTTCTGACTCGTCTCCCTCCCCAACAAACCCCGAGCAAAGACAAGAGAATCGGCGATGGGAACCACGACTTCACCGCGCCGTGACGCCAAGCCGGTGCAGGGCTCCCACGTGTTCGAGATCTCAGGGTACAGCCGGCACCGGGAGGTCCTCGGAGCTTTCTCCTGCGTACAATCGGCTGTCTTTCCCGTCGGCGGTTACGACTGGCAGGTTCACGTCCACCCTGACAGAATCATGGAGTATTTCAAAGACTACGTTGCGGTCTATGTCATTCTACACAGCAAGAACAAGGACACCAGGGTCAGGGCATCCGTTCAGTTCAGTTTGGTGGACGTCACCGGATCTTCTCCGCGGCATAGGGTGATATCGAAATTCGATTCCAGTAGTATCCGATCCTGTGGCCACAACGAGTTCAGGCATAGGAGCGACCTGGAGGGGTCACCTTACCTACGCGGAGATCGCCTCACTATCGAGTGTGTCATCACCCTAGACAAGGACTCGCCGGTACTACTACTTATCAACCATCGTCAGGTTATCCCCCTCTCCCATGCTACAGTCGAGAGAGGCGATTTTGAGAGTCGTCGGTCGTTCCCCCCCGTTTCTCCGGCGCCGCCGTCGGTTCTCCTCCTCTCCTCCGTCCGCTGCGGCGGTGGGAGAGGGGGGGGAACCGTGGATCTGGTGTCCGGCTTGTAAATAGGGCGTGGACGTTGGTGGCTGGCGGCGGCGTCCGGGTAGGAGCGGCGTCGGCGTGGTCAGCCTTTTGGTCTCCGCGGATCCAGCTCCTCCTCGCCGGTGCTGTGTGTAGCGGTGATGGATCTGTCGGAGTTCCTCCGCGCGGATGGCGTAGCGACGGCGCCGTCTTCGCCAGGTGGGGATCCCATCCTCGGGCCTTCGGTCGACGCGCCGCCGTTTCCTCCACCGACGACGCGAGGCTGCTGAGGTACGTGTTCTGGAGGGTGCTTGGTCGCTGGTTGCCGGGAGGAGAAGGTGACCCAGGAGCGGGATGGTGGCTTGATGGTGGTGGTCTCGGGCGCCTGTTTGGATGCCTGGACCTGGAGTGGCGCGAGCTCGGCGCGTCGTGCCGACCGATGATCGTTCATCGTCTTAGATCCAGCTTTGTAGCTGGTGGTTGCAGCGGTTCAAAACGCCTTTGGCTAGGGGCTCTTGCTGCTCCTTTTGTTGGTTTAGATGTGTGGTTCTTCCTGGTGTTCTCTTCTTCCTTCTTGCTTGTTCTTGTGTTCGTTCTTGTGCTAAATCTGTACTTGTTCTTGTTTGAATGAATATAAGCTCTTTAATCTCAAAAAAAAAAAGGACTCGCCGGTCCAAACTTCTATCGAAGTTCCGCCATCTGACATAATAGAGCATCTCCAGAATCTGTTGCAGACGAAAGAGGGCACCGACGTGATTTTCGAGGTTCAAGGAGAGGCTTTTCCTGCCCATAAGACGGTGCTCGCGATGCGGTCGCCAGTCTTCAAAGCGGAGCAGTATGGCTCGATGAGAGAAAAGGACATGAGTAGCATTACCATCGTCGACATGCAGCCTGCTGTTTTTCAGGCCCTGCTCCAATATATGTACACTGATTCGCTTCCATCATGGATGATCTTGGCAGCGATGACTATGAAGAGACAATCCGGCATTTGCTTGTCGCTGCAGATCGATATGCCGTGGAAAGGCTCAAGATGTTATGTGAAAGCATCCTCTGTAACATCATTGACGAGAAGACCGTAATGACGACACTAGTTTTGGCCGATCAACATAATTTTGGCAGATTGAATGATGCTTGCATACAGTTTGTTGCTTCTTTGGGCACAACGGAAATGGTTGATGTGATGGCGAGCCAAGGATATGTTGAGCTCAGAGGGACATGCCCTTTGGCCATCGTGGAGTTGTGGGAAAAGATAAATAGGCTCTACAAATCAAAGTCTACGTTTCAAATTGGTAGTTCAGTCGTATAACAGCTTGTTACTTTTTTAACTAGTGTATTGCTTAGCAAAATAGTACTAGTAGTATATTTGACTAGCAAAATGCCCATGCGTTGCTACGGCATATCAAGAAAATTGCATGGATACATCAACGAAACAATTATCCTAAAATTGTGAAGTGTAAAAATAATATTGATTTAAGCAGTAAAAAATAATACATCAACAATATGCTCTTTTGATTACTACACCTTCTAGAAAATATTACATTTTGTTTAAATTGGAGATGTTGGTTGCACGAATTTTGCTAATATTCCTTTTGCAAACAGGTGTCAACGATGACGAGGAACTCTAGATAGGTCAATGACTCATTTGGTTGTAAGAAAGAACAAGAGAAATCATCAGAAACAATATCTGTTCTATGCAGCAGGGTCCTCACTCCTCTCTCCTGCAGGTGCAGCAAGCACACAAAGATATCACGAAGCTTCGCTCAATGTCTTTGACCTCAAGCAGCACCATGCAAGTAACACCTATAATCTTTCCACTCTCAGGTGTCTGCTCTCCAACAAAAGCAGCGAGCAAGCAGCACAGAGGCAAACTGGAAAAGTAGCCTCGGCTCTCTTGAAGCTCTCTCCCTCTCAAACAAACATTAGTACATAACAAACTTCTCTTAATCCTTCCACACAATTTCACTCAAATATCGGCATGCAATTCTGTAATCTTCCAGCTCTTTCAAGAACCGAGAACATCTTTTTCTATTGGTGGCGCTGTTTGAATAAAGTTATTGCCTTACCACCGTCCGCCACAACCGAACTCTATCGCCTCCACGCCATGGCTGCTGGACAGTGGAGGTCGAATTGCAGCGGCCCCTTCACCCCTCGTTTCCCAGAGGCGGAAGATAACGTGTGCTTGGAGGAGACGGAGAGGAGGCAAACGATGGCTGCCAGAGTCCAAGAAAACGGAGTCGAGCTCCACTCAGGGCACCTGCGCTCGATTCCTTTGGTGCGGAAAATCAGCACAGCTGCACAAACATGTTTGGAGGTCGTTAGCGGCTCTAACTACGGCACCGACGACGGCCACTGTGGCGGCTAGGGCTCTGGCTCTTTCTCATCTGATAGAGAAAAAGAAGCGCACGCACGGGGAGACAGAGTCGATGCGCTTCGGGTGAGATTATTTCGTTTTATTGCACGCACGCGGAGACAATTCAAGCAGAGTTCTCGTCTGTGTCGAAGCAGAGTTTGAGTTCTCGTCTGTGTCGAAGCCGAGTTCAGTTCCTTGCTTGAGTTCTCCGTGTCGAAGAAGAGTTCAATATCCTACAAAGATCCTTTCAGAGTTGTACTCTGACTGACTGGGCCAGCTAACGTACGAGACCACATGAGGCCTGTTATGATGAGCTAAAGGTTGCTCGATGGGCCAAGATGATCGTTTTTCTAGCGATAGGAGACCACAAAGGCTCGATGTTTTTTCTGGACGTACCAACCATCGTAGAGTCGGATACATATGCGACATACCATCCCCTTTAATCACCTACGACGTACCACCAAACGGACGAAGGAAGAAACACTACTCGTATTATATAGTAGATATGCTTCAGGAAGAAAAATATCTGATATGCGGGCGACCTTGCCAAATTTTCCTTTGCTGGACGTAAATCTAGCGTGTGGATGATTCACCTGACTTTTTTCATCTATGCTAAAAAAAGATGCTGCTATTATGTGGTGAATAATTTCATATTCCCTAAAAATATTACACTTATGTACTCCAGAAACCCTAGTGAAGATTTTTATTACACACACACACCATCTAGAGCTCTCTACCAAGATGCAAATATTAACATGGTTAAGAACACATAAAAATACATTGTAACATTGCTATGGACAATATGCCATATTAATATACGAAGAAATGCCATTATTTTCTTGTAGATCTAAGAGCATTTTCATCAGCGCTCCCAATAGGAAGTCCACTAAATGTGCCAGATGGTTGCTATTGGGAGCGCTGACACATGTTACCGCCCTACAGGGACCAAGTGGCCCTAGCGGTAGCCCCAATGGTTTTGTTTTCAAATACAATTTATGTACAAAAGAAAAGAAACCGTACAAATTTCATTCAAACTTACAGTGATTTAAAACTTAACATAATTACCCGGCACATACTTGACATGAAATAAATTAAAAGCAAACACTTAGATAAAAAAGTAACTAGGGTTTCTAAACCTTACTATTCATCGGAGTCGATGATCATCATCATAACAGGCGTGGTGGCAGCCAGTGGTTCAGGTGTCGAAGGCAGTGCCAAGGACGCTTTGATGCCCGCCTTCATGTCGTGCCACTGCGGGATATCCGAGAACTCATCCTTCTCCTCTGCCTCAAGGGGTAGGCCGCCCACATCACCCGACTATCGCTGATATATTTCGCTGGATTTTTGGGGTGTCAAAATTGTCGGAGTTGGCGGCACCATCGACGTGGACATGGTTGGTCATCAAATCCCCCAAGAGGCGGCATTCGGAAGGCATTTGTGCATGTGTATGCATGCCTCCTCTGTTGAATATAAATATTTGCCTAGCCCCTTTCCATCAGTTCAGACTTATGGTCTAGATGGCTAGTGCATACAATTCTATATAGTATCAGAGCCACGAGGTCTCGAGTTCGAGACCCTGCTCACGCGGATTAAAAAAAACAAAGAAACAAAATCCTGCGGCCTGCTCCTATCCCACGCTAAGGACTAAAATAGAATAGAAGTGATGGGAGTGTTGAATATAAATATTTGCCTAGCCCCTTTCCATCAGTTCGGACTTATGGTCTAGATGGCTAGTGCATACAATTCTATATCCTCCATCGTCAGTAGACGGTGTGCACTACATGTAGAGGAGGCAGAGGCTCTTGAGACGAGTTGCCCTCACCATGGTTCCTCTTTCGCTGAAGCACCTGGTATAGATTTGCCTGGCGGCGACTCTCGTCGCGGTTCAAGGCGCGACAAAACATAGTGGTGGATCTGGCCGATAGATGGAGAGACGCTGGTGAGATGAAGTGTGGGAGAAGAGGCTGGTGCGCACCGTGGTTTTAAAAGTCGGCATGTAGCATAGGTGGGAGGCGCCTTAACGTCGTGTGACGGTTCCCTGGCATGCATTAACGCTCATGTCGCATCTCGTCTTATGCGCGTGCCAAGGTAACTGTTGCGTCACATTTAATTAAAGTTGTCCGATGCATTTAATTTAAGTTGTTGGCCTCCTCATTCCGAAGTGACTAGGGTTGTCACGTCTTTCTGACACTCTGATACCCGTAGAAGTGATAGCCTTCAGTAGCTACCTGCAAGATAAAGTATACGTGGTTAGTTTGAGCCTCCAAGTGCAGAGTATGTAGTAAGTGGAAGACGTGTTTTCCCCACAAGGGTGACTCGAGGGTTTAATATCGAACTCTCGGGGAATCAGTAGTGAAAGGTTTATCTTCTATCCTTCTTTTGGTTACCTATAAAACAAAGTTAAATGTTTTGGTCCTCAACCTCACATGTGGTTGTCAAGCACAAGGTGTAAGAATGATATCAAGATAGTATGTGATGCAAACAAGAAATAAATATGCAATGATGGTGGTAAATAAATATGTAAGGATGATGATAACAATGATAAATGATATTTTTGGGTTTTTAATGATGAATGCAAGATGTAAAAGTGTTTTTGTATTTTCGAATTTAATAATTGCAGAAAATGGAAAAGTGCTAAAAGTTGTTGGAAAGGTGTTTCTTATGATTAAAAAGGGACCGGGGTTCATGGTTTCACAAATGCACTCTCTCTTTAATAAAGTGGTAGACAATGGAACGCTAGAGTTGACATATGAGATTGCAACACAAAGTTTAATGACAAGTTACTAATTATATGGGCATCACGTCCTAACATAGAGACCTTTTGGTTATTAGTCTCACTTATACTCCACCAAGATGCGAACTAAATCATAACACCTCAGTAATTAAGATAACTCAGAGTATAGATTTAAGTATCATGACATGAAGTTAAAATAAGAACATGCTAGATCTAGTCATGGAGTAGTGGCAATGGTCACACCCACATCTCCGGTAGCATGGTATTTTTGTTTATCCCTAGTGAGGCAACAAAGTAAGGTAAAGATACCCAAGTGGATCGCAGAACTATCTCTCACGTTCACTGCACTAGCCACCCCGCGTTACTCCAACTAATGCACACATCACCCCACACACGCTCTCATAAACATGCTTGATCATAACAAGTGAATAAGAACGGGGTACATAATATGCATCTATATTCATAACTGAAACAAAACATTTGCAATCTCAAACATATATTAACTCATAAAAAGATCCACCACATAGGTATTACAACGATGACCGTAATCATGTTCAGCAGCTCATACGGTACTAATTACTAAAGCTCAAAGAGAGGAGAGATACATAAGTTACTTCCACAAACCCATAGTCCAGAGGTGGACTACTCCCTCTTCATCATGGAGACGGTGGAGATGTCAATGGAGAAGATCGAGACCACGCCGGCAGCGCCCCGCCGGAGTTTTCCTCCTCCAATCTGCAGCTCCAGATCTCTCTTTCGGTGTTTCTGTGTTTCGGCGGCGCTCCTTCCAAAGAACGACGGGGGCTATTTATAGTTGGTTTTAGGTCAAACCCGTGTCGGTGGAGAAAAGATTGATGGCAACGGAGCGTCGAGGGCCAAATTGGTGGGTCCCGCGCGGCCAGGTAATAAGGAGGAGAGAAATTACTGGGCCATTAATAAGGAGGAGAGGAATTAGTGGAGTAGATGGGATTTGCCGCGGGGTAGGGAGGAACGTCGCACGACTGGCAGAGTTTTCGTCCGCTATTTCTATTTGCTAGATGCACACAAGGTGGGGCCGAGTTGTAATCTGGATGGTTAGATCCAAATTGGTGGCCCAGATCTGAGGCTGAAAATGGTCGGTTTGACTCTGTGTAAGTTGGGCTGGGTGCGCTTAGGAAAGAAAATGTTTGCTCTTTTATAAGTAGTAGAGATTAAATTTTCAGGCATGCATATCAGATTATGATGTATAAAACAAACCAAATACAAATTCATAGAATAAAAATTCATGCAGCAAATACTGAATTTCGACCTTAGAAATCTTTGACAAAAAGAGGTCTCTCTCTCTGATCCGCGTGACAGGTTATTTTTAGAACTTTTTCTTAGAAGACAGGGAATAGAAGTGCAGCCCTAGTCGATCCGGTTCCAGTCCAACAAATACGGGCCGGCCTGTTGCCTTCCTCTATCACTACTAAAGGCCTGGGCCCTCTTCCTCTTCCACTCCCCTAAACAAACCCCAACCCGGAGAAGGACAAGGGAAGCAGCGATGGGAACAACGACGCGGACGCGCCGCGCCGCCAAGCCGGTGCAGGGCCCCCACGTGTTCGAGATCTCCGGGTACAGCCGGCACAGGGCGGTGCTCGGAGCGTTCTCCAGCGTAGCATCGGCTGTCTTCCCCGTCGGCGGTTACGACTGGCAGATTCACGTCTACCCTGGAGGAATCATCTTGAATCTCAAAGACTACCTGGCGGTCACCGTCTATTTACGGAGCGATGACAGGGGCATCGGGCTAAGGGCATCCGTTCAGTTCAGTCTGGTGGACGTCACGAGATCTTCGCCGCCGCATACGGTGACAACGGAATTCGATTCCGGCGGTCGTAGGTTCGCCAGCCATAATAAGTTCAAGGAAAGGAGCGAGCTAGAAGGGTCGCCTTACCTTCGCGACGACCGCCTCACGATCGAGTGCGTCATCACCCTTGACAAGGAATCGATGTTCCAATCATCTGCCAAAGTGCCGCCATCCGACATCATAGAGCATCTCCGGAACCTTCTGCGGGCGAAAGAGGACACCGATGTGATTCTCGAGGTTCAAGGACATGCTTTTCCTGCCCACAAGACAGTGCTCGCGATGCGATCGCCGGTCTTCAAAGCGGAGCTATATGGCGCGATGCGAGAAAAGGACATGAGTCGCATTACGGTTGGTGACATGCAACCTGCTGTCTTTGAGGCCCTGCTCCACTTTATATACACCGATTCGCTGTCCGTCATGGATGATGTTGGCTCCGATGACTATGAAGAGACAATCCGGCATTTGCTTGTCGCTGCGGATCGGTATGCCATGGAAAGGCTCAAGATGATATGTGAAAATATCCTTTGTAGCAACATTGATTTGAACACCGTGATGACTACTCTGGTATTGGCTGATCAACATAGTTGTGCCAGATTGAATGATGCTTGCATTCACTTTATTGCCACTTTGGATACAACAGAAATGGATGATGTGTTGGCGAGCCGAGGGTATGCTGAGATCAAAGGAACATGTCCTCTGGTCATAGTGGAATTATGGGAAAAGATACATAGGCTCTACAAATCAAAGTCTTCGTTTCGCATTGGTAGTTCAGCCATATAAAGAGCTTGTTTCTTCTTTAGTCAGTCTATTGCTTAGAAAATAGTACTACTATGTTTGATATGCTTGAGAAAGAACAATAGTTTTATTGTGCCGACGATCTTTGTCTAAATACTGGCTACTTATATGATCGGTTTTACACCGGCTTGCAATGCTATCTGGTTTTGGCTATATATATCCTCAGTTTGACTATAACTCATAAGTTTTTCATTCCGAAAATAAATAGTATGTGTTCATTATCATACCCATTTTGAGTCTAGTTTTTAATGAAGCATGAGAAAGCCAACGGATCTGTTGCTCTCTAAATCAGGCAACTCAATGATACATCTAAGAAGTCGAGTAGTGTCTGTCAGATAAGGTTTCACCTCAAGCCTATGGACTATAACTCATGAGATGGTGATGGTGCACTCAATGGTGAGACAATCCTTGTGAATTTTGGTAGTCGATCCTTGTGAATGATGCTTGATCGATATATTAGTTTGTAAGCCTTCATTGAAAATTTAATTACATATAGCATGTGTATATCATTATACACATTTTGATGCAGAAGCAGCGCTTCCAACCTCCATGCAAAGAAAAAAAATAAAAAACAATACCTTTTCTTAAAAATATCCGCTCGATCATCTGCGTAAGGTCCAACGTCCTACAGTTGGACCAGAAGTTGGCCGAGCCCATTCTCCGTGATCTACTAGCCCAACCGATCCAACAACAAATGGTGCCCTTCTCAGCCTCTAAACCAGAGAGGGGAATATTCTAAAGAAAAAAACAGAGAGGAGGAAAAAGGAGTAAAGCAAGAGAGAGAAAACAAGAGGACGATAGAGAGAGAGAGAGAGAAGAGAAGAAAACCAGCAGAGGGAAGAGAACGGATTGCCTCTCCTTCGAGCGCGCGAGCGCTCGCTCGCTTTTGGCCGTCCGCGTGCGTGCGCACGGCGCGTCCCCTATTCCCTTTCATTTCTGTCCCATTAATTATCGCGGTGTATTAATTGTTGTCTGTCTCGCTTTTTTATTCCTTTACTGCTAACCATCCGCTGCATGCACGGGATCTCTAATCACATTTTTTCTCGAGACATGCATATCACGTCCGGTCCTTGTCCGATGGTAGCTCTGCATCATTCGATTCGATGATGCTCACGGATGGTACGCATGCATCGTCGGACGAGTGTCGGACGTAAAAACGTCATAAGTATAGCAGCTTTTTTTTTTAAGCTGACCATGCAAATGCACAAACCTGCTTATTTATTTTCTCCGAGTCGGGAGTGGACGTCGGCGCGGTTTACCGCGACGACGGACACGGAGACGAGCCGTGAGCGAGTCGTAATTGGACGTCGGCGCGATAGCGACGCGGCCAAGGAGACGAGCCCGTGACGCTAGGTCCCCACAACGGTTATGGTTGGCGAGTCGAAGACGAGCCGCGCGTCTCGAGGAAGCAGCGACTTAGGGTTAGCCGAGTCGGGAGTGGACGTCGGCGCGGTTTACCGCGACGACGGACACGGAGACGAGCCGTGAGCGAGTCGTAATTGGACGTCGGCGCGATAGCGACGCGGCCAAGGAGACGAGCCCGTGACGCTAGGTCCCCACAGCGGTTATGGTTGGCGAGTCGAAGACGAGCCGCGCGTCTCAAGGAAGCAGCGGCTTAGGGTTAGCCGAGTCGGGAGTGGACGTCGGCGCGGTTAATTGGACGTCGGCGCGATAGCGACGCGGCCAAGGAGACGAGCCCGTGACGCCAGGTCCCCACAGCGGTTATGGTTGGCGAGTCGAAGACGAGCCGCGCGTCTCAAGGAAGCAGCGGCTTAGGGTTAGCCGAGTCGGGAGTGGACGTCGGCGCGGTTTACCGCGACGACGGACACGGAGACGAGCCGTGAGCGAGTCGTAATTGGACGTCGGCGCGATAGCGACGCGGCCAAGGAGACGAGCCCGTGACGCTAGGTCCCCACAGCGGTTATGGTTGGCGAGTCGAAGACGAGCCACGCGTCTCAAGGAAGCAGTGGCTTAGGGTTAGCCGAGTCGGGAGTGGACGTCGGCGCGGTTTACCGCGCCGACGGACACGGAGACAAGCCGTGAGTGAGTCGTAATTGGACGTCGGCGCGATAGCGACGCGGCCAAGGAGACGAGCCCGTGACGCCAGGTCCCCACAGCGGTTATGGTTGGCGAGTCGAAGACGAGCCGCGCGTCTCAAGGAAGCAGCGGCTTAGGGTTAACATTTTTCTCAAGGAATAGAGAAAAAAGATTTTTCATCCTCACAATCCAAATATTTTAGCGCCAAAATTAAACACAACTTACAGTAGTTGTGTAGTTTTCTAAACATTTTACACTAGTTGGAAGTGGAGTTTTTTTTATTCATATTTTTTGCACTAGTTGGAAGTGGAAATTTAATTTCTCCCTCCCTTTTTTACACCCTAAAATATCTCTGCCAAAAAGGGAATAGAGAAAAAAAATGATCCTAACAGTTTAAATTTTTGGCGCCAAAAGAAAAATTAGCGCTAGGTTTTATGGCGTGGAAAAAGCAGAGTTTGGCGCGAAAAAAGGAATAGATTTCGACCACCGCGAGAAAAGGGAATAGATTTTAACCTTGCGAGAAAAATCAGCCAGCCAGCCTGGCAGCGCGAGAAAAGGGAATTGCTGCAGCCTGCCAGTGCGAGAAAAGGGAAGAGCGCGCCCGGAAAAGTCAGCTACCAAAACTGGTCACGCGCGCGAACGAAAAACTTTCCGTAAACGGCCGGTCGGAAACCGATCGACAGATTGCATCCTGTAGCGCGCGCGTAAGCTAGCTATGCCCGAAGAGAAAGAGAGATATTGGGCCCTGTATGCCGCCGCTCTCCATATAAGATGTGTTGCCCCGCCCCTCCGTTGATCTCTCTGCGTGTTCAGTCCGCGGCTCCGCGCGCACTTCACATACCCATCCCAATCACCGGCGATGGATGCCTCCGTCGTATCCTCCAGCGAGACCGCCGAGAAGCGCTCCGGCCCGGCGGATCACATGATCGTCTCCGTCGGCGAGACCGCCCACATGCTTTCCAGCCCGCCCGAGCATCCGCTTGTGACGCGGCTTTGTCACCGCCGCCTCATCGCGTTCCTCCGGGACCAAGGCTTCCGCGACTCCTACAAAGAGTACGTACGCGCGCTTATGTTCAAAGTTCAAAGTTCAAATCAAGAACGAATCAATCAATGGCTTCCCTACTCCCTATATTCTTTCCTTTCCTAACGCTCGCTCGATCATATTCAGGTTGACGAACAAGACGCGCGCGCACATGAGCTTGTCGCACCTGCGCCGCCTCGTCCGGCGGGCCCGGTGGATGGAAGCCCTCATATACCTAGACAGGTACCTGCTGCCGTTCACCAGTCCCAACAACAGCTTCCACGCCAAGGTTCTCCGTCAGTTCCTCGAGATGCACCACCGCTTCGCCAAAGCCGTCGACGGCATCGTGGATTCGTCCGTGGCCAGGAACTACCTCCATCTTAACAACGGCAGAGCCGTCAGCCACGCCGATCTGAGGCTCCGCTCCATCTCCTTCCCCATACTCGCCCTCGAGCAAGTCAGGTAGTACTATGCAATTTCCCTCTGTATCCGCGCGTGCGGCGAAGATAGATAGATTCGTGCCGAGTTGTATATATAAACGGACGTATGTACGAACGGAACGCAGGGCCAAAATCAACTGGCAGGCAGTGCGGCGCAAGGCATCGCTTCTTGTCTCCAGGTTGGCTCGTTCTACTCCAGAGCTGCGAGGCTACATCGCGCTGCCAGCCACCAGCAGCAAGCCACACAATGTACTCCCAATTGCTTCCGGGTACGTACTAATCAAAACTCGATCCCACTCAGGCTCCATGATCTACTTCTTTACTACTACAGATCGTTTCAAGTGATCCATTTCTTCTGCTCAGCATTTCAAATCGTTCCCCATGTATTCTGTGCACTTTGCCTTTCTAGATATGTATTCGTGTGTGTTCCACATTTTCATGTGGCCAGATATTTCCGCCTCCAATTTCTTGATTTTGACTCTGGATCATGTAGGTTTCCTCAGATCCTGATTCTCTAGATCAGATTTTTGTGCTTCATCAACTCTAATATTTTTTGAACAGCCAACATAATGGTTACAGTTTGGGTTGCCCAGAGTTGGCAAGAAAAATTTAATGTATATGTTAGCAAAGAGAATTTTGGTCATTAACAAAACATGGTGGAAAATTGATCCTTTCATGGAACTAGACAAATAATCTTGGTCATTGATATGTATCTTTTTCCAAAGAAGAAATCAATCAATGTTTATGCAGTGGATGATTTTTTTTCCTGTCTGTATGTTTGCTCAAGAAAATATTGGTTGCTTCTAGCTGTGTTGTTCATCGATCTAAAGGCAGAGCGGCGTACAATAGCCAGTACAGTCATTCCCTGTTTCAAAAGTAGTAATTCTCAGTTAATTTTTTGCTGTCCTAGTTTTTGGAGCCGGAGGCGCTACGTGAAGAAGAAACAAACAGGACAACCAGAAGCCATCGTCAGGGCCTTGAAGAGGTAATTGTGTGCATCTTCACTACTAGCCCTCTCCTCAATCCGCTCTTGTTTTTGCTGACATTTGAACATATCCACATTCATTGCTTTTTGCAGCCAGAAGCTTATGGTTCCAAGCATTGGTATGATATATCCTCTACTTACAATAACCTTATATATGATTAAGCATCGCAGGTCTTAAATTCCTACACATCTGCAACAGTTATTAACCATGTGCTCCAATTGATTGCAGGGTCGGTTGAGGAAGTGAAGGAATCTGTAGCGGATCTCCTTGGTAAAAACTATTGTATCTTCATGTTCTTATGTACATTAGGACCTGGTAGCTCAAAAGCATCGAGGATGAACAGATCTGATCTACTTATATTAACTCTATGAATACACCAGCTACGAATTTTTCTATCTATGGGAACTGATGAATTTGTGTGACCTATTGACCTTCAGATGAAACTTTACGAGATGGTGGAAAATTGATCACCTATGGTCTATTCCGTCCACTTCAGCCAGGTGGGACTGGGACTCAAGGTAAAAACTCGGGTCTATACACGTTTTGTTTATCCAATCTTCAGCTTAGTCATTTTGCAACTGTCCTAACTTACTATTCAGGGGTCGAAATGATTTTTCTTGGTAAAGTTTGGGTAAACCTTACCAAAAAATAATCCTCTTCCAACAGCCGTTAGGCTCTTTACTGGTAGCTCGATTGAATTGCAAATACAGTAACTGTTAAATATATTTAATTCTGAAAATGATATTTCTTCGTAAATTCTGGTACTGAGGTCTAATTTAAGTTGAGTACCAATACGTTACCGAGGAATACTCCTGCTCCACACAATATTTCAATTTCTTATAACTTGCATAGAATTCATTAAGGTTAGCCATGAAGCTATGTGGGTGTGCTGTTCAATTTTCTTCTGCTAAACAGTGATGTTTAAATTTCATAGTGCTTATCTATGATACAAATCATAGCAACAAAATTGAAGGTCAAAGTTGTAATTTGTATTTTACTGTTTGATAACATACCATTGAATCCTGTCGAATTTTCGTCTGACAAATAGTGCTGTTTAAATTTTATACATAATTATATGCTAAAAATTATACGTTTCCAAAATTCATGATCAGAAGTTGTGATTTAATCTTAAGGCTCTTGCTAGAAATATACCAAATGGATGTACATGCCACGGATGCCCTGTAGGCCAACTGCCGGTAATACGTTTCTATGCTTTTGGTTCTTATGCACATTGTGTACTCCTTTTGTGCAAGTTGTCTTAGAAGATCTTTTGTGAAAATGTCCTGTTCTTATCCCACTTGCTCTCTTCTTGTCATTTTGTGTTGGTTGATTCACATCAAGTAGCTTTATCTTCGCATGATAGCTTATAACTCTAACTGCCGTTGAACTTCCAAACTTGTCGTGTTAGTTCATAAATGCAGCCGCTGTTTCTAACTGCAAAGCTCTGCAGGTGCTCAATTATGCAAACCCATGTTTGGTACTTCCAGAGAAGCTAAAGCCTCCGGGACATTGGCAAATGCAGGTAAATTAGTTGAACCTTTGCTTGGTTGATCCCTTATATTGTTAGTTGACATATGTTACCTGATATTGTTACTTAGAGAAAATCAAATGTATTGTCAGCCCGTCCATCTGCATTACCTGATAATATTATCATTCAGTCATGTATAACTACTTTCTGCTGTCTTTTTACCACTATTGAAATGCATCCAATTAGTTATTGGTAGATATCTTTTTTCCACTGTATTAATTTACTATTCAAGGGGACAAAAAAGATATTCTTGATGAAGTTAGGTATTGTGGTCTTTGGTATTGAAGTCAAATATGAACTTTTACCAAAAAATACTCCTCTTCCAACAACCGTTAGGTTCTTTACTGGCTGCTTTAAATTATCCAGTCTTTTTGGGCCACATCCACACAATAGTTTACTTCCTGAGAACTCACATAGCCCATGATTAAGGTTAGCCAGGAGACTACCCAGGCGTGCTGTTAAATTTTCTTAGCGCCTACGAGATAGAATTATAAATAGCTCTATTGAATTGCAAATAAAATTCTGAATTGCAATAAGCAAGTGGGGTCTCTCAAATAGTTTCAAACTGAAAAATGATATTTCTGATAAATTTTGGTACTGAAGTCAAATTTAAATTAGTACCAAACCTTTATCAAGAATACTCCTTGTCCAAGCAGGCCATTAGGCTCCTAACTGTCTGCCTAATATCTTGTGTATTTTGGGCCACATCTGCACATTTATTAAGGTCAGTCATTAAACTATATAGGTTTGCTAATGAATTTATCTTGTTTAAATTTCATAGTACTAAAGCTATGCTACAAATTATAGCAAAAAAAATAGTGATCACAGTTGTGATTTATAATTTACTTTGTAATAACATTAACATTGATTAAGGTTAACAATTAGACTGCGTGGGTGCCCTGTTGAATTTTCGTCTGACAAACAGTGATGTCTAAATTTTTGTCTTTGTTAAAAAATATACGTTTTCAACAGTCACGACCAAAGTTGTTTTTTAATTTAAGGCACTTGCTAAAAATACACAAATGTATGTACATTCCATGGATGCCTTGTTATGCTGGTAAGACGGTTGTCATCAAGTGGCTTTATCTTTGCATGATAGCTCATAACTGCGACGGCCGTTTTGAACTGCCAAACTTGTCATGTTATTCATATATAACTGCAACGGCTGTTTCTAACTGCCAAGCTCGTCGCAGGTGCTCAATTTTCCAACCCATGTTTGGTACTTCCACAGAAGCTAAAACCTCTGGTACATTGGCAAATGCAGGTAAATTAGGTGAACCTATCTTTGGTTGATCTCTGATATTTTACTTTATAATAACATAACCTCAAAAGCATCGAGGATGAATAGATCTGATCTACTTATATTAGTCTACTCTATGAAGACACCAGCTACGAATTAGTCTACTTATATTAGTCTACTAAAATTAGTCTACTCTATTCCGTCCACTTCAGCCAGGTGGGACTGGGACTCAAGGTAAAACCTCACGCGTTTTGTTTATCCCAAGTCGAACTTTACCAAAAAAAAAAAAGGAACTCCTCTTCCAACTGCCGTAGGCTCTTTACTGGCTGCTTACTGATTGAGTCTTTTTGGGCCGTATCCACAGTTCCACACAATATATTGCTTCTGAGAACTTACATAGCCAATGATTAAGGTTAGCCACGAGACCAGGCATGCGTGTTGTTGATTTTTCGTAATGCCTATAAGATTGAACTATAATTACCATTGAATTACAAATACATTACTTATTGAATTAATTCAATTCAACCACAATAAGAAAGTGGGGTCTCAAATAGCGTCAAACTGAAGAAAAAATTCTTGGTAAAATTTGGTACAGAAGTAGAATTCAAATTAAGTACCAAAACTTACCAAGGAATAATCCTCCAAGCAGGCCATTAGGCTCTTTACTGGCTGTGTAACATCTTAAGTTTTTTTTTGCCACATCCGCACAATATTTTACTTTATGATAACGTTCATAGCATTCATTAATGTTAGCCATCAAACTATGTGGGTGTGCTGTTGAATTTTCTTCTGACGAACAGTGATGTTTAAATTTCATAGTACTAAATCTATGCTACAAATCATGGCAACAAAATTGAAGGTCAAAGTTGTAGTTGTATTTTACATTTTAATAACATAGCATTAAATAAGGTGAGCTATCAGAAGGGCCTGCGGAGGATGTTGCTCAAGAAGGGCTAGACACTATTCTTCAGAGCCTGAAAGCTGAGGTTTGCTTGAACATCTTATATTCAGTCCAAATGATTGTGTCAAATCTGAGTTTCTTAGTCTTCATTTTCAACAGATGATTAAGGCTGAAACATTATATGCCAATGTGGTAGA
Source organism: Poa pratensis (assembly GCA_947311845.1). NCBI lineage: Eukaryota > Viridiplantae > Streptophyta > Magnoliopsida > Poales > Poaceae > Poa > Poa pratensis. The sequence continues at coordinate 54,833,839 of CAMZMU010000107.1, forward strand.
GCTTCATCTGCAGATGGGTGGAGTTCTCAACAATATGAATGGGCTTCTAACTGCAGCACAGGCTGCCGCCGCAGGTACAGGTATATATGGTGTCTAAGAGACTCCACCAGTTCTGTTGTAGACTTGTAGTAGAGCTTTGACACTTGCTTATTCAATCTTAAACTATCTGGCATCAGTCATGACCATCTTTTTTTTTCTAGGAGCAAGGGAGATTCAGCAGGTTACTATTGTTGCGCCCAGTATTCGAGCTGTCTATGCATCCACTTCAACCACTTCTTTGTGACTGCTGCCGACCACCATGCCTATCAAAGTGCAGTAGACGAAGCTGATGGTTTCATGACTTCGGTGAGACGACCTACTATGACAGAACCCCATGTACAAGATGCACCGGGAGCAGCGAACCATTCAATTGCAAGATCCTTTCAAGCCTGCCACTCCCGTCTATTACATACTTAACTTCATCTGAATATAACAATGCAATTTACTATTTGTTCTGCAAATTTAAAAAGAGAAGGATATACACGTTTTGAGTTAGCTAATGCATAACGGAATTCTCCACTTTGCCTCACATATACATGCATTGGCATTTGCCTCATATGAATACGTGTTGCTTATTCTCCAGGTATTAGAGCTAGCCCAGATAGGTCTCTTTGCACGTTGGAACTCCATGCTCTCTCTCTCTCTCTCTCTCTCTCAGCCTATGTCGGAAATATAATATATGCATAGCATGGCCCTTTCAAAAGTTCGAACTGATGGAAAGGGCTGTGCAATATATTATATTTCTGACACTCCCCCTCACGTCTAGGATGTGAACGTTCTCACGAGCCTAGTACGTGGAATTAGGGTGTCCACAGATATTTATTTTAATACTGCGTTGGCCAGGATTTGAACTCTAGACCTCCGGCTCTGATACCAAATTGAATTGATGCACTAGCCAATTATTCCAAAATTCTGAACTGATGGAAAGGGATGTGCAATATATTATATTTCTGACACTCCCCTCACGTCTAGGCTGAATTTTCAGGAGACGAAAAAGAGGTGTATCCTTATGAAAATAGGAGTGGGCATACGATTGATAAGGTAACACGCCGTCAAAAAGGCCTCATCCCAAAAACGAAGGGGAAGAGAAGAGTGCGCAAGAAGAGCAAGGCTGGTTTCTACTAGGTGACGGTGTTTGCGCTCGGCAATACCGTTTTGCTGGGAGGTGTGCGGACAAGACACACGGTGAGAAATACCCGTGGTCTGAAAGTAGCGATGTAACTTGTGATATTCACCACCCAATCTGACTGAAAACCGTCTTAATTTTGGTGTCTAAAAGACGCTCGACATGAGCCTGAAAGGCATAAAAAACGTGCTCACATCGGACTTGTGTTTAAGGAGATAAATCCAGCAAAAACGCGAATAGTCATCAACAAAACTAACATAGTATTTAAAACCACCAGAAGATGCAATAGCGGGACCCCATACATCCGAGTGAATTAACTCAAGAGGCTTAACAGAACGATGATGAGATAAAGTATAGGGCAACTGATGACTTTTAGCACGCTGACAAGCATCACAAACTGATGACGAATTATCCGAAGGTACACAAGATAAACTATGTTGAGTAACAATGTTTTGCACTACATTATTTGAGGGATGACCAAAACGTTGATGCCACTGTGACGAGGTGGCCTTGACACTGGAGTATGCATGGAATGACGATGTCGCACGACTAAATGGGATGGGATAGAGACCTCCATGGCTTCTACCGTGAAGCAGGACCTTCTTGGTGGCCTTGTCCTTAACACAGAAAAAATTACGGTGAAACTCAACAAACACGTCATTGTCACAAACGAGGCGATAAACAGAAAGAAGGTGTTGGCTAATGTGTGGAACATGAAGAATATTGTGTAGTTGGAGAGAGGAACCGGCTAAACGAGAATGACCAATATGCGAAATCGACAAACCTGCACCGTTGGCCACTTGAACTTGGTCCTTCCCCCGTAGGGCACGTGGGTGTGGAGACGTTCCAGGTCACTTGTAAAGTGATCAGTAGCCTCGGTGTCCATCACCCAAGGCTGATTGTCGATGGAGCTCGTGGAGGCGGCGTTGCCGGAGCGATGAGGACGTTGGAAGTCCTGGTTGAACCGGTTCTTGCACTCCATGGCGTCGTGCCCCCAGTAGGTGCAGATTTGACACCGGGGGCGCTGCTTGCGGCGGCCATTGCCTCCGCCGTTGTACTGGCCGGCGTTCCCCCCGTTGTAGGGACGTGGAGGAGTGTTGCCGCCGTAGGTGTTGCTTGCGCCATAGTTCTGGCGGGAATTGCCTCCACCCTGCCCCGGCTGAGAGGGAGTTGGACCAGCGGGGCGACCCCCACCTTGGGAAGCGGCGGGAAAGGGTGGCGGTCTCGGCTGGTTGTAGGAGCTGAAGGAACCAGGCCGATACGCCGCATTCGCCGAAGACGCCCACTCCACGGCCTATGCTTGCTGCAACTGAAGAGCTTCAAAGGAGAGCACATGAGAATAAAAATCGGCGTAAGGCACCGAGGTGTTGTTCATGGTAAGCGAGGCAGCAATGGAGTTGAAGGAGGGTCCGAGGCCGGTGATGATGTAGTCAACGAGCTCGTCGTCGGAGAGCGGCGACCCGGCCGCCGCCATGGTGTCCGCAAGATTCTTCATCTTGTGCATGTACTCCGCCGTGGCCATCTCTTCCTTCCGCAGGGACTGGAGCTGGCGACGGATGTGACGCACGTTTGCGCGACTTTGAGCGCCAAACATGGTGTGTACGGCAGACCAGACAGCGGACGCTGTCATGCAGCCAATCAGCTGGACGGCAATGTCATCGTCCATGGAGGAAAGCAGGAGGCCCTTGACCTTCTGATCTTGCACCCACCAGCGAGCATACGCTGGATTGGGGATGGAGGTTGCAGCATCGCCAGTGCCCTCAACGGTGGTCTCTGCTGGCTTTGTGATCGAGCCATCAAGGAAACCATGCAGCTGCGCCCCAGAGAAGTTGGGCAGCGTCAGCCCACGCCAAAGCATGAAGTTGCCGCAGTTTAGGCGGACAGGGCTAATCGGGACGGCGGCCGTCACGGCGACAGTGGCTGCAGGATTGGAGATGATCGGACAAATGCGATCCGAGAGTTGAAGCGCCGAGGAAGTCATGTCGAGGAAGACGCTCTCGACGGAAGCTCAGCGAGGTGCCGGCGAGATCGATCTGCGGAAGGAGCGTCGCAAGCGGCGGCGCCGTGCGGCTCTGATACCAAGTTAACAAACGTGATTTAGGGTTACCTTGTGTGGCTTGTTTCGTAAACACGTCAGCCAGTTGATCATCTGAAGAGATAAACCTCACCTCCAAGGCACCAGCGGCGACTCGCTCTCGCACAAAATGGAATCGATCTCAATGTGCTTGGTACGAGCATGAAATACCGGATTTGCCGTTAGGTAAGTAGCCCCTAAGTTGTCACACCAAAGAATGGGAACACGCTGCTGGGAAACTCCAAGTTCTTTGAGTAGAGATTCTACCCATATAGCTTCAGCTGCTCCATTAGCTAAAGCCTTGTACTCTGCCTCTGTACTGGACCTAGAGACAGTAGGCTGTTTCTTCGAACTCCATGAAATAAGGTTCGGACCAACAAATATCGCAAAACCTCCTGTGGACCGACGACATCAACGCATCCAGCCCAATCTGCGTCAGTAAATATGCTGATGCCCAAAGAAGAAGACTTACGATATGCAAGCCAGTATCCATCGTTCCCTTGACAAATCTAGTATATGCTTCACAGCTTCCCAATGCACATCTGTAGGCTGAGAGAGAAACTGACAGACTTTGTTCACCGCAAAAGAAATATCGGGACGTGTAAGTGTCAAATATTGTAGAGCACCAACAACATGCGGTACCGGAAACCATCCTCGGTACCTAAGGGTGAACCACTATCACGTGCAAGGGGCTCCTTTGGATCCAAAGGAGTAGAAGTGGACTTGCAATTCTCCATGTTAACTTTGTGCAGAAGATCAAGAGCATACTTTCGCTGAGTTAACCTCATGCCCCCAGAATTGTAAGACGCTTCCAGGCCAAGAAAGTACTCCAGGACACCGAGATCCTTAATGGGAAACGTGTCTGCAAGGGAGCATACCAAGCGCTCAACAGCCGCAGGAGTAGAGCCAGCAATGACAATATCGTCCACATAAACCAGCATGAAGATATGCACATCATCCCGATGAAAAATAAAGAGAGATGTGTCGGCCTTGGAGGAGATGAAACCAAGATCAAGCAGAACAGCACTCAAACGGGCATACCAGGCTCGGGGGGACTGTTTCAGTCCATAGATAGCACGCTGCAGCTTACACACATGGGATGGATGTTGAGCATCTTCAAAACCAGGGGGCTGCTGCATGTAAACATCCTCTGACAAGAACCCATGAAGGAAAGCATTGCTGACATCAATCTGTCGAAGAGTCCAGCCACGTGACACAGCAAGCGAGAGAACCAGACGGACAGTAGCAGGCTTGACAACTGGGCTGAATGTGTCACCGTAGTCAATCCCGTACTGTTGAGTGAAACCACGGGCAACAAGACGAGCTTTGTGCTTCTCAACGGAACCATCGGGACGATGTTTAGTCTTGAAAACCCATTTGCTGCCGACAATATTGACGCCAGGCGGACGAGGAACCAGCAGCCAGGTTTGCATCTGGCGAAGAGCAGAAAATTCATCAGACATCGCGGCGCGCCAGGCAGGTTCGCGAAGGGCATCATGACGAGACGCCGGGGCAGCGAAAAATGCGCGCCGTCGCGGGTCGTACCGCACTGTCCCATCGGTGAATTTCTTCTCACGACATATAGGTCGCGGAGGCACAACAGGTTCAGACGCTGCACGCGATTCAGCAGGCGAGGGTGCAGGAGACTCGGAGGCAGCCGCAGTCGAAGATGCGCGGCCGGTGACGATCCACTGGCAAAAGGCGACATGGACTGCTCGGCTGCATCCGATAGCGGGCCGGAAGGAGAAAACTGGCCAGCAGCTCCCGTGGATGGTGAGGAGTCAAGCTCACGCCAGGGGAGCCTGCCTCGGGGGACGCACCAGATGCATGCACATGCACGTCGGGCTGGTGCACATGCACGTCGGGCTGGTGCATCGGGGCAGCAGGATCAGGTATAGCAGCCATGTCGACAGATTCCTGCAAAGAATGAGCAACACCTAGAGTAGGTGGATTAGTGGACAGGTAAGATAAGTCGTATTTACGCACATGATCACTCGTGGCCGGTTCGGAATACGGAAAAGTGATGGCATGGCGAAGGGATGGAATATCAATCGTGACACCAGGAGTAGCATATGGAAAAACAGATTCGTCAAATACAACGTCACGAGAAATATAGATGCGTCCCGTGGAGCGGTCTAGACACTTGTAGCCCTTTTTTTTTTTTTGACACATCCAACATCCTCATATATTCACCAAGAACATCCACATACAAAGTACATAGATCAAACACAAGAACGAACACCTACACGAGGAGGAGGAGCCAGAACCAGTTCCGAGATCGACGCTTCCGCCGGCGACGAAGAAGAAGAGCAGCATCCGCCTGCTTACCGCTGCCTGGGATGAAATTTTCCCTTGAAAGACGCCGCCTTGAGTGTCCGCCGCGCCGCGGCGAAACCTTGGACGTTGAACGACCGTGGCGGACGCCCCCCTGGCCCGCCGACGCCACCTTGCCATCGCTGCCTCCGGATCCGTCGCTGGAGGAAGAAGAAGAGCTCGGAGCACCCCGAGATCTGGCCGCCAGATCCGCCGCCCGGATCTGACGAGAAGCTGCACCGCTCGAGCGCCGCGCCGGGCGTCGAGCACCGCCAAGTCGAGCGCGGCGACGGCGAGCTCCGGAGAGCACCACCGCCAGAGAAGGCCCGCCGACACCAAAACCACCGCCGCCAACTCCACCTCCTCCGAGAAGCCGCCGGCGCGAAACCCCACCCTATCCTACCGTATGTACAGGCCGGAGACGGGGATTCCCCACCCTCCCGCCGCCGAAGCGGCCGGCGGAGGAGGGGGATCCCACGCCTCGGCGGCGCGGACGCGGTGGATCGGGTGGGCGAGTCCAAAAATCGCCTGTCTCCTGTAGCAGCAGATAAGGAGGGGAGAGCGAGAGACACTTGTAGCCCTTGTGCATAGGACTGTAGCCAAGGAAGACACAAAGTTTGGATCGAAACTCAAGTTTATGTGCATTGTACTTACGTAGACTAGGCCAACACGCACATCCAAAAATACGAAGAGAATCATAATTAAAGATGATTGTTAAATATGAATATTTTGTCAGAGGCGGATGGAGAAGTGATTTTGCAAGCTGAAGATTGACGTTAACAGAAGTGGAGATTTCATCCAATAAATAGTGCAAGCAAACGAAATTAGTTTTCAGCAACGGTCCAACTCATTAACACTGCGAAAAGTATTATTGCAAGCAGGAACAACACATAAACCAAATGAAGCTACTAAAGTTTGCCTCTGAGTTAAGGTTGTAGCTAGAGATGAGTTAAGGTATGTGATTGAGCAGCCGCTGAACATTAATATTCGTGGCATCTAATGCTTAATCGGCACAAGCGAAAGTGGCACCTTCTTGCGGAAAACAAGTTGACCTGTTTCTTCCATATCGATGTCCTCCTCCCTCATCCCCTTGGGAAGTTCCCAGTCGAACCAGTACAAGAGATTGGCCATGACCAGCTCGACATAGGAACACCCATGGCGATGGCAGGGCAAGCCCTTCGCCCGGACCCAAACGGAAGGAGCTCGAAGTGAAATCCCCTGAAATCAACGTCCCCGTCCTCAAATCGCTCAGGGTAGAAGTCTTCTGGTCTGTCCCATATGTCCGGGTCTCTCCCCATGGCCCAAACGTTGACGTGCAACCTCGTGCCCGCAGGCACCTTGTAGCCGGCGATCTCGCAACTCTGCATGGTTTCTCTTGGTATCAGCAGAGTCCCTGGCGGGTGCAGCCTGAAGTTCTCCTTGAGGATCATCTTGAGTGTGTACTTGAGGCGTTCGACATCTTTTTCGTCAACTCTGGATTTGTTCCGGACCGCGGCGCGCACCTCGGCTTGAGCTTTCCGCATCACTCTTGGGTTCCTCATGAGCTCGGACATGATCCAGATTGTAGTGACAGCACAAGTGTCAATCCCACCAGTGAACGTATCCTGTTAACATTGTGAGTTTTGTGATTTTTTTAACCATATTTTGTGACTGTCTAATATTTGAAACTGAATGTAGAAGCGACGCATACCATGAGAATTCCCTTGATATTCTCGCGCGTAAATCCGAGAGGCCCATCCTGATCATCTCTCCAGATCTTGACCAGCGCATCGACCATGTCCTCCTGCATCCCGGCCGCCAGCCTCTCAGGATCAAGGTGCTTGTCGATGACCGCGTCGAAAAAGGCATCGATCTTCCGGAAGACCCTCTGCCTCCGCGGCGCCGCGCCTGTCAGGAGATCCGCCCAGCGGGCGATCGCCGATGCCGGGAAGAAGTCCTCGAACGTGAAGCTGCCTAGCACCCGGAGCGAATCGTCCATCATCTGTTGGAAGCTGCTCCGCTCGAATGACGCCGACCCGTACATCTTCCCGAAGGCCACCGTGCCGATGATGCCGTCCGACAGCGCGTACAGCTTCTCGCTGAGGTCGACGGAGGTGCCCGGTGGGGCAGCGGCGAGGGAGTCGACTTGGCGGTCGACCTCGGCGGCTCGGGCGTAGGCGAAGGACACGACACGCCTCGTACTCAGCAGCTCCATGATGAGGAGCTTCCGCATCTCGCGCCAGTAGTCGCTGTAGGGGCCGAATGCCACGTCGAGGAAGTTGTAGCTCAGCATCCTTGCACCTGCACAGTTCAGTATATGAGCTTTGAACTAGCACTTGCAGCAACGTTTTCCTCAAGCGGAAATTTCATAGATTAACTAGCAAGCTTGCAGCAAAGTTTTGCAAAAAAAAGGGCATTTGAAATGCCATCAAATTTCTCGAAAAAAAAATCATACACATATGCACGTTACCAAGTGTACACATAAATTTTATGAAAAATTACATTTGCTATGACCTGGTAAAGTACAAATTCTGCACTCCCAAATTCGTGCCGAAAGCCATGTCCAAGGAAGTTGTACCTTTCAATATTGCTGAAGTTGCAGCAAATATCTTAAAATAGGTTTTCACCCTGGTTTATAAGTAGAGCAACTATTGCAGCAAATTAGAATGACTAAGATTTTAAGAAAGTTTTCTAGAGTTGAGCATGATCAGCTATCTCCTGACAGCCTGACCATTCTCTCAGGTGAAATTTATGTGATCAAACAAGAGTTGTTGTGCACGGACAATTTTTTGCTGCATTGGTGTGCTTACTATGTTGCGACATTTTTCGTTTCTTTCACACTCCGCGATAAAATGATGTTATAACGACGTTGCAAAAGTATAAAAATACTCCTCCAGTGAACCTATCTTTAATATTCTGACCGTCCGTATCCTCACATTTAAGCAAGATCAGGAAGCCGCCAAATCCGGCAACCTAAAACCATCTCGCCCAGGCAAAAATCAGGAAGACCCCTAGAAGTAGAAGAGCTGTGAAAATCCTCGATCACACCACCTCACGTCTGGATGGATCCGACTACTACCATGACGCACATCCGTCGCCCCTGTTGTGAAGACGTTGTTGTCTTCACTAGTTTCCTCATCCATTCCAGTATTTCCGGGTGGTTGTTTTTTTTTTTAAGAAATAACGGCAGGTGTTCTGCCAAATCAATTGAGAAGATAGAAAGTAGTTCAGTTACACGCTAGAAAGGATCTAGCAAAACACATATAGAAAACAACAACAAGTGACAGCGAAGGCTGCCTATCTCTGGGGACAACTACTCGCGAGAATGCGCCTCTACAGGCGGCTCCAACTCCAGATCTTCAGCTGCGCGGGCAGCCCGAGCCGCAGTCGTTGGGGTAGCCCATCTCCCGGCCTTCTTGGAAATCACGGATCTTGAAGACCCCACTCTGCCGAACAGAGCCCTCACCGCCTCCGTCTCCAGCGCCGTCTTCGGATCCTTGAAGAGGTCCATGAAACGCTGCTGCCGCACCTCCTCTGTGGCATCCCCTTTCGCTTCGTCTTCCGCCGGCAGCCCCCATTTCTTGCGTAGGACACGACGCCCCCTCTCAACCGTGCTCAACCCCGCCATGGATGTGACAGCCCGCCGAACGCTGACCTGGCGAGTGGGCATCGGGGCAGGATTTCTGGGGCGGCGCCTGATCGGAGTGGCCGGCGTTGGTGGAGCCACAGACAACAGAGGAGCGGTGATGCGAGCGGTAATGGATTCAATGAAGGTTGGGGCCGAGGAAACCAACTCCTGCACCACTTCATGAAGCTCCGCCCGCCTACATTCCGCTCGCCAGGTCAGCACTGCCTCCGCCTGCTCATCTCTCACTGCCTCCGCCTGCTCGTCCAGCACCACCACCTGCTCATCCTGCACCACCGCCTGCTCACCCAGGTTGGTCAGGGTTGGCATCATCTCCTGCATCTCCCCATCAACCCTCTCAGCCTCCTCCTCCACGCTGCGTCGCTCGACCAAAGAGGGAGAATCCTCCCCAACCTGCATCTTGTTGGGTGAGCCCGACATCATGGCAGCAAGGTCATGGAAGAGCTCCCCCACCGGATTGGTCGCAATCCTAGGGGAGTGGCAACCAAAGAGCTCGATACCACTGTCCGCACAGCCAACACCGATCCCATCAAGCGGAGGCGGTGTGGAGGTCATCTGCACCACAGCCGGAGCCATGGGGAGACTTTCCAGAACAACCACGGCCCGCTCCAACAAGATCCCAAATCGCTCCAACAAGCCCTGCACGTACTCCGTCCTCTTGAGCTCAGAAGCGGCCAGCTCCTCGAGCTGAGACACGACCAAACCTCGCAGCTCCGCTCGCAACACCGTCGCCTGCTCCTCGAAGAAGGACCTCTGCATCCCGGCCTGTGGAGCCGCCGGACAAGCAGCCAAACAGCTTGTCGTCAAATCCTGAGGCACACGCGGAACCTGAGGTGCGGCGGCCGGGGGTGCAACAATCTCCACCCATGAAGTGGAGCCGTCCGGGCGGCGAGCAAGAGGGGACGCGCGGGGGGGAGCGGCGTCACGGCCGATGGAGAAGGCGAGCTGGTCCTCGCAATCGCGAGCGCGGTGTCCCGAACGGCGGCAGGTGAGGCAGCGCACCGGCTCGCAGCAGCCCTTGGCGAAGTGCTGCGGGGAGAAGCAGCGGAAACAGAGTCCGCGGAGCTCCCTCCTGAAGGCGAGCTCACGGGCGGTGGGTGCCAGGCTGGCCCGGCGACGGGAAGACTGTGGCGAAGGGGCCTGCCGCGGACGGTGCCTCGGACCAACCATCTCCCAACCTCCGTCTTCCTCCATGCCCCTACCCTCGAGCTGCAGAGGTAGGGATGCATCAGCCGTCGCATCGCCTTCAGCGCCCCTGAAGCCTCCAACCACCAGCGACCTCAGCCGAGGCGCAGCGGAAGGATGCCGACCCGCCGGGGCTCCAACGGGCGGAGTAGGAGCCGGCACGGACGACGACGGAGAGGAGCCCCTGGCCGAGGAGCTGGAGTCGACCGGCGAATCCAGATCGGGATCCCGGGGAGCGGAAACTGGGCGGCGGCGGGAGGCGCCGTTGTCTGCTGGCGCGAGAAGGGCCATGGAGCTCCAGGGGCTAGGACCGTCGGCTTGAAAGGTGGAGGATGGAGGGTGCGAGGTGGGGGAGGTGGCGGCGGCGGCGGCAGGGGCGCGCTCGCGGTCGCAGGAGCGGACATGTCGCGCCCTATCCCTTCCGGGTGGTTGTGCGTACCTGTAATCTTCTATATCTAAATAGGAGCACCCCACTAGCATGCAAGGTGTCCACCTCGTAATGTATCCTTGAGCAATCCTAGAATGCCACATGTCATGAAATTGCCACCTAATTATGAAAATCTTCAACCTAATTGCATAAGAAAAAAGCTGCACATTCCGCAAGTTCAGTTCCGTGGTGTTTTCTCTCTTGTCTTAAAATCATGCCACTATGCATTAATTGCCTTTTTTCCGGCAGTGTAACTACAGCTTATTTTTCCATAGTGTAACTGCAGCCCACTATAAACCAATACGGTAGATATTCGTAGTCTTCTCAAAGTATGCCAATTATTTACCAATTTAAGTACACAATGTATTCATGCCTTGGACAACCTTATAGCTTCTATGCTTCACAACCTCGCTCTATGCTCAAGCTAGAGAATGTCAAGGAGAAGTATGGGAGACACACGCCTGGAAAAAAATGCGACAACCAGCTTATTTCTCCCTCTAGTGGTTTTTTTGTGTGCATCTCTCATCGTTTTTTTTTTAAACTCATCTCTGCAATACCCACTGCCTATTTTTTACGGGCCCTCGAGAAACTTTACAGATCGTACGTGTTGGAATATACGTTAATGTGCCTGCTTTATATGATATTTTTGTGTCAGACAACAGGAAGAAATATGGTGCAAATTAGCCCATCATCTATTTGTTACGGGCATTTGGATCTACGTCCTAGAAGGATCTTAGCTCAAGCACCAAATATCTGAGTGCCCTTCATCCCAGTTGTGCAATTTTAGGTGGAGTGGTCTCTTTAGTCTGAACTTGGCTAAGATCTTTGCCAAGATGGTAGCCTTGATTTGAATTAGCAACAGTAAGGTGCTATGCTGCAGTTATATGTACTTTTTTTTGCCTGAACTTGGCTAAGGTCTTTGCCAAGATGGTAGCATTGATCTGAATTAGCATAGATCGTAAGGTGCTCTACTGCCGTTATTCGAGTTGTATGCACCTTTTTCTTAAATCCCATGTCCGCAGCAACGCGCGGGGCACCATCTAGTAGGATATATTACTACTCCGTAGTACGAATTTTGGCAGCTTGTCCCTTTATCGCTAATAGCAAGAAGTGAAGAACAAATTCGATTCTTTCTTTTTCAGCAAACCTAAGATCAAGACCGGAGTAATCTTCTCAATAATATATCACTAGTAGATTCGTTCAGACAACAGAAATTTAAATTCAAATAAGATTGTAGCCGTACGTGAGAGAAAAATTCAGTAAGACACACTTATGCAGAGGCTGGGCTGCCCTTTTCGAAAGAAAAAAAGTAAGACACACTTACCTGGTGAATTTGGCCGGCTGCAGCAGTGCAGGTCGTTGGTGCGGAGAACCTCCTTGGCCGCCTCAGGCGACGAGACCACCACCATCCGCACGCGGCCGAGCTGCACCTGCACCACCGGCCCGTACTTCCTGGCCACCGCCTGGAAGTAGCGGTGCGGCCGGCTGCCGAGCTGCTGGAGGTTGCCCAGCACGGGGAGCTGCTTCGGGGGGCCAGGAGCGTTTCTTGCTCCCTGCTGCCTGCCGCTCCTGAAGAACAACAGGTAGAGCAGAGGAAAGACACAGAGTGATGATATGAGTGTGAGGAGAGACCATGGCCACGGCCAGGCTGGACGCGGGCCGGCTCGGTCCAGCTCGGGGCGAGCCTGGGAAAAGCTCGAGCCAAAATGGCGAGCCCCGAGCCAGCTCGACATGTGAGGCGAGCCTGACCTGGAGGCTCGGCCCGAGCCAGGCGAAAGCTCGGTCCAAAACGAGCGGCTCGCGAGCCTGGCAGTGCCGGGTCACTGACAGGTGGGGCTACTCTTTTCCGGCAACGTCATAGTACGGCGGAGGTAGCAGCAACCATGCGGGGCGGCGGTGGAGCACGAATTCAAGGATGGCGACGACGAGAACGTGCTGGTATGTGCCACGCCGACGAAGTGGGTCAGTGCGTGTGCGGGGAAGTCGGCCGCGGAGATAGAGGAAGAGTGCGGTGAGATTGGGAGAGGCGGCGGCGGCCGTGCCATGGCGTGGCGGCCGTGCCTTGTTCGTGCCATGGCGGTGCTTGCTTGTGGCGGCTATGGGAGGAAGAGTGGAAGACCTAGGAATTTGCCTTCGTGCGTATGTGTTACTGACTCGTTGCCTCTACATGGGCTGATCGGTGGAAACGAACGAGTTGGAAAGGCATAAATGGGCTGCTTGATGTACTCTGCAGCGTGCCAACGAGCTGGACCGAGCCGAACCGGCTCGGCCCGAGGCCTTAACGAGCTGGAAGAAGAGGCTCAGCTCGGTCTTTTTATTCTTCGGGCCGACCCAACTCGGGGCGAGCCAGAAAAGCTCGGCCGAGCCCAAAATCTCGGTCTGGCTGTCCAGCGTGAGCCACGGGTTGGAAGCGTAGGAGCAGACATGGAGTGAGTCTCGGTACGTAGTGACTGGAGTTGATAAGGGACGACGGCTGCTACCGGGGTCCAGGGGGGACTACCCTGGCATGCCGCCATGGCTAGAATGAACAATTTCAGCTGATAGCAACAACTGAGGAGTAAGCGCGATTCGCCACGCCGCTGAATAATTGCGAGGGTCTATCGATCATAGCTGCCATGTTCCATTATTCCAAAATTTTAGTCAAAAGAACTATGGCTTTGTTGGATGCCTGAAATGAATTGGGTCCATCGAAATGGAGGCCGAATTCCAAAACTGAGCTGTATTGGAAATGGTCTGGAACTAAAATTTGCCTGTTTGGGCCGTTTGGCCGACACTAGAAATGCTTTGCTAGAATCTAGTGAACATCCAGATTCCAATTCCTGCTTGGTTGTGCACTATTAATGAATTGATGCTTTTTAAACCTAGAACATGAGAGTACATGAGCGCATAGGTTACTTCATTGCTTGTACTTATCTAGTAGAACATATAATTCATAGAAGAATAACGTTGCAAATAATTTTATACCAATTAAAAATGGAAAAAATGTGTCTCAGTATGAAAACTAGCACTAGTGGAAAACCGGGCACTAGTCCCGGTTCCAGAGGAGCATTCGTCTCGGCTAGGCAGCCGAGACAAACCAAGCGGGACTAAAGCCCCCCACCTTTGGTCTCGGTTTGCTACGAACCGGGACTAGAGGCCCTCCCACGTGGGCACGGCGCAGCGCGCGGGGCTGGGAACCTTTAGTCCCGGTTCGTAACACGAACGGGATGTGTCAGTGTTTTCTTTTTTTTCCATTAATTTTAGGGTTTAGGGTTTTAGTGTGGTGTCGGATGGTTTAGGGTTTGGGGATCGCCTCGATGCGCCAAAAGCGGGTTATGGTATATATAAATTACACACCCCGGCTTTCGATCCCGGTAACACATACAATATATACACATGAAGATCGCGTTGATGACACATACAAATTAAGTTGTACATGAAGATCACGTTTTCCCGGTTCCAGGTACTTAATTATTACATGGAGGTTTCGATTTGCCTTCAGGATCGTAGTACTCTCCTTTGTCCGATATGGCCTCCGCAAGGTAAAATCCCGCCAATTCCTCCGCAATTGCTCTGAAGCGGTGATTCCATGGTAGCTTGTTGCGCTTTTGCGCCAACTGTGAGATCAAAATGAATACATGAGTTTTGTGTATATATATATATCAAATGAATAATAACGTTGTGAATAATGTTTCGTACATCGCGAGATCTTTGCCAATCCAATCTCTCGGAGACTAGGACGTGTATGTACTCGCAAACGAAGTATCCACATAAATTAGTTCCCGGCGGCTGTTCAAGGCAAGACTATGTACAGAATAGAATTCAATCAATAATAATCAAGTATGCATGATAATGGTGTGTGGACATAGGTAGTACTACTTACTTGGTTCAAATGCCATATCAGCTTTGTTGGCCATTCACGGGAATTGTCTTCCTTGATAAACGTTTCCCAAACGCTGCCCGACAAAGAAAATTAACAAATGAGTTATTAATGACTTGATATCAGGAGTACGAAGGAAATAGGCGGTAAGAAATGAGTGTACCTTGCGAGCAGGTCAAAAACCATCTTGTACTCTTTAGGATTTCTTCTTAATGAGTCAAGGGAATGAATATCTCCACTGTGAGGTTTAATGACGAGAAGAATATAGTGGAAGCTGCGCACAGTCATGCATAACTCATCAGTTAAACTTAATTAACATCGGGTGAGCAAATTAGAATGTGTACAGGATAGTAACACTTACTTGTAGTTGAAAGGCCAAAATATAGTGCTTTTGTCGCGGTATCGCTTGAAATACCTTAGCAGATCAGACGGTGTGTCCTTGTTCCATAAGGGATCCACTATGGTGACTTCATTAAGTTTATCCGGGTCAATGAACCCAATGTCATTCCTGTTATCCCTTTTGAGTTCGAGCATCTTCATTCTGCATAATATAGCGCACAAAATATTAAATTGAGGATATTGAACGCGTCGAGGTAAAGACTTAAATTACATAAATAAATCACTTACAGACAGTAGGAACTGAGGATGGATTTGTCGAGGGTCAGGAGATTGTATAACTGAAAAAGTTCGGTAAACACAACGGACACACAGTACCGGTCGCCGTAGTGCTCTTCCGTACATTTCAGCATGAGACTGACAGACCCGTCCTTTGCGGCTTTCTTGTACCAGGTATGCAACACACGCAATTTTGTTGTTAACCTGCGGCCTTCCACCATATTTTCCCCGGGAACGTATTTTCTTGCTTCAGGAGCGGCGGCGTACTCATATGACGAAGCTATTTGGTCTGCAGTACGTTGCGCTTCAGCGGCAAGACGATGTATTTCCGCTTCGTCAAACACCTTGAGCGGGGGGGGGGGGGGGGCAGATTGTGCGGCTTGTTCTCCGAGCTGGGGAACTTGTTTACCTTTTGTCGGCGGCTGCGAGAGCTCCTCCCGCACCTCGTCATATGACTTGTCAATAGAACGCTCATAGTTATCTGGCAGGGCTGGTGGAGGGTCATATAGGTTATCGATGACTCGATTACATGCCTCTGCCGAAAAGCCGGCGGTAAATTTTGGCTCGGGCACTTTCTGGGCCTTCTTGGCGGCGGCAAAAAATGCATCAGTCTGGGCCTTCACGGCGGCGGCGTTTTCCTCCACAGTATTTTGCCAAGGTAACTTGTCAGTTGGCGGCGGAGTTTTGGCCCTTTTAGGTCGCCTCCTCACCGGCGAACCGCCCTTGCGCTTCCTCGGGAGAAGCTTAACGGGCAATTCCTCAGGCGGCGGAGATCGAGATGGACTTTCAGCTTCCTGATCGAGATGCTCCTGTAACCAGTCGGGAGGGTCCCTGTATCCGAGCTGATGAGGTGGACTGCTGCAAGGAGGAGTCGGTGGCTTGCTGCAAGGAGGAGTCGGTGGCCTTGACAAGATAATGTATTTCTTGTTCCACATGGTGAAACCACTCTTGACTTCTCTCAATGTCGTCTCACCGTCACCTCCAGGAATCTCAAGAGCCAATGATTCAAATCCCGGCACAATTTCATCCACCCCGACAACAGCATAGCCAGCGGGAATGTCACCATTATGGTGCCTTGCTTCGCCTTCATTTGGTAGAACATAGCCGACCGCCACCTTCATGGATATGTTAACCACAGGCGCATGTATCTCACATTCTGTCCTCTCCGTGATATCATCCACGGCGTAGCGAGCATCGACATCTATTAGTTGTGTGGAACCCACGCTGCTTCTACGCTGAGATCGAGCATCCATGGCTTGAGGATCTTGTAGCTGCTGCTGAGACGGCCCTGGCTGATGACTAAGTGACTCCATGAGCTGTTCCACCTTTTGTTCCAATGCCGATATCCGGTCTTTTTCCTTCTTCTTCGTTCTTGCACGGCTTCTATAACTGCCAGCGCACTCCGGAAACCCTTGCTTCAAGGTGATACCGCCGAGCAGGCCTCGTATATTCCCCAGTGTTCAGGATTCCCCAGGGCCCGTGACAGCTCGTCGTCCTCTCTATAGGGTTTCCACACACCCTGGCGAACTGCTTTTATTGCGTCTTCAATCTTCGGGACGATTTCTTCTACTACTTTCTTAAATTTTTCCCCTACAGCAATGCGCCCTGTTTCCTCGTTCAAGGATGCACCATGCGCGAACAACCAGAATTTGGACCTATCGGGCCAGTGATTTGTCTGTGGAGTGATCCCTTTAGCAAGCAGTCTGTTTTCACAGGCTAACCACGTAGGAATGGCGGACCTGTAGCCACCTGTCCCCAACCTATGGTGGTATATCTTTTTCTTAGCATTTTCCTTATTTTTCACTGAACGAGCCACAGCTGTAGACGATTGCTTATACGCCTTAAATGCGGGCCAGTAATCTTTTATCTTCACCAGTGTTTCGGAATTTTCACTGAAATCTGGATCTTGGTTTTCATATTTTTTCCATAATGTTTTCTTGAAGGTCCGGAATTGCTCGGCCATCTTGGAGAGAGTCCACTCCTTGAGTTTCGACTTCCTGGTTTCAGAGAGATCAGCCGGGAAGTTAAAATGTGACAAGAGTGTGTCATATATCAAATCTTTTGAAATTTGGTGGACATAGCAGGGGTCATCGTCTGGTGCGCCTGCCGGCTTATGCCATTCTTGTATGGTGATCGGGAGCATGTCCCTAACAATAACTCCAGCTTGATTTATATATTTAGTGCGGTTCTCTCTGGGTTCCACCGGATCGCCGTTCGCAGCAACTTCATAGATCGGTAACCTTGGATCATCGCTAGTCATCCTTTTCGTGCGGCCTCGAGGACCTTGCTTTCTAGAAGATTTGCTCGATCCGGAGGGCTAAAAGAAAAATAATGCGTTAATAAGTGCAATACAAATCAATTATTGCATCTTGTGATCAAAAAATATAGACTTAATATATATACCCCGGCGGCTCTTCTTTCTTCGGACTCATCAAGTCCCTCACCAGAGTCCATCAAAAACTGTGAGGCAAAATCCTCATCATCTTCTCCACCGGCATTGGTTCCACCGGCAGCTTCTCCACCGGCATATTCTCCACCGGCAGCTTCTCTATCGCGATGCTCATATATCTCTTGCATAACTATGTCTTCATTCTCCTCGTCTCGCACATAGTTGAGATCCATAGCTCAATGTCCCTGCAATCAATAAAATTTGCATCTTATTCACAATTAGTAGTAGTATTAATTTGCATCTATAAGAAAAGCTATAAAGTTAACAATTGTGCTAACACTAACAATCTTATTCACAATTAGTACTAATTTGAATCTATAAATTTGCATGTATAAATTTGCATTTATAAAATTCCATCTATAAATTTGCATCCCAAAATTGCTACACAAAAATTGCAAAATTAAGTCTCTAACACATTGTTAAATTTGCTAACACATTGTTAAATTTGCAAACAATTGTTAAAAATTGCTAACACATTGTTAAAAATTGCAAAAATACAAAAATTGCTAACACATTGTTAAATTTGCTAAATTTTGCTAATTTTTCTAACACATTATAAGTCTCTAACACATTGGTCTAACACTAGATATATAATAACCTAAATATGAAAAAAAAGAAAAAAAAGAACTAACCTCGGGCAGGGGAGGCGATGTGGCTCGGGCTGGGAGGGCGACGCGGCGGCGACGGCCAGGGAAGGGCGACGCGGCGGCGACGGCCAGGGCAGCGCGGCGTAGCGGCCGGAGTGGCGCGACGTCGTGGGGCTCGAGGAGAGGAGGCGCGCGATGGCGGAGACGCCTCGGGGCGGTGCACGCGCGCGGCAGCGCTGCAGCAGACGCGCGGTGGAGGGGGCGCGGCGGCTGCCTGAGCAGGGGAGCACCTCGGGGCGGCGCGCCGGCTGCCGGAGCAGGGGGAGCACCTCGGGGCGGCGGCGCGGCAAATCGAAGGGGGCGACCGCGGCGGGGCACGGGGCAGCACCACGGAGGCGGAGAAGGCGACCGCGGCGGGGCGGGGCAGCACGGGAGCAGCACCACGGCGGCGGGGCGCGGCGGAGCAGCGCTTCGCCGTCGGGGGCGTCGGCGGCGTTGGGGGAGGGTTCTTCGTCGATTTGGGGGGAGAATGCGAAAAATTTCGGCCGCAACCACCCAAAACCGCGCGGAATCGACCTTTAGTCGCGGTTGGAGCCACCAACCGAGACTAAAGACCCTTTAGTCGCGGTTGTAGCCACCAACCGCGACTAAAGGTCTCCCTGGGCCGCCAAAAATTTGGGCGCGAAGCCCATCGGACCTTTAGTCCCGGTTGGTGTTACCAACCGCGACTAGATGGGCTTTTTTATTGTTTTTTCCTTGTTTCTTTTTCTTTTTCTGTTTTGAATGGTTTTGTTTCTGTTTTGATTTACTTTTTTTTAATTTTTTTTTCTAGTTCATTAATTTTCTTATATACTTTGATTTAAAGGTGCCAAACAGATTTTTAAAATTATTACACATCACTAACTTTCATTATTACACAATTACACAAAATAAAACATTATTACACATCACTGACAGTTACATTACTACACCGTAATATTAGGGGGGACGACGGGAAGAGCCAGCCCCGTTCGCGCTGCCTGGTTCGCGCGCGCACGTTTGCGGCGGAAGGCACTAGCCATGGAGGATGAGTCTTTTAGTGCCCAAGCCAGCTCGGAATCCTCCTTCGCCTTGAGCTGGCAGGCAGTCTGGCTCGCTGGACACGGTCATCGTGGACGGACTGCAAGGAGGCTTCAATGGCCTCCTGCATCTGCGGCCCGCCGACCTCTTCCCCATGGTCGCTCCAGTCGAAGTCGTCGTCGTCCTCCTCCTCGTTGGGACGGGCGGCGGCTGGTGGAGGTGCGGCGGGCAAGTCGCCGTATGCGGCAGCGGATCCCCATGCCACCCCTGCGGGTACGCATCCTCTTCGGGTCAGGGACGTCGGACCACGCGTGCTCGTACGCCCTCCGCACCTCCTCCGGCACCGGAGCAGGAGGCCGGTAGAATGGCATTCCTCTCCACGCCGGGCTCGTGGGCATACGGCGGGATAGGCTCCCGCGGTAGCGCCCAAGCGCGCTCTGCCGAGCACGCTCGACCTGGTCCAGAAGGCGCTGATCAGGCGGGCGTGGCGGATCCATCTCGTGGATACGATGTGGCTTAGGGTTTACCCCGTCGGCGACAATACTATACATATATATAGATCTCAAGGGCACAGCGATGGGGGATCGTGACTAAAGAAGCACACGGATCGTGTGTTTCGTTAAAGCGCTTGTGAGCCGTTGGATCAGGGGTGTGTTTCTTTAAAACGCTTGTGACCCGTTGGATCAGGGGTGTGTTTCTTTAAGACCCGGTTGATAACACCAACCGGGACTGAAGAAGCACACGGATCGTGTGTTTCTTTAAAGCGCTTGTGAGCCGTTGGATCAGGGGTGTGTTTCTTTAAAACGCTTGTGAGCCGTTAGATCAGGGTTTTTTTTTCGTGAGTGACATGACCCTATATATAGCCCCCTCCCGGACATGTTCGACACTCAGTGTCTACTCCTAGTAATCAAAGCATTCGGATTCCCGTCATACAGCCCTACGGTGCATTTGATATGCAGGCACTCACGAGCCACCGTAGGGCTGTATGACGGGGAAACCTTGTGTTTTGTTTCAACTTTCAGAACACAGTTACATAAAAGGTTTAATACATTATTACACATCACCAACAACATCCCTATGTAGTGTTCACTTGTTCTTCATGTGTGCCCCTTTCTTCTGAACGCGCCGTAACCATGGACAATCTTCTTCAAGTAACTTGATGGTTGGGTCAGTGTTCACTTTGAAGGGCGGAATTTCGTGGAACTTATCGTAATCTTCTGACATGTCTGTCTTGTCCTCCACTCCCACGATGTTTCTTTTACCTGAAAGAACTATGTGACGCTTTGGCTCATCGTATGATGTATTCGCTTGCTTATCTTTCCTTTTTTTTGGGTAGGGTAGACATGTCCTTCACATAGAAAACCTGAGCCACTTCACTAGCTAGAACGAATGGTTCGTTCTCGTACCCAAGATTATTGAGATCCACTGTAGTCATTCCGTACTGTGGGTCTACCTCTACCCCGCCGTCAAGGTTGAACCATTTACACTTGAACAAAGGAACCTTAAAAGAAGGTCCATAGTCAAGTTCCCATATCTCCTCTATGATACCATAGTATGTTACCTTTTCCCCATTGCAGTCTTTTGCATCAAAGCGGACACCACTGTTTTGGTTCGTGCTCTTTTTATCTTGGTCGGCCGTGTAAAATGTATTTCCATTTATCTCGTACCCTTTAAAAGTCAATAGAGTCGAAGATGGTGGCTTGGCCAATAAGTATAGCTATTCTCCAACATTGGTGTCATTAATCAGACGTCTTCGTAACCAACCGCCGAAAGTCTTCATGTGTACTTCATCAATACAATCTTTCGCGTATTGGGAGTGTAAATAATTCTTGTGTTCCTGAATATACGGATCTGCCAAGCTGGAATTAAGTAGAACTGTGTAGTGTGCTCGAGTGAAAGAATTCACGTCTTGACATAGTGTCACTTTCCTTCCTAGAGTGCCTTTTCCACGCAGTCTCCCCTCATGGCGCGACTGAGGAACACCAATCGCCTTTAGATCAGGAATAAAATCAACACAAAACTCAATGACCTCCTCTGTTCCATAGCCCTTGGAGATGCTTCCTTCTGGCCTAGCACGGTTATGAACATATTTCTTTAAGACTCCCATGAACCTCTCAAAGGGGAACATGTTGTGAAGAAACACAGGACCGAGAACCATAATCTCTTCGACTAGGTGAACTAAGAGGTGCGTCATAATATTAAAGAAGGTTGGTGGGAACACCAACTCGAAACTGACAAGACATTGGACCACATCCTTCTCTAAACCTTTTAGAGTTAGTGGATCGATAACCTTCTGAGAAATTGCATTCAGGAATGCACATAGCTTCACAATGGGTACTCGAACATTTTCCGGTAGAAGCCCCCTCAATGCAACCGGAAGTAATTGTGTCATAATCACGTGGCAGTCATGAGACTTTAGGTTTTGGAATTTTTGCTCTGCCATGTTTATTATTCCCTTTATATCGACGAGAAGCCAGATGGAACCTTCATGCTGCGAAGACATTCAAAAAATATTTTCTTCTCTTCTTTCGTAAGAGCGTAGCTCGCAGGACCTTGATGATTCTCCGGAGGGCAGAGTGCGCTAGGACCTTGATGATCACGTCGATTGCAGAGTGAACCTCTAGCTTGATCCAGTAGGGCAGCTCTCAGAATATAGATTTCTTCTTCCACATGGGTACATGGTTATTAGCGTCATTCGGAACAGATAGTGCGCCAGGACCCTTCCCAAAGATTACTTTTAAATCCTTGACCATATCATGTATAACAGAACCATCAGGGCGGGTAGGCTTCGTCCGATTATCTGCCTCCATTTGAAATGTTTGCCTTTCTTTCTTGCGTGATGTCTGGGTAGAAGAAATCGACGATGCCCCATGTACACATTCTTGTTACCTAAATGTATACTTTCAGTATCATCTAAACAGTGCGTGCATGCATTGTATCCCTTGTTTGACTGTCCTGAAATGTTACTAAGGGCAGGCCAATCATTGATGGTTACAAACAACAGCGCTCGTAGGTCAAATTTTGTTTCTTTGTACTCATCCCACACACGCACACCTTCATCACGCCACAACTGTAAAAGTTCTTCAACCAATGGCCTCAGGTACACATCAATGTCATTGCCAGGTTGCTTCGGGCCTTGGATGAGCACTGGCATCATAATGAACTTCCGCTTCATGCACAGCCAAGGAGGAAGGTTATAGATACATAGAGTCACAGGCCAAGTGCTATGACTGGAGCTCTGCTCTCCAAAAGGATGAAAGCCATCTGTACTTAGACCAAATCTTAAGTTCCTAGCGTCATCTGCAAACGTCTTGAACTCCCTGTCGATTTTTCTCCACTGCGACCCATCAGCGGGGTGTCTCATCATCCGGTCTTTCTTACGGTCTTCTTTGTGCCATCGTAACAACTTTGCATGCTCTTTGTTTTGGAACAAACGTTTCAACCGTGGTATTATAGGAGCATACCACATCACCTTGGCAGAAATCCTCTTCCTTGGACAATCATGCTCGCCCTCAACATCACCAGGGTCATCTCGCCAAATCTTATACCGCAATGCACCGCATACAGGACAAGCATTCAAATTTTGTACTGGCCGCGTAGAGGATGCAGTCATTAATGCATGCATGTATCTTCTGCACCTCTAATCTAGAGGGCAGACAACCTTCTTTGCTTCATACGTACTGGAGGGCAATTCGTTGTCCCTTGGAAGCATCTTCTTAAATATTTTCAGCAAATTTTCAAATGCCTTGTCAGTAGTACCACTCTCTGCCTTCCATTGTAGCAATTCCAGTGTGCTACCAGCTTTTTCTGGTCATTTTCGCAAGTTGGGTACAACAATTTGGTGTGATCAGCTAACATGCGCTCCAACTTCAACCTCTCGTTTTCACTTCCACAGTCCATTTGTGCATCACGAATGGCCCGACGAAGATCATCGTCAGGCTCATCAACGATGGGATCTTCTTCAACATCGTCTTCCCCCATTGAAGTACCACCGTGTTCATCGAACATAGGATAGTTGTCATTATCCTCTTCTTCTTCATTGTCTTCCGTTATAACCCATGTTTCTCCGTGCTTGGTCCAACAATAATAACCAGACATGAAACCATTCCGCAACAGGTGGCCGTGAATAACTAATGAGCAAGAGTGATCCTTCATATTCTTACAAAGACTGCATGGACAACATATAAAACCATTCTTCCGCTTGTTTATCTCAGCCACACGGAGAAAATCATGCATGCCATCAATGAAATCGGGTAAACGTCGGTCACCGTACATCCATTGCCGTCTCATCTGCATATATATACAAGTTCATCAAGCAAAGTAGAGTAGCGACCAATACATAGTTATCAAACACCAAATTAATTAATACAAGTTCATCAAGCAAAGTAGAGTAGCGACCGCGACCAAATGTAATACATAGTTCTCACGAAACATACATCAATTGAAACTAACATACAACTATCTAAAGAATTTAAATCCAACAACAAATGCGATCAGAATCGCAACCAAGGTAACTATTGAACCAACAGCATAATGATACCAAGCCTCTTGACTAATGACATATTTTCTAATCTTTTTAAGCTTCAAGCGCATCGCATCCATCTTCATCTCATGAGCAGCGACGACGACCCCGTGATCATCATCGATGTCGGCAATCTTCAAGTCCAATACCATCTTCTCTTCTAGGCATTGGAGACGAAGATCTTCACTTATCTTCAATTTTGCTTTCAAATCGTCGTTTTCTTTTTTAAAAACTCGACAATAGGGTCGGTTGGAATTTCCGGTTCAACTACCTCCTAAATAAAAATATATCTATGTCAAGTTGGTCGGCATGATTGTTATAAACACGAAACGAAATAAATAGTTATAAAAATATACCACATCCGAATCATAGACCGGACGAGGTCCGACGGGGACGGATATCAAAACCATGACACTATACACATAAAAAAACATAAGGAAATTATACAAGAAATGACTATGCATTTAAATCATACAAGTAATTTAAAATAAAAGATTAAAAAAGAGACTCACCGAGATGACGGGACGGCGCGGGCTATCGACGGCGGAGAGGACGGGGACGGGCCGACACTAAAACCCACAAATCATAATTTAGTTTGAGCTCAAATTGCATATAGAAAAAATAAATCTCTAACTTAGACATTTCATCAAACACCTAGCTAGCACTAAAAATACTCAATGAGCTAAATGAGCTAAACAAGCAACGAAACGAGCGCCGGAAGAAATAGTTTGCAGTGCTCACCCTTGGATAGATGCAGCGCCGTCAATCTTAGCAAATGGTGGAAACAAATGGGCAAGAAATCGAGGTCGGGTGAAGGAAAAATGGAGATGAAACTCGAGCTCAAAGTGGCCATGGCCGGCTCGGGGTGGAAGATGATATAGGGGAACCTTTAGTCCCGGTTCATGCCACCAACCGGGACTAAAGGTCCATCCGAGGCGGGCCAGCGCCTCAGGATGTGTCAGAACCTTTAGTCCCGGTTCGTGGCACCAACCGGGACTAAAGCTTCTATCATTTTTTGAAAATCAACTTTTGTTTGAATTCCTATCTTTAAAACCGTAAATCGTAATTCGACAAATAATATGTATAAATGGATCAGAAAAATGATAGGAATCTAAATATTGTGTCTGTATCATCTTTTGCATAAATATTAAATGATTATGTTATAATATTTATTAATTCATTTTTTGTTATTCGTAGATAATCATATTATTTTTTAAGTCCAAACCTATTTATGTAAATATTTATGATTAAGTACTAATAGAAAGTAATAACAATTGCGCTGACACTAACAATGGTTTCCCGGTTACCCGGCTTCCCGGCTTCACGGCTTCACGTTTTCCCGGCTTCCCGGTTTCACGTTTTCACGTCTTCCCGGCTTCCCGGTTTCACCTTTTCCCGTTTCCCGTTTCCGGTTTCACGTTTTCACGTTTTCCCGGCTTCCAGGTTTCACGTTTTCACGTTTTCCGGTTTTCCGGTTTCACGTTTTCCCCGGCTTCCCGGTATCCGTATCCTTATACGGTAAATCGAATTTCGGAAAGTAATATTTATGAATCGATCGGAAAATGATATGAATCCAAATATTTCGATCATTAATTTTTAGGTTAACCGGATACATGAGAGAAGACACAACGTACGGCACACACACATCTCGCTATATTGATCTACTCATCAACGACATTAAGACGATCGCCATTGGTATTATAGCCACGTAGACTATCCCACTTCCGCGCAATCTCGAAGCCGAGGCGAGCGTCAAGAGCGGCATACTCGACTTGCTCGTAGCTCAATGGCACGTTGCCCCATCCGCGAATCCGGAGGTCTTCTTCGTCGTCGTCGTTCTTATCCTTCTTCTTCTTCTTGTTCTTCTTCTCCAGTTTTGTCCCAATGATAGCATTGGAGAGAGCAACAAGACTCGGAGTAGTATTGCCGGTTGGGTTCCGCCTATCCCTCTAGAGGTCGACCGCGGACGGAATTTCAATTTCGTAGCAGCGCATCATCCGCATGTCATTGCGGATAGCCACGCCGTAAAACTTGATGGTCTTGTCACCTAAGAAATCCACGAGGAGCTGCGGCTTCCGATCAGCCCAGCAGATCTGGAAGACAAGTGTCTCGGTCGCCACCGAGAGTTGAAGGACGGCGGCGCGCTGCTGTTTCTCGGGTGGAAGATTGTTCTGTGGACCCGGGAGAGCGTCGGTGAACTCGCAGTCGAGTCCAACGCACTTGATCGGTGCGGCGTTGAGATAGAATTTCTTCACGTCGCGGATCCACCTCTCCACGCGTGATGCACGGAGGGTGACCCATACCTTGAAGCGCATACCCTCCTTGTTGAAGTAGTACAACCGAGACCAAGGCCGAGGCCATGGAACGCACGCGACTCGCTCCATTGGAATAGAAGAGAGGGTTCGAGAGAGAGTGTTTTTGCGAGATTAGAGAAAGATGATTGTGTGCTTAAGGCCAAGATTTGTCTTGCTTTATATAGGGCAGAGAGGGGAGGCCGGCGGGCAGGGGAGGCCGACGGGCAGGGAATTGGCCGGAGTTAAGACGGCGGCTGATCATCTTCCAAAGGCAAATTAAAACGGCGGCTGTGTTGATCAAACTTCCAAAGCAACGACAGCGCGCGGGAGGCAAAACGTTTGAAACCTAGTCCCGGTTCGTGCCACGAACCGGGACTAAAGGTTCTTGCACGGGCCCCTGCCGCTTCGGCTGCATGTGGCCGACCTTTAGTCCCGGTACGTGGCTGGAACCGGGACTAAAGGTCCCTCACCAACCGGGACGGGGCTGGGGGCGTCGCGTGGCGCTGAAACTGGGCGTAGCGTGGACCTTTAGTCCCCGTTCGTAATAATTTGGAGACTAAAGGTCCGAACTTATTGCCCTTTTTCCACTAGTGTAGCAGGACGTTGTAGTCATGCGGGGGTGTTAGTTTTGAAGTTTGATGGCGTGTCCGGAAACATGTTGCTCTAGTCTGATTATTTCAACGACAATGGTTTTGCTTCGGGCAAACTAGTTGGAGGTACGTAAGGTTGTTGATCAGCGATGGAGCCGCGTCGAACTCGGGTGAATAGATAATATGTATTCCGTCTCTTTGGTGGTCGCTTTGATGGTGTCGAAGGAGGGGGGTAGGCGCTGGTTTTTTGTATAGTTTAATCCTAACTTTTTAGTTATGTAAGGTCAATGTGTGTGCGTCTTGTAACTTGATCTTTATTTATAACTTGACTACCAGATAATATCTGCATTTTCTAACATAAATCTGTAATGCTAACTAGCTCTTCTTACAATTTCCAGGTACATATTGTCTAATCTTGGCTTCCTTCAGGTGACTCTTCAGAAGTTGAAGTCAAATTGCTATGTGACAGTTGAAGCCTCTTCCTACAAGCAACCTACCATTGAGAGCGCAAAAACATGGGGTTCGATCAGAACTTTCTACAATATATTCTCTGAGATCAAGCTGTAGCTAGCAGCACACTCACCCCCACCCCCACCATTTCTTGCTCTTTTCATGTGGGCTTACTTGTGTTGTGCCCCCAGCAAGCGGCCTTTCCGCTCTTATGGTTGTAACTGTGTGTGGACTTGCTTGGCATGTTGCTTTATTTATAAAGCGGGGCGAAATCCTGTTTCGAGCTAGCAGCACACGACAACGCCGAAAATACCGAGATCCGCATTGACAAAGGAAAGAAAAGAAATAAAAGTACAAAAATAAGAGAAGTAAAATAGAAACAGAAAATTTCTTTAAAAAAAAAGCAGTTTGTGAGTGCCATGTTAGTGGTAGTTAGCAAACACTAAGTCTGTTATCCTTGCCAAATGCCGCTAACTTGATTTTCAGCAATCTCTTCCGGTTACGGCAGCAAGTGACATGAGACACACTTTTATTCTTGAGTGATGTGGTGTTGGTGAGTGTTGAACCCAACGATTGTACCTCCTTTGCCGGAGGTCGCCTTTTATCGAGTGTGGCTGCTAATACACTCGATTCTTGTTATGTTGTTGAGTGCCTCGTTTTACCGAGTGTTTTTTTTTTTTGGCATTCGGCCGATAATAATTGTTGTCGGGGTCTGCTAAATTCCACTTGGCTAATATCCTAACACTCAGCAACTAGGCCGATTCTGATAGTGTAAGTACGCCAAAACCTTGACAAAAGGAAATCGTTGCCACACTAGAAAATACTTTTCTTTCTAAATCATCATTTGTATTTTTCTTAACAACCATTCATTTATAAAGTACTCCGCCGTACCAAAATAATTCTCACAGATTTGCCCGACGTTTCTATGCATAAAACATGTCTAAATATATCCACTTTTGGGCAAGTTATTTTGGGACGGAGGAAGTAGCAAACTACTCGCCCGACTAAACTATCTTCCTAGCTTACATATCTTCTCCAACAGTTCAATTAAAGCCAGGGGAGAGGTTGCTTTGAGCTCGGCATACCCTGGGCTGGCCATTACATTGTTCCTTTGCATTCTACTCAAAGAGGAAATAAACTGAACACAAGCATCATTTAGCCTCCCGCAACTATGTTGCTCAGCCAAAACCAGTGTAGTCACCACGGTCTTCAAATCAATGTTGTTACAAAGAATGCCTTCACACATTATCTTGAGCCTTTCCATGGCATACCGATCTGCAGCTACGAGCAAATGCTGATAATCTCTGTGTAGTTATGGCGGTCAAGTTCATCCATTAGGGGCAGCGAATCAGTATATATATAATGGAGCAGCGCCTCAAAGACAGCGGGTTGCATCTCACTTATGGTAATACGACTCATATCATTTTCTGTCGTCCCACCATACAGCTCCGTTTTGAAGACCGGGGAGCGCATCGCAAGCACCATCTTGTGGGCAGGAAACGCCTCTCCTTGTACCTCGAAAACCACATCGGTGTTCTCTTTCTCCTGCAGCAGCTTGCCGAGATACTCAATGATGTCGGAAGGCGGCAGATGGGCAAGGGATTTCACATTATCGAAAAGAGTGATAAATGCGACGCATTCAATGGTGAGGCGATCGTCGCGAAGGTAAGGCGACTTCTCCAGCTCGCTCCTTTCCTTGAACTCGCGAACGCCGTCGCACTTGTAACGACTGCTAGGGCCGAATTCCATTGTGTGCGTTGTCATCGTATATGGCGGTGCGGATCCAGTGACATCCACCAGACTGAGCTGAAAGGATGCCCTCACCCTGGTGTCGGCATCCTTGCTCTCTAGATGGACGAACACCGACACGTAGTCCTTGGTATGCTTGTTGACTCCTCTAGGGAAGAAAGTAATCAGCCAATCGTAACCGCCGACGTCGAACACGGAAGATAGTACGCAGTAGTCTCCGGGTCCATGGTGATCCCGGTGCCCGCTGTACCCTGAGATCTCGAACACGTGTGAGCCAAGCACCGTCTGTGCGCCGGCCTGCGCCGTCGTTGGGGTCATGCCGGAGCTCTGCGCCGTCAGCGCGACACCGGGCCTGGACGTCTTGCCTCCCATCACCGATTCCCTTGTATTCCTCGGACGGGCAAGGGTGATGTCGAGGCTGCGACTTGTCTTGCTCGGGCCGGAGCGGACTCCCTAAGGTTTGCTTGGAGAAGTTGCGATCGCGATCGAGGGCGTTTTTACGCAGGCAACGGCGCCGCCGGACTGGAGTTGGACCAGTACACAAACTCTGAGTGCCCTACCTCCCGATAATTTGATCGGAACTCTCAGGCTTTTTTTTGGAAAGTCTCAGTTGTTGTGCCTAGCCCAACAAAAGTAAATAGACGAACTCGGCTCAGTCCGTTCTCCATCACCTATCTAGGCCTGCTAATCAGCCCAACAAGCAACAACCTCGTTATCCATTATGAAAAAACAAACTTGAGAGAGACAAAGAAAACGAGAGCCGGCACAAGATGTTCCAACATCGACCAAAGTTTTCATTCCTGGTGGTCGTCAGCAAGGGACTTGTTGCAGGGTTCAGTATTGAAAATATTTAACAATTTGGTCATTCTTACTAGCTGTGCAATTTGGCAAGAGAGGAACGGACGCGTTTTTACAAATTAATTAACGACTACAAAACAATTCAGCAGATTCTTAATCAAATTAAATTAGACACGAGACAGTGGGCATTGGCCAGCAGGGGTCGTCTGCTCCTTTCTTCAGGGTGATTTCGTTGGGGTTACGTGGAGTGGTCATCTATGTCATGAGCTAGGCTAGTTTGAGCTTGGTCGTTCTAGCTGTATTTTCTTTTCTTTGTTCAGGCTAGGGCCTGGGAAGCGAAACTTCAACAGACGATAGGACATTTAGTGAAGCAAGTCCTATAAGATACTAAGATTTTGCTTTGGTACCAATAACGTTGACTTGAGTGAATCATCATGAAGTTATGTGCTGTATCAGACAGTGTTAATTAACAGGTGCAACGCCTTGTTGGAGTACAGGTGCCGGTGCTGTGGAAATCCTAGAACTTACAGTAATGTTTCGTTATCTTGCAACCCATAGTTTTTTTTAGATAAAGGGTTTTATTACTTAATGATTAAGCATTACACCCGGCCTCTTGCAACCCACAGTTACTCTCGTTAAGACTTTCATTTGTGCCAGCGAATTAACCATGCATGTATTCTATGTAGCTGCCGGGTACATAAAATGTGTTAGGTTATTTCCATGGAACACCCCTTATTGTCCCTGCTCCTGCAGGATTTCAGGTACTGTGTTTCTGCACAACACCATTCGTACAGTAAGCTCCATTATTCGAACATTTATGCATACAAATTCTCTGATTTTTTCTACGTGATTTGAAGTTTCTGATTTTACCAGGCTCTAAAATCAACTTATATACGACTGATATGAATCAATTATTCTCGCAAAAAAGTAGTTCAAATGGGAATCAAAAGAATAAAAAATAGTACACTTATGCTAGTGTCGAAATGGTAAGTACTCAGGCTGGTACATTGACAAAAGGGAATCAATATGCACAACAAATCTATTTCTCTCCGAAAAACATGAGATATGTTTTGAACAAAACTAGACATAAACAAAGAAGCAAGCTATTTATATGGGACTAAACTACCAATGTGTAGCGAAGACTTTGATCTGCCAAGCCTTGTGTTCTTCCATAGTTCATCTAAAACCAAAGGACAGTTTGCTTTGAGCTCAGCATACTCTTGGCTTGCCATTACTTCATTTATTTGCATTTTATCCAAAGAGGCAATAAACTGAACGCATTCATCATTTAGCCTGACGCAACGATGTTGATCAGCCAAAGCTAGTGTAGCCACCACGGTGTTCACATCAATGTTCTCACAAAGGATGTTTTCACATAGAATCTTCAGCCTCTCCATTGCATACCGATCGGCCACGACAAGCAAATGCCCAGTAGTGTCGATGTAGTCTTTGCGGCCAAGATCATCCATGGCGGGCAGGGAATCAGTGTAGATAAAATAAAGCAGGGCCTCAAAGACAACGGGTTGAATGTCACCGATGATGATCCGATTCATGTCTTTTTCTCTCATCGCGTCATATAGCTTAGCACTACAGGAATGGCGAGCTATGCCGACGGCCGGACTCTATGCCGACGGCTTTTTGTCGGGGCCGTCGGCATAGGCTCCGACGAGGAATGTCCATCGACGCGGCCGTCGGCACAGGTTTAGCCGTCGGCACAGGGTCTATGCCGACGGCAAAGCCGTAGGCATAGGTTCAAAAGGCTATGCCGACGGCAAAGCCGTAGGCATAGCTATGTTTTTTTTTTCTGTTTTCGTTAAATATGAAATAATTCATATCTTTAAATCTATAAATCAAAATTTAACAAATAAAATGTCTAAATTGATTAGAAAAATGAGAGGAATCCAAATATGACATCCATATCATCTTTTTCATCATGCATATGACTTTTTGCAACAAATTATGTCACGGTCTATTTCGACCATTTTTAAAAAAAATAAAAGAATGTGAAAAAATACCCAAAAAAATAAATCATTTGGCATGGACTCCTTATATGTGTACTAGTTGCTAGGGAAAATGATAAACTTGAGTTTTGAAAAAAATTCCACAAAACTTCTTCACAAAAAGATCAATCATCTATAAACATGTATAAGTTTCGAGTCAAATGACCTAGATATGATCATCTATGTATCATAGTTTGTGATAATGTGACCATATTTGACACATAGGTTTGTCTTGTTATGACAAACAATGTTGCAGAACTAAGTTTTTTCAAATTATGTTTATAAATATCATTTTTCATTTCTTAATTGTAAAAAATGATATTTTTTGTGAAGCAAGTACAACAAATATGGTGCAAACTGGCACCCATCCAATTTCCACACAAAGTAGATCATATTTGATGGACAATCCAGAAATATTATGAATTTTCTCGGTTTCTAACTAATTTCGCCTACTTAAATGACTTTATGTATATTTTCCGAAAATAATTCAATTTTGAACTACAAGTATGTGATAGTTTACTCTGAAAATTTTATAAAAATCATTTTAAGAAACAACAATAGTGGTTATATCACAGAACCATCGATGGTTTTAAAAAATGCGACCCCTTTAGATGCATACGCACGATGGTCATTTTGACCTTTTTTGAAAAAAATAAAAGAAAGTGAAAAAATACTTAAAAAAACAAATCATTTGGCATGGAGTCATTATATGTGTACTAGTTGCTAGAGAAAATGATAAAATTGAGTTTTGACAAAATTTCCACAAAACTTCTTCACAAAAAGGTCAATCATCTATAAACACGTATAAGTTTCGAGTCAAATGACCTAGATATGATCATCCCCGTGCCATAGTTTGTGATAATGTGCCCATATTTGACACATAGGTGTGTATTGGTATGACAAACATTTTGCCAAAAATAATTTTAAAAATAATTTTATAAACATCATTTTTCATTTTTTAAGTGTAAAATTAACTTTTTTTTATTAAGAAAATACCAAAAATATGTTACAAAAAGTCATATGCATGATGAAAAAGATGTTATGGATGTCATATTTGGATTTCTCTCATTTTTCTGATCGATTTAGATATTTTATTTATTAAATTTTGATTTACGGATTTGAAGATATGAAATATTGCATATTAAATGTAAAAAGGAGAAAATAAAGTAAAATAAACTTTATTGTTATTTATTCAAATATTATTATTACATAATCATTGTTATTTATTCAAATAAATTTTCAAAATTTAGACAATAAAAGTGTAACATCATGACACAGGGGTTAATATGTTCGATGGAATAATAACATCAGTAAGTTCTAACATCTCATTTGGAAGCTAATTTAGAATGAACTCAAAAGTTAAGCGTGTTTGGGCTGGAGCAATCTGAGGATGGGTGACCGAACGAGAAGTTTGACCGAGATAAGTACTTTGACCTGAGATTAAGTGTCTAATATGTAATTAGAAATTGTGTGTGGATAAGTTGGAAATTTCAAAATTAAAAAAACATAATTAGAAATTTAAAAAAAAT
This sequence comes from Poa pratensis, assembly GCA_947311845.1. Taxonomy (NCBI): domain Eukaryota; kingdom Viridiplantae; phylum Streptophyta; class Magnoliopsida; order Poales; family Poaceae; genus Poa; species Poa pratensis. Next base: position 54,867,129 of record CAMZMU010000107.1, read on the forward strand.
AAAAAATATATTTTTTTTTAAAATAAAAAACTGAGAAAAATAATTTTGAAAACATATGCCGACGGCTCTGTGCCGACGGCAAAGCCGTCGGCACAGGTCTAGCCGGCTATGCCTACGGGCACCTATGCCGACGGACCTATGCCGACGGTAAAAAGACCTGTGCCGACGGCCTTTAAAGGCCGTCGGCATAGGTGGCCATTCCTGTAGTGTAGCTTTGAAGACTGGTGAACGCATCGCGAGCACCGTTTTGTGCGCAGGAAAGGCCACTCCTTCAACCTCAAAAATCACGTCGGTGTCCTCTTTCCCGTGCAACAGCTTCTTGAGATGCTCTATGATGTCAGACGGCGGCACCTCGGGTAACGGTTTCACATCCTTGACAATGGAGATAGCGCACTCGATCGTGAGGCGGTCGTCGTGAAGGCGACCCCTCCAGCTTGCTCCTTTTCATGAAATCATGATGGCCGCAACACACGGTAGTGCCGGAACCGAACTCGTGTGTCCCTGTGACGGTATACGGCAGCACCGATCCGGTGACATCGACGAGACTGAACTGAAAGGATGCTCTCACCCTGATGTCCGTGTTCTTGCTGTTCAAATAGAGGTAGGCCGATACGTACTCCTTGCCTAGGACTCCGCAGGAAACAGCCCAATTTGCCAGTCGTAGCCGCCAACGGCGAACACGGCGGATCGTATGATGTCGCCCTCTCTGAATCGCTCCCGGTGCAAGCTGTACCCTGAGATCTGGAGCGCGTGAGAGCCACGCACCGTGTTCGCGACCACGTGGGTGCCCAACGGCGTCTTCAGGATCAGGTCGTCGTCAATACAGCAGTTCTCGGCCGTCAGCGTGACGCGGGGCCTGGATGTCCTGCCTCCCATCGCCGCTTCGCTTGACTTGCTAGGATGCCCGGATACGGTGATACGGATACGGATACGGCGATACCGCGATACGGCGATTTTTCGAAAACACTGATACGGGGATACATTTACATATGTATAACGAAAAATAATAATATATAAAAATTACTAATTTCTAATTCTTGCACCAAAATAAGAAATATTATTAGGGTATATAGGAAGAATTTACCAAGAAGTGAGAAGGGATCATGGGATCGAGGAGCTAGTTCATCATTTGCGCTAGACTCTACATTTGGAGGAATCACACGAAGTGAGATGGGATCATGGGAAACTAACCTGCAGTCCGGCGGAAGGCGGCGGCGGAGGCTTCCCGGCGACTGGTTCTCTTCTCCGGTGCGGCGGCGCAGGCTGCCGGAGATTGCTGTGTGGCGGCGGCGGCGACCAGGTCACGAGTACAGGAGGTGAAGAGACGAGTCGTTGCCGCTTTGGTCGCTTTATACGTGAGGATTAGGGTATTTTCGTATCTGAAACGTATCTTGATGTATCTGAAACGTATCCGATTTATTTAATTGATTTTTTTAAACGGAAAATCGCCTGATACGGCCGGGATACGTATCCGCGTATCCACGCGTATCCAAACCAGGATACGCTGGTTTTCTGCCGTATCCGTGCAACGTAGTTGACTTGTCTTGCTCTGACCGCTTATGTTTCGTTCCTAGGGTTCGTTCGGGAGAAGACGGAGAAGCGGGAGAGACGATGCAGCGACTTTTGTAGGAAGGAAACGGGGTTCGATCCGGACTCGGACATCTCACAGACTCGGAGTGCAATTCCTCCAGGTGCGACTGGAAATTTGATCGGAATTTCAGTTGTTTTGCCTAGCGCCCTAGCCCAACACAAAATAAATAAACCAGAATTCTAGTTTTTTTTTTTTTGAGACTTAACCAGAATTCTAGTGATTTCGACCAGACTCGGCAAAGGCCGTTCTCCATCACCTATTATAGGCCCATTAATACATCAGCCAGAGATTTGCATAGTCATTTGGTCTCATAATAAAACTATAAAAGACTTAGAGTCAGACTCGTCACTCGTGTATTCCAAATTTGTACTTAACCCACTTATCCTTAAGTGCATTCGTTCATTTACTCGAGTGAAGCAGGTTGTGATACCGAGAGCAGTCACAAACGTACAGTAATGTTTTCTGATGCTGCTCTGGTCATGCATTGTACCTGCTTCAGGCTTGCAAGTCTCATAATAGAACGTACAGTAATGTTTCGTTATCAAGCAACTATGTTGATCGTGTTAGTGTGCTATTGATTTAACCATATTTAATCTGTGTAGCTACGGGGTACATGAAATTTGTTTGGTTATTTTCCGTGGAACACCCATTCCTGTCCGTGTTGTCTCCTTCAGAAATTCAGGTAATACACTGGTTTCTGCACACATCATTAGATATTTTGGTTCCTCAGAATAACATCTTCACGGATGGGTGCAACGCACATGAATCTCGAATATTTTCTCTGAGATGGATTTTTTTTTTGAGCACATCTGAGATGGAATATATATTTGTGTGTTATTACTTATTAGGGATGCAGCAAAGGGGTCGGCGCCGGCGGAAGGAACTGACGTGTCTAGTGTTGCCCAAATGCTTGGATCGACCCGGCCGACGAAAGGCTTAGCACTTGGGCTACAAAACTCAAAAGTCTAAACGCCACTTCCATTTGGGCCCATCTACCACCCAACTTTATGTGTAAACAAACATCTTATTTTTCTCGAGTTCCGTAGAGCACGTTGGTCTTATCAGCTAATCACCTGCTACTCAGGGTGCAAGCGGTAATGGACCGACCACGGCGCCGCTAATTTCGGCCCACTTACGTACGAACGCGAGCTTCCACGGAGCAGGGGAAAAAACAAACGGCGTATGCGTCCGTCCCGCGGATGCCGTAGCGCGCCGCATCCACGCGAGTATTTCGTTTGGAAAAGCACGTTCGTTGGTGCGCGTGCGCGTGGCACTTAATTAATTACTCCGGCCCTGCAGGAAAATACTCCAAGGATCGATCCACCCAACCTATAGAGCCGTACGTGCACGTACTAGTTTCTTCCGTTTCTTCTATTTAGATCCATCGAGTCGATGGTCAACAAAAAAACGTAGGTTCAGTACAGAATAAGATCCTTCTGCCTAGGCTCCGCGCTAATGCTGTGCTGTATCTTGTCCTCGGTCGACGTCGCTCGACGCGCCCGCTCGACATTCTAGGATACATCCGACATATCCGGCGGCCGCGCGCGAGATTTGCGCGGGGCGACGTAGCTGTGACCGGCCCCGCGAGCGGTGCCACCGTAAGCAGCACCTCGCCTTCCTGCGTAGGGTATACCTGGGCATTTTTCGTGCCGGGCCTAGAAAAGCCCGATGTAGAAAAACTCAGGCCCGAGCCCGGCCCGGCCATCGGCGATGAACGTAGATTGGTGGGAGAGGCGGGAACAAGGAGCGCGAGGGGTATACCTGGGCATTTCTCGGGCCGGGCCTAGAAAAGCCCGATGTAGAAAAACTCAGGCCCGAGCCCGGCCCGATGTGCAAGCTCGGCCTGGCCCGGAACGAGATTTTCGGGCCGGGTCGCGTCGGGCCGTCCGGGCCGGGCTGCCCATGGCCAGGTATAGCGAGGGGAGACAAATGGCGGGAGAATGAAAATGGCGGGAGAGAGGGGAAAGTGATAGCGAGCGAAAGCGTCCGTGCCGCTGATGTGTCGGGCCCGTCCGTCAGGTTTTGACGAGGCGCGCGTTGTCGCGGTTGCCGGCGCGCCTGGTTGCGTCCCTAGAAGCGGGGTTGCCGGACGTTCTATTGGGACGTGCCGACAACTTTTTTCGTATTGCCCGAGCCGGTGCAGGGTTTTTTGGTGCCGGCGCGCCCAAAACGTTTATTGGGAGCGGAGTTGGGCGCGCCCGGTGAAGATGCTCTAAAAAGGTGCATTCGCTGTGTGATGTAATTATCCAAAATTAAGGTGAGGTTTTGGCAATTTTTTGATATACATTCAATTGATTAATTAGCTTACTTAATATAGTATTTCTTATTCTCACTTTGTCATCGTGCAAAAGGTTTGGTACGTGAACTGCGTGCTAGCTATGTGCGACCAGCTAGCTTAGCTGTGTGCTAATCAGCTAACTGCAAATCGACCAGCGAGCTAGCTCGCGAGCGATCGTATGCGGCGCGCGTGGCACCGCAAACAAACGCGGCCCATACGCGGCCCTACGCGGCATACCGTATTTGCATAGCGGCGTAAGCGGCGTGCACGCGGCCTCCCGCAGGTGGTCCCGCTTGCACCCTGACCTGCTACAACAAACAACATTTCACCTGCTTGCGTTTGTATCCCCAACTAAAAGGCATTAGGTTCGGACAGTTTAAGGGAGGAAAACTGAACATTAGGTACGACCCGTACGGTGCGATCGACCGATCGAGAAAACATGACAGTTCGATCACCCTGGCCGGTTGGCCCAGCATGCCCCTCAGCGTCCAATCAAACAAACACATAAACATCGACGATGCAGGAAGCTTAACTAACCTGGCACGCCGTACGGTATGGCAGCATGTGGGGCGTACGGTCCACGGATTAAGAAGCTGACCTAACACCCTATTTAACATCATGATCTAATCCCGACAGACTTGTGCCTTTTTGATGCTCCGGGGAAACTTCGTATCTATCTACCGGATTGGACAGCGACAACACTTTTGGTGTCGTTCTCCCTGTTTGAAGCATCGTTTCGGAGAATGCTATGGTTGGATGGTCTGAAGCCGGAGCGGTGTTGCATTTACTACATCAAACGCGGTGAGTCTCGGCGCAGCGCACGATGCAAAGGTAGCATTGGACAGATGATATTGGACGCGCGCGGGACGGTGGCGTTGTCTGCCATAGTGGTGGCGTCGAAAACAGGTCTGCCGACGTCATTGTGTTTATCTCTCCTGAAGATGGGTTGGCGGAAGACGGCGGCAGCGACTTCTGAGTGTGCGTGCACTGAGAATCTGCTGGACAGTTTGTGATCTTGACTCGCTATTGGCCTGCTTGGTGGAAGCCGCCGGTTTTGATGATGTGCGTTGGCGTGTGAGTCCACTGCACTTGGCTCCGATTGGTCCTTTCCATTCATCATGCTTTTATTTGTAGCGAGTTATCGTACGGATGGTGGCTTCCGGCTGATTAATGTATTTCCTTGTATGGCTTATTTTCTCTGATCTTTATTTTCTGTGATTTCGGCAGCACGTTGGTGTTATCACCTTCCTCAAAAAAGGTAACATCACGTTTGGCTTATCGGCTGGAGCCGTCACCCACTACACCAAACAACATTTTCACCTGCGTCTGATTCCCCAACCAAAACGATTAGGCACGGACAGTGTATTAAGAAGAAGAAAACCTGAGAACTTGCCTGTGGCAAGATGGTTAGGTGGGTGGTTGTACCCCCAGCCCACCAGAGTTCAAACCCCAGGTTTGACGCTGGTGTTTCTCATTTAAGGCGGAATATTCTTCAGTGGGAGGCGACGTTCCCGTCGACAGCGAGGCGCCCGTGGTGACTTCGTCAATCTCAAGACTCGACCCGCCGGCTCAGTCTCTCGGAGGTGCTCATAGGGGTAGGGTGTGCGTGCGTGCGTTCATAGGGGTGAGTGTGTGCGCGTGTATATGAGCGCTTGCGTTGTACTGTGTTTCGCAAAAAAAAAAAAAGAAGAAGAAAACCTAAGCACTAGGTACGGTACGACCGATCTAGAAAACATGACAGTTCGATGGTCGTCCTGGCCGGTTGGCCCGACGTATGTACCACTCGGGACAACACATCCATGACGTAGGAAGCGTACCTAACCTTTGTACAGTACGGAAGCAGGTGCAAGTAATACGGCCCACGGATTGATTAAGAAGCTGACCTAACACCCTTTTTAACATCATCGAGATCAGATCAGATCCAGACAGACGAGCAAGAAACCATGCCACTATATAGGAAAAAGTCCATTTTAAACCCTGAACTCGTAGAGGTCGGACGATTTGAACCCTGAACTTCAAATCCCGGTCGTTTGAACCCTAAACTCTGCAATCCCGGTCTAAATCGAACCCTGGAGGTGTTTGGCACACCGGGAAATACAAAATCCCGGCCGGGAATAATCATTGACTCACTGACGAGACGGCCCCACATGTCATATTTATCTCTATCCCCAATCCATCACCAAAGTCGATTATGGCGTCGTCGCCGGAGGGGGCGAAGGTGCTGGACGCGTACAAGCAGGCGCTCGCGACCGCGGCCTCGGTGACCGCGTACGCCATGCTTGCGTGTGGCATGGCGCGGGAGCTGCTCCCCGACGAGCTGCGCGCCGTGGTATCCTGGGGCACGGCGTTCGTCCGCTCCCGGCTCGCCGCCCCCAAGAAGGAGCGCCGCACCATCGTAATCCGGCGGCGCTAGGTCGGCAGCGGAGCCTCTACTGGTCGCTGCCCAGGGACCTGTGCGACCGCTACCCGCAGTGCGGCGCCTACGGCGTCTGCGACGCGAGCGCCTCGCCGATGTGCAGCTGCGCGCCGGGTTCACGCTGGCCTCGCCACGGGAGTGGGCGCTGAGGGGCGGCTCCGCAGGGTGCGCGCGCAGGACGCGGCTCAACTGCGCGGCATGAAGCTGCCGGACGCGACGGCCGACGCCACGGCGCGGCCACGGCGCAGGCGACGGCCACGACCACGGCGCGGCCACGGGGCAGGCCACGGCGCAGGCGACGGCCACGGCGCGGTCGTCAGCCTCGACCACGGCGTGGCCACGGCGCGGTCGTCAGCCTCGACCACGGCGCGGCCACGGCGCAGGCGACGGCCACGGCGCGGTCGCCGGCCACGGGCGCGGCCGCGGACGCCGACCACGGGCATGGGCGGGGCCACTCCGAGTTCTTCCGCGGTGCCGAGGTCCTCGTCGCGGGCACACACAGCTGCAGGAGGCAGAGGCGCTGCCTCCCAGCTCGATCCCCTCGCCGTGGCTGGTCTTCCTCCACGCCGCTGTCGGAGATAAAGTCAACGCCGAGTTTTTTTTTAAATTTAGATGTATATGACATGTGGGCCATCTTAGTTAGTGACAGTAGAAAATTATTCAGTTTAATTTTATTTTTTCTCTGTGGGGGAAAACACCTCCAGGGTTCTCTTTAGACCGGGATTGCAGAGTTTAGGGTTCAAACGACCGGGATTTGAAGTTCAGGGTTCAAATCGCCCGACCTCTACGAGTTCAGGGTTTAAAATGGACTTTTTCCCACTATATATTCGCGGCTCGCACGCAACTTGGCCGGTGTCCCGATCTGCCACAGCCTTTGCGTTGCGATCGTACAGTCCGGGGACACGTCAGCCAAGCGTCGCATGCATGCTCTTGTCCCGGTCGCCCTCGTTTCTCTCCAAGGACATGAAACGGGAGCCGTGCGAGGATATAGGGTACAATCTCGTGTACGGAAGGTACGGCGCCAGCTGCGTGAGTTTAGGTATAGTTCGACAGCGTGGTTCAGGAGTGATGTGCCGTACGTTTGTCTGAAACAAGTGTTGCGCCCACAGTTTGATGACGAAACCTTGAAAAAGTATGTACGCTCATGAGCTATCTACTCCCTCTGTTCCATATTACTCCCTCCGTTCCAATTATTTGACTTTAGTTTGTTCAAATACCAATGTATCTATACTTGTTTAGTGTCTAGATACATCTGTATTTGGACAAATCCAAGTCAACTAATTTGGAACGGAGGGAGTAGATGACTTCCATGTGTACAAAAGTGGATGTACCTAGACTTGTAACATGTCTAGATACATCCACTTTTGTACAAATTGAAGTCATTTAATTTGGAACGGAGGGAGTATATGCCAATTTGGTTGCCCCCCTCGACTCATCAGACAAATAACGCTTCTACCAGACGAAAATGCCCACTTTTTTATTTTTTGCAAAAAAGGAAGTCCCAACGATTTTAGGATGTTCAAACATTTTCTTTTTTCTGAAACACATGTATCTCTAAGTACATGTTTCGGCGTGTAGATTCACTTTTTTGATCGTATATATATAGTCTATAATAAAATATCTAAACCATTAAATAGTTGTGAACAAAGAGAGTAATATCTAGCCACACGTTTTAGAACATAGATCTGCCGCTGTTGTCATCCACGCCATATATAATCGAACCCTCTGGCTCACTCAATTGAATGCCAGTCATGTGTGCTAACTTCATCGATCGTAAAGGTTTGCGCCATGTGTAGACTACAGTATAGCACTGTACTTAGCCTGGACGAGGCCGGAACTTGCCGCCCCGTTTTCCCGGCGATCGGTTCGCCCGGTGGACCCGGCCGGCGACTAGCGCAGCTGAGTGAATTTTGACAAAAATAACCCTTTTTTGAAACTTCAACCAAAAATAACCCTTTTTCTGAAAAAATTCTGAAAATAACCCTTTTGTGTGGCTCCCGCACCGGGGGCGCCACACATACATGTGTGGCGCCCCAGCCGGGGGCGCCACACCCTTACGTGCAACGCCCCAAGCTGGGGCGCCACACGTGAACAGGTGTGGCGCCCCCGGCTGGGGAGTTGCACATGTATGTGTGGCGCCCCCGGTGCGGGAGCCACACAAAAGGGTTATTTTCAGAATTTTTTCGGAAAAAGGGTTATTTTTTGTTGAAGTTTCAAAAAAGGGTTATTTTTGTCAAAATTCACCGCAGCTGACCGGGCGTCACAAGGATCGAGAGCGACTGGTACCGTACGCCGTGGAGCCCACCATTCCGTGGTTACGGAACCGTACAAGGGCCGGTACGGAAGGGGAGACAGCCCTCACGTGCCGTCGCCATCTCCGGTCCCATTCCGGCGACGTGAACCGCCCACAAGTGGTGCGCGCCGGCCTGCCCGTCCTCCTCACCGAGGCGAAGAGAACGCACTTGAGTTCTTTACTTCGCGTGGGTCCCTCCTGTGGACGTGTCGACCGGCAGCTCGCCTGGCCGCGCTGCCGATCCTGATTCCCATATCCCACTCAGCTCGAGTGCTCACCCAGTCCCACTCTCTCTCTCCCCTCGCACGGCATGTACTTCTCCGTACGCCTCCCCCTTCCGTCTCAACTCCACGCGGGCCCCCGTGGACCCATGGCCCACCTGTCCGCGTCAGTGACGCAAACGCCTGCGCACGCACGCGAGCGCGTCCGTCTTATATAGCGACGTCTGCGCCCATTCACTCGGAGCGAACTCGCCTGCCTGCGCATCTCAACCTCCTCCTCCAATACTCCAGTCCAGCGTGCGTGCGTGAGCAGACGATGAAGAAAGGGGGCTTGCTGGGCTGCGTCTCCACGGGCGCCTGCAGGGTGACTCCCGGATCCGTCGCCTGCCCCTCCCCGCCCTCCTCGTCCTCGTCCCCGACCTCGCCTGGGGGGAAGGTGCCGGCGGGCCACGTGCCGGTGGAGGTGGGCGCCGAGGGGGAGGAGACGGAGCGCTTCCTGGTCCCCGCCGAGCTCCTCGGCCGCCCGCCCATCGCCGAGCTGCTCCGCAGGGCCGCGCAGGAGTACGGCTACGCGCGCCGCGGCCCGCTCCGCATCCCCTGCCCCGCCGCCGCCTTCCGACGCCTCCTCTCCGCGCTCGCGGGCAGAGAAGACTGCAGGGCGCTCGCGCTGCCCTACTACGCCGTCGTCGTCTGAAGTTCTGATCGATGGTGGTGCAGTGCGTCCATCTTCGGAATCATCGATGAGATCCATCCATCGTCTCGTAGCGGATGGAGCTTAATTTTTACTTGGCGCGTGTCTGTCGACTGTCGTAGTGAATTGAAGGGCTGTGTATGCATGTACACTTGCTTGTGATTGAGGACCCGATCGAGAGGCTTCTAGCTAGATTTCAGTTCGTTCTTTGCTTCTTCTTTTGTGTTGCTTTTCTCCTCTGCTCTCCTTTTTTCTTAATAATGATATGTATGTAAATTTGTACGTACATCCGGATCTATGAGATGCTCATGAACTCTGTGTCTGGAGTGTAGAGTAGCCAGTGCACATCTACTCGACTTCTCCCTCGTGTTCTTTCGGTACGAGACTCTTTATTTTCAACAGTTAACTGATTATTAGTTCACTCTTTTTTTTCTCTGAAACAAGGCAAGCTATGCGAGTAGTAATTTTGATTTACTCCTTAGACTAGTCACAATGGGAGTAACTTAGCTAATAATATCACACATCTCAAAACCATTTTACTTATGTGGCATGTAGTTAATGAGAAGAGAAATGTTTTGAGTAACTTAGCTAGTTACCGTAACATCACACTTTATTTTTTTTGAGGACAAGATCACGCTTTATTCGACTGATACTAATATACTCCTTAGATAGTTTGGTCATGTTGGTAGTTGCTAGCATTTATTCTGACATACAGCTAGATCAGCTGCAGTCCAGACGATATCTATGGCACAAACAGGTGCATCGTTTATCTGTGGAGTATGCCAACTCTAGCTCTAGGGGGTATGGTCTCAACCTCGAAAGATGTATGTGTGGTGACTGTGTTTGTAACCAAATCCCAAAGAAAAACCGCATTTTCAAAGCAGCCTTTCTTTTCTGATGATGTTTGGTTTCCCCTACCGAGATATTTTCTGTTTCACTTGGTCAGCAGCTGCTGCTATGTTGATCCAAGTCTCAAGTCTCAACTGCTCCCCAGTGACAACGGAAAGAGAGAGAATTGTTTATTGGACACACCATTTTTCCAGTCAGATGTAGAAATGAACACCTCTGCTTTTTCCTCGTACCAGAAAATTCGATGCTCACCTAGCTAAATCGAAGGCCTTCATCAAAAGGAAAAGGCAGCAGCGATTTTATATGAAGCACGTAGCTGATCTGGACGCGGGAAATTCCAAAAGTGTGCGGGCGAATAACCAAATAATGGAGGAGCGGGCGAGTGGAGGACATAAACAAACAGTCAAGCATTCATTAACGGTTGGAGTGGAATGGATGGAACCGCAGGGGCAGGGATCAGCTGGTGCAGTCTAGGATCATCAGTAAACAAACAGTCTTAAGCGTACGATCGAACAATAAACGAGAGCAGAGGGCACATCCGCACATCCCCATCCCTAGTGGATACAATTAGGCCTGATGAATCACCTCCTCCTCATCAGCCATCATCGAAGAGTGAGATTGGCACATGCATAAAAGCTAGTAGGGCACTTCTGCTGCTGCTAACACAACGGTTTACATGTAGGTTAACCAAGCGATTGTTCGTTTTGGCAAGTGGCGAATTTTTCTGCCTGTTCCCCGAATAGGTGTATCCATTTAGTCCCCTACCAAAAACAAAGTGTTTATATTACTCGATGGTGTGCAATTGTGAATCCTGTGCTGCTCGGTGTCGATCAGGGCTTTCTCTCTCTGAAAGCGAGCTACTATAATCAGGGCATGGTTCTATTACTCGGGTGCGTACGTGCGCTGGTTTTCCTCGTCTATCTGCAAAATCATTGGTTCATGTCTCCCAGTGTGATGCACACAAGACACAGCAATGATAAGATACTAGCACACACACGCACACGAGATAATTAATCAAATGCCGTCAGGTCCTGTGCCGCTTCCGGGCCCCAAGGCATTGTTCAAGCTTTGGCATTTGCCCCTTGGTGTAGCGAACTGGACAAAGCAGTAGCTTCGAGGCTGAGTGGACTGGAGAGGGACGTGTCAACCAGAGACGAAGCTGGTCGGGTGTTTGTTCGATCGGTAGCAATACGTATTGCTTCCGTCGACCGCCCTCGGACGAACCGAAGAAATCGAGTCCGATATTGCAGTGATATGACGAGAGCATCTCCACCACCGCGGGCCTCTAAATGTGTGTCCGGCATCTTTCAATTGGGCCTCCTTTGGGGTGACGGACATGTGTCCGCGCAACATTTGGAGGCCGCCCACAGCGGCACTCCTCAAAGGCCCACCCCTCAAACGGCTCAAAATTTGAGCAAACTGTCAAACACCTTGCGGGCGCACGAACCGCCGCCGGTTCGTGTGGGCGTGCAACCGCTGCCGCTTGGTAGCAATATGCCGCGGGCCGCACGTCGATCTCATTCTATTCGTTTGTACGACATGGCCGAGTGGGGTAAGCTGGAGATGTGGCATGGCGCCACCAGCGAGGAGTCCGGCGGCGAAGGCGAAGCACCGGTGTCGTCTTCCTCGAGCGGCAATGGCTCGGATTCTGTTTCTTCCCCCGAGCCATCGCCGTCAGAAGTCGAGCAACTCGATCTCTTCTACGGGCTCGACGACACCCCTTCGCCGCGTTCTTCGTCGAACGGGGAGACCCCCGCAGAGGAGGACGATGACGAGCAGGAGGAGGAGGACGATGACGAGCAGGAGGAGGAGGACAACGACGACTGATACGTCTCCAACGTATCTATAATTTCTGATGTTCCATGCTTATATTATACCAATTGCTACATGTTTTATATACACTTTATATCATTTTTATGCATTTTCTGGGACTAACCTATTAACAAGATGACACAGTGCCAGTTCCCTGTTTTCTGCTGTTTTTGGTTTCAGAAAGTTACTTCTGCGAATATTCTCGGAATTGCACGAAACAAAAGGCCACGTCCCTATTTTTCCAACACGTACACGAAATCCGAAGGAGAGACGAAGAGGAGCCAGGAGGCGGCCAAACCACCTGGCGACGCGGCCCCACCTCCTGCCGCGCCGCCATATGGTGTGGCCCCCTCCGGACTCCACCGACGCCGCCCCTTCGCCTATATATTGGCTCAGACGCGAAAACCCTAGAATAATAAGCCAATTTCCACGAAGAGTTCCGCAGCGCCGCCGCCATCGACGACAAGTTTCGGGGGACAGAATCTCTGTTCCGGCACGCCGCCGGGACGGGGAATTGCCCCCGGAGTCATCTCCATCGACACCACCGCCATCTTCATCGCCGCTGCTGACTCCCATGATGAGGAGGGAGTAGTTCTCCCCCGAGGCTGAGGGCTCTACCGGTAGCTATGTGGTTCATCTCTCTCTCCCATGGTGTGATCTTTATGTGATCGTGTATATTGCTAGTATCGCTGAATACATTAATAATGTTTATGCTACTCAAGTGATTTTGTCTAGTTTCTGGAGTCATTGTGACAACACGGTATCAAGGTGACAGTGTGGGTACTTGTGTGACTCTATGAATAATTTAGACATTTATCATGGCTTATTCTTGGGAATTGTGGTGTTTGTTTACTCAGACTTTGAGGTGTGCTCTTGCAGCCCTACGCATAGTACTCTTGCTTCATCAAGAAGGAGAATAATCCCGAGTAGTATTTACTTGTGTTCAGTTGTGCTAATCTAGTTGAATATGTAGATGTTACTCTTTATCTATTATGCACTCTAGAGGTTACTTTAATATGAACTCCGGTACTCTCCACGGTGTAAAGGTGACAGTGTGTGCACCGTGTGTGATTCCTTTATGACGTTGTGGCGCTTGTTTACTCCGGCTTGAGGTGTGCTTTTGTAGCCCTACACAATGAATGGTGTTTGTTATCCAACAAGAGAGTGTTTAAGAGTAGCTTTTACTTATTCAGTTATGAGATCATTGTTGAGAGTGTCCACTAGTGAAAGTATGATCCCTAGGCCTTGTTTCTAAGCATTGAAACACCGTTTACATCAAGTTCTGCTACATGTTTGCTTGCTGCCATCTTTATTTCAGATTGCAGTTACTACTTATAATCATCCATATTACTTGTATTTCACTATCTCTTCGCCGAACTAGTGCACCTATACATCTGACAAGTGTATTGGGTGTGTTGGGGACACAAGAGACTTCTTGTATCTTAATTGCAGGGTTGCTTGAGAGGATATCTTTGACCTCTACCTCCCTGAGTTCGATAAACCTTGGGTGATTCACTTAAGGGAAACTTGCTGCTGTTCTACAAACCTCTGCTCTTGGAGGCCCAACACTGTCTACAAGAATAGAAGCACACGTAGACATCAAGCTATTTTCTGGCGCCGTTGCCGGGGAGGTAAGGTAAAAGGTATTCACATCCTCTGGCTACAAAGCTATTTTCTAGTATTGTTGCTAGTGTGTGAGTGCTCGAAGTTATTTCCTTTAGATTCTGCAATTATATCTTTTTGTTTCTTGTTTTTATTTTCACTAGTTAGGCTTAATGGAAAACAACAAAAAAATTAGAGATCTTTATGAACTTTATATTGAATTAGGACATGATGCTTTTGAGAGAAAATTAAAAAACCTATGGAGGCTTGTTTGCATGATGGTAGCAATGGTATTACTATAAATTCTTTGAACACCATTATTGCTAATGCTATGGAAAAGTCTAAGCTTGGGGAAGCTGGTTGTGATGAATATGATATTTTTAGTCCCCCAAGCTTTAAGGAGGAAATTTGCTTTGATGATACTTTGCCTCCAATATATGATGATTATAATCATTGTGATATTTTCAGTCCACCTACTATTGAGGATATAGTTTATGTTGATTATGATATGCCTCCTATATATGATGTTTACAATGATGAATATGATATTTTCAGTCCATCTACTATTGAGGATAAAATTCATTATGATTATTCTATGCCTCCAATTTATGATGATTACAATGATGGATGTGATACTTTTACTCCCACTATTACTAATGAAACTGTTTATGCTTATATGGAGAGTAATGATACTTTTATGCATGTGGATCATGATAAGAATGCTCTATGTGATAGCTATATTGTTGAGTTTATTAATGATGCTACTGATAATTATTTTGAGAGAGGAAAATATGGTTATAGAAATCTTCATGTTATTAAATATCCTCTCTTTTTGTTGAAATTTTTGAAGTTGCACTTGTTTTGTCTGTCTATGCTAGTAGCTTCATGCATCAATAATTTGTTTTCTTACAAGGCTCCTATGCATAGGAAGAGTGTTAGATTTAAACATGTTTTATATATGCTTCTTGATGCTCTTCTATATTCAACCTATACATATGAGAGCATCATCAAATTATCATGCCTAGCTAAAAGGCTTTAAAGAAAAGCGCTTATGGGAGACAACCCATTGTTTTATTTTTTGCAATTTTCTTTTTTGAGTCAAGGTGCTTGTTACTTCTGTAGCAACTCCTTTGTATCTTTATTTTATTGCATTGTTGTGCCAAGTAAAGTCTTTTATTGAAAGTTGATGCAAGATTTGGATTTCTGCGCAGAAACAGATTTTTAGCTGTCACGAATTTGAGCTTTTCTCCCTGGAGAAAAATCGAAAAATTCTGAAAAAATCACGCATCTTCCTCAGATATGTACGCAACTTTCATTAAACTGGACCTGTTCCATCTGAGCAACTTAAGTGCCTCGAAAAAATTCGTCTTCACGACTGTTCTGTTTTTGACAGATTTTGTTTTGCATTCGCTCTTTTACGATGTTTTGTGGATTTCTTTGCTCCACAAAGCATTGGTGGCTGTAGCTAATGTCCAGAAGCTTTGGGAATGATTGTATCATTACAGAATATGAGAATTTTTATTATGCACTAACCCTCTAATGAGAACTGTTTCGAGTTTGGTGTGAAGGAAGTTTTCAAGGATCAAGCGAGAAGGGTGATATTATGTGATCAAGAAGAGTGAAAAGCCTAAGCTTGGGGATGCCCCCGTGGTTCATCCCACCATATTCAAGAAGACTCAAGCGTCTAAGCTTGGGGATGCCCAAGGCATCCCCTTCTTCATCAACAACTTATCAGGTCATCTCTAGTGAAACTATATTTTAATTCTTTCACATCTTATGCGCTTTACTTGGAGCGTCTGTGTGCTTTTATTTTTGTTTTTGTTTGAATAAATTCGGATCCTAGCAATCCTTGTGTGGGAGAGAGACACGCTCCGCTTTTTCATGTGAATACTCATGTTCTTCACTTATATTTGTTGAGTATTCTTAACTAGCTACTGCAGTGCTTTTAGCTCCTGTTTTTCATGCATCTCTTCGAGCTGTTAGCACTTGTTTATAAATACTCTCTTGCTGCATTATATTATCATTTGGAGAGTTTATGTTTAAATAAATTGATTGGTGTTTGTTTGGAAGAAAGAAAATGCTACATGTAGTAGTTGGTATTGGAAAAGACATATGCATTCTTGTAGATCATTGTCTTGTTTCGATTTGATACTTTGCAATTGTTTTGAGCTCTCAAGTAGATCATGTTTAAGCTCTTGCATCATGTAGTTAAAGCCTAGTAGTGGAGAACTACCGTAGAGCTTGTTGAGACTTGGGATGCATATTTGTTCTCTCTAAGGTCTAGATATTTTCTGGTAAAATGTTTGAGCAACAAGGAAGACAGTGTAGAGTCTTATAATACTTGCAATATGTTTTTATGTGATTCTTGCTGTACCGGTTTATACTTGTGTTTGCTTCAAACAACCTTGCTAGCCTAAACTCTGTACTGAGAGGGAATGCTTCTCGTGCATCCAAACTTGAGCCAAAACCCATGCCATTTGTGTCCACCATACCTACCTACTATGTGGTATTTCCTGCCATTCCAAGTAAATACTTCATGTGCTACCTTTAAACTATTCAAAACTTTATTACTCCTTATTTGTGTCAATGTTTTATAGCTCATGAGGAAGTATGTGGTGTTTTATCTTTCAATCTTGTCATTTACTTCTGACAGACTTTCACCAATGGACTAGTGGCATATACATCCGCTTATCCAATAATTTGCAAAAAGAGCTGGCAACGGGGTGCCCAGCCCCAATTAATTACAACTTTCATTAATAATTCTCTTCACATGTTTTGCCCTGATTTATCAGTAAGCAACTTAATTTGCAAATAGACACTCCTCCATGGTATGTGAATGTTGGAAGGCACCCGAGGATTCGGTTAGCCATGGCTTGTGTAAGCAAAAGGTTGGGAGGAGTGTCAACTATAAAGAAACTAAAATACATGTGTAAACAAAAGAGAAGAGGGATGATCTACCTTGCTGGTAGAGATAACGTCCTTCATGGGAGCCGCTCTTGAAAGTCTGGTTGACAAGGGGGTTAGAGTGCCCACTACCATTCGTTGACAACAACAAACACCTCTCAAATACTTATTTTGTGCTCTCTATATGCTTTCGAAAACTTAAAAAGCTCTAGCACATGATTTAATCCCTGCTTCCCTCTGCGAAGGGCCTATCTTTTACTTTATGTTGAGTCAGTTTACCTACTCCTTTCTATCTTAGAAGCAAACACTGTGTCAACTTTGTGTGCATTGATTCTTACATGTTTACTTATTGCACTTGTTATATTGCTTTATGTTGACAACTATCCATGAGATATACATGTTACAAGTTGAAAGCAATTGCTGAAACTTAATCATCCTTTGTGTTGCTTCAATGCCTTTTACTTTGAATCTATTGCTTTATGAGTTACCTCTTATGCAAAACTTTTTGATGCTTGTCTTGAAAGTACTATTCATGAAAAGTTTTTGCTTATATGATTCATTGTTTACTCTTTATCTACTGTTAGCAAACTATAGACCATTGCTTTGAGTCACTTCATTCATGACATGAGCCTTGCAATATATTGATCAAGATTGTGTGAAAGCATGTCTCCTCAGAAATTATTTGTTGTTATCGTTTTACCTACTCGAGGACGAGTAGAACTAAGCTTGGGGATGCTTGATACGTCTCCAACGTATCATAATTTCTGATGTTCCATGCTTATATTATACCAATTGCTACATGTTTTATATACACTTCATATCACTTTTATGCATTTTCTGGGACTAACCTATTAACAAGATGCCACAGTGCCAGTTCCCTGTTTTCTGCTGTTTTTGGTTTCAGAAAAGTACTTCTGCGAATATTCTCGGAATTGCACGAAACAAAAGGCCACGTCCCTATTTTTCCAACACGTACACGAAGTCCGAAGGAGAGACGAAGAGGAGCCAGGAGGCGGCCAAACCACCTGGCGGCGCGGCCCCCCTGCCGCGCCGCCTATGGTGTGGCCCCTCGGGCTCCACCGACGCCCCCTTCGCCTATATATTGCCTCAGACGCGAAAACCCTAAAAAAAGCCAATTTCCACGAAGAGTTCCGCAGCGCCGCCGCCATCGACGACAAGTTTCGGGGGACAGAATCTCTGTTCCGGCACGCCGCCGGGACGGGGAATTGCCCCCGGAGTCATCTCCATCGACACCACCGCCATCTTCATCGCCGCTGCTGACTCCCATGATGAGGAGGGAGTAGTTCTCCCCCGAGGCTGAGGGCTCTACCGGTAGCTATGTGGTTCATCTCTCTCTCCATGGTGTGATCTTTATGTGATCATGTGTATTGCTAGTATCGCTGAATACATTAATAATGTTTATGCTACTCAAGTGATTTTGTCTAGTTTCTGGAGTCATTGTGACAACACGGTATCAAGGTGACAGTGTGGGTACTTGTGTGACTCTATGAATAATTTAGACATTTATCATGGCTTATTCTTGGGAATTGTGGTGTTTGTTTACTCAGACTTTGAGGTGTGCTTTGCAGCCCTACACATAGTACTCTTGCTTCATCAAGAAGGAGAATAATCCCGAGTAGTATTTACTTGTGTTCAGTTGTGCTAATCTAGTTGAATATGTAGATGTTACTCTTTATCTATTATGCACTCTAGAGGTTACTTTAATATGAACTCCGGTACTCTCCACGGTGTAAAGGTGACAGTGTGTGCACCGTGTGTGATTCCTTTATGACGTTGTGGCGCTTGTTTACTCCGGCTTGAGGTGTGCTTTTGTAGCCCTACACAATGAATGGTGTTTGTTATCCAACAAGAGAGTGTTTAAGAGTAGCTTTTACTTATTCAGTTATGAGATCATTGTTGAGAGTGTCCACTAGTGAAAGTATGATCCCTAGGCCTTGTTTCTAAGCATTGAAACACCGTTTACATCAAGTTCTGCTACATGTTTGCTTGCTGCCATCTTTATTTCAGATTGCAGTTACTACTTATAATCATCCATATTACTTGTATTTCACTATCTCTTCGCCGAACTAGTGCACCTATACATCTGACAAGTGTATTGGGTGTGTTGGGGACACAAGAGACTTCTTGTATCTTAATTGCAGGGTTGCTTGAGAGGATATCTTTGACCTCTACCTCCCTGAGTTCGATAAACCTTGGGTGATTCACTTAAGGGAAACTTGCTGCTGTTCTACAAACCTCTGCTCTTGGAGGCCCAACACTGTCTACAAGAATAGAAGCACACGTAGACATCAGGCCCCAATACCGTCGCTCCCAACGACGGGAACGAGGCAGCCCCCGCATCTCCGTACGAGGTGTTGAACCCGTATGGAACCCCCTCCGAGGAGGAGGCAGCCGGCGGGGAGGAGAGCGAGGTCGCGCCCGCCGCCAAGGACGCGGCCGTCGATGCCAAGGACGAGGACGGCTACGACGGCGACGTCGAGAAGCCGAAGGCCCCCAAGCGTCCTCGCCAAGACGGCGATCACGCGGAAGCTTCGGCCTCCAAGAAGATGAAGAAGAAGGATGCGTAGACCCTATACTAGGCGGAGAGAAGTACGCCACATGTATATGTTATTTTCATTTATTCAAACTTTATTCAAACAAGATTTAACAAACTTACAATTTCGAATTTAAACGAGATTTAACAAACTAAACCTAGACTAGGCGGAGAGAAGGGGGCCTATGCAACTTCTCGCCAACCAATACACGCGCCGGCGAGGAGAAGAGATGCCGCTTCATGGCCGGTCGAAGGAGAGGAAGATGCGAACCAAGCCAAAGAATCATCAAGAGACTTGCATGCCTTGATGATCTGGCGCCGGGATTGCATCTTCTGTTCCCATCGGCTACGGCCTTTAGAAACGCTCCCGCCGGTTCCACCAGATCAAGGGCTCCGGCCTTGAGGAACGTCCCGTAGCCTCGGCTGAGCCGGCTGAGGCTTCTGGTTTCGTCAGCGCGTCGTTTTTGATTCACCGCCGTGACATGCGGCGGGGCGTTTGATGGGAAGCCTCTTCGGCTTGCGCCGCCCCTTTCTTCGGTGACAGCGACGCTGCTGCCCAAGATGCAGCCGGTTGTAGAGGCAGATCGGGCAGCTCGGGGTCGTCGTCGTCGTCGTTGTCATCGCCGTCCTCGCCGTCACGCTCGTCATCCGTTGAGGACAACTCCGGTGTTGGCTCTCGTCGACCGCAACGACGCGCCTCGTACTCCTTGTTCACCACGGCGTGCCAGTGGGGCGCTGATACCCATAGAAGTGATAGCCTTCAGTAGATACCTGCAGTGAAAAGTATACGGGGTTAGGTTGAGCCTCCAAGTGCAGAGTATGTAGTAGTGGAAGACGTGTTTTCCCCACGAGGGTGACTCGAGGATTTAATATCGAACTCTCGGGAATCAGTAGTGATAGATTTATCTTCCTTATCCTTCTTTTGGTTACCTGCAAAACAAGGTTAAGTGTTTTGGTCCTCAACCTCACCTGTGGTTGTCAAGCACAAGGTTTAGAATGATATCAAGATAAATATGCAACGATGGGTGATGAATATGCTAGGATGATGATGGCAATGATATATGATATATTTTTGGGTTTTTATGATGGATGCAAGATGGAAAAGTGTTTTTGTATTTTCGGATTTATAAATGGCAGAAAATGGCAAGGTGGCAAAAGTGGTTGGAAAGGTGTTTCTTATGATTAAAAATGGACCGGGGTTCATGGTTTCACTTATGCACTCTCTCTTTAAATGGTGTGGCAGACAAGTGGACATAGAGTTCACATATGAGATTGCAAGCACAAAGTTTGATATCAAGTTAACAATTATATGGGCATCACGTCCTAACATAGAGACCTTTTGATTATTAGTCTCACTTATACTCCACCAAGATGCGAACTAAATCATAGCACCTCGGTAATTAAGATGACTCAGAGTATAGCAATAAGTTTCATGACATGAAATGAAAATAAGAACATGTTGGATCTAGTCACAGGAAGAAGCTTGGTCACCCTCAACCCTTGCAGCATGGTATTTTTGTTTATCCCTAGTGAGGTAACAAAGTAAGGTAAACACCCAAGTGGATCGCGATATTAAGTTGTCAGCTTACCGCACTCACCACTCCCCGTTACTCTAACTAATGCACACATCACCCCACACACGCTCTCATAAACATGCTTGATCATAACAAGTAGACAAGAACAGGGTACATAATATGCATCTATACTCATAACTGAAACAAACATTTGCAATCTCAACATATATTAACTCACAAAAAGATCCACCACATAGGTAATACAAATATGACCGTAATCATGTTCAGCAGCTCATACGGTACTCATTAGTGAAGCTCAAGAGAGAGGAGAGATACATAAGTTACTTCCACAAACCCATAGTCCAGAGGTGGACTACTCCCTCTTCATGGTGGAGACGGTGGAGATGTCGATGGAGATGAAGGAGACCACGCCGGCAGCGCCCCACCAGAGTTTTCCTCCTCCAATCTGCAGCTTGATGTCTACGCACGCTTCTATTCTTGTAGACAGTGTTGGGCCTCCAAGAGCAGAGGTTTGTAGAACAGCAGCAAGTTTCCCTTAAGTGAATCACCCAAGGATTATCGAACTCAGGGAGGTAGAGGTCAAAGATATCCCTCTCAAACAACCCTGCAATTAAGATACAAGAAGTTTCTTGTGTCCCCAACACACCAAATACACTTTTTAGATGTATAGGTGCACTAGTTCGGCGAAGAGATAGTGAAATACAAGTAATATGGATGATTATAAGTAGTAATTGCAATCTGAAATAAAAATGGCAGCAAGCAAACATGTAGCAGAACTTGTTGTAAACGGTGTTTCAATGCTTAGAAACAAGGCCTAGGGATCATACTTTCACTAGTGGACACTCTCAACAATGACAACATAATTGAATAAATAAATGCTACTCTCAAACACTCTCTTGTTGGATAACAAACACCATTCATTGCGTAGGGCTGCAAAGGCACACCTCAAAGTCTGAGTAAACAAACACCGACAACGTCATAAAGGAATCACACACGATGCGCACACTGTCACCTTCACACCGTGGAGAGTGAATCCGGAGTTCATATTAAAATAACCTCTAGAGTGGCATAATAGATAAAGAGTAACATCTACTTATTCAACTAGATTACAAAGCTCATGATCACATAAAGATCACACCATGGGAGAGAGAGATAAACCACATAGCTACCGGTAGAGCCCTCAGCCTCGGGGGAGAACTACTCCCTCCTCATCATGGGAGACAGCAACGGCGATGAAGATGGCGGTGGAGTCGATGGAGATGGCTCCGGGGCACTTCCCCGTCCCGGCAAGGTACCGGAACAGAAACTTCTGTCCCCCGAAACTTGTCGTCGATGGCGGCGGCGCTGTGGAACCCTTGGTGGAATAAGACTGATTATTTTAGGGTTCTCGCGTCTGGGGGAATAAATAGGCAAAGGGGCAACGTCGGTGGAGGTCCTGGGCCCGCTCCCCATAGGGTGGCGCGGCAGGGGCCCACCCGCGCCGCAATGTGGGGAGGGCGCCCTGCTGCCCCCCTTCGTCTCCTCTTCGGACTTCTAGAACGTGTCGGGAAAAATAGGCATCTGGGATTTTGTTTCGTCCGATTCCGAGAATATTTCCAGAACAGCTTTTCTGAAACCAAAAACAGCAGAAAACAGGAACTGGCACTGTGGCATCTTGTTAATAGGTTAGTCCCAGAAAATGCATAAAAATGCTATGAAGTGTGAATAAAACATGTAGCTATTGGTATAAAACTAACATGGAACATAAGAAATTATAGATACGTTGGAGACGTATCAAGCATCCCCAAGCTTAGTTCTACTCGTCCTCGAGTAGGTAAACGATAACAACAATAATTTCTGAAGTGACATGCTACCAACATAATCTTGATCAATAATATTGTAAAGCATATGAGCTGAGATCAAATCATTCAAAGCAAAAGTCTATAATTGATATAAAGACAACAAAACAAGTTAGTTAAACAAGCTAAAAGTTTTCATGAATGATTGCTTTAAAGACATGAAACCGTACAAGGTTCATTAAAGATGTGTTAAGTATCCAATGTAGGAGTTCTATCCTTCAATTCCAAGCATCAAGTAATCTTTCACAACATAGAAGGATTCAGCCAAGTAAAAATAAACATGAACATCATGAATCAACTGTTTCGAAATCTACTCAACCGGTGAGCGTTTGCATTTGGTTTTGGCACCAGGATGTTATGGCTAAAAGAACATTAATGGGGGTTTGGAAGGCCAAAGGAAGAAAGTCTCACAAAGCTATAAGTGATCATTAGACAAGAGGAAGTCTTATAATCGAAGCTATGTAAGGAGTAGTGATTGCCATGCAACGGATGCACATAGAGCTATATGTGTATGAAATCTCCAATGGAACTAGTGGGGGTGCATCCAACTTGGTTGCTCATGAAGACCTAGAGCATTTTGAGGAAGCTCATCATTGGAATATACAACCCAAGTTCTATAGTGTAAATTCCCCACATAGTTATACTAGTAAAACATGAAAACTCTCTCACATGGAGTACATGTGCTAAACATGAGCACAAATGATGACTATGAATAATGCAGGTGCTGAAACATGAGCACAAGTGTGGATAAAGGATAGTAATGTTGCCCCCTTTTTCTTTATTCTTTTTTTCTTTTTTTTTTTTCTATTTTTTTCTTTTTCTGTTTCTCTTTTCGATGGCCTCCATGGCTCTTTTCACTTTCAGGGGCAACACTCTAATATGACAACACACTTTTTGTTACAAATAACTCACAACGAACTAAAACATGATGTAAACTGTATGCCTCTGCCAGTGTAGCAGGATATGCAATGATCTAGCGTAACATGGGTAAACCGCACATCAGCTGTATAGAATCATGCAAAGCAATATGTATATGATGAATGACAAGTCATGTAATGTAAGATGGAAGTTGCATGGCAATATATCTCGGAACAGCTATGGAAATGCTGTAGTAGGTAGGTATGGTGGCTGTTTTGAGGAAGATGTATGGGTTTATGTGTAGGAGAACAAGAGAAAGTCCTCCCACGGGTTTGGATGTACTGGCGAAGTATGCACAACTCTCAATGTGAGCAGAAGGCAATGCACAGCACCGAAGAGGCTAGCAAATATGGATGGTGGAAGTGCCAAAAACCGTAGCTCAACATTAGTCAAAAAGAACTCACAAGCTTATTGCAAACATCTAGCAGGTTCAACATTAAGAACATGATTAAAGTTTACTCCAAGAAGGGCCGTTCACGGCGGCACAAGTACCCCGTTAGATCCCTCGACCTTCAGCACAACTTAGTTATTACGAATCACTTTTAGACATGGAAAGCTATCAAGTCCAACTACACCTTCAACAATTTAAATAAGTTTGTAGTACGGTACAAGCTTAAAGACAACTATCCACTCATAATTTTAACTTAATTAACCAGCAAGCTTTACCATCTAAATACCTCAAAACATTTGCAAAGAATCAAGTCATCAAAGTTCAATGATCTACAAGATTATGCAAGTTATTACTATACCACTACCACATGCAGCATTTTCTGAACCAACACATCAACCAAGCAACTAAACAAAAACTCTCCAAATGATTTACAAATGAAACAAGAGAGTACTACTCCTCAAGAATTAACAGCTCTAAAAGAGATGCATGAAAAACAGGAGCTAAAAGCATAGCAGTAGCTAGATAAGAATACTCAAAAGATATAAGTGAAGAATATGAGTATTCACATGAAAAAGCGGAGCGTGTCTCTCTCCCACACAAGAATGCTAGGATCCAACTTTATTCAGAAAAATAAAAACAACAAGCAAAAATAAAAGCAAACAGACGCTCCAAGTAAAATACATAAAATGTGGAAGAATTAAAATATAGTTTCACTAGAGATGACCTGATAAATTGTTGATGAAGAAGGGGATGCCTTGGGCATCCCCAAGCTTAGACGCTTGAGTCTTCTTGAATATTGCAGGGATGACCCACGGGGGCATCCCCAAGCTTAGGCTTTTCACTCTTCTTGATCACATCATATCATCCTTCTCTCTTGCTCCTTGAAAACTTCCGCCACACCAAACTCAGTAACTCATTAGAGGGTTAGTGCATAATCAAAAATTCTCATATTCTACTGTGACACAATCATTACCAAAGCTTCTGGACATTACTACAGCCACTGATGTTTAATGGAGCAAAGAAATCCAATCAAACATAGTAAAAGAGGCAATGCAAAATAAAAGGCAGAATCTGTCAAAAACAGAACAGTCTGGAAAGACGAATTTTTTCGAGGCACTTAACTTGCTCAGATGGAAGAAACCCAAACTAATGAAAGTTGCGTACATACATAAGGATCATGCGTGATTTTTTCAGAATTTTTCAATTTTTCTGTAGTGAATACAGCTCAAAACGGTGGACAGAAAAATCTGTCACTGCGCAGAAATCCAAATCTAGCATCAACTTTCAACTAGAGACTTTACTTGGCACAACAATGCAATAAAATAAAGATACAAAGGAGTTGTTACAGAAGTAAGCAAGCTCCTTGACTCAAAAAAAAGAAAATTACAGAAATAAAACATGGGTTGTCTCCCAAGAGCGCTTTTCTTTAAAGCCTTTTAGCTAGGCATGATAATTTTGATGATGCTCTCATATATATAAGAGTTGAATATAGAAGAGCATCAAAAGCAAATATCAAACACATTTAAGTCTAACCCACTTCCTATGCAAAGGAATCTTGTAAGAAAATAAATCAATGAAGCACAAAGTGACTAGCATAGGAAGGCAAAACAAGTGGAAAAAAATTTCAACAAAAGAGAGGAGACTTAATATTATTGTGATTTATGAAGCCATGTCTCCCTCTCTCATATGACCAGTAGGTCTTAAAGTAACCATCAAATAAAAGCAAATCAAGAGAAAGCTCAAAACATTCATCATAAAGAGAAGAAATTTAGTAACATGAAGATTTCTATAACCATACTTTCCTCTCTCAAAATAATTTTCAGCGGCATCATGAATAAACTCAACAATATAGCTATCACATAGAGCATTCTTATCATGATCCATAAGCATAACAGTACCATTACTCTCCACATAAGCATAATCATTAATAATAGTGGGAGTAAAAGTATCACATCCATCATTGTAATCATCATAAATTGGAGGCATAGAATAATCATGATGAATTTTATCCTCAATAGTAGATGGACTGAAATATATATTCATCATTGTAAACATCATATATAGGAGGCATATCATAATCAACATAAACTATATCCTCAATAGTAGGTGGACTGAAAATATCACAATCATTATAATCATCATATATTGGAGGCAAAGTATCATCAAAGCAAATTTCCTCCTTAAAGCTTGGGGGACTAAAAATATCATATTCATCACAACCAGCTTCCCCAAGCTTAGACTTTTCCATAGCATTAGCAATAATGGTGTTCAAAGAATTCATGCTAATAACATTGCTATCACTATTATGCAAACAAGCCTCCATAGGTTTTTTAATTTTCTCTTCAAAAGCATCATGTCCTAATTCAATATAAAGTTCATAAAGATCTCTAATTTTTTTGTTGTTTTCCATTAAGCCTAACTAGTGAAAATAAAAACAAGAAACAAAAAGAAATAATTGCAGAATCTAAAGGAGATACCTTCCAACACTTACCTCCCCGGCAACGGCGCCAGAAAATAGCTTGATGTCTACGCACGCTTCTATTCTTGTAGACAGTGTTGGGCCTCCAAGAGCAGAGGTTTGTAGAACAGCAGCAAGTTTCCCTTAAGTGAATCACCCAAGGTTTATCGAACTCAGGAGGTAGAGGTCAAAGATATCCCTCTCAAGCAACCCTGCAATTAAGATACAAGAAGTCTCTTGTGTCCCCAACACACCTAATACACTTGTCAGATGTATAGGTGCACTAGTTCGGCGAAGAGATAGTGAAATACAAGTAATATGGATGATTATAAGTAGTAATTGCAATCTGAAATAAAAATGGCAGCAAGCAAACATGTAGCAGAACTTGTTGTAAACGGTGTTTCAATGCTTAGAAACAAGGCCTAGGGATCATACTTTCACTAGTGGACACTCTCAACAATGACAACATAATTGAATAAATAAATGCTACTCTCAAACACTCTCTTGTTGGATAACAAACACCATTCATTGCGTAGGGCTGCAAAAGCACACCTCAAATCTGAGTAAACAAACACCGACAACGTCATAAAGGAGTCACACACGGTGCGCACACTGTCACCTTCACACCGTGGGAAGTGAATCCGGAGTTCATATTAAAGTAACCTCTAGAGTCGTATAATAGATAAAGAGTAACATCTACTTATTCAACTAGATTACAAGCTCATGATCACATAAAGATCACACCATGGGAGAGAGATAAACCACATAGCTACCGGTAGAGCACTCAGCCTCGGGGGAGAACTACTCCCTCCTCATCATGGGAGACAGCAACGGCGATGAAGATGGCGGTGGAGTCGATGGAGATGGCTCCGGGGGCACTTCCCCGTCCCGGTAGGGTACCGGAACAGAGACTTCTATCCCCCGAAACTTGTCGTCGATGGCGGCGGCGCTGCGGAACCCTTTCTGGAATAATGGCTCGGTGTTTTAGGGTTTTCGCGTCTGGAGGAATAAGTAGGCGAAGGGGCGACGTCGGTGGAGGCGCGGGGCCCGCTCCCCATAGGCTGGCGCGGCAGGGGGCCCACCCGCGCCGCCATATGGGGAGGGCGCCCTGCTGCCCCCCTTCGTCTCCTCTTCGGACTTCTGGAACGTGTTGGGAAAAATAGGCATCTGGGATTTTGTTTCGTCCGATTCAGAGAATATTTCCAGAACAGCTTTTCTGAAACCAAGAACAACAGAAAACAGGAACTGGCACTGTGGCATCTTGTTAATAGGTTAGTCCCAGAAAATGCATAAAAATGCTATGAAGTGTGAATAAAACATGTAGCTATTGGTATAAAACTAGCATGGAACATAAGAAATTATAGATACGTTGGAGACGTATCAAGCATCCCCAAGCTTAGTTCTACTCGTCCTCGAGTAGGTAAACGATAACAACAATAATTTCTGAAGTGACATGCTACCAACATAATCTTGATCAATAATATTCATATGAGCTGAGATCAAATCATTCAAAGCAAAAGTCTATAATTGATATAAAAGACAACAAAACAAGTTAGTTAAACAAGCTAAAAAATTTCATGAATGATTGCTTTAAAGACATGAAATCGTACAAGGTTCATTAAAGATGTGTTAAGTATCCAATGTAGGAGTTCTATCCTTCAATTCCAAGCATCAAGTAATCTTTCACAACATAGAAGGATTCAGCCAAGTAAAAATAAACATGAACATCATGAATCAACTGTTTCGAAATCTACTCAACCGGTGAGTGTAAGCATTTGGTTTTGGCACCAGGATGTTATGGCTAAAAGAACATTAATGGGGGTTTGGAAGGCCAAAGGAAGAAAGTCTCACAAAGCTATAAGTGATCATTAGACAAGAGGAAGTCTTATAATCGAAGCTATGTAAGGAGTAGTGATTGCCATGCAACGGATGCACATATAGCTATATGTGTATGAAAGCTCTCCAATGGAACTAGTGGGGGTGCATCCAACTTGGTTGCTCATGAAGACCTAGAGCATTTTTGAGGAAGCTCATCATTGGAATATACAACCCAAATTCTATAGTGTAATTTCCCCACATAGTTATACTAGTAAAACATGAAAACTCTCTCACATGGAGTACAAGTGCTAAACATGAGCACAAATGATGACTATGAATAATGCAGGTGCTGAAACATGAGCACAAGTGTGGATAAAGGATAGTAATGTTGCCCCCTTTTTCTTTATTTTTTTTTTCTTTTTTCTATTTCTTTTTCTTTTTCTGTTTCTCTTTTCGATGGCCTCCATGGCTCTTTTCACTTGCAGGGGCAACACTCTAATATGACAACACACTTTTTGTTACAAATAACTCACAACGAACTAAAACATGATGTAAACTGTATGCCTCTGCCAGTGTAGCAGGATATGCAATGATCTAGCGTAACATGGGTAAACCGCATATCAGCTGTATAGAATCATGCAAAGCAATATGTATATGATCCAGCGAGTAGTTGTATATGTCTGTACATAATTAGTACTAGTACGATTTTAGCTCTAGCCATGAAATCTCTCTATTGGTGATTTAATCAAGCGACAGTCTGGTTGAGGGTGTACGAATCAAGGAGATCTGCTGCCTCTTCAAGCACGTCTACAGACCAATTCCTGATGCTTTTTGTTTACATATCTGAGTACAAATTGATGCTACCAAGTTCTAGTTATTCTTGTCCACAATTAATCCTGATAGTTTTGCACACCATGGCTCTCGA
This sequence comes from Poa pratensis, assembly GCA_947311845.1. NCBI lineage: Eukaryota > Viridiplantae > Streptophyta > Magnoliopsida > Poales > Poaceae > Poa > Poa pratensis. Next base: position 54,896,223 of record CAMZMU010000107.1, read on the forward strand.
TAGTTGTCTCATCTAGGAATTAGCTAAACTTTGGTCTAGTAATAAACTAATAATCCTTCGCGGTAGTTTTTGCTGCCGATGACTATTTACGTTTGAAGCCTGCTCCGTTTATACATAGAATATATGAATGTTTCTTGTTTTTTTAACTCAGTAGAACAGCAAACGATAGTCAAGATTTTGAATATGTACAGGTGATTTGATATCATGGGAATCCTTGTCAATATACTGCTACTTCTTAGTTAATAACTTGTTCTGCGAATAGTTTTTTCTGCTAACGTTTCCTTGGCTTTACAGTTTTGATTTTGCTATCTCTTGCGAATGAGATTGTATCGCTATTTTTGAAGAAATACCTGCTAGAACTTTGCTGCAAAAAAATTGCTTCATATAGTCTGACTGCAGTTCTTTTTGTTATCATATTTCATCCACAGGTGGCTGAAGAACTAAGGACTAGAGCTACGACTTCAGTTCTACCAGAAGTACAACAAGTTCATATCTCGGAGTTAGGTGATGGCTGAAGAACCAAGGAATAGAGTTCGTGTTCACTTCTACTGGATAGTAAATGTTAGTACGGAGCTTTGTGTAGATGAACTATGTAAAGTTGTATCATGTACTGTCCTGTACTGTTGAAACTTAATTGGAATATAGAAAAATAATATTGCACTCAGAAGCTGGCGAGAAGCTGGCCAGAAGCTGTTTTTTTTTAATAATATTTTTTCACATTGGAAACGGACATATGTGTATGTCCGTATGCCTTAAAAGGGCCTCTTCCCAAACGGTGTTTTGACCTCCGTTGCCGATGACCTTTTTCACATCAGTGACAGGGTCGGGGACACGGACCCTTTCTCCGTTTCCGATGAGCTTTTTGGCCTGTTTCCGATGTGTCGTTCTGTACTAGTGTTGGGTCCAATTCGTATGTGCCCCCCAAGCATTGTGCCACAAAAAAAAAGGAACTCACCTGATGAGGCGACATCTCCAGAACCGCAACATGTAAGAAGTAAGAAGAAGAAAGACAAGGTGGGGAAAAAGGAGGAAAGGTTGAAAAAATCATTGTCCTATGGATCAACGAACGCAAAAGGAGAGCGGGCAAGTGGTAAATGGCGGAAACATCATATCCGGGTGAGCGCTTGGTACCAGAGGATGAGTTCGAGAGCCTTTCTGTCGATATGAAGGCTCTGCATCAGAATATTAGAGAGGTGGAAATAAGTCATGACGGCAATGCCTCACATTACAGGGCCAGGGTTCCAGAGGATTACCACCACTTCATGAACAAATATCCAGGAGACAAGTTCTATCTAGAGTTTCCGGAGATCTTTAGAATGTTCAATCTAGATTTGCTCGAGGCCTCCCTTGTCAGGCTATGGGCATTGTACCTAGTCAGAGAGACTAGACAGAATAAAGAACTTGCTAGTGTCGGAGTCGCTGATCCTTTTCACATGCACGACGACAACCTAAGCTCCGATGAAGGTATTGAGCTTATTTTGTGGGAGTGTATATTTCCTGCATTGCAAGAGAACAAGGACAAGAAATACATACTAGTGCCCTACAATCCAACGTAAGTCCCACTACTGCAGAAAAGCCTACCAGTGATGGGCCCAAAAGGCCCATCAGTGACGGGCAAGGCATCCGTCACTGGTAACTAGTCACTGGTAATAAGTATATACCAGTGACGGTCATTTATGTGTGCCCGTCACTAGTTACTTTCCATGGTAGCAACCATGCACCATAGCAGCGACGGATCCTTTACTCGTTTGCTGGTATGCCCGTCACTGCTATATATTTTAGAAATAAAAAAAATATTTTTCAAATAAAAGAAAATACTCCATTTGCACATCAGTACCACAATATGATCATAGACACTTCATAGGTAAACAAAATATGATCATAAGTATTACAAAGTGGAATTAGCATCGATTACACAATATCTAAAACAATTTGCTATCAAAGTTCCAACATGTGCTTCCCATGACTCATCAGCTCCAGCTACTACCTAGAAAAATTATATCCCAAACTAACGGAGCAGCCACCGATTTAGGCAGGAATCCAGCAGACGCGGCATCCAGACATCCAGACAACACTTCAGTTGACATCATAGCACGCCTACAGCACCACCCAACTCGAGCTTTTTAACATCCATCTGCATGGAGCGGAAAATATGGCACTTATTCAGTATTAGATCAAATGCATAATCCTTTCTTAGTATATATGAAGAGCAAGCACCTTAAGCTACAGAAAGTATAGGCACACTGATGAAAATGTCAGAGGACATTTGCAATTTGCTAATCACCTTACAAATTGATCATGTGGTCATACAGGTGGTAAGAAGGCTCAAATAGTGCATAAATACAGATTATAAGTATTGAATGATCTACTCCAAAAGCTGAAATAGTGCAGAGTACAGATCATAAGTATCGAATGATCTACTCCATTGGAAATAGACTAATCATGGCTTCAAACAAAAGATATAGCTAATATTTGTGAGATAATAAGTTTCTGTTTATGGTAACGCACATGATAACATTGACTTTATCAACGAAACGGTAAACATGGCATAACAAATGATTGTAAACATCTGAACATGTCAAAATTGTATATATTGGTGGTTATGTGTTACAAAAGAAGCATATGCAGAACCAACTAAGGAAAAAATACAAAAGTATGACCAATCCACTTATCCATCTGATTCTGGAGTAACAGTTTTCAGCAATGAAATGGAGTCGATCTCAACGAACAGTACTTTCACGTCTTATATTAAATTGGCAATTAACACCAGCAATTTTCGTCATGACATTTCACATGTGATATTTTAGTCAAGAACATATATATAGTGATGCCCCGTACCTCATTCGGAGATCATGCATGCTTGATCAATTGGGTTGCAGCCGCCTTTGTGCGTGAATCATGAACCTCCAACGAGTCATCACCGCAATAGAAAAGCCCAGATTCAGAGACGACCTCGCTGTTGATGGTTTTTGCTAAAATGTCCTGGATGCGTGTAAACTCTTTCTTGCAATCAAATGGATTGGACTCCAGATGAGTACCGAACAACCGAATGTCTACACCTTTGTTTAATGTCTTCTGTGACCTCACAAATTTGTCCATATGATAGCAGAGATAGTAGCCACATGACACGCTATCCTGCTGCTGTGTGCAACGAACATCTGTATAATGCTTAAAGTGTACACGACCTTTACCTCTTCTTGGTACAGTTCCACCTCTGAAACTATGTTCGAAGAGAGCATCATCCAGAATCTGTGACAACACCGTGTAATCCCTTTGTGCCCTGTTTTTAAGTGAATCCAAGTAAAAAGCCTTGCACTCCTTCACCATGAGAATTATCAGAACCCAGTGACCCCTAGGCAAACATGTGAAAACAATACAAGTTCATCAATATCGTTGGTCAATAAGAAACAACCCAAGTTCAGTGCAAAGTCACAAACTGGATCGAAATGCAGGAAATCTGATTTAAACATTATACTGTATGAGATAATAGATGGCACATATACGGGGGCATATCACAATTGTGAAAACACTAATCATCAGGAAAATTATTAAGCTGGCCATACTTTACAACCTAGTGATGATCCACATAGATATTAAGCAGGCGAGAAGATTAAGAGACTAACAATTACTGCAAATTATAGTAATAACCCTGTACACACAATTCTCTATCAAAAGTATCAAGTTTATATGAATCAAGAGCTTGTCTTCCAATCATGTCTACTTATAAGAATCATTATTGCCCTATAAGACTGAGTAGGCCAGGGCCGACAGCTTCTCCATCTGCTCACCGGAGAGGCCGCCGAAGGCCTGGTCGTACTTGAGCAGCGTCTCTTCGCCAGATTCTCCCTTCTCCGCGATCACCAGCCCACGCTTGGAGATGATGAGCTTGCGGGCGAGCTTGAGAGTGGTGTTTCCACCACCCGTCACCGCCTGCTTGCGGTTCAGCACCCGGTGGCTCCGGCGTGTGGCCATGGCGGCGGAGCCAATCTTCTGCGAGCGGCGTGGTGGACCTGGTGGAGTGCGTGGGGAGCGAGCAAGAGGGAGGAGGCCAGGCGTGATGGGCTGCTCAATGCTCTGCAGTAGTTCTCCAATTTCCAGCTGGGCCTGTGCTCTTCAGGCCCGTTGACGAGGATGGTGTAGCTTCTGCACCATGGTTCTGTTTGTGTAGGCCTAACTCGAGCCCAGCAGCAGCCTCCAGGAAGGCCTCTTTTTCTCTTCCATCCAAAGCCAGCAGGGACGGCGAGTGCGGCCTGCCAACGATTTCGCCCTCGTGCTGCAACCCTGGCTGTACCAGTGTGTCCTCTGGTGCAGGGCCCCTGTCTACCGCGCCCAGAGGAGGAAGAGGCGCGACAGAGGAAGACAGCGTGCACTGCGGCGACTGCATCCCCGATCCCAAAGAGGAATGCCGCAGCGCTTCCGCGATTTCAGCACCAGTTCCTACGATCACAGACATTTGCCCAAGATGGCAAGGGTTCAGCACGGGTGCTGCAGCGGGCTCAGCGTAGTTGACCGGCAATGGTGGCACCACGTTGGGCTGGTGGTCCTTGTCAGTGACCTCGGCGTGGGCCATCACATCAGGCTGCGCCGCTAGCCCGCCGTCACCTTCCCCGTTAGGGTTTTGGGCGGCAAGCGTGACTTGGGGCCCTGACGTGCTTGGCGGCGTGCGGATGGGCACGGCGTGGAATCCCGCCGGCGTCAGCTGGCGGCGTCGACTTCCATCATGGCAGCGCGGGCGGTGTTGTCCAGCGGCCGAGCCGGAGGACGCCGCCTCCAGTCGCTGATGCCAGACGTCGTCGGGCACCCCATGCGCCCAAGGATGCGTTTCCTCGTCTGCCAGCGTGTCGTCGTCGTTGCCATCACAGAAGTTGTCGTCGTCTCGGCCCGCCCACTTGTTCTGTGTCGCCAGCGCCGGGCGGATGAACGAGGAGGAATCAAGGTGGACGAGCACCGCCGTGCCAAGCATCCTTGGCAGGCACTCCCGCAGCTGGTACTGGTGGCAAGCAGTGGATGGCATGCCCGAGCCCGGAGTAGGCTCGTGGATGTCGATCAGCGCCTCCGTCGAAACGTCCTCGAGACGCTCCACCCAGGCCTCAAAGACGAAGTAGGAGAGGTCCTGCTTCGCCAGCGTCTCCCCGGCGACTGTGTGGATGAGGCATCCGGGGAGAGCGTGCTGCACCGCGGCCAGGGACCAAGCCTAAGGTGCCACCTGCTCGAGGAATAACCGCACGTTGTACCTGTACTTCTTGAAGGTCGCGAAGGTGAGCCTCGACCAGCGCTTGATCAGGATCGGCGTAACACGGAAGTGGAACATCGGCTCCGCCGCCACGAGGTCACACCAGCGCGAGTCGGTGAAGCGGGTGAAGAACACCCCTGGTTGGCGAAGGGAGACCTGGATTGCGTCGTGCGGCAGGTCGGGGAAGACTGTCAGCAGCCCCTCCCGGATGTGGCCAGGCGTGAGGCGTGGCCTGGTGCCGGACACCGTGAACACCAGCGCCGAGCTGCGGAGCGTGATCTCCTCCTCGACCATCTCCGGCGAGTGCGCCAGCACAACCTTGGTGCGGAGCGCCCTCCTGACGAATCCCTGCTGGCTAGACATGGTTGGGAACGGGTCAGCTTGAGCTGGCGGTGGTGGCGGGGGTGTTGGCGTCGCCTCCGCAGGGGCAGCGACAGGCTGGCGTGGTGCGTCGGGGTGGTTTGGCAGGAAGATCAGCCTGGTTTTCACCGGCGGTTTGGGATGGCGGCGCGAGGTAGGCAATGGCGGCAGAGGCACCCGAGGGAGGTGGCGAGTTGGGCAACCACGGGCTGCGTGGCCGGCGTCCAAGCAGTGGATGCACCTAGCCTGGTTAGTGCAGTGGCGAACTGAGTGTTCGTGGCTGAAGCAACGAAAGCACTAGCCGCGCAGCTCGAGTTTAAAGAGCTCAGCCGCCGAGAGGCGCCTCCTGGGTAGCTGGCTGCCATTGACGGCAAGCTCCAAAGAAGGAAGGGGTGCATTGCGCTTGCTACGCTTGCCCTGCACCTCTTGCCACTCCGGTGAAAGCTGAGCTTCATCATGGCGCTGATGCATCCAAAATGCATCTACTTTTCCAAGCACTTTGCTTCACAATTTGCTTCGGAATCTTCCCATATTTGAATAAAACTGCTGAATCTGACGCTGTTTTTAGCAAAGTCTCCTTTCTGGTTATTTTTGCAGGAAATAAAATCAGGGAAAAATACCACGTCATTTTTTATGGAAAAGGAGGACAACGTGCAAAGGATGGACACGAGGGAGCGCCGGAGGGCCAAAAGAGTGGGCCCCACGCGGCCTACCTGGCCGCGTGGGCCCACCCAAAATGGGCCTCGGGCACCGCCTCGCCTTCGGTCTTCGACGTATCCCCTCATATATACAGAAAAACGCTTGACCTAGGAGGAGAAGAGCTTTCGCGAAACACACTGCCGCCGCCACCACGTTCTTCGTTTCGGGGACAGGTTGATCCAGGATTTCTCCTCCGGTGGAGGGATCCGGAGGCCGTCTTCACCGCCATCTTCACCGCCTTGATCTCCATCGACCATGAGCTCCCTCTCCATCACCATGTGTGAGTAGTCCGCTGTAGGCATGTGAGGTGGATGGGGATTGGATGAGATTGATCATGTAATGCTACCCGTTGTTCGAGATTTTAGGGTTTTATCTTGAGTATATTTTTGTATTGTGTTGATGCACTTATGCTATGTTTAATGCTTGCTACTAGGGCCCGAGTGGCATGATTTCAGTACTGAACTTATATTGCCTCATCATATATATGAGTTTGGTACTTATCTGCAAAGTGTATCACCTGCTATTATGTTGAACCTGCGAACCCTAAAAGTGACATATAGGGAAAACAAGGGGGAGATATTTTAGTTTGAGGAGTCTATGTGTTCATGAAGTGTTAATGCATTGTTACGGTCTATTCGAAAGGGTAGACCTTAATTACCTGTAGTTCCAAGTTGGCCCCGGTGAAATGGGCAGGTAGGACAATAGATGTTGTGCAAATTCTCTTGGTTAGTACGCACAACTAATTATGGAACACATACCTACATATATCGGAGTTAGAGATACGTCCCATGGCTAGCTATATCTTATTATATGATCAATCTTATTCATGCAACACCCCGTTGTCACCTCATGCCTACGTTTTAATCCTCTGAGTTGCACTTTTACTTTTCCGGTGAAAACTGGGAAACACTTGTTTACTGCTGCTGTTCTACTTGTTACTTGAATCATACTACTGTCATCACTATTACTGCTGCAAGTTATTGATATACAGGTGTGGTTGAGAGTGACGCCTCAATTGCCAAAGTCTTATTGATATTCTTGTGTTCCCATCGTGTCGAACTATAAATTTGGGTAATACTTCCCAACGAAGATTTCAGTGATCCCCTACACTTGTGGGCATCAGGCGCTACGCATCAGGGGCCACCACAATGCTTTTGACCGTTGGACGGTGGCGTGCAACGGTGGCGGGATGGGCATCCGAGGCCGTCGTAGGCGCTGCAGCCGGCATTGAAGGCGGGGTGGGTGGGCGGGATGCCATGTCGGCGTAGGAGGGAGAGGCATTGAAGCTGGGCGCAGAGGTAGCTGGGCCGGAGAAGCAGAGGCGCTCCGCTGGATCTGGCGAGGTCTCGCAGTGGAGGTCGGTGGTGGCCCGCCGCGGGGTGTGGCGAGGGACGGTCATGGGAAGCGGAGGTGACGGTCCCGGGGTGGGAGCACGGCACGGCTACGCCGTGGCCGAGGTGGCCTCCGGCGGCTTTGAGGGTGGAGCGGGAGCGGGAGCTAGGAGCTGTCTGTTCCGAGGCTTGATGTCAAAAGAAATTCAAGACTTGACATGTATATTAGTAATTTACGATAGCACTATTAGCAAGTCTGGTTTTCTTTTGTATGGGTGGCCGAGCTGTTGATCAAGTTAAGTTTACGAATTTTTGTGATCGGAAATATCCATCTTGTGTGGACATTGACATTTTCTAAAGGGAGACAAGTTCTCAGTTGACCTTAATATGGATGTGCAACTCACTTATAACTGAAAAACTCAGTTACAATCCAATTACAACCGGAAAAAACTCACGTGAAGTTGCCCTGCCACTGGTCCATCTTGTTAGCTGCAGAGCCCGAAGGGACTCCCAGTCCTTCAACAAAAGACTCTTGTCACTTAGTGGCATACCAAGGACCAAGGTACGAGATGGAGAAGGTTGTGAGCTTGTAATTGAGAAGGTTTGCAAGACGTCTTTCATGTTGGTCAACCCAAGATGACCACCTCGATTTCTTTACTATTAAATGGGAGTTCGTACGTTGGTACGTCCCTGGTAGAAATTCTGCCTCCCCGCCTCCGCTCGCAATAACGTGCGCCGACGTGTGGGTCACCATCTCCCTAGCGATCATTCCGCTATTCCTTTCTTCCTGCCGATCCAATCTTGTGGCCTTCCCCCGCAACCCAGGCCCTCTCGGCCGCCGCCATCCCTCGACTTCTACAGGGCCACCCGCCCACCCCCAGTACTCACTCCGGTGGCTCCCCGAGTCGACCGCCGGCGGGAGGGCTAGGACGCCGTCGCCCGGACCGTGGCGTGGTCGGGGACGACGAGGAGAATGGCGGATGGGCGGGATGCAGGGGAGGCGCTGCTGGAGCCCATGATTCCCCTCTCTCCCCCAATCCCCGTGCCTTCTCCATCTCCCCCGTCACCGCGGTGCCCCGGCAAAGCGCGGGACGACGGCCACCGCGAGCTCTGCTCCAAGCGGCGGACACGAATCCCTAGCTTCAGCTCAAGGTATGCGCTGTGACCCAATCCTGAATCCAAATCCTCGTCTTCCCCCAATCTGACCTGACCGCAGAAATCGATTCTTTCTTTCTTTTTTTCTTCAGCAGCAGCACAAGGAGGACGCGTCCGTCCACGCGTCTGAGCAGTACCTTCTTCTGCTCCGGCAAAGCGCGGGACGATGACGACCGGCGACGCTTCCGTACGAGCTTCAGCTCAAGGTATGCGCTCTGACCCAATCCCAAATCCTAATCCTCTTCTTCCCCCAATCTGACCCAACCTCTGAAATCGATTCTTTCTTTCTCTCTTTCTTTAGCAGCAGCCCAAGGACGACGGCATCCATCCGTGCGTCGAGCAGCACCTCCTTCTGTTCCCTGTCACCGCCGCCGCTCCAGCACCACGTCCGCGACCTGCGCTCGTGCCATGGAGGCCTGGGACCCCTCCGCTACCATGCTACCGGTAGTACCACCTGTACCTCGAGCTGCCGCTGCTGCACTTCGAGGACGAGTTAGTTGTGCTGCTCCTCGAAGGAGTGGCACCCGACTGCACCACCCATTGCCGTGGAGGGGACGCCCTGCCAGCCACCAAAGAGGACAACGAGGTTATCTCACTCTCTTCCACACCCCGTGCTGGTTTCGTACGTTTGCTCAATGCAGATGCTTATCTGCTCTTTGTGTGTGTCTTCTCGCCAAACGCCAGGAATAGGTGCTTAGGGTGGAGTAGAAATACATGACACACACTTCTTCTAATTGCAGTTTCACGTCTGTTGTGTTTCTACATAAAGCACAATGGAGCATCTCAGTTACTAGGTTGCAGTAGTTTGTTCGAACTGCTAAGCAAAACTTGGTGTAGCTTGTGTTGTATGGTAAATACTTATTTGAATAAGCTTCAGCAGGAAAATTAGTAGTCCCTCGCTCTCCGTGCTTTACATCTTAGAATTGGAATAATTTTTTAAAATTCAGCTGATGCCCCATATGAAGAAAAGCTTATTCTTTGGATCATTAATAATTAACAAGCCATCTCACATGCAAGGTAGTTAAAATGAGATTCGGGAAACTAATCAATAGTCCCCTGTTCTCCTTCCTTTGCAGCTTAATATTGAACTTCCATTCAAATTTAAATTGACGCCCCATATAAATATTAGCTTATTCTGTGGATCAGCAACAATTTACAAACTTTCTTACATACGCTACTTATTTTCATTGTATATATTGCTACTAGAGCCTAAATTGTTTTTGGTTGACAGTTCTGTAAGCTCTGAAAAAAGGTTAGCATGTTTGAACCTTTGAGCTACTGTTTTTGGTTGACAGTTCTGTACTGGCTGGTTTTGAGTATTAGCTGCTCTAGACTTTGGTAAGCCTGGTAGTGATGTAAATTGGTTACCATTTTTTTTTTGAGTTGTCTAAATCAATTGTTCTCCTTGCTTATTGGATATAGACACTTACTTTTCTACAAGTAGTCAAGTATGCTAGATGATCCTAGATGTTCAATGAACTAACGGTGTTTTCTCTCTTCTAAAGCCGTATCCATGACAATGATGTCTGCCTGACCGACCAACCGACCCAATAGTATAGGCGGCTGGCTTCTTATGTGAAGATTAGATGCACTTCCTTGCGTCATTTCATGGCCCTGCAGTTTTTAGTTGTTTATCTGTTTCACTTGGATGGGTTCAAGAAGTTCCTGCAGATGATCGAAGATAAGAAGAAGAGAATAATTGAGAAGAAAGAAGCCCAACTAAAATGGCAGGAAAAACTGGAAGCATCAATCAAGGCCACTGAAGAAAAGGAGAAGAAGCTGAATTCAAAAAGCACTGGAGGAGAAGCTATTCTTCCTCAGAATCTGATAGTGAATCAGAGAGTGACTGTGAACGGAAGCACAGGAAAGAAGGACCGTAAAAGGCACAGGAAGCATGACCATTTCGACTCCGATGGTACCATGAGGCGCAAGCGCAGATCGAATAGGAAGAGCTCAAACTCAAGTGATGAGAGTGATGGTGATGGATACGAGAGTGGGTCTGAGGAAGAACACCGCAGGAAGCACTCACACAGGAGAAAGCATGACTCTGATGCTTCAGACTAGAGCAGCAACGATGAAGAGCGGATGTCAAGCAAGAAGGACCACCATTCCAGGAGCCGCAAGCGCCGGCACGGGTCATGAGACGACGACTCCAAGGAGAAGAGCAGGTTGAGGCGTAGGAAGCGTCACAGGTCAAGAACGAGGACACACCTTCCAATTCCACCAACCATAAGCGCCGCAGGAGCCACTCGATGGGAGAAACCTCGGATGGTGGAGCAGCTGCTGGTGAACCGGACAAGATGAACAATGGCAAAGGGTTATCTCACAAAAGCGGGCACCACCACTGGCGCGGTCATGATGATCATCACCTTAGCAACTCTGTTGGAGGATTGGATGACATGAAGCGTCAAGAGAGCTAACCCCAGTCGTGAGAGATAAAAGTGCCTCAGGAATCAATTGGCTGGTGGCTTATAGGCGTGCGAGATAAAAGTGATTTGTCTTCCATAATGTAACTGTCTCGGCTTAGTTGGTACTGATGCATCTGGCGACATTAGATGTTTATTTCCAGTCATTTGCTTTGGTGGGATATATTTGCTTGTTTTGATGTTTATACATATTGGTTTGATATGGTGCACCATCTCGTTTATTGAACCTTGGTATCATATTTAGCGGATTACTTTTGATTTTTTGATTTAGTAGATATTAGTGGCCGTGTGCTAGATACTTGAGATATTTGTACGGATGTATGCTTAACTTATTTTTGGACAAAGAAAAGAGAGTTTCCTACCCATATTTATTTTCATATTGTGTTTGGTGCCAGCAAGAAAAAAAGCTGATGGATCGAGGAAATGGCGGTAGGTAGTTGTCTAGCCCGCACATCAATGAGATAAAAGGGAAATGGGTTTGGCGGGTTGCAACCCAAAATAGAAAGGTTTTAAACCCAACACTGTTTTGGAATTAATAAAGGATTAAACAAGCTTTAAAAATTCTTATAGTTATAGGTGGAGTTGTGTTTAATTTCTGATGGTCAAATTGTTATGGATTACCCAAAAAAAATATTGCATATGCTAAATTAAGATAATTGTTTGATCGATATGTGTATGACCGACTTTGTTTTTCTTTTCCGTGGCAACGCACACTATATGCTTTGCCATGATTATTGTGGACCATTAAAATATTTATTATGCCCCCGTTGCAACGCACGGGCATTTAACTAGTTTTTATTAAAGTTGATCTTCATACATGTTTTCAAAACACAACATTACGAAATTTAGGTTAGCAATGACCCAATTTCTTCGACAAAAATAATGAGACTCGCGAGGAAAGAATTGATAAAATGAGTCTAAGCCACCGAGCACATGCATTTGCCCTGCTACAGCTCCATCCTCTGAGCCACACATCCCAAAGGGACAAAAAGAAGCTTGTCAATCAGTGGCATACCAAGGTATGAGATGGGGAAGGATCTAAGCTTGCAATTGAGAAGGTTTGTAATACGCTTTTTCTGCTGGTCAACAACCAAGATGACCACCTGGCTTTTAATTATAGTTGATCTTCACACCGTACATATTTTCAAAAAAAAAAAAAACAGCATGAATTTGAGGTTGGCAATGGCCCAGGTTGTTCCGCAAAAAAATGAGCCTCCTGAGACAGGAATGTGTACAAATAAGCTTGCCCGCTGATGACATGTAGTTCAGTAGTTGCCCTGCCACGGGTCCATTCTGTGTGACACACTACCCAAAAGGGACTCCCAAACATTCAACAAAAAGACACATGTCACAAAGTGGCATATCAAGGTACAAGATTGGGAAGGATGTGAGCTTGCAATTGAGAAGGTTTGCAGGAAAACAATTCTTCTGATCAACCCCCAAGATGACTGCCTAAATTTCTATTAAAGTTGATCTTCAGACCGTAAATGTTTTCGAAACAAAGCAGCAAGAATTTGAGGTTGCCAATGACCAAAATCGTGTGGCAAAAATAGTGAGCCCTCGTTAGGGCAGGAATTGTTTTTTTGTGTGTGAAAAGTTGATCTTTACATTGTACATGTTTTCGAAACAAAGCGGCAAGAATTTGAGAAACAATGATTGAACTGCCAAAACGGCCATGTTTTCAATCTTAGCGCCCCTAATTAAACACCCACTATGGTCTGTGGATGGAAACCAGGACGCCGACATTTTCTTTGATCAGCTTCAGAAAACATCATTCGCATAGGCCTTTTGCATGAGCCGCATCCAGAGTAGGGGTGCCAACAAAGGTTAATCTTGTTAACTACTTGCCGATGTGTGGTATACCAAGCTTGGCGCTTGCTTGTATACTTGCTCATAGTTAGTTTGGTAAGGAAGGAAGCTCAGATAGGACGTACATGAAAATAACCGTCAAGTGTACCACCGAAATACTGAAAAGTGGAGAGAAACTTTTGTCATGGCAAAACTTGAAGCGTCCATCACCAACAACGTTCACGTCATCTACAAAGCGAGGCCTAATTTCCGTCGTGTACTTGTAAAATAAGTCAAGTCACAGTTCAACTTGCTGCTAGCTTCATCTGTATTTGCTAGCATCGTAAGTTGACACAGTTGATGATGCGCGTGATCCTTGAAGCCACTTTGGCTGTGAACCTCGTGACCCACATAACTCTTGGGCTCCCTCCGTCTGTTGCCGTCCAATTGACCAAAATCACTGAACCTTATTTGCTTCTTGGCACCTCAGGATCTCTTATTTCATTTCTACATTCGTCCTCTCATCTGCGCCACTGATCCCTGACTGCAATCTCGTGTGTGGTGACATCCTTGTGTGCGCAATCTCCAATCAGTGAGTTTTTCAGCTCTGAATTAATTCTTCTGTCTAGTCCATCTGATCATCTCACACAGAGATTAAAGCTGCAGATTTTCTGCAGGATGGGGTGCTTCAGCTCTAAGCTGGATGACGCCAGCGCCATCAGGAGGCGACCTGCGAGCATCGGCGAGGTGGCGGTGTTTGTGCCCGGGCTGCGGGTTCCAGAGCCCCTCGAGCTGCCACCACCGCCGCTCGCCGACGGGCTCCTTCCAAAGAGGCTGGCGGCCTTGAGGGACCGGATCGCGGCCATGGCTGCTCGCGAGGCGCTCGCGGTCACCAGACCCCGGAGACGCGCCGCCACACAGCACGGTAAGTCTCCTCGTCGTTGTCCATGGTTCATGTGTTCGATAGCCCTTGACACTGCTATTGTTTATCTGAATTTGGTTACTGGCAGTCTGAGTGTCTGAACCTTGTATTTGACACTCTGAATTTTGATGCTTGCAGGGGGATCCACGTCTGCTGACCTTGTGCAGGCACTGGAAGATTACCTGCCAGTTGTTCTAGGAATGGCAAACTATGGTAACTCAACATTTTAATCTGTAATGTTTGTGATCTCCAAAACAAATTCAGACAAAAAATTATTCCAATCTGAAATGTTGTTCAATATTTTTTCACAGGGAGTGAGCTGGAGGACAAGATACAGTTTGCATGGATGAACCAGGAAGATGATGCAGAGGTCTGCAGGCATCCACCTATAATCTACGTCTACATATATTTTTGTATTTTCTTGCAGTGACTAATCATATGAACTTCTGTTGGCAGGAGACGGCATTGTCCAGTATCTGGTACGAGGTGCTGTCGGTGCTACACATGATGGCGATGCTGCGTTTGTCCCAGGCGAACTCCCTGCTCCTCCCCAAGACTTCTCTCGATGGATACCACGCCAAAGTATCTGAAGGTCTGTTATACCATTCATCGCCGTTTCAGAATCAGGATTGCTTATATTTCTGAATGCTTTTCAGAGAACAAACGATCTTCTGTCGAAATCTTCCTCAAGGCAGCAGGGCACCTCGAGTGTGGCATGCAGCATGTTCTTCCTAGGATGTCGCCAGAAAATAGGTGATCTCTGGCTCTCTGCAACGAGTTGGATATGATGAATAATGTCCCATTTCTTTAGTAATTGTTCCATTTTTTCGGTTATCTTTCATGGCTGACTGCCATTTCGTGTAGGAAAGGTCTTCCTGTGGACCTGTCTGAAGGGGTCCTGAAAGCTACCTGCATGCAGGCTCTTGGTCAGGTAACAATGTATTTACTTGTCTTCTTCTACTAGAGAGAGAGATCACATGATTCATCATGGTCCAAGTAAGATCATGGCATGCAGTTGAGATGTCCGCTTCATGGTTGGTTCATTGATCATGCTATGCGTGTGCTTGCCAGGCAATTGATGTTCAACTTGGGCTGGCGATTGACAGTCCGAAGGCTACCCTTGCAGTAAAAAGGAGGCTGGCATGTGAGATGGTCAAGTGCTGGCAGCAGGTAGGTATCATTGATTCATTTCTACTGATTTCTGGCTAGTGTTCTTTTCTTTCTATTTGTATAATCATATACACTATGTTTTGCTCATTCACATTAAATGTAATACAGTATGGTGCACAAATAAGCTATAAGACGAAAATCATAATCCCTTGTACTTTCTTGATATGCACAATCCTGTTGATATCATCTGCAGGCACATGAAAGCATCGTGGACATACCTCTCCTTGACGGCTGGGGCGAAAAGCACAGGCTCTTCGTCAAGTGGAAGCTCATGGAAGCAAAAGTAAGCAGCAGACTTTGTTCATATGTATGTGAAGTCTGAAACAATAGTCAAATGACTGAATTGTGATGACTTAACAAAGAAAGCAAAAATATATAATGCAGGCTGCGGCATACTACTACCACGGGCTGATCCTCGATGAAGGCAACAGCGAGAAGTCTCACCGGACAGCCGCGGCAGCGCTGCAGTCCGCGGAGGCGTACCTGAGGCAGAGCAGAGCTGCCTGCGAGGAGTTCCATGCCGCATCCCCCGTTTCAAGGCAATCTACATATCCACCACCACCGGAAAAGATTCAGTGCTTATAAATGATCAAACACAATTACCATTGATTTATCTAGTTTTATCTATAAAAAAATTGATTTATCTAGTGAGATCAATGGTAGCTATGCGTATGTGTTTTTCATGCTGCTGCTGCTGCTGCATGTTGCTGCAGGAGCCCTGCCATGTGGGGGTCGATGAAGTACCTCCACGACAAGATCCACAAGGACTCCTCCTGCAAAGCCCGCATCAACAAGGACCTCTACAGTGACGTCGACAGGACAACGGGCCGTGAGACAATGGCACCCGCGCTGCCGGATTTCGCGGTGGCTCTCAAGCCGGAGGAGTACCGGCTTCCTCGCGCGGACGACGCTGGTTCGGCAAATGACTAGCTGCTAGAGCATGCATGTATGTAGATCCTTGATTGAGTTCAGGGGCGAAGCTGGAGGAAACATTCATTGGGTTCAAATCCATTAGTTCAGTCGTAGTCTTGCACTAAGGAGTGGTGTCAAAGACTGAATTAGTGGAAGCTGGAGGAACCCAACTCATATGTACCAGCTCCGCCACTGATTGGATTCACCGTAGATCGTGGTTTAATCAGCTCTGTACCTACCCATGGATAGATGAATGTATGACTAATTCCTGAATCAAATGTCAAAATGGTGAACTGAATCGTACACTCTTGTATTGGATCAAACATGCGGCTCTGAAAATGCCAATCGTAGAGAGGAATAACATTCTGCTAGCAAGGTAGCTGCCTACGAAATCAGAAAGTACGCAATGGCAGCGAATTCACGGTCCAAATCAAGCATCCACAAACTTGCAATTGCTAAAGAAGAGATTGTTTCCGTAACAATCAGTTTCACGACCATATGAATCTACCTGAAGCAACAGAAATTGTAATTTCATCTCCGGTTAGTTCGGAAGTAACAGAGGAATGATTGCAAGTGAGCGGGGTGCTTACTTCTTGGTGCGGTGGCGGAGGTAGAGGAATGAAGGAGCCTATGGGGGGACGCCCTTGGCCATGAGGGCGAGCAGGCACCTGAGAGCGTCGAGCTTGTCGGCGTCGAGGAGGGCGGGGATGGAGGCGTGGAGGTGCGCTTCAGTCCCCATCCGCCCGGCCTCCCACACCGCCGCTCGCCTGCAGCCCAAAATTCCCCACCGCCCACCACGTGTACCTCCCTCCGGCGGCGCGACGCAAGAACACGTACAGTTCAGTTTTCCGCTTTGTTAAACAGAGTTGAGCTGCGCCCCAACCGTCATCACGTGCTACGGATGAAACTAACGGTTTTATAATTTCCCAAGAAAATCATCTATACAATGAGATTCAGTAAGTAAACCTAAGTTTTTTCTCCGATGCATGTGATATATTAGTATTAGGATGATACCACCAATTACACGGGTATGTGCACCAACTTTACATTAAAAACTAGTCCAAACGCCGAGAAACACACAACTATGTTCGAAACAACTGCAAAAGTTTCAACATCAACCACCAATGGTAGCAACACGATGGTAAGAGAAAACGTCTTTTAACAATTGACATCTTTAAGAAGAGAACAACACACGACGCGACGATGTCAGATCATCAGCAACCGTCGGTTAAGGGTTTTCGCCCAAATAGAAGTCTGGACAACTGGAGAAGTCTAACCAAATGAAGTCAGAGACTTGGAGCTTTCACGCCTAAAAATCGAAATCTAATCTTAAAAGTGTGAAATCCTCACTACACGCCTATTAGAACATACTTGTTGGATGGTAAATAAAATGAATGTTGTCAGAGCCTATTAGATGACTATTTCAACATATCTTGTGGCCTTACATTGCAACCATTGTTACATGCTTTGTTGGTCGACTAGAAATCCGGAGGCGGAAGCCACGTTCCAACTTGAGGGCCACTTGTTGCATTGCTTTCTGCTTGATTGATCATTTGTAAGCCGTCGCCTCCGTCATGCATGTGATACACGCTATCGGGAGCCATCTTGTAAACCACACCGTCGTCGGTATAGATTTAGTTTCTTTGCAGCAAACCGCGCCCACGCGGTGGCACATACACCGCCTTGGACCTTTTCCGTCCAAAAAACAGAGCATATTCACCTAAGCTAGTCGCCTCCTCCCACTTATAGATGCCTGGTTCTTCAGAAAGCTCATACACCTTGAATGTAAGATCATGGTTGTACCGGGTCCTCATTGCTAGGGCCAACTTGCCGTGCAACTCAATGATGTAGCCCGGGTACAACGAGAGAGCGCCTCGTCTTAGCACCGGTAACGGGTAGGCGTCACAGCTGATCACTTGTGGTCCGTATACATTCACACCAATTTCAAACATGACAATCTCCTCGTGAGCCATAAGGCCATAGAGTTGTCCATTGCAGAAGGCGATGTCCACCGGAAACACTCCATCTTTAGTCATCCACCCGCAGTCCGGGTAGCCAACCCCGCATAGTGCAAGCCCGGTCGAGTGGGTGTTGGCTGCGAGGATGCAGCCAGGTGAGGTGGGGGACTCTGAGAAGATGATCTTCCGGATGTCGTACGGGCCATCGAGGTGTCCGCAGGCCCGGTCCTGAGGTATTTGGGGCCCGGGCCGAAATTAGAATATGGGCCCCTTTATAGAAAAAAAACGCTAACGATGGTATGAACATGAAGGCATGCCATCTCTGAAATCGTGTTAAATCGCGGTGACCGGTGTCTCCCCTCGGCATGGCAATGTAGGGGCGATGATGGGTGTCTCTGGTTAGGGTGTACAGTAGATCGTGTGACACTAAATATTTCTATGGCTACACCGACAACACGCATAGCAAGATTTTTGTGACATTAAATATATAATAAAAAAGAAAATAACTACAATCAGTCAATACAAACGTATTAGATCAAAATTGAATATCGAAAAATGCACATCGTCACTAGATAGATCTTACAAAACCATCAACTTCCAATCTAAATAAAGCTGATGAAACAATCAAATGTCAGTTTGTAACATGGAACCAACCTTTAAAATATAAATGAATTAGTATTGATACAAAGAAGCAAAGAGTATCGATTGCCATATCCTATTGAATCTGTTCGCTCCTCACGTAAAAAAAAAGGTGCGCTCCATGCCCCAGAAGGGTCGACGCCAGTTAACGGTTCGATGTGTTGCTTAAAAGGGCGAAGGCCCAAGGCCCAGTTTCGGAAGGAAAAAGCTGTGCGGAAAAATAAAGGCCCAGTGTAAGTTGTGACCAACGGTTCGATGTGTTGCTTAAAAGGGCGAAGGCCCAAGGCCCAGTTTCGGAAGGAAAAAGCTGTGCGGAAAAATAAAGGCCCATAGCTTATTATGTCCAATGATTCGGCCTTCTTCTTCCCAGAGACACACAATAGCTTACTCCAATGGCGTTAGCGAGTGAGAAAGGGTCCTCGGCTGCCTTGAATGTACCTAGGCTGGGGGGCCCCTTGGTTTCGGGGGCCCGGGGCGGCCGCCCCTCTTGCCCCCCCTCAGGACCGGCCCTGGGTGTCCGCAAAAGGTCATTGCCCGTTGCCTCTTGGAGAGCGCCACCTTAATCTTAGAATAGAGGTTGACGATCACGAGCTGCAGATCGTCCCCCAGCAGAGCAACCCATCCGCCATCGTGAAATCCCACGATCTTCATAGGGACCCTCTCGATTAGAAGCGGCATGCTCAGATTCGATCCGTACTCTGGACAGTATTGCTCGGACCTGTGCGCCTTGTAGTTGTAGTAGAAGAACCACGGCAGGGAAGGCGGCGCCAGGTGCCGCCATGCGATCGCCGCGGCTCGCCATGACCTGCAGGTGGCGGCGAAGCGGATGCGGCCGAGGCCGGTGAGCCTGGAGAAGACCGTACCCAGGACGTCGCTGGGGAGATCGGGCAAGTGCAGTACTTGGGTCGAAGTTGCGCTCGGGTTGATGGTACATACGGCAGCGCCGGTGGCCATCCGAGTCGACATGCTTGTGTTTCGAACGAGTTATGGTAAAACGCCCTTCTCCGTGTGTGTATATGTGTGTCAAGGTTTTGGTAACCAGCCCAAAAAAAATTCCGGAGGGGGCCGATATTTCCGGTAACCGTGGTTACCGGAAAATACCGGCCGGTTACCGGCCAAATATTCTGGCCCGAATTCACGATTTAAACATAAAGACGTCAAAAAAATTCAAACTCAAATTTTTGGAGCACGAATTTGGTCCAAATTTGACCATTGGGGGGGTCCGATAAATCCGTTTACCGCGGTATTCCGGCCGGTAACCGAAACCCTGATGTGTGTGCAAACCAACCTGTGGTTGGATGGTTAGTAGGGTGGTTGTACCCTCAGCCCACCAGAGTTCAAATCCCAGGTTTGACATCTGAGTGTTGCATTAATCGGAATATTCTTTCAGTGGGAGGTGACGTTCCCGTCGACAGCGAGGCGCCCGTGGTGACTTCGTCAATCTCAAGACTCGATCCGCCGGCTCAGTATTTCGGAGGTGCTCAGAGGGGTAGGGTGTGCGTGCGTGCGTTCATAGGGTGAGTGTGTGCGCGTGTATGTGAGCGTTTGCGTTTGTACTGTGTTTCTCAAAAAAAGATTTGTAGCACTTACTCCGTAGCATATATGGCCGAGGGTCAAAGACTCGTTCAAGACACTCAATGTCCAGTTCTTCCATCTTAGTTTATATTTTGTACTAGTTGGCATGTACGTGCAATGCACGTTTTCACAATTCACGGTATAATTTAGGAGTAGGAAATATTAAATTTGTAATGCACGTGTCGACTAATACATATACAAAAATTATATTGGTTTTAATAAATATTGATGCACACAGATAATTCTTTAGAAGAAAATCAATTATTTGCACAGTAGTAGTACTATTTTGTACATTAATGGGACAAAACATAATTGTTTTGTTCAGAATGAAAGAGTGTAAAGGAAGTAGTTGGAGAAATATTTTTTCTGAACTCGTGTCGTTCTGAACTATTTTCAGTCGACATGTGTAAGCACATGATGCCGATAGTTCAGTCGATGTAGGAGAAGCTGCCATAGGGAAATATGGTAGGAGAAGCTGCCATAGGGAAACATGACGGTACAGTAATAGAACAAGATAAACCTTGTCAAAACTCATAAGAGAAACTCTTCTATCCGTAATAGCACAAGTCCAATAGCGATTGAAACACTTCTACTCATATAACTAACATGTCATATTCTTGCCTAATTCCTTCAAAATGGTAACACAAACATCGTGCATCCATCGCTACGATTTCACGAGAGTTGAAAACTGTTGTTTATTCATGTGTTTCATCGAATTATATGGACTGAAAAGAACCGACGCAAACACCCATCTCCTGGTCAAGTAAAACCATCTGAAGCTCACCATGTACATCAGCTGCAAACAGATTCATCACCAACCGATTCCCTCGTCCGAACAGGCTTGAGACCTTGAGTCATCAGAAAAGCAGGCATTGCGAGGTCAGGTCACCACACATCATCTGCCGTTGCTTTGGCATTGGCGCGCATGCTATCGAACGCCTCGGCGGGCACGAGAAAGGCCCAGCACGCGCGTGCCACCTGGTGCCGTGCTGCCCGACCTTGGCGGCGACGTTCTCGACGGCCCTGAGGAACTCCTTGGCCTGCGCCGGTGAGATTATCTCCTTCACGGCTGCTCCACGGCGCGCCACCGCAGCTTGTCGTCCCGCCGCGCCGCGCGTGCCATCTTGCAGCCCTACTCGGCCGCCGTCTTGGCGAAGCCCTCCTTGGTCTTCTCGCACGTCAGTTTCATGGCGTAGGTGGCACGCGGGGGAAGGGGGTACCTCGAGGTGGGGCGAGGTTTTCTTTGGATTGTGGTCCTGTTACTACCGCCGGACCGCCGGAGGTGCGCGGCGGCACCAGTCGCCGGGGATTGAGCGCCAGGCGCGCCGATGAACTCGTCGGGTGCGCTGCCACGCGCGGTGATGTTGAGCACGGCCCTCAGCACCGGCGCCTCGTCAAGCGCGGCATGACGCCCCTACGGCCTACCGCACCGCAGCCTCGTCCACGCCCGACACAAAGACAGGAACTGCACGTACTCCTAGCTTGTTCGATTGATGGTCGTGGTCTTGAGGATTAGGGCAGGTATTGGATAGTTTTCATTGTGGTCGATCACCTCTGTCTCCATGATCTCACGGTCCTCCTTTGATCTCGTCGTTCTCAGCTATAGGATCTCTCTGTGACGAGTTCGAGGAGCACGACGTTACACCGAATCCTTTCTTTTACCGGTGGCAATCATTGTAATTTTCATGAATATGAAAATGTGTGTTGAGTTGTCAAACATTGGAACGATCTAGACTGTCGATCAGATATTGAACGGCTTAAATTTAATGTATCAACACATGTTTGCTCTTTTAATAGTAGTATAGATAACGTGTCATCATGTGATAGCTTCATCAAATTCGGTTAACTGGCCGGAAAGGAAACTATTACTATGTTGGTTCTCATAAATTCAGTACCAACTAATATTAATAAGATACTTTATATGATTTCATATTCCAACTTCCCAAACGAGTTTTAAAACGGTTATATTAGTTCCGATCAAGATTCTTTTGTCAAGGTGGCAACGAAAAAATAAAATATCGGCAGACTAAGTGGATCGTGGTTTGTTGTCCGAAAGATCAAGGAGGACTCGGAATTCATACCTTGAGATCAAGAATAGAGCCCTGCTCGGTAAATAGATCTTCAAGCTTTTTGCTGAAGATGGAGTTTGGCACCTATTTAGGAGAAAGTATGTGGTCTCTCAAGCGTTATCTCGGATTTCTTGAAAACCTGTTGATTCACACTTTTGGACCGGCCTTATAGCTACGAAAAAATTCTGCTTCCCCCATGGTCTTTCTCTATTCAGGGTGGTTCGAAAATTAGGTTCTGAGAAGATAAATGGCTAGATCAAGACACGCCCCGAGAACACAATATATGGCTTTCTACAATATTGTAGTATGACACAAAGATGATACGCTTGCTAAGGTGATGGAAACTTCTCCACCGAATGTTTCGTTCAGAAGAAGTCTATTTGGTCCTAGGTAAACATTCTGGAATGCTTTACTATTGCGGTTGGATTATGTCCAGTTGACGGAAGGATCATATAAATATCAATTGAATCTCAACAAGAATGGTAAATTCTCAGTTGATTATATGTACAAAGCGTTAATCAATCCTCATGTACCGGTTGATAATAGTAAGAACATTTCAAAGATGAAGATTTCACTAAAACTAAGGTGTTTGTGTGGTAGTTTCGTTGAAGGATAATTCTTACAAAAATAAACTAGCAAAACACAATTGAAATGTAAGTAAACAATGAGTCTTTTGTCACCATGAAGAGACTATAAAACACGAGTGGTGTCGGCGCAACTCGATAGGGAGACCAAGGTCAAGGAGACTCAACTCCATAGGGAGCTCAAGATTCTCCCCTCCGAAACCACACACATGAGCTTGCCTGGACGAGCTTCCTTTGCCAACGAGGTGGAGCGCATCATGAAGGAGAGGAGGGAAAGGGCCGAGGATGCTGTGACGCAAGAATGATCGACATGTTCTTGACGTATTTTTGGTGTATTTTGGTGGTTGGCCTTGATGTTGTCCGAGACATTTGGTGGCCGGCCTTGATGTTGCCCGAGACATTTGGTTGCCGAGACTATGTTGGCAATGATATTTGATAACCTACACTCGATTTGTTTTATTGCAATCAAAGTTGGGTGCACACGTTTGGGGGTGCTGGTGGGAGAGGCGACCTGAAAGTGGGTCAGAACACCATCAAAGGTATCCGCTTTAGGTGGTTCCATATATTTGGGAGCCGCCGGTGGAGATGCTCTTAGCATTCAGAAATATTTATTTTTCTAAAAGATCTGAAACAGAATTCACTGTCACTGCCATAGAGGGATTGAACTTCAGTGACTTTGATCACAAAAGTCTAGCCGTGACTTTGCCCTCATCTCAGCCATCTAAACGTGATCCAACGGATGGAAAAGAGTGAATATTTTTAGACTAGCATTTAAAAGATCATTTACTCACAAACCGTATGTCCAAATACAACGAAACTTTGTGCTAATGCATAATAACGAGTATGTGATTTACTCGATTATTTTTAATTTTTTCTGGGCAATTTTAATTTTAAGTTCACATTTGTGTAGTAAATTTTAAAATGATGTTTATTCACAAACTATTTGTCCAAATACGATGAGATTTTTACGGAATGCATAATATAACATATCAGATTTAATAGAATTTTTTGATCTTTGTTACTTTGGCCGTTTTGCAGTCAGTCAGATCGAGTTTCTGCTACATGTGATCCTCTCTGTCAAGATTCAGCT
Source organism: Poa pratensis (assembly GCA_947311845.1). NCBI lineage: Eukaryota > Viridiplantae > Streptophyta > Magnoliopsida > Poales > Poaceae > Poa > Poa pratensis. The sequence continues at coordinate 54,920,134 of CAMZMU010000107.1, forward strand.
ATAAACAAAATGGTTTATGCTCTCTTTCAAGTTCCAGCTACCACTTGTATGAAGCTAATAGACTCCAACCAAAAAGGGATTAGCTAGCTCTCGGAGTGTCAAAACACGAAAGCAGCACAGCCGTTCCCAAATTCAATCCTATCCATCTCCTCCAGCTGCTGCAGCGCATAGCCATGGAGTCCAAGGACGAGGACGACCATGGCGCCTTCGTGGAGAAATTCCTCCTGCTGCCTCCTTCTCCGACCGCCGAGCTTCCGCTGCACGGCCTCACCTTCGCCATCAAGGACATGTCCGTCCTGCCGCACCATACCAATCACCATCCTCAATCAATTCGTTTTTGTTCTTCCTCTGGATCGACCAGACAGTACTTAATCATCTCGATCGCTTGATCGCAGCTTCGACATCGCTGGCCACGTGACCGGGTTCGGCACCCCCGACTAGGCCCGGACGCACGCGCCGGCCGCCGCCGTCCTCGCCGCGCTCGCCGCGGGGGCCACGGCCGTGGGCAAGACAGTGATGGACGAGATGGCCTACAGCATCAACGGCGAGAACGCGCACTACGGCACGCCCGTCAACCCGGTCGCCCACGGCCGCGTCCCCGGCGGCTCATCTAGCGGCTCCGCGGTGGCCGTCGCCGCGAACCTCGCCGACTTCGCCCTCGGCACCGACACCGGCGGCAGCGTCAGGGTGCCCGCCGCCTACTGTGGCGTCTTCGGCCTCCGGCCCTCGCACGGAGCGGCGTCCGTCGAGGGCGTCGTCCCCATGGCGCAGATGTTCGACACTGTCGGTGAGCTAAGCTAAGCAGTCACTGTGGCTTACCTTACTCGACAGTGTCAGAGTGTGACACCGCCTTTGGTTGCAGGTTAGTTTGCTAGAGACCTGGCTACACTGGCTCGTGTCACCGACGTGCTGCTGCCGCCGGCACCAGCTGCCGATGCCACCGGGCGACGGCCGAGCCGTGTAACGGTTCCGGCAGATTGTTTCCAGGTCTTGGGATCCTCTCTGGAAGACCACGTCTACGAGATCGTCAATGCTTCAGCAGCCATGACATTCGGCAGTAAGTAGCTATACTGCAGAACTCGTCGACGCGAACTCATCTAGCAGAACAGCCCTACACTTCGGAACTTACTGAAGCTCGATCGATCACTTACTTTCCAGCTACATTACTAACAGGTGATGTGGTAGACAATGGAGATCTTGGCGATTTCGTGTCCAGCAACGTTCCAAGTCTCGGCAAGTTCATCGTCGTCGGCTCGTCTACGACATGTGTGCCGGCTCTGTCTGCCATATCGCAAGTCATGCGAGTGCTGCAGAGGTTCGTTGCTTTCAGTTGCCTACAGTCTCTCTACTTACTCACAATAATCAAGCAGAATGGCAGCAGTTCACTCCAGATTGCACGTACCCGCATCCATGGATGAGACTGATTCTGTGACCACACATTTTTCAGGTCTGAATTCAAAGCAAACCACGCAGAGTGGGTAAGCACGGTGAAGCCCAACCTCGGCCCCGGCATCCGGGAACGGGTGCAAGAGGCCGTCACATCGGCAGATGATCCGGCCATGGAGGACCTTCAGGCCGTAAGGACCGAATTCAGGTCCGCCATCGCAGCTCTCCTCCAGGTAAACAAACCAACCCATCGATCAATCCAAAAGAATTCATCTTTTTGCTTCGCTATGCTTGAACAAAGTTTGTATTAAATCGCAAAAAAAAAGAACAAAGTTTGTATCAATCTGTAGGAGGACGGGATCCTGGCAATCCCTACGGTCCCCGGCGCGCTGCCGAGGCTGCGCACGGAGCCAGCAGCGCTGGAGGATTTTCGGGCAAGGGCCTTCTCCCTGCTCTCCATCGCCGGCCTGTCGGGGTTCTGCCAGGTCAGCATTCCGCTGGGAATACGCGATGGCGTCCCGGTGTCGGTCTCGCTGCTCGCGCGGCACGGCGCCGACCGTTTCCTCGTCGGCGTGGCGCAGGAGCTCTATGAGACGCTCAGGGACGAGGCCGCCGCGGCATGGGGCTTGTCGGCTTAGCCTGGTTCGTTTGTCTCGCCGAACAGAATCCTCCATCCATCCACCATATATACAGAAGGTTGTATGATTCCTCTGCCTGAATATATATACAGCTACAAGTTACTCCTAATTAATCCATTCTTTCACGGAAGGTAGAAGTGCTCAGAGGATACCTCAGCCACCATATGAATCATAAGTCTATTTGTTGTCTTGGCAAAATGCCAATATCACACAATTCAGAATGTTAACCCTTTTTTTTTTAACCTGCCCACGTGGAGGTGGCTATTGAGAACCACTTTTTTGGTAAGTAAAATAAACATAACAGGACCCTCTTAACAAGGAAGACAGTACCAATAAACCTAATACTGGGTCAGCTTGCATTTATTACCAGTTTACTACAGTCAGACTATTGCTAATATGGTGTCACACAGAAAGAAACCTGAACAAATAACACGGAAGTGGCTATTGCTAATATGGTGTTTCTAGTAATGGCACTCAGGGTTCAGAAAACAAGATTTGAATAGGCTCTAGTAATGGCACTCAGGGTTCAGAAAACAAGATTTGAATAGGCTCTCTCAAGCTAACCTGCATAAGTCAGGACAATGGCATTCAGAATTGCCTTCATGCACCCAGAGTGACCAAATTACAATGTGCAATTTTTTTAAATGAGAATATATGCAAGTACAGAATATGTCTTTGGTTGCAAAAATAAAGTTAAGAAACTTCGCAAGTAGAAACTAGCTTTTTAGACTTCATGTCTCGATCAACTTGTTGAATTTTCACCCATAACTTCCACAGTGACTGCAATAATACTCTCTGCTTCTCCCCACCTGCCCAAACAATGTTCAGTATAGTTTCTGGTCACAACCTTTAGAACAAAAACTGTCAGGTTTGCTACTTTTACTTTTAAGCACCAATTTATCCTGAAGTTTCAGCCGATCTTCCTCATGATGTATGTTCAGTGAGTTTATTTGAGCTTCCTGCTCTTCTTTGAGCAACGACAACTTGTACATGTCGGTCCAAATTTCATCAGTAAGGAAAAGCGAAACGATCAAAACAAATGCCATCCTAAGCAACCCAGATGAGCAACCCAAATAGCAGTAAAGAAAATTTGGAGAGTAAAATCCCTCTAGTGCATTACAACATCCATTTCTTATCCCAAGACACAGATGTGTCATGCATGCCATGAAACCAATATATCTGGGATAAAAGCGAGTGAATATATGTTCTTAGTGAAAAGGTGTATCCTAATTAGTGTGTGAACCGTTCAGGAAGACATATTATTAAAAATCAAACTCAAGAGCATAAAAAAAGGGATATCAGAATGTACGCAGGATATCAGAATGTACGGACACATGGCATATAAATTTAGCATAGAGAAGTCAGAAACAAAGAGAAACGGATCAGTAATAAACAAAACTTATCTGTCACTTGGAAGCAGCCACATATGGTAAAACTGTTCTCACTTAAATGCTGAAAAACCTATTGACTAATAGATCATGGTACAGAATTAAGCAAACCAACAAAACATAACCATGTAGATATGTTCTCAATAATTAACAAGATTTTGCAAGGGCATAGAACTTACTACTCTGCACGAGCATACAAAGTTTTTAGTGTTTTACCCCATATACAAACCCTGATACTTTGAGCAATTTTCAGAAGTTGTTCCAGAACTTACATGGTAGGTGCTAGGGTTCTACCGGTTCTAGGGCGAAGGTTGTAGGGGAAGGAGGGCGCAGATTGCGGACGAGGACGCGGTCGCCGGCGGCTGGGCACCGTCGTGCGAGTTGGGGAGGCGGCGGCGCAGGAGCGAGGCGGCGGCTAGGGTTTAGGATCCGGCTCCTCTGGGAGCCGGCAATAGAAATATTCTTATTGCTTGCTTTCACGGAGTGTTTACAGCTGTTTATATAACGAAATTAAGATAACTTGTGGGCCAAGCCCCTAACTAAACCTGCCCATTGGGCCTCCTCCGGGTATAGGTGACCCCGGTCATAACATCTCTCCCCGCCTGCGCAAACAGCTCGTCCTCGAGCTGGTAGTCTGGATAGTGTTGGCTGAACTCGTCACGCTGCTCCCAAGTGGCCTCCTCCTCCGGAAGGCCCTCCCACTGAACCAACAAGTACCACAGTCCGCGACGGAGTTGAGCCCGCAACACCTTCGCCGGACTCGGAAGAAGACGCCCGTCTGCGGTCGGAGGAAGTGCCGGCGTCGCCGCCGGCGGCTCCCCACGGTAGGGCTTCAGCAGCCCCACATGAAAGACGTCGTGGATACGAGCCCCGGCCGGCAGCTGAAGGCGATAGGCCAGCGTCCCGACGCGCTCCAGGATGATGAATGGCCCGGCGTAGCGAGGACCCAGCTTGCGCTTCGCACGCGGGTCCAGGGACTTAGTAGTGCGGTGAAGAAGGCGCAGCCACACCCAATCGCCCACCGCGTACTCCGCCTCGCGATGGTGGCCGTCGTAGTAGTGCTTGGCCAGCTGCTGGGCCTGAAGGAGGCGTTGCCGCACCTCCGCAAGCATCTCGTCGCGGCTGCGAAGAAGCTCTCCCGCCGCTTCCGTCCGAGCTGTGGCCGGGTCAACCGGCAGGATGGGCGGGGGTGGACGGCCGTAGACCACCTCAAATGGCGTGGCGCGCAGGGCGGAGTGATAGGAGGTGTTGTAGCAGTACTCCGCCCACGCGAGCCAATCCACCCAAGCGCGAGGACGATCACCTGTGACACAACGCAAATACATGGCAATCACCTTGTTGACCACCTCCGATTGGCCGTCCGTCTGAGGGTGGAAAGCCGTGCTGAATCGCAGCTTGACCCCCGCCATCCGGAAGAGGTCGCGCCAAACATGCCCTGTGAACACGGGGTCCCGATCGCTGACAATCGACGAGGGAAACCCGTGTAGGCGGACGATGCCGTCGAAGAAGGCACGGGCCACGGACGCGGCAGTGTAGGGATGGCCGAGCGCGATGAAGTGAGCATACTTGGAGAAGCGGTCGACCACCGTGAGAATGACGGACTTGCCGCCCACCTTGGGAAGGCCCTCGATGAAATCCATGGAGATATCGACCCAGACCTGAGAAGGCACCTCCAAAGGCTGCAACATACCAGCCGGCCGCAGCGTCTCTGTCTTGTTACGCTGGCACGTCACACAAGATCGCACCCAGTCCCGGACCAGGGCCCGATCACCCGGGATGTAGAAGTCGGCGCGGAGACGATGGAGGGTCTTCTGCACACCCTCGTGTCCCGCCGAGTGTGCCATCAGCAGCACCTGGTGACGGAGGTCGTCGTGGTCCGGCACGAAGACCCGGCGCCCATGCAGGAGCAAGCCCTCGCCAGGCGCCACGGCTCCTCCAAGTCGCCAGCAGCAAGGCGCTGCCGAAGGAGCTGAGCGTCCGGTGCGGCTGCGGTGGCCCGTCGGATGTCGGCGAAGAGGGCGAACGTGGGCCCCGAGCGGATGCAGAGCGCCGCCCCTCAGACTCTCCAGCGGCTGCGTCGTGGGGGCATCGCGGCGAGACAGGGCGTCGGCCACGGTGTTAAGGCGACCCGGACGGTACTCGACGGTGAAGTCGAAGCCAAAGAGCTTGCTGAGCCACTGATGCTGTGGCACCGTCGACAGCCTCTGGTCCAATAAGAACTTGAGGCTGTAGTGATCTGTGCGAATCCGGAACGACCGGCCCCAAAGATAGGGCCGCCAGTGGCGCACCGCCTGCACCAAGCCAATGAGCTCCTGCTCGTAAGCAGCGAGCTTAAGATGGCGCGCTGCTAAGGGCCTGCTGAAGAAGGCGAGCGGCCCGTCGCCCTGATGAAGGACCGCGCCAAACCCCACACCGGAGGCGTCGCAGTCTACGATGAACGGGCGGTCGAAGTCCGGCATCTGAAGAACGGGTCCCGTCGTGAGGGCCCCCTTCAGAGCCTCGAATGCCGCTGTGGCCTCGTCATCCCAAGCAAAGGCGTCGCGACGCAGCAGCCGCGTGAGCGGGGCCGCGATGAGGCCGAATTCCCGGATAAATTTCCGGTAGTACCCCGCGAGCCCCAGGAAACCGCGGAGAGCCCGCGGCGAGTGCGGCGTCGGCCAAGCCGCGACGGCCGCCACCTTGTCGGCATCCATAGCCACCCCCTCGGCCGAGATGACGTGGCCGAGGTAGGCGACCGAAGACGTCCCGAACGAGCACTTCGAGCGCTTAAGGTGAAGACGATGCGCTCGAAGCTCGTTAAAGACGATGGCGATGTGCTGAAGGTGCTCCGCCCACGAGGTGCTGTAGATAAGAATGTCATCAAAGAAAACAAGCACAAACCGTCGCAGGTACGGCCGGAGGACGTCGTTCATCAGGGCCTGAAAGGTCGCCGGAGCGTTGGAGAGGCCAAAAGGCATCACCAAAAACTCGAAGTGGCCATGATGAGTCCGAAACGCCGTCTTGGCGACATCATCCGGATGCATCCGCACCTGGTGGTAGCCCGACCGCAAGTCGAGCTTGGTGAAGAAGCGCGCCCCATGGAGCTCGTCGAAGAGCTCGTCGACCACCGGAATAGGAAACTTGTCCTTGAGCGTCATGGCATTAAGGGCGCGGTAGTCGATGCAGAAGCGCCACGTGCCGTCCGACTTGCGGACGAGGAGGACCGGCGCCGAGAATGGCGACGTGGAGATGCGGATGATGCCCGCGGCGATCATGAGCGCGCACTGCCGCTCCAGCTCGTCCTTCTGCAGCTGGGGGTAGCGGTAGGGCCGCACTGCAACTGGCGCCGTGTCCGGCAAGAGATGGATGCGGTGATCATACACCCGGACGGGCGGAAGGCCCTGAGGCTCGTCGAAGAGGTCGCCGTGCTGCTGCAGGAGGTGATCTAACAGTGGACGCTCGGACTCGGTGGCGGTTGCGGCAAGCTGCAGCTGCGGGTTCGCCGGAGAGGCGCCCCCGATGCCCTCCCACCGGATACGGCGACCCAGACGCCAGAAGGTCATCGTCAGGGAGTCGAAGTCCCAGAGGATGGGACCGAGGGTCCGCAAGAAGTCGACGCCGAGGATGAAGTCGAAGCAGCCCAAGTCGATGCCGGCGCACGTGATGGTGAAGTGCTCGTCGCCGATGGTGATTGGCACGTCCCGCGCCAGCCCGTGGCACCGTAGGCGGTCGCCATTCGCCACCGCGACCTGAAGGTGCTCCCCGCCCGTCGGTTGAAGGGCTAAGCGGCGCATCGTAGCCTCGGGCAGGAAGTTATGCGTGGAACCCGTGTCCAGGAGGGCCACCAGGCGCTGGCCGTGAATCGTCACCGGCAAGAGCATAGTGCGCTCGTCACGGATGCCAGCAAGCGCATGGAGCGAGACCACGAACGCTGTCGCATTCGTGTTTGCGGGGACGGTCTCCGCAGCGACGGGTGGGGGCAACTCGCCGAGCCCGTCGGCGGGTGTGTCCTCGATGTAGTCGACCGTCTCCAAGTAGAAGAGGCGCGGGCAGACGTGGCCCGGCACGTAAGGCTCGTCGCAGTTAAAGCAAAGGCCCTGGCGACGGCGCTCGAGCTGCTCGGCCGGGGTGAGCCGACGGAAAGTCCGCGTGGCGGCCGGAGTGGCAGGGTTCGGCCGCCGGGCACAGGTGCGGCGGAGATGGCCTGGCGGTCTGGCGGCCCCCTCGTCCCGGTGGCGCCTGCTGCAACGCCTGTGCGCGACGCTCGTAGGCGCGGGCGTAGTGCATGGCCGTCTGGAGGTCCTGGGGACCCTGAAGTTCCACGTCCACCCGGATGTGATCCGGAAGACCACCAACGAAGAGCTCGGCCCGCTGCTGCCCGTCACACCAGGCGCGTGGCATGCAAGGGCCTGGAAACGGTCGGCGAAGTCCTGTACCGTGGAGGTGAAGGGGAGGCGGCCGAGCTCGGCCAGTCTGCTCCCGCGGATCGGCGGCCCGAAACGCAGGAGGCATAGCTCGTGAAAACGCTCCCAAGGGGGCATGCCGCCCTCGTCCTGCTCGAGGGCGTAGTACCACGTCTGTGCGGCGCCCCGGAGGTGATAAGAGGCGAGCCAGGTGCGGTCCGACGCGAGGGTGCGCTGTCCGCGGAAGAACTGCTCGCACTGGTTGAGCCAGTTGAGAGGGTCCTCCGTACCGTCGTAGGTGGCGAAGTCGATCTTGGCGAACCGTGGTGGCGGCTGTGTAGGGCCGCCCTGGCCGGAGGGCTCGACGCGACCCGTGTGGAGGCCCGCGAAACTCGACGTGGCGCTGGACGTGATGGTGGGCGCTGGCGGTTCGCCGGCCGTAGTGTAGACCGGCGATGGCGACGACCCGGACAGCCAGGCCGGTAGTGGTGATGGTGACGATGGAAAGCGGACCTGGTGGATGGGAACGCCGCCCGGTAGGGGCGAAACCGGCCCGGCGCTGGGCGGCGGCTGCCACGGCAGGGCAGACGTGGGCGGCGGCTGTAGCGGCGGCCCTGGGAAGGCAGCCACTTGAGCAGTGAAACTAAGCATAACTGTTGCCTAATGGTAGCATCAGCAGATTCAGACCATGAAAATCACATTAAGTTTAGATACCAACAAGTGTAAGCCACAGCCACAGGCCATGGAAACCACATCGAATGAACAAATTATAGTTATCATCCAAACAACATGGAAAAGTCACAGCCACACTAAAGCTAGGTAAATCACATTGCATGCAGGTGCAAGCAACTACATATCGAAGTCATGAAAAGTCTTCTGCACTACCTTCTGTTGCTAAACCCCAAATCTCCAACATCCAAAAAACTGCTAACTAATGCTACATCACTTCCCTTCACAAAAAATGAGTCATTCAAACGACAATGCTCTAGCCAGCTAGTAAATGTTCCATAACTGCCTTAACAAAGAAACAGGTCACTCAAAAGATGATGCTCTAGATGCTAACAAACACTCCATGAGTGCCCTAAGAAATGAATGGGTCGCTGATAGAAAGATCAGATGCTCTGCTATACCTCCAAACATGACCTTTTGCACGGCCACGGACCTCCAAGGAAGTTTTATCCAAGACCTTAGTGGCCCACATTCTCTTGGAAGCCAATGGCTGCAGTTTGCGCCTAACCTCACTCACCGTGTTAGAATCTGGACCGGCCAACAACACTATCACCTTCTGCAGCAACACTGCTCTCCCAAGAACCAGCTTCAGGAACTTAACCTGGTTTGTCCCCCCGCTGAACTGATCGAGCACCACCTTCTTGACACACGAATGCACGCATTGGATCGGACCGATCCCCTGCCAGAACGTGGAATTGAGATTACCCCCACCCTTGACTTCACCATGGTTATCGTAGCAAGCAACGAATATTGCAGTACATTTGTGATGACGCAAATTGTGAATACAGAGAGAGCCACGTGATAAAGACTCACAGCCATAATGTGCAAGGTCTCTACTTCAGGGAAGCATCTCAAGAAACTCAGCAAAGTTTTCACTTCCTCAGCAACCCTGAAACGCACCTTCAGAGCTAACACCTTGACGCTCGGAACCACTGCATCTGGACTAACATCTGTCACCCCAGCCTGCAAATCATGTCAGCGGTCAATTTGATAGTTTAATTCAATGCAGACCGAACCAGTACTCAAAGATTTGTCTAGACAGTCACTGAGTAATTGGAGATAAAAGGTCGACCTTGATAATGGTGTTGCCAATCTCCAGCACGTGGGTGGCGGTGTCCAAGTAGCCGAGCACGGCGAGCTCAGGAGCATAGCCTAACTTGACGTGGATGGTGCTTCCAGCCTCGGTGGGGTGCGTGCAGTAGACGACGAGCCGCTGCAGGCGCGGGGCGGCCACGACGGCGACCTCGTCCGCCAAGGAATGCCAGAGCAGCACGCAGCGGAGGCTGTGGCTGCGGAAGCGGACGCGGTCGGGGTGGCAGTAGTTGGAGATGAGCGCCAGGGTCTCCAGGCTGGGGCTGCAGGCGAGCACGTGCTCCAGGTCGCGCTCCTCCGTGATGCCGTGGCAGAGGCCGAGCTCCTGGAGGCGGGGGAAGGCGTGCGGGAGGCCGGTGGTGCGCGGGAAGCGCCAGACGCCGAGGTAGAGGCGGCGGAGCGAGGCGCCGCAGCGGAGGAGGGACGGAGGGAGGTGGAGGGGGACGGCGAAGGACAAGGGGCGGTTGACGAGGGTGAGGTCCTCCACGCCCTTGTCGGCGAGGAGGCGGAGCCACTCCGCGAGGGAGGATGCGTCGATGAGGTTGCTGGCGAGGCGGACGCGGCGGAAGGGGCCCGGGTGGGAGGCGAGGATGCGGGACACCGCGGCGGCGGGGGCGCGCCAGTCCGTGGGCCTGCCGTCGGGGAGGAGGTGGGCGTCGTCGAGGACGAGCGGGGTGGCGCGCCAGAGGCCGCGCCAGCGCTGGGAGAGCGCGCTGGTGCGGGCGGCGTCCTTGACGGGGAGGCGTGAGACGACGTCGGACAGGAGGTCGTCGGGGAGGGAGCTGATGCGGTCCTCGCCGCCGCCGCCTTCGTGGGAGATGGCGGCGGAGAAGGAGGTGGCGACGGGAAACGGAGCGGACGGGAGGCAGGCGTGTTGGGTAATCCAAACATTGTCCTGTTTGGTTGCCACGTGATTAGCTTAGGAAAGTTTTTCGTGTCGGTGGGTCTTGTGGCTCGCATGCCATATGTGTTCGTGTCCTACTAGTATTAGTTGAAGTAGAATAGGAATATTTGGTTCAAGGTCGGTTTGGTGTCCTAGTACGAGTCAGCTAGATAGTCAGGTCTTGCACCTATATATATGTGCACCAGTGCGTTGTAATCAGTACCAGAAAACGAGAAAGCAATACAAATATTATGAGACACGATACGTGCCTCTGGCGATCATTGTGTTCTTGCGTTCGTGTGTGTTCTGGTGCTGACGTTTGTGTTAGCGTCAGCACGACGGTTAAATGCAATTCGCGTCCTTGCGTTTCCGTCGTTGAGTTGTTGTGAGATCGTGTGTTCGATCCTTGGGAAAAGCTAACAATTGGTATCAGAGCTATGGTGTGAGGCTTCGCCGTTGCGTCACGGTGGAGTTGGAGGATTCTTCGTCGCCGTCAGGTTGCGTCAGGGGACGACGAAAAATCGAAGAAGAGGATCATGTCAACTTCAAGAGAAAGAGACGGTGGTGTGACCGTCCAGTACCCCATACTTGAAGACGACAACAATGGTGTGAGGGCTGCAAAGATGAAGATCTTCATGCGGTCACATGGAGTCCGAGCAACGGTGGAAGAGGACGATGACGACGATCCGAGATTGTTCCGATGATGAAGCGGTGGTAAAAAAAAAGGTTAAGAGTCGTGTCGTTACTTGTTATTGTCAGAGTCGTCTGTGTGTCTCGACGAGAAGATGAAGGCCAACATGAAGATGGATGCGGACCGGTCAAGATGTGTTCCTGCATGAGGCTATGCGTTTAGTCTGCATGTGGCACGCTAAGATGCGACAGCGTGGGCTGGTAATCCGGAGATATGTCGGTCAGAATCTACGAGTCAAAAGTTTGGATTAGGGGGTGATTGTTGGGTAATCCAAACATTGTCCTGTTTGGTTGCCACGTGATTAGCTTAGGAAAGTTTTTCGTGTCGGTGGGTCTTGTGGCTCGCATGCCATATGTGTTCGTGTCCTACTAGTATTAGTTGAAGTAGAATAGGAATATTTGGTTCAAGGTCGGTTTGGTGTCCTAGTACGAGTCAGCTAGATAGTCAGGTCTTGCACCTATATATATGTGCACCAGTGCGTTGTAATCAGTACCAGAAAACGAGAAAGCAATACAAATATTACGAGACACGATACGTGCCTCTGGCGATCATTGTGTTCTTGCGTTCGTGTGTTCTGGTCCTGACGTTTGTGTTAGCGTCAGCACGACGGTTAAAGGAAATTCGCGTCCTTGCGTTTCCGTCGTTGAGTTGTCGTGAGATCGTGTGTTCGATCCTTGGGAAAAGCTAACAAGGCGTGCATGATGTCATCGAGCCAGGGGGCCGCCGTCATGGTCCCCAGCGGCGGCGGTGGGGAGCAGGTGCTGTCTTTTGTGTGACTTGTTTCCTCCCTTGGTTTTGGACTAGGAAGAGAGTAGTAGACTTTGTTTTCGGGTTCGGGCTCTTGTTTTTTTCTTGCTTTTTTTTCAAATATTTTTTTAACAGATTCTCTCCCAAAAATCAAAAATTGTGAAAATATCACACCTCGTTCCGCGCCCGAAAGCTAAGTTCATTTCTTTCAGCTCGCGAAGGATAACCTATTTTTACAAAGGGACGAAACATGTCGTCGTTTGGAAACCAAATGAAACTTGCCTTTCGGTCTCTTACTCTATCTCTTGTCCACTCTTCCAATACGCCGATTAATCGGCCGATTTATCTCTTATCACTGTCTGACCGATAAGATAAATTAGACGATAAGCCAGCCGATATGCCGATAAACCGTCTGATATGCCGATAAATCGGCCGATTTACCTGTTATCTTTGGTAGGCCGATAAATTAGCGATAAGCTATATCCCCAACATTGCTCTTGTCACAGGACCAATTGGCGATGTTGTTGATAAACTTGATATCACATCTACACAGAAAAGCATATGAAATGAAAAGGTTGTGCTCTAGGATCTACTGTCTAATTTAAAATCTCTTTGTTTCGGGCTAACAAATAGGTCTGGTTAGATCTACGTATCTCAGAGGTTCAAGTTTCAAAATATTCACATTTGGGTCAACTGGTGTTAGTCAGGACTGCTGGTCCTCTCCCCGACCCCCGCGTTGCCCTCCTTGGGTGACTCCGGGGGGAAACCCTAGCCGCACTCGCCAGCGCCACTCCTGACCTTCCCCCGCTTCGCCGCCGCCCCGGGGAAGGTGGCGGCGCGGCGGTTCTCCTCCGTGTCCCTTTTTTGGCGCGTGGGCGGCGGGGCTCCTGGAGTGGCAGCGGGCTGCGGCCAGGCGAGGATGCGCGGCGGAGCTGCAGGGCGAGTCGACGGCTGCGGGCGGCGGTGCGGACTGCCGTCACCGGCGGCGGAGGTGCAGGCGCACCAGATGGGCCTGGGCGGGCCCGATCTGGGCCCGCAGGGCCGGAATCGCGGGCGCGATTGGGGACGCGCCTGGACGAGCGAGGCGTAGTGGAGAGCGGCGGAGGCAATGGCGCGGAGGCAGGAGCCTCTCCTGCCGACGTGCTCCGGCGCCCGCGTGGCGTGGAAGCCGGGGCGGCGGCCCCGGAACGGAGACCCTGCGGTGATGCATGGAGGCCGCAGCCATGGGCGCTGTGGCCATCATGGCCGGTGGTCGAGCTCGGTGGACGGCGGTAGGGCAGCTCTGTGAGTGGCGTCGCTCCCTTGCTTTGCGGTGCGGACGACCTCCGAGCGAAAGCCTTGTTCCGACTTGGTCGGAGTTGGCGACGGCGGCACTTTTGAGCGTCGTTTTACCTCTTGGGGGCGTCGCTGTAGAGTGCTCGGTCCTGCCCGACGTGGATGGTGCTAAGAGTCCCGAGTGAAAGCCTAAGCTCCATCGGGAGCGGGCGGCGACGACGGACGCGTCGTTTCCTTGTTGGAGGCACCGCCTTGGTGGTTCTTAGCCATCACGGTGTGATGGGCTCGCGGCGCTCGGGGAGGGCTTGTCTGTTGTCAGGCGAGCGGATGACCGGGGCGGCGGCCCCGGACGGTGGCGGTACGTCCAGACGGCGGTCTCGGTCTCCCACGCTACGGCGGTTCTATGAGGCAGAGCCGTTGTCTAGCGGGGTTCTGGGTGGCGACCTGGATGAAGACTGCGTGGGCAGAGGGTTCGTCGACCTGACTGGATCACCTTTGGGCAACGCGACGGTTGATCTGGTTGCTATATCGGGGCGGCTGTCCCGGAACACGGTGGTTTTGGTGGCAACCTAGATAAAGACTGCGTGGGAAGAGGGTTCGTCGACCATGACTAGATCGCTTCCGGGCAATGCAGAGGTCGATCTAGTTGCTACGCCGGAGCGGCGGCTTCAGAGCGGGTGGTGTGTGTTTGTGGCGTTTGTCCGGCTTGTGTCGTGTGGGCGACGGGTCCCTTCGTCTGTGTGTTCTTTTGTACAGCTTGTATGGTTTTTGGACCCGGTTTCCTTATAAACTGGGTCAATTCTTTCTATCTATTCGACGGTGGTACGACCAACTTGTCCTAAAAAAAAATTCACATTTTAACGAAAATAACTTCCACTAAAATATGGATATTACGAACCATGAACCTCGGAGCGGGGCAACACGGCATCAGGTTGGGGCTGCTCCTGGGTCTCGCTGCCGTGGACGGAGACATCACACGTGGTCGCCGTTGCGGGCACGTCAGGTTTACAATTTTCTAAGCGAAACATAGTTTTCGGTGAGCCTATTATAGGAGTAGAAGTTAATAAAGCATTTTTTATGGTAGAAGTTAATAAAGCTGGTTTTCCCGCCACAACCGAAGTCAAGTCAACGAAAATTCTTCCCCGCGTCAGACAAAGAACTCGTCCGATCGAGACACGCGCGCGCACGAAAAACTCAGCAATCGAGGCTATCAGAACAGGGTTTTCTGACTTTCTCATTCTGCCGTACTACGTCCAGCTTGGGAGCTTCTTCGATTCTTCCACTCTTGTTTGCATCCGGCCGCATGGCGTGTGTGGTGGTGGCGGCGGCTTCTCCGGTCCTCCAACTCCAATCTCCAATCCAACGTCGGAGGCATAATAATCATTAAATAAACGGAGCCGCACGTGTTCCATCAGGCAGCTAATCGCTTACTTAATTTTTCATAATTTGCAGAAACAATCAATAGTTGATCCACTTGCGCACATGCGTAGGATTGGAAGACCGAGCTGCTTCTCGATCGTAACCTTGTACCTGATGGAATAAATCCTCTCTCTGTATATATTCCGGAAGTCGGAAGGGACGAGCTAAGTTGAGCTAGAGCACACAGACACAGGCAAAGTACGTAAAGTGAGGGAGGGACTAAGATGAGGTCGCGCATGTTCCTCCATGGCGCGGCGCTCTGGCTGATGCTTCTTGCGGCGGTTGCGCATGCTCAACAGACCACCACGACCCATCCGGCTGACGGTGAGCATGCTCCATTTCCTCTTCCCTTGATCAATACATCATTCATGCAGCACTTTTCCACCGCCAAGGCATGTCTTCCCAGAGCGTTCGGCGAGTTGAAACCAAACAACGTGCACATTTGGGAGCTCGTAGAAAAGTAGGCGGGTTGGTAGAATTGCATGCACGGCGTTTGGCGGCGCCCTGCATGAAATGTGAGTTAGGCATGCAGGTGTCAGGGAATCTTGCATGTCTCGTGTTGTGCGTTGTCGGCATGCAAAGTTGCATCTGAAGGAAGAAGAAACTGCCGATTCAGGCGTTTCTTCGGGACCAGGCCCAGGGGTGCTTTAAGGTTCGTGCTATTCAACTGTTTGTGCCTCGTAGATAACCAAACAACGCGTCGACTAAAAGATTTCATTTTGCACCACTCTACCAACTTATACCAGCTTTCATACGAATTTACCTACTTTGCTACACAAGCCAAACACGCTCCACGTTTTCCGTGTTGTTTGTTCCTGAATCATAACCCACTGGCTTCGCTGCGAGAGTCCTGGACGAAATGACCAATTGATTCGACTCTCTTTTGATGTGTTTGATGTCATGGCTGACAATGTCGGGAAACGCTCTCTGTATGCTTCAGGCGAAACCAATTCCCAGTGTGTTCCATCTCGTTCCACCGCTCTTTTCGTTACTGACCGACTTCTCAACGAGTTGATATCCGGGGATTATCAATGGGATCGCTAGCTCTCCGCAGGGCACACGATGTGACTGGGCATTTTATGATACCAAATCAATATCAATAGATTTCACCGTATTTTTTTAATATTGTAGTTTTTAATATTTTTTCTTATATATATTTGGTACAACTTAGTAAGTTTTGAGTTTTAATTAAATTTAAACGCCTTATTCATTCGAAGGAATCCATAAGTTTCTTTTCTGTAGTCTAGAAGCTCCCTCTCCGCTGTCAGATTACCATCGGACAACTGTACAGCAACGGGAATGACTGTTTAAACCGTTTGTCTTGATTGTCTCGCAGCGGCGGCGGTGAACGCGGTGTTCGCCAAACTTGGCCAGAAGGCTGGGACGTCATGGAACATCAGCGGCGACCCCTGCACCGGCACCGCCACCGACAACACCAACATTGACAACAACGCCATCGTCAACCCGGCCATCAAGTGCGAGGTCTGCACGCCCGGCACCGGCAACATCTCCATCTGTCGCATCACCAAGCTGTAAGTGCTCCTCTTTGGCCCCACTCGCGCTCAGCCTGTTTGATGAAATGCCAGTTCCAGCGGCCGCTTCATTCCTTGGACCAATGAAAGAGATCGATAAGTTGTTAGCTGATGATGCGATGATTGCGATGCAGGAGGATACACGCCATGGACGCGGTTGGCCCTATTCCGGAAGAGCTCCGCAACCTCACAGAATTGACCAACCTGTATGAATCTCAACGTGCACACATGGAATTAATAGTCTATATTTGTAGGATGGGGGAGTTTGTTTTGGTTTGAGGAACCTAGAATAAGATTGTTTATTTGTGGCGATTTCATTTAGTGAAACCGTCCACAATATCGGCTACCTACTTAATAGTGGCTATGATACTCTGTTGTGCTCAATTGATAAATACGTTCCGTATAATATTCCATTTTCTAAACACAATTCAATTTTGTTTCAGGGATTTGGCACTAAATTACCTAACAGGGCCTTTGCCATCGTTCATTGGGCAGTTGACTAATATGCAGAACATGTGAGATTCACAACTCAAAACATTATTGCATCAAATGAATACATTTATTTCTTGGCATTTAATCTCACATTTTCTCTCTTCAACATATAAGGACTTTCGGTACCAATGCATTATCCGGACATGTACCACCGGAGCTCGGGAACCTTTCCAAACTTCTATCGCTGTAAGAAATATATTTTCATAAATTTATGATTGTATTTTAGCATACGAGTTTAGAGTCAAATTCGGTTTGAAGGGTAACTATGATGATAGCCCTTCATGCTTTTATAAATGTTACATGTCTAACCTAGAATTTTTGGTGTATTTTAGGAGCATTAACGGAAACAATTTTAGTGGCTCGCTTCCTTCTGAACTGGGAAAACTGGCAAACCTTCAGCAACTGTACGTATTTACTGAATTCTCCGGACTCTATTTTTCTTCTGCCAAGCCAGTTGTGTTTTGGCTTGGATTAATCAGCTCCTTTTCTAATATGTACTCTATATTTCTCAATTACAGGTACATTGATAGTGCTGGCCTTAGTGGTCCACTGCCATCATCACTTTCCAAGCTTACAAAAATGAAAACATTGTATGGCTATAGTTGATTTTTTGTTGATATAATGTAATGTAACATGGCATTCAATCTTATGTAGCTCTCTTCTCTTTGTTTAGGTGGGCATCAGATAATGATTTTACTGGGCAAATACCAGATTATATTGGGAGCTGGAGTAATTTAACGGAGCTGTAAGTTCACTCTTTCTTGGTTAAACTAATTCTGCAAAAAATGAAGAGACTCCATGTTGTGTACACTATTTCAAAGAATACTTACTGCAGGGAGGTTTGGAAGAATATTTGTGCAGTTTGCTGTTGTTATCTGCAAGCTGAACTTTACTTTGTGTAAAACCTAACTGGTGTGTAAGTGGGAGATTCTTTTAAATAGTAAAGGTCTTGGTGCCAGAGATAGCATCTTTAGTTACTAGAGCCTTTACCGAATGTGCTAAATCGCTATCCGTGGCCTCTTAAGAAACAGTTCATTTAAGGTGTCAGATATTAGATCAGCGCTCGATAAACAGTGCATCTTCCTTTGCCGACTATCAATTTGATAGTTGCCAGTTTCAGATAGGGTCATAATATCAATAAGAATTGAATTCATGTTCTTTTTCTTCCAAGGAATAGATACACATGTTCTTTCACTACTAGGTTGCTTCATTGGTCAGGAAATGATGTATGACTAACCTGGGATTGCAGGAGGTTTCAAGGCAATTCTTTTCAAGGTCCAATTCCAGCTACTATTTCCAATCTTGGCCAATTGACAAGCTTGTAAGTGCCTATTGCTGGTGATAATAGCTAAATGTGATTCTTAAGTGTGAAGTTTGCATCAGGGAAAACTAATAATCTACTTCTGTGGTGCAGACGAATTGGTGATATATTAAATGGAAGCTCTTCTTCACTGGCATTCCTCAGTAATCTGACATCTTTAAGCACCCTGTATGCATAACCTTTCATTCATTTAATAGCTAAAAGTATTGTTGTAAATCTCCAAGTTCAACCCTAAAATATGTCATATGCAGGATTTTGAGGAATTGTAGGATATCTGATAAGCTCGCATCAGTAGACTTTTCGAAGTTCATGAGTCTAAACTTACTGTAAGCATTTTATTGCGAGAATGATGCCTTTCGTGCAAGATAATTAAATGCACTACTATGGATTATACACTGGCCGATGACATATTTTCCTTGTCGCTTTTTATTATTATAGGGATTTGAGTTTCAATAATATCACAGGACAAATACCACAAACGTTGTTGAATCTGAACTCACTCGCCTTCTTGTATGGACTTTCTTAACTTGCAAAGTGTGTTTGTATGAAAGGGAAGACTTTCATCATTCTTCTTGCTAATCATTATAAAATTTGTTGTGACTAGATTTCTTGGGAATAATAGCCTTTCCGGAAGCCTTCCAAGCTCAAAAGGATCATCACTTAGTAATTTGTATGTAAGGTGTTTCAGTTTTATTTACACAATAAAAGCGGTGCGGTGTTTATGCAATTTCTAATGGTTTTCTCATTGTTTTATTTTAAGAGATTTTTCGTACAACCAGCTCTCTGGAAGCGTTCCTTCTTGGGCTAAAAATTCACAATTGTAAGTTCCAAATTCTTAAATTCCCATTGCAGGCTGAAGCAAATCCATCCCAGCTAAGGGCACGTTTCGTTTAAATTAGACTCCTGGGATGAATTATTAGGCTTATATATACACATAACACATGAGATAAGCTAGATTCCTATTTGCTAAATCTGAAAGGCTGTTTTGTTGCATCTAGTAAGTATGTGTAAAAAAACGTTATAATGCTTATGACTCCTAGTCTTTGTGAAGTGCGATATTAGTCTTACAGCCTAGCACAAAAGTGAGCCATTATCTAGGATCAGTAACTTAGGTTTTCTTAGTTAAGCTGTGAAGTCCTAAACATGCTATAATAAAGTATGACCAATGCATTCTAATTTTGCCTGTTGTTCTGTTAAGTATATAATATCACCACTTCCTATCAGACTAGTCTTTTGGGATAGTTGGTTGATAGAACTATTCTAACATGGTATCAGAGCTAGAGGTCTCGAGTTCGAGCCTCACTCCCCGCATTTTCCCTAAAATTTAATCCACGCCCACACGGGGTGTGAGGGAAAGTGTAGATCATTCCACAACCACAGAGACATCCATATCCACGTCGGTTGTGAAGGGGGGGGTGTTAAGTATATAATATCACCACTTCCTATCAGACTAGTCTTTTGGGATAGTTGGTTGATAGAACTATTCTAACATGTTCATCCTTTTTAGGAATCTGGTGACAAACAATTTTGTGGAAGATGGTTCCAGTAACAGGTTCGTCAAATTTCAGTATCTCCTCAAGATCTTCAAGTTGATAATCAGGTGGTTCCGTCAGCCTGTATTTTGAATTCAAAATGTCACTTTTTTACATTTGCAGTCTATTACCTACGAGGTGGGGCTGCCTTCAGCGGAATACACCATGTTTTCTTGGTTCTCCACAATGTGAGCCTTCTGCACTGTAAAATTTTAAGCATGTGCCTACTCGAGGAACTATATATAGACCCACAACTGCAATTTTAATAAACTAATACTAGTATTAAATAATTTAACCTGCTTGCAGCTTCTTCATTCGCTGTGGAGTGTGGCAGTACGCAATCCGTATCAGGCTCAGATAATTCTATGTATGAACCTGATAGTGCCAGTCTTGGAGCTGCGTCAATTTATGTTACAGGAGCACCAACATGGGGTGTTAGCAACATTGGAAAGTTCATGGATGCAACTAATGGAAGTTATACAATCTCCAGTTCACACCAGTTTGTGAATACACTCGATACAGTATTGTTCCGGAGTGCAAGGATGTCGCCATCGTCCTTAAGATACTTTGGTATTGGGCTTGAAAATGGAAACTATACAGTTACACTTCAATTTGCAGAGTTCGGCTTTACAGAAGGTCAGTCTTGGAAGAGCACAGGGAGAAGGGTTTTCGATATATATGTCCAGGTACGTTCCTGTCTCGGTGGTAAGTGATAACACATAATTCACTTATAACCCAATCAATATTTTTTATTTTTGAATTTGTTGTTATAGGGTGTGCGTAAAGATCAGAACTTTGACATAAGGAAGGCGACAGGCGGGAGATCTTACACTGCTGTTCGGAAGCAGTACATTGTTCCTGTCACGAAGAACTTTCTTGAGATTCATCTATTCTGGGCTGGCAAGGGTACTTGCTGCGTTCCTACTCAAGGCTACTACGGGCCTGTGATTTCAGCTTTGAGTGCAACACCAAGTACTTCCCTTGACCTGAAATATTGGGTTTTTATCAACTACCATATATTCTAAAAATTAACCTGGTAGAAACACATCATAAAGTTATGCTGAATGCAAGTCTTGAAATAAAAAGCAACCGGCAATACTAGAACATCGATAGGTTTCATTTAGTCCTCTATGTACCCGTAGGTGTTATAGAAGCTTTCATCATTCAATTTGCAGTACCATGAAAAGTGAAATCACATCCAGTTAGGATTTGCTCAAACTATATAATTAAGACATTGTTAATAAAAAAAAAGTAGGATAAAAGTATCAATTTGTCTATTGTCTCTACTGTATTAACTATTACATTGGTTAAATATTCACAAGAGAACTAGTGGCTTAAGTATACTAAACAAAGTACTCTGGAATAGTAGGTGTGGGGTTTGATTTCTGTAAAGGAAGTTTTACAGAAGTGAAATACATAATACATGTGTAGCCTGACATTTAAGATGGAATATACCAATCAGCGTACACATAATCAGACCTTCATTCAACCTCACTAGAAATATACCGACTTGACATTACATGACATCACATTTCTAACAAGTGGACTTTCTTTCAGATTTCACCCCTACAGTTCGTAATGTTGTGGCAAATAAGAAAGGCAGTAAAACAGCTGTGATTGTGGGAGTTATACTTGGTGTGGGAGTTTTAGGATTATTGGCACTTGCTGCAATCTTTATGTGCATACAGAAAAGGAGAAAACTATCATTGGAGCAAGAAGGTATGGGATATACTTGACCTTTCTCTTTTATGACGGAGAAAAGGATTAGTCGAAGTAAACTTGTTATATCTTTTGTGATGTCTTGCAGAACTGTACAATATTGTGGGAAGACCTAATGTCCTCAGTTATAGTGAACTTAGGTCAGCTACTGAAAATTTCAGTTCTAATAACCTTCTTGGTAAAGGAGGATATGGGTCGGTCTATAAGGTTAGTTCATCCTCTACTTGTAGTCTTAAATTTTCTTTAAGATTTTCGTTCCAGAAGTAGCTTCCGATAAGTTTTTTTTTTAAAGGGAAACACTCAACTATATTACGAAACAGTGTGGGCAACTTTCGATAAGTTAGTAGTATAAGTAAACATTAGAACTTAAGAAGATAGACCTAGTTATACGAGTTATATTTTATCTTTTTAGTTTCTGCATGTACTTGTTGATAATATTCTGAAAATGAAGGGGGGATTTATCTCAGTGTATCTGGAGTAAATGATGTTTAAGCGTGTGTTACCTGGAACTTTCATGGTTGAAAAATTCCGCCTTTTTGCAGGGAAAGTTATCTGATGGTAGGTTCGTGGCAGTGAAGCAGTTGTCTGAAGCATCTCATCAGGGGAAAAAGGAATTCGCGACAGAGATAGAAACTATATCTCGGGTGCAACACCGTAATCTCGTGAAGTTGTATGGTTGCTGCCTTGAGGGCAATAAGCCATTGCTAGTTTATGAGTACCTGGAGAATGGAAGCCTGGACCATGCTCTTTTTGGTAGAAATTTTGTTGATTGACACAACCTCAAATATGCAAATTCAGGTTTAGTATAGACAACTAAAAACTTGAATCCACATCTGCAGGAAAAGGGAGGTCAAACCTAGACTGGACAACGCGCTTCGAGATATGCTTAGGCATTGCAAGAGGCCTGGCCTATCTTCATGAAGAATCTAGCATCCGTATCGTGCACAGGGACATAAAGGCCAGCAATGTCTTACTTGATGCCAATCTCAATCCTAAGATCTCAGATTTCGGGCTCGCGAAACTTTACGATGACCAGGAGACACATGTCAGCACGAAAGTTGCTGGTACATTGTAAGTGCATTTCTATTTTTCTAACCTTTATGTTTACTTACAATTTTCATATGTATGCTAATTGTGTTTATTCGCTCCTTTGTCTAGTGGTTATCTCGCACCTGAGTATGCCATGAGAGGCCATGTGACAGAGAAGGTTGATGTGTTTGCATTCGGGGTCGTGGTATTGGAGACTTTAGCTGGAAGACCAAACTATTACATTACTGAGGACGAAAACAAGGTTTATATTTTTGAATGGGTAAGCTCACTGACGAATTTTGTGCCCTAGTATTCTCTGTGTTAGCAGTAAGACCCATATTGAAATTCCTACTCCTAAGTATTGGAAATGTACATCCTCACATGCCTTGACAGAATTTTAAATCAAACGCACTCAACACAGATTTGGCATATGTGATTGCTTGCAGTACGTAGAAGAACTGAAGTGGACTAGTTCAAAATTTAGTCTGCTCGCCAATTTGTCTATAGTACTTGGACACTGAACACAATGTGCAGCTCTTCAGTCTACCATTTGGACGCTTTCAGGTATGGGCACTGTACGAGGACGACCGCCCTCTAGACATGCTAGACCCCGGGCTCGAGGACTTTGACATCGAGGAGGTGCTCCGGGCGATCAAGGTGGCGCTCGTTTGCACCCAGGGATCGCCCCACCAGCGGCCGCCCATGTCGAGGGTGGTGGCAATGCTGACAGGCGACATCGAGGCGCCCGACTGGGTGCCGAAGCCCGGCTACATCACTGAGTGGCAAATCAAGGGAGGGGGCGACACCACCTACATGGGCTCCGACGTCAGCGGACAGTCGAGCTCGGCGCCGAGGCCCAACTCCGGCTTGTCACCGTTCCTGGGCTCCGTAATCGACCAAGGCCGTTGATATGATCCCTATGGTCCACGGCTACTTCTTGTACCAGATTCGTTGAGAGTGCATGCATTTCTCGCACGGGTGGTGTCACTACAGTCAGTATTTTTTTGCTTAGAGGTTTTGCAGTAGCATTGTGTAGTAGGAGTAATTCTAGGAGGAGTAAAACAGAAAGTTTTATGTGTAGGTGTACGTGTGTATCCTTGTATCTGTCCATTCATGTGATGACTCCCAAGTGCAGGAGATCAATTGTAGTACCTTTAAATTAGAAAAGGTTGTCGAACCCATGAGGAGCTGAAGGTATTGGTTAGCAAGATTGATAAATAAAACAATGAAAGATGCAAGTGTTTTTGGTATTTTTGGTTGTATAGTTGCAATGCAGAAAATAAATAGTAGCAAGTGAACCTCTCAAAGAAAGAAAGCCCAATCCTCTTATGTGGCAAGAGGACAAGCTCAAGTGATGTGTAACTTATATGTGGAAAACGTTCCCGAGGGCGGCATGGATATTGCTAGGTATAGAGATTTATTAAACAACACGTTGAATATCTTGTCAAGTTTTAATCTTCTTTGGACGGAGCCATTATTAGGTATAACTAAATAAATAAACTACAACCCCTTATGATGGATCATGTGGCCAAGTAAATGACTGCACAAAATTATTAAGACATAATGTCCCACCATAGCATTACACTCTAAGGTCCTGATACTAATACCCTCATAATATAAGTTCATGACTCGGTCTCAGGTTTACATGTCCTCCCAAGTATCCCTCAATTCATTATACTACGGTGTTCTCCTATGAGCCCATATAGGTGAAGTGTTGTGCAGTCGACGTTCGCACAACACCATCATAGAATCACATAAAAGATAAACTCTTGACAAAATACCAACACATGTTATATATAAATCATTGCCAATTCATCCTATGCCCCAGGAAAATATGGGAACTACTCACAACGTGCAAACATGATGATATTCAGTGTCATAAGTGGTATAACACAATATGAAAATATAACTTCACCACCAAATAATGACAAGTACTCAATCACAAACATGAATAGTACCACAAGACAAGTATCTAGGGTATAGCAACTCTCAAACTACGAGGGGAACGGAGTGATCACGGTGATGATGATGGAGATGGTGTTGGTCTTGATGGGGGTGATGATGTAGAGGCCTCCTCCCACGCCAAGGAGGAGAGGTGATGACGATGACGATGATTTCCCCCTTCTCTGAATCTCCAGAGCAGCAGGATCTGATCCCCCTCGGAGGGAATCAGGAGTTTCACCGCTGCCGCGGCCTCGGATGGTTCGTGAAAATTAGGGCGTAACTTTTCGGGCGAGACGAAAGCGTCGCTAAAAAGCACCTGATACGTCTCAAACGTATCTATAATTTCTGATGTTTCATGCTTGTTTTATATATCAATGTCACATGTTTTATATGCATTATATATCACTATTATACATTTTCTAGGACTAACCTATTAACAAGATGCCACAATGCCAGTTCTTGTTTTCTGCTGTTTTTCTATTCCAGATAATTACTTAAGGAAATATTCTCGGAATTGAACAAAACAAGGACCCAACCTCCTATTTTTTCCGGCACGTCAACGGAGTCCAAAGCAGAGAAGGAGGGGAGCCACGAGCCAACCACACCATGTGGTAGCGCGCCCCCCTCTGACCGCGCCACCACGTGGTGAGGGTCCCTCGGAGCGCCACCGACCATCGTCCTTTCGCCTATATATTGCCCCCGACGCGAACACCCTAAATCAATCCGTCATATTCCACGAAAAGTTCCGCAGCTCCGCCGCCATCGAAGACAAGTTTCGGGGGTCAGAAGTTCCTGTTTCGGCACCCTGCCGGGACGGGGATTGACCCCCGGAGCCATCTCCATCGACTCCACCGCCTCCACTTCGACTCCATGATGCCCTCACAATTATCAATTGCCCAAGTGTAATTTGTTCACCCAACACATGTTATTTGTTCGGAGAGTTACCACTAGTGTAGATAGCTGGGAACCCTGGTCCATCTGTCATCATCATTGCTCTACTGTCAACTACGCACCGGAATATTTTACGGTGCCATTGCATCTGTGTTGCTGCTACTGCTGTTGTGTTACTATTACTATTGCTCTCATATTACTGCTTCTTTCACATCACCCCTGTTACTAGTGCTTTTCCAGGTGCAGCTGAATTGACAACTCCGCTGTTAAGGCTTATAAGTATTCTTTGTCTCCCTTGTGTCGAATCAATAAATTTGGGTTTTACTTCCCTCGAAATTGTTGCGATCCTCTATACTTGTGGGCTATCAGCCCCGAGCGAGGAGGTGCCCGAGGCTCCACTTAGTGGGTCCCACGCGACCAAGGAATCTGGCCGCGTGGGCCCCCTCATTTTGGGCCTCGTGGCTCTTCTCTCTTCAATCTTCTTCCCTCTGCCTTTCTCCCGACGAAAAACCAGTTGTGCAATTTTACTTTTATTATTTGGGTCCCTGTAGCTCCTGAAACATTAAAAACAAGAAAAAGGAGGTTTTATGCCTCCCAGAAATAAAATACCAAAAATAGGGACTTTGTATGAAAGTCCCATAAATCATCTAAAACATGTAAAAAACAATGATATAACAACGTAAATAACTTCCTAATATGATAATAAAAGTTGTATAAATGATGATATAAAATGCACGTATCAACTCCCCCAAGCTTAAACCTTTACTCGTCCTCGAGTACGTAAGGACATAGATCATTACATGCATCTATGGACTTATGGTTGATAAATAAATACGAGCATTGTATCATCATCATATTCAGTTGCAAGATAAGATTAATGAACTAAAACTCATACACATGAGGGCAACATAAGTAGAAGCTGTAGCAATCACCCCTTACTTTTGAAAGCAAATAACCATTGTATGTTGGACAATCGAATCATATTATTTTTCACATGCTTTTCTCTTTATGGCAAGCATTATAATCTTTTATACTTTGCTGAAATTTAAAGACAAGATAAACTCTCATCGGATAACAAGTTCAAAGAAGACAGATGAAAAGATAGATAGATATAAAAATTGTTTTCAACCTTGCTTCACTAGTAACTAGTGCAAACTTTAGTCATGGATATCTCAATCAAGTTCTATGCTCTATACAACCTTTATCTTACACTTTCCATGGCTAACTGAAATTTCAGGTGCCTTCCTTTTCATTCACATTCAAGAGCATAAGTATTGAAATATCCATGATCATTAATTTGCTCAAAAGATACTAGATTCTAACAAGAGTGTTTCATATCCTTTTCATTATCCCTTCTCAACTTTTTATCCAACAAGACCATATCTCAACTTTAAACTATTAATTCCAAGTCATATTGACTCTTTACTTATTTTATAATGAGATAATTCTACAATTGTCCAACACACTCAAGTTAATTAATTTCAAGGCAAGATGTGACTGAGACTCTAAATATGACATGCTCATTTGCATGAGTGTTACCCATAAATCTCCAAACAAGAGAATCATGGATGACACCATACTTTAATATTCATTGATAAACCACAAGATTGAGATACATGATAATGCTCCATGAGCTCACACACTCCTAAGAGATATTGATAACTAAACGATAAAAGCAAAACACATCATGACTAGATAGATATGATAAACTAATAAAGATAAAGACTAGGTGGAACTCCCCCAAGCTTGACATCTTGCTAGAGCGTCCTTACTTCTCTTCCTTCTTGTCATGATAATTATCTTCAAGATCTCCAATGATGCGCATCATAAGGTTGTAGGCTTCTTCAAACTTGCTTGCAGCTTTTCCCAATTTTTCCATGAGGTCCTTCTCCACCGTCTTCTTGCAAGGCTTCCACTCCGGGCTTGGTACTTTCTTGTTGGGGATCTTGCGATCCCATTCACCAGGATAGTTCTCTTGGGTGGCACGCCGGAATTCCCTGTCAATAAGAGTAGAAACCACGTTTCTGCTTGCAAGTGTGTGCCTAGGAGCCTTCCCTCCCGTGCTGATGCGTGCCATCTGCCTCTTGTTTCCAAGAGACACATTCACCCTCACACCAGCAACAACAACGGGTGAAGGTGGTGCTGTCGCCAGCGGTGTGATGTCGACGGAGGGCTTGTACTCTCCCTCTTCCTCTTCTTCCTTCTCCATCTCTTCCTCGTCGAGCTTGTAATCTTCATCATCGGAATAGTCCTTCCTCTTCATATTCCTCCTCCATATGGACGTGGGGTTGTTGCCCTCGAGTTCATCATCATCATTGTCCATGGAGGAGCATTGGTAGGAGTCTCCCGAAGACATGGCTAAAAACCAGACAGGCAGAAACAACAAAAGAAAGAATTGCTCGAAAACGCTCGGTGCGAGATTAGATCGGCAGAAAGGGGTATATATTGACGGTTGTTAGGTCAAGACGAAGCGGAGTCGAAAACGAGACGAAAAGGGACTCCGAGGAGGGAAAGGAGTGGGCCCACGCGGCCAAGGAATCTGGCCGTGTGGGACCCCTTGTTTCCTTCCTCGGGTCTCCCTTCATCCAATTTTCTTGTCCGATGACGTGAAAGTCACACGTTCGTTGGGAACCCCAAGAGGAAGGTATGATGAGTGCAGCAGCAAGTTTTCCCTCAGTATGAAACCGAGGTTATCGAACCAGTAGGAGATGAAGACACTTCTGAAGGTGTCAACGGCACCAGAAAAAGTCTGTGTCGAAGGGGAGGTCCTGGCGGTTGACTTGGAACCTGCACACAACACAACCAAAATACTTTGCCCCAACTTAACAGTGAGGTTGTCAATCTCATCGGCTTGCTGAAACAAAGGATTAGACATATAGTGTGGAAAATGATGTTTGTTTGCAGAGAATGAAAGAAAACAATGATTGCAGTAGGTTGTATTATCAGATGTAAAAGAATGGACCAGGGTACACAGTTCACTAGTGGTGTCTCTCCATAAAAATAACTAACATGCTGGGTGAACAAATTACAGCTGGGCAATTGACAATATTGAAAGTGCATAATAATGCATGTGCAAGTTATGGTGTCTACTATGAGATTTAATTGGGCATTACAACATGATACACATACCGCTATCCAGCATGCATCTGTACCTAAATAGTCCACCTTCAGGTTAACATCCGTACCCCTTTCAGTATTGAGTTGCAAGCAACAGACTATTGCATTAAGTAAAGTGCATAATGTAAGCAACACAATTATCCTTAGACAAAGCATCGCTGTTTTACCCCTAGTGGCAACAACACATCCACAACCTTAGAACTTTCTGTCACTGTCCCAGATTAAATGGAGGCATGAACCCACTATCTAGTATAAATACTCCCTCTTAGAGTCACAAGCATCAACTTGGCCAGAGTATCAACAAGCAACAGAGAGCATGCAAGATCATAAATAACATAGACATGATAATTCAATATTCAACTTGACATAGTATCAACATTCATCAATCCAGCAAACACAACATGTAGCATTACAATAAGATGATCTTGATCATGATAGGCAGATCACAAGATCTAAACATGATGGCACAAGAGGAGAAGACAACCATCTAGCTACTGCTATGGACCCATAGTCCAAGGATAAACTACTCACACATCACTCCGGAGGCAAGCATGGCGATGTAGAGCCCTCCGGTGACGATTACCCTCTCCGGCAGGGTGCCGGGAAGAGCTTCAGAACCCTCCCGAGTTAGGGTTGACGGCGGCGGCGGCTCTGGAACTTTTCGTGGAATATGGCTCGGGTTTTTAGGGTTTTCCCGAATAGATGAATTTATAGGCGAAGGGGTGACGTCGGTGGAGACCCAAGGGGCCCACACCACGTCGTGGCGCGGCAGAAGGGGGGCGCGCCGCCACGTGGTGTGGCCGCCTCCTCGGTCCCCTTCGTGTCTCCTTCGGACTCCGTGTACGTGACAGAAAAAATAGGACCGTGGGCTTTTGTTTCGTCCAATTCCGAGAATATTTCCAGAACAACTTTTCTGAAATACAAAACTAGCAGAAAACAGGAACTGCACTGTGCCATCTTGTTAATAGGTTAGTCACAGAAAATGCATAAAAATGCTATAAAGTGTAAATAAAACATGTAGCAATTGGTATAATATAAGCATGGAACATCAGAAATTATGGATACGTTGGAGATATATCAAGCATCCCCAAGCTTAGTTCTACTCGTCCTCGAGTAGGTAAAACGATAACAACAAAATAATTTCTGAGGAGACATGCTTTCACACAATCTTGATCAAATAATATTGCAAGGCTCATGTCATGAGGGTTGTGGGTGATTTGCCACTTCTCCGTGACTAGATCTAGCATGTTCTTATTTTAACTTCATGTCATGATACTTAAAGCTATACTCTGAGTTATCTTAATTATAAGGTGTTATGATTTAGTTCGCATCTTGGTGGAGTATAAGTGAGATTAATAACCAAAAGATATCTATGTTAGGACGTGATGCCCATATAAAGTAACTTGTCATCAAACTTTGTGTTGCAATCTCATATGTCAACTCCTATGTTCCATTGTCTACCACTTTATTAAAGAGAGAGAGTGCATTTGTGAAACCATGAACCCCGGTCCATTTTTAATCATAAGAAACACCTTTCCAACAACTTTTACCACTTTTGCATTTTCTGGCATTATTAAATCCGAAAATACAAAAACACTTTTATATCTTGCATTCATCATAAAAAAACCAAAAATATCATTTATCATTGTTATCATCATCCTTGCACATTTATTCACCACCATTGCATATTTATTTCTTGTTTGCATTGCATAACTATTTGATATCATTCTTACACCTTGTGCTTGACAACCACATGTGAGGTTGAGGACCAAAACATTTAACTTTGTTTTGTAGGTAACCAAAAGAAGGATAGGAAGATAAATCTTTCACTACTGATTCCCCGAGAGTTCGATATTAAACCCTCGAGTCACTCTCGTGGGGAAAACACGTCTTCCACTTACTACATACTTTGCACTTGGAGGCTCAACCTAACCCCATATACTTTTCATTGCAGGTAGCTACTGAAGGCTATCACTTCTACGGGTATCAGGCACCCCATTTGCCAGCTCTTTTTGCAAAATTATTGGATAAGCGGTGTATCACTACCAAAAATCCATTGATCCGTGACGTTTTTGCGGCGACGTTCCTATATCGTCGTGTGTTTTCGTCGAGGTGGGTCGAAAAGTTGATTTTGCTCGCGACGTTTTGCATTGTTTGTTAATGGGCCGCCTGCGCGCGACGTTTCGTGCATTTTACGTCGTGGATATTCGTCCCCGGCCCACTACCCAGTTGGAGGCCAGTTTCGTTCGAGGAAACGTCCGGATTTTCGTCGCACGACACATACTGTCCTGATTGACTAGTTTTTGGGTAGCTTATCACATTTTCCACGCGATCTGATTGACTAGTTTGTGTTCTCCTTTGTGGTAGAAATTAGGGATCAACACAGCAGAATTACGGAACATAGAGACATATACTTCCTTAGATATTTTCGACTTGCTAAACATGAACATATACTGTATGGCCAAATTCCCGTCGGTTTGCCGCCCAGCGCCACCGCTTCCGCCTCTGTTTCCCACGCAACTGGTCCGCTATAAAAAGCAGACCTGCGTTGCCGCCACTTCACAACTCCTGCTCGCCGTCGCCCACACCACCCACGCTGTCGCTATGCCACCGGGAAAACGCGTCTCCGGAGGTTGAAGCCCCCTGGACAACCCATTGGTCCAGGCCACGCGCGCGCGCCGGCGCGGTGCTGATGACGACGGGGAGGTGGTGGAGACGGAGGAGGAGCGTGCCCGCTCCATCGTGGCCGCCGAGCAGCAGCAGCTGTTCGCCAAGTGGAGAACGTTGTAGCCTCCTTAAAAGCCGTCCACCGTGAGCTCCGCGAGGAGCTGAACGCAGCGAGGCAGAGGGCCAAGCAGCAGCAGCAGCTGAACGCACAGACGGCGTCGGCCGCGCAGCAGCTGCTAGTCGCCCAGGTGGAGAACGTGGTAGCCTCCTTACAAGACATCCACCGCGAGACCCGCGAGGAGCTGAACAAGACGAGACAGCAAGCCGAGCGGCAGGCGTCCAGGGAGTCAGAGCGCAGAGCGCGTCGCCGAGAGAGGCGCGTGCTCTCACGCTTAGCAAGGGGGAACAACGAAGAGGAGGCTGGCCGTAGCGGCATCTAGTTAGCTTAGTTTAGGTTAAGTCTAGCCACCTAGCACCGTTTAGATTAAGTTCTAGTTTATATTTTATATTAATTGTATCAAATTTCGAACAAACTACTGTCTTGATTGACTAGGTTGTGTGTACCTTTGTGGTAGAAATTAATCAAATCGTCGAAAAGTGCGGCCGCAGAAAAATAGAGTGCTCAATTTCTGAAATAAACTATGTGGTAGCGCAGAAAAACGTTTGGATCACGCAAATATAGCACATTACATATTAGGAATCAAGACGGCAGAATTACGAAACATATAGACATAAACTTCCTTAGATATGTTCGACTTGCTAAACATAAACATAGACTGTATGACATGTAGGTCCCGCATCTTCGGGGATCTCCCTGTCAGTGACTTTGTGGTAGCCTTGCCTTTGTTATGGGATCCACGTCTGTGTGCGTATAGCCACGGTGAATGGGCGCCTCCCATGACCTGCAACCATACACCTATGAAGAAGTAACTTTAACTGTAGGTTCTCCGCCGTGGCCTTCGCTGACTGGCCGCCACGAACGCTCCCGCTGCACAACTCGTCAGACATATCCGTTGAGCTAGCCGTTTGTGCCATCGTCCCCTCCCTTCTTTCGAACCCCAGCCAAAGCTGCCCCGCCATCGCCGCCGTAGGTTCATCGCCGTCGCATTCGCTGAGCTGCCGCGCCGTAGATCTGCTTCGCCATGTCGACCGCAAGCTCATCCCGCTCTGTTCTGCGCCGCCGCTGCCCCTTCATCCCACGCATTGCCTGCCCCGATTGTGGTCAAACCGTCGTTGTCAAGACCTCCAGCACTAATCAGCACAAGGGCTGGGTCTTCTACAAGTGCGAGAGGCATGGGCTTAAACCGCCGGCGGTAGGTGTTCAAACATGAAGTTTTTTGGTGTGATTTCTTGGTCTTCTCTTCTTAGTTTTGCCTCTATCACTGTCCGCTGGTTAATGTTTAACTGTACATTTTTGTTCAATTCATAGCGTGCGTGCAACTTCTTCCACTGGGAGCTCGAATATGTGCTCTACTTGATCCAGGACAACCAACTGACAGGAAATGATGCAGTTAAAGCTACTGCATGGGCAGTGGAGAGGAGGGGAACTGCTCCTAAGGGAGACGGAACGTCAAGCTACCGTTCCTGGACAAGATCAGCTGGTGATAAACATGCTTAAAGAGGTTTTGCTGCTGTTGAAACATGCAAATCTCCTTCTGAAGATTGTACTTGGTTGCCTTGTGCTTGCAACTCTATTTCTGAAGAAGTGAACACTGTATGCAGTGCTAGAACTGAATGTAGCAGTGTAGCAGTATTAGAACTGAATGCAGCACCGTGTAGTAGGTGTTAGAACTGAATGTAGCATTGTAGTAATGGATGCTTAAGTTTAAATTTTCGTTCGTGGGGAAACCTGCCTCTGTTCGTGGGGAATCCATCTCTGCCACGCGCCGGTGTCGCTTGGAGCTCACACCTCACTCCTGTCCAGCGGCGGGCCCAGAGTTTTGACAATGTGTATTCAAGATAAAAAATAGCAAGAAAAATAGTGTTACCGACGGTATTTGCGACCGCCCCTGCTCCTGTCCTGTGTCTCGGTTTCTCCGGGCTAGGGGAAATCATCCTGGCGTTGGCGAGTCGAGCGGCGACAATGGAGCGGGTGACTCGAGTGGCGGCATGTCGAGGGAGGATGGAGGATGGGGTGGTGCGGGTACACGGTCGATCAGCGGCGGCGGCGGCAATGGAGCGGGCGACTCGAGCGGCGACGCGAGTTCAGCGGCGGCAATCGGATTTGAGCAAGCGGGCAGCGACGCAAGGCTTGCGGTCGCAATCGCAGGTAAGGGCGTCGAGGGATGATGGAGGATGGGGTGGTGCGGGTTCACGGTCGAATAGGCGACCGGCGGCCCGATTCGTGACTAGTGCAGCGGCAAAGGATTCAATCTACCTTCATGACAAGCCATATCGGATTTCAGTTCAGCAGGTGTTGAAGCAGGCGTGGCAGCGTCACGGCTACAACATTGCTGCGTGACGAGAGCAGCTCAGGCAGGAGCTCATCGAGCAGCATTTCAGCACGTTCAACCACGAGCCTGGACTTTGAAGTAGCGTTGAGCCTAGAGGCTTTCAGTCTAGTTGTCGGGCTGGCGGAGAACAGATTGGTGTGCTCAGAAATTCTCTGCGAGATGAAATCGAGCTAGAAGAATCAGCTACAGAGCCATGGCGTTCGGAGGGTAGATTGAGCTGCATTCTGTAGATAGCAAGTCTGGTGAATTTTGTTAGGTGCCTGAAACTCTTTCAGACAGTGTTTGCCCAGCGCTGAGAGCGTGTGTGGGAGTTCTTTTGTGAAATGGCCATGTAAGCACTATGTCGAACACCTTGGGGGCGTGCTCTGGACGTGCCCTGGACGTGCTCTGGACGTGACGTGGCACGTTCCGGTAGGTGAAACCTTGTAAACAGTATGTAAATTATAGTGTTCCTTGTTTTTGTGTTCCTTGTGGCATTCGTACACAGTCAGATTGTGGCATTCACAATGTCGAACACCTTTGGGGGCGCGCTATGGACACGCCCGATTGTGGCATTTGCACGCCGTCGGATTGAAAACGAGTTGAAACATTGTCAACTAGGTAGACACACCAAAATGAAGGTTTGGTGAGGTTTTGGACAATTTCTTGTCGCAAATCACAAACCATCTCTCTTCACATATGAGAGTTCATAGTTTGAGATGTGAGATTTCATACCATATTGAAGTATTTCTTGTTTAATATGTATCTAGACCTTGTTTATTAGTTGGAGCAGTTAGTACATGACAAAATAAGACCATGTGCACTGCATTTTCATTTTTTTGATGTTTTTGAATATTTTATGATTATTTCAAATTCGGTCAAACTCAAGTTCAAATCAACATTTAAACAAGTTTTAAACACCAAAATGAAAAACTAAGCCTGGATCATTCCTAGACACACCAAAATGAAGGTTTGGTGAGGTTTTGGACAATTTAATGTTCCAAATCACAAACCACCTCTCTTCACACATGAGAGTTCATAGTTTGAGATGTGAGATTTCATACCATATTGAAGCATTTCTTGTTTAATATGTATCTAGACCTTGTTTATCAGTTGGATTTTCATTTTTCTGATGTTTTTTGAATATTTTATGATTATTTCAAATTCGGTCAAACTCAAGGTCAAATCAACATTTAAACAAGTTTTAAACACCAAAATGAAAAACTAAGCCTGGATCATTCCTAGACACACTAAAATGAAGGCTTTGGTGAGGTTTTGATCAGGGTTTGAGTCATGCCTCATTGTGATCTAAAACTAACAAACATGAATTCCTTGCACCTACATGTAATTTTGCTGTTTTTGGCGTGCATATGTGGTACTTACACGAAGTGCTCGCAAGTTTTGTGGTATTCCAAGTAGCAATCCACATGCAGCAAACAAAGTACAGTACCCTTTTTTAGAAATTTTCCATATGCATCATATTTTCAGATTATTCTTACAAGTATAGGTGTTGCGTTCATTTTCTTGGAAGAAAAAGGCCAGAAAATGTAAGACGTACGTGGGCATTTTTGGCACTGACTTATTTTTAGTGTGTTCGTGCCGGGTTCAATGGTGAGCGGCCGGTGGAGACGGTGAAAGACGTACGTGGTGAGACGTGGCGGTTGCTAGAGGAGGGCGAGGGGTTGGTCTCGGACTCGGTGCAGTCAATTACACGGAGTAGGTCGAGAGGCGAGGCATGGCTGCGGTACAGGGGTTTTGATGGGACAAGACATATACCTGCCCATTAACCGCGTGTACATTAACCTGCCCATTAACCGCGTGCCCATTTCGTCTCATCTTCCTATGTCACATCGCACCGCTCCTCTGTTTCCCCCCTCTTGCTTCTTCTAGTCTTCTCCGCTTCCACTGCAATCCAATCTTCTTCTCCCCCGCATCGTCGCCATGGAAACCAAAGCGTGCTTCTTTGAGACCTACAGCGTCACCATCCACAAAGGCCAGAAGATCGAGGCGGTCTACACCAACGATCCAGAACAACTAGCGAGGGTCCTCGACATGTACAAGAAGTGGTTCGCGGAGGGAGACGCCAAGATCATGGGGCTAGACATGGAGTACAGCAATGACAAAGACCTCAAAGACAAGAGGATGGCGGTTATTCAGCTCTCCATGCGCCGCCTTGTACTGGTCTACCAATGCGCCAGGTATGAACAAATTAAGTAACATGCCCACACATGTTGCTGTTTCGAGGGTTTTTTGCTTCATCCCTTGTGCCAGACTCTTAGTGCTACTATTAGTACTAGATGACGCTCAAACTTCTTGCGATTTCACTAATTTGGTTCAGATTTACGGTAGACAGACGTTCCTAGATCTATTTCTGTCTTCGGGGTTTTTTCAGACTATCACAGCGATGACACGGATTAGATTCGTGTATTATATGAAGTGTAAAAGGTTTTATGTCATAATTAATATGGGAATTTATATTGATTTGTGTAGCATGATTGATTTTGAGGTCTGGCATTTCTTTTGAGTAGTTTGTATAGTTGTACACATGAACATGTAAGAGAATGAAATCATGGATGTAAATAAGCAATATATTTTGAAGGACTATGAACTTCGGTAAATATGATGGTTGTTGTATAGTTGTATACATGAAAATGCATATATGTTTCTGTGAATTCAATTTCATCGTATTTCTTAATCTTTAGGTGGACTTGTTGATCATATTTCAAATCTTTTAACTAAACTTACCTCATTTGGTGGACTTGTTGAACATTTAAGAGAATGAAATCATGGATGTAAATAAGCAATATATTTTGAAGGACTATGAACTTCGGTAAATATGATGGTTGTTGTATAGTTGTATACATGAAAATGCATATATGTTTATGTGGATTCATGTTCATCATATTTCTTAATCTTTAGGTGGACTTGTTGATCATATTTCAAATCTTTTAACTAAACTTACCTCATTTGGTGGACTTGTTGATGTTATACTTGTTTGTCACCTATGAAATTACATCTTTTAACTAATCTCTATCCACATTCTCTTGGTTATTGCAGTACTGACCATTGGAAGTGTTCAAGCTACATTTCTGATTTTCTACGCCACAGAGGAATCACCTTTGCGACCGTAGACAATACGATAGACAAGGTGGTTTTTCGCCAAACCTGGCCTGAAGTCATCATTCCAGATAACTTCTATGTCGACCTACATCACCTGTACCGGCTCCCTGGATACTACAAGGTTGGCATGGCTGTCATGGCTGCATACCTGATTGATCCCTGGTACGTAGAAATGAAGAAGAAGTTGCCCTCCAAGGCGCACGATAATTGGCAGTGCAAACCTCTGAAAAGATCAACAAAGACTACGCCGCCATTGATGCCTTTGTGGCGTTTGAGCTGTACCGGGTCATTCTGGAGAGGTGATGGGGGGATGCCCAACCGGGTAGGCCCAAGACCACGAGTCGGACCACAAGGCCGGGTGGCCTAGAACCCACCCGGAGGCCATTTTCCTAGGATGGCGGGTCCCAAAGCACCTTGTGGGCCGGCTCGAAGAGGGCGGCAAGCAGATATCTCCGAATCAGAGAAGGATCTGCGTATCCCGTAGAGTGCGCTTCACGAAGCCGCACTTGTAGCGAGTTAGCTAGCGCCGCCTAGGTCACCCGTCGCTCCCTGTAAAACCCTAGCCGACTCCCTATATAAAGTCGGCTAGGCGCAACCCTAGAGGTAGATTCATCTCATTCCACAGCCGCCAGAGCACCCGCAAGCTCTAGCGCGCACGCCATTGTACACCCCAACACATTTCAATACAGATAGCAGGAAGTAGGTCTTTACCTCGCAGAGAGGGGCCGAACCTGGGTAAACACTGCGTGCTACCTCTCCGTGATCCTAAGTCGCCTGGCTCACACCTGACTTAAGCCACCCCCCATGGCATCTGTCGTGACGATACCACGACAGTTGGCGCCCACCGTGGGGCCAGCGATCGCTGGAATCGGCCTCACGGAGAGTCCGAAGCCTGCCACCGGCGTTTTCTTCGACCCGGCTGCCATGCCAGGCCGCGGCAACATTGTCTGCGGCACCTACTTCGAGCACGAGGGAGTCGGCTACGTCGCCGACCCGCACACCTGGGCGCACCTGCTCGCGCCCCGATCTCTTACATGACGACCATCCCGTTTGGGACGGCCGTCACGGCTTTCGTCGGCTTCTGCGGCGCCACCGAGGAGGGCGTCACCTTCGACTGCATCGACAACACGCCCATCCCATGGCCCGAAACGGCCGATGAAGCCGCCATCAACGACGCCCTCGACCAGCTTCTAGCGTGTCAGGCGGAGACCGTCCTGATCGACAACGACAACGACGACGCCGGGTCGATCCTGCCCCCCTCGATTACGAGTCGGAGGGCTCGACTGACGTGGCCTCGGACGACTCCGTGACTCCGACCACCGTCTGCATGGCCGGAGAGGCGACAAACACCGCCACCAATGAATCTGACGCGCAGAGACAGGCGTGAGAAAGCACAACGCGAAAAGCGCAGCGCGAGAAGGCGCAGCGTGACCAAGCACAGCGCGAACAGACGCAGCGCGACCAGGCGCAACGTGACTTGGCGCAGCGCGAGAAGACCCGATGCGAGCAGCTCCAGCGGGACAAGGAACGCGACGAGTCGCTCGCGTCGTTACGGGACAGGCCGGTCATAATGGTGACCCGCTTGACGTTCCCGTCACGCCCCTGAATGCCGTCAACCTGGCTCCTCAGCTCGAGGAGATCCGTCGAGACATGGCTCGACAGAAGGAGGAGCTCCGTAAAAAGGAGCAGGCCATCGACGCCCAGGCGACTGCCCTTTCCGCAGTCACCGAGCAGCACAGGAAGAGCAAGTCGCGGCTCCAATCTGGAGCCGCGACTCGTGCCCTCAACAACGATTTCGCTCGCGAGAGCGAGATCCAAAGGCAGCGTGAGGAATGCGACAGGTCCCGGCCTGAAGCTTCGCACCAGGCTCCCCAGCAACCCCGGCAGCCCATGCCGCCTCCGGCACCTCGTCCGCCTCCTCGGGCGCCGGCTCCCACGCCGCCACCCGCGACGAGGAACGACGAAGACGGCGACCTTGCAGTCTTCAGCAGTCCTATGGACTGCATGACGGCTGCCGCCTCTTTGTTTAAGAGGTTACACGTTAAGGAGAACCCTTTCTGGAACAAGGGACGCCGACTGGTGGAGAAGGCCCTGGAGCTGCAGGAGAACATGTCCCATTCCGATGGCCGGTTGTACTCTAGGTAGCCGGCCAGCGAGAAGACAGCCTCCACTGCCCATCAAAGCCCCACAAACGACTCACCGGGGCAAGGCGCAGCACAGCAGCAACCACGAAGCTGTCGTGAAGAGCCGGCCGTGTCTAGCAACGCGGCGGGAGGCCACCCGCCTCGCCTGGCTCGCAACGACGCTCGGCACACCATCAACAACAACCACGCCCAGGCGCGCTCCAACCACTCCGCCCCGGATCTGCGCCTCCACCTCAATGACAGCGCGCCGAGGCGTCCCTAGACCTGCGCCTCCACCTCAACGACAGGCGCGGCGAGGCGGCTCGCCACGACGATGATGACGTCGGGCCGCGGTGCTTCGGACCCGCAGTCCGCGGCGAGCGTTTCCCCAGCAGCTTCAAGGGACCGAGGGAGGCGCCCAAGTACAACGCCTCCATGAACCCGGAGACCTGGGTGCAGGACTACCTGGCAGCAATGAGTATACACAGCGCGTCCTCGCTCTGCTGTGCTCGTTACTTCCCACTCATGCTGCAGGGAACGGCACACACCTGGCTGAACAACCTCCCCAGGAATAGCGTCAATTCCTGGGGCGAGTTGAAGAGGCTCTTCATCTCCAACTTCGAGGGAACGTGCAAGCGACCCGCAACCGTCGAAGACCTCAAGCGCTGCGTTCAGAAGGAGGGCGAGTCCACTAGAAAGTGGTACCGCTGGGTCGCCGACTTGATCAACACGGCTGAACACCTCAGCGTCGACACGGTGCATTCTCACCTCAGGATAACACCACGTTCGAGTCGCTCAGGCAAAAGCTAAGGCGCTCCCACAAGGGAGGCATGACGATGGGGCAGCTGCTCTCCATCGTACACAAGTACGCCGAGCGGACACCACGAAGGACGACTCGGAGTAAGAAGACGACGACAAGAAGGGAAACCGGAGCAAGGGCAAGCCCCAAGCCAGAAACTCTAGCGCCCAAAAGCGCAAGGGTGATGGTGGCTCCGACCTCGTTGCTGTCACGTCCACAGGAGGACGCGGCTTCAAGAGCCAGCGCAACAACCAGCCGTGCAAGAAGCTCACAGCCGCGTAAATCCTCGCCATGCCGTGTAGGTATCATAGCCTACCCGGCAAACCCGCAGCTCACACGACCGACGAGTGCAGCTGGACGGCCGAGATTATCAAGGCTAAGAGCGGAGCGAAGAAACGAGCTCCGGAGGAGGATGAGGAGCCGCAGTTGGGTATGCCACCCACTACCGGCTTCATGGGTCACACCTTTCGGCCTCGACTCCAAGCGCGAGGAGAAGATCATCAGCCGCGCCGTCCACGCAACCCTGCCGGACGTGCCGCAATGGTTGAACTGGTCGGAACAGCCGATCACCTGGAGCCGTCAAGACCACCCTCCCCGCGTCGACTACCCGGGCAAGTTTGCTTTGGTCGTCGCTCCGCAGGTCAAGGGCTACATCCTGACCAAGACACTGATGGATGGCGGGTCGAGCATCAACATCCTGTACTACGAGACGTTCCAGCGCATGAAGTTGCGCGACGAACAGCTGATCCCCACCAACACCACCTTCCACGGCATCATCCCGGGGAAGAAGGCCTAACCGCTAGGCAAGATCGCGCTCGACGTCATTTTTGGCACGCCCAAGAACTACCGGCTCGAGAAGATTTGGTTCGAGGTCGTGAACTTCCGCAGTTCCTACCACGCGATCCTTGGGCGACCTGCCTTCGCCAAATTCATGGCCAGGCCCTGCTACGCCTACCTGAAGATGAAGATGCCGGGTAACAACGGCATCATCACCGTCAACGGCGATATCGACAGCGCTATCGAGTGCGAGAAGGGCAACGCGGTGTACGCCGAGTCCGTCATCGCCTCGAACAGCTGGAGAAGCTCAAGCTTCAGTCGACCCAACGACATGACCATCGTCAAGAAGCCGACTCTGGACAGCCGCGACAAGTTCCAGTCGGCCCAGGAGACCAAGCGCATCCCACTGGTCGAGGGCGACTCCTCCAAAACGGCTATGATTGGCACTTACATGGACGTCGCATAGGAAAGCGCGCTCTACGACTTCCTCTGTGAGAATCGGGACATCTTCGCATGGAAACCTTCTGACATGCCGGGTGTGCCGAGGGAGCTCGCAGAGCACAAGCTCAACGTCGACCCAAACATGCGACCTGTGAAGCAATTCCTGCGCCGTTTTAACGGCGAGAGACACAAAGCTATCGGCGAAGAGATCGCCCGACTCCTAGCTGCCGGGTTCATCGCCGAGGTCATGCACCCGGATTGGCTTGCCAACCCGGTGCTTGTCCTGAAGACGAACGGGACGTGGCGGATGTGTATCGACTACACCGGCCTCAACAAGGCCTGCCCAAAAGACCCGTTCGCACTACCCCGGATCGACCAGTTGATCGACTCGACTGCCGGGTGCGAGACGCTATATGCTTCCTGGATGCCTACTCCGGGTACCATCAGATCAGATGGCACCCGAAGATCGGAAGAAAACATCCTTCATCACTCCCTACGGAGCGTTCTGCTACGTATCCATGCCTTTCGGCCTAAAGAACGCCGGGGCGACGTACCAGCGGTGCATTTAGAAATGTTTGCACGACCAGATCGGTCGCAACGTCCACGCCTACGTCGACGACATCGTCATCAAGTCGCGACAAAGGTCCGACTTGATCGCCGACTTGACGGAAACCTTCACCAACCTCCGCAAGTACTAGATCAAGCTCAACCCGAGAAATTCGACTTCGGCGTACCTGCGGGGAAGCTTCTGGGCTTCATCGTCTCCGAGAGAGGCATTGAAGCAAACCCAGACAAGATCAAGGCGATTGAGGCCCTGCAACGACCGGAGAAGTTAAGAGACGTGCTGCGGCTTGGCGGGTCGTCGCCGCCTTGAGCCGCTTCATATCGCGACTTGGCGAGAAGGCGATGTATTTGTACCGACTCCTAAAAAAGTCGGACACATTCACTTGGAATGACGAGGCAGAGGCGGCCCTCACGACGCTGAAGAAGACACTGGCCGAGGCACCATCCTTGCCTCTCCACTGGAAAACGAGCCGATGATGCTGTACATCGCCGCGACCAACCGATGCGTCAGCGCGGTGGTCGTCGTCGAGCGCAAGGAGGAGGGCCAGGACCAGCCGATCCAGCGACCGGTCTACTACGTCAGTGAGTGCCTGACGGAGTCGAAGCAGCGGTACCCGCACTACCAAAAGCTGGTATACGGGGTATTTTTTGCCTCAAGAAAGCTTCGGCACTACTTCATGGGCCACCCAATGACGGTGGTCAGCTCCTCCCCCCTGGCGGATATCATCCGCAACAGAGAAGCAACGGGGCACGTTGCTAAGTGGGCCACGGAGATCCAACCCTTCGGACTCCAGTATGCGGTGCGCACGGCGATCAAGTCGCAGGCGCTCTCCGACTTCCTCGTCGACTGGATGGAGACACAGCTGCCGCCTCCAACCTACGAAGGAGGGCGCTGGGTACTGTTCTTCGACGGGTCCAAGATGTACGAGGGCTCGGGGGCTGGGATAGTGCTCATCTCCCCCCAAGGCGACAAGATGCGGTACGTACTGCAAATTCACTTCACCTGCACCAACAACGTCGCCGAGTACGAAGCCCTCCTGCACGGTCTGCGCGTGGCCAAGGAGAGGAGTCAGCCGCATCCTGTGCTACGGCGACTCCGACCTCGTCGTCCAGCAGACGATGGGTACCTGGGACTGCAACGACGCCAACATGGTGGCTTACCGCCGACTCGTAGATCAAGTCGGCGGCCACTTCGCTGGCATGGAGTTGAAGCACATCGACCGGAGAAAGAACGAAGCCGCTGATGAGCTCTCGCGCTTCAGGTCCAAGTGGGACCCGGTCCCACCAGACGTCTTCCTCGACCATCTACACAGTCCCTCCGTGAAGTCGATCGCCGAAGTCGACATCGCCAACCCGCCACAACCACAACTCGTCTTGACAATATCGGACGAGGTTGACTGGCGGGTCCCATTCATCAAGTACCTGTCCACGAAGGTACTGCCGACCGAGGAGGTCGAGGCGCGGCAGATGATACGCCGAGCCTCGTCCTACGCCATCATCAACAACGAGCTCTAGAAAAGAAGCGTGTCGGGCGTTTTCCTCTGATGCGTCGAGCCGGCGGAGGGCAAGAAGATTCTCCATGAGATACACTCCGGGGACCCGGCCACCATGTCGGTGCCCGCAACCTAGTCTCCAAGGCGTTTCGACACGGCTTCTTCTGGCTCTCCGCACCAAGATGCAGTCGACATCGTCAGGCGATGCGTCGGCTGCCAGAAATTTGCACGGCAGGACCACCTCCCGGCCGCGGCTGTCGTGGTGGAATCACGGCAGATGCCATAGGATGGCTAAAGTGTGGGGCCGGATGGATGCTAGTGGATCCGGGGAGGGCTAGCGCGCTAAGGAGCACGCACAGAAGAACAAACAAACCCGCAAACACACACGATCTACCCAGGTTCGGGGCCCTCGTGAGGAGGTAACACCCCTACTCCTGCCTATCTCTCTGTATATCTCGGTATCTCACAAATACAGTGGTGCTCCTCGAGCTGTATGCCTCAACAATGGTGAAGAGCTCAAGGAAGAAGATGAAGTAAAGGGGGGAAATGGATCTCAGGGCATCGTCCCTCGCGCAGGAGGGGGTGATGCCTTATTTAAAGGCTAACCGAGTTACGGTAGTACCCTCTCTGTGCACTGTAGCCACGCCAACGGTGTGTCATGATGGCACTCCTGTCAGGGACAAGACATGGCCTGCCCATCCCCTGCAGCAAACGGTACAGCTAGAATGTACCCTACTGCAGGGACAAGACGTGGCCTGCCCATCCCTAACCTCGTAGCCTTTTCCCGGAAGCTCCGGAGTCAGCGGTCAGGTACAAGCTTTCCCGCCGTTCCCGCAGCATGCTCCCCAGACATTCTCCGTGTCAGGCGCTTCCATGCCAGAAGGGAAGTGACAACAGCATTGACTCCTAAGCCGACACTACGCTCCTCTGCTTCTTTAACCCGGCATGGGTATGTCGGGTTCTCCTTGGATCTAACCCGGCATGGCTATGCCGGATATTCTCCTTTGAGCTAACCCGGCGTGGATATGTCGGATACCTTGTCTCGGCGTAGACTCCTCGCCTGCACATGAGAATAAACTTGGCAATACCGATATTCTTATGTCGGTAAGGTTATGTCGGATGAACTATGTCGGATGAGCTATGTCGGTTAAGACATATCGGCCACTCCGGACCCGTTTACCTCGGTCCCTTCCGTGCCTTGATCCACACTTGGATACACTTAACTCCGTATCATGACCCTACCCGGGGTAGCCCCCCGACATTAGTCCCCGAAGCTGGTGCGGTCCTACAAACTCGTATGAAGGGCCACACCAGGTTTACCAAAACCAAACCAATCCGAGACTGATATGCAACATACCTATGTCGGAACCATCCCAACCATCAGAATCCAAACTTCCTTTTTCTCATCAACTGCGCTTATGTCGTTTGGCCGACATAGCAGAGATCGCATTGATCCTTCCGAGGATTTAGTTACTGCATATTCTTTAGCTTTTTCCGACATTCTCCGTATGTCGGTTTCCCCGACATGGTGAGGCTCTCATAACCTCGGCTGAGTTTCCACCATCGCACTTGGCAGAGCCACAGTGTTTATCTCCTTGATTCTCACGCCCGGACAGACATGCCTCTGCATGGTCTGCACGCACGTCACACTGACCCCACCATCTGCCACATCTTGTCAACGCACTTGAGTGTGTTTGACCGCACGACGCGCACACGACACCGCATTTTTTGAACTTCCCGCCTGTTGGTGCTCCACTAACCGCGCCGTGGGCAGTTATCATCTTGTGGCCCACGATGTGGCCGTTTGTGCGGTTACACGCACCGCTAACCGCGGAGATCGTGCGCAGCAAATCCCGCGACGGTTTCGGAAA
The DNA here is from genome assembly GCA_947311845.1 of Poa pratensis. Taxonomy (NCBI): domain Eukaryota; kingdom Viridiplantae; phylum Streptophyta; class Magnoliopsida; order Poales; family Poaceae; genus Poa; species Poa pratensis. The sequence continues at coordinate 54,964,628 of CAMZMU010000107.1, forward strand.
CCGCACACGGCCGCTCCACTAACCGCGCCCTCCCCGCGCCCATAAATAGGGGAACGGGGGCTCTCCTTTTCCTTTCTTCCCCACAACATTCCATTGCTCCATCGCCGCCGCCGCGTGAAGCTCATCTCCATCGCCGCACGGAGAAAACCGCACGCCGCCGTCGACCGGAATCTTCCACGCCGTCGCCGCGCCGGAGTCTCCGCCGCAACGTTCCGCGCATCCGATCCTCCGGTGAGTTCTTCATCTACCGCAGAATCTTCAAAGATTTAGCACTTGGATCTTCCCCCGTTCTTGAGGAGCCCTTGAATAGATTTCGTTTTCTTGCCTTTCGTAGATCTTCTCCCCCATACTTGTTCCGTAGAAATGTGTTCTTTCTTAGTTATCTTCATTTCCTCATCGTGAACACACCAAAGTGCTCACCGCCGGCGAACTTTTGCCTCTATGCAGGTTTTCCTCTCCGAGATGTCTTCCCGCCATACCCCGGATCCCGCCGATATTCCCGAGGAAGAGGGAGAGGAAGAGCGAGGAGGATGGGAGGGCTCCGACATCTCCCAAGACGAAATAGACTGGCTGAAGCGAACTCGGCGCATTCCGGAATGGGTGGAATGTCGGGTCCCGGGCAACGAGGCCGAGCCGAACCTAAAACCCGGAGAACGGGTGGTCTTCGTCACGCACTTCGAGCGCGGCTTCGGACTCCCGGCGAGCCAATTCTTCCGAACTTTCTAACTCGGTTTGGCCTTCAACCCCACCATCTCCCTGGAAATGCCATCTGCACTCTTTCCTCCTACGTGTCCTTCTCCGAGGGATACCTCGGCCTCTGGCCCACAGTCGATCTCTGGGCCAAATACTTTCAGCTCCGGATACAAAGTATCCCGGACCCGGAGAACAAGGATCTCCCCAAACAGATGACTGCTTGCGGGGCGGCCACCATCACACCTCGGAGGAAATCCATTTTTCCTCGGATCCCTGCTTGGAGTCATGCCGGAAATGGCAGCGCACTTTCTTCTATGTGAAGAACCCAGATGGAGATGATGATTTCCTCAATCTGCCGGAGTGGAATCCCGCTACCCCTTCCGAACAGCGCAACTGGGGTTTTGACCCGAAGACCTCCAGTCCCGAGATCAACGCGATTCACAAACTCGTCGAGTCGTTCCAGGATAAGGAGGGGCTGGAGGCTGATGACCTCTTGCGAACCTTCATCATTCGCCGAGTTTCCCCCTTCAAGAACGAGTCCACAAAATTTGCCACATGAGTGGCCGATATGATCCTACCCGGACCAGCACTCATGAGCTGACCAAACCCGAGGTTTGGAGAAGAGTCAAGGCCATTGCCAAGACCCAAATGCCGGAGGAATGGGAATGGGGCATGGAACCCCACAGCAGGGCAAACCCCCTCCGCATGTAAGTATCTAGCAATTTATACCGACATAAATTTCTTGCCGAGATAACTTTTATGTCGGCAGCATATCTACTCTTAGTGTAACCTGACATCATTGCCTTCACGCTGCAGGGTTCACTCGGCAAACTACTGAAGATGGAGCGAATCCCTCGGAGAAGTGGGGCGAAGATGTGCCTATCCCGGCCGTCACCGAGGCTGAAGACCCGGATGACGAGGATCACATGCCCATCCCCAAAGCTCGCCCCTCTGCCTCGGTTAAGCCTCGAGTCCAAGCTTCACTCCGAGATTGGTCAGACGACGATGATGACGACTGCCAACTCTTAGAGCCTATAGATGCTCTTCCCATCGCGTTTGCTCACCCACTATCCTCGGACTCAGCTAATCCGACCGGCCCGAGCACAACTCGCAAGCGTGCAGGGACCGGTACTTCGGAGACCGGGACATCAACAACCTCGGAGCCTCCACGAAGAAAGCCAAGAGGGGAAGAAGTCCGGCAAGATACTGCGGGGCAAGAGGCCGCCAGTTACCGAAGGGTAATGAACTCTTTACCAACATACTTGCTTTCTCTATTCCTTAACCGAGATAACCTTTTCCCGATATCAACTTTTCTTTGTACTTTGCTGCAGGGATGTCCTTCATGTTCCCCAGAGCGCTTCTTCAATGCGCTCTCCTATATCAGCACCCGAGGTAACTCGGTCTGCCGAGGTTGAGGTTGCTAGCCCAACCAGGGTCGGCCCTACCTCGGCACCTCTTACTCCCGCCGGCACACCGCCGCCAAGCTCTCAAGCTGCTCCTGGAGGAGGTCAAGGAAACCCAGACACTTCGGTCCCTGACCGAGACACTGACTCCGGCGTCCATACCTTGGACTCCGAAATAGAGCGGCCCAAAGCTCCGGTAGTACCGGACCAGCAGCAACCACCACAACCACCACCACAGCCACAATGGCAGCGGCAGAAGCAGAAGCAGCAGCAGCAACAAAAACAACAGCAGAAGAAGCAGAAGCAGCAGAAGCAGCTGCCCCCGCAGCAGCAACAACCATAACCACCACCGCAACCATCACCTCACAGGCCCTCTCCCTCACCGAAGTCTCCTGTGGCGCAGTCCCGAAAAACCACCTCCCCGTCCAAATCGACATCAAGCCAACTGGCCACTGGGACAGCGTTGGTTATCTCGGACAAGCAGCCCAAGGTGACTCCAAGGCAAGCTCTGACCGCATCTGTCTCCCGAGCTTCAGCAGCCCGCTGGGTTTCCCCTGTTGCGCACCTCAAGTGGCCACAGCTTGGGCTCAGTGGAGCATTATGACATGGATTGGAACTCCGCCGACATAAGCGAGGTTTCATCCCGGGATCCAGTGGCCCAGCATCCTGCTGGTCCAAGTGTGCTCGCTCAGTCGATGCACACACTGCAGATCGCAGCCCTCAACGCCAGCAAGACTTCCGAGGTAACCTTTCCTCAACTTAGTCTTTTCTTCCTTTACCATAGATCATACATATATTATCCCCAGTCCCCCGAGATTCGGGTTAAGTGGTTGATGCTCAACCGAGTAAAAAACCACTTGGCGCGAATCTTCCATAAAACACCTCGATTTCCAGTCCCGAGATCGAGTCGAGTTTTACTCGGCTTGAATCTTGAAAAAATTCTGACATATCCAGTCCCCGAGACTCGAGTCGAGTTTTACTTGGCTTGAGTCTTGCAAAAATTTCCGACATACCTAGTCCCCGAGACTCGAGTTGAGTTTTACTCGGCTTGAGTCTTGCAAAAATTTCCGACATACCCAGTCCCCGAGACTCGAGTTGAGTTTACTCAGCTTGAGTCTTGAAAAAATTCCGACATATCCAGTCCTCGAGACTCGAGTCGAGTTTTACTCGGCTTAAGTCTTGATACTAATACCGACACTTCCCCTTTTTCAGGATAGCATCAATGCTCAGACCAAGGTATTCCAGACCTTGCTCCTGGACCACAGGAAGCTCCGAGACTCCCACAAGCGTCTGAAAGCGGAGCAGAAGAAACGGGATGATGTGCACAATGCTGCACTCAAAAAGGAGCAGGATGAAGTGGCCCGGCTCCAGAGGGAACTTGAGCGGGTGCAGAAGCAGAAGGAAGAGGATGCCTAGAAGCTCAAATCCGAGATGAAGGCTGCTGTTGCCGCGGAAAAGAAACTCCGGGAGGATGATGCTGCGAAGCATAAGGTGATCCTTGGCGAAACCGAGGCCCGCGTTAGCTCGGCTCAAGAAGCCCTGGATGCCCTTCAGGCGAAATGCAACAACTGGCTGGCCACCCTGGTCTGGATCAACCAGGAGATGAACAGTACGCTTTCTCCACCCCCTTTTTTCTGTCCACACCGACATTTTCCATATGTCGGAATATGACTTAACTTGCTTACAGCTTTTCTCATTGCAGAACACTTCGCTCACACCCAAGTTGCTGCCTCAAACATTACCAACAAGGCCCGAGAAAGAAGATCCGAGGCTGGCCCCATCTCGGAGGAGTAGGACATCGAAGACCATCTGACGACACTGAAGGCCCGAATTTCTGCACTGAAGATCATTGGCACTGAGCTTCTTGAAGCCAGCATCCGGGTTTATCAGACACTGTGGCCTACCGCTGCAACTCCGGCCACCACTGCCGAACTAGCCAAATGCCTGCAAACCGCCGAGACAAGACTTCGGGAGTGGAAATCCTCTTCAGCTCATGCCGGCGCAGACCAAGCATTGAAATTTGTGATGTCTTGGTATGAGCTCATCGACCTCAACTTAGTGAAATCTCTACGCGCCCATTCGCAGTGGATTGAGGATCCGATACTAGTCGCGCGCCGCAAGGAGGCAGCTGCATTCATGGCCAGCTACGCTCAAACTCGGTATTTCATCCCTGGGGATGTTTACTCCGATGTCGAAGACTATGCTGATGACAGCGACGATGAGGAGAGCGACGACGAGGTCGTGGATGAAGAGATTGAAGCTGAGGCAGCCGACACTGCCACCGACACAGCAGCCGAGACTGCCGAGCAGCCAGCAACCGACACTCCTCCAGAAGCGGCCTCCGACACTGCCAGAACCTCGACAGCCACTCCAACCCCCGAGGCTGCTCCAACAACCGAAAGTGCTCCTGCCCCCGAGGTTGCTTCTGCCAAAGGCCCTGCCGATCCGAGCTCTTCCGGCACTGCCTCCTGAACTTATCATAAGTAGAACTATCAAATCCCCAGAATGCCGGGTGCAGATGTAAAAGGGACGGAGTAGAGCTACATTCCAGGGTCGTTTGGTCTCCTCTCCGGATTTGTCCATTACATTTTTCCTCGGTGCCTGCGCATCTATAAGATAATATGCATCATTGTGCAGAGCCTTGCTTACAATAATGGCCCCTCCCATGGAGGTGACAACTTGTGTCGGCCTGCACTGCGCTGTACTAGACTCAGTACCAAATCTCCTTCTCGGAATACCCGAGGGCTGATCTTCCGGCTATGATAGCGTCGGAGATTTTGCTGATATATTGCTGACCGGGATAAGGTTAATTCTCGGGCCTCTTCGAGTAGATCAACCGCATCTGCCCGAGCTTCTTTTGCCTCGGTTTCTGTGTACATCGTAACTCTTGGCGAGTCATATTGTATGTCGGTCGGCAGGACCGCTTCTGCTCCATAGACCAGAAAAAATGGCGTATAACCAGTTGAGCGATTCGGTGTGGTCCTTAGACCCCATAGTACTGCTGGTATCTCCTCTATCCAGCATCCGGAGTTCGCAACAGAGTTTCAATCAACCGAGCCTTTATGCCGGCCAACACCAGTGCATTTGCTCTTTCCACTTGCCCATTGGCCTCGGGATGTGCAACTGAAGCTATGTCCAACCGAATCCTCTTTTCACCACAAAACCGAGCGAATTCTCCCACAGCAAAGTTTGTACCATTGTCCGAGATAATGCTATGGGGGTATCCATACCTCAAGATGATGTCCTTCAAAAAGGACACAGTTGTGTGACCATCACACTCCGGATTGGCTTCACCTCAATCCACTTGGTGAATTTGTCCACCATTACCAACATATGAGTCATGTTACCTCGGGCTGGTTTGAACTCTCCCACCATGTCCAGACACCAAACAGCAAAGGGCCAAGTGATGGGGATTGTCTTGAGTGCCGAGGCAGGCAAGTGGATCTTCTTAGCAAATCTCTGGCACCCCTCACACCTTCTGACGATATCTTCTGCCTGATCCAAAGCACTGGGCCAGTAAAACCATGCCGGAATACTTTAGCAACCAGGGCTCTTGAAGAAGCATGATGACCACACTCCCCTTGATGAATTTCCAAAAGCATCTCTTGCCCTTCTACTGGCTCAACACAGCGCTGCAAGACCTCGGTTACACTTCTCTTGTACAGCTCCTTGTTGTTGATGGTGTATGCTTTGGATCTTCTTTGCACTTGCCTGACCTCCACTTCATTACTCGGCAAACTCCCATCTATCATATACGCCATTATTGGTTGTGCCCATTCCGGCACAGGGTGCACAGGAAAGACCAGGATATCTATTTCCATTGGGTCTACCGACATTGCCTCCTCCGACATTGAGTGACCAGTCCCCGAGCTCTGCCAGTCAGTCCCGGGTTTTCCCAAATGCACCCGACATCTACATCCATGGGCACAGCTTCAGAATCTGGTTTTGTCGGGATAAAAATTGACTCGGACTCCGGAGAAGGTTTGATTGATGGTTTTCTCAGATGCTCCAATGCTATACCGGGTGGAATTGGATTCCGAGATGACCCCAGCTTGGACAGTATATTGGCAGATGTATAGGTGCACTAGTTCGGCGAAGAGATAGTGAAATACAAGTAACTAGCTGGGTGGCCCGCGCAATTGCGCGGCTAGACTAAACGCTTTTCACACGTTATGAGTGCAAAACTCAAGTAAATACATTGTTTAGGCCTTAAAGTTCTATGATGTTGTGAGTCGACTCTACCCTTTTAATTTATAATTTTTCTCGAAGCTGCAACAATTACTTCTGACTCTCGCTCTTGAGTGATGTACCGGATACAATAGCGACACCCACACTTATTTTGCCCCTACTGATCAATCATGCGAACTATAATACCTCTAGTTGATTCATCTAATTTATATTATTACAGTAATAGCCTGGAAATGAAGAAATATATAACGTGTTAGCTGCTGGGTATGATGTCTCTACTGTGTTGAGCAAACGTAAAAATGAAAGAAATAAAGATACCTAACATCCAGCTAAATGCGGAAATTGTGTCTTAAGATTTCAGTGCTTTTAAAAATGAAGAAAAATGACATATATTAAGAAACGGCTCTAGATGTCCCGAGGATGTAAGATTTAGTTGTTGTTTCAAGCATACGTAGCACGTAGAAGTAGCAGCAATTATGTGTTCTCCTGCCATAAACTTCGGTAGTAGTTGCCATTCAGCCATTGTCAGGTAAGGGATTTTTCTCCCAAGCATATCAAGCCCAATATAATTGTTAGGAAATTTTGTGGCGTCTTAGTGGAGTGATCATGAACACTAATATGTACACTAAGAACCGCTCAATTTACATAAATTATGCAATTTTTACACCGCGGTAAAACAACAATATAGAAAACAAATACAGATACACAAAAAGTATTTGTCTCTATTTATAAATACGGTCCCAAATGAGATAAGTGAAAAACATACATGACAACTCTATTCATAAATAGGGTCCCAAATTTTGCATTGAAACTCGTAGATACTTACATTGGAGTTCGAAAGCTATGTTAAAATCAAATGTTTTAGAGACCAGGTAATAAGTCTGATTCACCTAGGATTCACTCCCCAGCTCGTTGAGAACTTCACCTTAAGCTACCAGACTGTTTCAACTACAGAAAGAGTGCACCTAATGATTAAAAATATTACAGTCACATCTTCTACAGTGCGACTCACTAAGATACCTTCGAGTAAGAGATTTCATTTACCAAGATACACTGGAGAGTAAATAAATAGGAGAATTAATCAAGAAATCATTTGCTTGTTCGCCCTTCATGTTCAGAGTTCTTCGTTTGTACTCCCTCCGTTCCAAAATACTTGATGTGGGTTTGTCTAAATACGGATGTATCTAGACACTAAAAAATGTCTAGATGCATCCATATTTGGGCAAATGCATGTCAAGTATTTGGAACGGTGGGAGTAGAAGGCAGGGCTAATAGAATATACTACTTTTGGTTCTAAACATACATATTTGAATCCCGAATGAAGATCATATGGGTTGTTAGCCGTCTGCAGCTGTGAACAACCTACAAATAATGAAATACGAATATCAGCAGTCAGGTTGTCCTATATATTGATCGAGAAAACAGAAATTGGCTATTGTTTTATCTCAAATTGATCTTTCAAATTAAAGGTCCACTCAGTTGCCCCCGATGGATCTGCAAGGACAGCCTTGTCTCTACGGCAGTCTGTGGCGCTCATGATACAAATATTTCAGTTCATATGCATACACACGTATCTCAACATCATTGAACATATATATATATCCTTATTTCCTGTCTAGTTGAGGTGGACTGAGGCAGATCGTGCCCTCTCTGACGCTACTCTGGCTACTTTGATTTTAGAAGATCAAAACGGGGACTTCAGTTCATATGCCTAAACATAGTACTGTATGTACGTTACGAATAAAAAACAGTAGATAAAATGAGATGATTACATACCTCAATACCAATGGACTTATAAATATCATGATTTCCTAGGCAGTTGAAGTGGACCGTAGCAGATTCGCTGACGTCGACACATGCAGCAACGCGAATGAAAGCTATCACCCGATGCCTCCACGGCCATGAAGTCGAGAACGCCATCGGTATTTTTTCGTGAGGCCTAAAGCTATTTCGATCAGAAACGTCCATCATCGACGCCGGTTTTGGCAATTCTGTGTGGGTCGCCGACTCGCCGTGTTCAAGCCACGATCTGATTTTGATCTCAGCTGCTACAGCGGAGCCCACCGCCGCTGTCAGCACCAGTATAGATTGTGGATTCATCAAGTGCATGTGAATTTATATCTAGAGCAGAGAACTTGAGGGTGCATATAGATTCTTGCCTGGTCCGCCACAGTCTTCCTTGTGGCAGCCTCATCTAAATCAACGATCGTGTAGCTGTTGGAATATACGTGCTGGACATGGAAATAAAGATTCTGCTAGTGCTGTTTTGGGGAACATGATCAGATCTTTGTAGGTTGTTTGCAAGAAGTAAGAAAGATTCATCTCTACGTCTAAACAAAACATGGAGTTTATGATTGACGGGATATTACCTATAATTGAAAACTATGTTCTTTCGATCCACTGGACGTGCTAACGCCGCTGCCTCGCTGATCCGTATTGGCTTCATTGCTATCGAATTATGAGTTAGTCGGGTTCCTGCGGCCTGAGCTCGTCCTGTATGCATCATCGCCATGTCGTCGAGTCGGCGTGAGGGCGTCCTGCATGCATGGAATTCTCTCATTGCGTGATGGCATGTTTTCCTCAATCGATGCTCAGATCGCACGTGCCTGCGAACCTACGAACGTGTGTTTGTTGGATGTGGATATTTAAGGTGTAAAACGTGTGTGTCCTTGTGTCCTTGTGTGAATCCATCAGCCAATAGTTTCGTACCATGGAGTACAACTTGTATACGTTTCTTTTCAATCAAACGTACATGGAAACCAATCAGACGTGCATGTGGCAGGATGAGGCATAACGTGCGTGGACGACGGTGAATCTAAGCCATTGAGATGTCTTAACTTTAGAGCGATAAATCTTCACCGTCAATTGTTTGTTGTTTTAATTATATAATAGAATAGATATGGATGATTATAGGTGGTAATTGCAATCTGAAATAAAAATGACAACAAGCAAACTTGAGCCAAAATGAGATTAAACGGTGTTTCAATGCTTGGAAATAAGGTCTAGGTATCATACTTTCACTAGTGGACACTCTCAAAAATAATAATATAATTGAATACATAGATATTTTCTCTTCACTATGCTACTCTGAACTATTCTCATGTTGGATAACAAAGTTGCATTCCACATCTAGGGGACCCCAATGTCACTAAGAGCACCCCAAAATAGTACTAGACAAACACCACAATTTGATAGAGACATTCAACACAAATAATAGTTCATGATAAGTATTCCTGTAAACTTTAACCTAAGAGTCACGCACGGTGCGTACATTGTCAACTTCGCACCATGGGACAAAGGTGACTCCGAAATTTACATTAATAAAACCACACAAGTAGCATAATTCATAAGATAACGAAGAGTAACATCCATGGATCCAACTAGATTACAAAGCTCATGATCACATAAAGATCACACCATGGGAGAGAGAGATGAACCACATAGCTACCGTTAGAGCCCTCAGCCTCGATGGAAACTACTCACACATGGTCATGGTGAGCACACTTGATGGAGAGGTTGATGAAGATGGTGCTGGTCTTGACGGTGGTGTTGGAGTCTCCGGAGGGGGGATGGAGGAGCCCTCCGGAGGTGATTCCGGCGGCGTTCCCCCTCTGATCTTCTCCGACGGCAGCCTTCTGTCTCCTGTTTCTTGGTTTTCTGTTTCTCCACCGCCGCCTCGCGAAACTCCTCGGGGGGCTATTTTTATAGTCGGTTTTACGTCAAGACAAAGCCACAGAGACGAAAACGGACAGCATCGGAGCCACGAGGGGAAAAGAGGTGGGCCCACACGGCCAGGTACAGTAGGCCACGTGGGACCCCCTAATTCCTAGCCAGTTGGGATTCTGGTCTTCAATTTAAGCCTATCGCGTTCGTCTCGAAAATTCTGAACCGTGCTCTCTGACCTTGCCCTTTTTGGAGTCCCGAAGCTCCCGGAAAGTCCAAAACACTAAAAAAAGACGTTTTCTGACTGTGCAGGGTTAATTCCATAAAAATAGGAAACATACCAAATATTCTCAAAATCATTATAAAACATTGATATAACACTTATATGATGTAAATATGATTGGAATATAAGTAATATAGTGCAAAGTTCATGTATGCATTTTCCATGCATCAACATCCCCAAGCTTAACCTATACTTGTCCTCGAGTATGAAGGTGATAAAACTAACATGGACTTTGCAGTTTAATACTATCAATTGATATCAAAGATGATTACTATTGCTACATAGAGTCAAATAATTCATTCTTAAAAGGAGTAGCAATATACAAGATAGATTATGAAGTGATATCAAGTATTCAATGCAAGGATGTTCAATGATAACTCACAAAGTGTAGCATGAAAGAAAGTAATATGTACCACATGTATGCATAATGATAAGTAAGAACATCCTACATTGGTCATAGAGTGTAGATGAAAATCTGAATACAAAAGGTGTACACTTTAGAAAAGATATATATGTGAGTAGAGGTAAAGCATGCATAAGTTTCATCTAACTTCCAAACTCTTCTACTTAAGTTAATGATTGCAATGTGGAATCCTTGGTGTCAAGCTCTCATTACCCCTATAATAGCATCTTGAATGATTAAAGTTTAATGTGAAAGTAAATATGAGTAGTGTGCTTGATAAACTAAATGTTAGGTGTGTCTCATGCCCCTTGAATACAAGTATCTACACCATGAGTTACTCAACTTGGCAAACAAAGCAAGTTCAAGTTATATATCATTGTAAGTAATAATAGTATCATCAAGAGCGTCAAATGGGGTACCTCTTGTCCCAGGATATGGAACAAGCCCATATCAAAATGACAAGACAAACAAATAAGATGAACAATCTCAACACCCTTTTTATTTACCATTGGAATAGCTTTTTATTATAAGGTGCATCACAGACGGTTCACCATAGGATGTAAGTAAATTTCCACCATGAATGATGCATGCTTTAGATTAGCGGCCCAGGCGTCTCTCTAACCATTTATACAAACTCATTTAAACTATTTCATTTCGCCCTCATTTCACCATGATAGGCATCCATAAACAAAAGTACATGATATAACCTAAATGAGATGAAGGAGCATGTTGAAAGCTTTGCATGTGACAGCACAAATGGGCTAACTCCCAACCTCGGACACTTATCAAGCCACTAAAATCATAATTTTAATCACAATGGGTCATGTTTTATTTATGTAATAAAAGTAAAGTGTGCATCAAGTTCGTAAGAGCTATATAACCAACTTTTCTCATAACAATCAATAACATAAACATTTTCATTCAGAGGTATAAATAACACAAATGACATGATAAACATACTCGGAATAGCATAAAGCTAATAGGTAGATATGGTGGACTCACTGGAATAACTTTGGTTGAAGGTGTTGGAAACAAGTTTTTTACTTGTTGGAATTTTTGGGCTAGCAAGAGGGAGAAAGTTGACCATCTAAATGGAATTTTTTATTCTCATGCACAACCAGGGAGGAAGGTTATATATACATAGAGTCACAGGCCAAGTGCTATGACTGGAGCTCTGCTCTCCAAATGGATTAAATCCATCTGTACTTAGACCAAATCTTAAGTTCCTAGTGTCATCCAAAAATTTCGGGAACTCTCTGTCGATTTTTCTCCACTGAGACCCATCAGCGGGGTGTCTCATCGTCAGGTCTTTTTTACGTTCTTCTTTGTGCCAGCGCAACAACTTGGCATGCTCTTTGTTTTGGAACAAACGTTTCAGACGTGGTATTATAGGAGCATACCACATCACCTTGGCAGGAATCCTCTTCCTTGGACAACCTTGCTCGCCCTCAACTTCACCTGGGTCATCTCGCCCAATCTTAAACCGCAATGCACCGCATACAGGACAAGCATTTAAATTTTCGTGCTTGCCGCGGTAGAGGATGCAGTCATTAATGCATGCATGTATCTTCTGCACCTCTAATCCTAGAGGGCAGAGAACCTTCTTTGTTTCGTACGTACTAGAGGGCAATTCGTTTTCATTTGGAAGCATCTACTTAATTATTTTCAGCAAACTTTCAAAGTGCTTGTCGGTAGTACCACTCTCTGCCTTCCATTGTAGCATTTCCAGTATGGTACCGAGCTTTTTCTGGCCATCTGTACAAGTTGGGTACAACAATTTGGTGTGATCGGCTAACATGCGCTCCAAGTTCAACCTCTCGTTTTCACTTCCACTGTCCATTTGTGCATCATGAATGGCCTGACGAAGATCATCGTCAGGCTCATCTTTTTTTTCATCCTCTTCAACTTCGTCTTCCCCCATTGAAGTACCACCGTGTTCATCGAACATAGGATAGTTGTCATTATCCTCTTCTTCTTCATTCTCTTCCATTATAACCCCTGTTTCTCCGTGCTTGGTCCAACAATAATAACCACGCATGAAACCATTTTGCAACAGGTGCTGGTGAAGCTTGGCTGAGGAAGGGTAATCCTTCTTATTCTCACAGAGACTGCATGGACAACACATAAAACCATTTTTTCGCTTGCTTATCTCGGCCACAGTGAGAAATTCATGCATGCCCTTAAGGAAATCGTCAGAAACTCGGGAACCGTACATCCATTGACGTCTCATCTGCATTATGCATGCCAGTAATGAATAGATAAGTGACCATAATAATTCTTACAAGTTCTTCAAGCAAAGTAGAGTGGCGACAAATGTAATACATTGTAGCATTAAATATTCATTAATTTAAACTAACATAGAACTATCTAAAGAATTTAAATCCAACAACAAATGCGAACATAATCGCAACTAAGGTCATTATTGAACCAACAGCATAATGATACCAAGCCTCTTGACTAATGGCATAACTTCTAATTTTTTTAAGCTTCAAGCGCATCGCATCCAACTTGATCTCGTAAGCATCAACGACGTCGGCAAGCTTCGAGCGCATCCCATCCAGCTTGATCTCGTAAGTATCAACGACGTCGGCAAGCTTGAACTGGTGTTCATCGATGATGTTGGCAAGCTTGACCTCCAATTTCCTCTTCTCTTCTTGGCGGAGATCTTCACTTATTTTTAATTTAGCTTTCAAATCATCGTTCTCTTTCACAAAAAATTCAACAATAGGGTCCCGCACCAACCGGACACCTGTCCTAGCCGTTGGAGATGTCGGAGCCGGAGCCCTCTAGTCGCGGTTCGGAAAGGAACCGTGACTAAAGGTCCGGCTCTATTGCCTCTTTTCTACTAGTGATCATGCACCTGTACGATCAAGTATACAGTAACATGCATCATTCCTAGGTGGAAGATCGAGGAGCGTATAGAAAAGGAATTCGGGCAAACTACATATCAATGGGATTCTACCGTAGATGATGTTGTGGAGTACACAAGTTAGGCGTCGAATTTGTAAATATTGGTTTTTTTATTCTGAGATTCAACCGTAGATGATGTCGTGGAATGCGAGGCTACAAACAGTTGCCATCCTCTTGAGTTTCTTTTACTTGCAGGTGAAACATTGATGATTTCCAGATGCCATTTAGAAACGTATCACTAAGCAGGGAAAAAGACATGAAGCGAATCGAATTGGATATAGGTTAGTATCACTTAATTTGCATGCATATTTTCTCTTTTTAGAAATTTTCAGTTTTGTTCATGTTTGTCATCATCTGATGCACACGTTCCATGTCATTTGAATGAAAATAAAAACAATAGTGTGTTGAATCTTTTTCCGGTCCACGTGTATCAAAATATATCTTTATCTAATATATCTTTGTCTTATGCATATTTTCTACAAATCCTATTCACCTTATGTCTCTGGTACGGTAAACACTGGTATATCGCCCAAAATATATATCGGAAAAAATAACGATCTTCGGAAATAAATTTGGTAAAAACAGATTAAACTTTGATACAAATTTCCCGTCAAATGGATTAACATGCGACACCAACAGAACCATTGCATTAAAGTCCATTACATGACTGTAGATTGCATTATGAAATCTACAATTCAAGGTATAAGCTGGTAAGATCTCTACAACCATGCAAGGACAAGATGGAGAGCACGAAGAAAAATAGACAACAATAAAAATGAGGTTACTCGATTTTTGTATTTGTAACATTTATGAAAGTTTTGTCATTGGAAACATGTGAGCAGTAACAAAGCTCTACAAACTATGTATCATAAAATATTTAAGGTATTCACACTCACACACTTCGTATTCATCTTCAATTTTTACCACGAAGAAAAATAATACGTCAGGTATGAAGAAACAACTAAATCTTATTCCTAGTCGCGCAATTGCGCGGGCCACCCAGCTAGTTATTACTCATAAACAAGCTCATGAATCATGCAACTATATGTATCGTTAAAAATCAACTCAAACAACCCTTTTCCCAATACAATAAAAGCATTCAACATATTTCAACCCATATTTCCAGTAGCTCTTTCACATATAAATGATAGTGTGGTGGTCTCACAAAATAACAATCAAACCAAAAACAAATAAAAAGACGCTCCAAGTTTATGCGATAAAATGTTTCGATCGAAAAACAGAAGTTGGACGTGTGCAAACCGAGGGTGTGTAGGTCCAGTGGTATTGTCTTCACATCCCCAAGCTTATGGATTTCACCATCCTTGGATAGCTCTTGGTGCATCTCCTCCAATCCCTGTGAAAAAAACTTCAAAACACCGTTTCTCCCATTTTCTTTCGGATGCATTAGTAGTGATAAACAAATAGGTTTCTTGCTGCATATAATCCTTAAAAAAACATCTTATGAATGTCCAGAAAGTATATAATGTTGTATGCCTACTCATAAACTCATTTGAATCAAAAATATTCAAGATAGAAGTTCAAAACATGCATAAAATAAATGGGACAGAATCTGTCCAAAAAAACAGCAGCAGCAAAACGTATTTTTCTACCCTACCAAACTTTGCCGAAAAATTCCGCAAAAATTCACGCATACAAAGTATGAAAAGTTGCAACTACAGTTCAAATATGAGCTCATTCGGAGTTACAGAATAAGAATTAAAAATCATACCGTGCACAGATTCGTGCTGGAATAAAATCTCCGAACGCTATAAGCAACTTTCTCAAACCAAAAAGGGTAAAACTTGGCACTTTATTCAAAATTTCAGAAACTAAACTAAAAACGAAGTCTCTTGTTACAGCAAGAGGACACAAATAAAATCACACATAAAAAGAAACGGGTTGCCTCCCGCAAAACGATTTCTTTATAGCCATATAGCTAGGCTTTGATAGTTTTAATGATGCTCACATCGGAAAGAACATCAAGAGAAAAATATGAAACACATTTAATTCTAACCCACTTCCTATGCATTGGGATCTTGTAAGAAAATAAATCAATGAAGCACAAAGTGACTAGCATAGGAAGGCAAAGCAAGTGCAACTTCAAAATCTTCAACAAAAAGAGAGGAGACTTAATATTATTGAGATATATGAAACCGTGTCTCCCTCTCTCATAAGGACCAGTAGGTTTTAAAGTACCCAACAAATAAAATCAAATCAAGAGAAAGGCCAAAACCTTCATCATAAAGAGGATAAATTTAGTAACATGAAGATTTCTATAACCATACTTTCCTCTCTCAAAATAATTTTCAGCGGCATCATGAATAAAATTAACAATATAGCTATCACATAAAGCATTATTATCAAGATCCATAAGCATAACAGTACCATTACTCTCCACACAAGCATAAACAGTTTCATTAGCAATAGTGGGAGTAAAAATATCACATCCATCAATGTAATCACCATCAATAGGAGGCATAGAATAATCAAAATGATTTTTATCCTCAATAGTAGATGGACTGAAAATATCGTATTCATCATTGTAAACATCATATATAGGAGGCATATCATAATCAACATAAACTATATCCTCAATAGTAGGTGGAGTGAAAATATCACAATCATTATAATCATCATATATTGGAGACAAAGTATCATCAAAGAAAATTTTCTCCTCAAAACTTGGGGGACTAAAAATATCACATTCATCAACAACGGCTTCCCCAAGCTTAAACTTTTCCAGAGCATTAGCAATAATGGTGTTCCAAGAATTTATAGTGATAACATTGCTACCATCATGCAAATAATTTTCCATATGTTTTTTAATTTTCTCTTCAAACACATCATGTCCTAACTCAAGATAAATTTCATATAGCTCTCTAATTTTTTTGTTGTTTTCTATTAAGCCTAACTAGTGAAATAAAAACAAGAAACAAAAAGATATAATTGCAGAATCTAAAGAAGATACCTTCGAGCACACACACGCCGGCAACAATGCTAGATAGCTTAGTAGCCAGAAGATGTGAGTACCTTTTACCTTACCTCCCCGGCAACGGCGCCAGAAAATGTCTTGATGTCTACGCACGCTTCTATTCTTGTAGACAGTGTTGGGCCGGCCTCCAAGTGCAGAGGTTTGTAGAACAGCAGCAAGTTTCCCTTAAGTGAATAACCCAAGGTTTATCGAAATCGGGGAGGTATAGCTCAAAGATATCCCTCTCAAGCAACCCTGCAACTAAGATACAAGAAGGCTCTTGTGTCCCCAACACACCTAATACACTTGTCAGATGTATAGGTGCACTAGTTCGGCGAAGAGATAGTGAAATAAAACTAATATAGATGATTATAAGTGGTAATTGCAATCTGAAATAAAAATGGCAGCAAGCAAATGAGCCAAAATGAGATTAAACGGTGTTTCAATGCTTGGAAATAAGGCCTAGGGATCATACTTTCACTAGTGGACACTCTCAATAATAATAATATAATTGAATACATAGATATTTCCTCTTCACTATGCTACTCTAAACTATTCTCATGTTGGATAACAATTCATTGTGTAGGGCTACAAAAGCACACCTTAAATTTGCATTCCACATCTAGGGGACCCCAATGTCACTAAGAGCGCCCCAAAATAGTACTAGACAAACACCACAATTTCATAGAGATATTCAACACAAATAATAGCTCATGATAAGTATTCCTGTAAACTTTAGCCTAAGAGTCACGCACGGTGCACACACTGTCAACTTCGCACCATGGGACAAAGGTGACTCCGGAATTTACATTAATAAAACCACTCAAGTAGCATAATTCATAAGATAACGAATTGCGGATGTTACTCCATCGAGTCAAGTAATCTCGGTCAGTCTCATCATCCCTCTGCCTGCACATCGTAAGCTGATGAGGTCGGTTCGGCCTCTTGTAAGTGCTGGAGAAGTTGCTAACGAAAGCCTCTTCAAAGTCCAGCCTGCAGTCAACACTGCCCTCTCTCAAGTTGTTCAGCCAGATTCAGGCTGGCCCCTCCAACATCTGCGATTACAAGGAAAGACCTGACATATTTTCTAGGTTTGTCAAACACGTGAGCGTAAGTTTTGTAACCCAACTTTCCAGTTATTTCCATTGCTGCTCATAAAAGTGAAGAATACTCTTTCTCTGTTTCAGGGCTAGATTCATGGCTCTCTTCTAATGAATCTCAGGAACCGTACAAGACAAAGACGCCATTACCTGAAGAGCAGATATTTTGACCATGTTGGAGACAAGGCTTTGGTTGTACGAACACCTCCTCATGTAGTAAGTCACATGAGCGAAGAACAGTGGGGCAAGTTAGTCGAGAAATGGTCCACACCCGAGAATGAGGTCGTTTCTTTGTTCACCGAACCTTGCCACTGATTCAATCCTATATTCTGGATTTAACCTAACATGTTCATACTCTTTGTGCAGATAGCCTGTAAGAAAGCCACCTGTAGCAGACGGCAAGTCATGTTCCATCATGCTACAGGATCTCGTAGCTACAAGGTTGGCTGCGACAGGGGGAAAGATGCTTTCGAATTGTTCAAAGATACGCACAAAACCAGGTGTGGATTCAGTTCGCCTGTGAAAATGGCAATTGTAAGTCCCTGATAATTCTGTACATCTCTGGAAGTTACAATTAACCTCATTAGAATCTATTAGGTACCTTTTCCGGTATTCCTCTGTGACTTATGCTACAGACTCAGCCATTTCACCTATGCTTGTCATCCGATAGTTCATGTACATGCGTGCTTACTTGCTTGTCATTTGCTAGTTCATATATCCTTGTGATCTGCTATCTTCAGCTATGTTCCTTACTTGCTTCTCGTCTGCTATTTTCAGTTATGTTCCATACATGCCTGTCATCTATCCTAGTTTAGCTGCTGTTGCATCTATGATTGTACATGAAGATCGCTTGTCATTTCGCATCACCAGAAACGTCTGTTCAAACCTGCATTGTACCCTTGTCATTTCATAATGGTTTCCTACTACGCTTGTCATCTGCTAGTCATGTACATGCGTAGGAAAAATCTATGTTCTGTACAAGCTTGTTGTCTGCTACTCTCTCCTTTCCAAATTGTAAGCCTTTCTAGCCATTTTCTGCACACATGTATCTAGACATGTTTTAGTGCAAGGTTCACATGAATCTTGCACTAAAGCATGTATATATACATGTGTGCAGAAAATGGCTAGAAAGGCTTACAATTTGGAAAGGAGGGAGTTTATTTCATCCATGTTCCTTAAATGCTTATCATCTGGTATTTAGATCAGTGTACCTTACAAGCTAAAGCTAGTTTAGCTGTTATTTCATCTTATGCTTGTACATGCTTTATAGGCTGAAATGGAATATAGGATGGAACCATCTACTTCAGCGGATGGCACTGTCAAGGAACCTCTTTCTTCTGCTGAAGCTGTCGCTGCCGTGCTGTGTAGGGGCAATCGAAAGGCTAATTTCCTAAAAAACATAGGTGTTGTGATACCAAGCCATAAGAGTGTGCCAAAGTTTCAGCTTCAACTTCAGCTTGATTCTGAGAAAAAAGGAGGCATGAACTGGAGTCTATCGTTGATGAGTACAAGAAGGCGAAGGAACATGCTGACGCAGACAAGATCAACTATGAACAAGACTTGAACCGTGTGATCAAGGATCAAGAATCGTGCAATGCACTTATCAAGCGGATGTTGCCTAACACGCTGCTTCTTGAAAACCTCTACAAACTCGTGGCTTTTTGGTAAGTCTGAGGCTTTTTGGTGCCCTTTGTGAGTCTCAAACTGCATGTTGCTGGTGGCCTTTGAGAGGCCGAAAACTGTATGTTGCCATTGTTGTTCAACCACACGTTGTCTGGTGAACTGTAGAACGTGGCCTTTGTAGCCTATGCTGGTAGCAAGGCTGAGACCTATAATTCGAAATTTATGTATTTTCTGCATGTGTTGTGTTTGCTCTGCTGGGAATACCATTAGGGCAAGAATTTTACATGTGTTTCAAATCGCAAAAATAATCGTTCAAACCTTGTCCCAAAAGAAACGTCGCGCGCATTAACGTCATGTCCTACGCGAGACGAAAATTTTCGTCGTCGTCAAATGACTCGTGGTCAATTACGCTGAACGCATGTGGCAACTACTGATTGAATGGCAACGCCGACGGGTAATTAACGTCGAGACCATAGATGACGTCATAACGTGACACTACGACAAAATAAAACTGTCGCGGAACATCCACGTGTCGCTTTGTGGACATCCCGGGTGGCGCTCACTGATTCGTGCTCATCCGCGATGACCGCGAAAAATGTCGCATCAGTCTTGACGTCATCATATGTCTCGACGTTACGATTTCGTCGAAATATACGTGACGTCATCTAACGGCGATGACGGCCGTCTGCCACGTGGAACACAACGGTGATGATAAAAAAACGTCGCGGCGTGTTGGGCCGCATGATGGGCCGGTGACGATTATATAAACGTCGTGGATCCCTCGCGACGTTCGGAGGGTCACCGGATCATCGTAGAATCGTCTATGACTAGCGGTCCCTGACTTTTTCATAACGTCGTGTGAATCGTCGAGGATTGCAGATCCTGACGTTTTGGAGCATGATTACCACGTTATGGAATCGTCCCGGATGGCAGAATTTTTTGCAGTGTATATGCCACTAGTCCGGTTGTGAAAGTCTGTCTGGCAAGATTGATAGAGAAACCCCACAAAACTTCCTCATGAGCTAGTAAACAGTGACACAAAATAAGGAGTAATAAGTTTTGAATAGTTTAAAGGTAGCACATGAAGTATTTACTTGTAGTGGTAGGGAAATACCACATATAGGTAGTTATGGTGGACACAAATGGCTTGGATTTTGGCTCAAGGTTTTGGATGCAAGATTAGCATTCCCTCTCAGTACAAAGTTTAGGCTAGCAAGGTTGGTTGAAGCAAACACAGGATATCAAACTAATACACCAAGGCTCATATGAAAACATATTGTAAGCATTATACGACTCCACACCGTCTTTCTTGTTAACCAAACACTTTTACCAGAAAATATCTAGACCTTAGAGATACCAATTATGCAAACCATGTTTCAACAAGCTTTCCGGTTGTTCTTTACTAATAGGTTTTAACTACATGATACAAAAGCTTAAGCATGATCTACTTGATAACTCAAAACCATTGATAAATATCAAATATTCAATATAGTGATCTATAAGGATATGTAAGACTTTTCCATTATGCCATCTACCACATATAGCATTTTCTTTCCAACCAAACACCAATCAACTTATTTCAACAAAAGCTCTCTTTAAGTAATCATAATGAAAGTAAGAGAGTACTAATTCTAAGAGAACGCACAGCTCTGACAAGAGATGCATGAAAAACAGGAGCTAAAAAGCATGGCAGTAGCTAGGCAAGAATACTCAACAAGTATAAGTGAAGAATACGAGTATTCACATGAAAAAGCGGAGCGTGTCTCTCTCCCAAACAAGACTGCTAGGATCCAATCAAGTTCATTCAGAAAATAACAAAGCGAAAATAAAAGCACACAGACACTCCAAGTAAAGCACATATGATGTGAAAGAATTAAAATATACTTTCACTAGAGATGACCTGATAAGTTGATGGTAAAGAAGGGGATGCCTTGGGCATCCCCAAGCTTAGACGCTTGAGTCTTCTTAAAATATGCTTGGTGACCCACGGGGGCATCCCCAAGCTTAGGCTCTTCACTCTTCTTGATCAAATTATATCATCCTTCTCTCTTGACCCTTGAAACTTCCGCCACACCAAACTCAAAGTAATTCTCATGAGAGGGTTAGTGCATCATCAAAAACTCACATGTTCTATCTAAATAAAATTTGACTTTTAGTTTAAACATTAGCTACAGCTACTGATGTTATGTGAAGCTCTTCCACCCAAAAAAGAATTCCACTCAATACAAGTAAAAGAGAGAATACAAAATAAAGACAAAATCTGTCCAAAACAGAACAGTCCCTAAAGACGAATTTTTTGAGGCACTTACGGTGCTCAGATCAGAAAACCTTGAACTAACGAAAGATGCAAACATATCTCAGGATCATGCACAAATTTTGTCAGATTTTTTCAGTTTTTCTGTGATTTTACAGAAGTGAAACGGTGAACAGCAGAAATCTGTTCATGTGCAGTCATCCAAATCTAGCATCATATTTATATTAGAGACTTCACTTGGCACAACAATACAAGAAAATAAAGATACAAAGCATTGCTACAGAAGTAAACAAAGCCTTGACTCAAAAAGAAAAGTAAATTTGCAGAAATAAAACAATGGGTTGTGTCCCATAAGCGCTTTTCTTTAACGCCTTTCAGCTAGGCGCAGAAAGTAAAAATCAAGTGTTTCAAAGAGTAGAAGCATCGAAAGAATGATTTGTTCTAATAATAGAATCAAAAGGTAGCTTCTTATTTCTAGGGAAGTGTTCCATACCTTTCTTGAGTGGGAATTGGTATTTAATATTCCCCTCTCTCATATCAATAATAGCACCAACAGTTCTAAGAAAAGGCCTACCCAAAACAATAGGACAAGAAGCATTGCATTCAATATCCAAAACAACAAAATCAACGGGGACAAGGTTATTGTTAACCACTATAAAAACATCATCAACTCTCCCCAAAGGTTTCTTCACAGAATTATCAGCAAGGTGAACATCCAAATAACAGTGTTGCAAAGGTGCTAAATCAAGCATATCATAAAGCTTCTTAGGCATAACCGAAATACTAGCACCAAGATCACATAAAGCATTGCAATAAAAATCATTCACTTTTATTTTAATGATGGGCTCCCAACCATCTTCTAACTTCCTAGGGATAGAAGCTTCATATTTTAATTTCTCTTCCCTAGCTTTCATGAGAGCATTAGTAATATGTTGAGTAAAAGCCATGTTTATAGCACTAGCATTAGGACTTCTAGCTAGCTTTTGCAAGAACATATTTACTTCAGAAATATTGAATTTATCAAAATCAAAATCATTAGTATCAAAGGTAATGGGACCATTGTCTCCCATATTGCGAAAAATTTCAGTACTTTTATCAAGAACAGTTTCAGTGTTACTAGGCAATTTAAAACGTTTTGCAATAGAAGTAGAGACATTGCAACACCAATTACTTTACCATTGATAGTAGGAGGTTTGTTAACATGTGAAGTTGAGGCATTTTCAATGGTACATAGAAATAGTGTAGACTCTAGCAATATCACTCTTTTCAGCAATTTCATCCTCTTTCTCCCACCTAGCATGCAACTCAGCTAACATCCTCACATTATTATCAATTTTAACTTGAATAGCATGCAGAGTCTTGCTCTCTTTAACATCATGAGGCAAAATTTTAATTTTAAACAAATCAACATCAAGAGCAAGACTATCAATTTAGAGGCAAGAACATCAATTTTCCCAAATTTTTCCTCAACAGACTTATTGAAAGCTGTTTGTGTACTAATAAATCCTTAAGCACGACTTCAAGATCAGAGGGTACACTCTTATTGTTGCTGTAGGAATGACCATAAGAATTAACATAACCATTGCAACTATTGGAAGGATAGGGCTTATAATTGTTATTACCAAAATTATTCCTATAAGCATTGTTGTTGAAATTATTATTTTTAATGAAGTTCACATCAACACGCTCTTCTTGAGCAACCAAAGAAGCTAAAGGAACATTGTTTGGATCAACATGAGATTGCCCATTTGCAAGCATAGACATAATAGTATCAATCTTATCACCCAAGGAAGAGGTTTGTTCAACAGAACTTACCTTCTTACCATGTGGAGTCCTCTCGGTGTGCCACTCAGAATAATTTATCATCGTATCATCAAGAAGCTTTGTTGCATCATCCAAAGTGATGGACATGAAGGTACCTCATGAGGCCGAATCTAGAAGGTTGTTGAAGTAAAATTCAGTCCTGCATAAAAGGTTTGGATGATCATCCAAGCAGTTAGTCCATGGGTGGGACAATTCTTAACCATTGTTTTCATTCTTTCCCATGCTTGAGCAACATGCTCATTATCATATTGCTTGAAATTCATAATGCTAGTTCTCAAAGATATAATCTTAGCAGGAGGATAATATTTACTAATGAAAGCATCTTTGCATTTAGTCCATGAATCAATAATATTTCGAGGCAAAGATAGCAACCAATCTTTAGCTCTTCCTCTCAAAGAGAAAGGAAAAAGTTTCAATTTAATAATATCACCGTCTACCTCCTTATACTTTTACATCTCACAAAGTTCAACAAAATTATTAAGGTGAGCAGCAGCATCATCAGTACTAACACCAGAGAATTGCTCTTTCATGACAAGATTTAAAAGTGCATGCTTAATTTCATAAAAATCTGCTTTAGAAGCAGGTGGAGCAATAGGTGTACAGATAAAATCATTGTTGTTTGTGCTAGAGAAGTCACACAACTTAGTGTTCTCAGGAGTACTCATTTTAGCAAGATTAAAACAGAACAATAAAATAACAAACCGAAATAAGCAACTAATTTTTTTGTGTTTTTTGATAAAGAGAGCAAACAAAGCAAGATAAAAATAAACTAAACAAGACAATAAGAAAATAAAGAGACTGGAAGCGAGAGACTCCCCTTGCAGAAATCTTCTAGCTCCCCGGCAACGGTGACAGAAAACTAGCTTGAGACGGGTAAATCACACGTTCGTTGGGAGACCCCAAGAGGAAGGTATGATGTATTAGGAGCAAGTCTTACCTCAGTATGAAACCAAGGTTATCGAACCAGTAGGAGTAGAAGCACTTCTGAAGGTTGTCAACGCGCCATAAAACTAGTTGTTGCAGGGAGTTCTGACTGTTGACTTGGAACCTGCACACAACACAATAAAAATATTTGCCCCAACGATACAGTGAGGTTGTCAATCTCACCGGTCTTGCTGAAAACAAAGGGTTAACCGTATGGTGTGGAAAATGATGATTGATTGCAGAGAATGAAAAGGAACAATGATTGCAGTAGGTTGTATTTATCAGATGTAAAAGAATGGACCAGGGTCCACAGTTCACTAGTGGTGTCTCTCCATAAAAGATAACTAGCATGCTGGTTAAACAAATTACAGCTGGGCAATTGACAAAATACTGAGTGCATGACAATGCAATAATATGACATGATGACTACTATGATATTCATGCGGGCATTACAACAAGATACATAGACCGTTATCCAACAGCATGACTAATAATCCACCTCCAGGTAGTCATCCGAGTTCCTCGTTGGTATTAAGTTGCAAGCAACAGATTTTTGCAATAAGCAAAGTGCATAATGTAAACAACCCATTTATCCTTAGACAAAGCATCATTTGGTTACCCCTAGTGGCAACAACACATCCACAACCTTAGAGGTTGTTGTCACTCCCCCAGATTCAATGGAGACTGAACCCACTATCTAGCATAAATACTCCCTCTTGTAGTCACAAGCATCTACTTGGCAAAAGCATCTACTAGCAACGGAGAGCATGCAAGAAATAAATAACATATAACATAGATTGATAATCAACTTGACATAGTATTCAATATTCATCGGATCCCAGCAAGCACAACATGTAGCATTACAATAATATGATCTTGATCATGATATGCAGCTAACAAGATCTAAACATGATAGCACAAAGTGGAGAGACTACCAACTAGCTACTGCCATGGACCCGTAGTCCAAGGATGAACTACTCACGCATCACTCCGGAGGCGGGCATGATGATGTAGAGCCCTCCGGTGATGATTCCCCTCTCCGGCAGGGTGCCGGGAAGAGCTTCTAAACCCCCCCCAAGCTAGGGTTGACGGCGGCGTCTCTGATCTTTTCGTGGATGGATGCTCGGGTATCTAGGGTTTTCCACTAGTAGGAAAAGGCTTATAGCCACCAGTATACCGCTGGCGGACAACATTTTCGTCCGCCAGCGCTACGACCGCTGGCGGGCGGTTTTTTGAGTCCGCCAACGGTACGTCGTAGGAAAAGGCTTATAGCCACCAGCATACCGCTGGCGGACAACATTTTCGTCCGCCAGCGCTACGACCGCTGGCGGGCGGTTTTTCGAGTCCGCCACTAGTTCTGGACGTACCGCTGGCGGACACCAAAACTGCCCGCCCGCGGTAGGAGCAGAAATCTAGGAGGAGGCGGGGCAAACTACCGCTGACGGGCACAATACGTGCCCGCCAGAGGTACTAAACGTACCGCTGGCGGACGAAAGACAGGGCCGCCAGCA
Source organism: Poa pratensis (assembly GCA_947311845.1). NCBI lineage: Eukaryota > Viridiplantae > Streptophyta > Magnoliopsida > Poales > Poaceae > Poa > Poa pratensis. The sequence goes on from CAMZMU010000107.1 coordinate 54,990,378, forward strand.
GTAGTGGCCGCGGCTGAGCTCACCTAGAAAAAAAAAGGGGACAGTACCGCTGGCGGGCTGACTAAAGTGTACGCCAGGGGTCAGTTCAGTACCGCTGGCGGGCACACTAAAGCGTCCGCCAGCGCTAAGTTAGTCTGTAATACAAATAACTAGGAAAATTATATTTATAAAAACAATCTATAAATTTCCTTAGGAACCATTGCTTCCTATACCAAGACACACCTATGTGTCGAATATGAGCACTTTATCACAAACTATGCGTTGAGAATTGACATAACTTGGTCATTTTGATCGATGCATGAATTGAAACTTGTAGATGTTTCTACATGATAGTGCTTTTTTTGAAGAATGTTTGTGAAACTTTTGTCGAAAATCAAGTTTATCATTTCACATAGCAACTAGTATAGTAAACTTTATACCGGTAAATCGAACTTCAAAATTAAAGTAATTAATATTTATGATGAATTCGATCGATCGATCGGAAAAAATATGCATGATATATGGTGAAATAATCCAAATATTTCGATCCTTAATATTTTAACCGGATACATATGAGATAATACACAATGGCACACACACACACATCGATCTCGCTATATAGACTACTCATCAACGACATTAAGACGATCGCCATTGGTATTATAGCCACGTAGACTATCCCACTTCCGCGCAATCTCGAAGCCGAGGCGAGCGTCAAGAGCGGCGCACTCGACTTGCTCGTAGCTCAATGGCACGTTGGCCCATCCGCGAGTCCGGAGGTCTTCTTCGTCCTCGTCGTCATTCTTGTCCTTCTTCTTCTTCTTCTTCTTCTTCTCCAGTTTTGTCCCAATGATAGCATTGGAGAGATCAACAAGACTCGGAGTAGTATTGCCGGTTGGGTTCCGCCTATCCCTCTGGAGGTCGACCACGGACGGAATTTCAATTCCGTAGTGGATAGCCACACCATAAAACTTGATGGTCTTGTCAGCTAAGAAATCCACGAGGAGCTGCGGCTTCCGATCAGCCCAGCAGATTTGGAAGACAAGAGTCTCGGTCGCCACCGAGAGTTGAAGGACGGCGGCGCGCTGCTGTTTCTTGGGTGGAAGATTCTTCTGTGGACCCGGGAGAGCGTCGGTGAACTCGCAGTCGAGTCCAACACACTTGATCGGTGCCGCGTCGAGATAGAACTTCTTCACGTCGCGGATCCACCTCTCCATGCGTGATGCACGGAGGGTGACCCATACCTTGAAGCTCATATCCTCCTTGACGAAGTAGTACAACCGAGACCGAGGCCGAGGCCATGGAACGCGCGTGAGTGGCTGATCCATTGGAAATAGCTAGTAGAGAGGATTAGAGAGAGAGATTTGTGTGTGCTTTAGGCCATGGAGATTAGTGGCCTTTTATATAGTGTGGAGAGGGAGGCCGGCGGGCAGAGAGGGAGGCCAGCGGCCGGGCAGCAATCAAAACGGCGGCGGCTGATCATCTTCCAATGCACAATTAAAACGGCGGTGACCGACCATCTTCCAAATGCACAATTAAAACGGCGGCCGGCGAACGATCATCTTCCAAATTGAAGCGCGCACAACGGTGCAGGAGACGAAAGGTGTGAAAGCGCACGAAAGCGCGGGAGACAAAAAGTTTTTGAAATAATAAACGAAAAATAGAAAATAAAAATAATAGACCTTACCGCTGGCGGACGGAACAAGCCGTCCGCCAGCGGTATGTTTGGCCACTTACATGTGGCCCCCGCCCGCGCCCTCCCTCTCCAAACTTCCCCTTTCTCTCTCTCGCGCGCGGCCCCCAAATTTTCTCCCGCGCCGCCCCAAAATCTCTCTCCCAACTCCCGCGCCGCCGCCGCCACCACCGCCGGCGACTCCTACCGCGCCGCCCCCGAGCGTCGCCGCATACTCCTTCGCTCTCTCCTGGGTCGTCCCCGCCCCGCATCTCCTTCTCTCCCCCGCGCCGCCCTTGCCCTATCTCCGACCTCGCCCCCGACCGCGCCCTCGACCTCGCCCCCGACCTCGCCCCCGACCGCTTCACCGTCGACGGCCCCGAGCGCCCCGCGCACCTCAGCCTGCCGCCCGGCCAAGGTAAGCTTGCCGCACCCCTCCTCTCCTCCTAGCTAGCACAAGGTGTTTGTGGGTTTGCCCGACCCATTTTTTTTAGAAATTAGGGTTTCAAATTTAAGAATGTGTGCGGCCGGCATTGTGGCTGTTTGTGGCATTGTGTGTGGCATTTCAAATATGTTGGCCTTTTTGTGGAGATGATATATATGTGTGCGTCATTGTGGAGATGATATATATGTGTGCGGCATTGTGAAGATGATATATATGTTTGCAGGTACCCTAGAGACCCTTGAGATTGCCGGAATGTTGATTAATTTCCATTCCGGCAAATTCGGGTACTCCATATTCCATAATTTTAGCAAAGGTCATGCCGAATTTTTTCATGAAATTTGGCATGACTTGCTAAAATTATGACATATGGAGTACCCGAACTTTTCATCACCATCCAAGTGAATTTTTCCTTACAGTGTTGTTTTACTAACTACGAATTTTTGTGTGTGCGCGCAGATGGCTAACAATATGGAGGCCGGGACTTCTCGAGGTGGATTCAACAAGGAGCCGGAGGATCCATATTTGAAGACGGTTCGGAAGTCAATCGACTCCGAGATGGATGCGGAGAACAATTCCGATGCCGAGATGGATGTGGAGAACAATTCCGATGCCGAGACCACATCTCGTGACGTCGAAGGTGGCGAAGAGGGCACATCTGGTGACGGCGGAGGTGGCGAAGAGACCACATCTGCTGGCGGCGGAGGTGGCCACGAGACCACTACTGCTGGCGCTGAAGGTGGCCACGAGACCACTTCTGCTGGCCGTGGAGGTGGCCCCGAGACCACATCTGCTGTCGAAGAAAGTGGTAACGAGACCACATCTGCTGGCGGAAGAACGCGTCAACGTAAGCCAAGACGCCGAAACAAGCTTGGTAGCGGTCGACTGACATTTACTGAGGTGAACGCAGATGGGATTCCTACGGAGCCAAACAAATATGCAAAAGGTACGGCTTAGCCTTGGGATGCATTGTGCGAGACTTCGACAACATCACCCAGGAGAACATAAGGGATAAAGAGAACTCACATGTGGCCACACACCTTCTTTCCAAGTTGCACGCATCGTACCATTTCCCGAAAGACTACGACAACCTTGATATCAAGGGCAATATCGTAAACACATTCGCTCTCGGCAGGTTCAGCAAAGCCTTTTCAACTTGGAAATCAGAGGTGAGAAAGGCCATTCTTGCTGGTGATGATTACGCAAAGATCAACGCCAACTGGCCCTCCATTTCTGAAGAAGACTACAACATTTTCAAGGATAAACAAGGCCTAGCTTCAACAAAGGCGCTATCTCGGTGGGGGAAAGATATGCATGGGAAGAATTTAGGTCCCCACAATCTCGGATCTCGTGGATACGACGGGGCTGGCCCTGTTTGGGAAAAGCAGGACAGAGAAAGGAAAGGGCCAGAACCCTATGCCAAGATCAAAGACCCGACGGCGAGACGATATATCAGATCCTATTACAGGGAAGACCCCAAGAATCCAGCACACCTTGCCTTGAACGCGACAGTAAAGGAACTTGAGAGGGATATTCTGCTAGAAGAACAACTTTCTCAAAGCGACTCATCGTCTGTGACGAAGGCCCCGTGGGACACCTCTTTCCACAGGGCGCTAAACAAGAGAAAGGATAGGGAGGTGACACTTCCGCCGCATCGTGGCGGGGTGATCGGGGCCGGAGTCGGTCGCAAACGGTCGCATTACTACCCGGAGTCCAAGGCGGAGCGAAGTGAAAGGAGGGCCAGTGCCATCCAGGCCAACATCGACAGCGCAGTGACAAAGGCCGTGGCTGCCATCCTTCCGACCATATATGAGGAGTTTGGGAGTTGGATTGGGGGGGGGGGGCAAAAAGGACCTAGGCCCATTCCCAGCTTACCACACAGCATCCAAGGTAGCAACAACTCCAACAATGTTCCACTTGCCAACCCTAATCCCGACAAAGATGAACAAATGCCACCCGCCAACCCTAATCCCGACAGATACGTACATGGCTCCGCAGAGCGTAGCAGCCCTTCCATCTCTTGCACGCCGGGGGCCGTCCCCGGTCCGTCGCCATTAGACGAGCTCAACGCCCTCACGGTAATTTAATTAGCCATGTTATATATTACTTCATTCTTGCATGACATCCTATCTAACGCCTTACTTGTGAACGGTGAACAGGCCAACAAAACAAGATGCACTTTGCTCCTAGTTGTGGACGGTGAGCTCAAGGAAGTGGCCAAAGCAACCGTCGAGACACCACGTATCCGCACCCATCTCAAGCGGCCTATTCCTGATGATTGTTATAAGGTTGCATTGGCTCGGGTGTTCCAGGGTTGTGGTTTGTTGGATCCTCCAACTCAACCCCTCGAAGCCGAAAGTGAGTTAAGCCTAGAGCAATGTTTTATTTTTCCCCTGCTATGGCCAAAAGCGCTAATTCGTTTGGACCCTCCCGGGTCTACGCCGCCTGGCCAAGGAAAGGCCACTCCACCAGCTGATCCCGTGATAGAGGAGATGAACGCTAATGAAGACCCCAATGCCTACATGGCGTATTTGGACGATGTCAGTCCTCTTGATCATCAAGCTGACCGTGATCTGATGATGAATAGTCCTGTGGCGCCTACTCTCCCTGAGAAACATAATGTCACAAAGCGTCTATTCTGTTCTCAACCATTGCCTGAAGCTCATCATCAGCAGTCTGACGGTCTCAGCCAGGGCACACTCAATGATGTGCTCCAAGAGACGATAGCTAACCTCCCTAAGAAGATGGTGTCGAAAAAAAGGAAGAAGCATGGCGTTGAAGAGTCCATGAGCCAGCCAGTGGAGGGATCTAAGTTGAAGTTGCGCCGAGTTCAGGACATGATAACCATCCTCGATTGGCATACTACTCATGTGATGGCTAAATCGATCCTGCCGCCGAAGTGGACCTGTTGTTTGTCTGGGAGATGAAGGCGCTACATGACCAGGTTCTCTATTGTGAGAGCAAACTTCTCAGGGAAGCACGTCACGTATACCCGGTGTTCATAGCAAAGGTACCAAGGCTTATGGGCTTTCTACATGAAAACCCCGGAGACACGCTCTTTGTCAGATTTGATGACATCTTTGACATGTACCACATGAATGCACTCCACCGATCCATGGTCCGCCTGTTTGCGCTAAGTATGGCGCACCAGCTCCTTAATGATAAGTCGGCCGGAGACATCATGATAATCGACCCCTACTACATGTCCGACTGCTATGTGAACACCCCGGTGGGTAGGACACGCGTGACAAAGTTCATCGAAGATATCTTCGTTGCAAATACTACCAAGAACATCTTTCTCATGCCTTACTTTCCCAAGTAAGTCATATATAACATATTTTCGTACGTTTTATCGTTAATTTTGCATAAGTGCGAATGATGGTCTCTTTTCATTGTTTTGTGCAGGAACCAAGACGACACCCTCATCGTTCTGTACCCTAAAGAGTCGAAGGCCTTCTATCTCGATGCGGGTAGTGAAGAGAAGAAGAAAGACTACAAGCACATCGGTAGTGTTCTCGATGATGCTCTCAACAGTTATTGCTATCAAAATGAAGGCATCATAAGAAGATTAAACCTTAAGCGAGGCAAGAAGTCATTCATCCACAAAGTGGATATACCCTGCATCAAGAAGGCGCATGGCAGTCCACGGAGGCATGGTATGTCATCTATCTGATGGAGCAGTTCTTACAGAATCACCGAAGACTAGAATTTCCAGTTGCTATGGATAAATGGTGCAAAGACATGGCGAAATCCACTGATGCTGATATCACGGAAAAGTTTGCTCTAATCCAGAAGAGGTTTGCTTCAATAATCTTCACGGATGTTTGTCGTGCAAAGCCACCCGGGGTGTTCTACTACCAAGGTGCATGCCATCTAATGTCGATATACAAAATCGCATAGCACAACAGTGTGACGACAGGCCATTCAACTCTTTGAATGGTTCTGAACCGTTCCCGCCTAAGCCAATGTCAAGGCCGACCACGATGAGCCAGAAGTGAAAGGTGTGTTGCCGATTTAGTACTCTTGTTAAATTAAATTGCCTAGCTCTAGTTTACACCATCTCTCTTAAATTGCCTAGCTATAGTCTTCCAATAATACTTCATTCCTTTACAATGCCGATGATAAAAATGATGTGGTGCACTACATTTTATTCTGATAGTTTGTTGAACCTTGTATCATGCACACATACAAGTTCTGTGCCTCCTACTTGGTTCAACAAGGTTATCAGAATTCCTTGTGTGCTTCCAATAATATTCGAAGTATGAGGCATAATATTTTTTTGAATCTTGTTTTGTCTAAGTCTTCCAATAATACTTCATTCCTTTACAATGCCGATGATTAAAATGATGTGGCCCACTACATGAATTCTGATAGTTTGTTGAACCTTGTATCATGCACACATACAAGTTCTGTGCCTCCTACTTGGTTCAACAAGGTTATCAGAATTCCTTGTGTGTTTCCAATAATATTCGAAGTATGAGGCATAATATTTTTTTGAATCTTGTTTTGTCTAAGTCTTACAATGCCGATGATTGAAATGAGGTGATACTATGTTATTCAGGGGTGTTGTGAGTGAGCCCTATAATGCAAGAAAACATATCTTCTGCGTCATACTGGCTCGCTCACACCATCCCTGAATTTGTGTGTCCAATCTATTATATGAGGCATTCTTCCTAGTTGGCTTAGTTTATTTTGTGTATACTTTGTTTATTTCTGCACGACATGTGAACACAATTTAGTTGCCTAGCTAACATTTTTATTTTCCTTTTATGTATACTTATAAATGAAGAAGTGGGGAAGTTGTCAACGCCAAGAGGACTTGAAGCCACTGAAAGAGAGCAACAACAATCGGATGACCGAAACGCCAAGTTCATCGATCGCTCCCTCTCTTAAACATTGTGGTTCTCTATCATTTATGTGATGCATTTGTGTACGACAACTTATGTATTTGTGTATCACATTGTGGTTCTTATTTTGGTACTATACTATGGTTTGTAATGCATGTGATAATGAACTTATGTATTTGTGTATCACAATTTGGTCATTTATATGTGGTATTATTGTCATTTTTGTCGGCTGTACCTGAATATACTGTATTTATATTTGATATACTGCTGGAATACATAATTAAAAAAAACAAAAATACCACGAAAATATACCGCTGGCGGACACAGAGGGGTACCGCTGGCGGACAGCGCTCTCAGAACTCCAACCAGCGAGGCGTACCGCTGGCGGCCGAGGTATCTTAGCGCTGGCGGCCGAGGCTGCACGCCAGCGCTGTATAATCTCACGCTGGCGGGCAGAAGTTGTGCCCACCAGCGGTAACGATCCTTACCGCTGGCGGACGGCCGCCCGCCAGCGGTAAAACGTTACCACTGGCGTAATCACCGCTGGCGGGCGCCCGCCCGGCAGCACTAGACCATTTCCATCCGCCAGCGGTAGGCCTTTTCCTACTAGTGTTCCCAAGGATGTGAATAAATAGGCGAAACGGCGGCGGCTGGAGTTACTCGTGGGCCCCACGCCACCCCACGGCGCTGTAGAGGGGGGGCGCGCCGTGCCCTGGCGTGGGCGGCCCATGGCCCTCCTGCTTCTCCCCTCTGGACTCCATGTACGTGATGGAAAAATAGGGACTTCTGCCTTTCTTTCGTCCAATTTCGAGAATATTTCCAGAACAACTTTTCTGAAATACAGAAATAGCAGAAAACAGGAACTGGCACTGTGGCATCTTGTTAATAGGTTAGTCCCAGAAAATGCATAAAAATGCTATGATGTGTATATAAAACATATAGCAATTGGCATAATATCAACATGGAACATCAGAAATTATAGATACGTTTGAAAATTATCACTCAACCATAACCTTAAGTTTATGGTCCTCTTACTCCCATATGTGCAACTCACCGGTTCGCGTCTTTAGGTTTCTGTCACTCCGGCAAGACTACCCCCTTCCTTTTCACATACTACTAACCCTAGGGTGTTGATCCAGGCGCGCACAAATATAAGGGACACCAAAGGACAGTACCATATCATTATACAACTCTAATGGACCAAAGACATTCAACCATTCAATCTAAGAACAAATAAACTACGGAAACATGACATAGATCATAGGATAAATATTATAGCATCAAACACCATGTTTACATAGAGCGGTACAGAGGTTTGTGGGAGCATGAACCACTGTATACAAGGAGGAGTTGGTGATGGAGATGGCGGTGAAGACGGCGGAGAGGCAGTGCGGTGGCGCAGGGCAGCGCCGGCGGTGGCGCGGGGAACTCCTCCCGCGCCGCCGACATCAAGGGGGAGCGCCACCCCTTAGGCTCCTTCCTTCATGGCTTCTTGGGAGACCTCCCCCATGGAGATGGGGTCCATGGGGGAGGCAAAAACGTGGCTTTGGTGGCTGGAAATTCATGGTATGGGGTGTCCTCCACGAGCTAGGTTTTCTCCCTTTATATATCTTCTCGGATTTCCGTCACCCACTTTTAGGGTTTCACCATATTGGGCCCCCAGGTCGTGTCTGAACTCCGATTGGGCTGATATCGGGCTTAAAAGTTGCGTATGGAAATTTCTGACAACTTTCTATTTAATTTGATTTCCATTTGACGTCGTCTTCGAGGGTCAAACTGATAAACTCCGAAAAAAGGTCTGGGGAAAATTTCTAGAAAGTCCCATTTCAACTCAACAAGGTTTCCTCTTGTATTTTTTATAATTCCTACACATCAAAGTGTTAAAGAAGAACATTGTGCACTTTTGCAACTATTAGTAGGTTAGTCTAAACTAATCATAAACTTAATATAAAAACAAGTGCCAAAGACATAACATTAACATGAAACAATCAAAAATTATTGATACGTTTTGGACGTATCAGTGACCACCTGTGGTGTTCCCTTTCAGTATAAAAGGAGGCCCGAGGTCATGGTGAGGGACATATACAACATAGCCAGTAGATCCTCTCAGTTAGGCTTTCAGCTCGGGCGCTTGACGGCGACACCTCGGAGACCTACCCGAGGTGGAACTCCGAAAATTCCCAAGTGTAGACGAGAGGGCTGCGGCCAACACTTTGTACTTCAACCACCATCATCAATCAAGCCAGACAAGCAGGACGTAGGGCATTACGCGGTGACGCGGTTTGAACCTGGGTAAAATCTCGTGTCTTCGTGTTCGTCCTCGGGAACTGACTTTAAAGCACCTTGCGCCTTCTACCAAACAAACAGGGTGTTCGTCATCCCCGGTGTCCGTGTTTCGATACACGACAACTCTGTTGAACCTGCTGGTTATTTATTGTATCAACCCCATTACTCACGATACCAAAATTTACCGAAATACTGATCCGTGGATGATACCATCATTGATTCATATCATCTTTGTCTATCTCGTTAACCGGTAAGTTTCCTTTACTCGTTTCCGTATTATATATCATACAAGGTGTAACTTCACCATGCATTGTCTGCAGAACATATTGAATACCTTTATAATACCGAGAGGGTCCAGGGCGTATCTCTCTTAACACCGAGGAGTAATTTGCCATCTCAGAACATTAGGATATACACACACCTTGAAGCCACCCAGTAACTGCCTTTATGATCAGCCAGTTACGGCCGTGATGGTTAACAACACCAAAGTAACTTTTCAAGTATGCATAACCTCATGGTTACAGGACTTGTTATATAACAACCTTTCTGTGATAAAGTTAAGGACAAAAATATTATTTAACAGAATCTCTTAACATACCAAAACTTGGGTTACCCAGCCATATTATTATCCAATAATATGCCACTCGTTGATGCTGACATAAACAGTGTCCATGATTAGGAAAATCCGCGTCATCTAGCAATAAAAAAATTAGTCCGTACAAGAACTATGGTATATTTTACGTGTTCATATTCTCTACACGTGCGGGTGAGCTTTTCCCTAAATCGTGTATTTAGAAATCACCGCAGTTATAGCATAGAGAATATAAATCGATAATTAACGAATCAGATGTATAAATACATTGCTTTTGGGCATACATCTAGCACGCCGCCCCTTAGCCTCCTTATGTCATGGCTTCTTAGGATCCCTCCCCCATGGAGATGAGGTCCATGGAGGAGGCAAAACGTGGTTTTGGCGGCTGGAAATTCGTGGATATGGGGTCTCCTCCACGACCTAGATTTCCTTCCTTTATATAGATTCTCGGATTTTCGTCATCCCCTTTTAGGGTTTCACTAAATCGGGCTTGTAGGCTAAATCCGACCTCCGATTGGGCTGACCATTTGACGTCGTCTTCGAGCCGAAACTTGACCATCTCCGAAAATAGTATGCAGGCAGATTTCTGGAAAGCCCAATTCAACTCCAACAAGGTTTCCTTTGCCTTTTTTGATAATTCCTACACGTCAAAGAGTAAAACAAGAACATTGTGCACTTTTGCGACTATTAATAGTTTAGTCCAAATAAATCATAAACTTAATATAAAAACAAGTGCCAAAGGCATAATATCTATCTATCTATTATATAATTAAAACACAGGATAACCATCGGTGGAGATTAGCTAGACATAATCAAGTCATGAACAACGGCCAAGATTTACTTTTCGTGACATCTGGCCGGTGGCAATTTCCATACGGACATAAGTGTCCATCTCTCCTACGTCTACAAACAACAGCTCTTCACGGAGGAAAGAACGGAGTCTCTCTTGAAATCACAAAAGGAAAAAAGGAGACCCATGTACGTGCATGAAATAAATGGTGTAGACTATCAATCCTATCTACAACAAAAAAGCCTGGTATCGATCGTCGTGCTACCGATCACGACGGCATGACCACGTACATGAATCTGTCAAACGCATGCCGAGCGAACACAAATCGAACCAGAGCTGCGCGACGACCACGGCCGGCGACGTCCAATGTCTCAGGAGACAACACTACGGAACCAGAGCTGCGCGACGACCCCGGCCGGCGACATCCAATGTCTCCGGATACAGCAATACGGAAAACACAAGCATGAGGGTCAGCCTACATAGGCTCCGGCACTTCGGGTAGAACACGATCTACCATCGATCTGCGAATTTTTTTATGGATTGATCGATCCGTTGCAGGAGGATTAAGTCTTGACCAACGCTATGGGGACCTCGATAAGTTCATGGCGACAACGGCGATATCACGCATTCACGGAGACGAAGCTACCTCGATACGACGACCGCGATCTAGCGCCAATGAAGCTCACAAACTCAGGAGGTTTTCTCAGTACTACGAGGAATCCGTATGACAATATTCAAAATTGATCTGGTATGAAGCCACAATATTTGAAGCCCACATGGCTGTTTGAATCTATGACGACGTACCGACCCCAGGACAAAGCGCTGGTGCGGCGCCCGACGGCAGTAGAGTATTTGGTGACCCGGCATGCAGTTCTGCATCAGCCGGGCACAATTATTATTCTTTGATGATTCGCCTAATCCAATTGATCATTGTTTTCATATTAATCGACCTCCGTCGTTGCAATCTGCAACCCTGCGCAAGAGACCTCACGAGTTGTACAACCATTACGGCAAAAGCGGCGGCGGCCACATACAGCCATGACAGATCCCGCGGCACCATCGCATTCAGGAATGAGCAAGGATTGCACATCGGAATTTCTTAACAGTACATTTGTCGCTATGTAGTTTGCCCATTGCTTCTTTTCGTATCCAGCTAGCCACTAATTATTGATCCGTTCGTTGTGCAGTTCTCCCAATATAGGTGATCCAATTTTTAATCTGCTTAGGGCAGTATATATACCGAGGATCTGCAACCTGGAGGTTTAAACAAATAATAATTCAGTGTTTTCTGACTTCCCGGTTCTGTAAGAATACTTAGTCTGCTCAATAATGGATGAGTCCAAAGCCAAGGTATACAAGTATACAACTTTCTTTACATATTTGACAACGAATTTTTTCTATTGCCTAAACTACTACTATGATTTTATTACCTTCTGTTTTGAAGGATGATACGATACAGATACGATATATGCTATTATATGGAAGAATATGGTGGATACACAAATCTGGATATACCCGAGGCTCTACTCATGTAGTAGGTACGTCCAGGCAACCTAATCTACTGATGCACGCATATGCGCCACTATCGCTACCTCATATCAGATTGCATATACTATGTGGTTTAATTTCTTTATTTAGTTTTTTACTAGCCTCAAGAAACTGATCAACCTTGAGCACCAGCTAGGCTCCGCGCAGTGGTGGCTGCACGTTCAGTTTTGCGGCTCCAAATAAGATTAGCTAACGCCCATGAACCGGTAGTCACCGCCATCGATGTTAGCTTGAAACAATACACAGTAGCTTGCACAAGTTCATGAATTGGTAGTACAACTTTTGCAAGGATGTATTCAAGATGGAGCTGGTGAAATCTCTGCATCCGTGCAAGGACCAAATGGAGAGCACGGACGTAAAATAAAGATTCCCTTTTTGCTTCATAATTATATTGAGTCATCACTATCTAATTTATCTAAGAAACTTTTTTACTACAAGGTGTCACGGTGAGTCGAACAAAAATCACTTATGAAGATGTGTCGAAGCCTCGAAGGCAGTATTTTTTTGCCATTAAGTGCTATCAGTAGTTGAAACAATGTGGGGGCTCAAGATGAAGACTTGGACTAGATGGTAGAGCGAATCCTAGGTGAAAAGTAGTAATTTATAACTGGTCTCTAGAACCTGAATTTACTGTTGTCATACAGACTACATGTGTAAAAGAAGGTACTGAGAATTTTTGGTAAGTTAAATTTGAACCGTTCTTAGTGTACATATATCATGTTCTTTTATTTCAAAATAACCCAACTAACGATATCATTTGATTTCCTAACCATCGTATATTTTCTTGGTATGCTCCAGAAAAAATCGTTTACTTGCATAAAGATCAATGGCATCTACTACAGTTATTTTTGCATGGATGTCAGAGAAAAGAAACATTGTTGACAACACGTTCAGACTTATGATGTCGATCAAAAAGTGCAAAAAAATAGGCTATGATTTACTTTCTGTGATTAAAAATTGATTAATGCAGAAGACACAATAATAAGAGTTTGAGGGACACACACACACAGAAACAAAATATTTAGATAATAAATACCCCAAATCTACAAAATCCAAAACTCTCTTATATTGGCTATCTTAAAAAATGGCTATAGTATGGAGCATTTATCTCTTCTTTGAACTACCAATTATAGAGGTTGCCTCGACTTTGCAGCACATCTTATTTGTCATCTGGAATAATATTTAGATGTGGGCTGGAGATCGGATGATGGAATTACAAGTGGCTGCTCCTGCTCCAAGCTAAATGACACAAGCGCTATCAGATGGTTTGCCTATATAGCAACTGTTATGTTTCTCAATGACAAGACTAAAATGAATGACTAAATTATGAATTATCCAGTAATCAAAATTTGAGAAACGAAAAGAAGTGAGGAAGCAGCCATGCAGGGCGGGGTTGGAGCAGCGAGGCATGCACCTTGCCTGCTGAATGCGGGCCACAGCTGCCGCCTTTGTCGTCGTTGACCACATCCAGGGCGGCGCCCGGTGGCGTACCCTGCAGTCCGCACTGTCGCACTCACCTTGCCGGCCACCGCGTTTTACCTTTCTAAATCAGCGACGGTGAGATGCAGCCTCGCCGGCGGTCAACACCATATCTGCGGCTCCAGCGCACATCCACGACTTGGTAAAGAATCAGCTCCAAGAGCATGGTCGGGCAAACATTCAAGAAAGGGGATTTTTCATGAGTACACAGTCAATGGATTGGGCACGGTCGCGGTAGAAAAGAGAAAGGGGAATTTTCTTCCATGCTTTTCTGAACAGAGATATAGACTGTGGTGTGTGGACGGTGATTTTTATTTTACATGGTGGGGAACGTGATTTAACAATCAGAGAATGTGTCCTGTAATATGTAGTGGGAAAAATATGGTTGGTTATATACAACTAATTTTATGGAAAATAGAAAAATAACAATACACAGCTATATAATCTTGGTTTAGGGTGTGTTAGAAAAAATGTCAACGGAAAAAATGCCGTAGCTAATGGAAAATAGCATCTAATAACTAAGAAGATCAAAATTATAATTGTGACTGAAACAAATTCAATTATGAATCAGCTGTAAAGACGAGAAAATGAAGCAAAGAGGAGGGCGGTGATAAAAAATGGTACATGAATCGGAAAATATTTTGTTCGATGCGATGATATTATAAAATCTAAAATTAGTAAATTAAAAATTGATATATGAATCGGCAAATACTTTGTGAGACACTGTAATATTACAAAATTAAATTAAGTAACAGTTAAAGCCAAGCTAATTGACATGAATTGAGAAGGAAAAATCTAAGGGCATATTAAAACCTAGAAATAGTATACAATTTCAAAATACTTAAATATTCTGAAAGTACTAAATGAATAAAATCAGATAATAAATGTGATAACAAGATCTAACATCAATAGTTAGTCTAGCCGCGCAAATGCACGGGCCACCCGCTAGTTAGCATGAAACAATAAAAAACTATAGATATGTTTTGGACGTATCAATATCCCAAATGTAGTTCCTACTCGTCCTCGAGTAGGTAAACGATAACAAAGATAATTTTTGATGTTTAATGCTATGATCATGCCTTTAACAATTTGCATGAAAAATGATGTATGGATAATAAAACTTAGCGATCATGTTACCTAATGAAAAGTATCAACAAACTAAGAGCTCATAACATGCAATTTATAAACATCAACAAGATTGTAATGATCATAATAAAGCATGATAAAGTGGTATCTCGCTTGCCCTATATAGTGGAGCAAAACATAAATGCTAGAGCACCCCTAAAGTTTAAGTGAAGACTAGATATAAAGATATAAAAATAAAAGCATCAAAGTTATACCGCAGTTAACCGTATTCTGGGACAATCACATTACACTAAGAATGACCGTTATGCTCTCGAAGAAGTTCTCAAAGAAAGGATGGTGACTCAACATTAAAATAAAGGATTGGCCCTTCGTAGAGGGCAGTAGAGATTAACATGCTAGAGCTTTTTATTTTTTTAAACAGAAGTAAAAAAATGTTTTGAGAGGTGGTTGTTGCAGTCAACGAAGCGGTAATAGAGTTCTTGTTATATTCCATACTAAATAAGCTTGAGAGCGGTTCGAGTTATTGCTGTTCGGCATTTATATCATGCACTTTTTATATAGTATGGCACTCCTCCCAACCTTTGCTTACACAAACCATGGCTAACCGAATTCTCGGGTGCCTGCCAACAATCACATACCATGGTGGAGTGCCTATTTATTTTACATTTTAGATGTTATAATGGTCTAACCAGCTCTTTGCAAAACTAGTGACGAGCAGATGAAGCATGCAAGTTGGAGACTTAATTTAGTATGGAAGATAACAAACCCAACTACTACTCCCCTCAACCAATTCCGAAACATATTTGTGACATTAGTAGGAGGTGGAATATTGTAGGTAAAGAAAACTACCCGCCAAATGAGTTTTGCAAAAGGGCAGGAAATAAAAAGGTATTCTATATTCTCATCGTTCCCACAAAAAGAACAATGTGAATTACATTTCCAATTCTGCTTAGCCAAATTATCTTTTGTTAGCAAGACCTTTTTGTGAAGGAACCACATAAAAATCTTAATCTTCGGTGGAATTTTAATTTCCAAAATACTCTTGTAAATATCTAGTATGTCCATTCATGAGATCCTCATACATAGATTTTACTGTAAATTGACCGTTCTGGGTCAAATTCCACTTAAACATATCTGGAACATCTGTCAATGTGACCTCCATTAATTTGTGGCATAGATGAGACCACATGTCCCATTTATTCCCTACTAGGGCCCTTCTAAATCCGAGATTTAGCGGCGGTGCATTGTGTAACATATCATGAACCGACACATGTTGTTGTTGCACAATGTTATACAGGAATGGATATTGGTTCATCAACGGGGAATCGCCCAACCAAGTATCTTCCCAAAATCTTGTTATTTCCCCATTACCAATTTTATAAGACCCCCTAATGAAGAAATCATCCTTGACTCTCATTAGGCCTTTCCAAAAGAGAGAATCCGTAGGTTGGGCTTCCAATTGAGCTAATGTTTTACTATGTAGGTATTTTTTATGTAGCAACTCCTGCCACACCCCCTCCTCATTTAAAAGCATTAAAAGCCACTTGCTTAACAAACATTTATTTTTTAGCTCAAGTACCTCTACCCCTAAACCTCCCTGGTCTTTTGGTCGACATATGATGTTCCATTTGGTTAGTCTATATTTTCTTTTATTCTCATCACTCTGCCAAAAAAACCGAGATCTATAGAAGTCTAACCTCTTTCTTACCCATTTAGGTAATTCGAAAAAGGATAGCATAAACATCGGAAGGCTTGTTAAGACCGAATTAACAAGGACCAGCCGATCTCCATAGGACAACATTTTCCCTTTCCAACAACTGAGCTTGCCTTCGAAACGGCATTCTACCGGTTGCCATTCATCATTTCGGAGTTTCATATAAAGAATTGGGACTCATAAGTATTTGAAGGGAAGAGATCCAGACTCGCAGCCGAAGATCTGCTTGTATTGGTTCTCTACCTCCTTAGCCTTTCCAAAACAATAAATTTCACTCTTGTGAAAATTTATTTTGAGGCCAGACAATTGTTCAAAAAATGCAGAGGATGAGTTTCATATTAACTGCTTTCTCCAAATCGTGCTCCATAAATAAAATCGTGTCGTCTGCATATTGTAAAACAGACAACCCTCCCTCCACTAAGTGAGGTACGAGACCACCTATCTGACCATCCTCCTTTGCCCGCGCAATAAGAATGGCCAACATGTCCGCCACGATATTAAACAATATAGGAGATAACGGATCCCCTTGGTGAAGACCCTTTTTAGTTTGAAAATAATGATCGATGTCATCAGTTACTCTTATACCGACAATCCCCCTGAACAAATTGCGTAATCCAGTCACACCATTCTTGTGTAAATCCTTTCATACACAAAGCTTGCTGGAAGAATGGCAAAGTCAATTTTGAATATAACTCGATCCATCTTCTTCCTTTGAAGCTCATGGATGGTTTCATGTAGAACAACCACACCTTCTAAAATGTGTCGCCCCGGCATGAACACCGACTGCGTCGGTCTAATAATCTTTTGAGAAATTTCAGTAATACGATTAGTACCTACTTTTGTAAAGATTTTAAAACTGACGTTGAGAAGACATATTGGTCTATATTGTTGAATCTGAACCGCATTTTCTTTTTTGGGAAGCAAAGTAATAACTCCAAAGTTAGTTTTAAACAAGGGCAAGTTTCCTTGCTTCAACTGAACAAAAAGAGCCATTAAATCATCCCTAAAACCATCTGGCCCCGGAGCCTTATTGAGTTCCATTTGAGAGATGGCCTCATACACTTCTTTCACTAAGAAATCAGCGGTAAGAATATCATTCTCTTGCTGCGTCAAAGTCGACTCGCCTACAATGGTTCCTTCGTCTTGCTCTAATTGAAAGATCTTCTTTTTCCTATGTTTCCCATGTGCTATGAGGTGGAAATATTTTGTATTATTTCCTCCCTCCTGGATATATTTTACTTTTGCTCGTTGGGCCCATTTGGTCTCTTCATCCCTACGAAGACAGCAAAGTCGATCATTTTCTACCTTCAAAGCATCCCGCTCTGATGAACTAAGTGGAATGATCTCAGCTTTGACGTCTAACATATCAATGATTTTTAGCAACCTTTCTTTCTCCTGTTTATATTTCCCACTTTGGTTTTTAGCCCAACCTTTAAGGTACCGTCTTAAGTGCCGTATTTTGTTTTGCCAAATCTCTATAGGTGAGTTCCCGTTCACAACGGCCGCCATTCGGCTGCCACCATTTCGTAAAAACCTTCGGTCCGAAGCCAAGATAGTTCAAACGAAAAGCGTGCATTATTACCTAGGTGTGCTTGTACCCCTGAATTCACGAAGAGGGGTGTGTGATCCGACCCAGCTCTACTCAAAACTTGGACCGAAACCAAAGGATATTTTTGTTCCCACTCAGTTGTTGCCAAAATCCTATCTAGCTTTTCATAAGTACGAACGTCTCTCCTATTTGCCCAGGTGTATTGTCTGCCGGTCAATTCTATTTCTCGTAACTCTAGACTCTGAATGATTGCATTGAACATGATAGGCCATCTTGGATTATAAGACGCATTGTTCTTGTCTTCAGGTTTCCTAAGTATGTTAAAATCCCCACTCACCAACATTGGTAATGGTTCATTTTCGCATAGTCGGACTAACTCTGATAAAAACATAGGCTTGTGTTCATCTTTTGTGCTGCCCCATAGACAGACACCAATACCCATTCGAACCGATCACATTTGGACTTTACATGTAATTTAACACAAAAGTCCCCGACATCAACGTTTTTAACATGGAGAGTTGCGGTGTTAACGCCAATAAGCATCCCCCAGGATCTACCTCTCGGTGGCAAGCAAAACCAACTAAAGTCTTGCCCTGCCGCTAAATGGGTTAAAAAGGGGGTGGCGAAATTAGATCTTCCCGTCTCCGATAACACGAAGAAGTCTAATTTTTTCTCTCGGATTGATTCTTGAACAAACAAATGTTTCCCAGGGTCGCGAAAACCTCGTTGTTCCAAAAGATCCCTCTTAAACTATGCATCTTAATTTTTCTTTTGTAGTTTAATCCTAGCACTGCCACACTTGTTTAGATTGGAATAATCCTTCTTACTCCTGGTCCGAGTGACCTTCTCCGATACGATAGAAAAACCAGTCCTATCATCCATACTTCTAGCAATATCATCTTCCTCCAAATCCTCAGTAAGGCATGAAGCCCTATTAAGAATTAAACTATGTGGTTGATCATCATAATTATCCCTCAAATTGTGTTGTAAGATATTCATTGTTCTATCTAATTCGATTTTTTAATTAAAGCAGCAGAAACAACAACATTTGAACCTAACAAAACCCCCAATTTAGACGCTCTATCAACAACTTCTTTATCAGAAAAAGCAAGAATCGAAAAGCTTTTATTTAAATTCCTACCTGGACCCAAGTCGCGTCTCTCAATCAATGCCATTGCCCGCTCCATCTGAGAGGCATCCGCATTGAGTTGTGCGCGAATCCGTCCATTGGATTGAAGGCCCAAAGCCTCCGGGTCCGGGATACCACCAAAGTCGATGATGCGTTGGCGCGACGACTCCTTCCCATCATCACCCGCCTGGTGAATTGGAAAGGAGGGCACCGCACATACACCGGTGCACGGCGTCGCTGTCCACCGCCGCTCCCCCGCGCACCCCCGCCTGGGGTACAAGGGGACGCCGCGGTCACTGACCCCAAGCTCGATCCGGTCCCACCACCTGTGGTCCCTGGAGAGGTCGAGGAACACACCGTCGCCGAAGACGGTGAGACGATCGCCTCCTGCTGATCTCCCACGCCGGCGACGCCCAATGGCGCCACCACCCGCTCTTCCTACTCACTCTCCTGGAGCTCGATACGAGCCGCCGCTGCATGGGCCACACCAAGCCCACTCGACGGCTCAGGTACGTGTGCCTCCTGCGCAGCCAGGGGAGCACCGACGCCCTGCCCAACATCAGTGTCGCTGTCCTCCACTGCAGCCACCTCCAAGACTCCCGCTGATCGCAGCAATGTATACGCCTCTCTAGCACGATCAAAAGCACGTCGTACTTCCGGCGAGAAAACAACACCCGCCCTAAGCTCTGAAACAGTAGGTTGGGAGGTAGATCCCCCCCACCGGTCTCCGTTACTGTATTGCTCTCTTTTGCCTTCTCTAAATTTTCACTTGGGCCATTATACCCAAGCTTAGCCGCCGCATCCGCAAAGTCATCACCAATATCGTCATCATCTTCATCCATGTCGGTTCCTCCATCAATTCCCATCACTACATCTGGATCAGCCGGTGGCTCAACACCCTCCACCACAAAAGAGAGGTCGTAAAAGCCATCCTTGATAAACATAGGGAAACGCCTAGGGATTTTAGTCTAATCCAGCCAACCAATACGGATCCGAAGCACCCCATGCTCTCTAGTAAAAGCCATGTCAATCTCCAGAGTTTTGCCGTACATGTCTCCCACAGCCCATAGAGCAAGAAAATCACCATTGTGCGGACATGGAACCCCCGAAACTCTGACCCACACCTCCGGTAAAGTTCTAATTGGTTGAGGTATGTGTGCCTAATTGTCCACTGTCAATTCACAAGCACTGTTAGGAACCGATATAAGCCAAAAAAATTCAGCCTCTCTAGATCACTCCTTGTAGGGAATTGTACCTGATACCTATTAGTCCTGATTGATTTGAAAGACCCTACACACCACCGTATCCTTGGCTTTCTTCCCACTTTAAAAGAACTGGCTATCATTCTTTCTATTCTTTCTCCTCGCTTTAAGTCTTATGCTTCTTATTAAAGGGGTTATGCCACTCCAAGTCCATCAGTGTTGACGGAATGGACAGGGTACCTATTAGGCCCCATCTGTCTCACCTCCCAAACAAACTGCTCAGAGGGAACTAGCCGCTGCAATTGAGTCACAGTATGAGGAATGGACATCTCTCCCCCTGTCACCACCAAGGTAGCAAGGCGCTGATTCTCCATCCTTGGTTTATACGTGTCGGTGCAAGGATATTCAAAGAAAATGAGTTCTTCATGACCATCGCCATAAACCTTGATTTGCGGTTTTGGAGCTGTCAACAAATGACACACTTTCCCCCCATGACCGGCCCTTCGCAAACGACACAAATATCCCCCTTACAGTCGACCGAACGATGTCCAGCAACACCGCACCGGTAGCATCTTTTTTCTTCGGGTTCGCAGCATCTAGGGCAGACGACAACGGTGGCCGCCGGAGCTTCGACGGCTGACACGGCAGCCGCGCCGTGTGCACCTTGGATCACCGTAGCCGCCACTGCGCCTTGAGCCGCCGCTGCCTGGGCCGGCGCCACAACCGGAGTCGGTGCCACGGTGGGGGCTAGCTGGCACCGCTGCCGCAGGTGCGGTTTGCTGCTGAGGAGGGGTCGGAGCCACGGGCGCGACATGACCTGGCGCCGAAGCCTGGCCACGCCCGCCACGCTCGAAGGGTCCCTCACCAAAGCGTCCGCGGACACCGCGGTGTTGGCCGTATCCGCCGTGGCCATGATCAGCAAGTGCATGCGCGCCCCATACCCGGCCGAGCCGCCATAGCCAGCCGCGCCGCCATACATATACGTCTTACTTTCAGAAATGGAGATAGTAGCAAAACTGGTTTCCCCGATTAATCACCACGAAAGAAGTCAACGAAGATCCTTCCCTGTCTTGCAAAGAACTCGTCCCATCGAGACACGCGCACGCAAGAAAAACTCAGCGAGAGGATGTAGAAAATGGTTTTCTCGTTAGCTTGGGAGAGCTTCTTCGGTTCTTCCACTCTTGTTTGCATGCGGGGTGCTGAAGGCGGCTTCTTCACATCAGCCATGCAATCCCAATCCAACATCTGAGACAATACGCCTTTAATAAAAGAGAGTGCCACACGTGTTCCATCGGGCAGCAGCTAATCATCAGCTACTTAATTAACGAAGTCTTTGCAAAAATAAGCTAATTAACGAAGTGGCCAGTCAATGGCAGATCCACTTGCGCACATGCGATAGGAGGACCGAGCTGCTAATTCCCGGTCGTAATAACCTGGCGTATCGATCGAGATCATCGTCGTTTACGTTGCGCGTGCTCAACAGACGACGACCACAGATCCGGCTGACGGTGAGCATCCTCGATTTCGTCCTCCCTGGATCTAAAAATCATCATCAATGTGGAATCTCGCCTCTATTTTGATCGGAATCAACCGGTCGGTATCTTGGGATTATCAATCGGGTCCTTAGCTCTCCGAGTTGTGTTTCAGGGGAATCTCGGGTGTCCGGTCCATGCAACATCCACATGAAATACATTTTTGACAATGCAACATCATTTATAATATTTGTTCGTGAATAAGATGCAACACTTTAACACGCTAGTGTAGCAAAAAAGCAATAACGTATGAAAAAAACCTTAATTTGGTTATAGCAAAATATAGCGATGCGTACAACATATGTACCCAAAGCATCCAATATCACAGAAACGCGTTTACAACATTTGGAAAATCTCTTTGTACCATATGCTAAAAAATCTTTGCAACAATTTATTCGTGCTTACATAAAAACATTCGTAGTCATACATAGCATTTTGAAACACCACAACAATCCACCACTGTCAAGCAATGGAGGCGCCGACCTCATTGCATGCCCATAGGTTCTTCGACAACGATTCCAACTCACTGGTACCTGGCGTCACCAGATCAACCCACCCGGAATCCATTCCACGCAGTTCCAAAATCTTCTTGGAGCTTGTCATACAAAAAAAACAAGGATCTTTACTTACCCCATAGGAGTCGCCAGCGGTCAAGAAGATTGACCTCTCAAAGAGAGGAGGAGGAGTAGGGGAGTCAACAGAGGGACGAGCTGATATGATCCGGCGGAGGGGATCGATTTTACTACAGAAATATGAGTCGCACGAGGAAAGAAGTGTGTATGGGGAGAGAAAGGAGGAATATGCGCACGCACTTAACTTTGCATAGTAATACGGTGCGGCGTTCTAGGGCACGACCCACGCAGGAATTACCAAGTGACAACGTGGGTTGATGATGGCTGTCATCACCCCAACAGTTTCTAGAATTCAAATGTTTGCTCTTTTACTTACTTTTGCTCCTCCAAGGCAAAAGTCAGAATCAGAAACTTTGCCAGATTTTCACTAGTGTTTTCTTCCTGAAGTCTAGATGCTCTCTCTCGGCCCTCAGATCGCTTATCGAACGGCTGAGCCGCGACGTGGATGGTTCTTTAACTCTTTTTTTGTTTGTCTCACAGCGGCGGCGCTGAACGCGGTATTCGCCAAACTCGGCCAGAAGGCGGGCACGTCATGGAACATCAGCGGTGACCCCTGCACCGGCACCGCCACTGACAACACCAACATAGACAACAATGCCGTCGTCAACCCGGCCATCAAGTGCGAGCTCTGCACGCCTGGCACCGGCAACATTTCTGTCTGCCGCATCACCAAGTTGTAAGTGCTCCTCTTTGGCCCCACCCGCGCGCTCAGACTGTTCGATGGAATACCAGTTCTAGCGGCCGCTTCGTTCCTTGGACCAATGAAAGAGATGCATAAGTTGTTAGCTGATGATGGGATGCTTGGGAATTGGGATGCAGGAGGATAAACACCCTGGACGCGGTTGGCTCCATTCCGGAAGAGCTCCAGAACCTCACAGAATTGACCAACCTGTATGAATCTCAACTTGCACACATGGAATTAATAGTCTATATTTTTAGCACGGGGAGTTCGTTTTGGTTTGAGGAACCTAGAATAAGACTGTTTATTTGTGGCGATTTCATTTAGTGAAACCGTCCACGGTATCAGCTACCTACTTAATAGTGGCTATGATACTCTGATGCTCAATTGATAAATATGTTCCGTATAATATTCCATTTTCTAACGAAATTGAATATTGTTTCAGGGATTTGGAACAAAATTACCTAACAGGGCCTTTGCCATCGTTTATTGGGCAGTTGACTAATATGGAGTACATGTAAGATTCACAACTCAAAACATTATTGCATCAATGAATACATTTGTTTCTTGGCATTTAATCTCACATTTTCTGTCTTCAACATATAAGGACTTTCGGTAGCAATGCATTATCCGGACCTGTACCACCGGAGCTGGGGAACCTTTCCAAACTTCTATCGTTGTAAGAAATATATTTTCATAAATTTATGACTGTATTTTAGCATACAACTTTAGAGTCAAATTCGGTTTGAAGGGTAACTATATATGATGATAGCCCTTGATTCTTTTTTTGAATATAATATGTTGCATGTCTAACCTGGAATTTTTGGTGTATTTTAGGAGCATTAACGGAAACAATTTTAGTGGCTCGCTTCCTTCCGAACTGGGAAACCTGGCAAACCTTCAGCAACTGTACATATTTACAGAATTCTTGGGACTCTATTTTCTTCTGCCAAGCATGTTGTCTTTTCGCTTGGATTAGTCAGCTCCTTGTCTAATCTGCATTGTCTCTATATTTCTCAATTATAGATACATTGACAGTGCTGGCCTTAGTGGTCCACTGCCATCATCACTTTCCAAGCTTACGGAAATGAAAACATTGTATGCCTATAGGTTATTTTTTGTTGATATATTGTATTGTTTCACGCCATTTAATCTTATGTAGCTCTCTTCTCTTTATTTAGATGGGCATCAGATAATGATTTTACTGGGAAAATACCAGATTATATTGGAAGCTGGAGTAAATTAACAGAGCTGTAAGTTCACTTTGTTCTCAGTCATACCAATTCTCAAAAAATGAAGATACTCCATGTTGTGTACAGTATTTCAAAGAATACTTACTGCATGGAGGTTTGGAAGAATGTTCGTGCAGTTTGATGTTGTTATCTACAAGCTGAGCTTTAGATTGTGTAAAAAATAAATTGGTGTGAAAGTGGGAGATTCATTTTAAATGGTATTTTTTAGGCTTTAAGACAGGCGTTCTTTCATTCGATTAGATAGAAAGCATTCCTTTACAGGAGAGTCTCAAGAGAGACTAAGAAAAGCGTAAAAAGAAGTAAAACGAAAAAACGCAAAGCGCAAAATACCTTAGTAACTTTCTTAGTTGCAAACATAGCATTTTTAGTTACTAGAACCTTTCCTAAACGTGCTGAATCTCCCCCCGTGTCATCTTAAGAAAAAGTCCATTTAAGGCCTCAGATATCAATGAGTGCTTGATTAACAGTGCATCTTGCTTTGCCGATTATCCATTAGTTCGTTGCTAGTTTCACATAAGGTGATAGTATCAATAAGCATTGAATTCACTTTGTTTTTCTTCCAAGGAACAGAGAAACATGTTCGATCACAACTAGGTTGCTGCAATTGTCAGGAAATAATGTATGACTAACTAGAACTATGGGACTGCAGGAGATTTCAAGGCAATTCTTTTGAAGGTCCAATTCCAGCTACTCTTTCCAATCTTGACCAATTGACAACCTTGTAAGTGCCTATTTCCGGTGACAATAGCTACATGTGATTCTTAAATGTAAAGGTTGCAGCAGTGAAAACTAATAATCTACTTCTGTGGTGCAGACGAATTGGTGATATATTAAATGGAAGCTCTTCTTCACTGGCATTCCTCAGTAATCTGACATCTTTGAGCACCCTGTATGCATAACCTCTCATTCAGTTAATGGTTCAAACTTCAGTTGTAAATCTCCAATTGCAACCCTAAAACATGTAATATGCAGGGTTTTGAGGAACTGTAGGATATCTGATAAGCTCGTATCAGTAGACTTTTCGAAGTTCACGAGTTTAATCTTACTGTAAGCATTTTATTGCGCCAATGATGCCTTTCATTTAAGATACTTAAATGCATTCTATGGATTATACACTGGCTGTGACATCTTTGCCTTCTCGCTTTTATTATTATTATAGGGATTTGAGTTTCAATAATATCACTGGACAAGTACCACAAACCATGTTGAATCTGAACTCACTTGGCTTCTTGTATGGACTTTCTTACCTTGCAAAGCATATTTGTACGAAAGGAAGACTTTCATCATTCTTCTTTCTAATCTTTATAAATTTTGTTGTGACTAGATTTCTTGGGAATAATAGCCTTTCAGGAAGCCTTCCAAGCTCAAAAGGATCATCACTTAACAATTTGTATGTAATGTGGTTCAATTTTATTTACACAATAAAAGCAGTGCGGCGTTTATGCAATTTCTAATTGTGCTCTCAATCTATTATGTTGAAGAGATTTTTCTTACAACCAGCTCTCTGGAAGCGTTCCTTCTTGGGCTAAAAATTCACAATTGTAAGTTCCAAGTTCTGAAACTCCCATGCAGGCTGAACCAAATCCAGCCCAGCTAAGGACATGTTTCGTCTAAATTAGGTTCCTGGGCTGACTTATTAGGCTTATATGTACATATAACACATGAGATAAGCTAGATTCCCATTTGCTAAATCTGAAAGGCAGTTTTGTTGCATCTAGTAAGTATTTATAAAAAACGTTATAATGCCTATGGCTTCTAGTCTTTGTGAAGTGCGATATTAGTCTCACAGCCTAGCACACAAGTGGGCCATTATTTATAGTGACTTAAGTTTTTTAGTTACGCTATAGCAAAGAAGTCCTATAAATATGCTATAAGACAGTATGAACAATGCATTCTAATTTTTGCCTGTTGTTCATCCTATTTAGGAATCTGGTGGCAAACAATTTTGTGGCAGATAGTTCTAGCAACAGGTTCGTCAACATTTCAGTATCTCCTCAAGACCATGAAGTTGATAATTCGGTTCCCTCAGCTGGTATTTTGGGTTTAAAATGTCACTTTGTTACATTTGCAGTCTATTACCTACGGGGTGGGGGTGCCTTCAGCGGAATACACCATGTTTTCTTGGTTCCCCACAGTGTGAGACTTCTGCATTTTGACATTTGAGCATGCGCCTACTCGAGGAACTATAGACCCGCAACTGCAGTTTGACTAAACTAATACCAATATTAAATAATTTAACTTGCTTCCAGCTTCTTCCTTCGCTGTGGACTCCGGCAGTACGCAATCCGTAGCAGGCTCAAATAATTTTATGTATGAACCTGATGGTGCCAATCTTGGAGCTGCGTCATTTTATGTTACGGGAGCACCAACATGGGGTGTTAGCAACATTGGAAGGTTCATGGATGCTAAAAATGGAAGCTATATAGTCCACAGTCCATACCAGTTTCTGAATACACTTGATGCAGAACTGTTCCAGAATGCAAGAATGTCGCCGTCATCCTTAAGATACTTTGGTATTGGACTAGAGAATGGAAACTATACGGTTACACTTCACTTTGCAGAGTTTAGCTTCCCAGACACTCGGTCTTGGAAGAGCAGAGGTAGAAGGGTTTTCGATATATATGTCCAGGTAGGTTCCCGTTGTTAAGTGACAAACATTACTCTTAGATTATAAGCCAATCATATCTTTCTTCTTATTTGTATAGGGTGTGCGTAAGGAGCAAAACTTTGACATAAGGAAGGCCGCAGGCGGGAAATCTTACACAGCTGTTCGGAAGCAGTACACTGTTCCTGTCACTAAGAACTTTCTTGAGATTCATCTCTTCTGGGCTGGCAAGGGCACCTGTTGCATCCCTGGCTCCAACGGCCCTACGATTTCAGCTTTGAGTGCAACACCAAGTACATCCCTTGACTTGAAAATAACGGTTTTTTACCGACGACCTCTCTCCACAAATATAAGACGTTTTGGTGAGCTGTTTTGATCCACCAAAACGTCTTATATTTGGGGACAGAGATAGTAACATTTATTCTGAAGATTAACTTGGTAGAAACACATATCAAAGTTAAGCTGAATGCAGTATTATGCGTCTTGAAATAAAATCAACCGAAAATACTAGAGCATGCATCAATATGAAAAGGACACGACTATATATGTGCCGATGGTTATATAATTAGGGGTAACTACAGAACGTCCACATGCAACGTAGCTACACATTGCATGCATGCAAGTAAGACAAAACTGTATAAGTTATCGAGATTCACTCTAATTCTAAAAAATCAAAATGTTTTGATTTCTAACGGCACATCCGAGCTCGATTCCTGGTGAGGTGCGGGAGAGACGATCGTGTGGATAAGAAAGCAAGCGGGGTCGAGTGATTCAGATCAGGCGACGTGCAATGCGTTCGAGCGTAAGAGTAAAACTGGGACGTTCTACATATAGATTCCTCAATATGAGAATGAGGGTTGATACTATACATATTTCATTTAGTCCTTTTTGTACTCGTTGTTGTTATAGAATGTTTTGTCGGAGCCTGTTAGGCTTTGCACAAACTAAAGAATTCAGATATTGTTCATTGAAATAAATGTAAAGTTCGATAAAACATCAAATTTTCTATTGGCTCTATCGTATTAACTATTAGATTGGTTAAACATTCACAAGAGAACTAGTGAATTAAAAATACTAAAGAAACTACTCGGGGCCAGGATACTAGGTATGAGTTTAGATTTCTGTGAAGGAAATTTTAGAGAAGTGAAATTCTTAATACATGTATAGTCTGACATTTAAGATTTAATACACTAACCAGTTTACATATAATCATACTTTTCGTTCAACCTCACCTGAAAATTGAAATATACATACTCTGTTGACATCACATTTCTAACAAGTAAACTTCTGTCAGATTTCACCCCTACAGTGCGTAATGCTGCGGCAAAGGAGAAAGGTAGTAAAACAAGTGTGATTGTGGGAGCAATAGTTGGTGTTGCAGTTTTAGGATTCTTAGCATTTGCTGGAATCTTTGTTTGGAGGCAGAAAAGGAGAAAACTATCGTTGGAGCAAGAAGGTATGCGATATACACACTAGGACAACACTGTATTCTAACTGGGAAATTGAGCATTTGAAGTAAACTAGTTATATCGTTTGTGATGTCTTGCAGAGTTGTACTGTATTGTGGGAAGACCTAATGTCCTCAGCTATGGGGAACTGAGGTCAGCTACTGAAAATTTCAGTTCTAATAACCTTCTTGGTCAAGGAGGATATGGGTCGGTTTTTAAGGTATGTTCATCCCATACATAGACTTGAATTTTCTTTAAAGTTTTCCTTTTGAAAGTAATTTCCGATAAGCTAGTAGTGCAATTAAATATCAGAAGGCTAACCTGTATATACAAGTTATTTTTTTATTAGTTTCTCCCCAGTATCTGGACTCTGGAGCAACTGATGTTTGACAGTGTGGCACCTGAAACTTCTTCCTTGTTAAAAATGTTGTTGCCTTTTTGCAGGGGAAGTTAACTGATGGTAGATTTGTGGCAGTGAAGCAGCTGTCTGAAACATCTCATCAGGGCAAAAAGGAATTCGCGACGGAAATAGAAACTATATCTCGGGTGCAGCACCGTAATCTCGTGAAGCTGCATGGTTGCTGCCTTGAGGGAAATAAGCCATTGCTTGTTTATGAGTATCTAGAGAATGGAAGTCTGGACCGTGCTCTGTTTGGTAGAAATTTTGTTGATTGACCCAGTTACAAATATGCAAATTCAGGTTTAGTATAGACAACTAAAAACTTGAATCCACATCTGCAGGAAAAGGAAGATCAAATCTAGACTGGACAACGCGCTTCGAGATATGCTTAGGCATTGCAAGAGGCCTGGTCTATCTTCATGAAGAATCTAGCATCCGTGTCGTGCACAGAGACATAAAGGCCAGCAATGTCTTACTTGATGCCAATCTCAATCCTAAGATCTCAGATTTCGGGCTCGCAAAACTTTACGATGATCAGGAGACACATGTCAGCACGAAAGTTGCTGGTACATTGTAAGTGCATTTCTATTTTTCTAACCTTTATGTTTACTTACTATTTTCATATGTATGCTAATTTCGTTTATTCGCTCCTTTGTCAAGTGGTTATCTCGCACCTGAGTATGCCATGAGAGGCCATGTGACAGAGAAGGTTGATGTGTTTGCATTCGGGTCGTGGTATTGGAGACACTGGCTGGAAGACCAAATTATTACATTACTGAGGACGAAAACAAGGTTTATATTTTCGAATGGGTAAGCTCACTGACGAACTTTGTGCCCTAGTATTCTCTGTGTAAGCCGTAAGACCCATATTGAAATTCCTACTCCTAAGTATTGGAAATGTACACACACATGCCTTGACATAATTTTAAATAAAACGCTCTCAACACAGATTTGGCATATGTGATTGCTTGCATTACGTAGAAGAACCGCAGTGGACTAATTCAAAATTTAGTCTGCTCGATCAATTTGTCTATAGTACTTGGACAGTGAACACAATGTGCTGCATTTTAGTCTACCATCTGGACGCTTTCAGGTATGGGCACTGTACGAGGACGGCCGCCCTCTAGACATGCTAGACCCCGGCTCGAGGACTTTGACAGCGAGGAGGTGCTCCGGGCCATCAAGGTGGCGCTCGTGTGCACCCAGGGCTCGCCCCACCAGCGGCCGCCCATGTCGAGGGTGGTAGCGATGCTGATGGGGGACATCGAGGCGCCCGACTGGGTGCCGAAGCCCAGCTACATCACCGAGTGGCACATCAAGGGCGGCGGCGACACCAGCTACATGGGCTCCAACGTCAGCGGGCAGTCGAGCTCGGCGCCGAGGCCCAACTCCGGCACGGCGCCGTTCCTGGGCTCCGTCATCGACCAAGGCCGTTGATATTAGTCCACGGCTACTTCCTCTGGTACAGATCAGTTGGGAATGCATACATTTTGCTAGCGGATGGTGTCGCTGCAGTCAGTTTTTTTGCTTAAGAGGTTTCCTAGTTGCGTTGTGTAGTAGGAGCAATTCTAGGAGGAGTAACATAGAAAATTGTATTTGTACGTGTACGTGTGTATCCTTGCAATTTTTCCATCGATTTCATTCCATCACCTGTCACAATTTTTTTTTTTTTTTTTGAAACTACCTGTCACAATTAATTCATCACAACAACAAGAGTCAACCAAGGAAGAGTCCAACAGAAAAACGAAGCGAGAACGGGACAGGAGGAGTTTTCTCATTCTGCGGCGCGCGTGGTGCGGTGTCAAAGCCGTCGATTTCTCCATCTTGCAACATCCAGAACTGTCATCTTTCCGGCTTCTCCATATCCATGGCGCGCGGCGGCGGCCCATGCTCAGCAGGCGGCGGTGGCTGCTGCTTCTTGCTTTGCATACTACTGGTATCTTCTTGTTTCTCCTGAATTTTTTCCATCGTACCATGTCATGCTGCTGTCCCAATTAATTCAACCCAACACAAGTCAACCACTGAAGATCTTCTCCCCGTCTTAGAGCATCCGGATGCCCTATATAAGCTGCGCGCGCAAAAACCGTCAGTTTAGCACTTTAGCGCTCGCGGGGCTAAAAGCAGTGCTCCAGCAGAGACTGTAGGATCAGCAGGAGGAGGCCGAGCAACAGGCGAGACTGCTGGAGCGTGCCATGCACCGTCAGGCTCGCTTTGAGCAGGCCAAGCGCACCGACGTCATCTTTCTCGACGACAGTGAGGACGACGAGGAGCAATTGCGTCCTCGGCCGAGTAGGTGGCACGGTGACGAGGACGGTGCATGCCCCTCCCATGCCCGAGGCGATGACGACGACTACACACAGTTCTACAGCAAGTTGGGCATGTAGATCGGCGTTTTTAGTTTGTTTTAAGTTTTTATTTTAAGTTTTCACTATGTAATCAGCAATATGTATGATATTCGTCTAGATTTCGCTAAACTTGAAACGTGTCTGAAATTTGACTGAAACTTGGGTTCCACGGCTGGAAAACCGTCGCTCAGGGTGAAGAATAGCGTCGGCGGCTCCAATTTAGCCAAAAATAGCGGCGGATAACACCGTTTGGGGGCATGACGACTAGAGATGCCCTAAGCTGTGGACTGCTGATAACTTGGGTTGCATCAATTCTTTCTCATGTAAAGGAGGTAACTCTGGTTTTTCTTTGTGCTTTGTTCCCAAAACTGGCAATTATGCCGCACATGTGTGTGCTCTGTATCCACTATTTAAATAGTAAAGAAAAGGCAGCGGTTCATCTCGTCTATAGATGCACCCTGTGGACTAGATTAAGGAACCTCCTTAAACCTGGCGCCGCCCGTCAAACCTACGCACCATAGGTGATAGATAGGTCTTACTAAGCAGATGAGGACACGGTCACAGAGCCGGGTCCTTGCCGATGATCCACCACCTCCGGTGGCCGGTGCCGGATCCGAATGGATGATGACTCGAGTGCGGCGGTTGTGTCTTGCACATCCGCCGGTGCCTTGCGCCGGATCTGGTCCGCTGAGGAAGCGGCCGCGGCGACGGGATCATGCCCATTTGCAGCGCCACTCTGAAGCTAGCCAATGGTACGTCTGATCGTTCCCCTTCGCCATGTTCTGTTTTTCCTTTGCCTGATTATTTCTCATGTACATAGGAAGGACTGGGCAAACCTGACGACTGAGCTCACGGAGGGCATCGCCGGCCGGCTGCTCTCCGTTCACGTGACGGAGTACATCCGCTTCCGGGCCGTGTGCAGCCCTGGGCACATCTCCACCTACGACCCAAGCGCGTGCGACGCCCTCAACATCCGCTTCCGCCCCTAGCGACGAACCCAAGCTGCCTAGCAGCATCTACCAGGTCTCCACGAAGATGAAAGCCGCAGTCGACCAAAAGGTGTTCTCCACGCATCACTTCTGCGCCTCCGCCGGCGGCCTCATCGTGCTATGCAACAAGACCACCGCCGTCGTCCGCCTCTTCAACCCGCTCACCGGCTGCGCGACTACTTCCCCGCCATCATCAGTGTGCGGCTCCACGACGAGGCCGAACCGAGCGCCCGCTTCCTCGTCAACATGGACGCCTTGCTGAAGGGTAGCAGCTTCCCCAACACTAACCTCATCTGGCGCTACGCCGGCATCGACGACTCGACATGTCCGCCCATGCTACTTCTCGCTCTCAAGAATGGGTCATGGCACATCGTAGGCGCCAAGCCTAGCGATGAGCACTGGATGTCCCTTCGCCTCAGCCTCAGGCACTACGGGAGAGCACAACGTTGCCGTGTGCTTACCGCTTTGCCGTGCGCCCGATATCGGGCACACGGAAACAAACAAGTTTGCCGTGCGTAGCACACGGCAAAGACCAGCACACGGCCTCGCAGACAAAATAGCACACGGCAAAGACCAACGCATGGTAAAGACTAACAAAAACACACGGCAATATCAGGCGCACGGGAAAGACCGAGGCCACGTGTCCGACCTGCCGGAGGAAGTAACGGAACCGTCACGGCAGTTCTTTGCCGTGTGCTTGGGATCAACGCACGGCAACGATTTACACCTTTGCCGTGTGCTGGCGCACGGCATAGATTAAACAATATAGTTTTGCGCAACGGCCCATCTGTCAGGGCTTCGCCGTGTGCTCAGATACGCTGCACGGCAAAGATTATGTCCTTTGCCGTGTGCATACACACGGCAAACATTTTTTTATTTAATTACCTTACACCCACTTCTAGTGCATATATATAAATAGCACATGCATGCTTCACCATGATTAAATTATATTAAACGAAAAATATGATCTCGCATAACACAACCAAGCAAAAAAATCCACCGGCCTACCCCCTTTCGACTCCGGTCAAAGGGGTAGACGGCAAGTTTGACTTTTTTCCAGCGGATCTAGGGTTTCACCGGAGAGGGGCTCCGGAGCGTCGGAACCCCACCAAAAGCTAGGTGGCTCCATACCATATGTGTACAAGTGTGTTGGGTGTTGTACATGTCCAATATCTCACTCCGGTGAGTGACCGGCTTCACCGGCATCACTTTCTCCATACCGAGTTCCTGGACTTATAGCTCGAAACTCCCACTTCGGGCGAAACGGGGGGAATCTTTGCAAGGGCTGGGGTGGATCTTGGTTTTGGGTCTTCCTATGTCCTAACCTAACACAACCAAGCAAAAAAATCCACCGGCCTACCCCCTTTCGACTCCGGTCAAAGGGGTAGACGGCAAGTTTGACTTTTTTTCCAGCGGATCTAGGGTTTCACCGGAGAGGGGCTCCGGAGCGTCGGAACCCCACCAAAAGCTAGGTGGCTCCATACCATATGTGTACAAGTGTGTTGGGTGTTGTACATGTCCAATATCTCACTCCGGTGAGTGACCGGCTTCACCGGCATCACTTTCTCCATACCGAGTTCCTGGACTTAAGCTCGAAACTCCCACTTCGGGCGAAACGGGGGGAATCTTTGCAAGGGCTGGGGTGGATCTTGGTTTTGGGTCTTCCAATGTCCTAACCTAACACAACCAAGCAAAAAAATCCACCGGCCTACCCCCTTTCGACTCCGGTCAAAGGGGTAGACGGCAAGTTTGACTTTTTTTCCAGCGGATCTAGGGTTTCACCGGAGAGGGGCTCCGGAGCGTCGGAACCCCACCAAAAGCTAGGTGGCTCCATACCATATGTGTACAAGTGTGTTGGGTGTTGTACATGTCCAATATCTCACTCCGGTGAGTGACCGGCTTCACCGGCATCACTTTCTCCATACCGAGTTCCTGGACTTATAGCTCGAAACTCCCACTTCGGGCGAAACGGGGGGAATCTTTGCAAGGGCTGGGGTGGATCTTGGTTTTGGGTCTTCCTATGTCCTAACCTAACACAACCAAGCAAAAAAATCCACCGGCCTACCCCCTTTCGACTCCGGTCAAAGGGGTAGACGGCAAGTTTGACTTTTTTTCCAGCGGATCTAGGGTTTCACCGGAGAGGGGCTCCGGAGCGTCGGAACCCCACCAAAAGCTAGGTGGCTCCATACCATATGTGTACAAGTGTGTTGGGTGTTGTACATGTCCAATATCTCACTCCGGTGAGTGACCGGCTTCACCGGCATCACTTTCTCCATACCGAGTTCCTGGACTTATAGCTCGAAACTCCCACTTCGGGCGAAACGGGGGGAATCTTTGCAAGGGCTGGGGTGGATCTTGGTTTTGGGTCTTCCTATGTCCTAACCTAATACAACCAAGCAAAAAAATCCACCGGCCTACCCCCTTTCGACTCCGGTCAAAGGGGTAGACGGCAAGTTTGAACTTTTTTCCAGCGGATCTAGGGTTTCACCGGAGAGGGGCTCCGGAGCGTCGGAACCCCACCAAAAGCTAGGTGGCTCCATACCATATGTGTACAAGTGTGTTGGGTGTTGTACATGTCCAATATCTCACTCCGGTGAGTGACCGGCTTCACCGGCATCACTTTCTCCATACCGAGTTCCTGGACTTATAGCTCGAAACTCCCACTTCGGGCGAAACGGGGGAATCTTTGCAAGGGCTGGGGTGGATCTTGGTTTTGGGTCTTCCTATGTCCTAACCTAACACAACCAAGCAAAAAAATCCACCGGCCTACCCCCTTTCGACTCCGGTCAAAGGGGTAGACGGCAAGTTTGACTTTTTTTCCAGCGGATCTAGGGTTTCACCGGAGAGGGGCTCCGGAGCGTCGGAACCCCACCAAAAGCTAGGTGGCTCCATACCATATGTGTACAAGTGTGTTGGGTGTTGTACATGTCCAATATCTCACTCCGGTGAGTGACCGGCTTCACCGGCATCACTTTCTCCATACCGAGTTCCTGGACTTATAGCTCGAAACTCCCACTTCGGGCGAAACGGGGGGAATCTTTGCAAGGGCTGGGGTGGATCTTGGTTTTGGGTCTTCCTATGTCCTAACCTAACACAACCAAGCAAAAAAAATCCACCGGCCTACCCCCTTTCGACTCCGGTCAAAGGGGTAGACGGCAAGTTTGACTTTTTTTCCAGCGGATCTAGGGTTTCACCGGAGAGCGGCTCCGGAGCGTCGGAACCCCACCAAAAGCTAGGTGGCTCCATACCATATGTGTACAAGTGTGTTGGGTGTTGTACATGTCCAATATCTCACTCCGGTGAGTGACCGGCTTCACCGGCATCACTTTCTCCATACCGAGTTCCTGGACTTATAGCTCGAAACTCCCACTTCGGGCGAAACGGGGGAATCTTTGCAAGGGCTGGGGTGGATCTTGGTTTTGGGTCTTCCTATGTCCTAACCTAACACAACCAAGCAAAAAAAATCCACCGGCCTACCCCCTTTCGACTCCGGTCAAAGGGGTAGACGGCAAGTTTGACTTTTTTCCAGCGGATCTAGGGTTTCACCGGAGCGGCTCCGGAGCGTCGGAATCCCACCAAAAGCTAGGTGGCTCCATACCATATGTGTACAAGTGTGTTGGGTGTTGTACATGTCCAATATCTCACTCCGGTGAGTGACCGGCTTCACCGGCATCACTTTCTCCATACCGAGTTCCTGGACTTATAGCTCGAAACTCCCACTTCGGGCGAAACGGGGGAATCTTTGCAAGGGCTGGGGTGGATCTTGGTTTTGGGTCTTCCTATGTCCTAACCTAACACAACCAAGCAAAAAAATCCACCGGCCTACCCCCTTTCGACTCCGGTCAAAGGGGTAGACGGCAAGTTTGACTTTTTTTCCAGCGGATCTAGGGTTTCACCGGAGAGGGCTCCGGAGCGTCGGAACCCCACCAAAAGCTAGGTGGCTCCATACCATATGTGTACAAGTGTGTTGGGTGTTGTACATGTCCAATATCTCACTCCGGTGAGTGACCGGCTTCACCGGCATCACTTTCTCCATACCGAGTTCCTGGACTTATAGCTCGAAACTCCCACTTCGGGCGAAACGGGGGGAATCTTTGCAAGGGCTGGGGTGGATCTTGGTTTTGGGTCTTCCTATGTCCTAACCTAACACAACCAAGCAAAAAAATCTACCGGCCTACCCCCTTTCGACTCCGGTCAAAGGGGTAGACGGCAAGTTTGACTTTTTTTCCAGCGGATCTAGGGTTTCACCGGAGAGGGGCTCCGGAGCGTCGGAACCCCACCAAAAGCTAGGTGGCTCCATACCATATGTGTACAAGTGTGTTGGGTGTTGTACATGTCCAATATCTCACTCCGGTGAGTGACCGGCTTCACCGGCATCACTTTCTCCATACCGAGTTCCTGGACTTATAGCTCGAAACTCCCACTTCGGGCGAAACGGGGGGAATCTTTGCAAGGGCTGGGGTGGATCTTGGTTTTGGGTCTTCCTATGTCCTAACCTAACACAGCCAAGCAAAAAAATCCACCGGCCTACCCCCTTTCGACTCCGGTCAAAGGGGTAGACGGCAAGTTTGACTTTTTTCCAGCGGATCTAGGGTTTCACCGGAGAGGGGCTCCGGAGCGTCGGAACCCCACCAAAAGCTAGGTGGCTCCATACCATATGTGTACAAGTGTGTTGGGTGTTGTACATGTCCAATATCTCACTCCGGTGAGTGACCGGCTTCACCGGCATCACTTTCTCCATACCGAGTTCCTGGACTTATAGCTCGAAACTCCCACTTCGGGCGAAACGGGGGGAATCTTTGCAAGGGCTGGGGTGGATCTTGGTTTTGGGTCTTCCTATGTCCTAACCTAACACAACCAAGCAAAAAAATCCACCGGCCTACCCCCTTTCGACTCCGGTCAAAGGGGTAGACGGCAAGTTTGACTTTTTTTCCAGCGGATCTAGGGTTTCACCGGAGAGGGGCTCCGGAGCGTCGGAACCCCACCAAAAGCTAGGTGGCTCCATACCATATGTGTACAAGTGTGTTGGGTGTTGTACATGTCCAATATCTCACTCCGGTGAGTGACCGGCTTCACCGGCATCACTTTCTCCATACCGAGTTCCTGGACTTATAGCTCGAAACTCCCACTTCGGGCGAAACGGGGGGAATCTTTGCAAGGGCTGGGGTGGATCTTGGTTTTGGGTCTTCCTATGTCCTAACCTAACACAACCAAGCAAAAAAATCCACCGGCCTACCCCCTTTCGACTCCGGTCAAAGGGGTAGACGGCAAGTTTGACTTTTTTTCCAGCGGATCTAGGGTTTCACCGGAGAGGGGCTCCGGAGCGTCGGAACCCCACCAAAAGCTAGGTGGCTCCATACCATATGTGTACAAGTGTGTTGGGTGTTGTACATGTCCAATATCTCACTCCGGTGAGTGACCGGCTTCACCGGCATCACTTTCTCCATACCGAGTTCCTGGACTTATAGCTCGAAACTCCCACTTCGGGCGAAACGGGGGGAATCTTTGCAAGGGCTGGGGTGGATCTTGGTTTTGGGTCTTCCTATGTCCTAACCTAACACAACCAAGCAAAAAAATCCACCGGCCTACCCCCTTTCGACTCCGGTCAAAGGGGTAGACGGCAAGTTTGACTTTTTTTCCAGCGGATCTAGGGTTTCACCGGAGAGGGGCTCCGGAGCGTCGGAACCCCACCAAAAGCTAGGTGGCTCCATACCATATGTGTACAAGTGTGTTGGGTGTTGTACATGTCCAATATCTCACTCCGGTGAGTGACCGGCTTCACCGGCATCACTTTCTCCATACCGAGTTCCTGGACTTATAGCTCGAAACTCCCACTTCGGGCGAAACGGGGGGAATCTTTGCAAGGGCTGGGGTGGATCTTGGTTTTGGGTCTTCCTATGTCCTAACCTAACACAACCAAGCAAAAAAAATCCACCGGCCTACCCCCTTTCGACTCCGGTCAAAGGGGTAGACGGCAAGTTTGACTTTTTTTCCAGCGGATCTAGGGTTTCACCGGAGAGGGCTCCGGAGCGTCGGAACCCCACCAAAAGCTAGGTGGCTCCATACCATATGTGTACAAGTGTGTTGGGTGTTGTACATGTCCAATATCTCACTCCGGTGAGTGACCGGCTTCACCGGCATCACTTTCTCCATACCGAGTTCCTGGACTTATAGCTCGAAACTCCCACTTCGGGCGAAACGGGGGGAATCTTTGCAAGGGCTGGGGTGGATCTTGGTTTTGGGTCTTCCTATGTCCTAACCTAACACAACCAAGCAAAAAAATCCACCGGCCTACCCCCTTTCGACTCCGGTCAAAGGGGTAGACGGCAAGTTTGACTTTTTTTCCAGCGGATCTAGGGTTTCACCGGAGAGGGGCTCCGGAGCGTCGGAACCCCACCAAAAGCTAGGTGGCTCCATACCATATGTGTACAAGTGTGTTGGGTGTTGTACATGTCCAATATCTCACTCCGGTGAGTGACCGGCTTCACCGGCATCACTTTCTCCATACCGAGTTCCTGGACTTATAGCTCGAAACTCCCACTTCGGGCGAAACGGGGGGAATCTTTGCAAGGGCTGGGGTGGATCTTGGTTTTGGGTCTTCCTATGTCCTAACCTAACACAACCAAGCAAAAAAATCCACCGGCCTACCCCCTTTCGACTCCGGTCAAAGGGGTAGACGGCAAGTTTGACTTTTTTTCCAGCGGATCTAGGGTTTCACCGGAGAGGGGCTCCGGAGCGTCGGAACCCCACCAAAAGCTAGGTGGCTCCATACCATATGTGTACAAGTGTGTTGGGTGTTGTACATGTCCAATATCTCACTCCGGTGAGTGACCGGCTTCACCGGCATCACTTTCTCCATACCGAGTTCCTGGACTTATAGCTCGAAACTCCCACTTCGGGCGAAACGGGGGGAATCTTTGCAAGGGCTGGGGTGGATCTTGGTTTTGGGTCTTCCTATGTCCTAACCTAACACAACCAAGCAAAAAAAATCCACCGGCCTACCCCCTTTCGACTCCGGTCAAAGGGGTAGACGGCAAGTTTGACTTTTTTTCCAGCGGATCTAGGGTTTCACCGGAGAGGGGCTCCGGAGCGTCGGAACCCCACCAAAAGCTAGGTGGCTCCATACCATATGTGTACAAGTGTGTTGGGTGTTGTACATGTCCAATATCTCACTCCGGTGAGTGACCGGCTTCACCGGCATCACTTTCTCCATACCGAGTTCCTGGACTTATAGCTCGAAACTCCCACTTCGGGCGAAACGGGGGGAATCTTTGCAAGGGCTGGGGTGGATCTTGGTTTTGGGTCTTCCTATGTCCTAACCTAACACAACCAAGCAAAAAAATCCACCGGCCTACCCCCTTTCGACTCCGGTCAAAGGGGTAGACGGCAAGTTTGACTTTTTTTCCAGCGGATCTAGGGTTTCACCGGAGAGGGGCTCCGGAGCGTCGGAACCCCACCAAAAGCTAGGTGGCTCCATACCATATGTGTACAAGTGTGTTGGGTGTTGTACATGTC
Organism: Poa pratensis; assembly: GCA_947311845.1. NCBI lineage: Eukaryota > Viridiplantae > Streptophyta > Magnoliopsida > Poales > Poaceae > Poa > Poa pratensis. The sequence continues at coordinate 55,030,091 of CAMZMU010000107.1, forward strand.
CAATATCTCACTCCGGTGAGTGACCGGCTTCACCGGCATCACTTTCTCCATACCGAGTTCCTGGACTTATAGCTCGAAACTCCCACTTCGGGCGAAACGGGGGGAATCTTTGCAAGGGCTGGGGTGGATCTTGGTTTTGGGTCTTCCTATGTCCTAACCTAACACAACCAAGCAAAAAAATCCACCGGCCTACCCCCTTTCGACTCCGGTCAAAGGGGTAGACGGCAAGTTTGACTTTTTTTCCAGCGGATCTAGGGTTTCACCGGAGAGGGGCTCCGGAGCGTCGGAACCCCACCAAAAGCTAGGTGGCTCCATACCATATGTGTACAAGTGTGTTGGGTGTTGTACATGTCCAATATCTCACTCCGGTGAGTGACCGGCTTCACCGGCATCACTTTCTCCATACCGAGTTCCTGGACTTATAGCTCGAAACTCCCACTTCGGGCGAAACGGGGGGAATCTTTGCAAGGGCTGGGTGGATCTTGGTTTTGGGTCTTCCTATGTCCTAACCTAACACAACCAAGCAAAAAAATCCACCGGCCTACCCCCTTTCGACTCCGGTCAAAGGGGTAGACGGCAAGTTTGACTTTTTTTCCAGCGGATCTAGGGTTTCACCGGAGAGGGGCTCCGGAGCGTCGGAACCCCACCAAAAGCTAGGTGGCTCCATACCATATGTGTACAAGTGTGTTGGGTGTTGTACATGTCCAATATCTCACTCCGGTGAGTGACCGGCTTCACCGGCATCACTTTCTCCATACCGAGTTCCTGGACTTATAGCTCGAAACTCCCACTTCGGGCGAAACGGGGGGAATCTTTGCAAGGGCTGGGGTGGATCTTGGTTTTGGGTCTTCCTATGTCCTAACCTAACACAACCAAGCAAAAAAATCCACCGGCCTACCCCCTTTCGACTCCGGTCAAAGGGGTAGACGGCAAGTTTGACTTTTTTTCCAGCGGATCTAGGGTTTCACCGGAGAGGGGCTCCGGAGCGTCGGAACCCCACCAAAAGCTAGGTGGCTCCATACCATATGTGTACAAGTGTGTTGGGTGTTGTACATGTCCAATATCTCACTCCGGTGAGTGACCGGCTTCACCGGCATCACTTTCTCCATACCGAGTTCCTGGACTTATAGCTCGAAACTCCCACTTCGGGCGAAACGGGGGGAATCTTTGCAAGGGCTGGGGTGGATCTTGGTTTTGGGTCTTCCTATGTCCTAACCTAACACAACCAAGCAAAAAAATCCACCGGCCTACCCCCTTTCGACTCCGGTCAAAGGGGTAGACGGCAAGTTTGACTTTTTTTCCAGCGGATCTAGGGTTTCACCGGAGAGGGGCTCCGGAGCGTCGGAACCCCACCAAAAGCTAGGTGGCTCCATACCATATGTGTACAAGTGTGTTGGGTGTTGTACATGTCCAATATCTCACTCCGGTGAGTGACCGGCTTCACCGGCATCACTTTCTCCATACCGAGTTCCTGGACTTATAGCTCGAAACTCCCACTTCGGGCGAAACGGGGGGAATCTTTGCAAGGGCTGGGGTGGATCTTGGTTTTGGGTCTTCCTATGTCCTAACCTAACACAACCAAGCAAAAAAATCCACCGGCCTACCCCCTTTCGACTCCGGTCAAAGGGGTAGACGGCAAGTTTGACTTTTTTTCCAGCGGATCTAGGGTTTCACCGGAGAGGGGCTCCGGAGCGTCGGAACCCCACCAAAAGCTAGGTGGCTCCATACCATATGTGTACAAGTGTGTTGGGTGTTGTACATGTCCAATATCTCACTCCGGTGAGTGACCGGCTTCACCGGCATCACTTTCTCCATACCGAGTTCCTGGACTTATAGCTCGAAACTCCCACTTCGGGCGAAACGGGGGGAATCTTTGCAAGGGCTGGGGTGGATCTTGGTTTTGGGTCTTCCTATGTCCTAACCTAACACAACCAAGCAAAAAAATCCACCGGCCTACCCCCTTTCGACTCCGGTCAAAGGGGTAGACGGCAAGTTTGACTTTTTTTCCAGCGGATCTAGGGTTTCACCGGAGAGGGGCTCCGGAGCGTCGGAACCCCACCAAAAGCTAGGTGGCTCCATACCATATGTGTACAAGTGTGTTGGGTGTTGTACATGTCCAATATCTCACTCCGGTGAGTGACCGGCTTCACCGGCATCACTTTCTCCATACCGAGTTCCTGGACTTATAGCTCGAAACTCCCACTTCGGGCGAAACGGGGGGAATCTTTGCAAGGGCTGGGGTGGATCTTGGTTTTGGGTCTTCCTATGTCCTAACCTAACACAACCAAGCAAAAAAATCCACCGGCCTACCCCCTTTCGACTCCGGTCAAAGGGGTAGACGGCAAGTTTGACTTTTTTTCCAGCGGATCTAGGGTTTCACCGGAGAGGGGCTCCGGAGCGTCGGAACCCCACCAAAAGCTAGGTGGCTCCATACCATATGTGTACAAGTGTGTTGGGTGTTGTACATGTCCAATATCTCACTCCGGTGAGTGACCGGCTTCACCGGCATCACTTTCTCCATACCGAGTTCCTGGACTTATAGCTCGAAACTCCCACTTCGGGCGAAACGGGGGGAATCTTTGCAAGGGCTGGGGTGGATCTTGGTTTTGGGTCTTCCTATGTCCTAACCTAACACAACCAAGCAAAAAAATCCACCGGCCTACCCCCTTTCGACTCCGGTCAAAGGGGTAGACGGCAAGTTTGACTTTTTTTCCAGCGGATCTAGGGTTTCACCGGAGAGGGGCTCCGGAGCGTCGGAACCCCACCAAAAGCTAGGTGGCTCCATACCATATGTGTACAAGTGTGTTGGGTGTTGTACATGTCCAATATCTCACTCCGGTGAGTGACCGGCTTCACCGGCATCACTTTCTCCATACCGAGTTCCTGGACTTATAGCTCGAAACTCCCACTTCGGGCGAAACGGGGGGAATCTTTGCAAGGGCTGGGGTGGATCTTGGTTTTGGGTCTTCCTATGTCCTAACCTAACACAACCAAGCAAAAAAATCCACCGGCCTACCCCCTTTCGACTCCGGTCAAAGGGGTAGACGGCAAGTTTGACTTTTTTTCCAGCGGATCTAGGGTTTCACCGGAGAGGGGCTCCGGAGCGTCGGAACCCCACCAAAAGCTAGGTGGCTCCATACCATATGTGTACAAGTGTGTTGGGTGTTGTACATGTCCAATATCTCACTCCGGTGAGTGACCGGCTTCACCGGCATCACTTTCTCCATACCGAGTTCCTGGACTTATAGCTCGAAACTCCCACTTCGGGCGAAACGGGGGGAATCTTTGCAAGGGCTGGGGTGGATCTTGGTTTTGGGTCTTCCTATGTCCTAACCTAACACAACCAAGCAAAAAAATCCACCGGCCTACCCCCTTTCGACTCCGGTCAAAGGGGTAGACGGCAAGTTTGACTTTTTTTCCAGCGGATCTAGGGTTTCACCGGAGAGGGGCTCCGGAGCGTCGGAACCCCACCAAAAGCTAGGTGGCTCCATACCATATGTGTACAAGTGTGTTGGGTGTTGTACATGTCCAATATCTCACTCCGGTGAGTGACCGGCTTCACCGGCATCACTTTCTCCATACCGAGTTCCTGGACTTATAGCTCGAAACTCCCACTTCGGGCGAAACGGGGGGAATCTTTGCAAGGGCTGGGGTGGATCTTGGTTTTGGGTCTTCCTATGTCCTAACCTAACACAACCAAGCAAAAAAATCCACCGGCCTACCCCCTTTCGACTCCGGTCAAAGGGGTAGACGGCAAGTTTGACTTTTTTTCCAGCGGATCTAGGGTTTCACCGGAGAGGGGCTCCGGAGCGTCGGAACCCCACCAAAAGCTAGGTGGCTCCATACCATATGTGTACAAGTGTGTTGGGTGTTGTACATGTCCAATATCTCACTCCGGTGAGTGACCGGCTTCACCGGCATCACTTTCTCCATACCGAGTTCCTGGACTTATAGCTCGAAACTCCCACTTCGGGCGAAACGGGGGGAATCTTTGCAAGGGCTGGGGTGGATCTTGGTTTTGGGTCTTCCTATGTCCTAACCTAACACAACCAAGCAAAAAAATCCACCGGCCTACCCCCTTTCGACTCCGGTCAAAGGGGTAGACGGCAAGTTTGACTTTTTTTCCAGCGGATCTAGGGTTTCACCGGAGAGGGGCTCCGGAGCGTCGGAACCCCACCAAAAGCTAGGTGGCTCCATACCATATGTGTACAAGTGTGTTGGGTGTTGTACATGTCCAATATCTCACTCCGGTGAGTGACCGGCTTCACCGGCATCACTTTCTCCATACCGAGTTCCTGGACTTATAGCTCGAAACTCCCACTTCGGGCGAAACGGGGGGAATCTTTGCAAGGGCTGGGGTGGATCTTGGTTTTGGGTCTTCCTATGTCCTAACCTAACACAACCAAGCAAAAAAATCCACCGGCCTACCCCCTTTCGACTCCGGTCAAAGGGGTAGACGGCAAGTTTGACTTTTTTTCCAGCGGATCTAGGGTTTCACCGGAGAGGGGCTCCGGAGCGTCGGAACCCCACCAAAAGCTAGGTGGCTCCATACCATATGTGTACAAGTGTGTTGGGTGTTGTACATGTCCAATATCTCACTCCGGTGAGTGACCGGCTTCACCGGCATCACTTTCTCCATACCGAGTTCCTGGACTTATAGCTCGAAACTCCCACTTCGGGCGAAACGGGGGGAATCTTTGCAAGGGCTGGGGTGGATCTTGGTTTTGGGTCTTCCTATGTCCTAACCTAACACAACCAAGCAAAAAAATCCACCGGCCTACCCCCTTTCGACTCCGGTCAAAGGGGTAGACGGCAAGTTTGACTTTTTTTCCAGCGGATCTAGGGTTTCACCGGAGAGGGGCTCCGGAGCGTCGGAACCCCACCAAAAGCTAGGTGGCTCCATACCATATGTGTACAAGTGTGTTGGGTGTTGTACATGTCCAATATCTCACTCCGGTGAGTGACCGGCTTCACCGGCATCACTTTCTCCATACCGAGTTCCTGGACTTATAGCTCGAAACTCCCACTTCGGGCGAAACGGGGGGAATCTTTGCAAGGGCTGGGGTGGATCTTGGTTTTGGGTCTTCCTATGTCCTAACCTAACACAACCAAGCAAAAAAATCCACCGGCCTACCCCCTTTCGACTCCGGTCAAAGGGGTAGACGGCAAGTTTGACTTTTTTTCCAGCGGATCTAGGGTTTCACCGGAGAGGGGCTCCGGAGCGTCGGAACCCCACCAAAAGCTAGGTGGCTCCATACCATATGTGTACAAGTGTGTTGGGTGTTGTACATGTCCAATATCTCACTCCGGTGAGTGACCGGCTTCACCGGCATCACTTTCTCCATACCGAGTTCCTGGACTTATAGCTCGAAACTCCCACTTCGGGCGAAACGGGGGGAATCTTTGCAAGGGCTGGGGTGGATCTTGGTTTTGGGTCTTCCTATGTCCTAACCTAACACAACCAAGCAAAAAAATCCACCGGCCTACCCCCTTTCGACTCCGGTCAAAGGGGTAGACGGCAAGTTTGACTTTTTTTCCAGCGGATCTAGGGTTTCACCGGAGAGGGGCTCCGGAGCGTCGGAACCCCACCAAAAGCTAGGTGGCTCCATACCATATGTGTACAAGTGTGTTGGGTGTTGTACATGTCCAATATCTCACTCCGGTGAGTGACCGGCTTCACCGGCATCACTTTCTCCATACCGAGTTCCTGGACTTATAGCTCGAAACTCCCACTTCGGGCGAAACGGGGGGAATCTTTGCAAGGGCTGGGGTGGATCTTGGTTTTGGGTCTTCCTATGTCCTAACCTAACACAACCAAGCAAAAAAATCCACCGGCCTACCCCCTTTCGACTCCGGTCAAAGGGGTAGACGGCAAGTTTGACTTTTTTTCCAGCGGATCTAGGGTTTCACCGGAGAGGGGCTCCGGAGCGTCGGAACCCCACCAAAAGCTAGGTGGCTCCATACCATATGTGTACAAGTGTGTTGGGTGTTGTACATGTCCAATATCTCACTCCGGTGAGTGACCGGCTTCACCGGCATCACTTTCTCCATACCGAGTTCCTGGACTTATAGCTCGAAACTCCCACTTCGGGCGAAACGGGGGAATCTTTGCAAGGGCTGGGGTGGATCTTGGTTTTGGGTCTTCCTATGTCCTAACCTAACACAACCAAGCAAAAAAATCCACCGGCCTACCCCCTTTCGACTCCGGTCAAAGGGGTAGACGGCAAGTTTGACTTTTTTTCCAGCGGATCTAGGGTTTCACCGGAGAGGGGCTCCGGAGCGTCGGAACCCCACCAAAAGCTAGGTGGCTCCATACCATATGTGTACAAGTGTGTTGGGTGTTGTACATGTCCAATATCTCACTCCGGTGAGTGACCGGCTTCACCGGCATCACTTTCTCCATACCGAGTTCCTGGACTTATAGCTCGAAACTCCCACTTCGGGCGAAACGGGGGGAATCTTTGCAAGGGCTGGGGTGGATCTTGGTTTTGGGTCTTCCTATGTCCTAACCTAACACAACCAAGCAAAAAAATCCACCGGCCTACCCCCTTTCGACTCCGGTCAAAGGGGTAGACGGCAAGTTTGACTTTTTTTCCAGCGGATCTAGGGTTTCACCGGAGAGGGGCTCCGGAGCGTCGGAACCCCACCAAAAGCTAGGTGGCTCCATACCATATGTGTACAAGTGTGTTGGGTGTTGTACATGTCCAATATCTCACTCCGGTGAGTGACCGGCTTCACCGGCATCACTTTCTCCATACCGAGTTCCTGGACTTATAGCTCGAAACTCCCACTTCGGGCGAAACGGGGGGAATCTTTGCAAGGGCTGGGGTGGATCTTGGTTTTGGGTCTTCCTATGTCCTAACCTAACACAACCAAGCAAAAAAATCCACCGGCCTACCCCCTTTCGACTCCGGTCAAAGGGGTAGACGGCAAGTTTGACTTTTTTTCCAGCGGATCTAGGGTTTCACCGGAGAGGGGCTCCGGAGCGTCGGAACCCCACCAAAAGCTAGGTGGCTCCATACCATATGTGTACAAGTGTGTTGGGTGTTGTACATGTCCAATATCTCACTCCGGTGAGTGACCGGCTTCACCGGCATCACTTTCTCCATACCGAGTTCCTGGACTTATAGCTCGAAACTCCCACTTCGGGCGAAACGGGGGGAATCTTTGCAAGGGCTGGGGTGGATCTTGGTTTTGGGTCTTCCTATGTCCTAACCTAACACAACCAAGCAAAAAAATCCACCGGCCTACCCCCTTTCGACTCCGGTCAAAGGGGTAGACGGCAAGTTTGACTTTTTTTCCAGCGGATCTAGGGTTTCACCGGAGAGGGGCTCCGGAGCGTCGGAACCCCACCAAAAGCTAGGTGGCTCCATACCATATGTGTACAAGTGTGTTGGGTGTTGTACATGTCCAATATCTCACTCCGGTGAGTGACCGGCTTCACCGGCATCACTTTCTCCATACCGAGTTCCTGGACTTATAGCTCGAAACTCCCACTTCGGGCGAAACGGGGGGAATCTTTGCAAGGGCTGGGGTGGATCTTGGTTTTGGGTCTTCCTATGTCCTAACCTAACACAACCAAGCAAAAAAATCCACCGGCCTACCCCCTTTCGACTCCGGTCAAAGGGGTAGACGGCAAGTTTGACTTTTTTTCCAGCGGATCTAGGGTTTCACCGGAGAGGGGCTCCGGAGCGTCGGAACCCCACCAAAAGCTAGGTGGCTCCATACCATATGTGTACAAGTGTGTTGGGTGTTGTACATGTCCAATATCTCACTCCGGTGAGTGACCGGCTTCACCGGCATCACTTTCTCCATACCGAGTTCCTGGACTTATAGCTCGAAACTCCCACTTCGGGCGAAACGGGGGGAATCTTTGCAAGGGCTGGGGTGGATCTTGGTTTTGGGTCTTCCTATGTCCTAACCTAACACAACCAAGCAAAAAAATCCACCGGCCTACCCCCTTTCGACTCCGGTCAAAGGGGTAGACGGCAAGTTTGACTTTTTTTCCAGCGGATCTAGGGTTTCACCGGAGAGGGGCTCCGGAGCGTCGGAACCCCACCAAAAGCTAGGTGGCTCCATACCATATGTGTACAAGTGTGTTGGGTGTTGTACATGTCCAATATCTCACTCCGGTGAGTGACCGGCTTCACCGGCATCACTTTCTCCATACCGAGTTCCTGGACTTATAGCTCGAAACTCCCACTTCGGGCGAAACGGGGGGAATCTTTGCAAGGGCTGGGGTGGATCTTGGTTTTGGGTCTTCCTATGTCCTAACCTAACACAACCAAGCAAAAAAATCCACCGGCCTACCCCCTTTCGACTCCGGTCAAAGGGGTAGACGGCAAGTTTGACTTTTTTTCCAGCGGATCTAGGGTTTCACCGGAGAGGGGCTCCGGAGCGTCGGAACCCCACCAAAAGCTAGGTGGCTCCATACCATATGTGTACAAGTGTGTTGGGTGTTGTACATGTCCAATATCTCACTCCGGTGAGTGACCGGCTTCACCGGCATCACTTTCTCCATACCGAGTTCCTGGACTTATAGCTCGAAACTCCCACTTCGGGCGAAACGGGGGGAATCTTTGCAAGGGCTGGGGTGGATCTTGGTTTTGGGTCTTCCTATGTCCTAACCTAACACAACCAAGCAAAAAAATCCACCGGCCTACCCCCTTTCGACTCCGGTCAAAGGGGTAGACGGCAAGTTTGACTTTTTTTCCAGCGGATCTAGGGTTTCACCGGAGAGGGGCTCCGGAGCGTCGGAACCCCACCAAAAGCTAGGTGGCTCCATACCATATGTGTACAAGTGTGTTGGGTGTTGTACATGTCCAATATCTCACTCCGGTGAGTGACCGGCTTCACCGGCATCACTTTCTCCATACCGAGTTCCTGGACTTATAGCTCGAAACTCCCACTTCGGGCGAAACGGGGGGAATCTTTGCAAGGGCTGGGGTGGATCTTGGTTTTGGGTCTTCCTATGTCCTAACCTAACACAACCAAGCAAAAAAATCCACCGGCCTACCCCCTTTCGACTCCGGTCAAAGGGGTAGACGGCAAGTTTGACTTTTTTTCCAGCGGATCTAGGGTTTCACCGGAGAGGGGCTCCGGAGCGTCGGAACCCCACCAAAAGCTAGGTGGCTCCATACCATATGTGTACAAGTGTGTTGGGTGTTGTACATGTCCAATATCTCACTCCGGTGAGTGACCGGCTTCACCGGCATCACTTTCTCCATACCGAGTTCCTGGACTTATAGCTCGAAACTCCCACTTCGGGCGAAACGGGGGGAATCTTTGCAAGGGCTGGGGTGGATCTTGGTTTTGGGTCTTCCTATGTCCTAACCTAACACAACCAAGCAAAAAAATCCACCGGCCTACCCCCTTTCGACTCCGGTCAAAGGGGTAGACGGCAAGTTTGACTTTTTTTCCAGCGGATCTAGGGTTTCACCGGAGAGGGGCTCCGGAGCGTCGGAACCCCACCAAAAGCTAGGTGGCTCCATACCATATGTGTACAAGTGTGTTGGGTGTTGTACATGTCCAATATCTCACTCCGGTGAGTGACCGGCTTCACCGGCATCACTTTCTCCATACCGAGTTCCTGGACTTATAGCTCGAAACTCCCACTTCGGGCGAAACGGGGGGAATCTTTGCAAGGGCTGGGGTGGATCTTGGTTTTGGGTCTTCCTATGTCCTAACCTAACACAACCAAGCAAAAAAATCCACCGGCCTACCCCCTTTCGACTCCGGTCAAAGGGGTAGACGGCAAGTTTGACTTTTTTTCCAGCGGATCTAGGGTTTCACCGGAGAGGGGCTCCGGAGCGTCGGAACCCCACCAAAAGCTAGGTGGCTCCATACCATATGTGTACAAGTGTGTTGGGTGTTGTACATGTCCAATATCTCACTCCGGTGAGTGACCGGCTTCACCGGCATCACTTTCTCCATACCGAGTTCCTGGACTTATAGCTCGAAACTCCCACTTCGGGCGAAACGGGGGGAATCTTTGCAAGGGCTGGGGTGGATCTTGGTTTTGGGTCTTCCTATGTCCTAACCTAACACAACCAAGCAAAAAAATCCACCGGCCTACCCCCTTTCGACTCCGGTCAAAGGGGTAGACGGCAAGTTTGACTTTTTTTCCAGCGGATCTAGGGTTTCACCGGAGAGGGGCTCCGGAGCGTCGGAACCCCACCAAAAGCTAGGTGGCTCCATACCATATGTGTACAAGTGTGTTGGGTGTTGTACATGTCCAATATCTCACTCCGGTGAGTGACCGGCTTCACCGGCATCACTTTCTCCATACCGAGTTCCTGGACTTATAGCTCGAAACTCCCACTTCGGGCGAAACGGGGGGAATCTTTGCAAGGGCTGGGGTGGATCTTGGTTTTGGGTCTTCCTATGTCCTAACCTAACACAACCAAGCAAAAAAATCCACCGGCCTACCCCCTTTCGACTCCGGTCAAAGGGGTAGACGGCAAGTTTGACTTTTTTTCCAGCGGATCTAGGGTTTCACCGGAGAGGGGCTCCGGAGCGTCGGAACCCCACCAAAAGCTAGGTGGCTCCATACCATATGTGTACAAGTGTGTTGGGTGTTGTACATGTCCAATATCTCACTCCGGTGAGTGACCGGCTTCACCGGCATCACTTTCTCCATACCGAGTTCCTGGACTTATAGCTCGAAACTCCCACTTCGGGCGAAACGGGGGGAATCTTTGCAAGGGCTGGGGTGGATCTTGGTTTTGGGTCTTCCTATGTCCTAACCTAACACAACCAAGCAAAAAAATCCACCGGCCTACCCCCTTTCGACTCCGGTCAAAGGGGTAGACGGCAAGTTTGACTTTTTTTCCAGCGGATCTAGGGTTTCACCGGAGAGGGGCTCCGGAGCGTCGGAACCCCACCAAAAGCTAGGTGGCTCCATACCATATGTGTACAAGTGTGTTGGGTGTTGTACATGTCCAATATCTCACTCCGGTGAGTGACCGGCTTCACCGGCATCACTTTCTCCATACCGAGTTCCTGGACTTATAGCTCGAAACTCCCACTTCGGGCGAAACGGGGGGAATCTTTGCAAGGGCTGGGGTGGATCTTGGTTTTGGGTCTTCCTATGTCCTAACCTAACACAACCAAGCAAAAAAATCCACCGGCCTACCCCCTTTCGACTCCGGTCAAAGGGGTAGACGGCAAGTTTGACTTTTTTTCCAGCGGATCTAGGGTTTCACCGGAGAGGGGCTCCGGAGCGTCGGAACCCCACCAAAAGCTAGGTGGCTCCATACCATATGTGTACAAGTGTGTTGGGTGTTGTACATGTCCAATATCTCACTCCGGTGAGTGACCGGCTTCACCGGCATCACTTTCTCCATACCGAGTTCCTGGACTTATAGCTCGAAACTCCCACTTCGGGCGAAACGGGGGAATCTTTGCAAGGGCTGGGGTGGATCTTGGTTTTGGGTCTTCCTATGTCCTAACCTAACACAACCAAGCAAAAAAATCCACCGGCCTACCCCCTTTCGACTCCGGTCAAAGGGGTAGACGGCAAGTTTGACTTTTTTTCCAGCGGATCTAGGGTTTCACCGGAGAGGGGCTCCGGAGCGTCGGAACCCCACCAAAAGCTAGGTGGCTCCATACCATATGTGTACAAGTGTGTTGGGTGTTGTACATGTCCAATATCTCACTCCGGTGAGTGACCGGCTTCACCGGCATCACTTTCTCCATACCGAGTTCCTGGACTTATAGCTCGAAACTCCCACTTCGGGCGAAACGGGGGGAATCTTTGCAAGGGCTGGGGTGGATCTTGGTTTTGGGTCTTCCTATGTCCTAACCTAACACAACCAAGCAAAAAAATCCACCGGCCTACCCCCTTTCGACTCCGGTCAAAGGGGTAGACGGCAAGTTTGACTTTTTTTCCAGCGGATCTAGGGTTTCACCGGAGAGGGGCTCCGGAGCGTCGGAACCCCACCAAAAGCTAGGTGGCTCCATACCATATGTGTACAAGTGTGTTGGGTGTTGTACATGTCCAATATCTCACTCCGGTGAGTGACCGGCTTCACCGGCATCACTTTCTCCATACCGAGTTCCTGGACTTATAGCTCGAAACTCCCACTTCGGGCGAAACGGGGGGAATCTTTGCAAGGGCTGGGGTGGATCTTGGTTTTGGGTCTTCCTATGTCCTAACCTAACACAACCAAGCAAAAAAATCCACCGGCCTACCCCCTTTCGACTCCGGTCAAAGGGGTAGACGGCAAGTTTGACTTTTTTTCCAGCGGATCTAGGGTTTCACCGGAGAGGGGCTCCGGAGCGTCGGAACCCCACCAAAAGCTAGGTGGCTCCATACCATATGTGTACAAGTGTGTTGGGTGTTGTACATGTCCAATATCTCACTCCGGTGAGTGACCGGCTTCACCGGCATCACTTTCTCCATACCGAGTTCCTGGACTTATAGCTCGAAACTCCCACTTCGGGCGAAACGGGGGGAATCTTTGCAAGGGCTGGGGTGGATCTTGGTTTTGGGTCTTCCTATGTCCTAACCTAACACAACCAAGCAAAAAAATCCACCGGCCTACCCCCTTTCGACTCCGGTCAAAGGGGTAGACGGCAAGTTTGACTTTTTTTCCAGCGGATCTAGGGTTTCACCGGAGAGGGGCTCCGGAGCGTCGGAACCCCACCAAAAGCTAGGTGGCTCCATACCATATGTGTACAAGTGTGTTGGGTGTTGTACATGTCCAATATCTCACTCCGGTGAGTGACCGGCTTCACCGGCATCACTTTCTCCATACCGAGTTCCTGGACTTATAGCTCGAAACTCCCACTTCGGGCGAAACGGGGGGAATCTTTGCAAGGGCTGGGGTGGATCTTGGTTTTGGGTCTTCCTATGTCCTAACCTAACACAACCAAGCAAAAAAATCCACCGGCCTACCCCCTTTCGACTCCGGTCAAAGGGGTAGACGGCAAGTTTGACTTTTTTTCCAGCGGATCTAGGGTTTCACCGGAGAGGGGCTCCGGAGCGTCGGAACCCCACCAAAAGCTAGGTGGCTCCATACCATATGTGTACAAGTGTGTTGGGTGTTGTACATGTCCAATATCTCACTCCGGTGAGTGACCGGCTTCACCGGCATCACTTTCTCCATACCGAGTTCCTGGACTTATAGCTCGAAACTCCCACTTCGGGCGAAACGGGGGGAATCTTTGCAAGGGCTGGGGTGGATCTTGGTTTTGGGTCTTCCTATGTCCTAACCTAACACAACCAAGCAAAAAAATCCACCGGCCTACCCCCTTTCGACTCCGGTCAAAGGGGTAGACGGCAAGTTTGACTTTTTTTCCAGCGGATCTAGGGTTTCACCGGAGAGGGGCTCCGGAGCGTCGGAACCCCACCAAAAGCTAGGTGGCTCCATACCATATGTGTACAAGTGTGTTGGGTGTTGTACATGTCCAATATCTCACTCCGGTGAGTGACCGGCTTCACCGGCATCACTTTCTCCATACCGAGTTCCTGGACTTATAGCTCGAAACTCCCACTTCGGGCGAAACGGGGGGAATCTTTGCAAGGGCTGGGGTGGATCTTGGTTTTGGGTCTTCCTATGTCCTAACCTAACACAACCAAGCAAAAAAATCCACCGGCCTACCCCCTTTCGACTCCGGTCAAAGGGGTAGACGGCAAGTTTGACTTTTTTTCCAGCGGATCTAGGGTTTCACCGGAGAGGGGCTCCGGAGCGTCGGAACCCCACCAAAAGCTAGGTGGCTCCATACCATATGTGTACAAGTGTGTTGGGTGTTGTACATGTCCAATATCTCACTCCGGTGAGTGACCGGCTTCACCGGCATCACTTTCTCCATACCGAGTTCCTGGACTTATAGCTCGAAACTCCCACTTCGGGCGAAACGGGGGGAATCTTTGCAAGGGCTGGGGTGGATCTTGGTTTTGGGTCTTCCTATGTCCTAACCTAACACAACCAAGCAAAAAAATCCACCGGCCTACCCCCTTTCGACTCCGGTCAAAGGGGTAGACGGCAAGTTTGACTTTTTTTCCAGCGGATCTAGGGTTTCACCGGAGAGGGGCTCCGGAGCGTCGGAACCCCACCAAAAGCTAGGTGGCTCCATACCATATGTGTACAAGTGTGTTGGGTGTTGTACATGTCCAATATCTCACTCCGGTGAGTGACCGGCTTCACCGGCATCACTTTCTCCATACCGAGTTCCTGGACTTATAGCTCGAAACTCCCACTTCGGGCGAAACGGGGGGAATCTTTGCAAGGGCTGGGGTGGATCTTGGTTTTGGGTCTTCCTATGTCCTAACCTAACACAACCAAGAAAAAAAATTCACCGGCCTACTCCCTTTCGACTCCGGTCAAAGGGGCAGACGGCAAGTAAAAGTATTAATGCAAAAAAAAAAAAATCGTTCTTTGCCGTGTGCATGCACACGGCAAACAGTTGTTCCTTCTTTGCCGTGTGTCTTCCATCGGGCACACGGGAAAGATCTTTAATTAAGTCAGCGCTCGGACCGCGATCCCCAATCGCTATCTCCACATTTCCCCCAATCGCGCGCGGGCTCCCGTGCCCTAGCTCCCGCCGCCGCCACCCACGTCGCCGCTGCCACCCACCTCGCCGCCGCCACCCACCTCGCCGCCGTCACCAGCGGCGGCGCCACCAACGAACCCGCCCTCGCCCCTCGCCGTGGAACCCGCCCTCGCCCCTCGCCGCGCCCTCGCCCCTCGCCGCGGAACCCGCCGCCGAACGAGCAGCCGCGGCCACCGAGGACCACTGCCTCCGGGAGCGGCTCCTCCTGCTGCTGGCCGTGAATCAGGGCGGCCGCCGCGCGCGCGTGCCTGCCGACGGCGCGGCCATCTGTTGCTCCCCGAAGACCACCGGCGGTAGAGGTGAGCAGTGGCGAATTTTTTTTTTGCCACCAAATGGACTCTTACTCTGATTTTGCTACAATTTCACATAGGATTCACATAGGATTTGGCATTTTTTTAGACAAAGGAATTGGTATACTTAGGCTACTGCTAGTTAATTTGGGCACTGGCGCATTTTTTTAGACAAAGGAATTGGTATAATTAACCTACTGCTAGTTAATTTGGGCACTGCCCAGCATGGGCTCGTCACATCACACATCCAATAAACAATCTAGACACAAAGGGGAAGGGGATGAAGAACTGACGCCTCTCCGACTCGCTGCTCGGTTGCTCCCATGTGTCTACTGGCAACTACGGAGTACTACGGAGTACCGAGGTTGGCCGGCGTGTTGAGCTAGGTGACAAATTTAGGACTTGGTCCAGAAGTGAGAAAATAGGTGTGAAATTCCAGGCTAGGGTTAGCAAGGAATTGTTTGGGCTGATTGAGGATATAGAGCTGATGGAGCTACCTTTGCAGGGCACAAATTCACTTGGAACAATGCTGTGTCAGCTGCTAAGTTAGACAGATTCCTTTTTACAATAGACTGGGGATTCAATGTTGTATACCTTGTAAATTGCACACTGTTTATATACCTCTTGTAATAGAGTATGTACTGGTGGTCTTCTTGATGATAAGTTACTGCACTAACTTTTATGCCATGTAAATTGCTATTTGTAAAATTGCCATGTTAATTGCTATTTGTAGAATCACCTGCACTAACTTTTATGCCATGTAAATTGCTATTTGTAAAATTGCCATGTTAATTGCTATTTGTAGAATCACCGGGAGCTTGTACTTATGAATGTAAATTGCTATTTTTTTTCCAGATGTCGTAGTTTCTCGCCAGCCACCACCGTCGGTCCCGTCGTTGCGGGGCTTCTTCTGCAGCTGAGGAGCGTCCCCTACCTTTTTCGGCGATTGCTCACGCTTCGAGGGTATACATTTTTCGCCTCTCTTGCTACATAGGTTTATTTTGTTCTAGATCACCAAGTCAGTCACGTAACCCGAGTCAGATCCCGTCCGGAAGGGTTATAAATTTATAAATATGCAGGATTGTCCATCTTTGCATATTTATAACCGTAACTCTTCCGGATTGTCCACGTTTTTGGACAACCCGAGTATGTGTAGATCGAGTCGTGTTCCATGTTCTACCCCTTCCTGAGACAGAATTTCGGCAGCACCTCCCTGTTGTTCTTCGGATGCACACCCTCTCGGCTTGACAAGCTCGAGACGTGTATTCTGAAGAACAGCGGGGAGGTGCTGCCGAAATTCCGTCTCGGGTCGGGGTAGAACATGGAACACGACTCGATCTACACATACTCGGGTGGGATAGGCCCCTACCTATTAGAAGTTTAGGTGAACCACCCATGCATGCTGTAAAAGATAAAATTTGGGCGTAATTAATCTGATGACATTGAATAAATTTATTATTATTACTTGCTGCATATAATGAAATGCGTCACTGTTGTCACCAAAAGAGCAGAAGAAGATGGCTGATCATGCTGACCGTGAGTGGATGTACACTGGTCGTGAAAGTAAAACAGTGATTAGCCCTGAATGGTTTATTAGGCTGGAAGAATTCTTGGATCAAGCATTTGTTGAGGGGAATGCTACCGCTTGGTGTCCGTGCTTTAAATGCAAGAACAACAGAATACACAATAGGGATGATATTGGATTAGATCTGGTTAAGTATGGTTTTGTGCCCGGCTATTATGTGTGGACCTATCATGGTGAGGCTGATCGTATCATAGAGGAGGCGGCGAGAGAGTCCGACAGCGACCGTGATACTGGGTTAGGAGGCCTGATAAATGACTTGCGTGATGCGCAAGGGGTGCAAGGGGAAGAGCAGCCAGAGGGTGCCGCGAAGGCCTTCTATGATATGTTGGAGTCCTCGGCTGCACCTCTTCACGCGCACACCCAATACAGACAACTCAAGGCAATTGGTGACATTATGGCTATCAAGGCCCGGTGGAACCTGCCTAGAGACTGTTTTGATGAAATTATGACAACCGTTGGTCGTTGGCTCCCTGAAGCTCATGTTCTGCCTTCAAGCTATTACGCGGCAAAGAAAATCCTCCGTGCACTTAACATGCCATATGAGCATATCCATGCATGTCCGGAGGGATGCGTCCTATTTAGGAAAGAATACGAGTTCGCCAACTACTGTCCCAAGTGTGGCTCCTCTAGGTATGTTGAGGTAGACGCAGGTGATGGTCAGAAGAGACAGTCTTGTGTCCCAGCCAATATTCTTAGGTATCTTCCACTCATACCAAGGATTCAACGACTTTACATGGATAAGGATACTGCAAAAATGATGACGTGGCACAAAGATGGGACAAGATTCAAGGAAGACGCAAGTCAGAAGAAAATGTTGATACATCCGTCGGATGGTGACGCATGGAAGAATTTCGACAAAATACACACCCCGGGTAAAGCAGACGAGGCACGGAATGTGCGAATTGCCTTGGCGACAGATGGGTTCAATCCGTATGGTATGACGGCTGCCTCATACAGTTGCTGGCCCGTGTTTGCTATCCCGCTTAATCTCCCACCCGGCGCTATTATGCAACGAAAGTACATGTTCCTGTCCTTGATAGTTCCAGGGCCTGACTACCCGGGAAAAAATATGAGTGTGTACATGCAACCGTTGATGGATGAGCTGAAAGAAGCTTGGGATACGGGTTTCCGGACATACGACCGATCTACGAAGACACATTTCAATATGTTTGTCTGGTACCAGTACTCAATGCATGACCAACCGGCGTTTGGGCTATTCATTGGCTGGAGCGTGCACGGGAGGTTCCCATGCCCACAGTGCAAGAGTGCTATGAAATTCTATTGGTTGACCGCGGGTCGCAAGTATTGTTGCTTTGATCTGCATCGGCAGTTCCTTCGTGATGACCATGAGTTCAGACAAGACACCAAGAAGTTCACAAAAGATGTAGTTGTCACACACACGGCACCTCCCGTTTTGACTGGTAAACAGATACTTGCTGAGTTGAACGCTCTCGAGGAGGATCCCGAACATCCAGGTAAGTACAAGGGATACGGTGTGACACACGCCTGGACTCACAAGCCGTGCTTCTGGGATCTCCCGTACTTTCCGGATCTTGAACTTCCACACTACATAGATGTGATGCACACTGAGAAGAATATCGGGGAGTCCATTTTCGCTATAATGTTTGACATCCCCGATAAGTCGAGGGATAACATCAAGGCTAGGGTCGACCAAAAGGCGATTTGCGATAGACCAAATCTTGAACTACAACCAATTGGCGGGGGTAAGAGATGGAGGAAGCCAAAGGCCCACAGATTGTCTTCACCGTGCGCCCCGAAATTGGACACACGGCAAAGAGGTCTTTCCCGTGCATTTCCCCCCGTGTGCTCGTTGCCGTGTGTGGCGCACGGCAAAGACGTTGCCGTGTGTTTTCCCGTCTTCGCCGTGTGTTTCTGGCACACGGCAATGTTCTGTTCTCCCGTAGTGAGGGGGCTGACGGGCATCGCGCGGACCATGTTGTATTCTAGGAAATCTGAAACAAAACAGACCATATTGAGCAGGCATTGACTTCATAATCGATTGAGGGGTTGTCACTGTGATGCGGCTGTTAACATAATAATTCCATAAGAAATGAATATATTGAGGGGTATAATCATCAAGAAAACATAAGAACCTAGTTTCAAGCAAATGTGGGGATATAACCTGAATGGCTGGGGACAGATCGTAGATCCAGGGGACATAACCACAACGTTTTTGTATCAGAAAAAAAAAGTAGCAATTGTTCCAGCCCATACTGCATTTTGGTGGCGAGGCCATGTTATAGCCTGTCTTGCAGATTGACGGCGCGGGCACGATTCCAGCCGCTCTTCTTGCTTGGCGGCCCGGGCTTCGACCAGGGTGGAGGAAGCGTCGGCAGAGTGCAGCCGCGCCGTAGCAAGGGTAGGGCGCCTCGCAGCAGGGGCTCGGCTCGTGGCGCAAGGGAGGCGCGGTTGGGGGCTTGGCGGCGTTGTGGCACAAGGGAGGAGCGACCCTGCTCCGATGGATGGCGGGTGCAGTTGACTGCTCCGATTGATGGCTGGTGCAGCGTAGGCGACGTACACTGTCGTCGTGCAAGGCAGCGGGCGTGTGTGCTTGGCGTCGGCGCCGTACGTGCGGGCGGCGGCGGACTGTGGCAGGGGACGGATTGCCACCGCGGCGGCGAGCGTGCAGGGTGAAGGCAACGCCGGCGAGAGGATAAAGACTGGCCCGTGTGGGCTGCAGGTGCAGGGGACGGGCGGCCCGCGGGTGCAGAGGAGGGGGCGTCGCGTGAAAGGCGACGACGGCTTGCAGGGCGGCGGCAGGGCAATGATGTGGCCGCTGGCCAGGGGAAGATAGTCGCGCGTGAGGGCGATGGTTCAGAAAAAATGGAGGCGCCCTTGATTAGTGGTGATTATTTGCGGTAATGAAGCCTTGTCGACGCGGGCCTGGAATTTCTCCGTTGGCAGAGTTTTCGTCCATCGTAGGTAATTACTAATTGCACACCGACTCGAGATTAAAGTAATCACAACCATTAGAGTTTATTGTCTCAGGCTAATCTGACGGTGCATATCAAGCGGGGTACATTTGCGGGGTGGCTTTAGAAAAGAAAAAGTTCGCTTGTTTAATAGTAGTATAGATATGGGGCAAAGCTTTTGTGCCACAGGATTCCATTATGTTGCTATACTTGTGTAGACTCTCAGGATCGCAGTGGAAGATTTTTCTCTCGAGAACAAACCTATGCAAAGATCAATTCTAGTCTTTTTTCCGGAGAACGAGATCAATTGTTAGATGTTAGCGGAGAGCTGCCGGAGTGTGGCGCGAACACCGAAGAAATCCTCAACTTTTTTTTTAGGGGATGAAGAAATCCTCAACTTTTTTTTTTAGAGCAAGAAGAAATCGTCAACTGGAGCTGTTTCTAAGACCCTGATGCAGCGCAAGGGCCAAGTTGATCACAACTCAAAAATGAATGTTGGGCTGAAAGCTTCTTTTGGGCCTGTAGAGGTCGTTCGAGTATGATGGCTTTTCTCAAAATTGTTGGAGTAGGTAGCCCCTATCCCCTATATTCTCACTAGATTCACTGGCGCGGCTTGCCGCGCGCCACCCGCCGTTAACACTGATTTTCAGTTTGCAAGACGTTATGACTAACATTGTTAATATAACACAATAGTCAAAATAGTAGTAGCATTACAATTTCTCAGAGCAAAGCACAATGCTGTTACATACAGCAAACTTTGCACCAATTAGAGTCTTCAGGATAAGAAGTCGCCACCACCTTTCAGAGTGCTAATCGGTTGGTAACACTATGCTAATCATCATAAATATAGTTTTTTCCAGAGCCAACAACCTTGGTGTGAAGCACCCCGAAACTTTCAACTGCTGCCTTCTATAAAAAATACCATACTCATACTCTCTCGAGAGAAAAATTGCAAGCAGACTGATCAGATTAATTTTCTTCTATCTTGTAATCCACGGGGCTATGAATCTTGTGGAGAAATGAGATTGTATTAGATAATAGTTTAGTAAGTTCTACAGTAGAACAAAAGGCTGCCAGGCAAAGGTCAATTGGCATGTAAAATGTAGATGAAACATGAGAATATGAGCAGTGAGGGTAGAATTAGGTTTTATATAACAAAGATCCATAAATTAGGTTTTACATACATAAGTTTTGTGGGGTAGGCAGTCAGATGGGCGAGGTTGGCCTTAACACACATAAGGGTATAAACAGTAAGGGTAGAATTTACTGGAGTTTACCATTAACCTATGCAAAACCATAGTAGGTAGGGCAACCAACCTACACATATAGCAAAATATAGGTCCTGGAGGGAACCCAAAGCGTAGAGCTGTTGTGTCTGAAACCGATCGAGACCGTGGACTGGAATTCAATGGTTCGTTTCATCTATCAGCGCATGGCATGATTCAAGACTACAACCGAATGGAGTCTAAGTCCAAGTTTTGTAGGATCTCCTTAGTTGCTTGAATGGTAAATTGCCAAAGGTCACAGGCAGCCTTATCTACTTCAATAAGGTCTCTCTGTCCGATAGGCTGCCTCAAATGATCTTCCGAATTTGTTCACCAGGCTTGCATATATTGCCTATGAAAGTATCCCAGCCTGCGAAGCAATCCCAAATGGAAAAAGTAAATATCACATATAAGCACAAATATATGGCCCCGACATAACTATTACCGACCATAAAGAAGCAATATCTGACTGGAAATCCAGAAAGTGGGTAGCATTTTAATAGGAGGGGACAAACAAAAATTCACACATGATGAACAATAGAAAACTTGTTCGAAAACGGATTTCATATGGAAAACTTGTTGTGTTTTCGTGTTGGAAATATTATTGGTTCATCCCCGAGGAGAGTTCCACACCTCCCCATGTGTGTCAACTTGACTCTATTTATGGTTCTTAATATTTCCACTTTTTGTATGAAAGAACTCGTCGTTATCTTTCAAACAAAGTTTGTTTCATCTCGTTTGGATTTTTATTGCAAAAGCTATAGATTTTAGTTTGTTTTTTCCTGCTCAGCCAGCCCCTTGCCCGGCCCGGCCAGCTGCCAGGCCGGCGGCCTCGGGTGCCAGGCCGGTCGCCAGCCCGGCCCAGGCCAGCTGCCTGGCCGGCGGCCTCGGGTGCCAGGCCAGCCCACAGGCCGGTCCAGGCCGGTGCCCAGGCTGGGCCTCTTTGGCTAGCTCGTTGCTGGGCCTTGCATGGCCAGCTCGCTGGCCGGCCTGGCTGGCCTCGCTCGCTCGTACGCAGAGCACTGCATGGCTTGATCGATCGATGCATGGCCGGCGCTCAGCTCACTGCTTTCGTCCCTGCGCGTCGATTGCTTGGCCGGCTCGCTGGCCGGCCGAGGCCGGCTGCCAGGCCGGCTGCTTCGGCTGCCTGGTCGGCCGTCTGCCCGGCCCAGGCCGGCTCGCTCGCTACTCTGTCCAGTTTTTCTCCAACGGCCATTTTTTCTAGTTGACATATAAAAAGCTCTTCTTCCCCAATTTGACACACAACTTTGAGCAAGTTTTTCTCTCCTCTCTCCTCCATTGTTGCTCTTTGGAAAGCTTGCTCTTCCTCTCAATCGCTCCCATGATTCTTGCTAATATTTGAAGGAAAGTGAGAGGTGATCTTGATCTACGTTTTCACCGATCGATTTCTCCTCTAAGTGAGGGAACCTAGTAGATATTGATCTTGGAGTTCTTGTTGCATCTCCTCTTTGTTCTTCCTCTCTTATTCCCCCATAAACATTTGTTTCTTTGTTGGAATTTGAGACTGAAGGATTTGAGCACTTGTGCTCTTGCCTTTTGCATTTGGTGCATCGTGTGCTCTCCACGAGGATTCATGGAAGTTGAAAGTTTGTGAGCTTGTTACTCTTGGGTCTTTGTACCCTAGGCGCCCGTGTGGTGGTTGGACCTTTGTGGTCACTTGTAAAGCCGTTTGGGAGCCCCCAATCCCGTTGTGAGTTGTGCCCCAGATTGTTGTTGAAAGGCTCCAGATTCCGCCTCGAAGGATTCCGATAGTGGAAGGTGAATCAAACCTTTGTGGTGCGGTTCATCGGAGAATAGGGTGAGCCTTTGTGGCATTGAGATCGACCTTTGTGGTGCCTCACACCTCTCCAACGAGATGTACTCCCTTAACAAGGAGGAACTCGGGAATACATCCTCGTCTCCGCGTGCCTCGGTTATTTCTATACCCGAGCTATTTATTTATGCACATTACATTGTGATAGCCTTCGTGCTTGAAGTATTCTATTGCTATCACCTGTTGCTTGTCTTGCTTAGCATAAAGTTGTTGGTGCACATAGGTGAGCCTAGTTTATTTAGGGTTGTCGGCTTGTTAATTTAAACACCTAGTTTTATTCCGCAATTATCAAGCCTAAACCGGAAAAGTTTAAATTGCCTATTCAACCCCCCCTCTAGGCGACATCATTGTCCTTTCACACCCGCAGGAGTCTCGTACATCCACCCGCCATAAGTTCCCGCTGGTCCGAAGGCAGCAGGAAAGCCCGAACTGGATCCAATGTACCGCCGTATTGATAACCTGTAAAACATGAAATTTATCTTTCTTGTTAAAACAATATCTCTCCTACAATTCCATATGGACCAACAAATAGCTGACACGCCTATACGAATCCTATTTTTGGTCTTTTGATCCACTCCCTCAACCAATTCCGAAACATATTTGTGACATTAGTAGGAGGTGGAATATTGTAGGTAAAGAAAACTACCCGCCAAATGAGTTTTGCAAAAGGGCAGGAAATAAAAAGGTGTTCTATATTCTCATCGTTCCCACAAAAAGAACAATGTGAATTACATTTCCAATTCTGCTTAGCCAAATTATCTTTTGTTATCAAGACCTTTTTGTGAAGGAACCACATAAAAATCTTAATCTTCGGTGGAATTTTTAATTTCCAAATATACTCTTGTAAATATCTAGTATCCATTCATGAGATCCACATACATAGATTTTACTGTAAATTGACAGTTTTGGGTCAAATTCCACTTAAACATATCTAGAACATCTGTCAATGTGACCTCCATTAATCTGTGGCATAGATGAGACATGTCCCATTTATTCCCTACTAGGGCCCTTCTAAATCCGAGATTTAGCGGCGGTGCATTGTGTAACATATCATGAACCGACACATGTTGTTGTTGCACAATGTTATACAGTAATGGATATTGGTTCATCAACATGGAATTGCCCAACCAAGTATCTTCCCAAAATCTTGTTATTTCCCCATTGCCAATTTTATAAGACCCCCTAATGAAGAAATCATCCTTGACTCTCATTAGGCCTTTCCAAAAGGAAGAATCCGTAGGTTGGGCTTCCAATTGAGCTAATGTTTTACTATGTAGGTATTTTTTATGTAGCAACTCCTGCCACACCCCCTCCTCATTTAAAAGCCTTAAAAACCACTTGCTTAAGAAACATTTATTTTTTAGCTCAAGTACCTCTATCCCTAAACCTCCTTGGTCTTTTGGTCGACATATGATGTTCCATTTGGTTAGTCTATATTTTCTTTTATTCTCATCACTCTGCCAAAAAAAACCAAGATCTATTGAAGTCTAACCTCTTTCTTACCCATTTAGGTAATTCGAAAAAGGATAGCATAAACATCGGAAGGCTTGTTAAGACCGAATTAACAAGGACCAGCCGATCTCCATAGGACAACATTTTCCCTTTCCAACAACTGAGCTTGCCTTCGAAACGGCATTCTACCGGTTGCCATTCATCATTTCGGAGTTTCCTGTAAAGAATTGGGACTCCTAAGTATTTGAAGGGAAGAGATCCAGACTCGCAGCCGAAGATCTGCTTGTATTGGTTCTCTACCTCCTTAGCCTTTCCAAAACAATAAATTTCACTCTTGTGAAAATTTATTTTGAGGCCAGAACATTGTTCAAAAAATGCAGAGGATGAGTTTCATATTAACTGCTTTCTCCAAATCATGCTCCATAAATAAAATCGTGTTGTCCATATTGTAAAATAGATAACCCTCCCTCCACTAAGTGAGGTATGAGACCACCTATCTGACCATCCTCCTTTGCCCGCGCAATAAGAATGGCCAACATGTCCGCCACGATATTAAACAATATACGAGACAACGGATCCCCTTGGCGAAGACCCTTTTTAGTTTGAAAATAATGATCGATGTCATCAGTTACTCTTATACCGACACTCCCCCCTGAACAAATTGCGTAATCCAATCACATCATTCTTGTGTAAATCCTTGCATACGCAAAGCTTGCTGGAAGAATGGCAAGTCAATTTTGAATATAACTCGATCCATCTTCTTCCTTTGAAGCTCATGGATGGTTTCATGTAGAACAACCACACCTTCTAAAATGTGTCGCCCTGGCATGAACGCCGGATGCGTCGGTCTAATAATCTTTTGAGCAATTTCAGTAATACGATTAGTACCTACTTTTGTAAAGATTTTAAAACTGACATTGAGAAGACATATTGGTCTATATTGTTGAATCTGAACCACATTTTCTTTTTTGGGAAGCAAAGTAATAACTCCAAAGTTAGTTTTAAACAAGGGCAAGTTTCCTTGTTTCAACTGAACAAAAAGAGCCATTAAATCATCCCTAATAACCTCCCATAAGGTCTTGTAAAATTCCGCAGGAAAATCATCTGGCCCCGGAGCCTTATTGAGTTTCATTTGAGAGATGGCCTCATGCACTTCTTTCACCAAGAAATCAGCGGTAAGAATATCATTCTCTTGCTGCGTCAAAGTCGACTCGCCTACAATGGTTCCTTCGTCTTGCTCTAATTGAAAGAGCTTCTTTTTCCTATGTTTGCCATGTGCTATGAGGTGGAAATATTTTGTATTATTTCCTCCCTCCTCGATATATTTTACTTTTTCTCGTTGAGCCCATTTGGTCTCTTCATCCCTACGAAGACAGCAAAGTCGATCATTTGCTACCTTCAAAGCATCCCTCTGATGAACTAAGTGGAATGATCTCAGCTTGATGTCTAACATATCAATGATTTTTAGCAACCTTTCTTTCTCCTGTTTATATTTCCCACTTTGGTTTTTAGCCTAACCTTTAAGGTACCGTCTTAAGTGCCGTATTTTGTTTTGCCAAATCTCTATAGGTGAGTTCCCGTTCACAACGGCGCCTACTCGGCTGCCACCATTTCGTAAAAACCTTCGGTCCGAAGCCAAGTTAGTTCAAACAAAAAGCGCGCATTATTACCTAGGTGTGCTTGTACCCCTGAATCCACGAAGAGGGGTGTGTGATCTGACCCAGCTCTACTCAAAACTTGGACCGAAACCAAAGGAAATTTTTGTTCCCACTCAGTTGTTGCCAAAATCCTATCTAGCTTTTCATAAGTACGAACGTCTCTCCTATTTGCCCAGGTGTATTGTCTGCCGGTCAATTCTATTTCTCGTAACTCTAGACTCTGAATGATTGCATTGAACATGATAGCCATCTTGGATTATAAGACGCATTGTTCTTGTCTTCAGGTTTCCTAAGTATGTTAAAATCCCCACTCACCAACATTGGTAATGGTTCATTTTCGCATAGTCGGACTAACTCTGATAAAAACATAGGCTTGTGTTCATCTTGTGTGCCCCATAGAAAGACACCAATACCCATTCGAACCCATCACATTTGGACTTTACATATATTTAACACAAAAGTCCCCGACATCAACATTTTTAACTTGGAGAGTTGCGGTGTTAACGCCAATCAGCATCCCCCAGGATCTACCTCTCGGTGGCAAGCAAAACCAACTAAAGTCTTGCCCTGCCGCTAAATGGGTTAAAAAGGGTGGCGAAATTAGATCTTCCGTCTCCGATAACGCGAAGAAGTCTAATTTTTTTCTCTCGGATTGATTCTTGAACAAACAAATGTTTCCCAGGGTCGCGAAAACCCTCGCTGTTCCAAAAGATCCCTCTTAAACTATGCATCTTAATTTTTCTTTTGTAGTTTAATCCTAGCACTGCCACACTTGTTTAGATTGGAATAATCCTTCTTACTCCTGGTCCGAGTGACCTTCTCCGATACGATAGAAAAATCAGTCCTATCATCCATACTCTAGCAATATCATCTTCCTCCAAATCCTCAGTAAGGCACGAAGCCCTATTAAGAATAAACAATGTGGTTGATCATCATAATTATCCCTCAAATTGTGTTTGTAAGATATTCATTGTTCTATCTAATTCCGTTTTTTTTAATTAAAGCAGCAGAAAAAAAAACATTTGAACCTAACGAAACCCCCAATTTAGACGCTCTATCAACAACTTCTTTATCAGAAAAAGCAAGAATCGAAAAGCTTTTATTTAAATTCCTACCTGGACCCAAGTCGCGTCTCTCAATCATGCCATTGCCCGCTCCATCTGAGAGGCATCCGCATTGAGTTGTGCGCGAATCCGTCCATTGGATTGAAGGCCCAAGCCTCCGGGTCCGGGATACCAGCAAAGTCGATGACGCGTTGGCGCGACGACTCCTTCCCATCATCACCCGCCTGGTGAATTGGAAAGGAGGGCCCGCACATACACCGGTGCACGGCGTCGCTGTCCACCGCCGCTCCCCCGCGCACCCCGCCTGGGTACAAGGGACGCCGCGGTCACTGACCCCAAGCTCGATCCAGTCCCACCACATGTGGTCCCTGGAGAGGTTCGAGAAACACACCGTCGCCGAAGACGGTGAGATGATCGCCTCCGGCCGATCTCTGATACGTCTCCAACGTATCCATAATTTCTGCTGTTCCATGCTTATATTATACCATTTGCTACATGTTTTATATACACTTCGTATCACTTTTATGCATTTTCTGGGACTAACCTATTAACAAGATGCCACAGTGCCAGTTCCCTGTTTTCTGCTGTTTTTGGTTTCAGAAAGTTACTTCTGGAAATATTCTCGGAATTGCACGAAACAAAAGGCCAAGTCCCTATTTTTCCAGCACGTACACGGAGTCCGAAGGAGAGACGAAGAGCCACGAGGTGGCCAAACCACCTGGCGCGGCAGGGGCCCCACCGCGCCTGCAGGTGGTTTGGGCCCCTCGGGGGTCCGCCGACATCGCCCCTTCGCCTATTTATTCCCCGAGACGCGAAAACCCTAAAACACCGAGCCTTTCATCCAGAACATATTCGCTGCCGCCGCCGTCGTCAACCCTAACTCGGGGGGTTTCTGAAGCTCTTCCCGGCACCCTGCCGGAGAGGGGAATCATCACCGGAGGGCTCTACATCGCCATGCCCGCCTCCGGAGTGATGCGTGAGTAGTTCATCCTTGGACTATGGGTCCATAGCAGTAGCTAGATGGTTGTCTTCTCCACTTGTGCCATCATGTTTAGATCTTGTGAGCTGCCTATCATGATCAAGATCATCTTATTGTAATGCTACATGTTGTGTTTGCTGGGATCTGACTTATATTGATACCTATGTGGAGCTGAATATTATATTATCATGTCTATGTCATTTGTGATCTTGCATGCTCTCCGTTACTTGTTGAAGCCTTGGCCAAGTGAATACTTGTAACTCCAAGAGGGGGTATTTATGCATGATAGTTGGGTTCAACCTCTATTTAACCTGGGATAGTGACAGCAAGTTCTAAGGTTGTAGATGTGTTGTTGCCACTAGGGGTAAAACAGCAATGCTTTATTCAAGGATGAATGTATTGTTTACATTACGCACATTACTTAATGCAATTGTCTGTTGCTTGCAACTTAATACTGGAAGGGGTACGGATGTTAACCGGAAAGTGGACTATTTAGGCATAGATGCATGCTGGATAGCGGTCTATGTACTTTGTCGTAATGCCCAAATGAATCTCATAGTAGACACCACAGCTCACACATGCATGTTATATGCACTTATCAATTGTCAATTGCCCAGCTGTAATTTGTTTACCCAGCATGTTAGTTATCTTATTGGAGAGACACCACTAGTGAACTGTGGACCCCGGTCCATTCTTTTACATCTGAAATACAATCTACTGCAATCATTGTTCTCTACTGTTTTATGCAAACAAACATCATTTTCCATTCGATACGTTTAACCCTTTGTTTTCAGCAAGCCGGTGAGATTGACAACCTCACTGTTAAGTTGGGGCAAAGTAATTTGATTGTGTTGTGCAGGTTCCACGTTGGCACCGGAATCCCTGGTGTTGCGCCGCACTACACTCCTTCACCAACACCTTCGAAGCAAACCTCGTTTTCCTACTGGTTCGATTAAACCTTGGTTTCATACTGAGGGAAAACTTACTGCTGCACTCATCATACCTTCCTCTTGGGGTTCCCAACTGACGTGTGACGTACAAGCATTGTTTCTGGCACTATTAACCTAGAGCCACCAACACGTTTTCTGGCGCCGTTGCCGGGGAAAACCGAATTGCTTCTGCAAGGGGAGTCTCTCACACCCAATCTCTTTACTTTGTTATTTGTCTTGCTTAGTTTATTTTTATTTAGTCTTGTTTGCTCTCTTTATCAAAAACACAAAAAAATTAGTTACTTGTTTAATTCGTTTGATTTTGTTTTTCAAAATGAATGCTCCTGAAGTTGAAGTTCGTTCTTTTAGGCAACTAGGAGGTGAAAATTTGAAAGATGCTTGGTATAGAATTAGTGATGCTCATCATAGATGTACTAAGAAACACTCTACCACTATCCTCCTTAGGAACTTTTATGTTGGTATCTCTAGTTGGTATAGGTATGTTCTAGACACTCTTACAGGTGGAAATTTCTTGGGTACTCCTGCTTTAGAAGCCTGTAATATTATTGAAAGTTTGGTAGGAACACCACCCACTAAAGATATTAAAGTTGAGATCACCTTGGAGGATGTTATAAATAAGTTAGACTCTATGGAGAATTTTTTCCAAATTTTCTTGATTGTATTGGTAAGACTAATGAATCAATAGCCACCATCAATGAAAGAATCACTGTTCTTGAGGATAATAATATCCATGACACCCAAAATCATAGAATTGATGAGTTAGAGGAAGCTATTGAAACCTTAAGTTCAACCTTTACTTCTCTTAAGTCTAAAAAGGAGAAAGTTTATGTGGGTAGAGAGCAAAAGTTTATGTATGTTCCTAAAGTGCCAAAACCAAAGACTCATTATGAGCTTAAAATTGATAAAACTTTTAGTACGGTTAAAGGTAATGAAACACCTCCAGGAACATCTAAGATACCCATTGTTACAAGCTGTGTGTTGGAAGAAGCTTTTGATGATTTGAATGATTTGCCACTTGACAACACTTGATTTTCACTTTCTGCGCCTAGCTGAAAGGCGTTAAAGAAAAGCGCTTATGGGAGACAACCCATCGTTTTTATTTGCTGTTATTTTTGTTTTCTTTGAGTCAAGGAGTTTTGTTACTTCTGTAGCAACTCCTTTGTATCTTTATTTTATCGCAATGTTGTGCCAAGTAAAGTTCTATATTGAAAGTTGATGCAAGATTTGGATTTCTGCGCAGTGACAGATTTTTAGCTGTCACGGATTTGAGCTTATCTCCCTGTAGAAAATTCAAAAAATTCTGAGAAAAATCACGCATATTCCTGAGATATGTACGCAACTTTCATTATTTTAGGCCAGATCCATCTGAGCAACTTAAGTGCCTCGAAAAAATTCGTCATTCCAGACTGTTCTGTTTTTGACAGATTCTGCCTTTTGTTTTGCATTCGCTCTTTTACTGTGTTTGTGTGGATTTCTTTGCTCCACAAAGCATTGGTGGCTGTAGCTAATGTCCAGAAGCTTTGGGATTGATTGTATCATTACAGAATATGAGAATTTTTGATTATGCACTAACCCTCTAATGAGAACTGTCTTGAGTTTGGTGTGAAGGAAGTTTTCAAGGATCAAGCGAGAAGGGTGATATTATGTGATCAAGAAGAGTGAAAAGCCTAAGCTTGGGGATGCCCCCGTGGTTCATCCCAACCATATTCAGAGAGACTCAAGCGTCTAAGCTTGGGGATGCCCAAGGCATCCCCTTCTTCATCAACAAACTTATCAGGTCATCTCTAGTGAAACTATATTTTAATTCTTTCACATCTTATGCGCTTTACTTGGAGCGTCTGTGTGTTTTTATTTTTGTTTTTGTTTGAATAAATTCGGATCCTAGCAATCCTTGTGTGGGAGAGAGACACGCTCCGCTTTTTCATGTGAATACTCATGTTCTTCACTTATATTTGTTGAGTATTCTTAACTAGCTACTGCAGTGCTTTTAGCTCCTGTTTTTCATGCATCTCTTCGAGCTGTTAGCACTTGTTTATAAATACTCTCTTGCTGCATTATATTATCATTTGGAGAGTTTATGTTTAAATAAATTATTGGTGTTTGTTTGGAAGAAAGAAAATGCTACATGTAGTAGTTGGTATTGGAAAAGACATATGCATTCTTGTAGATCATTGTCTTGTTTTGATTTGATGCTTTGCAATTGTTTTGAGCTCTCAAGTAGATCATGTTTAAGCTCTTGCATCATGTAGTTAAAGCCTAGTAGTGGAGAACTACCGTAGAGCTTGTTGAGACTTGGGATGCATATTTGTTCTCTCTAAGGTCTAGATATTTTCTGGTAAAATGTTTGAGCAACAAGGAAGACAGTGTAGAGTCTTATAATACTTGCAATATGTTTTTATGTGATTCTTGCTGTACCGGTTTATACTTGTGTTTGCTTCAAACAACCTTGCTAGCCTAAACTCTGTACTGAGAGGGAATGCTTCTCGTGCATCCAAAACTTGAGCCAAAACCCATGCCATTTGTGTCCACCATACCTACCTACTATGTGGTATTTCCTGCCATTCCAAGTAAATATTTCATGTGCTACCTTTAAACTATTCAAAACTTTATTACTCCTTATTTGTGTCAATGTTTTATAGCTCATGAGGAAGTATGTGGTGTTTTATCTTTCAATCTTGTCATTTACTTCTGACAGACTTTCACCTGGACTAGTGGCATATACATCCGCTTATCCAATAATTTGCAAAAAGAGCTGGCAACGGGGTGCCCAGCCCCAATTAATTACAACTTTCATTAATAATTCTCTTCACATGTTTTGCCCTGATTTATCAGTAAGCAACTTAATTTTGCAATAGACACTCCTCCATGGTATGTGAATGTTGGAAGGCACCCGAGGATTCGGTTAGCCATGGCTTGTGTAAGCAAAAGGTTGGGAGGAGTGTCATCTATAAAGAAACTAAAATACATGTGTAAACAAAAGAGAAGAGGGATGATCTACCTTGCTGGTAGAATAACGTCCTTCATGGGAGCCGCTCTTTGAAAGTCTGGTTGACAAGGGGGTTAGAGTGCCCACTACCATTCGTTGACAACAACAAACACCTCTCAAATACTTATTTTGTGCTCTCTATATGCTTTCGAAAACTTAAAAAGCTCTAGCACATGATTTAATCCCTGCTTCCCTCTGCGAAGGGCCTATCTTTTACTTTATGTTGAGTCAGTTTACCTACTCCTTTCTATCTTAGAAGCAAACACTTGTGTCAACTTTGTGTGCATTGATTCTTACATATTTACTTATTGCACTTGTTATATTGCTTTATGTTGACAACTATCCATGAGATATACATGTTACAAGTTGAAAGCAATGCTGAAACTTAATCATCCTTTGTGTTGCTTCAATGCCTTTTACTTTGAATCTATTGCTTTATGAGTTACCTCTTATGCAAAACTTTTTGATGCTTGTCTTGAAAGTACTATTCATGAAAAGTTTTTGCTTATATGATTCATTGTTTACTCTTTATCTATTTGTTAGCAAACTATAGATCATTGCTTTGAGTCACTTCATTCATGACATGAGCCTTGCAATATATTGATCAAGATTGTGTGAAAGCATGTCTCCTCAGAAATTATTTGTTGTTATCGTTTTACCTACTCGAGGACGAGTAGAACTAAGCTTGGGGATGCTTGATACGTCTCCAACGTATCCATAATTTCTGCTGTTCCATGCTTATATTATACCATTTGCTACATGTTTTATATACACTTCGTATCACTTTTATGCATTTTCTGGGACTAACCTATTAACAAGATGCCACAGTGCCAGTTCCCTGTTTTCTGCTGTTTTTGGTTTCAGAAAGTTACTTCTGGAAATATTCTCGGAATTGCACGAAACAAAAGGCCAGTCCCTATTTTTCCAGCACGTACACGGAGTCCGAAGGAGAGACGAAGAGCCACGAGGTGGCCAAACCACCTGGCGCGGCAGGGGCCCACCGCGCCGCAGGTGGTTTGGGCCCCTCGGGGGTCCGCCGACATCGCCCCTTCGCCTATTTATTCCCCGAGACGCGAAAACCCTAAAACACCGAGCCTTTCATCCAGAACATATTCGCTGCCGCCGCCGTCGTCAACCCTAACTCGGGGGGTTTCTGAAGCTCTTCCCGGCACCCTGCCGGAGAGGGGAATCATCACCGGAGGGCTCTACATCGCCATGCCCGCCTCCGGAGTGATGCGTGAGTAGTTCATCCTTGGACTATGGGTCCATAGCAGTAGCTAGATGGTTGTCTTCTCCACTTGTGCCATCATGTTTAGATCTTGTGAGCTGCCTATCATGATCAAGATCATCTTATTGTAATGCTACATGTTGTGTTTGCTGGGATCTGACTTATATTGATACCTATGTGGAGCTGAATATTATATTATCATGTCTATGTTATTATATTGTTGTTGTTTGTTGTTGTTGTTGTTGTCTATGTCATTTGTGATCTTGCATGCTCTCCGTTACTTGTTGAAGCCTTGGCCACGTGAATACTTGTAACTCCAAGAGGGGGTATTTATGCATGATAGTTGGGTTCAACCTCTATTTAATCTGGCATAGTGACAGCAAGTTCTAAGTTTGTAGATGTGTTGTTGCCACTAGGGGTAAAACAGCAATGCTTTATTCAAGGATGAATGTATTGTTTACATTACGCACATTACTTAATGCAATTGTCTGTTGCTTGCAACTTAATACTGGAAGGGGTACGGATGTTAACCGGAAAGTGGACTATTTAGGCATAGATGCATGCTGGATAGCGGTCTATGTACTTTGTCGTAATGCCCAAATGAATCTCATAGTAGACACCACAGCTCACACATACATGTTATATGCACTTATCAATTGTCAATTGCCCAGCTGTAATTTGTTTACCCAGCATGTTAGTTATCTTATTGGAGAGACACCACTAGTGAACTGTGGACCCCGGTCCATTCTTTTACATCTGAAATACAATCTACTGCAATCATTGTTCTCTACTGTTTTATGCAAACAAATATCATTTTTCATTCGATACGTTTAACCCTTTGTTTTCAGCAAGCCGGTGAGATTGATAACCTCACTGTTAAGTTGGGGCAAATTAGTTTGATTGTGTTGTGCAGGTTCCACGTTGGCACCGGAATCCCTGGTGTTGCGCCGCACTACACTCCTCCACCAACACCTTCGAAGCAAAACTCGTTTTCCTACTGGTCCGATTAAACCTTGGTTTCATACTGAGAGAAAACTTACTGCTGCACTCATCATACCTTCCTCTTGGGGTTCCCAACTGACGTGTGACGTACAAGCAATTGTTTCTGGCACTATTAACCTAGAGCCACCAATCTCCCACGCCGGCGACCCCCAATGGCGCCACCACCCGCGCTTCCTGCTCATTCTCCTGGAGCTCGACACGAGCCGCCGCTGCATGGGCCACACCAAGCCCACTCGACGGCTCATGTATACTCCTCTCTAGCATGATCAAAAGCACGTCGTACTTCCGGCCAGGGGAGCACCGACGCCCTGCCCAACAGCAGTGTCGCTGTCCTCCACTGCAGCCACCTCCAAGACTCCCGCTGATCGCAGCAATGTATACTCCTCTCTAGCATGATCAAAAGCACGTCGTACTTCTGGCGAGAAAACAACACCCGCCCGAAGCTCTGAAACAGGAGTTTGGGAGGTAGATCCCCCTACCGGTCTCCGTTACTGTATTGCTCTCTTTTGCCTTCTCTAAATTTTCACTTGGGCCATTATACCCAAGCTTAGCCGCCGCATCAGCAGAGTCATCACCAATCTCGTCATCATCTTCATCCCTGTCGGTTTCCTTCATCAATTCCCATCACTACATCTAGATCAGCCGGTGGCTCAACACCCTCCACCACAAAAGAGAGGTCGTAAAAGCCATCCTTGATAAACATAGGGAAACGCCTAGGGATTTTAGTCTAATCCAGCCAACCAATACGGATCCGAAGCACCCCATGCTCTCTAGTAAAAGCCATGTCAATCTCCAGAGTTTTGCCGTACATGTCTCCCACAGCCCATAGAGCAAGAAAATCACCATTGTGCGGACATGAATCCCCGAAACTCTGACCCACACCTCCGGTAAAGTTCTAATTGGTTGAGGTCTATGTGCCCAATTGTCCACTGTCAATTCACAAGCACTATTAGGAACCCGATATAAGCCCAAAAAAATCAGCCTCTCTAGATCACTCCTTGTAGGGAATTGCACCTGATACCTATTAGTCCTGATTGATTTGAAAGACCCTACACACCACCGTATCCTTGGCTTTCTTCCCACTTTAAAAGAACTGGCTATCATTCTTTCTATTCTTTCTCCTCGCTTTAAGTCTTATGCTTCTTATTAAAGGGGTTATGCCACTCCGAGTCCATCAGTGTTGAAGGAATGGACAGAGGTACCTATGAGGCCCCATCTGTCTCACCTCCCAAACAAACTGCTCAGAGGGAACTAGCCGCTGCAATTGACTCATAGTATCAGGAATGGACATCTCTCCCCCTGTCACCACCAAGGTAGCAAGGCGCTGATTCTCCATCCTTGGTTTATGTCGGTGCAAGGATATTCAAAGAAAATGAGTTCTTCATGACCATCGCCATAAACCTTGATTTGCGGTTTCGGAGCTGTCAACAAATGACACACTTTCCCCCATGAGCCGGTCCTTCGCAAACGACACAAATATCCCCCTTACAGTCGACCGAACGATGTCCAGCAACACCGCACCGGTAGCATCTTTTTTCTTCGGGATCGCAGCATCTAGGGCAGGCAACAACGGTGGCCGCCGGAGCTTCGACGGCCGACACGGCAGCCGCGCCGTGTGCACCTTGGATCACCGTAGCCGCCACTGCGCCTTGAGCCGCCGCTGCCTGGGCCGGCGCCACAACCGGAGTCGGTGCCACGGTGGGGGCTGGCACCGCTGCCACAGGTGCGGTTTGCTGCTGAGGTGGGGTCGGAGCCACGGGCGCGACATGACCTGGCGCCGAAGCCTGGCCATGCCCGCCGTGCTCGAAGGGTCCCTCACCAAAGCGTCCGCGGACACCGCGGTGTTGGCCGTATCCGCCGTGGCCATGATCAGCAAGTGCATGCGCGCCCCATACCCGGCCGAGCCGCCATAGCCAGCCGCGCCGCCATACATATACGTCTTACTTTCTGAAATGGAGATAGTAGCAAAACTGGTTTCCCCGATTAATCACCACGAAAGAAGTCAACGAAGATCCTTCCCTGTCTTGCAAAGAACTCGTCCCATCGAGACACGCGCACGCAAGAAAAACTCAGCGAGAGGATGTAGAAAAGGGTTTTCTCGTTAGCTTGGGAGAGCTTCTTCGGTTCTTCCACTCTTGTTTGCATGCGGGGTGCTGAAGGCGGCTTCTTCACCCAATCCAACATCTGAGACAATACGCCTTTAATAAAAGAGAGTGCCACACGTGTTCCATCGGGCAGCAGCTAATCATCAGCTACTTAATTAACGAAGTCTTTGCAAAAATAAGCTAATTAACGAAGTGGCCAGTCAAGGGCAGATCCACTTGCGCACATGCGATAGGAGGACCGAGCTGCTAATTCCCGGTCGTAATAACCTGGCGTATCGATCGAGATCATCGTCGTTTACGTACGCACGACCCTTTCTGAGGTTTATCCATCGTCCCGGCCCTATATATCATCGCTCACCCCATCTCTCTCTATATAAATTCTGAAAGTCGGAAGGGACGAGCTAAAGCTAATCTAGAGCGGAGACACAAAGCAAAGTGAAGAGAGAGAGATGAGATTGCGCATGCTCCTCCATGGCTTGTTGCTGCTTCTCGCGGCGGTTGCGCGTGCTCAACAGACGACGACCACAGATCCGGCTGACGGTGAGCATCCTCGATTTCGTCCTCCCTGGATCTAAAAATCATCATCAATGTGGAATCTCGCCTGTATTTTGATCGGAATCAACCGGTCGGTATCTTGGGATTATCAATCGGGTCCTTAGCTCTCCGAGTTGTGTTTCAGGGGAATCTCGGGTGTCCGGTCCATGCAACATCCACATGAAATACATTTTTGACAATGCAACATCATTTATAATATTTGTTCGTGAATAAGATGCAACACTTTAACACGCTAGTGTAGCAAAAAAGCAACAACGTATGAAAAAAACCTTAATTTGGTTGTAGCAAAATATAGCGATGCGTACAACATATGTACCCAAAGCATCCAATATCACAGAAACGCGTTTACAACATTTGGAAAATCTCTTTGTACCATATGCTAAAAAATCTTTGCAACAATTTATTCGTGTTTACATAAAAACATTCGTAGTCATACATAGCATTTTGAAACACCACAACAATCCACCACTGTCAAGCAATGGAGGCGCCGACCTCATTGCATGCCCATAGGTTCTTCGACAACGATTCCAACTCACTGGTACCTGGCGTCACCAGATCAACCCACCCGGAATCCATTCCACGCAGTTCCAAAATCTTCTTGGAGCTTGTCATACAAAAAAAACAAGGATCTTTACTTACCCCATAGGAGTCGCCAGCGGTCAAGAAGATTGACCTCTCAAAGAGAGGAGGAGGAGTAGGGGAGTCAAGAGAGGGACGAGCAGATATGATCCGGCGGAGGGGATCGATTTTACTACAGAAATATGAGTCGCACGAGGAAAGAAGTCTGTATGGGGAGAGAAAGGAGGAATATGCGCACGCACTTAACTTTGCATAGTAATACGGTGCGACGTTCTAGGGCACGACCCACGCAGGAATTACCAAGTGACAACGTGGGTTGATGATGGCTGTCATCACCCCAACAGGTTTCTAGAATTCAAATGTTTGCTTTTTACTTACTTTTGCTCCTCCAAAGCAAAAGTCAGAATCAGAAACTTTGCCAGATTTCACTAGTGTTTTCTTCCTGAAGTCTAGATGCTCTCTCTCGGCCCTCAGATCGCTTATCGAACGGCTGAGCCGCGACGTGGATGGTTCTTTAACTCTTTTTTTGTTTGTCTCACAGCGGCGGCGCTGAACGCGGTATTCGCCAAACTCGGCCAGAAGGCGGGCACGTCATGGAACATCAGCGGCGACCCCTGCACCGGCACCGCCACTGACAACACCAACATAGACAACAATGCCGTCGTCAACCCGGCCATCAAGTGCGAGCTCTGCACGCCTGGCACCGGCAACATTTCTGTCTGCCGCATCACCAAGTTGTAAGTGCTCCTCTTTGGCCCCACCCGCGCGCTCAGACTGTTCGATGGAATACCAGTTATAGCGGCCGCTTCGTTCCTTGGACCAATGAAAGAGATGCATAAGTTGTTAGCTGATGATGGGATGCTTGGGAATTGGGATGCAGGAGGATAAACACCCTGGACGCGGTTGGCTCCATTCCGGAAGAGCTCCAGAACCTCACAGAATTGACCAACCTGTATGAATCTCAACTTGCACACATGGAATTAATAGTCTATATTTTTAGCACGGGGAGTTCGTTTTGGTTTGAGGAACCTAGAATAAGACCGTTTATTTGTGGCGATTTCATTTAGTGAAACCGTCCACAGTATCAGCTACCTACTTAATAGTGGCTATGATACTCTGATGCTCAATTGATAAATATGTTCCGTATAATATTCCATTTTCTAACGAAATTGAATATTGTTTCAGGGATTTGGAACAAAATTACCTAACAGGGCCTTTGCCATCGTTTATTGGGCAGTTGACTAATATGGAGTACATGTAAGATTCACAACTCAAAACATTATTGCATCAATGAATACATTCGTTTCTTGGCATTTAATCTCACATTTTCTGTCTTCAACATATAAGGACTTTCGGTAGCAATGCATTATCCGGACCTGTACCACCGGAGCTGGGGAACCTTTCCAAACTTCTATCGTTGTAAGAAATATATTTTCATAAATTTATGACTGTATTTTAGCATACAACTTTAGAGTCAAATTCGGTTTGAAGGGTAACTATATATGATGATAGCCCTTGATTCTTTTTTTGAATATAATATGTTGCATGTCTAACCTGGAATTTTTGGTGTATTTTAGGAGCATTAACGGAAACAATTTTAGTGGCTCGCTTCCTTCTGAAATGGGAAACCTGGCAAACCTTCAGCAACTGTACATATTTACAGAATTCTTGGGACTCTATTTTCTTCTGCCAAGCATGTTGTCTTTTCGCTTGGATTAGTCAGCTCCTTGTCTAATCTGCATTGTCTCTATATTTCTCAATTACAGATACATTGACAGTGCTGGCCTTAGTGGTCCACTGCCATCATCACTTTCCAAGCTTACGGAAATGAAAACATTGTATGCCTATAGGTTATTTTTTGTTGATATATTGTATTGTTTCAAGCCATTTAATCTTATGTAGCTCTCTTCTCTTTATTTAGATGGGCATCAGATAATGATTTTACTGGGAAAATACCAGATTATATTGGAAGCTGGAGTAAATTAACAGAGCTGTAAGTTCACTTTGTTCTCAGTCATACCAATTCTCAAAAAATGAAGATACTCCATGTTGTGTACACTATTTCAAAGAATACTTACTGCATGGAGGTTTGGAAGAATGTTCGTGCAGTTTGATGTTGTTATCTACAAGCTGAGCTTTAGATTGTGTAAAAAATAAATTGGTGTGAAAGTGGGAGATTCATTTTAAATGGTATTTTTTAGGCTTTAAGACAGGCGTTCTTTCATTCGATTAGATAGAAAGCATTCCTTTACAGGAGAGTCTCAAGAGAGACTAAGAAAAGCGTAAAAAGAAGTAAAACGAAAAAACGCAAAGCGCAAAATACCTTAGTAACTTTCTTAGTTGCAAAGATAGCATTTTTAGTTACTAGAACCTTTCCTAAACATGCTGAATCTCCCCCCGTGTCATCTTAAGAAAAAGTCCATTTAAGGCCTCAGATATCAGATGAGTGCTCGATTAACAGTGCATCTTGCTTTGCCGATTATCCATTAGTTCGTTGCTAGTTTCACATAAGGTGATAGTATCAATAAGCATTGAATTCACTTTGTTTTTCTTCCAAGGAACAGAGAAACATGTTCGATCACAACTAGGTTTCTGCAATTGTCAGGAAATAATGTATGACTAACTAGAACTATGGGACTGCAGGAGATTTCAAGGCAATTCTTTTGAAGGTCCAATTCCAGCTACTCTTTCCAATCTTGACCAATTGACAACCTTGTAAGTGCCTATTTCCGGTGACAATAGAAACATGTGATTCTTAAATGTAAAGGTTGCAGCAGTGAAAACTAATAATCTACTTCTGTGGTGCAGACGAATTGGTGATATATTAAATGGAAGCTCTTCTTCACTGGCATTCCTCAGTAATCTGACATCTTTGAGCACCCTGTATGCATAACCTCTCATTCAGTTAATGGTTCAAACTTCAGTTGTAAATCTCCAATTGCACCCTAAAACATGTAATATGCAGGGTTTTGAGGAACTGTAGGATATCTGATAAGCTCGTATCAGTAGACTTTTCGAAGTTCACGAGTTTAATCTTACTGTAAGCATTTTATTGCGCCAATGATGCCTTTCATTTAAGATACTTAAATGCATTCTATGGATTATACACTGGCTGCTGACATCTTTGCCTTCTCGCTTTTATTATTATTATAGGGATTTGAGTTTCAATAATATCACTGGACAAGTACCACAAACCATGTTGAATCTGAACTCACTTGGCTTCTTGTATGGACTTTCTTACCTTGCAAAGCGTATTTGTACGAAAGGAAGACTTTCATCATTCTTCTTTCTAATCTTTATAAATTTTGTTGTGACTAGATTTCTTGGGAATAATAGCCTTTCAGGAAGCCTTCCAAGCTCAAAAGGATCATCACTTAACAATTTGTATGTAATGTGGTTCAATTTTATTTACACAATAAAAGCAGTGCGGCGCTTATGCAATTTCTAATTGTGCTATCAATCTATTATGTTGAAGAGATTTTTCTTACAACCAGCTCTCTGGAAGCGTTCCTTCTTGGGCTAAAAATTCACAATTGTAAGTTCCAAGTTCTGAAACTCCCATGACAGGCTGAACCAAATCCAGCCCAGCTAAGGACATGTTTCGTCTAAATTAGGTTCCTGGGCTGACTTATTAGGCTTATATGTACATATAACACATGAGATAAGCTAGATTCCCATTTGCTAAATCTGGAAGGCAGCTTTGTTGCATCTAGTAAGTATTTATAAAAAACGTTATAATGCCTATGGCTTCTAGTCTTTGTGAAGTGCGATATTAGTCTCACAGCCTAGCACACAAGTGGGCCATTATTTATAGTGACTTAAGTTTTTTAGTTACGCTATAGCAAAGAAGTCCTATATAAATATGCTATAAGACAGTATGAACAATGCATTCTAATTTTTGCCTGTTGTTCATCCTATTTAGGAATCTGGTGGCAAACAATTTTGTGGCTGATAGTTCTAGCAACAGGTTCGTCAACATTTCAGTATCTCCTCAAGACCATGAAGTTGATAATTCGGTTCCCTCAGCTGGTATTTTGGGTTTAAAATGTCACTTTGTTACATTTGCAGTCTATTACCTACGGGGTGGGGGTGCCTTCAGCGGAATACACCATGTTTTCTTGGTTCCCCACAGTGTGAGACTTCTGCATTTTGACATTTGAGCATGTGCCTACTCGAGGAACTATAGACCCGCAACTGCAGTTTGACTAAACTAATACCAATATTAAATAATTTAACTTGCTTCCAGCTTCTTCCTTCGCTGTGGACTCCGGCAGTACGCAATCCGTAGCAGGCTCAAATAATTTTATGTATGAACCTGATGGTGCCAATCTTGGAGCTGCGTCATTTTATGTTACGGGAGCACCAACATGGGGTGTTAGCAACATTGGAAGGTTCATGGATGCTAAAAATGGAAGCTATATAGTCCACAGTCCATACCAGTTTCTGAATACACTTGATGCAGAACTGTTCCAGAATGCAAGAATGTCGCCGTCATCCTTAAGATACTTTGGTATTGGACTAGAGAATGGAAACTATACGGTTACACTTCACTTTGCAGAGTTTAGCTTCCCAGACACTCGGTCTTGGAAGAGCAGAGGTAGAAGGGTTTTCGATATATATGTCCAGGTAGGTTCCCGTTGTTAAGTGACAAACATTACTCTTAGATTATAAGCCAATCATATCTTTCTTCTTATTTGTATAGGGTGTGCGTAAGGAGCAAAACTTTGACATAAGGAAGGCCGCAGGCGGGAAATCTTACACAGCTGTTCGGAAGCAGTACACTGTTCCTGTCACTAAGAACTTTCTTGAGATTCATCTCTTCTGGGCTGGCAAGGGCACCTGTTGCATCCCTGGCTCCAACGGCCCTACGATTTCAGCTTTGAGTGCAACACCAAGTACATCCCTTGACTTGAAAATAACGTTTTTTTACCGACGACCTCTCTCCACAAATATAAGACGTTTTGGTGAGCTGTTTTGATCCACCAAAACGTCATATATTTGGGGACAGAGATAGTAACATTTATTCTGAAAATTAACTTGGTAGAAACACATATCAAAGTTAAGCTGAATGCAGTATTATGCGTCTTGAAATAAAATCAACCGAAAATACTAGAGCATGCATCAATATGAAAAGGACACGACTATATATGTGCCGATGGTTATATAATTAGGGGTAACTACAGAACGTCCACATGCAACGTAGCTACACATTGCATGCATGCAAGTAACACAAAACTGTATAAGTTATCGAGATTCACTCTAATTCTAAAAAATCAAAATGTTTTGATTTCTAACGGCACATCCGAGCTCGAATCCTGGTGAGGTGCGGGAGAGACGATCGTGTGGATAAGAAAGCAAGCGGGGTCGAGTGATTCAGATCAGGCGACGTGAATGCGTTCGAGCGTAAGAGTAAAACTGGGACGTTCTACATATAGATTCCTCAATATGAGAATGAGGGTTGATACTATACATATTTCATTTAGTCCTTTTTGTACTCGTTGTTGTTATAGAATGTTTTGTCGGAGCCTGTTAGGCTTTGCACAAACTAAAGAATTCAGATATTGTTCATTGAAATAAATGTAAAGTTCGATAAAACATCAAATTTTCTATTGGCTCCATCGTATTAACTATTAGATTGGTTAAACATTCACAAGAGAACTAGTGAATTAAAAATACTAAAGAAACTACTCGGGGCCAGGATACTAGGTATGAGTTTAGATTTCTGTGAAGGAAATTTTAGAGAAGTGAAATTCTTAATACATGTATAGTCTGACATTTAAGATTTAATACACTAACCAGTTTACATATAATCATACTTTTCGTTCAACCTCACCTGAAAATTGAAATATACATACTCTGTTGACATCACATTTCTAACAAGTAAACTTCTGTCAGATTTCACCCCTACAGTGCGTAATGCTGCGGCAAAGGAGAAAGGTAGTAAAACAAGTGTGATTGTGGGAGCAATAGTTGGTGTTGCAGTTTTAGGATTCTTAGCATTTGCTGGAATCTTTGTTTGGAGGCAGAAAAGGAGAAAACTATCGTTGGAGCAAGAAGGTATGCGATATACACACTAGGACAACACTGTATTCTAACTGGGAAATTGAGCATTTGAAGTAAACTAGTTATATCGTTTGTGATGTCTTGCAGAGTTGTATGTATTGTGGGAAGACCTAATGTCCTCAGCTATGGGGAACTGAGGTCAGCTACTGAAAATTTCAGTTCTAATAACCTTCTTGGTCAAGGAGGATATGGGTCGGTTTTTAAGGTATGTTCATCCCATACATAGACTTGAATTTTCTTTAAAGTTTTCCTTTTGAAAGTAATTTCCGATAAGCTAGTAGTGCAATTAAATATCAGAAGGCTAACCTGTATATACAATTTATTTTTTTATTAGTTTCTCCCCAGTATCTGGACTCTGGAGCAACTGATGTTTGACAGTGTGGCACCTGAAACTTCTTCCTTGTTAAAAATGTTGTTGCCTTTTTGCAGGGGAAGTTAACTGATGGTAGATTTGTGGCAGTGAAGCAGCTGTCTGAAACATCTCATCAGGGCAAAAAGGAATTCGCGACGGAAATAGAAACTATATCTCGGGTGCAGCACCGTAATCTCGTGAAGCTGCATGGTTGCTGCCTTGAGGGAAATAAGCCATTGCTTGTTTATGAGTATCTAGAGAATGGAAGTCTGGACCGTGCTCTGTTTGGTAGAAATTTTGTTGATTGACCCAGTTACAAATATGCAAATTCAGGTTTAGTATAGACAACTAAAAACTTGAATCCACATCTGCAGGAAAAGGAAGATCAAATCTAGACTGGACAACGCGCTTCGAGATATGCTTAGGCATTGCAAGAGGCCTGGTCTATCTTCATGAAGAATCTAGCATCCGTGTCGTGCACAGAGACATAAAGGCCAGCAATGTCTTACTTGATGCCAATCTCAATCCTAAGATCTCAGATTTCGGGCTCGCGAAACTTTACGATGATCAGGAGACACATGTCAGCACGAAAGTTGCTGGTACATTGTAAGTGCATTTCTATTTTTCTAACCTTTATGTTTACTTACTATTTTCATATGTATGCTAATTTCGTTTATTCGCTCCTTTGTCAAGTGGTTATCTCGCACCTGAGTATGCCATGAGAGGCCATGTGACAGAGAAGGTTGATGTGTTTGCATTCGGGTCTTGGTATTGGAGACACTGGCTGGAAGACCAAATTATTACATTACTGAGGACGAAAACAAGGTTTATATTTTCGAATGGGTAAGCTCACTGACGAACTTTGTGCCCTAGTATTCTCTGTGTAAGCCGTAAGACCCATATTGAAATTCCTACTCCTAAGTATTGGAAATG
The DNA here is from genome assembly GCA_947311845.1 of Poa pratensis. NCBI lineage: Eukaryota > Viridiplantae > Streptophyta > Magnoliopsida > Poales > Poaceae > Poa > Poa pratensis. The sequence goes on from CAMZMU010000107.1 coordinate 55,074,460, forward strand.
TACACACACATGCCTTGACATAATTTTAAATAAAACGCTCTCAACACAGATTTGGCATATGTGATTGCTTGCATTACGTAGAAGAACCGCAGTGGACTAATTCAAAATTTAGTCTGCTCGATCAATTTGTCTATAGTACTTGGACAGTGAACACAATGTGCTGCATTTTAGTCTACCATCTGGACGCTTTCAGGTATGGGCACTGTACGAGGACGGCCGCCCTCTAGACATGCTAGACCCCGGTCTCGAGGACTTTGACAGCGAGGAGGTGCTCCGGGCCATCAAGGTGGCGCTCGTGTGCACCCAGGGCTCGCCCCACCAGCGGCCGCCCATGTCGAGGGGTAGCGATGCTGATGGGGGACATCGAGGCGCCCGACTGGGTGCCGAAGCCCAGCTACATCACCGAGTGGCACATCAAGGGCGGCGGCGACACCAGCTACATGGGCTCCAACGTCAGCGGGCAGTCGAGCTCGGCGCCGAGGCCCAACTCTGGCACGGCGCCGTTCCTGGGCTCCGTCATCGACCAAGGCCGTTGATATTAGTCCACGGCTACTTCCTCTGGTACAGATCAGTTGGGAATGCATACATTTTGCTAGCGGATGGTGTCGCTGCAGTCAGTTTTTTAGCTTAAGAGGTTTCCTAGTTGCGTTGTGTAGTAGGAGCAATTCTAGGAGGAGTAGCATAGAAAATTGTATTTGTACGTGTACGTGTGTATCCTTGAAATTTTTCCATCGATTTCATTCCATCACCTGTCACAATTAATTCATCACAACAACAAGAGTCAACCAAGGAAGAGTCCAACAGAAAAACGAAGCGAGAACGGGACAGGAGGAGTTTTCTCATTCTGCGGCGCGCGTGGTGCGGTGTCAAAGCCGTCGATTTCTCCATCTTGCAACATCCAGAACTGTCATCTTTCCGGCTTCTCCATATCCATGGCGCGCGGCGGCGGCCCATGCTCAGCAGGCGGCGGTGGCTGCTGCTTCTTGCTTTGCATACTACTGGTATCTTCTTGTTTCTCCTGAATTTTTTCCATCGTACCATGTCATGCTGCTGTCCCAATTAATTCAACCCAACACAAGTCAACCACTGAAGATCTTTCCCCGTCTTAGAGCATCCGGATGCCCTATATAAGCTGCGCGCGCAAAAAACCGTCAGTTTAGCACTTTAGCGCTCGCAGGGCTAAAAGCAGTGCTCCAACAGATGCTGTAGGATCAGCAGGAGGAGGCCGAGCAACAGGCGAGACTGCTGGAGCGTGCCATGCACCGTCAGGCTCGCTTTGAGCAGGCCAAGCGCACCGGCGTCATCTTTCTCGACGACAGTGAGGACGACGAGGAGCAATTGCGTCCTCGGCCGAGTAGGTGGCACGGTGACGAGGACGGTGCATGCCCCTCCCATGCCCGAGGCGACGACGACGACTACACACAGTTCTACAGCAAGTTGGGCATGTAGATCGGCGTTTTTAGTTTGTTTTAAGTTTTTATTTTAAGTTTTCACTATGTAATCAGCAATATGTATGATATCCGTCTAGATTTCGTTAAACTTGAAACGTGTCTGAAATTTGACTGAAACTTGGGTTCCACGGCTGGGAAAACGTCGCTCAGGGTGAAGAATAGCGTCGGCGGCTCCAATTTAGCCAAAAATAGCGGCGGATAACACCGTTTGGGGGCATGACGACTAGAGATGCCCTAAGCTGTGGACTGCTGATAACTTGGGTTGCATCAATTCTTTCTCATGTAAAGGAGGTAACTCTGGTTTTTCTTTGTGCTTTGTTCCCAAAACTGGCAATTATGCCGCACATGTGTGTGCTCTGTATCCACTATTTAAATAGTAAAGAAAAGGCAGCGGTTCATCTCGTCTATAGATGCACCCTGTGGACTAGATTAAGGAACCTCCTTAAACCTGGCGCCGCCGAGAACTTGCCTGTGGCAAGATGGTTAGTTGGGTGGTTGTACCCCTAGCCCACCAGAGTTCAAACCCCAGGTTTGACGCTGGTGTTTCTCATTTAAGGCGGAATATTCTTCAGTGGGAGGCGACGTTCCCGTCGACAGCGAGGCGCCCGTGGTGACTTCGTCAATCTCAAGACTCGACCCGCCGACTCAGTCTCTCGGAGGTGCTCATAGGGGTAGGGTGTGCGTGCGTGCGTTCATAGGGGTGAGTGTGTGCGCGTGTATATGAGCGCTTGCGTTGTACTGTGTTTCGCAAAAAAAAAAAAAAACCTGGCGCCGCCCGTCAAACCTACGCACCATAGGTGATAGATAGGTCTTACTAAGCAGATGAGGACACGGTCACAGAGCCGGGTCCTTGCCGATGATCCACCACCTCCGGTGGCCGGTGCCGGATCCGAATGGATGATGACTCGAGTGCGGCGGTTGTGTCTTGCACATCCGCCGGTGCCTTGCGCCGGATCTGGTCCGCTGAGGAAGCGGCCGCGGCGGCGGGATCATGCCCATTTGCAGCGCCACTCTGAAGCTAGCCAATGGTACGTCTGATCGTTCCCCTTCGCCATGTTCTGTTTTTCCTTTGCCTGATTATTTTTCATGTACATAGGAAGGACTGGGCAAACCTGACGACTGAGCTCACGGAGGGCATCGCCGGCCGGCTGCTCTCCGTTCACGTGACGGAGTACATCCGCTTCCGGGCCGTGTGCAGCCCTGGGCACATCTCCACCTACGACCCAAGCGCGTGCGACGCCCTCAACATCCGCTTCCGCCCCTAGCGACGAACCCAAGCTGCCTAGCAGCATCTACCAGTTCTCCACGAAGATGAAAGCCGCAGTCGACCAAAAGGTGTTCTCCACGCATCACTTCTGCGCCTCCGCCGGCGGCCTCATTGTGCTATGCAACAAGACCACCGCCGTCGTCCGCCTCTTCAACCCGCTCACCGGCTGCGCGACTACTTCCCCGCCATCACCAGTGTGCGGCTCCACGACGAGGCCGTACCGAGCGCCCGCTTCCTCGTCAACATGGACGCCTTGCTGAAGGGTAGCAGCTTCCCCAACACTAACCTCATCTGGCGCTACGCCGGCATCGACGACTCGACATGTCCGCCCATGCTACTTCTCGCTCTCAAGAATGGGTCATGGCACATCGTAGGCGCCAAGCCTAGCGATGAGCACTGGATGTCCCTTCGCCTCAGCCTCAGGGGGCTGACGGGCATCGCGCGGACCATGTTCTATTTCATTAATATGGGCAGCACACCGGTCATCCATGACTGAAAGAACAGAGAAGAAAGGATATTGCTTGCGTCTTAACAAGGAAGGCTTCAGATGACCTGATCAGGAAGGTGGAGAAATCCCTCAGAACGACTTCTATGAGGGATAATAAAAGAAAGAATGGATTAGCAAAGAAAGCTTCGACAGATGCGGTGTCCTAGAGTTGTTGTCTTTTCGCGGTTCTTATAGGTAGAGGGAGTTTGTTGCTTTCGGTGTTGCTTCATTTTGGGTTGTGTAGGCTCCTCTATGTGGTGTTGTGTTGGTATTGTTGGTGTTTGTTGTGCCACTAATAAACCGAGCATCCTCCTCTTAATTGATATATGGGGCAAAGGTTTTGTGCCACAGGATTCCATTATGTTGCTATACTTGTGTAGACTCTCAGGATCGCAGTGGAAGATTTTTCTCTCACGAACAAACCTATGCAAAGATCAATTCTAGTCTTTTTTCCGGAGAACGAGATCAATTCTTAGATGTTAGCGGAGAGCTGCCGGAGTGTGGCGCGAACACCGAAGAAATCCTCAACTTTTTTTTTAGGGGATGAAGAAGTCCTCAACTTTTTTTTTAGAGCAAGAAGAAATCGTCAACTGGAGCTGTTTCTAAGACCCTGATGCAGCGCAAGGGCCAAGTTGATCACAACTCAAAAATGAATGTTGGGCTGAAAGCTTCTTTTGGGCATGTAGAGGTCGTTCGAGTATGATGGCTTTTCTCAAAATTATTGGAGTAGGTAGCCCCTATCCCCTATATTCTCACTAGATTCACTGGCGCGGCTTGCCGCGCGTCACCCGCCGTTAACACTGGTTTTCAGTTTGCAAGACGTTATGACTAACATTGTTAATATAACACAATAGTCAAAATAGTAGTAGCATTACAATTTCTAAGAGCAAAGCACAATGCTGTTACATACAGCAAACTTTGCACCAATTAGAGTCTTCAGGATAAGAAGTCGCCACCACCTTTCAGAGTGCTAATCGGTTGGTAACACTATGCTAATCATCATAAATATAGTTTTTTCCAGAGCCAACAACCTTGGTGTGAAGCACCCCGAAACTTTCAACTGCTGCCTTCTATAAAAAATACCATACTCATACTCTCTCGAGAGGAAAATTGCAAGCAGATTGATCAGATTAATTTTCTTCTATCTTGTAATCCACGGGGCTATGAATCTTGTGGAGAAATGAGATTGTATTAGATAATAGTTTAGTAAGTTCTACAGTAGAACAAAAGGCTGCCAGGCAAAGGTCAATTGGCATGTAAAATGTAGATGAAACATGAGAATATGAGCAGTGAGGGTAGAATTAGGTTTTATATAACAAAGATCCATAAATTAGGTTTTACATACATAAGTTTTGTGGGGTAGGCAGTCAGATGGGCGAGGTTGGCCTTAACACACATAAGGGTATAAACAGTAAGGGTAGAATTTACTGGAGTTTACCATTAACCTATGCAAAACCATAGTAGGTAGGGCAACCAACCTACACATATAGCAAAATATAGGTCCTGGAGGGAACCCAAAGCGTAGAGCTGTTGTGTCTGAAACCGATCGAGACCGTGGACTGGAATTCAATGGTTCGTTTCATCTATCAGCGCATGGCATGATTCAAGACTACAACCGAATGGAGTCTAAGTCCAAGTTTTGTAGGATCTCCTTAGTTGCTTGAATGGTAAATTGCCAAAGGTCACAGGCAGCCTTATCAACTTCAATAAGGTCTCTCTGTCCGATAGGCTGCCTCAAATGATCTTCCGAATCTGTTCACCAGGCTTGCATATATTGCCTATGAAAGTATCCCAGCCTGCGAAGCAATCCCAAATGGAAAAAGTAAATATCACATATAAGCACAAATATATGGTCCCGACATAACAATTACCGACCATAAAGAAGCAATATCTAACTGGAAATCCAGAAAGTGGGTAGCATTTTAATAGGAGGGGACAAACAAAAATTCACACATGATGAACAATAGAAATAAAGAAAAGATGAATGTTAAGAAAACGGGACGAATACATTCAATGGCATCTACATTCATGAAAACATTCATCGTGAAAAATCAGAAGGTTCTAACAATTGTTTAAAGTAGATACAAACAGTCCAGCATGAAATGCCCATATCACATTGCTTTCCGGGATCCAGAATTGCACAATGGTTTTTCATCCATTTATTACTTAATTGTATATTGCACAAATCAAAACAAATAAGCATCATTGATGAACTCAACGAAACCATACTACTTTTAAAAGCAACAGGGATCGATATCCCTGGTTCCATTGATGAACTCAACGAAACCTATCATCAGGTCTTACATGGAGCATGCAATGTTTAAATTTGTCGAGCAGCGAGAGTCAAAAGCGGGAATCTACTACTGACCTTCCTAAATTTGCTCACATGTGCAAAAAGAATGTTCCTTGAGTATTCAGATATAATATACATATTTCAAGGATCTGTCCGGATATATAGGTAGTTAGGTACTGACTTCTGAACTTCGCATGGGTGCTAGAACTTTACCGACAGTTGTACATGCATAGATAGGGATCTGTATACCTATTTCATTTTCGAGAAATATGTGCAGCTACGACAAATAAAACTACATCCAAGTATCAAGTGTCCCTCACCTAGTTTCTGTTATATCTAACTCTGCAACACTTAAAATCAATGGAGGAGAGCACAATTAATTACATGCATTGAAATGATCAAACAGAGGAGCGTGGTGAAGCAATAGTTGTGCTGTAACAGAAATAATAATACATATATCTACTTTAGGATTGAACATATTCATTTGTAAACCAAGGAGATGATTATTTTGCAGAACTACCAAAGAAGTCCAAAATTATTATTTTTGCCAAAATCTATAACTCATATAAGCATGTAGTGCGATTAGCTAGATAGAAATAGCCCACATGTTCATTTAGGTATAAAGAGATACATTAGAACTGTTGTTTGAGTTGTGCATACTGCATAACCTAAATTTCGACACAACTCATGAAATATTTCTCACGGGAAATAAAAATGTAAGATCTGGATAAAATAAATTATCCTTTGTTAAACAATGGTAATGAGTAATGACACATTTACTATATCCATGTGCATAGAAACACGAAAAAGAATGTATTATCCCCCTATGCATATAACATGATACATCTCACAGGAGCGGTAGCCACATCACATTGCAACTCAATTTGCTACCTCACAAAGAATACACACTAACACGAAAGGGAAGGAACATGCAGGATACTACTATTGAGGTGAATGTAACAAATAGACACAATAAACTCAGGAGAGTTGGGAAGTACAGCAAGCCAACTAAGTACATATGGTAAGAACCTATGATGGATTGATGGTAATTTAAACCATGAAATTTCAGAGACATAGTGCTGAACCTATGATGGGAAAATGTGCATGAGAGGATGATGCGAAAATAGGAACAAAATGGTAATACAATGCCACAAAAGAACGTCTACAATAAAGAAAAATATTGAGCTGTTTAAGGCAACCTAGATGTCAAGATGAAAGAAAAGAATTTTGATCTCAAAGAATTAGAAAAATCACACAGAACTAACCTAAGAAATACATGCATTAGAGGCTAGCAAAAATAACAAATTGTAAGACACATAATTAGATGCTAGCGAAAGTAACAAACCATCGAAATAAATTATTTACCTGAACATACAATAAAGTATGAGAAAACTGAAAGAGTACTTACATTGGGCCTTAGAGGAATTACAGAATGGATCCATAAATAGTAATCATCCAGGATATGGCACAGCAAGCCACATGCTAACAAATTAATCTGGATGAGTGAAATCTTCAGACCGTAGTGCCTAATATATGAAATGGTAGTCTGAAGGTCAGAAATTTGTGAATACTAAGGGGTGCATTCCCTCTTTTATTCTGAAGAAAATATACGAAATATGATATAATTAAAAAATGCAATAGAATCTGATATACACATGATACCCTTTACACCATGTGCTAAATCTAACTAATATTGTACAATATAAATATGAGCACCTTTCTCGAAGTTAACTTTGCAGAAAGCCATATATCAAAAAAATGCCAAAATGGAAAGCTAAATCAAAATTTATTTCAGATCATGACCCAGGAAACAACATTGATATCATAAACCATTTCAAGGCGAAGAAAGTTCCTATTTCATTATGCGGGCTGAACCATAAGCTAATTAAAACAATATTATGTTCAAGGAGATCCCCTGAGTTAAATAACTGAAGTTGAGTACAGGAAACTCGGATAGTGATATGAAGATCCTTCTTTTTATCTCTCAACATGGATTAGAACCTTCCCTTTTTTTGGCCAGCATGAGCAATTTCTTGAATCCTGCATCCACAACAACACATCACACAACTTAAAACCCAATCAATGGATCTAAATGAATGAATCTGAGTTGGTACCATTGCCAATGTTTGAAAAACCCTAGAGCAGCTGAAGGTAGTAAAGGCTTCAATGTATACTATACAGGAATATTCCTAACGTATAAGCCTATAAGGCTCACATGAGTGAGAACTAATTTTGATTTTTTTGGAGAATGTCCTTTGTTGTCAATCCTGGACACATTGAATCTTATATAGTCTCTTAAGAACACAAAACTTAACGACAGAACTGTAAATCGTTGCAGCATATGTGTGTATTGTCACTCACGAAGCAGCCTAAAATTGACATAAGAACAAAACTCAAAGAGGCCAAATAGCCATTTTCCTTTTTATAGTTCTAGGCTTCTAGCAAGCTTGTTCTATAGAATTTCATAGTACCAAACAGGACAAAAAGCTGTCAATAATACCAAACAGCTTCTAACCAAGCCAACTCAAATATAAAGGAGAATCATGTTACAAAAAGTAAGAGAGATCGAGAGAGTGCATTTAACCAACTATATTAGAAAGCACCAAGCCGTACATGTGCATGGGTGGTTTTCTAAACCAGCAAGGAAAAACCCCTGACAGCAATGCTTAATGGCACTGCCAGGAGGGAAAAACAACAATACATTTATTAGATATATAAAGTACTGCATGTAGAGAATAATTGAGAAGAAACTGAACTATTACTTATCAGCTGGAACATCTCCAGATTTCACTACACATAATATGATCCCTGAAAAATTTCCTCAGATTAAAGTAATCAAAATCATGTCTATGGATGCAAGACAATTAGTTCATTCTAATGTATACTTGTTATCTAGGGGTTAATCAGAAGTTCCACAAATTCTCATGAACTATAAATAGTTTATGTATTAGTTGTGGCTGTAACATACAAAATAGAAAATTATCAAATACCTTCAAGTCCATCCACATGTGACGCGATGATCACCCCTAGACAGGCTTGTGACAGCGGCATAATCGAAGTGAAGGCGGCAAAACAGGGTAGAATCGTGGCACGGAAAACCCATAAAGAAATTAGTTGTGCCCTGTAAATTATGGACTATATATTAGCAGTAAGTTTTTCTGCATAAGAATATTGATGTGACATATAATTCTAAATGGAAGATTAATTGAAACCACAGTTTTATCATCAGAAAGCGTGATGGGCAGTGGGCACATGAACGCTGACCTGTATGGAATAAAATGGCGAAGCACAAGGTGGCTCTGGAGATTCACTTGGGTGAACAATTGTTCCCCATTCAACGCTTGAAAACGAAACAATCATCTTATTGGCTACAATAATCAATGTCCATAGTTTACCAAACCATCAAAGCCAGCCGCGCAGGTATAAGGAAAAGAATATGGTATGCAAAAGCCAGTTTCGTAATTTTAATAACTGAAGCACACATATTGTGAAAAGAATTTCCAGAATAACAGGGTTCATTATAAACATGCACTACTACACATCCATTTTGAACTTGTTCCACATTACAATTTTGTAAGCAATACAAACCTGCAGTTGTACCTTAATTGTACCTGAAATTAGTAATCACCTCAAATTTTGAAATTGCATGATCTCTTGTTTTTTATTCCCATAATATGATAACTAATAGGTGTTTTTGTGTTACTCTAAATAATATATGCATGTGTTCCACCAAACAAATTCCTTATTATGGCATGTTTATGGCAATAAAATATTTATATCATGATAAGTAGTAAAGAGGGCTGAGTATTAAAAAAGAAGCCAAATGGAATGAACTTACTATGGCTAGAGGTCATTATCTCGACGTGGTGAGATGCCTTGTCCTGACCATTAACACACCCATGGCTGCAGCACCAAACCTTACGCCCTCTTGTGCCTTCTTTAGGAGCAAGCCTGTGGTGAATCATTTTTTTGTTACTCTAAATAATATATGCATGTGTTCCTCCAAACAAATTCCTTATTATGGCATGTTTACAACAACAACAACAACAACAAAGCCTTTTATTCCCAAACAAGTTGGGGTAGGCTAGAGTTGAAACCCATAAGATCTCGAAACCAAGTCATGGTTCTGGCACATGGATAGCTAACCTCCACGCAGCCCTATCCATGGCTAATTCTTTGGTGATATTCCAATCCTTCAGGTCTCTTTTAACCGACTCCTCCCATGTCAAGTTTGGCCTACCACGACCCCTCTTAACATTCTCATCCCGCTTTATCCGTCCGGTATACAAATTCCTTATTATGGCATGTTTATGGCAATAAAATATTTATATCATGATAAGTAGTAAAGAGGGCTGAGTATTAAAAAAGAAGCCAAATGGAATGAACTTACTATGGCTAGAGGTCATTATCTCGACGTGGTGAGATGCCTTGTCCTGACCCATTAACACACCCATGGCCGCAGCACCAAACCTTACGCCCTCTTGTGCCTTCTTTAGGAGCAAGCCTGTGGTGAATCATTTTTGTGTTACTCTAAATAATATATGCATGTGTTCCTCCAAACAAATTCCTTATTATGGCATGTTTATGGCAATAAAATATTTATATCATGATAAGTAGTAAAGAGTGCTGAGTATTAAAAAAGAAGCCAAATGGAATGAACTTACTATGGCTAGAGGTCATTATCTCGACGTGGTGAGATGCCTTGTCCTGACCATTAACACACCCACGGCCGCAGCACCAAACCTTACGCCCTCTTGTGCCTTCTTTAGGAGCAAGCCTGTGGTGAATCAGCAGCACCTCACATCTCCTCGGCTCGGTGACCACTTCTATCTCTTGAGCAAATCTGTACAGAAATCGTAGCACTGACTAAAAATTTTAGAAATAATTTGAGAATGCTAGAGTAGGAACCTGAGCTATAAGTTGATTTATGGTGCGAATGTCAGAAAAAAAATATCATATGGTCTGATTTTTTTTAGAAATGATGCCATATAAAGGCTATAAGTTGATTTCAGAAATGATGACATATGGATGTACTGGCTGCAGCTAAATTTCAGGAAAAAGAGCTATAGAGTAGAAAGAATATTACATATATTAATCTTACCCAACTGCACACTTGCCTATTCATCGAACAGCTTGTAGGCATACACTGAAAAGAAGCTAGACAGAGAAAGATGAAAGAATTAAATAATAAAATATTAGTGGAAGAGAGAGGAGGCAAATCTGCAGGAAAGATTGCAAACTTCGTTCCTGGTACGGTGTGCTGCCCAATTGGTCATGGAGGTACCTGATTGAGGAAAAGATACAGTCAATCACACACGAAGTGCAGAGAGCGAGAGAGAGAGGGAGGGAAATCGAGCATACGGGTTGCCATACAGACGCAAGGAGGATGGCGATGCAGACGGAGAGTGAGTGCAGCAGCTGTGCGAGCTCGATGGAGAGAGGAATCGCCTGAGAAGGGTGGGTGGCAACGGGAGACAGGTCGACGGAAACGGCGCCGTTGCTGGATGTCTCGAGCCGCCCATCATCTCGCGACGCATCGAGGAAGACGGCGATGTCACTGGTGCCGCTTCGTCGGCCGTCGAGCTCGTCGATGTGGAGCAGAAGAGACGACCCCGACGATTTTGATCTGAAGCTGGTCGAGCCACCAACTCCTCTGGGACGTCGCTCTGCGGCGGTGCGAGCGCCGGGGCTGCGTTGCTGCCGGTGTCCTCCAGCCGCTCTTCCAGGCGAATGCACAAGGCGCAGTGGGCTGCTCTGCTCTCGCCGAAGGTGGCGGCGGCGACAGGAGAAACGACGCGAGGGGATTGGCGTCGGCTAGTGTTTTCGACCGCGGGGTGAGCTATTTATCTGGCGCGGTGAAAGGCAAGGGACGGTTGAGATTCGCTGTGAAAGGCTCCATCGGACGGACGACGTGCGCTGAGCGCTGAGGAGCCTCCCAAAGCTCTCGGCGTTTACCTCTTTAGATTTCTGCGTATGACCGGACAAATGCATACCTATATTCAGGAAGCATTTATTTTTAAAGATTCAGAAAATCATATTTGAAGTTCCATTTTTTTTAAAAGGACGCGACTACGCATAGACAGTCTATACTTAACGCTAACTATAGAACGCACAAAACGACAAGTTTGCAAACGATCGATCGATCAGGTTTTGTCCAAGCACGCGATGCCCCGAGCACGTGGGCCGATCCTGAGAAAATACAGTATACGTAACCAAAACTAAATGCGAAAATTAGGAAACTCAAAATGTTCCACCGGCTTTCAGGGGTCACGCCGGAATGGGGTCCCCATCAAAATCCTCCTCCGGATCCTGCCACTTCCTTCTCCGGCTGTCGCTCGAGCTCTCCGCCTCCGTGCCGTGCCTCTACGGCGGGATGAGCCCTTCCCACCAGCAGTCCTTGTACGAGTCGCGCAAGCGAGAGGTATTCGATTGTCACTCGGCCACCTCCCGTGTGGCCTTCTTGGCCGCCCTCCTCGCCGCCTCGTCTTCTGATGGCTCCCGACCTTCTCTCTGCCCGTCGGAGCTATGGAGGCTCGAGCCGGCCATGGATAATCTGTAGGTGGGAGGTGAAGAGGCGAGATGCAATGCGGATTGCTCGCCGGAGATGGTATGGGTCGCGGCGGAACGGTGCTGGGTGTGGCGGAGGGGTGCGGTGTTGGTACCACATCGAGCCCTCCGTCCCCCTAATATAGCGGTCGAGTCGCCGTTTATCCGGCGGCCCGAATAGAATTTTCTGGGCAGTTTCGCATCTCATCAGGCATGGAACGCCGGCTTTTTTTGGGCCGAGGGGCTTATTGCGTATATGCTAGAGATGCTCTACTAGCCCACAAGGGATGTAGTTCCTTTATCCTCAGTTGACACTCCAACAGCTCAAGAGTCTCACCATACATACTCTCCTCACACAACGTACAAACAACTGACTGTAGAGGCTTCGGGTTGGAATGGGCTTGCATTTTCCACTTTTCCAGGATGAGCTTTGGCAGCACAATCACCCTCTTAATCAATATCAATGCCCTAATCAGCTCTTGTAAGTTGATTTATAATGATACAGGACCACAGGGTTCTTGCTGCTCACTATCTAAAGCATTGTACATATCTCGCCCACATTCCCTCCCCCTGCCACCCTCGGCCTCCCTCTCCATGGGCAGTGGCGCCGCCGATGAGGGCCTTTTGATCTTTTCCTTAGATTCAATCAAAACTTGATCGATAATAAATTAAAAGTCACAAAAACAAACCTTGTCTAGCCACAATATAGGAGGAGGGGCGGCACTGGGGAGCAATTGCTATCTGTTGGGTGACTTCATTCCTCCCTTGTTTTTTTTGGACTAGGACTAGGAAGAGTAGTCTCTGTTTTTGGGCTCGTGTTTCTTTTTCCTTGCTTGTTTGTGTTTTTTAGTGTTGAAATATTTTTGACAAATTTAGAAAGTATACTCCCAAAATCAAAAGGGTGAAAATATAACACCTCGTCCCGTTCCCGAAAGATAAGTTATTTTCGGTCAGCTTATGAAGGATAACCTACTTTTACGAAATGGGATGAAACATTTTGTCGTTTGGAAACCGAAGAAAACATGTCTTTTGGTCTCTTACTCTATCTCTTATCACAAAACCAGTCGGCGGTGTTGTTGGTAAACCCGAAGTCGCATCTGCACACAAAAGCATATGAAATGAAAAGCCAGCTATGAGATTTATGCTCTAATTTAAAATATGTATGTATTAGGATAACAAATAAGTATGATCACATATCTAGATACCCTTATCGCCCGAGGTTCAGGGTTCAAAGTATCCACATTTTAATTATCCGTTAAAATGTGGATATTTCGAACCTTGAACCGGGCAACACGATATCAGGCTTGGGGCTGCTCCTGAGTCTCGCTGCCCTGGACGGAGACGGCAAGCGTGGTCACCGTTGCGGGCACTTTTCTAAATGAAAACATAGCTTTCTCGGTGAGCCTAGTAGCAGTAAATAAAACTTCTTTTTTTATAGTAGAAGTTAACAAAACTGGTTCTCCCAATTAATTAACCACATCAGAAGTCGGCTTTTGCTATACAAGCGCTTACAGGAAACTTTGAAGCAGCGCAAAAATCATCAGTGAAACCAAAAAAGGTGATGTGGTCTAAACCCGTAACGGGGAAAGTTAAGTTAAACATTGACGCTTCATTTCATGCTAATGGTACAGGATCGGTGGGAGCTATTTTACGCAATGAGCGTGGCGAAGTTCTGGTGGGAATGGCTAGCTTAGTTGTAAACGTCATGGATGCGGCTGCGGCAGAGGCATTGGCTCTTTTGAGAGGTCTTCAGTTCCTGGAGAGATTAGGCTGTGCTTCAGCTATAATCGAATTTGACTCATTGGAGCTAGTTCAAGCTTGTAACAGGAAGATAGAGATTTGGACTCCACATGCAGCGATACTAGAAAGCTTCATGAAGGCAAGTATGATGAATGAGATTATTTTCCAACACTGTCCGAGGGAGGCAAATCAGGTCGCACATAATTTGGCGCAACATGTCTACCAATCGAAGGAGGATTTTAGTTGGGAGGGTGACCCCCCAGATTTTCTTCTTCCTTTTGTAATAAACGATGTAACTCTTGTGGATGCTTAAATGCGACAAGTTTCAGACGCGCTCTTTTCCTATCAGGGTACCTCAGGGGACTGGTAGGGTTTTTAATGAGGCGGCTTGCTGACCTAATATATGGTGGTTAAAAGTTTCAAAAAAAAACCACATCAGAAGTCAAGTCAACGAAAATCCCTCCTAGTCTAACGAAGAACTCGTCCGATCCAGACACGCGCGCGCACGAAGAACTCAGCGAGGCCAAATAGAAAAGGATTATCTGTCTTTCTCATTCTGACCTACAGTACGTCCAGCTTGGGAGCTTCTTCGGTTCTTCCACTCTTGTTTGGTGATGGCGGCTGCTTCTTCGGTCCTCATAGCTACTCCAATCCAACGTCGACGGAGGCAAAAAAAAAATCTACGTAATTGTCGATCCACTTGCGCACATAGAGGACCGAGCTGCTTCTCGGTCGTAATAAGCTTGCACGGTTCGCTGTACCGGCCTTATTTCCTGGCTGGCTACATGCATGCATGACGTATCAATTTATCCTCTATCGTTGCTCTATCATCGCTCACCACTCACCACATCTCTCTACATATATTCCGGACGTCCAAAGGGACGAGAGCTAAGCTGAGCTGGAGCAAACACACAGGCAAAGTAAAGTGAGGGAGGGAGGAAGATGAGGTCGCGCATGTTCCTCCATGGCTCGGTGCTCTTGCTGATGCTTCTTGCGGCGGTTGCGCATGCTCAACAGACGACGATAACCCATCCGGCCGACGGTGAGCATGCATGCTATGTTAAGGGTATCTCCAGTCGTTGTGCCCCCAAGCCCAAAAACGATGTTATTTTGGCCAGCCTAAGGGGGCAAACGGCGCTATTCTGAATCCTGGGGGCGCATTTTCTAGCCGTGAACCCAGGCTGCCCCTCAGCCGGCGGTTTGGCCATATTTTGGTATAAACAAAGGCCGATTCATTTTCGCATACAAATTCACACATAGAAATAATTTAACATACAAATTAACACACAAATAAATAGTTCAACATATAAATTCACACACAAATAAATAGTTCAACAATGCAAGCAAATAAAACAAATCATACTAGGCATTGGCATCGCCATTGCTCTTTCGCACCCACAAGTGCTGCACCAGATCATCCTGTAGAGCTTGATGTGTTGCAGCGTCTCGAATCTACTAGCGTGTGGCGAGGAAGGCTGCCCATGATGTCGGCACCTGGTGATCAACGTCTCCAAGAGGACCCTGTCGGTAGTATGGTGTCATTGCCTCACTCTCAGACACCAGGTGATCCCGCTCACTCTCAATGATCATGTTATGCAAGATCACACAACATTGCATCATCTCCCACATGTTATGCAAGATCACACAACATCCACATGTTGGACTTCGACCAAGTCATAGCTGGGTACCGGACAACAGCAAATTGAGACTGCAGCGCGCCAAATGCCCGCTCAACATCCTTCCTACAAGTCTCCTGGCACTTGGTAAACCAAGCTTTCGCGCTTCCTGGTACTGGGTTGGAGGTGCTTTTCACAAATGTTGCCCACTTCGGGTAGATGCCATCTCCAAGATAGTAGCCCTTTGTGTACTGGTGCCCATTGATCTCGTAGTTCACAGGGGAGCATGGCCTTCGACAAGCTCGGCAAAGACATTATACTGCAAGACATTGATGTCGTTGTGAGTTCCTGGCATAGCAAAGAATGAATGCCAAATCCATATATCATATGAAGCCACGGCCTCAAGAATCATCGAGCACTCTCCTTTGTGGCCCTTGTACATCCCCTGTCAATCAAGTGGACAGTTCTTCCATGCCCAATGCATGCAGTCGATACTACCAAGCATCCTATGAAAGCCTCTTGCTTCATTGCAAGCTAGGATGCGAGCAGTGTCTTCCTCATTGGGTGATCGCAAGTAGGTTGGGCCAAACACTGCAACCACTGCCCGACAGAACTTGTTCAAGCACTCAATGGCCGTGGACTCGCCCATGCGCAGATAGTCATCCTGTGCATCAGCAGGAGCACCGTATGCAAGCAACCTCATGGCCATCGTGCACTTCTGAATTGAGGTAAAGCCTACTGTGCCGGTGCAGTCCTTCTTCAATTTGAGGTAGGTGTCGAACTTCCGGATGGCATGCATGATCTTGAGGAAGAGCTTGCGGTTCATTCTGAAACGGCGCCGGAACACTTTCTCGTCCTGTAGGGGATCATCGGCGAAGTAGTCGGAGTAGAGGATGCAGTACCCCTCGTAGCGCTGCCTCGGCTTGCCCTTGCGGCGACCGCGCGTCGATCCAACACGCCGCGACATGGCGTCGTTGGCGAGCAGGTCGGCGAGGCAGCTACAGATCAGCAAGTGTTCTTCATCGTCGATGGCGGCCTGATCTTCCTCATCAAAGAGCTCGGCGAGCATCTCCTCGGCGTCGGAGTCCATGGCTGGGTTGGACGGAACGCCGAACACCTTGCGGGCGGGGTGGACGTGTTTCGTCCCGAGAATCGCCCTAGAGGCTAGATCGCGGCGGAGGGGAGTGGGCGGCGTCGGCGGCGTGGCGGGGCTAGACGGCGGTTTTCCTAGCTGCTTGTGTGCGGCGGCGGAAGGAGGGGTGGTGCCAGCGGCGGCATGGCGACGACGAGACAGGCAGAGGAAAAGGCGAGCCGGGGTGGGGAAAATGCGTTGTCTCGCCGACAGCGTTGTCCCACGCGTGCTTTTCCTTCCCCCCAGGCGGAACCCAGTGGGCTGGATTCGGCCTGGGAGCGCCGGCGCTAATTTCCGCCGAAACAACGCTATTTGGGCTTCTGGGGAGGCAACTGGTAGAACAACGGCGCTATTTTGGGCCCTAGGGGCGCTGGGGGATGACTAGAGATGCCCTAAGTATTAGGTTTCCCCACGTCATTCGTTCCGAATCATCACCAGCTGGCTCGGCGCGCTGCTGGAGTCGTAGAATGATCCAATGATTCGTCTTTGTTTTCATCTGTTTGATCGTATGGCTAAGAAACACTCTCCCTTTCCTCGATAAAATTCTAGGGCAGCGCTGAGCGTCCTCCGGAGGATCGGGGCTTCCGATCCACCGCATCGAGATCGTGACACGTGTCACCTTACATGAAGCGCATCCCTTTTCCCTCTACATAAAAAGTTCCCTGACCCGACTCTGTACGCACGACTCCTACCAACCCACCGCCCATGTCTCACATCTCCGGTGACATTCAGCTGGTTGCGCCTCTAGCCGGTGGGGGTGATACGTCTCAAACGTATCCATAATTTCTATTGTTCCATGCTTATATTATACCATTTGCTACATGTTTTATATACACTTCATATCACTTTTATGCATTTTCTGGGACTAACCTATTAACAAGATGCCACAGTGCCAGTTCCATGTTTTCTGCTGTTTTTGGTTTCAGAAAAGTACTTCTGCAAATATTCTCGGAATTGCACGAAACAAAAGGCCACGTCCCTATTTTTCCAACATGTACACGGAGTCCGAAGGAGAGACGAAGAAGCGTCAGGAGGTGGCCAAACCACATGGTGGCGCGGCAGAAGGTGGGGCCGCGCCAGCCTATGGTTTGGGCCCCTCGGGGCTCCACCGACGTCGCCCCTTCGCCTATATATTGCCCCAGACGCGAAAATCCTAAAATACCAAGTCATATTTCCAGAAGAGTTCCGCAGCGCCGCCGCCATCGACGACAAGTTTCGGGGGACAGAAGTCTCTGTTCCGGCACGCTGCCGGGACGGGGAATTGCCCCCGAAGTCATCTCCATCGACACCACCGCCATCTTCATCGCCGCTGCTGACTCCCATGATGAGGAGGGAGTAGTTCTCCCCCGAGGCTGAGGGCTCTACCGGTAGCTATGTGGTTCATCTCTCTCTCCCATGGTGTGATCTTTATGTGATCATGTGTATTGCTAGTATCGCTGAATACATTAATAATGTTTATGCTACTCAAGTGATTTTGTCTAGTTTCTGGAGTCATTGTGACAACACGGTATCAAGGTGACAGTGTGGGTACTTGTGTGACTCTATGAATAATTTAGACATTATCATGGCTTATTCTTGGGAATTGTGGTGTTTGTTTACTCAGACTTTGAGGTGTGCTCTTGCAGCCCTACGCATAGTACTCTTGCTTCATCAAGAAGGAGAATAATCCCGAGTAGTATTTACTTGTGTTCAGTTGTGCTAATCTAGTTGAATATGTAGATGTTACTCTTTATCTATTATGCACTCTATAGGTTACTTTAATATGAACTCCGGTACTCTCCACGGTGTAAAGGTGACAGTGTGTGCACCGTGTGTGATTCCTTTATGACGTTGTGGCGCTTGTTTACTCCGGCTTGAGGTGTGCTTTTGTAGCCCTACACAATGAATGGTGTTTGTTATCCAACAAGAGAGTGTTTAAGAGTAGCTTTTACTTATTCAGTTATGAGATCATTGTTGAGAGTGTCCACTAGTGAAAGTATGATCCCTAGGCCTTGTTTCTAAGCATTGAAACACCGTTTACAACAAGTTCTGCTACATGTTTGCTTGCTGCCATCTTTATTTCAGATTGCAGTTACTACTTATAATCATCCCTATCACTTGTATTTCACTATCTCTTCGCCGAACTAGTGCACCTATACATCTGACAAGTGTATTGGGTGTGTTGGGGACACAAGAGACTTCTTGTATCTTAATTGCAGGGTTGCTTGAGAGGAATATCTTTGACCTCTACCTCCCTGAGTTCGATAAACCTTGGGTGATTCACTTAAGGGAAACTTGCTGCTGTTCTACAAACCTCTGCTCTTGGAGGCCCAACACTGTCTACAAGAATAGAAGCACACGTAGACATCAAGCTATTTTCTGGCGCCGTTGCCGGGGAGGTAAGGTAAAAGGTATTCACATCCTCTGGCTACTAAGCTATTTTCTAGTATGTTGCTAGTGTGTGAGTGCTCGAAGTATTTCCTTTAGATTCTGCAATTATATCTTTTTGTTTCTTGTTTTTATTTTCACTAGTTAGGCTTAATGGAAAACAACAAAAAAATTAGAGATCTCTATGAACTTTATATTGAATTAGGACATGATGCTTTTGAAGAGAAAATTAAAAAACCTATGGAAAATTATTTGCATGATGGTAGCAATGTTATTACTATAAATGTTTTGAACACCATTATTGCTAATGCTATGCAAAGCTCTAAGCTTGGGGAAGCTGGTTTTGATGAATATGATATTTTTAGTCCCCCAAGTTTTGAGGAGAAAATTTTCTTTGATGATACTTTACCTCCAATTTATGATGATTATAATGATAGTGGTATTTTGGTGCCACCTACTATGGAGGATAAAGTTTATTATGATTATACTATGCCTGCAATTTATGATGATTACAATGATGGTTGTGATAGTTTTACTCCACTATTACTAATAAATTATTATGCTTATGTGGAGAGTAATGATACTTTTATGCATGTGGATCATGATAAGAATGCTTTATGTGATAGCTATATTGTTGAGTTTATTCATGATGCCGCTGAAAATTATTTTGAGAGAGGAAAGTATGGTTATAGAAATCTTCATGTTACTAAATTTCTTCTCTTTATGATGAAGTTTTGAGCTTTCTCTTGATTTGCTTTTATTTGCTGGGTACTTTAAGACCTACTGGTCCTTATGAGAGAGGGAGACACGATTTCATATATCACAATAATATTAAGTCTTCTCTCTTTATGTTGAAATTTTTGAAGTTACACTTGTTTTGCATTTCTATGCTAGTCACTTTGTTCTTCATTGACTTGTTTTCTTACAAGACTCCTATGCATAGAAAGAGTGTTAGATTTAAACATGTTTTATATATGCTTCTTGATGCTCTCTTTTATGTTTCAACTCTCATCTTTATGTGGCATCATAAAAATCACTATGCCTAGCTAAAAGGCTTTAAAGAAAAGCGCTTATGGGAGACAACCCATTGTTTTTATTTTCTGTTATTTTTGCTTTTCTTTTTTTGAGTCAAGGTTTGTTACTTCTGTAGCAACTCCTTTGTATCTTTATTTTATGCATTGTTGTGCCAAGTAAAGTTTTATTGAAAGTTGATGCAAGATTTGGATTTCTGCGCAGTACAGATTTTTGGCTGTCACGAATTTGAGCTTTTCTCCCTGTAGAAAATTCGAAAAATTCTACGAAAAATCACGCATCTTCCTGAGATATGTACGCAACTTTCATTATTTTGGGCCAGATCCATCTGAGCAACTTAAGTGCCTCGAAAAAATTCGTCTTTACAGACTGTTCTGTTTTTGACAGATTCTGCCTTTTGTTTTGCATTCGCTCTTTTACGATGTTTGTGTGGATTTCTTTGCTCCACAAAGCATTGGTGGCTGTAGCTAATGTCCAGAAGCTTTGGGAATGATTGTTCATTACAGAATATGAGAATTTTTGTTTATGCACTAACCCTCTAATGAGAACTGTCTTGAGTTTGGTGTGAAGGAAGTTTTCAAGGATCAAGCGAGAAGGGTGATATTATGTGATCAAGAAGAGTGAAAAGCTAAGCTTGGGGATGCCCCCGTGGTTCATCCCAACCATATTCAGAGAGACTCAAGCGTCTAAGCTTGGGGATGCCCAAGGCATCCCCTTCTTCATCAACAACTTATCAGGTCATCTCTAGTGAAACTATATTTTAATTCTTTCACATCTTATGCGCTTTACTTGGAGCGTCTGTGTGCTTTTATTTTTGTTTTGTTTGAATAAATTCGGATCCTAGCAATCCTTGTGTGGGAGAGAGACACGCTCCGCTTTTTCATGTGAATACTCATGTTCTTCACTTATATTTGTTGAGTATTCTTAACTAGCTACTGCAGTGCTTTTAGCTCCTGTTTTTCATGCATCTCTTGAGCTGTTAGCACGTGTTTATAAATACTCTCTTGCTGCATTATATTATCATTTGGAGAGTTTATGTTTAAGTAAGTTGATTGGTGTTTGCTTGGAAAAAGAAAATGCTGCATGTGGTAGTGGTATGAAAACTTGCATAATCTTGTAGATCATTGAAACTTTGATAACTTGATTCTTTGCAAATGTTTTGAGTATTTAGATGGTAAAGCTTGCTGGTTAATTAAGTTAAAATCATTAGTGGATTGTTGTCTTTAAGCTTGTAC
The DNA here is from genome assembly GCA_947311845.1 of Poa pratensis. Classification (NCBI taxonomy): domain Eukaryota; kingdom Viridiplantae; phylum Streptophyta; class Magnoliopsida; order Poales; family Poaceae; genus Poa; species Poa pratensis. The sequence goes on from CAMZMU010000107.1 coordinate 55,095,626, forward strand.
CGTACTACAAACTCTAAAATTGTTGAAGGTGTAGTTGGACTTGATAGCTTTCCATGTCTGAAAGTTCATTGTAATAACTAAGTTGTGCTGAAGGTCGAGGGATCTAACGGGGTACTTGTACCGCCGTGAACGGCCCTTCTTGGAGTGAATTTTAATCATGCTCTTAATGTTGAACCTGCTAGTTGTTTGCAATAAACTTGTGAGTTCTTTTTGACTAATGTTAAGCTACGGTTTTTGGCACTTCCACCATCCATATTTGCTAGCCTCTTCGGTGCTGTGCATTGCCTTCTGCTCACATTGAGAGTTGTGCATACTTCGCCAGTACATCCAACCCCGTGGGAGGACTTCCTCTTGTTCTCCTACACATAAGCCCATACATCTTCCTCAAAACAGCCACCATACCTACCTACCACAGCATTTCCATAGCTGTTCCGAGATATATTGCCATGCAACATCCATCTTACATTACATGACTTGTTGTCATTCATCACATACATATTGCTTTGCATGATTCTATACAGCTGATGTGTGGTTTACCCATGTTACGCTAGATCATTGCACATCCTGCTACACTGGCAGAGGCATACAGTTTTATACATCATGTTTTGTTCATTATGAGTTATTTGTACCAAAAAGTTTGTAATCATATTAGAGTGTTGCCCCTGCTAGAAAAGAGCCATGGAGGCCATCGAAAAGTGAAACAGAAAAAGAAAAAAAAAAAAAAAAAAAAGAATAAAGAAAAAGGGGGGCAACATTACTATCCTTTATCACACTTGTGCTCATGTTTAGCACCTGCAGTATTCATAGTCATCATTTGTGCTCATGTTTAGCACCTATACTCCATGTGAGAGAGTTTTCATGTTCTACTAGTATAACTATGTGGGGAATTTACACTATAGAACTTGGGTTGTATATTCCAATGATGAGCTTCCTCAAAAGTGCTCTAGGTCTTCATGAGCAACCAAGTTGGATGCACCCCCACTAGTTCCATTGGAGAGCTTTCATACACATATAGCTCTATGTGCATCCGTTGCATGGCAATCACTACTCCTTACATAGCTTCGATTATAAGACTTCCTCTTGTCTAATGATCACTTATAGCTTTGTGAGACTTTCTTCCATTGGCCTTCCAAACCCCCATTAATGTTCTCTTTGCCATAACATCATGGTGCCAATACCAAATGCTTGCGCTCACCGGTTGAGTAGACTTCGAAACAGTTGATTCATGACGTTCATGTTTATGTTTACTTGGCTGAATCCTTCTATGTTATGAAAATTTGCTTGATGCTTGGATTGAAGGATAGAACTCTATGCTGGATACTTAAATCATCTTTAATGAACCTTGTACGGTTTCATGTCTTTGAAGCAATAGTTCATGAAAACTTTTAGCTTGTTTGACTCTTGCTTTATTATCTTTTGATATCAACTATATACATTTGCCTTGAATGATTTGATCACAGCTTACATGTCTTACAATATTATGATCAAGATTGTGTGAAAGCATGTCTCCTCAGAAATTATTTGTTGTTATCGTTTTACCTACTCGAGGACGAGTAGAACTAAGCTTGGGGATGCTTGATACGTCTCCAACGTATCCATAATTTCTGATGTTCCATGCTTATATTATACCATTGCTACATGTTTTATATACACTTCATATCACTTTTATGCATTTTCTGGGACTAACCTATTAACAAGATGCCACAGTGCCAGTTCCCTGTTTTCTGCTGTTTTTGGTTTCAGAAAAGTACTTCTGCGAATATTCTCGGAATTGCACGAAACAAAAGGCCACGTCCCTATTTTTCCAACACGTACACGGAGTCCGAAGGAGAGACGAAGAGCGCCAGAGGTGGCCAAACCACATGGCGGCGCGGGTGGGCCGCGCCAGCCTATGGTTTGGGCCCCTCGGGCTCCACCGACGTCGCCCCTTCGCCTATATATTGCCCAGACGCGAAAACCCTAAAATACCAAGTCATATTTCCAGAAGAGTTCCGCAGCGCCGCCGCCATCGACGACAAGTTTCGGGGGACAGAAGTCTCTGTTCCGGCACGCTGCCGGGACGGGGAATTGCCCCCGGAGTCATCTCCATCGACACCACCGCCATCTTCATCGCCGCTGCTGACTCCCATGATGAGGAGGGAGTAGTTCTCCCCCGAGGCTGAGGGCTCTACCGGTAGCTATGTGGTTCATCTCTCTCTCCATGGTGTGATCTTTATGTGATCATGTGTATTGCTAGTATCGCTGAATACATTAATAATGTTTATGCTACTCAAGTGATTTTGTCTAGTTTCTGGAGTCATTGTGACAACACGGTATCAAGGTGACAGTGTGGGTACTTGTGTGACTCTATGAATAATTTAGACATTTATCATGGCTTATTCTTGGGAATTGTGGTGTTTGTTTACTCAGACTTTGAGGTGTGCTTGCAGCCCTACGCATAGTACTCTTGCTTCATCAAGAAGGAGAATAATCCCGAGTAGTATTTACTTGTGTTCAGTTGTGCTAATCTAGTTGAATATGTAGATGTTACTCTTTATCTATTATGCACTCTATAGGTTACTTTAATATGAACTCCGGTACTCTCCACGGTGTAAAGGTGACAGTGTGTGCACCGTGTGTGATTCCTTTATGACGTTGTGGCGCTTGTTTACTCCGGCTTGAGGTGTGCTTTTGTAGCCCTACACAATGAATGGTGTTTGTTATCCAACAAGAGAGTGTTTAAGAGTAGCTTTTACTTATTCAGTTATGAGATCATTGTTGAGAGTGTCCACTAGTGAAAGTATGATCCCTAGGCCTTGTTTCTAAGCATTGAAACACCGTTTACAACAAGTTCTGCTACATGTTTGCTTGCTGCCATCTTTATTTCAGATTGCAGTTACTACTTATAATCATCCTATCACTTGTATTTCACTATCTCTTCGCCGAACTAGTGCACCTATACATCTGACAAGTGTATTGGGTGTGTTGGGGACACAAGAGACTTCTTGTATCTTAATTGCAGGGTTGCTTGAGAGGAATATCTTTGACCTCTACCTCCCTGAGTTCGATAAACCTTGGGTGATTCACTTAAGGGAAACTTGCTGCTGTTCTACAAACCTCTGCTCTTGGAGGCCCAACACTGTCTACAAGAATAGAAGCACACGTAGACATCAAGCTATTTTCTAGCGCCGTTGCCGGGGAGGTAAGGTAAAAGGTATTCACATCCTCTGGCTACTAAGCTATTTTCTAGTACTGTTGCTAGTGTGTGAGTGCTCGAAGGTATTTCCTTTAGATTCTGCAATTATATCTTTTTGTTTCTTGTTTTTATTTCACTAGTTAGGCTTAATGGAAAACAACAACAAAATTAGAGAGCTCTATGAAATTTATCTTGAGTTAGGACATGATGCTTTTGAAGAGAAAATTAAAAAACCTATGGAAAATTATTTGCATGATGGTAGCAATGTTATTACTATAAATGCTTCGAACACCATTATTGCTAATGCTATGCAAAGCTCTAAGCTTGGGGAAGCTGGTTTTGATGAATATGATATTTTTAGTCCCCCAAGTTTTGAGGAGAAAATTTTCTTTGATGATACTTTAGCTCCAATTTATGATGATTATAATGATAGTGGTATTTTGGTGCCACCTACTATGGAGGATAAAGTTTATTATGATTATACTATGCCTGCAATTTGTGATGATTACAATGATGCTTGTGATAATTTTACTCCCACTATTACTAATATAATTAATTATGCTTATGTGGAGAGTAATGATACTTTTATGCATGTGGATCATGATAAGAATGCTCTATGTGATAGCTATATTGTTGAGTTTATTCATGATGCCGCTGAAAATTATTTTGAGAGAGGAAAGTATGGTTATAGAAATCTTCATGTTACTAAATTTCTTCTCTTTATGATGAATGTTTTGAGGTTTCTCTTGATTTGCTTTTATTTGCTGGGTACTTTAAGACCTACTGGTCCTTATGAGAGAGGGAGACACGATTTCATATATCACAATAATATTAAGTCTTCTCTCTTTATGTTGAAATTTTTGAAGTTACACTTGTTTTGCATTTCTATACTAGTCACTTTGTTTTTCATTGACTTGTTTTCTTACAAGAATCCTATGCATAGAAAGAGTGTTAGATTTAAACATGTTTTATATATGCTTCTTGATGCTCTCTTTTATGTTTCAACTCTCATCTTTATATGAGCATCATAAAAATCACTATGCCTAGCTAAAAGGCTTTAAAGAAAAGCGCTTATGGGAGACAACCTATTGTTTTTATTTTCTGTTATTTTTGCTTTTCTTTTTGTTTTGAGTCAAGGTGCTTGTTACTTCTGTAGCAACTCCTTTGTATCTTTATTTTATTGCATTGTTGTGCCAAGTAAAGTCTTTTATTGAAAGTTGATGCAAGATTTGGATTTCTGCGCAGTAGCAGATTTTTGGCTGTCACGAATTTGAGCTTTTCTCCCTGTAGAAAATTCGAAAACTTCTACGAAAAATCGCGCATCTTCCTGAGATATGTACGCAACTTTCATTATTTTGGGCCAGATCCATCTGAGAAACTCAAGTGTCTCGAAAAAATCCGTCTTTACAGACTGTTCTGTTTTTGACAGATTCTGCCTTTTGTTTTGCATTCGCTCTTTTACGATGTTTGTGTGGATTTCTTTACTCCACAAAGCATTGGTGGCTGTAGCTAATGTCCAGAAGCTTTGGGAATGCTTGTTTCATTACAGAATATGAGAATTTTTGTTTATGCACTAACCCTCTAATGAGAACTGTCTTGAGTTTGGTGTGAAGGAAGTTTTCAAAGATCAAGCGAGAAGGGTGATATTATGTGATCAAGAAGAGTGAAAAGCTTAATCTTGGGGATGCCCCCGTGGTTCATCCCCAACCATATTCAGAGAGACTCAAGCGTCTAAGCTTGGGGATGCCCAAGGCATCCCCTTCTTCATCAACAACTTATCAGGTCATCTCTAGTGAAACTATATTTTAATTCTTTCACATCTTATGCGCTTTACTTGGAGCGTCTGTGTGCTTTTATTTTTATTTTGTTTGAATAAATTCGGATCCTAGCAATCCTTGTGTGGGAGAGAGACACGCTCCGCTTTTTCATGTGAATACTCATGTTCTTCACTTATATTTGTTGAGTATTCTTAACTAGCTACTGCAGTGCTTTTAGCTCCTGTTTTTCATGCATCTCTTCGAGCTGTTAGCACGTGTTTATAAACACTCTCTTGCTGCATTATATTATCATTTGGAGAGTTTATGTTTAAATAAGTTGATTGGTGTTTGCTTGGAAAAATAAAATGCTACATGTGGTAGTGGTATAATGAAAAACTTGCATAATCTTGTAGATCATTGAACTTTGATAATCTGATTCTTTGCAAACGTTTTGAGGTATTTCTCTACTCCTATAAAAACCACAGTTGGTGATGATGGTGTGCCTGCCATCTTTCATCCAGGATCGTTCGATTTATATCTAACGGACAGTAACACCCACATTACACATTTGCAGATAACCCCTTGTGTTCCGTCCTTTTGACTTTTCCACGCGCACTCTAGAATGTTCCAAAATATGCCTCTAGAATGTTTCAAAATATTCTACAACCTCGTGGAAGGGGCTCTAGAATGTTCCAAAATATATTCTAGAATCTCGTGGAAGGTGTCTCTAGAATGTTCCAAAGAATGACTAAATTGTTCTAGAACCTCGTGGAAGGTGACTCTAGAATGTTCCAAAATATGACTCTAGAATGTTCCAAATTATTCTAGAAGCTTGTGGAAGGTGGCTCTAGAATGTTCCAAAATATGACTCTAGAATGTTCCAAAATATTATAGAACCTCGTGGAAGATGGCTCTAGAATGTTCAAAAAAATGACTCTAGAAAAATGACTCTAGAATGTTCCAAAATACGTCCTTTTGGATTTGCCCCTCGCGCTCGCAGAAATTACCCACCCTTGCCACCCATAAGTCGTACCCGTTCGCTTTTTGTTATTTACGGACGAATTGCCACCCATAAGTCGTACGTATTTGTTTTTGCCCCTCGCTCTCGCAGAAATTATCCACCCTTGCCACACATAAGTCGTACCCATTCGCTTTTTGTTATTTACGGACGAATTGCCACCCATAAGTCGTACGTATTTATTTTTTCCTCATGTTACTCTAGAATGTTCCGGAATAGTCTAGAACCATGTGGAAGGTTCCGGTACATAGGCCGTGTCTACTCGGTTTTCGTCCTGTAACTCTACAATGTTCCGGAATATGACTCCCACGGGATTGACCAAAAGGAGAGGAGGAGTTAGCAAGATGAGAGGAGACTCACACTTTGGTGGCCACGAGAGTCAGTAACAGGAAAACCACCCACTTTGGTGGTCACGAGAGTCAGCAAAAGGAAGACTCCCACTTCGGTGATCAGCATAGTCAGGAAAAGGGAGACTCCCATGGGAGTCGGACCCAAGGAGACTCCCACTTCGGCGGTTACAGAGAATCAACAGAAAGGAGAGTCCCACGAGAGTCGGCAATAGGAAGAATCTAAATTCAGAGGTCATGAGAGTTGGTAGAAGGGAGACTCCCGTGGGAGTCCGTAGAAGGGAGACTCCCACTTTGGTGCTCACGAAGTCAGCAACAGGGGGCCTCCCAATTTGGTGGTCATGAGAGTTAGCAAAAGGAAAACTAGCTCCCATGTGAGTCACCAACAGGAAACTAGCACACTACAGATGTACATCAGTACTTAAAACAAACATGACTCCCACAAGAGTGAGCAAAAGGAGAGGAGATTCATACTTTGGTGGTCACGAGAGTCAGTAAATGGAAAACCCCCACTTTGGTGGTCACGAGAGTCAGTAAAAGAAAGACTCCCACTTCAGTGGTAACGAGAGTCATGAAGAGAAAGACTCCCACTTCGGTGGTAACGAGAGTCAAGAAAAGGAAGACTCCGATGGGATTCAGCAACAAGAGACTCCCACTTCGACGGTCACACAGAATCAGCAGAAAGGAGAGTCCCACAAGAGTCGGCAAGAGGGAGAATCTAAATCGGCGGTCACGAGAGTCGGTAAAAGGAAGACTCCCACGGGAGTCCGCAACACGGAAACTCCCACTTTGGTGCTCACGAAGTGAGCAACCGGGTGCCTCCCAATTTGGTGGTGATGAGAGTCAGCGAAAGGGAGACTAGCTCCCATGTGAGTCACCAAGAGGGATACTCCCACTTCGGTTGTCATAAAAGTCAGCAATAGGGAGACTCCCACTTCGATGGGCATGAGAATCAAAGTTATACTAGAGCAACTAAAATAAAAAGAAGGGAGAAACTAAAGATGATGCCATCAGCACAACAATAATCATCTATAGTTTTCATATATATTTTCGTTGAGTGTAAAGCATTGTAGATTGCCGACATAAATTAAACACGACACTTCCATTTAATATAACAATTTTATGCGACTAAGATATAAGAACTTAAGCAATTGTGCTCCTTGTCCTTTTATTATCCTTTCAATTTAGCAAAAGCATAGCACAACTATATCTGCATCTTAACTAAATGTAAGAAGATCTAAAACATAAATATTTATTCTTAGCTGAATACCCATGTGTTGCCACAGAGTCTAAATAGGAAAAAAAATAGTCTAAAAAATAGTCTCACAAATCTGCATTGCCACGACACCATTGTTTTCTCCGCGTGTTTAAGTTATGACTCTGTGGCAACCCTGTGCAACTTTCGTTTTAACTAAATGCAAGAAATAATATAACAACGTTTATGTTTAGCTGAACCATTTAAGCTTTCGTCTTAATTTTTTTATTTTTACAAGAATTGTGAGACTATTTTTCGTTTTATTCAGACCCCGTGGCAACGCACGGGCATTCAACTAGTAGATGGTAAAGCTTGCTGGTTAATTAAGTTAAAATTATTAGTGGATTGTTGTCTTTAAGCTTGTACCGTACTACAAACTCTAATAAAATTGTTGAAGGTGTAGTTGGACTTGATAGCTTTCCATGTCTGAAAGTTCATTGTAATAACTAAGTTGTGCTGAAGGTCGAGGGATCTAACGGGGTACTTGTGCCGCTGTGAACGGCCCTTCTTGGAGTGAATTTTAATCATGTTCTTAATGTTGAACCTACTAGTTGTTTGCAATAAACTTGTGAGTTCTTTTTGACTAATGTTAAGCTACGGTTTTTGGCACTTCCACCATCCATATTTGCTAGCCTCTTCGGTGCTGTGCATTGCCTTCTGCTCACATTGAGAGTTGTGCATACTTCGCCAGTACATCCAACCCCGTGGGAGGACTTCCTCTTGTTCTCCTACACATAAGCCCATACATCTTCCTCAAAACAGCCACCATACCTACCTACCACAGCATTTCCATAGTTGTTCCGAGATATATTGCCATGCAACATCTATCTTACATTACATGACTTGTTGTCATTCATCACATACATATTGCTTTGCATGATTCTATACAGCTGATGTGTGGTTTACCCATGTTACGCTAGATCATTGCACATCCTGCTACACTGGCAGAGGCATACAGTTTTATACATCATGTTTTGTTCATTATGAGTTATTTGTACCAAAAAATTTGTAATCATATTAGAGTGTTGCCCCTGCTAGAAAAGAGCCATGGAGGCCATCGAAAAGTGAAACAGAAAAAGAAAAAAAAATAGAAAAAATAGAAAAAAAGAAAAAAAAGAATAAAGAAAAGGGGGCAACATTACTATCCTTTATCCACACTTGTACTCATGTTTCAGCACCTGCAGTATTCATAGTCATCATTTGTGCTCGTGTTTAGCACCTATACTCCATGTGAGAGAGTTTTCATGTTCTACTAGTATAACTATGTGGGGAATTTACACTATAGAACTTGGGTTGTATATTCCAATGATGAGCCTCCTCAAAAGTGCTCTAGGTCTTCATGAGCAACCAGGTTGGATGCACCCCCACTAGTTTCATTGGAGAGCTTTCATACACATATAGCTCTATGTGCATCCGTTGCATGGCAGTCACTACTCCTTACATAGCTTCGATTATAAGACTTCCTCTTGTCTAATGATCACTTATAGCTTTGTGAGACTTTCTTTCATTGGCCTTCCAAACCCCCATTAATGTTCTCTTTGCCATAACATCATGGTGCCAATACCAAATGCTTGCGCTCACCGGTTGAGTAGACTTCGAAACAGTTGATTCATGACGTTCATGTTTATGTTTACTTGGCTGAATCCTTCTATGTTATGAAAATTTGCTTGATGCTTGGATTGAAGGATAGAACTTCTATGCTGGATACTTAAATCATCTTTAATGAACCTTGTACGGTTTCATGTCTTTGAAGCAATAGTTTATGAAAACTTTTAGCTTGTTTGACTCTTGCTTTATTATCTTTTGATATCAACTATATACATTTGCCTTGAATGATTTGATCACAGCTTACATGTCTTACAATATTATGATCAAGATTGTGTGAAAGCATGTCTCTTCAGAAATTATTTATTGTTATCGTTTTACCTACTCGAGGACGAGTAGAACTAAGCTTGGGGATGCTTGATACGTCTCAAACGTATCCATAATTTCTGTTGTTCCATGCTTATATTATACCATTTGCTACATGTTTTATATACACTTCATATCACTTTTATGCATTTTCTGGGACTAACCTATTAACAAGATGCCACAGTGCCAGTTCCCTGTTTTCTGCTGTTTTTGGTTTCAGAAAAGTATTTCTGCAAATATTCTCGGAATTGCACGAAACAAAAGGCCACGTCCCATTTTTCCAACACGTACACGGAGTCCGAAGGAGAGACGAAGAAGCGCCAGGAGGTGGCCAAACCACATGGCGGCGCGGCAGAAGGTGGGCCGCGCCAGCCTATGGTTTGGGCCCCTCGGGGCTCCACCGACGTCGCCCCTTCGCCTATATATTGCCCAGACGCGAAAACCCTAAAATACCAAGTCATATTTCCAGAAGAGTTCCGCAGCGCCGCCGCCATCGACGACAAGTTTCGGGGGACAGAAGTCTCTGTTCCGGCACGCTGCCGGGACGGGGAATTGCCCCCGAAGTCTTCTCCATCGACACCACCGCCATCTTCATCGCCGCTGCTAACTCCCATGATGAGGAGGGAGTAGTTCTCCCCCGAGGCTGAGGGCTCTACCGGTAGCTATGTGGTTCATCTCTCTCTCCATGGTGTGATCTTTATGTGATCATGTGTATTGCTAGTATCGCTGAATACATTAATAATGTTTATGCTACTCAAATGATTTTGTCTAGTTTCTGGAGTCATTGTGACAACACGGTATCAAGGTGACAGTGTGGGTACTTGTGTGACTCTATGAATAATTTAGACATGTATCATGGCTTATTCTTGGGAATTGTGGTGTTTGTTTACTCAGACTTTGAGGTGTGGTCTTGCAGCCCTACGCATAGTACTCTTGCTTCATCAAGAAGGAGAATAATCCCGAGTAGTATTTACTTGTGTTCAGTTGTGCTAATCTAATGAATATGTAGATGTTACTCTTTATCTATTATGCACTCTATAGGTTACTTTAATATGAACTCCGGTACTCTCCACGGTGTAAAGGTGACAGTGTGTGCACCGTGTGTGACTCCTTTATGACGTTGTGGCGCTTGTTTACTCCGGCTTGAGGTGTGCTTTTGTAGCCCTACACAATGAATGGTGTTTGTTATCCAACAAGAGAGTGTTTAAGAGTAGCTTTTACTTATTCAGTTATGAGATCATTGTTGAGAGTGTCCACTAGTGAAAGTATGATCCCTAGGCCTTGTTTCTAAGCATTGAAACACCGTTTACAACAAGTTCTGCTACATGTTTGCTTGCTGCCATCTTTATTTCAGATTGCAGTTACTACTTATAATCATCCCTATCACTTGTATTTCACTATCTCTTCGCCGAACTAGTGCACCTATACATCTGACAAGTGTATTGGGTGTGTTGGGGACACAAGAGACTTCTTGTATCTTAATTGCAGGGTTGCTTGAGAGGAATATCTTTGACCTCTACCTCCCTGAGTTCGATAAACCTTGGTTGATTCACTTAAGAGAAACTTGCTGCTGTTCTACAAACCTCTGCTCTTGGAGGCCCAACACTGTCTACAAGAATAGAAGCACACGTAGACATCAGGGGGGCGACCTCAAAGCAGCGCCGCCGTGCCATGGGAGCATCGCAGCTCCACCATGGCAGCAACGTTGTTGTGCCATGGGAGCACCACACCTCCACTTTGGTAGCACGGCGCCTCCCGCCGGCAGCAGCACCGCCATGCTCCTGGTAGCATCGTGGGCAGGGGATCAAGCAATGCCGCCGCACCATGGGAGCATCGCACCCGCACCATGGAAGCAACGCCGTTGTGCCATGGGAGCACCACGCCTCCACGCTGGTAGCATCGCGGCTTCGCCGAGCAGCAGCTCCGCCGTGCTCCTTTAGTACCGTGGGCAGGGGAGGAAGCAATGCTGCCGCCCCATGGGAGAATCGCACCTCTACCATGCCAGCAGCGCCGTTGTGTCATGGGACCACCACACCTCCATGTTGGTAGCATCTCGGCTTCGCCGGCAGCAACGCCGCCGCGGCATGGGAGCAACATGCCTCCACGATGAGGTCGAGGTGCCTCGTAGTACCACTGCCCAGCGCCCCACCCCCGCTCGCAGTAGCGCCTCGAGTAAAAATCGCAACCCTCTAGCCGATCCATGACGGCGACGACAGACACGAACAGAGCACGCAGGAGGGGAGAAGCTAGTGAGGCCGAGGATGGAGCACGTGTGGCGAGGTGGAGAGAGGCCGGCACCAGCGTCAGGGGAGACAGCGCTAGCAGGGATCCGGAACGGCGGCGACGCGTTGGACAGCGGTGGCGTTTGGTCGGAACGGCGGCGGCGCTAGCTGGGATTTGGCTTATGATGGCGTGACCTTCCGTGAGGAAAAGAAGAGACAGGAAAGGGACGGTGGATGGCAACAAGGAAGGGAAGGGTAAAGATACGTTACTATGTGGGTGGGACCCATTCCAGGACGCGTGGCGCAAGCACGACCCAGAGGATTGATCCTCTGGAGGCAGGGAAGCGCTTTCCAAAATTCTATCCTTCTCGTTCCACTCCTCGTTCCCTAGCTATCCGATCCGTGTTTCGGGGGCGTCTAGTCGATGCAACATTTTTGGCAACGCGCGCAACATCGTTTTAGTGATGTTTTTTCATCATGTATTGTAGCGAAAAAATTGATGACACACTCGTGTAGCAAAAGGCAACGACGTATGAAAAAATATTCAGTTTGTAATACAACTATGTGCTCAATGCATTCAACAGCGTAGAAAAAACATTTGAAAATCACTTTATAACTATGTGCTCAATGAGAGTGGACGGGACCAATGGAACCGGGCCACAGTGAGCCATTTATTTTGAAATTTTTGAAAACCACAACTTTAAGTTGTAAAAAATTCGGAAAACATTTTTGCATGTAGACAATGTTGTATACTACCGAAGTGTAAAATCTCAGAAAATAATACCTCGTATTTTGGGCAGCGAATAAATGATAAATCTAAAATTTGAAAGTAGTGAACAGTGCAAAATTTGAATTCTTCCAAATCTGTCAGATTTTTTCATTTTATGTAGCTCAAACCATGAACTATTTTGACTCGATATTTTGCACGTTGATAGAATACAACATTTTTATATGTAGTTTTTTCTTCAGAATTTTTTATAACTTCAGAATGTGTTTTTCAAAATTTTGAAAATAAAGTGCTCTCCGTAGCCCAGGTTCCATTTTGTGGTTATCCTTAGCTCGATCCTTTTTAACCCTTTTTTGTTTGTGTCAGCATCTTTTCATGTAGTCTAGATGCTCCCTCTCAGCCGTCAAATCACCATCAGACGGCTGAGCCACAACGTGGATGGTTTTATAACCTTTTTTTGTTTGTCTCACAGCGGCGGGCGGTGTTCGCCAAACTCGGCCAGAAGGCGGGTCCGTTATGGAACATCAGCGGCGACCCCTGCACCGGCACGCCACCGACAAAACCAACATATACAACAACGCCGTCGTCAACCCGGGCATCAAGTGCGAGCTCTGCACGCCCGGCACCGGCAACATTTCAGTCTGCCGCATCACCAAGTTGTAAGTGGCCCCTCTTTGGCCCCACCCGCTCGCTCAACCTGTTCGATAGAATGCCAGCTCCAGCGGCCGCATTGTTACTTGGACCAATGAAAGAGATCCATAAGTTGTTAGCTGATGATGGGATGGTTGGGAATTGGGATGCAGGAGGATACACACCCTCGGCACGGTTGGCCCCATTCCGGAAGAGCTCCGGAACCTCACAGAATTGACCAACCTGTATGAATCTCAACTTGCACACACGGAATTAATAATCTATTTTTGTAGCACAGGGGAGTTTGTTTTGGTTTGAGGAACCTAGAACAAGATTGTTTATTTGGGGCAGTTTCATTTAGTGAAACCGTACAATATCGGCTACCTACTTAATTGATAAAGTTGTTCCGTATAATATTCCATTTTCTAACAAAATTCAATATTGTTTCAGGGATTTGGCAGAAAATTACCTAACAGGGCCTTTGCCATCGTTCATTGGGCAGTTGACTAATATGCAGTACATGTGAGATTCACAACTCGAAACATTATTGCATCAAATAAATACATTTATTTTTCTTGGCATTTAATCTCACATTTTCTCTCTTCAACATATAAGGACTTTCGGTAGCAATGCATTATCCGGACCTGTACCACTGGAGCTCGGGAACCTTTCCAAACTTCTATCACTGTAAGAAATATATTTTCATAAATTTATGACTGTATTTTAGCATACAACTTTAGAGTCTTTAGGTTGCGCACGGAGGCGGCTGCGCTGGAGGATTTCTGGGCGAGGGCCTTCTCCCTGCTCTCCATCGCCGGCCTCTCGGGGTTCTGCCAAGTCAGCATTCCGCTAGGAATACGCGATGGTGTCCCGGTGTCGGTCTCGCTGCTCGCGCAGCAGGGCGCCGACTATTTCCTAGTTGGCGTGCGCAAGAGCTCTACGAGACGCTCAGGCCTCAGGGACGAGGCCGCCGCAGCATGGGGCTCGTCGGCTTAGCCCGATTCGTCGTATCGCCAAGTGAATCCTCCATCAATGATCCATCCATATATACAGGAGGTTGAATGATTCTTTTGCCTGAACATATATAATAGGTAAATGCAACGTGAGTGAATGATGAATAATATTGCTGCGGTGCATAATGATTTTCCACAATTTCGAACACATCCAAAGATTAAAAGGAGCAGCTCCCAGTAACAAAAAGGAGAAGAAGATGCATGCCTTTTTTTTTAGAAATGGGGAGAAGCCCCGGCCTCTGCATCACGAGGATGCATATAGCTGTTTTATTACAAATTTTAAAGTATCAGGTTCAAAAGATCACAAATCATGCGTCTGAAAGAGTGACAATAAACACTAGCCAGCGAAAAATAACAAGACTAACGAAACACTTATGCATCACTTAATCTATTGAATATCTGCCAGCCAGCAAAGTTGTAGAAAGCTCGCGCGACCGTCTCAAGCCGGCCACACCCAGAAGCCACCGCCTCCCGTTGCTCCAAGGGGAGGAGGAAGGACCATGCACCAAGCAGGGACGTACCCTTGTAGATAACCTGCAAATAGTTCATATGTTTTGTTTTGTTAAATACCAAATCATTTCTGCACTTCCACAGACCAAAGTATAGCACACACGCCTACTCGTACACGTGTTTTATCTATTTTTTGCATCCCTCTCAACTAATTCCCAAACATATTTGTGATATTAGCCGGTTGTGGTAAATTAAAGGTGAATTCGACAATTCTCCAAATAAAACGTGCTAAAGGGCAGGTAATAAATAAGTGTTCAACTGACTCCGTTGAGTCACAAAATTCACATTTCAAACAACCTTTTCCACTTTCGTTTTTGCCATACCTAAGTGTAGAGACTATGGGTGTGTTTGGTAGCCCAGGGCAACCCAGATATTCTCCTCTCATCTCAAATTTCCCTGTTTGGTAGGCCAGGTCGGCTCCATCGGGCAGTGCCCAGCTCATGCAAAAAGGCCTCTCAGCCCTACCCGCTTGGGAAGCTCAGATCGAGCTTCGCACCTCAGCGCTGCATGGTGTTAGGATAGGTCAATAATCTCAGTTGGAAGCTAAGCCTCTCGCATGCTAATTACAATCACTTGTTCAAGCACAATTTACTGAAGAAAAATATTTTGCAAGCAAAAACTTAGCTAGTGTGATGTCAAAGTAAAGATTTTGTAATGCACATCTTATCCATGATACCTAGTAGTTATTTCGAACAGATCCTCATTTGAACTGAACATCCACCTAATTTAGAAGCGAAAAGTGTTTCAAATAACCTACCGCCTGATGCTCTACTCACTACTACTCATCACTTACTAGTTACTACTGTGAGCAAATTATTGCCCAATAAGAAATCACAAGGTTTTGAATCCATAGTTCCATAGAAGAATCCATGCTATGTTTAAGTCGATCTTGCAATAATTCAAGACTATGGAATTAACGTAATTTACATGTGCGCTTCCCTAGGTTTCAAATACATAATAAAAAATCACAGCAACTTTAGTTTGTGATTAACACTGAAGCTGCAATTTTGTTGTATCAAGATAAAAAAAAATTACAGCTCCAATTCTCATGTTTAAGAAGCACACAAGAGTTCAGATCATCCTAGGTAGTTTAATGAATCAGCTCTGGTTTATTATGTTCGAACACGAAGACAAAAAACTGCTAAAAGTTACTCCTATTTAATCCATTCTTTCACGGAAGGTAGAAATGCTCAGACGATACCTCAGGCACCATATGTATCATTAGTCTATTTGTTGTCTTGGCAATATGCCAATATCAAACAATTCAGAATGTTAGACGTTTTTTTCCTTTTAACCTTCCCACATGGAGGTGCCGATTGAGAACCTAGGCACAAAAGGGAGAGAAGGAGGGTACAGAGGAAGGTTACACAGGGGCAGGTTCGCCTAGGCACACCAGCCAGGAATCTGTGTCCGTCTCATGTTGTGACGGCAGCCGGACGCGCCAGAGGCGAGCCTCGTCCCGGCAAGTTTTCATCAGCAGCGGAAGGCATGGACGCTGCTCGCGGAATGCCACCACATTGCGGTGCTTCCAAATGTTCCAGCAGCAAAGCAGCATAAAGGTGGAGGAGGTCGCCGCCGGCACCCCGGACGGGGGCACAAAAGCGTGGAAGGCACGGACATCGGCGTCAAGAGGGAAGGAGGCCCAGATTTCATTAGTAAGGAAAAGCGAAACGATCAAAACAGCTGCCCTGAAGCAACCCAGATGAGCAACCCAGATAAGCAGTAACTTAGGGAGTAAAATCCCTCTAGTGCATTACAGCATCCATTTCTTATCCCAAGTCACAGACGTGTCATGCATGACCAATACCATGCAACAAATATATGCGGGATAAAAGCGAGTGAATATATGTTCTTAGTGAAAAGGTGTATCCTAATTAGTTCATGAACCTTTCAGGAAGACGTATTATTAAAAGTCAAACTCAAGAGCATACACAAAAATAAGGATATCAGAATGTACGGAGACATGCTATACAAATGTAGCATTCAGAGGTCAGAAACGAAGAGAAACTGATGAGTAATGAACACAACTTATCTGCACTTGGACTCAGCCACATATGGTAAAACTGTTCTCACTTAAATGCTGAAAAACCTATTGACTAATAGATCACGGTACAGAATTAAGCAAACGAACAAAAGGTAACCATTTAGATATGTTCTCAATAATTAACATGACTTTGCAGGGGCATAGAACTCACTACTCTGCACGAGCATACAAAGTGTTTAGTGTTTTACCCCATATACAAAACCTGATACTTTGAGCAATTTTCAGAAGTTGTTCCAGAACTTACAAGACACATCGGTTGTTCTGGAACATATAACACAGCAGCCACTTGAGCAGTGAAACTAAGCATAACTGTTGCCTAATTGTAGCATCAACAGAGTCAGACCATGAAAATCACATTAAGTTTAGATACCAACAAGTGTAAGCCACATCTACAGGCCAGGGAAACCACATCGAATGAACAAATTATAGTTATCATCCAAACAACATAGAAAAGTCACAGCCACACTAAAGCTAGGTAAATCACATTGCATGCAGGTGCAGGCAACTACATATCGAAGTCATGAGAAGTCTTCTGCACTACCTTCTGTTGCTAAACCCCAAATCTCCAACATCCAAAAAACTGCTAACTAATGCTACATCACTTCCCTTCACAAAAAATGAGTCATTCAAACGACAATGCTCTAGCCAGCTAGTAAATGTTCCATAACTGACTCAAAAGATGATGCTCTAGCTTCTAACGAACACTCCATGAGTGCCCTAAGAAATGAATGGGTCACTGATAGAAAGATCAGATGCTCTGCTGTACCTCCAAACATGACCTTTTGCACGGCCACGGACCTCCAAGGAAGTTTTGTCCAAGACCTTAGTGGCCCACATTCTCTTGGAAGCCAATGGCTGCAGTTTGCGCCCAATCTCACTCACCGTGTTAGAATCTGGACCGGCCAACAACACTATCACCTTCTGCAGCAACACTGCTCTCCCAAGAACCAGCTTCAGGAACTTAACCTGGTTTGTCCCCCGCTGAACTGATCGAGCACCACCTTCTTGACACACGAATGCACGCATTTGATCGGTCCGACGCCCTGCCAGAATGTGGGATTGAGGTTACCCCCACCCTTGACTTCACCATGGTTATCGTAGTGGTCGGTGTCATTGTCGGACTGCAAATGAAAGCTCACAATTCAGCAAACAATGGAACGCAAGCAATGAATATTGCAGTACATTTGTGATGACCCAAATTGTGAATACAAAGAGAGCCAGGTGATAAAGACTCACAGCCATAATGTGCAAGGTCTCTACTTCAGGGAAGCATCTCAAGAAACTCAGCAAAGTTTTCACTTCCTCAGCAACCCTGAAACGCACCTTCAGAGCTAACACCTTGACGCTCGGAACCACTGCATCTGGACTAACATCTGTCACCCCAGCCTGCAAATCATCTCAGAGATCAAATTGATAGTTTAATTCAATACAAACCGAACCAAAACTCAAAGATTTGTGAGAAATAGGAGAGAAAAGGTCGGACCTTGATGATGGTGTTGCCAATCTCCAGCACGTGGGTGGCCGTGTCCAAGTAGCCGAGCACGGCGAGCTCAGGAGCATAGCCTAACTTGACACTGATGGTCCTTCCAGCCTCGGTGGGGTGCGTGCAGTAGACGATGAGCCGCTGGAGGCGCGGGGCGGCCACGACGGCGACCTCGTCCGCCAAGGAATGCCAGAGCAGCAGGCAGCGGAGGCTGTGGCTGTGGACGCGGACGCGGTCGGGGTGGCAGTAGTTGGAGATGAGCGCCAGGGTCTCCAGGCTGGGGCTGCAGGCGAGCACGTACTCCAGGTCGCGCTCCTCCGTGATGCCGTGGCAGAGGCCGAGCTCCTGGAGGCGGGGGAAGGCGTGCGGGAGGCCAGTGGTGCGCGGGAAGCGCCAGACGCCGAGGTAGAGGCGGCGGAGCGAGGCGTCGCAGCGGAGGAGGGACGGAGGGAGGTGGAGGGGGACGGCGAAGGACAAGGGGCGGTTGACGAGGGTGAGGTCCTCCACGCCCTTGTCGGCGAGGAGGCGGAGCCACTCCGCGAGGGAGGATGCGTCGATGAGGTTGCTGGCGAGGCGGACGCGGCGGAAGGGGCCCGGGTGGGAGGCGAGGATGCGGGACACCGCGGCGGCGGGGGCGCGCCAGTCCGTGGGCCTGCCGTCGGGGAGGAGGTGGGCGTCGTCGAGGACGAGCGGGGTGGCGCGCCAGAGGCCGCGCCAGCGCTGGGAGAGCGCGCTGGTGCGGGCGGCGTCCTTGACGGGGAGGCGGGAGACGACGTTGGACAGGAGGTCGTCGGGGAGGGAGCTGATGCGGTCCTCGCCACCGCCGTCGACGTGGGAGATGGCGGCGGAGAGGGAGGTGGTGGCGGAAACCAGACAGGTCGGGAGGCAGGCGTGCATGACGTCATCGAGCCAGGGGGCCGCCGTCATGGTCCCCGGCGGCGATGGGGACTGGAGGGGCGGCTAAAGCGGTGGGGAGCAGGCCGGTGCTGTCTGTTGTGTTTTCTTTAACAAATTAAGAAAGTAGTAGGAAACATGCCCGTGCCCTTGCTACGGATTATTCCAATGCCGTGGAGGCAAGAACAAACCCACATTGGAGCCGGTGGTCCGTAGGGCAATACAATACTCCGTCCGATTCATATAAAGAGTCGGGAGGAAACATCATCTAACGTACAACTTGTAGAAAATATATTGTTAAGCAAACATCCATATATTATTTAGTACAGTTTAACAACGAGATAGAAACAATAGCTTGTTAGGTGATAGTTATTGATTAAGATACCTTAAGATATATATGCAGGACTAAAATAAGATCATGCACCGATGCACGCAAGGTTGTTAGGTCGTCACTTCATGCTGTATCACGGCACTCATGGACTAAAATAAGATCAGCGGCGCGCCGATCTCTCCTTATCCCTTGCTACAGTGCTCTGAGGCGATAAGGGAGGCGACCGCGAGGCGAGAGTTCGCCGGCGAGTTTGCTGCTCCCCTCCACCTCCGGCCGCCGGTTTTCGGCGCCGCGAGGTGGGGGGGAGCCTCGGCTCCGTCCGTGTGAGTAGTTTAGTAGGTGTAGGTGTGTGTGCCCGTGCGGCGTCGCCGAAGACGGAGATGGTGGCGTCGGTGTGGTGGGCTTGGTGCTTCCCCTCTTTTCTCCGTTCCGGCCTCGGTGCCGGAGAGGACGTGAAGCTTCGTCGGGTGCCCTCCTCCTCCTTTGCTTTTCCGGCCGGCCGTGGCGGCGAGGGGAGAAGTGGGAGGTGGTCGGGCTCTCGTTTTTGTTGCAGGTGGTGTGGCTGGTTTCCTCCGGCGCTTCCGCTCTGGCCTACCGTGGTGGTGAGGAGAGTGGGCTCTGGAGGTGGTGTGGTCTTCGTGCAGGTGGTCTTCGTCGCCGGTGTCGCGGCTGGGAGTTGGGTGGAGCTGCGAAGGTGCCGCTGCGGCCGTGGTCGTTCATTGAGGTTAGATTCCGGTGCTCTGCGGCGGATGGGATTTGCGGCCTTCTACAACGCGTGGGTGCGTCTCCTTCTCAGCGGACGGAGGTACGGCGTCGTCGCCAGCGGCTAGGAGTTCTGGGCGCGGTTTGAGGATCCAATTGAGCTTCTTCTCGGTGCTTTAGGGTGCTTTCTGCACTTTTCCTGGTTTCCTTTGTAATTTCCTGTTTCGCTGGGGACCTGTTTGTAAAGTGCTGAGCTTCCTTTCAATATATTGGATCCTTCCTCAAAAAAAAAAAAAAAAAAGATCATGTACCGATGCACGCAAGGCCGGTCAAAACACCCAGGGAGTCATCACACTTTCTAGCCTGCATCGTCAAAGGAAGACCCGGATGTCATCTCGCGGGTGATTGCAATGCTAAGACACGGTCAGAGAAATCACCAGACATATCACATCGTCGTTCCACCCGAAAGATAAGACTTTTTTTTTCAGGTCGCCCGAATGGTAACCTACTTTACACACCTGGATGAAACCAACCTCTTGTCATTCGAAAGCTGAACGAAAAATGCCTTTAGTTCTCCCACCCCAATCTCTCTCTCCTCCCATGGAGAGGACCTCTGTCGCCGTTCAAAATCCAGCTGAGGAGACGCCGCCCTAGACCGATTCCTCGCGATCGGGACTTGCCCGCCACCCAACCCCGTTCCTACCCAAATAAGGCCGATTTCGGCCATGTACGTTACTCCCGACTTCCCTCGTTGGAGCTCATGGAGAGCGACGCAAACATGGAAGGAAGATGCATTGGAGTGAGGTTTCGATGGCACGTGTCACTGGGATCTCTCTAGCGCTATTATCTGGTCGAAAGGTTGTCAAATTGCCTGACAATCGACAGCAGTCGGCGAAACACGGAGCTCCGGTTCATCTAGTTTGTTGCCTGAATCTATCTTATGGTAGGTGGTCGGTTTCAGATCTGCGACACGAATCGACGCACCTGACAACGTCGCTGCTCGGCCTAGCTCGGCCAAGAACAAAGACGGTGATCAAATTCCAACGAATGACCAGATTAACATGTTTTTGTCCTGGAGACGAACAAGAACTACTTTTAGTCTATGCGGTGGACAAGAACTTCTTATCATTTGCGAGCCAAACAAAAAATAGCTTATATTTCGTCTCTGCCGTGAACAAAAACTCCATCTTCATTTTCTTGTTTTCTTCTCTACCTCCAACACTTAATTCACCACGACAGTAGTCAACGAAGATCCTTCCCTGTCTTGCAAAGAACTCGTCTGATCGAGACACGCGCGCACACACGAAAAACTCAGCGAGGATACAGAAAAGGGTTTTCTCGTTAGCTTGGGAGCTTCTTCGGTTCTTCCACTCTTGTTTGCATGTGGGTTGGTTGCGGCGGCTTCTTCGGTCCTCCAATTCCAATCAACCATCGGAGACAATACTCCTTTAATAAACGGAGCCACCCGTGTTCCATCACGATTCACGCAGTTAATCATAGCTACGTGACGAAGTCTTTGCAAAAATAAGCTAATTAATGAAGTGGCCATTCAACGGCTGCTCCACTTGCGCACATGGGATGGGAGGACCGACCTGGCTGGCTTCATGACGTATGATTTTATCCTCGTCGTTTACCTGAGGTTTATCGTCCCGGCTCTCACCACAACTCTCTCTATATATATATCCCGGAAGTCGGACTGTCAGAAGGGACGAGCTAAGCTAAGCTAGAGCAGACACACAAGCAAACTGGCAAAGTAAAGCGAGGGCGAGAGGGAGATGAAGTTGCGCATGCTCCTCCATGGCGCGGCGCTCTTGCTGCTGCTTCTCCCGGCGGTTGCGCATGCTCAACAGACCACGACGACCCATCCGGCTGATGGTGAGCATGCTCTCTTGGTTTCCTCACGCCATTCGTTCCGAATCATCACCAGCTGGTTCCGTTGCCCGAGTCATATATAGATTAATCAGGCACTGGTATGCGTAGATCCTCGACTCCAGATTACATGCCAGTGCGAATCATACCTCACAGTGCCTGATTGCTGCGTTGCTGCACGAGTAAGAATCAGGCTGATTCTTCCTGGTCAGCATGCCGATGCTTCGGACATACCTCACACTGCCTGATTCAGTAAATGGGTAGATAGACAGGGCAGTGTGTTGGCTGCCTTGCAGAGTTGCAGCCAGGATGAGAAGAGGAAGGTTTGGCTGGCGTCGGCAAACGAAACGACCTGTGTGCGAGAAGTGGGAGGGGAATTAGTAGCAAGCGCAATTGTTTCTTGCGGCGATTAAGTATTGTGTAGGAAGAGAAAACGTCCGTGGCTGCTCGTCTGTTTCCTACTTTCATTTCTTGGATGGTGGTCCAACAGGTGGGGAAATATTAGATCAGAAGAGGCAAACGTGATAGGCTAAAATGGACTCAGTCTCAAGGCACCACAAATTGACGGATAGATTATCACAATCAAACGGCTATGAATAAACGATGATGTGGACAGGCTGCATATAGAGATAGAAAAATCATAAATAAACTTTGTGCGGTTTTGCTTTATAAGAGGTATAGATCGGTAGATGACCCAATGATTCGCTTCTGCTTTGATCTGTTTGACTGTATGGCTAACAACGCCAGGGAACACTCTCTTCCTCGATAAAATTCCATCGTTCCACGCCTCCATCGCTAGCTATCTGATCCGTGTTTCAGGCAAATAACGGGCGTTGATGGAACATCTGCATGCAACATTCTTTTTTGGCAATGCAACATCATATTCATGCAAGATTTCGACACGCTCATGCACAAAAAGCAACAATAAATGCAAAAAAAAATCTCCATTTGACTGTAGCAAAACATAAAAAGTGTGTCTTATTTGTAATAGAAAACAGTAACACATTCAACATTACAAAAACACATTTACAACATTTGGAACAACATTTTGTAGCATATGCCCATAAATAGTGTAACTTTTTACTCGTGTATACTTAACCAAAACGATAGACACAATTAGCATTTTGAAATTCCCAAGAGAAATGACCCCCACCATCAAGCAATGGAGGCACCGACATCACTGCCATGGGTTCTCCCGCTACAAATTAATTCCGACCAATTAGCGCACTATCATATTTTTATTTTTTTGGAATTTTTTCTTACAAATTGGATTTGTTTCATACATTTATCTATGAGAAAATCCAGGAGTCAGAATTCCTTCCAATTCGAAAGTCCCAAATGATCCGAGGGAGCGGAAAGAGAGGGATTTGAACCCTTGGTACAAAAAAATGGTACAACGGATTAGCACCTCCGCTCGACCCACAGCCTGAATCCATTCCTCGCAGTTCCAATATCTTTGTGGAGCTTGGCAAATAAAAAAATTAAGGTTGTTCATCTACCCACATGACAGTCATCTAGGGCCTGAGGGCATTTACGTTATGGTAGGGATAAAATAATATGGGCCGTCGAGCCAGCAGATCCAATGGCTCAAAGTAAGCAATAGTGCTGACTAAAGGAGTAGTATATGCCGCCTAAAAAAAGGAGTAGTATATTTTAACAAAAGGGAAAATCGGGAAGATGATAAAGTGAAATAGCCCACTAAAAAAGGAGAAAATAATTTCCCTTCACCCACTCGTCTCCCTGACTAGAATAAACTGGTAGACCGTCGACATAACGATGGAGCGGGGCATTTTGTCCTCGCCACTGGGGTATGTTCGCACACGACAAACATATGCACAAGCGAGGGCCATCTCAGCTTGCGGTTGACCACAAGGGACAAAGTAAATCAGCAGCTCCCTCCGTTTTATTTAGTTCACGTTCTAGATTTTTTTAAAGTCAAACTTTTCTATGTTTGACCAAATATATGCGAAAAAATATCAATATCTATAATATAAAAATATATCTTATGAAGATTCTAATAATGTTAAAAATGTAAATTTTTATATTCTCTTATATATTTGGTCAAACTTCAAAAAGTTTGACTTTGCCTAAACTCAGAACACAAACTAACTGTAATCAGAGGGAGTATCACTTCGCGACATGCTAGGGCATGACCAACTCAAAATTTACCGCCCACGCTCGACTGACAACTCACCCGCTGCAGGTTTTTAAAATCGGCGGTTTGCTCTTTTACTTGAGTTTTGCTCCTCCAAACACAAAAGTCAAAATCTGAAACCATGTTCAGTATCACTTGCGGTTTCTTTTCTTGTAGTCTAGATGCTCCCTCTCGGGTGTCAGATCACCATCGGACGGCTGAGCAGCAACCTGGATGGCTGTTTAAACCGTTTTTCTTGTTTGTCTCACAGCAGCGGCGCTGAACGCGGTGTTCGCTAAACTCGGCCAGAAGGCGGACCCGACATGGAACATCAGCGGCGACCCCTGCACCGGCAGCGCCACAGACAACACCGACATCGACAACGACGCCATCTACAGGGCCAACATCAAGTGCGAAGTCTGCACACCCGGCACCGGCAACACATCTGTCTGTCGCATCACCAGGCTGTAAGTGCTCCTCCTAGGCCCCAAGCCTATTCGATGGAATGCCAGATCCAGCGGCAGCTCCGTTCCTTGCATCAATGCAGCGATCGGCTGATCGATAGGGCGTTAGCTGATGAGATGCTTGTGATGCAGGAAAATATACGACATGGACGCGGTTGGCCCCATTCCGGAAGAGCTCCAGAACCTCACAGAATTGATCAACCTGTATGAATCTCAAGTTGCACACATGGAATTAATAGTCTATATTTGTAGCATGGGGGCGTTTTTTTGGTTTGAGAAACCTAGAATAAGATTGTTTATTTGTGGCGATTTCATTTAGTGAAACCGTCCACAATATCGTTTACCTACTTAATATTGGCTATGATACTCTGATGTGCTCAATTGATAAAGATGTTCCGTATAATATTCCATTTTCTCACAAATTTAATTTGTTTCAGGAATTTGGCAAGAAATTACCTAACAGGGCCTTTGCCATCATTCATTGGGCAGTTGACTAATATGCTGTGGATGTGAGATTCACAACTCAAAACATTATTGCATCAAGTGAATACATTTATTTCTTGGCATATAATCTCACATTTTCTCTCTTCAACATATAAGGACTTTCGGTTCCAATGCATTATCCGGACCTGTACCACCGGAGCTCGGGAAACTTTCCAAACTTCTATCGTTGTAAGAAATATATTTTCATAAATTTATGACTGTATTTTAGCATACAACTTTAGAGTCAAATTCGGTTTGAAGGGTAACTATGATGATAGCCCTTCATGCTTTTTAGAATATAAATGTTGCATGTCTAACCTGGAATTTTTGGTGTATTTTAGGAGCATTAACGGAAACAATTTTAGTGGCTCGCTTCCTTCCGAACTGGGAAACCTGATAAACCTTCAGCAACTGTACGTATTTATTGAATTCTTGGGACTCTATTTTTCTTCCGCCAAGCCTGTTGTCTTTTCGCTTGGATTAGTCAGTTCCTTGTCTAATCTGTATTGTCTCTGTATTTCTCAATTACAGATACATTGACAGTGCTGGCCTTAGTGGTCCACTGCCATCATCACTTTCCAAGCTTACGGAAATGAATAAATTGTATGCCTATAGTTGATTTTTTGTTGATATACTGTAATATTTCACGCCATTCAATCTTATGTAGCTCTCTTCTCTTTGTTTAGGTGGGCATCAGATAATGATTTTACTGGGCAAATACCAGATTATATTGGAAACTGGAGCAAATTAGCAGAGCTGTAAGATCACTCTGTTCTCAGTTAAACTAATTCTGGAAAAAAAATGAAAAGACTCCATATTGTGTACAATATTTCAATGAATACTTACTGCAAGGAGGTTTGAATGAATATTTGTGCAGTTTGCTGTTGTTACTGCAAGCTGAGCTTTATTTTGTGTAAAACCTAACTGGTGTGTAAGTGGGAGATTCTTTTAAATAGTAAATGTCTTGGTGCCAGAGATAGCATTTTTAGTTACTAGAGTTTTTCCTGAACGTGCTGAATCTCCATATGTGGCCTCTTAAGAAACAGTTCATTTAAGGTCTCATATATTAGAACAGCGCTCGATAAACAGTGCATCTTTCTTTGCCGACTATCAATTAGATGGTTGCTAGTTTCAGATAGGGTCATGATATCAATAAGAATTAAATTCATGTTCTTTTTCTTCCACTGAATAGATACACTTGTTCTTTCACTACTACGTTCCTGCATTGGTCAGGAAATGATGTATGACTAACTAGAAATATGGGATTGCAGGAGGTTTCAAGGCAATTCTTTTCAGGGTCCAATTCCAGCTACTATTTCTAATCTTGGCCAATTGACAAGCTTGTAAGTGCCTATTGATGGTGATAATTGCTAAATGTGATTCTTAAGTGTGAAGTTTGCAGCAGGGAAAACTAATAATCAACTTCTATGGTGCAGACGAATTGGTGATATATTAAATGGAAGCTCTTCTTCACTGGCATTCCTCAGTAATCTGACATCTTTAAGCACCCTGTATGGATAACCTTTCATTGAGTTAATAGCTAGAATTACAGTTGTAAATCTCCAAGTTCAACCCTAAAATATGTCATATGCAGGGTTTTGAGGAACTGTAGGATATCTGATAAGCTCGTATCAGTAGACTTTTCGAAGTTCACGAGTCTAAACTTATTGTAAGCATTTTATTGCGACAATGATGCCTTTCATGCAAGATACTTAAATGCATTACTATGGATTATACACTGGCTGATGACATCTTTTCCTTGTCGCTTTTTATTATTATAGGGATTTGAGTTTCAATAATATCACAGGACAAATACCACAAACGTTGTTGAATCTAAACTCACTCGCCTTCCTGTATGGACTTTATTAAGTTACAAAGTGTATTTGTATGAAAGGAAGACTTTCATCATTCTTCTTGCTAATCAATATAAATTTTGTTGTGACCAGATTTCTCGGGAATAATAGCCTTTCCGGAAGCCTTCCAAGCTCAAAAGGATCATCACTTAGTAATTTGTATGTAATGTGGTTCAGTTTTATTTACACAATAAAAGCAGTGCGTTGTTTATGCAATTTCTAATGGTGGTCTCGTTCTATTATTTTGAAGAGATTTTTCTTACAACCAACTCTCTGGAAGCGTTCCTTCTTGGGCTAAAAATTCACAATTGTAAGTTCCAAATTCTAAAACTCCCACTACATGCTGAACTAAATCCAGCCCAGCTAAGGGCACGTTTTGTCTAAATTAGACTCCTGGAATGACTTATTAGGTTTATACATACACATAACACATGAGATAAGCTAGCTTCCTATTTGTTAAATCTGAAAGGTTGTTTTGTTGCATCTAGTAAGTATGTGTAAAAAAAAGTTATAATGCCTATGGCTCCTAGTCTTTGTGAAGTGCGGTATTAGTCTTACAACCTAGCACAAAAGTGAGCCATTATTTAGGACTAACTTAGTTTTTCTTAGTTAAGCTGTGAAGTCCTAAACATGCTATATTAAAGTATGACCGATGCATTCTAATTTTGCCTGTTGTTCATCCATTTTAGGAATCTGGTGACAAACAATTTCGAGGCAGATAGTTCTAGCAACAGGTTCGTCAACATTTCAGTATCCCCTCAAGACCAAGAAGTTGATAAGTCGGTTCCCTCAGCTTGTATTTTGGGTTTAAAATGTCACTTTGTTACATTTGCAGTCTATTACCGACGGGGTGGGGGTGCCTTCAGCGGAATACACCATGTTTTCTTGGTTCCCCACAATGTGAGACTTCTGCATTTTAAAATTTGAGCATGCGCCTACTCGAGGAACAATAGACCCGCAACTAAAGTTTTACTAAACTAATGCCAATATTAAATAATTTAACCTGCTTGCAGCTTCTTCGTTCGCTGTAAACTCAGGCAGTACGAAATCCGTAGCAGGCTCAGATAATTCTTTGTATGAACCTGATGGTGCCAGTCTTGGAGCTGCATCAGTTTATGTTACAGGAGCACCAACATGGGTGTTAGCAACGTTGGAAGGTTCATGGATACAACTAATGGAAGTTATACAATCTCCAGTTCACACCAGTTCGTGAATACACTTGATACAGAACTATTCCAGAGTGCCAGGATGTCGCCATCATCCTTAAGATACTTTGGTATTGGGCTTGAAAATGGAAACTACACAGTTACACTTCACTTTGCAGAGTTCAGCTTCCCAGACACTCAGTCTTGGAAGAGCAGAGGTAGAAGGGTTTTCGATATATATGTCCAGGTAGGTTCCCGTTGTTAAGTGACAAACATTACTCTTACATCATAAGCCAATAATATCTTTCTTCTTATTTGTATAGGGTGTGCGTAGGGAGCAAAACTTTGACATAAGGAAGGCCGCAGGCGGGAAATCTTACACAGCTGTTCGGAAGCAGTACACTGTTCCTGTCACTAAGAACTTTCTTGAGATTCATCTCTTCTGGGCTGGCAAGGGCACCTGTTGCAACCCTACTCAAGGCTACTACGGCCCTGCGATCTCAGCTTTGAGTGCAACACCAAGTACATCCCTTGACTTGGAATAACTGTTTTTTACCGACGACCTCTCTCCACTAATATAAGACGTTTTTGTGATCTGTTTTAGTCCACCAAAACGTCTTATATCTGGAGACAGAGATAGTACCATTTATTCTCAAGATTAACTTGGTAGAAACACATTAAAGTTAAGTTGAATGCAATATTATGCGTCTTGAGATAAAATCAACCAAAAATACAAGAGCATCAGTATGAAAAGGACACGACTATGTGCCGATGGTTATTTATTTAGGTGTAACTACAGAACGTCCACATGCAACACGTAGCTACACATTGCATGCATGCAAGTAAGACAAAACTGTAGAAGTTATCCAGATTCACTCTAATTCGAAAAATTCAAAATGTTTTGATCTCTAATGGCACATCCGAGCTCGATTCCTGGTGAGGTGCGGGAGTGACGAGCGTGTGGATAAGAAAGCAAGCAGGGTCGAGTGATTCAGATCAGGCGACGCGCAATGCGTTCGAGCGTAAGAGTACAACTAGGACGTTCTACATATAGATTTCTCGATATGAGAATGAGTTGTTATAGAATGTTTTGTCAGAGCCTGTTAGGCTATGCGCAATCTAAAGAATTCATATATTGTCATTGAAATAAATGTAAAGTTGGATAAAACATCAAATTTTCTATTGGTTGTATTAACTATTAGATTGGTTAAACATTCACAAGAGAACAAGTGAATTAGAAATACTAAAGAAACTATTCAGGGATACTAGGTATAAGTTTAGATTTCTGTGAAGGAAATTTTAGAGAAGTGAAATTCCTAATGCATGTATAGTCTGACATTTAAGACGTAATACACTAACCAGTTTACATATAATCATACCTTTCGTTCAACCTTACTTGAAAATTGAAATAAACAGACTCTGTTAACATCACATTTCTAACAAGTAAACTTTATGTCAGATTTCACCCCTACAGTGCGTAATGTTGCGGCAAAGAAGAAAGGTAGTGAAGCAAGTGTGATTGCGGGAGCAATAGTTGGTGTTGCAGTTTTAGGATTCTTAGCATTTGCTGGAATCTTTGTCTGGAGGCAGAAAAGGAGAAAACTATCGTTGGAGCAAGAAGGTATGCGATACACTAGGACCACACACTGTACTTTAACTGGGCAAAGGAGCATTTGAAGTAAACTTGTTATATCTTTTGTGATGTCTTGCAGAGCTCTACTCTATTGTGGGAAGACCTAATGTCCTCAGCTATGGGGAGCTGAGGTCAGCTACTGAAAATTTCAGTTCTAATAACCTTCTTGGTCAAGGAGGATATGGGTCGGTTTTTAAGGTATGTTCATCCCATACATAGTCTTGAATTTTCTTTAAAGTTTTCCTCCTGGAAGAAATTCCCAATGAGCTAGTAGTACAAGTAAATATCAAAATGCATACCTGTCTATACAAGTTACTTCTGTAGTTTTCGTTTCACCACATTGTCTATACAAGTTACTTCTGTAGTTTTCGTTTCCCCACATAGTGTATCTGGAACAAATGATGTTTGACAATAAGGCACTTGAAACTTCTTCCTTGTTAAAAATGGTGTTGCCTTTTTGCAGGGGAAGTTAACTGATGGTCGATTTGTGGCAGTGAAGCAACTGTCTGAAACATCTCATCAGGGTAAAAAGGAATTCGCGACGGAAATAGAAACTATATCTCGGGTGCAGCACCGTAACCTCGTGAAGCTGCATGGTTGCTGCCTTGAGGGCAATAAGCCATTGCTGGTATATGAGTATCTAGAGAATGGAAGTCTCGACCGTGCTCTATTTGGTAAAAAATTCGTTGATTGATCCAGTTACCAATCTACAAATTCAAGTTTAGTATAGAACCCTAAAACTTGAATCCACATCTGCAGGAAAAGGGAGGTCAAACCTAGACTGGCCAACACGCTTTGAGATATGCTTAGGCATTGCAAGAGGCCTGGCCTATCTTCATGAAGAATCTAGCATCCGTGTCGTGCACAGGGACATAAAGGCCAGCAATGTCTTACTTGACGCCAATCTCAATCCTAAGATCTCAGATTTCGGTCTCGCCAAACTTTACAATGACCAGGAGACACATGTCAGCACAAAAGTTGCTGGTACATTGTAAGTGCATTTCTGTTTTTCTGACCTTTATGTTTACTTACTATTTTCATATATATGCTAATTGCGTTTATCCTCTCCTTTGTCAAGTGGTTATCTCGCACCTGAGTATGCAATGAGAGGCCATGTGACCGAGAAGGTTGATGTGTTTGCATTTGGCGTCGTGGTATTGGAGACTTTAGCTGGAAGACCAAACTATTACATTACTGAGGACGAAAACAAGGTTTATATTTTCGAATGGGTAAGCTCACTGAGGAACTCCAAGCCCTAGTATTCTCTATGTTATCGATAAAACCTATAGTGAAATTCCTACTCCTAAATATTGGAAATGTAGAGCTCACATGCCTTGATAGAATTATAACTCAAAACCTCTCAACATAGTTTTGGCATATGTGAGTGCTTGCATCATGAACTAGTCTCCTCTATTTGTATTTAGTTTTGGCATATGTGAATCCATCTAGACGCTTTCAGGTATGGGCACTGTACGAGGACGGCCGCCCTCTAGACATGCTAGACCCCGGGCTGGAGGACTTTGACAGCGAGGAGGTGATCCGGGCCATAAAGGTGGCGCTCGTGTGCACCCAGGGCTCGCCCCACCAGCGGCCGCCCATGTCTAGGGTGGTGGCGATGCTGACGGGCGACGTCGAGGCGCCCGACTGGGTGCCGAAGCCCAGCTACATCACCGAGTGGCAGATCAAGGGCGGGGGCGACACCGGCTACATGGGCTCTGACATCAGCGGGCAGTCGAGCTCGGCGCCGAGGCCCAACTCCGGCTCAGCGCCGTTCCTGGGCCCCGTCATCGATCAAGGCCGTTGATATGAGTCCACGGCTACTTCCTGTGGTACAGATTAGTTGGGAATCCATACATTTTGCTTGCGGATGGTGTCGCTCCAGTCAGTTTTTTTGCTTAAGAGGTTTCGTAGTTGCGTTGTGTAGTAGGAGCAATTCTACGAGGAGTAGCATAGAAAATTGTATGTGTTCGTGTACGTGTGTATCCTTGCAATTTTTCCATCCATTTCATTCCATCACGTGTCACAATTAATTCATCACAACAACAAAAGTCAACCAAGGACGAGTCCAACAGAAAAACGAAGCGAGAACGGGCCAGGGCCCAGGAGGAGTTTTCTCGTTCTGCGGCGCGCGTGGTGCGGCGTCGAAGCCGTCGATTTCTCCATCTTGCAACATCCAGAACTGTCATCTCTCCAGCTTCTCCATATCCATGGCGCGGCGGCGGCCCATGCTCAGCAGGCGGCGGCGGCTAATGCTTCTTGCTTTGCATACTACTGGTATCTGCTTGTTTCTCCTGAATTTTTTCCATCGTACCATGTCATGCTGCTGTCCCAATTAATTCACCCCAATACAAGTCAACCACATAAGATCTTTCCC
Organism: Poa pratensis; assembly: GCA_947311845.1. Taxonomy (NCBI): domain Eukaryota; kingdom Viridiplantae; phylum Streptophyta; class Magnoliopsida; order Poales; family Poaceae; genus Poa; species Poa pratensis. Next base: position 55,127,600 of record CAMZMU010000107.1, read on the forward strand.
CGTCTTAGAGCATCCAAAGGCCCTATATAACCTGCGCGAACAAAAAACCGTCAGTTTAGCACTTTAGCATGCGCGGGGCTAAAAAGAGTGCTCCAGCAGAGGCTGTAGGATCAGCAGGAGGAGGCCAAGCGCCAGGCGAGACTGCTGGAGCGTGCCATGCGCCGTCAGGCTCGCTTTGAGCAGGCCAAGCGCACCGGCGTCATCTTTCTCGACGACAATGAGGACGACGAGGAGCAATTGCGTCCTCGGCCGAGCAGGTGGCACGGTGACGACGACGGCGCATGCCCCTCCCATGCCCCGGGCGACGACGACGACTACACACTGTTCTACAGCCAGCTGGGCATGTAGATCGGCGTTTTTAGTTTGTTTTAAGTTTTCACTATGTAATCAGCAATATGTATGATATTCGTCTAGATTTCGCTAAATTTGAAACGTGTCTGAAATTTGACTGAAACTTGGGTCCCACGGCTGGGAAAACGTCCCTCAGGGTGAAAAATAGCGCCAGCGGCTCCAATTCGGCCAAAATAGCGGCGGATAACACCGTTGGGGGGCATGACGACTGGAGATGCCCTAAGCTGTGGAGTGCTGATAACTTGGGTTGCACCAATTCTTTCTCATGTAAAGGAGCTAAGCAAGGGTAACTCTGGTTTTTCTTTGTGCTTTGTTCCCATAACTGGCAATTATGCCGCACATGTGTGTGCTCTGTACTCACTATTCAGTAAAGAAAAGGCAACGGTGAGCGGTTCATCTGGTCTATAGATGCACCCTGTGGACTGGATTGAGATACCTCCTTAAACCTGGCACCGCCCGTCAAACGTACGGACCATAGGTGATAGACTAGGCAACTTAGCGCGGCAAACCGAGGCGTAGAAAATTCAAGTTTGTAAATGTTCGTATTCAAAAGTTGTTTATATTTAATTTTGTCGGAACTGCGGAAAAAAGTTTGCAGATAGCTTTTTTTTCGCGTGATCGTAGAAAAAAACCAAGGCGTAGAAAATTCAAGTTTGTAAATAATCCGCGTGATCGTTTTTTTCGTTAGTCGGCGTTTCTGTTTTTACAGATAGCTTTTTTTTTAATTGGTAAAGCTTTAGATTAGATAACAGATTCATTACAATAAGAATTGATCAGGTCCTGCACGCAGGCAGCCAGGCAGGCACCAATCACAATATCAAACCTTCACTACACTCATCCCTGGCTAGCTTAGCTAAAGCATGTGCAACTTAATTACAGCTCGTAGGAACAAACTTAATACTCCCTATGGTCGCTAATGTAAGACACTTTGGCTGCCAAGCATTTTACATTAGTGCAGAGAAGAAGTAACAAAGATTGGATGCTCGGATAGCAACCAGATCCACAAAGGAGAACGGTCTTTCTTGATAGCCGCCGCAACACCTACACAATCAGTTTTGACTGTGAAATGATCAGTCATCAGCAGATCCCAGCGGCCTCTGCTTCCTCGGCAGAGTCGCATGCCCCATGAAAACTCCATCCAATTGAAGAATTTTGCCATTCCAGTCCGAGCTACCACTCCGCTTGACCTCCTGCTCTCAGGTTCAAACCTAGCACAAACATTTGCTTTGATCATGTCTTAGGGAGGGTTTGTCCAAACCTGAAAGTTGTTTATGTTAGTGGCACAGTACTGATCATTTAATTCAATAGCAGCCGGCTTCATTCCTTTCTCATCCTCCTGGAGGTGGATGCTGTGATCACCGAGGATAGTGTTCTTGTAATTCTCCAGGGACTTCACTGAGACATCGATTTTGTAGTCTCACTTCCAAAAGATCAAATCATTCCTGTGGTGCCATGCACGCCAGGTTAGGAACGGAAGGTTGGTCCTTTCGTATATGAATCTTCTATCCAGTAGCATTAGAAAACCAGTCATGCTCATACGGCATGATCACCTTCTCTTTTGGTAGTTCCCAAATCTGTCCTAGAGGCTCTCTAAGTTTTCTGGATTTGGTGCATTAGAAGGTGACAGCTTAAGTGTGTTAATCAGTAGTACCTAACAATAAGCAGTTAACCTGGCATCCCTTACATATGCAACAAAAACAAAAGGAAAGTAGGTTCACATTTATAAGTATGAGAAAATTAGAGAAATCACGGACATGAAAAGAAGGCACATTGCAACTGGAGAGCTTGATATTCCGCAAAACTATGTATATGTTTGAAAAAGTAAAATCATATTGCAAAGAAAACGTAACAACATGATTTACACTCTCCTTTTTGGGTCTTAAAGAACTAAATAATGTGGTTCCTACATTTGGTTGAAATGACTAAAATCAACCAGATCCAGATGTATCGCTAAACAAGTAAGCGGTAAAGAAGGCCCAAAATTCTGTAGATTAGCCGAGTATGGTTATTCGAGTTACAGTAACATGATTTTTTGTGAATATCATAAAGATTGGAGTAAACAGTGAAGATAAGAGGCAAATCTGGCGTTCTCCAGCTCTCACAGATCTGATATGGTCAGGGTTGGATTAGAATGAAAAAGATAGCTGAAAGGGCAAATTCAGTACAAAAGAACTTAGAGAAGCCTGGAAAAAATAGCCATGAAAATGTTGTATAGTTAATACCTTGACCAAAATCAAAAGCCTGCTTTGTTAACATGGAGCACTAAGATAGTCACCAAATTAGTAAAAATATCGTGAAAACCGACATGTTATGGTTAATTTGGTTATGAAGATCATGGTCTGAAAGCATTGGAGTAAAACTTCGGTTTGTTTGTTTATGTTCTGGAGTGCACACTGGACACTTGCGACAGTTCTTTAGTCATACTACAAAATTCTAATGGTAACATAATGGGATCACTAAGTTGATTATCTAATTCTTAGTTCCACCTAGTCTAACTTAGGCACAAGTTGTTTATGTTCATGGGAAGCTAGCCTAACGGTTTCCGAACTCAATTATTTTACCGAAAAATGAGTATATGCTATAGTAATGTTGTTGCTTGTCTGAAAATGAATGCAGGTGTATGTGCAAGCTTGATCTTTCATAGGTAGCACCTTCAGTTTTACCTCTGAGGGGCTGGCATACTTATGGTCAGATGGTTTACCAAATTTAAAAGACCAGCTGGCTACAAAATACTTATAACAATGAGCAAAGCAAGCAGTTTTCAGTTTCAGAACAATGCATAGTATAGCTTGCATATTTAGAGACGTGTATTATAGTCTGCTCCAACGAAACGACCTGGATCTTCTCTTATGGTTCAATTTAGCACTTCCCACACCACAAAATTAACATGCAAGCAAGTATTGGTTTACTGGACAGTGATACGTCCATTTTGCATCACTATTTTATATCATAATTTACTGTTATTCATTGATATATTTCATATTTAGAGATGATACTTATGTTATTCTACCTATTTTGCATGTTTGATGATTATTGGAGAATTAAACACCGGAGTCAGATTTCTGCTGGAAAAAGGACCATCAAGACACCATATTTCTGAAGATCAATAATTCGAGGAAAACATCCAGGTTCCTATTTTGTCAGATGACGGAGGTAGCCAAAAGGGGAGGCCAAGGTGGGCCACCATGGGCCCTCACCATGTGGTGGCGCGACCCACCTTGCCCCGCGCCGCCACGTGGTGAGGAGGCCCTGGCCCACCTCTGCCAGCCCCCTTTCGTGTACATCATCCCCAGAAACCCTAAGCCTAGGGGGGCGTCGAGGAAATATTCCGCCGCCTCCACGAGGCGGAAAACACCAGAGAGAAAAAGCTCTCCGGCAGGGAGAAATCTGCCGGGGAAATTCCTTCCCGGAGGGGGAAATCGTCGCCATCGTCACCGTCATCGAGCTGGACTTCATTGGGATCATCATCATCATCATCTCCACCACCAGCACCATCTCCGCCGCTCCACTCCGTTCCGCTGTAACATCTAGGGTTGAATCTTGTCTAGTTCATAGGGGAAGCTTTCCCGGTGTTAATTACTCCTTGTGGTTGATGCTATTGAGTGAAACCGTTGAATTAAGGTTTATGTCCAGATTGTTATTCATCATTATATCACCTCTGATCATGTTCCATATGATGTCTTGTGAGTAGTTCGTTTAGTTCTTGAGGACATGGGAGAAGTCTTGATGTTAGTAGTGAATTATGTTGAGTAATATTTAATGGTTTGATATTTAAGTTGTGGTGTTATTCTTCTAGTGGTGTCATGTGAACGTCGACTACATGATACTTCACCTTTATGGGCCTAGGGGAATGCATTGTGTATTCGTTGCCAATTGTGGGGTTGCCGGAGTGACAGAAACCTAAACCCCCGTTGGTATATCGATGCATGAGGGATAGCAGGATCTCAGAGTTTAAGGCTGTGGTTAGATTTATCTTAATTACTTTCTTGTATTTGCGGATGCTTGCAAGGGGTATAATCACAAGTATGTATTAGTCCTAGGAAGGGCGGTGCATTAGCATAGGTTCACCCACACAACACTTATCAAAACAATGAAGATTAATCAACTATATGAAGCGAAAGCACTTGACGAAATTCCCGTGTGTCCTCAAGAACGTTTGGTCATCATAAGTAAACCTACCGGCTTGTCCTTTGCTGTAGAAAGGATTGGGCCACTCGCTGCAATTATTATTACTGCATTTTATTTACTTGTACTTTATTTATCTGCTATATCAAAAACCTAAAAACTTGTCTGCTAGTATTTACAGTGAATTCCATATCAAAACTGCTTGTCAACACCTTCTGCTCCTCGTTGGGTTCGACACTCTTATTTATCGAAAGTACTACGATACACCCCCTATACTTGTGGGTCATCAAGACTATTTTCTGGCGCCGTTGCCGGGGAGTGAAGCGCTATTGGTAAGTGGAATTGGTAAGGAAAACTCTACTGTACGTGCTGTTTTTATTTTTGCCTGCTGCTATATTTTATTATGGAGAGATCTTCTCTTGAATTCCTATTTGGGAAAACCACTACCACTGCTAAGGTAGTAGAGGAGGCGCCACCTGAGCAGGTAATCCCATTCAAAATACCTATGAAAATTGTTGAACGTGTTACGAATAACCGCTATGAAGGGGATGGAACTGTCCATCCTGGTGATCATTTATTATTTTTACATGAATTATGCGAGTTATTCAAGTGTGCAGGTATTTCAATGGGTGAAGTTAAGAAGAAACTATTCTCTATATCGCTGTCTGGTAGAGCTGCACATTGGTATAAACTGCTGAAGAATGGGCGTTCTCTTGGTTGGGAGGAAATTGTACCTCTCTTTTATTCTAAATTCTATCCTCCAAGTGAGATTCACAAAGACCGGAACCTCATATATAATTTTTGGCCTCATGATGGAGAAAGTATTGCCCAAGCGTGGGGGAGATTGAAGTCATTAATGCTCAAATGCCCCATTCATGAGCTTCCTGGTAATGTTGTTATTGATAACTTCTATGCAAGGCTCTCCTTTCAGGATAAAACTCTATTGGATACTGCTTGTTCTGGATCATTCACTCGTAATAAAGAAGAGTTTAAATGGGACCTTCTTGATCGGATTCAGGAGAACACTGAAGGATGGGAGAACGACAAAGGTAGAGAGTCAGGTATAAAATATGATTTCGAATGCATTAAAACTTTCATGAATACTGATGATTTTCGAAATGTTAGCACTACTTATGGCCTTGACTCTCAAGTTGTTGCAAATTTTTATAAAGCTTTGCCTCCTATTTCGGTATGCCTAAGGAGGGTTTTAAAATTATCATGAACCTTATAAAGATAAAACTGTTTCTCCTGTGCTAGAACTATTGAGGTTAATACCGTTGATCACATTATTCCTGAACCTTATATTGAAAAAGTTCCTTTTCCTGCTAAAATAAAGGAACACTCTATTATAGCTAGTGTTGTTAACAAAAGTACAAAGAAAGCTATAGAACCTGATGAACAAATAACTGTTGAACCTTGTAGCAATGGTTAAGGACCTTGTCACTGAAAATATAGAAGATGGTCATATTATCTTTTGTGAAGATGCTTCTAATATTGTTTCACATCCTAAAAGCTCTAGGAAAACTAGTGTTCCTGTGCTTTCTGTTAGGATAGGTGATCATTGCTATTATGGTTTATGTGATATTGGTGCAAGTTCAAGTGCATTCCTTATGAGCTTTACAGGGAAATTATGCATGAAATTGGTTCTTGTGAACTTGAGGAAATTGATGTGGTTATTCAGCTTGCTAATAGAGAAACTATCTCTCCAATTGGTATTGTTAGAGATGTGGAAGTTTTATGTGGTAAGACTAAATATCCTGCTGATTTTCTAGTACTTGGTTCAGCTGCTAGTAAGACTTGTCCTATCATTTTTGGTAGACCTTTTCTGAATACTTGTGGTGCTGTTATAGATTGTAAGAAAGAGAAAATCTTTACTAAATTTGCTGGTGAATCTTATGAGTTCAATTTCTCTAAATTTGCTAAAGTTCCTTATGAAACTGAATTGCCTAATGAAGATTTTAAAGTTGCTCAGCTTGCCTCTATTGCTCTTGCTCCTAACAATGCTTTGCAGCAACATATGGAGGACCACGAAAGTGAGGTCTTTATGGAAGAAAGGAATGAGCTTGACGAAATATTCCTTCGTCAACCTATACTTAAACATAACTTACCGTGGAAGATTTGGGTACCACTACCACCAAAGGAGGATCCTGTTTTTGATTTAAAACCTTTACCTGATAATCTTAAATATGCTTATATTGATGATAAGAAAATATATCCTGTTATTATTAGTTCTAAACTTTCAGGTAGAGAAGAGGAAAGGTTATTGGAGGTATTGAAGAAACACCGTGGAGCTATGGGCTATACTCTTGATGATTTGAAAGGGATCTCCCCTGCTATTTGTCAACATGCTATTAATATGGAACCTGATGCAAAGCCAGTTGTTGAACATCAACGTCGTTTAATACCCAAGATGAAGGAAGTGGTAAGAAATGAGGTATTGAAACTTCTTGAAGCTGGTATTATTTATCCTATTGCTGATAGTAGATGGGTAAGTCCTGTGCATTGTGTTCCTAAGAAAGGAGGAATTACTGTTGTGCCTAATGAAAATGATGAACTTATTCCTCAAAGAGTAGTAGTTGGTTATAGAATGTGCATTGATTTTAGAAAGGTTAACAAAGTTACTAAGAAGGATCATTATCCTTTACCTTTTATTGATCAAATGTTAGAGAGGTTGTCTAAGAAGACTCATTTTTGTTTCCTTGATGGTTATTCTGGGTTTTCTCAAATTGCTGTGAGAAAGCAAGATCAAGAGAAAACTACTTTTACTTGTCCTTATGGAACTTATGCTTATAGACGTATGCCTTTTGGTTTGTGTAATGCTCCTGCTACTTTTCAAAGATGCATGTCTGCTATTTTTCATGGTTTTTGTGAGGAAATTGTGGAAGTCTTCATGGACGATTTTTCCGTCTATGGAACTTCTTTTGATAATTGTTTGCACAATCTTGATAAAGTTTTGCAGAGATGTGAAGAAACTAATCTTGTTCTTAATTGGGAGAAATGCCACTTTATGGTCAATGAAGGAATTGTTCTTGGACATAAAATCTCTGAAAGAGGCATTGAAGTTGATCGAGCTAAAGTTGAGGCAATAGAGAAAATGCCTTGCCCAGAGATGTCAAAGGTATTCGTAGTATTCTTGGTCATGCTGGTTTCTATAGGAGGTTTATTAAAGATTTCTCTAAAATTTCAAAGCCCTTACTAATCTTCTCCAAAAAGATGTACCTTTTGTTTTTGATGATGATTGTAAGGAAGCTTTTGAAACTCTGAAGAAGGCTTTAATTACTGCTCCTATTGTTCAACCACCTGATTGGACGTTACCTTTTGAAATTATGTGTGATGCTAGTGATTTTGCTGTTGGTGCTGTTCTTGGCAGCGGATAGATAAGAAGTTGAATGTTATTCATTATGCTAGTAAGACTCTTGATTCTGCTCAAAAGAATTATGCAACTACTGAAAAAGAGTTCCTAGCTGTAGTTTTTGCTTGTGACAAATTTAGACCTTATATTGTTGATTCAAAAGTCATTATTCATACTGATCATGCTGCTATTAGGTACCTTATGGAAAAGAAAGATGCTAAGCCTAGGCTTATTAGATGGGTGCTTCTTTTGCAAGAGTTTGATTTACATATTGTAGATAGGAAAGGTGCTGAAAATCCTGTTGCTGATAATTTGTCTAGATTGGAAAACATTGTTATGATCCTATTCCTGTTAATGATAGTTTTCCAAATGAACAGTTGGCTGCAATAAGGGTAAGTTCGCGAGATAGTCCTTGGTATGCTGATTATGCTAACTTTATTGTTTCCAAGTACTTGCCTCCAACCTTTTCAGCTCAGCAAAGAAGGAAATTCTTTTATGACTTGAGGCATTATTTTTGGGATGACCCACACTTATATAAAGAAGGAGTAGATGGCATTATGCGAAGATGTGTTCCAGAACATGAACAACGAGAGATATTGAGAAATGCCATGGTAGTGCTTATGGAGGACATCATGCTGGAGATAGAACCGCACAAAAGGTTCTACAATCAGGTTTTTATTGGCCTACCCTCTTTAAAGATGCAAGAAAGTTTATTTTATCTTGTGATGAATGTCAAAGAGTTGGTAATATCTCTAGACGTAATGAAATGCCTATGATTATTCTCTTGTTATTGAACCATTTGATTGTTGGGGATTCGACTTTATGGGTCCTTTTCCTCCTTCAGAAGGTAATACTCATATACTTGTTGCTGTTGATTATGTTACTAAATGGGTAGAAGCTATACCTACAAAGTGCTGATGGTGAGACCTCTTTAAAAATGCTTCAAGATGTTATTTTTCCTAGGTTTGGTGTGCCTAGATATCTTATGACTGATGGAGGTTCTCATTTTATTCATGGTGGTTTTAGAAAGACCCTTGCTAAATATGGTGTTAATCATAGAATTGCTTCAGCTTATCATCCCCAAACTAGTGGGCAAGTAGAATTATCAAATAGAGATTAAATCTATCTTGCAAAAGACTGTTAATAAATCTAGAAAAATTGGGCTAGTAAGTTAAATGATGCTTTATGGGCTTATAGAACTGCTTATAAAAACCCTATGGGTATGTCTCCTTATAAAATGGTTTATGGTAAAGCTTGTCACTTGCCTCTAGAATTAGAACACAAAGCTTATTGGGCAGTGAGAGAACTTAATAGAGACTTTAAACTTGCTGGTGAAAAGAGGTTGCTTCATTTGAGTTCTTTAGATGAATGGAGAAGTGAGGCTTATGAAAATGCTAGACTTTTTAAAGAGAAAGTTAAGAAATGGCATGATAGGAGAATTATTAAAAGAGAGTTTAATGTTGGTGAGAAAGTTCTATTGTATAGGTCTCGTCTCAGATTTTTTGCAGGAAAATTACTCTCAAAATGGGAAGGACCTTTTGTTATTGTGGAGGTATATCGTTCAGGTGCAATAAAGATTGCTTCACTTAAAGACACTCTACACAAGTGGTGAATGGACAAAGACTCAAACATTATATTTCTGGAGATCCTTATGATGAAGATGTTGATACTATTCAAGTGGTGACTCCGGAAGTTTTCATTGAAAAGCAAATTCAGGGACTGCAGAGTCTGTTTTCGAATAGGTAACAGTTTCGGTAAGAAAAAGTTCGCGTTTAACCTTCCAATAGATATTTTTGTCATTTTTATTAAATATGGAAAAATAAGAGACCAAACCGGGTAGGAGAAGGTGCCCGAGGGCACCTCACCATGCCGTGGAGCGGGCCCACCCCTGGCCGCGCCGCCACGTGGTGAGGACGCCTCGGAGCCCGTCTCCGACCAGGTTTTCTCCTGTACCTTCCTTTTGTTGTAAAACTTTTTGCTATATAATCCCCGGAACCCCCGAGGTCCGTATATCGCCTTTTCGTCGTGTCTTTGTTTCGATCTGTTTCTGTCCAGATGTCGTCCCAAGGTTCGTCCTCGGAAGACTACGTGCTGCGTCGCCAATGTGAACTTCTCCGAGACCTTGATCGGGGAACTTTCGTTGGATGGGTGGAAGAGGAAAGAGTCACGGCAAGACGCAAGGACATGGACGAGAGCGTCAAGGAGGAAGTGAAGAAGATGTCATCTGCAAGAAGGGGGCAGCCAGCTGCAGGATCAAAGTCCAGCAAGCCCGATTTTGTGGGATCGGTTAACACTCAACGTGCTTTTTCTCATAACCTGCAGGGAGCGATACCACCTGTTCCAGATTTCAGCTCTTTCCTGGCGGTAACTGAAGCCCTTCGAGTTACTGATGAGTTCTGTGATCAGTATCGAGTCCTGAAGATGGAGGTGGAAATACTCCAAGATGAGAACATCAGGCTTCACCGAATGCTGGAGCGTTTCCTGACCCCGCTCCAAGCCGTTTCACCACCACCGCCGAAGGAGTAATTCATCATGGGTATTGGCATCCCCTTGGCTTGTTCCAAGCTTGGGGGAGTGCCGCGGTATCACACCATTATCTTTACCTTTTACCTTTCAATAGAGTCATATCGTGAGTAGGGAAGTTATCTTATAGGATGGTTTGCAGTGTGGAAGTATCTCTCTTTTAGTTGGTTATCTATGTATCCCTTGGTGTGAGTTGCCGCTATGGAATATTAATGAGAAGTTTCATCTTTTACTTTCTGCATACTTTATTTTAGTTTGCAATTTCTTTCATGTTGATAATCTTGTCATTAGTATTGGTACCACTTTGGGAGCATCAAGTATATCTTTTTGGTTTGAGTGAAATGCATAGCTGGTCATCGAACTTGTCCGCCTAGCTCACTTTCATCATCGTACTTCAAAAGGTTGCAGTTACGGTCACTGAAGACACCCCACGAGCTCATCTACGGTCACTCCCACCAGTATCCTGCGTATTTTGATGATATGGCAACGTTGACAAGTCCATCTGTGCAAAAAGCCCCCGACTACTCCACCTCCACCGAGCCACCAGGCCCACCACAGGTTCGTGCTCCACTCCGTCGTGAGCTGCAGCGCTTCCTCCGTTCGCATGCACGTCACAACTGTCATCGTGTGTGTGCACGCCATTCTTCACCGTTGCACCGTCTAATTTCTCCCCGCTCCTCCCTGTTGGCCAGAAGCTGACCTGGGCGGCGCTCACAGGCGCCTTCTCGTTCGGCGAGATGCCGATGCTACCCGACTGCATTCTCCGGCGACCTGCCGGCGTCCTTCCCGCCCATCCTCCGGTTCCTCGTGCTCTCCGGCAACCAGCTCCCCGAATGCGCTGTCCAGCAGCTCCCTCATGCTCCACGCCTCCACCTCAACCTGTCCGGCAACTAGGTCTCTGGCGCACCGGACTTTGCCGCATTGCTCTGGCCGCTCTCCCGCCTCCGCGCGCTCTCGACCTCTCTCGGAACAGGCTCTCCGCCCCCGTCCCTGCCAGCGTCGGCGGCCTCCACAACCTCACCGACAACCGCTTCTCCGGTGTCGTGCAGTACCGGAGGACATCGGCATATGCCCGCACCTGAGCGCCATCGACGTCAGCAACAACGCGTTCGAGGGCGACCTCCCGTGATCCATCGCGTGTCTTGCGTCGCTGGTGCGCCTCTCCGCGCCCCGGCTCGACCTCTCGGACAACGCGCTCACCGGCACATTCCTCGACTCGCTCGGAGACCTCAAGGACCTCAGCTTATCCAGAAACCAGCTTGCCGGCTCCATCCCGGAGGCAATGTCCGGATGCACCAGGCTCGCCGAGCTTTACCTGAGGGGCAATAGGATCAGGCCAGGCCTTGAACGCGCTCCACGGCGTGCTGACATACGGGTCGACGAGGCTGGTAGAGATGGTGCAGTGGCTCGATCTCTCCGGCAACCAGCTCGCCAGTGGCATCCCGGCCGAAATGGCTCTCTTCTCCAACCTCCGCTATCTCAACCTCTCACGCAACGAACTGCGCACGCATCTGCCCCCGAAGCTTGGCCTGCTCGACAACCTGACGGTGCTCGACCTCCAGAGCAGCGGGCTGTACGGTCCCGTGCCCGCCGACTTCTGCGAGTCCGGCAGCCTCGCCGTGCTCCAGTTCTACGGTAACGACATCGCTGGGGGAGCAGCGCCGACTGCTGGGATAGGGGACGCACCGGCTGGAGCAGGGGCAGCAACGCGTCAGGAGGATCAGGGGCGGTCGCGGCGGCGCAAGGGACGAGCACCGTCGTTGGGATATTATCTCTCTGTCTATTTTTCAATTTAGCTCTTTTATGTGTTATTATTTGACAACAGTCCTTTAAAGTGAGGTGGAGTCTCAAGAGAATGGTCAACGAGGTCAAACGTATGCCACATCATCAAAATACGTAGGATACTGGAGGGAGTGACCGTAGATGAGCTACTGGGGTGTCTTCAGTGACCGTAACTGCAACGTTTTGAAGTACGATGATGAAAGTGAGCTAGACGGACAAGTTCGATGACCACCGATGCATTTCACTCTTTTGGTTTTGGCAAACTTAGCATTGGTCAGTAGTTACAATACTTTGAGGCTTAAGTAGAGAGAGGGAAGTGCATGTAGATAAATTATTCCATGATCTTTCTTTCTTGTTGGCTCATAAGCTAAGTATTCTCAAGTTAAAATTATTTGTGCTTCCAAGGAAGATTGCATGATTGTTCTTACTACATGTATATTTGTTTGTATCCCTCAACTCTTATGCTTGCTACACAACCTTGCTAGACGAAAATCCTGTATTGAGAGGGAATGCTTCTCATACATCCAAACCTTGAGCCAAACCATTGCCATTTGTGTCCACCATAACTACCTATCATGTGGTATTTCCTGCCACTCCAAGTAAATACTTCATGTGCTACCTTTAATTATTCAAAAACTAGTACCTCTCATTTGTGTCACTGTTTATTAGCTCATGAGGAAGTATGTGGGTTGTTCTCTATTTAACTTGTCAGACAGACTTTCACCAATGGACTAGTGGCATATACATCCGCTTATCTAAAAACTTGCAAAAAGAGCTGGCAAATGGGTGCCCAGTCCCAATTAATTACAACTATAACTGCTTAATTCTCTTCACATGTTTGCCCATGATTTATCAAAAGCAAACTTCAAAGTGTTAAACATTATCAAATAGGCACTCCTCCATGGTATGTGATTGTTGGAAGGCACCCGAGGATTCGGTTAGCCATGGCTTGTGTAAGCAAAGGTTGGGAGGAGTGTCATACCAATTTATAAATATGCATGTGTAAACAAAAGAGAAGAGGGATGATCTACCCTTGGGTAGAAATAACGTCCTTCATGGGAGCCGCTCTTGAAAGTCTGGTTGACAAGGGGGATAGAGTGCCCACTGCCAGTCGTTGACAACGACATACATAGCTTAAAACCTATTTTATACTCTCTATATGATTTCAAAACTTAAAAGCTCTAGCACATGATTTCACTCCTGCTTCCCTCTGTGAAGGGCCTATCTTTTACTTTCATGTTGAGTCAGTAAACCTATTCCCTTCTATCTGGAGCAAGCATTTGAGTTGTTGTGATCCAGCCATCTATATGTTGATATTTTCAATCATGTCTTTTATGTTTCCTTGTGTAGCACAAAGCTTTATCTGAATGAATATAACTTTGAAAGTTATCGATGACTGTAAAAGAGATTGTTATGATTGAGCATGTAAGTTCTGCAATATAAGCTCTAGTATAAAGACTCTACTCAAAAGATAAGTACAATCTGTTAATTGTTCTCTGACCAAGAACGAAGTTTGCCATCACCAATTATGATTTTCTCTATGCACCTTATTGTGACTCCCTTTACTTGTTTCAAGTTATGTTATATGAAGGGAAGTTGCTATCTAGAATGACTTGTGTATTAATAAATATGATGCTTCTTGTCCGTATTTTATTTATCGACACTTCGCTCCATAAACCTGTGGTCTTGTTTACCGAGCTCAGTTTTCGCTTGGGGACAAGCGAGGTCTAAGATTGGGGGGAGTTGATACGTCCATTTTGCATCACTATTTTATATCATAATTTACAGTTATTCATTGATATATTTCATATTTAGAGATGATACTTATGTTATTCTACCTATTTTGCATGTTTGATGATTATTGAAGAATTAAACACCGGAGTCAGATTTCTGCTGGAAAAAGGACCGTCAAGACACCATATTCTGAAGATCAATAATTCGAGGAAAACATCCAGGAGTTCCTATTTTGTCAGATGACGGAGGTAGCCAAAAGGGGAGGCCAAGGTGGGCCACCATGGGCCCTCACCATGTGGTGGCGCGGCCCACCTTGCCCCCGCGCCGCCACGTGGTGAGGAGGCCCTGGCCCACCTCTGCCAGCCCCCTTTCGTGTACATCATCCCCAGAAAACCCTAAGCCTAGGGGGGACGTCGAGGAAATATTCCGCCGCCTCCACGAGGCGGAAAACACCAGAAAGAAAAAGGCTATCCGGCAGGGAGAAAGCTGCCGGGGAAATTCCTTCCCAGAGGGGGGAAATCGTCGCCATCGTCACCGTCATCGAGCTGGACATTATTGGGATCATCATCATCATCATCTCCACCACCAGCACCAACGCCTTCGCCACTCCACTCCGTTCCGCTGTAACATCTAGGGTTGAATCTTGTCTAGTTCATAGGGGAAGCTTTCCCGGTGTTAATTACTCCTTGTGGTTGATGCTATTGAGTGAAACCGTTGAATTAAGGTTTATGTCCAGATTGTTATTCATCATTTTATCACCTCTGATCATGTTCCATATGATGTCTTGTGAGTAGTTCGTTTAGTTCTTGAGGACATGGGAGAAGTCTTGATGTTAGTAGTGAATTATGTTGAGTAATATTTAATGGTTTGATATTTAAGTTGTGGTGTTATTCTTCTAGTGGTGTCATGTGAACGTCGACTACATGACACTTCACCTTTATGGGCCTAGGGGAATGCATTGTGTATTCGGTTGCCAATTGTGGGGTTGCCGGAGTGACAGAAACCTAAACCCCCGTTGGTATATCGATGCATGAGGGATAGCAGGATCTCAGAGTTTAAGGCTGTGGTTAGATTTATCTTAATTACTTTCTTGTATTTGCGGATGCTTGCAGGGGGTATAATCACAAGTATGTATTAGTCCTAGGAAGGGCGGTGCATTAGCATAGGTTCACCCACACAACACTTATCAAAACAATGAAGATTAATCAACTATATGAAGCGAAAGCACTTGACGAAATTCCCGTGTGTCCTCAAGAACGTTTGGTAATCATAAGTAAACCTACCGGCTTGTCCTTCGCTGTAGAAAGGATTGGGCCACTCGCTGCAATTATTATTACTGCACTTTATTTACTTGTACTTTATTTATCTGCTATATCAAAAACCCCTAAAAACTTGTCTGCTAGTATTTACAGTGAATTCCATATCAAAACTGCTTGTCAACACCTTCTGCTCCTCGTTGGGTTCGACACTCTTATTTATCGAAAGTACTACGATACACCCCCTATACTTGTGGGTCATCAGACAGCAACAAAGCAGTTCTGAAAATCCAGGAGTAACTGTTCACTGTATCAAATTAGAAAACACTGTAGATGGATAAAAATTGTTGCTTGCTAATCGCAATAATGAAAATGAGTTAGTGAGTTTGTTGTCATCATGTTCGTAGATCTCTTCTGAAAATGGATAATATTTTAGTATAATGGAGCTAGATCTTACTTAGTGCTTTTGCCTCCCAAGACCACCATAACGACATGAAGATCGATACTGGCAACATGCTACTTTTTTCCACAGCAATTGCGGGTACTGGAGACAAATCTTTTACTTCGTGATATCGCCTCCCAAGATCAACCTTGAAACACACTTAATTAGTAACTGCTTGATGAGGACATCCCACATGTTGATACAACCATAATACAAGGACCTCTCACACGGGCTCGTGCACGACAACTTAATTATTAGGTACTTTCGTTTCTTGGAACCAATCCTCACATACATGAACATATGATGCTGCCTAAATCTGATGTGTTTCTCACACTTAGGAATGATGGTCCTAGCATGGATGAGAGGGACAAACAATGGAGCCGGGCCACGCATGCAGAGGATGGCAGCAAGCGTGGGAAGGTTGAAGATGACGCAACAACTGGAGGTTAATAAAAGGAGAAGACTTGGACGAAATATAGAGTTTACCACTTCATAATTTCGTCCATATATTCATATGGTGCTGCGTCACCTTTTAGTTATGGGCCAGGCCCATGTATTTTCGTCCAAATTAAGTGCGTGAACAATTAGAGTCCGTATAAGTGGAAGGAAACCGACTTAGGGTGGAATTCGACCTCCTTTTACAAGGCTGGCCGAATCCCCCCTCTGTCCCTCCATATATACTCCGTTAGGTCGTCGTTTAGACTCAGATTTTGTTTAGTTTAAGACTTAGCCATTGCTATTCTTCGCCATAGACAACAGTGTCGGTTCAGACCTTTTGTACTACGCACTTGCAGAATCCCAACAATAAAGCTTTCATCTTTATTCCGCAATATCTTGATTGCATCTATAATTCTTGCTAGTTCTTCGATTGTTTGCACGAATTGATCTTCGGATCAGGTTGATCTAGCTCCGGCGAGATCAATAGCCTCGGAAGTTGGTGTAGTGATTGCTAAGGCGCAACGTCTCGCACGCTTGTAGTCGGATCGTCAACGTCGACCTCCACCCGAATCGAGAGTTACTTATCTCATCGAAAGATCGGACACCTTTGCCCTATCAAGTGGTATCAGATTTCAGGTTTCTCGGTGAGATCTTACAGTTTTCCTAGTGTAGATTGCATCTTTCTGTCCAACAGTCCTCGAAAAAGCCAAAAATATTATCATAGATCTTTTCCCAGAAACAATTCGAGCCTTTGCATCTTTTCTTTTCAGTTTTTGCTTTGTTGAGTTTGTGTCTACATCGTCGTGTCGAGTGCTGGTCGTAGCGTCTAGATCTTTAGAGTTTCGAGTTCTGTTCATATTAGTCTTGCCGCCGCCGCCGCACCACCACCACCGCCACCAAAACCCTAGCCGCCCACAATTTTTCCGCATCGGCCACAACCCCGAACCACCATCTATTCCGCATCGCTCCAACACCCCGACTTGGGTTAGGGATTCATCTCTGTTCTGTAAAAAAAAAAAGTCAAATCCGCATCCAGGTCGGATTGACCACGATTCCTACTAGTGCGGGTCCGAATTCTGCAGCTTTAGTCCGAATTGGGCAGGTTTTCTCAGTTTTGGTTGTCCGGACTTTGAAAAATCATAACTAATTCATACGAACTCCGTTTTCGACGATCGACCACTCAAAATCTTTAAAAAAAAGTTCTGCATCCAGCCCAAACCATCTTTGCCAATTTGCGGCACCAGAAAACATCAGAATTGCCAAAAGAGTCCGGGAAGGTTGAGTTTTTGCCACTTTTCTGAAAAAAGTAGGCATTTTAGTCCGAATTTCACTTATATATTGCTTTTGAGCTATTTCTTGGTGCTTGTTGTTGCCGCACCTTGACTCGTTGGTGCTCTAGGCTCGCGTCTCTAGTTGGGTCTATCCTACGGCCAGCACGGTACCGTCGTTGAGCATTTATTCAACTTGTTGCACTGCTGTTTTGAATTGTTGCTACAGATATTACAGCCTCCTACAACTCCACATACTCCTACACCGTGCGTTGACATCACCTGGTAATCGCTATTCTCAATCTTCTTGACGCTTGGTCCCCTCGGTTGCTAGGCACCACCTGCTGCAGGGTAAGAACGGGTAAGAATATTGGTTTGCTTTCTTGATAGCGCGTTGATTCCACCACTTTCCTGTCACCCATACACTATATTTCTGTGCCTTTGTATTACTAACCATGTCATGTGAAATTCCGATGGCTGCCGACCTGGATAAGATGACCAACGCGGAGCTCCGCGGCCACTTCACGAGTCTTGTCAGTGACCATATGCACGACGTGGATAAACGTTTTGGTGAAACCATGGAGAAGATCGAGGGCCTCGAAACGTCCTTCACCTCCAAGCTCGATGCAAAGTTTCAGGAGTTGCTACGCCGCCTTCCACCCCCTCCTACGCAGGGGAAGATGAACATGAGCGGCCGCACCCAGCGAGTACCTTTTGCACAGACGTCTGCTGCGGGCGCCGCGGCTACTGCGGCTACCGATGCGCGCCATGGGGAGTATGACGGGGAGGACGAATACGAGGGCGAGGACGAATGGTGCGGTTCTTCAACCGGCACTTGGGCGTCCCCGCGGACACCCACGCAAGACGCGTCCACCTCCACGACCGCTGGTACGTGACGATGATCATGTTGCAAAACTGAAGTTGCATGTTCCACCTTTTGATGGTCGTTATAATCCTGATGCGTACCTTTCTTGGGAATTAGAATTAGAACAACGTTTTTCATGTTTAGATTATCCTGAGGAGAGACGTGTTACTGCTGCAACTTGTGAGTTCACTAGTTTTGCTTCCATATGGTGGTCTGAATATTGTCGTTTGCATCATGCTAATCCACCTACTACTTGGAATGATTTGAAAAATGCTATGCGTACTCGCTTTGTTCCCCATACTATCAACGTGATTTGCTAAAGAAATTAACTAGACTGGAACAAGGTAAAAATTCAGTAGAAGAATACTATCAGGAATTACAAACTGGCATGATTCGTTGTGGTATCGTCGAGGATACTGAAGCTTTACTTGCTAGATTTTTTGGTGGGTTAAATAAAGAGATTCAAACAATTCTGGAATATAAGGAATGTACCACTATCACTCTTTTGTTTCCTCTTGCTTGCAAAGCTGAATGTGAAGTGTAGGATCGGAGAGCGGCGACACGAACTATTTTTTCTGCAGGGCGTTCTACATGGACACCACGAACGCCGTCTACGTCGCCCCGAACTGCTGCCCCGACTCCGTCCACGACTACCCCTACACGGTCTACATCGTTGTAACACCCCTAAAATTCAAACCTAAATTTAGCGGTGCTTTCTGACACCTGAAAAACTTTTTCTATTTTCCTATGTGTTTCTTCAATTCTTTCAAGGATGAATTGACGTGGGAATCACTCTCTCAAAATTTCCCGGTGATCCATGAACCTCTCCAATGCCCGTGGTGATTTTGTGGCCTAAGTTTTCTCTCGGAAACCCTAGCCCCGACTATTAAACCTTTTAAACCCTTTTTCTCCACCTACAAAAGGGAAGCCCATTTCCTTAGCTAGATAAATTCCACTAAAAATACCAGAGGACTCCCATATCCATATAAAGACATTCCATGCAAAAAATATTGCATACTCCAACGCAATAGTTCCAAGTTAGACATTATTTTCCGAAATGCCATTTTTGATCCAGAGATTATCTAGACACCTTACACTCATCCAGAAATTATGCCATCTTGGGAAGATGCATGATTCCACCTCCTGAACATTTCACTCCATTGTCCCAATCTCATTTGAGCAATATTTGAGGTACTTCCCTTGTAATGCTCTTTTCATGCTTATTTGCAATTTCTAAAGGAACCCCTATTTTTGTGTCTCCAAAAATTCTATGAAAATTTGGGAATGATCCCTAGGAAGTATGTAACCCATTTATGCAAAAATATTTGGTACCTTGCTAGGAAAATGTTTGACTTTTTCCCTGAGCAAGTTTCTGCCCTAAAACCTATTTGTTTTCAAAAACAAGCCAAATGATTTTTGTAGTGGGAAGTGAGCCCCTAGATACAAGCACTAGGAGAACCTACACCTCTGGACCAAGTATTGATCAAACCAAAAATCGTTTGCCTCTCCAAATAACAAATTTCAAAATAGTCCAGTACTGTTTTTTCAAAAAGTTAGTCGCACCAACTTGAGATTTGGCAAAAACTTTGGTCAGCAATGTTGTGGGGAATTCAATTTGGCGCAATGGGACGCGATTGGTTTTTCCTCTGGCACCCTAGGACGAGAGAGCCATCTCGATGCCGATGTTGGCATGCCCTCTGGCGTGATCACCACCGGCATAGCCGTGCCCAACAGCGCCGCCGCACTGCTCCTCCGGTTTCCCCTGCTGTTCCCGCGTTCCAGCCCAACCCGGCCGCGACCCGCCCTTCCCTGCTCCCCTGGCTCGCACCCAAGACGCCCCTATCCTCTCCCATTAAAGCTTGGCCGGAGTTAGGCGCCGCCCGGCCGTCCGTCGGCTTCCTCCTTCACGCTGTGCTCGAACTCGAGTTCCACGTGCGGAGTACCGAGCCGTTCCTGCTCCAAGAGATCATCGCGCCCTCGCCCTTATCCCTCCCCCATTTACTCCTGTCCGCGGCTAGGTGCACCGGCGCGCATTCAAGCGCCGCGTGGTCGGTCGACCGGCAAGCTCGCCTCGGGCTATATAAGGAGCCTCCCGAGCCCTCTCGCGCCACACACCACCTTCCTCTCCCTCTCCTGGACCTCTCTGTCCAGTTAATCGAACCACGGCGGAGCCCTGCTCCGATCCCGGCCGAAATCGCCGCCGTCGAATCCTCGACCGTAGCGAGCTAGAGCCGGGGCCGTTCTGCGATTAAACGCACAGAGCGCCTCCTAATCTTCCCCTCTAGCTCCCAGGGCAGCCAGAGAATCAAGCACTGCTCGGGGTGCTCGTGTTCATCCACGGCCGCCATTGCCGTGCGCCCAAGCTCGGAGAAGGCGACGGCAGGCCTCTCCCCCCCACCTCCAGCAGCCTCCCAGAGCCCGTCGTGGTGCGGTGACCACGCGCGCGTCCCTAGCATGAGGCGCCGTGCAGCACGGCGACGGCCTCGTCAACACCGGAGTTCTCCCGCGCGTCCTCGTCGCCTGGAAGAAGGGGCACAGTGGAGGGAAAAAGAAAAAGGATTGGTTAAATTTCCAACATGCGGGCCCCACCAGTCAGCCTCAGTGGAGAGGCCTCCCCCAGCTTCCCGCTTTCCAGAGCGGAAGACGGATTTTCGCGAAGGCGCGTTCAGTCCAGCGCAGCAATAGCAGGCCGACCTCGGCCCAGCAACGGACCAAGTCGCGCGGCAGCGCGGCCCGTGCAGTTTTTTTTCCAGCGCAATCTGTTTTTTTCTTTTCGAGGTGAGCAGCAGTTAGCTATCTGTCGCACGTTAATAACTTTTGAACCGTAGCTCCGTTTTAGTCGATTCAAATTTGTAAATTCCTAGTTTGTAACGATCTGTCCTGTGGTACTGGTCTTACCCTTTTTGTAAAACATTTGTATACTCAGCACCCTTGTATGCGTGTATAGGGTATCCCGCGGTACCGGCGAACCGAGACCCGAAACCATGACGTTCGTGACCCTCCGAGCCAAACGGTGTCGATCTTCGCAGGCAAGCTAACCCCTTGCTATGAGTAGTCCCGCAATGATTGTTTGTTTATTTGCTTGATACCATGCCGGCTGTTTATGTCTGTCTCCTGTTCTATTGTTATGTCAGTCTACTATTATTGTTGCATGTTAAACTGTCGCATTACCTTATAATTGCTTATCTGCGCATCACTCCCGTTCCCGAGACAATGGCCGGAAGAACCGCCTCAGTCAAAGGAATGGGGGAAATATGACAACTGTGCGTCTCGCGCTTGCGGGGCTTTGTTTGCTTCTTCTTCTTCGCCGAGGTGAGGAGCGGACGAATGTCGTCTTATGATCCTCAGAGTTGGGGGCATTTGCCAAAAGAGTTATTTGCTTCTTGTTCCTCCGTCAAACGTGGTTGGCGTAAGCCCACCTAGACTGCGACGCTTGGGATATTTGCTTTCTATTTGGTTCTTTTTGCCAAGATTGCTGACACCACGTCGAGGAAATCCTCGAGTGGAATGGATGCTTTCTTTCTTATGAGTGCTTTTCGGTTCATTCTTTATGGTGACACAGGCTGGAGGAACCGCCACGGTCATCCGATGAAACACTATGTTATATATGCTGTGAACACTAACCCCTGGTGACACCGGCTGGAGGAACCGCCATAGTCACCCGGATATTATTATTGCTATGTTGATATGGTTATCGTGATTATTATGCTGGACTAATCCTCTGTTTTGTGACTTGTTGTGATGAAACTTGATTAAATGAAACATCCCTCCAAACAACGATAAGGTCTGTTCATAGTGCCACTAATCTGAACCCTTGAATGCGATACCACCGTTGTCCCATGGAAACCGTGACCTAGTAGGTTATTGAGCCCCTTTTGTGCCATCCATTGGGCGCAGTCGTTCGGTTGTGCTGTCCGAGGGTAGAGGTCGACAGGCACGGGTTCGACTGTGATAGGGAGTCCGGAGCTAGGCATACCCGGTCGCGCCGGGGGATGTGCCGGATTTACTTGCCCGTTGTGCCACGCGCATAGGGTGGTGCAGGAGTGTGTCTTAACAGGTGGACCGTCATGTGAGTGTATTTTGCCTAGTACAACTTTGGGCGTGATGAACCTGAAGTGTCGGCTGAGTGGGGTGCATTCTGATAGGTGGTAAAGCAAACTCTCGAGAGCATCAACCTAGCAAGCTAGCCCCGTTCCTGGGATATGGAACAACAGTTCAGTGTCGGTCACACTGTGTGTCCTCGTCGTGTCAGGAGGTTAAACTTAAGATTTGTTTGAAATAATTAATGAACGACATGATTACACTAAATGAACAAATAAGATGATGCGGGGAATATTGTCTTGAGATATCGATGGTAACCCGAGATGTGGTATGGCGGTGTGATGCATTGGGAAGCCTATAGTTGGGCCAGAGCCCACATCAACCGTGCGTGCCCAGAGTGAAATGATGAGGCCAGTGGGCCTAGCAGTGATCACAGGTGCTGATGTGAATTATTTGGTACCAACTGGTACACTCGTTTACCCGTCACAGGTAAGCTCTTTGTATGATTGCCGGTGCACGATCCAACCCCACCTGGCTTGGACTCTGTACTGGTGATACCCCCGTTGCTTGCTTATGACATGTTTGGTTGTCAATGCCATGCTACTTTTATGTCATGTATCTAGATTACACCTTGCCATGTTGTAGGATTTATTTCCAATTAAGGTATATCTCGCTGCATGATTGTTGGAATGTTTGTAGTAAGTGGCGATTCTTGCTGAGTGCATACAAATGTACTCACGGGCCTTGTGATTGTGGCCAGGTTTTGTCGAGGATTCATCTTCTACCTTAGCAAGGAGATGGAGCAAGAGTGTGCTAGGATCAGTA
Source organism: Poa pratensis (assembly GCA_947311845.1). Taxonomy (NCBI): domain Eukaryota; kingdom Viridiplantae; phylum Streptophyta; class Magnoliopsida; order Poales; family Poaceae; genus Poa; species Poa pratensis. The sequence continues at coordinate 55,150,602 of CAMZMU010000107.1, forward strand.
GTCCAGCCAGATACCTGTGGAATGGAGCCGCTCCAAGCCGTTGCCTTAGTCGTCTTCCGCTGCCAGTTAAACTCTGTCCTGAGCCATGCTGGGCAAGATATTCTGAAATGCCTCGATGGCCTTGTAAACCATTTGTAGCACTACTTGTGCCTGATTGTGTAATGATTTCCATAATGTTGCACTGTCGCGACGTGCGGCCAGATATCTTGGGCTGGCGCACGGGACGACCGCCTCTCTGGCGAGATGTGTCAGGGAGGGATGTCACAATCGTCTACTTTCCCACCATTGGCAGCCAAGCCAAGTACACCCACTGGACCAACCACAAGCTCTTCTTCATCCATGGCTTCTACGGGCAAGACCAGCAACATTATGTGTCGCAAATGCAGCGGACTTGGTCACTTTGCACGTGAATGCCCCTTCGCTCATGTGATGATTGCTCTTGACGATGGTGGATACGATTCCGCCAGTGATTATGATGAACTGACATTGGCTCTAATCGCACAGGATGAGCAATGTGCGGCACCCAACATGGAGCAAGATCCGCAATACATGGCTGCGGAACATGGGGAGCGGTACCCGACCTTAATTGCGCACCGCGCTTTGAGTGCACAAGTGACAAAAGCCGAACCAAGTCAGCGCAATAATCTGTTTCATACCAAGGGAGTTGTCAAAGATCGTTGTGTTCGCATTATTATTGATGGAGGGAGCTGCAACAATTTGGCGAGTGTGGAGATGGTTGAGAAGCTTTCTCTCTCGACACGGCCTCATCCTCGTCCATATTACATTCAATGGTTTAACAACAGCGGCAAAGCTAAGGTAACACGTACCGTGCGTGTGCACTTTACTATTGCTGCATATTCTGATTATGTTGAATGTGATGTTGTCCCTATGCAAGCATGTGCGCTTTTACTTGGTAGACCATGGCAATATGATACGAATTCTATCCATCTTGGTAGCACAAATCAGTATTCTCTTGTTCATACTGATAAGCCAATTGTGTTACTTCCTATGTCTCCTAAAAATATTTTAAAAGATGATCTTGCTAGAGCTAGTAGAGCACATAATGAGGAGAAAAAGCTGAGTGAAAATCAGATTGCTGCTAAAGACTTGATGCCCTCTAAAAGTATTTCTAAATCTGATTCGAAACATGCTACTGAAATTCGTTTGAAAAGTAATTGCATGGTTGCTAGCAAATCTGATATTTCTGCTATTGATGCGACTACTACTACATGTTATGCTATTATTTGCAAAGAGGTGTTGTTTTCTTTTGAGAACATGCCTCCTTCTTTGCCACCTGTGGTTGCTAACATTTTGCAGGAGTTCGTTGACGTTTTTCCACAAGATGTATGACGAGGTTATACCAAACGGGTACCCTGCCATGAGGGTACCTGGTGCACGTAATGACTAAAGCCCAATTGTCAACAGTCCGATGAAGCCCAGCAAGGGAGGCCCAAGACAAAGATTGCTTCCCAAGTTAGGCATAGTCGGTTGTAGTTTCCTTATCTGTAAAAGGCTAGTCGGTTACGTACCCGAGACCCAGCCCCCTATATAAGTGCTGGGAGGGTGGCCGATCAAGGAGAGGCAACACCAGAGCCCACAAACCCTAGCGAGATGAAACCCTTGCTAGACCCTTGTAACCACAACATATTCCATCATCAATACAGACAGGCAGGAAGTAGGGGTGTTTCCTCAGTCGAGGGCCCTGAACCAGGATAAATCCCGCTTGTCAGCCGAAGATTCTACCTACACTACGCGTTCTCTACCTCATAACTCAAGCCCTAGGTACCTTACCATGGGTATTACCGAGGACACCCCTCGTCAATTGGCGCCGTCTGTGGGAACAGGTAGTGTTGGATTCACGGTTTCGCCGGTTCCATCTTGAAACGGCAACTCGCCGGCCACATCCGCAAATGGCAACTCGCCGGCAAGCTCGACTAACGTCGGATCATCGGGCGATCACTCGCCAGCTTCAAAGATCGCATCACCAAAACGGATCAAACCGTACTCGACAGAAGCTCAAGAGGCCTTTGCCAGCCTCGACTCAGGTTTGGATCTGATTGTTGGAAAGCACAATTTTTTCGTTGATAAGTTTGGCGTGCAGGACTTGACAGATCCAATCGCGGCTGAGACACTCGACGCTCCATCGACTATGATTGCATCACCAGTAGCTATGGAAGCCGCTTCATCACAGATCGATTCGATCTCGCCGCTAGCATCACCAGCCTCATCTATGTCAACCCGAGAGTTCAACGAACTCATGGCGCAGGAAATCCCAGATGATGAGGTACAATCCACCTATCAAGTTAGCACAGTCGAGCACGCCGAATCACTCGACATGGTTCTCGACTACATGCAAACTGAAGACGCAAACGATAGTATCTGCCTCGCCGATTTCGGTGGCCCAGAGATCCAAGCAGATCACGAGCTCCTCTCCAACAACGAAGACAATCCTGAGCAGACACTCGAAGCATACGTCGACACCGATGCCCAGATCAGCAAAAGCAATAACTCTGACATGAGCTTGGACGATGAGTTCGAGTCCATGACTGGCATCGACAGCACATACACATGTCCTCCAGTCATACCCCGTCAAGTCTGCGTTGCGTTCAGCGCAGAAGCCTCGGCAGCAGCAGCCAGTCGAAGACCTACGGAATTCCCGTGCACGGTCACCCTACCAGATGGTGTCTCAATGCTGACTATCACAGCCGAGATGGCGGCAAAAGTGGACAAAGTCATCAAGGAGTGCACAATGATGCCAGCAGACGCGACTCCAGAGGAGATGATGGCCTATAACTACTTCAACTGGCAAGAGACGATGCGCCTAAAGTAGTACAGAGCAACACTCGAGGAACGCAGAAAGCAAGCTAGTATCTCGAGTGTGCGAAGAAGGCAGCTATCCCTCGGCTCCACAGGTGGGACAGAGCCCAGGCACCGATCTCGGTTTGCAAACCTCCCAGAGGGAGAAAGATCAGGAATCACTCGCAACTTAGAACACTCGTTCATGACGCTGGACGCAGAAGGGGTGCTGGTACCCAAGACGGCCGAAGGTGCCTTGCTCTCGATCGGAGCTTACCTAAAAGCCACAGGACCTCCAGCAGGCGACCCAGCCGCAGAAGCACATCAACAGCAGTTGAAGGCGCTCGCACTCGCAGCAAAAGGACTCTAGACAGGGAAAAGCAGAGAGCGCAGCAGGAGCCACTCACGTCATACGTCGCGAGATCATCGCAGTCGCAGCCCCACAGGAGCAGCGCAAGAAGAGATTCAGGTCGCCGTCGATCTCGGAGCAGATCCAGAAGATCAGACAGCAGCGATTCAGGTGACAATCGAGACACAGGACCCTGCGGAGCTAGATGCTTCACTCGACGCATCCGCGAAGCCAGGATGCCCAAAAAGTTCGGGCTACCAACAACACCAAAGTTTAACTGCAGGCAGGAGCCATCAGGATGGCTCGAGGATTACAAGCTAGCAGTCGTGTGTCAACGTGGCACAACTACAACAGCGCTGCAATACATACAGCTGATGCTCGAGGACACAGCCCGCGACTGGCTCAAAGCACTACCCGACGGATCATACGACTCTTGGGATCACTTCTGGGAGGACTTCATCAAGTATTTCGACCCTCTGTGTGAGCGGCCTAAAACATTCGCAGAACTAAGTGCTTGCACACAGAGGTCAGATGAGACGCTCAGAGCATACATCAGGTGATGGACAGCAATCCGCAATTCAGTAGGCACAATCTCCGAAGACAGAGCTATGGATGTCTTCACCCAGGGAGTCTTTCGGGAGGACTTCAGAGAAGCACTCGGTCGCCAAAAGCCAAAATCCATGGCCGAGCTCATGAAAATAGCAACCAAGTGGGCAGATGGAAAAGACTCCGTAAGAGCAAAACGCCCAGTCTCCCCGCGTGGTCGTGAGGATCACCGCGACAGTCGAGATCACCGCGATAGCTACAGAGATGACACACGACGCAAACGCAAAAATCGTTACAACGATGATGATCGAGTAAAATTCATGGCAGCTGGTTTTTCCCAGCCACATGATAATCAAGCCAGAGACGACAGACGACCAGACGAGCGTCGAGACAGTCGAAACAAAAATCGCCGCGACGGACGAAGTGATGACCGCCGCGACAGTCGAACCGACGATCACCGCGACAGCAGGGACCGCGACCAACACACTGGTAACTACAGGAGGCAGGAGTGGCGCAGACGCACAGACACGCGACCAGAAAGGACATTCAAAGAGAAGATGGATGACTACTGCAGATTCCACCTATTCAAGGGAGACGATGGAAGGTTAATCTCCAATCACACCATGAGGAATTGCAGGGAGTTTGACCAAATGGCGATGGACTACATGATGAAAGTCAGAAGGGTCGCACCATCGACTGTTCCGCCAGTTCCCACCGCAGCGCCACCAGCACAGCCAGTCCAGGCACTCCCAGTACCACCACAGCATAGCGTAGGAAGCCAAGTTGCAGGAGCCATACACCACATACCACAAGTAGCAGAAGATCAATACCCAAAGCATCAGGGACAGATGTACATGATACAAAAAGGGCGTCCCTCCAACAGGCAGCAGAAGTTGCACACTCGACATGTCAACATGGCAGTCATGGCGCCACCAGCTGTGCCAGAATACCTAAGGGGATCCGAGACTCCAATAACGTTCACACGGGAAGACCACCCACCATCAGTTTATCGACCAGGCCATGCAGCCCTGGTACTCGACGCTCAGATTGTGGATACGCCATGACCAAAGTCTTCATGGATGGAGGTAGCGGCATCAACATCATCTTCGCTGACACGCTACACAGGATGAACAGGTCAGTCGAAAATCTACCTAAATCCACAAACACTTTTCATGGTATTGTTCCAGGAAAAGCTGTTGACCCAGAAGGTACAATACAACTCGACGTCACATTTGGTGATGCAAGCCACTTCAGAACAGAATCGATTGAGTTCGAGGTCGTCGACTGGAAGTCACAGTACCACGCCATATTGGGACGCCCAACGTTTGCTCGATTCATGGCAGTGCCACATTACGCATACCTCAAGTTGAAGATGCCAGGACCCAAGGGAGTCATCAGAGTCACTGGGAACTTCCAAAGGTCCGACGCTTGCGACCGAGATTTCAGCAAGATCTCAGAGATGTTCGGTATGGAGCAAACTTTTGAAGATCTTTCTCTCACCAATGACCATACACTCATGCCTGAGCACAAGAAGCAAGCAGTCGACAGGGCGTTCAGCGCCACGGATGACATAAGGAAGCGCCAAGTTCACCCGACTGATCCATCCAAGACAGTCAGGGTGTCCACAAGCCTACCTCCCGCATAGGAAAGCGCGCTCGTCGAATTTCTCTGTGAGAACTGGGATATATTTGCATGGTGTCCAGCCGACATGCCAGGTATTCCCAGGAAATTCGCCGAGCACTCTCTTCAACTTACTCCAGGCGCAAGGCCAGTTAAGCAAGCAACACGTCGTGTCGCCGGTCCCAAACGAGAAGCTATAGAAAAGGAAGTCGACATGTTACTCAAAGCAAACTTCATTCGAGAAATCAAGAAGTCAGATTGGGTGGCTAACCCTGTGCTCATCGAGAAGAAGAAAACAGCAGCTCTTCGAATGTGCATAGACTTTACGGGGCTTAACAAGTGTTGCCCCAAGGATCACTTTCCACTTCCGTGAATCGATCAGATCATCGACTCCACCGCAGGATGTGCGCGTCTATCCTTTCTGGACGCGTACTCGGGGTACCACCAGATACGGATGAAAGTCGAAGACGAAGAAAAAACAGCATTCACAACTCCACTCGGAGTATACTGTTACACCACAATGCCTTTCGGGCTCAAGAACGCAGGTGCTACCTACCAGCGTATGATGCAAAACTGCTTGAAGAAGCAAATTGGTCATAATGTCGAAGTGTATGTAGACGACATAGTTATCAAGTCGAAGGAGGAAGGCACATTACTCGCAGATCTACGGGAAACCTTCGACAATCTCAAGAGCTACAACATCAAACTCAATCTAGACAAGTGTACATTCGGTGTCCCAGCCGGAGAACTCTTGGGGTACTTGGTGTCAGCATGGGAATAGAAGCAAATCCCGAGAAGATACAGGCCATACTTACCATGCAAAGGCCTACAAAGCTTTACGAAGTGCAGCAGTTAGCAGGTCGAGTGGCAGCACTCAGTCGCTTCATCAGCAAGTTAGGCAAAAAGGCGCTTCCACTCTATCGACTGATGAAGAAGGCAGACAAGTTTGAGTGGACGGACGAAGCTGAAGCAGCTTTCGTGGATCTCAAGCGACTCCTCACAAATCCTCCAATACTGGCGGCACCCAGAGAAAAAGAACCATTGTACCTGTACGTCTCAGCCACCAATCGAGTGGTAAGTACGGTCTTGGTAGTCGAACACATGGAGGAAGGAAAAGCTCAAAGTGTGCAAAGACCAGTCTACAACGTCAGCGAAGTCCTCTCTGCGTCCAAACAGCGGTACCCGCACTTTCAAAAGCTGGCATACGCTATTTTCATGACCTCCAGGAAGCTGCGCCATTACTTCACGGAGCACCCGATAACAGTGATAAGCAAATCTGCAATTGGAGACATTCTCACAAACCCCAACGCAACTGGGCGAGTAGCAAAGTGGCTCATCGAGCTAGGGCCACTAGGAATCACGTATGATCACCCGAAGGCCATCAAAGCACAAGTCTTACCTGACTTCACAACCGAGTGGATCGAAGCTCAACTGCCAGGAGTTCCTGATGTATCTAACTCCTGGACAATGTACTTTGATGGGTCCAAGAAAAACGAAGGCGCGGCGCAGGCGTCATACTCATATCACCCAAGGGCGATAAACTCTGCTACGTTTTGCAGATGGATTTCGAGTTCCCGTCCAACAACGAAGCAGAATACGAAGGCCTGATCCACGGCATGCGAATGGCCAAAGCACTAGGATGCACTCGACTAATGATCTATGGTGATTCTAACCTGGTAGTGCAGCAAACGATGAAAGCTTGTGATGCCATAGCTGACAACATGATCGCATATCGAGATCTCTACAACACGTTGGAGGGTGGATTCGATGGATGCGAGCTACGGCACATTGGGCGAGAAAGTAACGAAGAAGCAGACAGGTTAGCCAACATCGGTTCAACTAAAGCACAAATTCCACCAGGTGTCTTCTTAGAGCGCATCGAGCACAGGTCCATCAAAGCACAGCGGCCTCCGCCCGCTTCGACTGCTGCACCAAAGGGTAAAGCACCTAGTACAGATGATCCACCAGTCGAAGTACTCTTATGCCATGGTGATCTGGTGATACCAGCATGGACTCAACCCTTCTTGGCATACATGCTCCGCGACGAGCTACCCGAAGACACAACAGACGCCCGGCGAGTCACTCGACGATCCAAAGCATACACCATAATTAACGGTGAGTTGTACAAACGCAGCGTCTCAGGTATGTTTCAAAGATGCATCGACTTCGAGGATGGCAAAGCAATACTCTGTGATATCCATGCAGGTACCTGTGGGCATCACGCCAGCAGTCGATCACTCGTAGCCAAAGGTGCGTGTTTTACTGGCCAACAGCACTCAAAGACGCGGAAGACATAGTCAAAAGGTGCATCGGGTGTCAGAAATTCGCCACCAAACCTCATGCACCGCATCGGCGTTAAAAACCATACCACTGGCGTGGCCTTTCGCCCAATGGGGGCTCGATATGGTCGGACCACTCAAAAAATCTTCGCCTGGAGGACATACTCACCTACTGGTGGCGGTGGACAAATTCACAAAGTGGATCGAAGCAGTTCCCATCACAAGCTCGACTGCCGCTACAGCAGTCAATTTCATAAGATCCATCGTGTATCGCTTTGGTGTCCCGAACAGCATCATCACAGATAACGGCACAAACTTCACAGACGAGGAATTTCGCTCCTTCTGCAAAGAGTGGAATATCACGCTCAACTATGCATCGGTGGCGCACCCACAGTCCAACGGGCAAGTCGAAAAGGCCAATGGTCTCGTATGCACGGGCATCAAGAAAAGATTGCTGGTACCACTCAAAAGGGCTGCGGGTGCCTGGGTCGATGAGCTCCAAGTGGTACTATGGAGTTTACGCACAACTCCGAACGCCTCGACCCAGTTCACACCGTTCTTTATGGTCTATGGCGCAGAGGCAGTACTGCCACCAGAAGTAAAGTTCAGCGCACCCCGAGTAGAAGTATACGACGAAGACGACGCGAACGAGTCACTCGAAGACTCTGCCGATCTACTCGAAGAAGCACGCAATACGGCGCTTGCTCGCACAGCTGTCTACCAGCAGGATCTTCGCAACTACCACAGTCGTCGACTGCGTACAAGGTCCTTCATCGTGGGAGATTTGGTACTTCGACTGAAGCAGAAGAAGGTGCACAAACTTGCATCTCCATGGGAAGGACCCTTCATCATTACGGAGGTCATCGATGGTGGAGCTTATCGACTGAAGCACGCCAAGACAGGAGAGATATCAAATAACCCATGGAATGTGGCGCACTTGCGACGCTTCTACGCTTAGATTCCTAGTCGACAAATGTAATAGAGCACAATGTCAAACGGCCAGCAGGTTTCATACGCACTCTTTCCCTTACCAGGGTACCTAAGGGGTCTGGAAGGTTTTTAATGAGGCGGCCTGCTGGTCTATATTTGGTATAAAGAAGAATGTTCCTCTATGAGTTGTTCGCATATTTTCCTATGTCTCCATAACTGAAAATCATAAAATCTTTCTCACAAATCATAACAAAATTACACCCTACCCGAGTACTCGGGGGCTGGGCCTTAATTTTGCCAACAAAAACTCAGCCATGCCCGAAGTCCTCGGGAGCTGGGTCTCAAACAAAAGTGGTAACAAAAGTTATATTTCCAAAAGTACAATTTGATTGCTCAAGATACGATACGGAAACAACTCAAAGTAAACCAGCGCGAAGATAACCTCATACACCTCACTCGACAGGCTCGGGGGCTGGCAAATTACATAAGTTAGATAAAATATATATCTCACACACCCCACTCGATAGGCTCGGGGGCTGGAAGAAACATGGGTTAAAGGAAAGTTACTTTATACCACCCACTCGACAGGCTCGGGGGCTGGGTAATTACATAGCTCAGTAAAATATTTTTTACATACACCCCGCTCGATGGGCTCGGGGGCTGCACATATTTATACATTCAGCTATACAAAGCATCAAATTTACATGGGCTCATCCTTCATAGGTAGGTTCGAGCCAATGATCTGATCATACAAGCGCTCAACCAGTGTGTTGGCTGAGTCTACAGTCCCATCTAAACATGACTGATCTAGCTGCGAGCCAATCGCAGGAGGAGGAAGCTGCAGAGTTGGTTTTCGGCTACGGACATAAACCAGAGCGGCGTTTGCTCCAAGCAAAACTTTTCGAGTTATCGAATCCCGGATAGAGTCGATAGATTGAAACAGATCAACAAGGGCATGGATCCCTTGTGGCTGTGGCCCGGTTGGAAACATGTGGTAGTTGATGCGCAAGAATGCTGCCCTGCATCGCTCAAGTAGGATGGCGCCACGAAATACTCGATCTTTCAGAGTAGCAAGCTTGCAGGCGCGATACCTGTCCAACCAGAAGTGCTGACGGCCGGTTTTTGGATCATCAGTCGCGTTATCCAAGCGTTCGTTGACACGTTCCTCTTCTTCTTTGAAGCTAGGCACAAAAACTGCAGGAAGCAATTCAAGTAAGCAAAGTGGAGATGCTACAACTAATGCATCATGCAGAAGAAGCAATCCTTACCATCTAGTTGACTATTCACAATCTCTATTTCGGCGAGTACATAATCCTCTCGTTGGGTGGCAAAGGCTGGCATCCCCTTGAGTATTTTCAACTCAGTTTGAGTTTTTAACTCTTGGGTCACTTGCACTACCTTGTTCTTCGCAAAAGCTAGTACCCTGGCATCATTTCTTACTTGAGCAGGTGACCGAGTATCAACCCAGGGTTGTGAGGATTCGGCCGAGTTATTTTCAACTGGCTGTTAGGATCATAAGCATAAACATTCAGAGAATGATACAAATCAAAACAGTGCAGAAAATAGGAAGGAAGACAGAAACAAGTACTTCATAGCATTCATTCATCGACAAGTAGCAAAAGCACACATGGTGTGTGGGAGTTATATTTACAAATTCATAAAAAGCCCCTAGACATGGGACACAGACTCAGACCTAGCCCTACGCGACTGCGATCGAGTAGCGATCTCATTTGATCTGCGCTCCATAGTGCGGATACAAATGTCGGACGGTCGCACAGCTGTATCGGTCACACCCTTCAAAGACAATGGCTTCCCGTCTGGCTTTTTGGGGAAGTCAGACAGGATGGTTTCATAATCAATGGCTACGCCGTTACCAAGGAGTAGCTTGAGGGTGGACTCCGGGCCGCGTACCATAAGATCGCGGGCAAAAGCTGCCATAGTCGAGGTGCCGGGTCCAAGGACGTCCGCAAAGCCTTGTGCAGTCGCCGGGATATCACTCGATGGAAGCACTTCCTGGAATACGGCGCCAAGTGTACTAGTGGAGGTGTCCAGAGAGTTCTTCGCAATTGTAATGGCGACGTTCCGCTCCTCGAATGCATGGTCAAGCAACAAATTGTCACTCGCCACACCTGCAGGTGCTGGCGCATCAGCAGTTCCTTCATATGATCAAAAAGAAAGCATGTGGAACATTAGCAAAAAAAGAAAGAAACGGAAGCACAAGCAAGAAACAAGGGTACTAACCTTCCACAACACGCGCAAGGCTTGACAGTCGCCTGGCATACTCCTTCTCGCGCAAATTGGCCGAGGTTCGAACTTCATCAAGTTCTTTCTTCGAGGCAGTCTGCTGATCGGCAAGCTGCTTCTCCAAATTCTTCAGTTGCTTCTCCAGATCAGCTGCTCGTTTTTCGGCCAAGTTCTTGTCGCCTAGGATGGACAGCGGTCAGCTCAGTCGCAAGATAATGAAACATAGGTGGGTAACTTCGAGTGAGGCAAAAATAACTTACGAGTAAGCTGGTTAACATTGAAGTGGAGTGAGTCCCGCTCTTCCTCCATCTGGACATAAGCTTTGCCAGCTGCAACAATGTTGTAAAAGACAGGCTGCAGCGCATAAATGGAAAAGTGTCAGCTACGCGAAGAAGGCTTCAAATACGTCAACGTAAACACAAAAATGCTCACATGATCAGTCCAGGAAGATGTCTTGGAAGTCGAAGGACCCGCGTCCAAAGCAGAGGCAGGCGCCATCTTCCCCGCATCAGTCGCTCCAACCACAAGAGTGGTTTCGGTGGTAGCAGGAGTGGCCTGGGGAGGAACCACTGAGGGTTCTTCTACGACTGGTGGTGATCGCGGTTGCAAACAAAGTACGAGTAAATGGGGATCTCAGTGCATACATGTGCTCATCCTCGTCTGAATCTGGTTTAGCTCCAATAGGCGGACCTCCAAAGCTCAAAGGCTTATTCACAGTAGGAGGAGGGCGTGATGCCAGAGGAGAGATGTGCAGGGGATCGCCCCTAGCAGGTGGGGAGGTGCCAGAGTCCTCGTCATCGTTCTTCTCCGCACCTCCAGATTGAGAGCCAGAGGCATTCTGAAGAAGCAAACGACGGCGCTTCGCTGAAGGCTCAGTCGCAGACTCGCCGTCCTTCTGCACCTGATTCACTTCTTCGACTTCGGCCTCCTCCGTGGCGGAAGTGTTAGCCGAAGGTGGAGATAAGGTGGTCTTTTTCCCCTCATCTAGCAAAGCTACCTCTTCGGTAGGACCAAACTCGGGGAGGGGATGAAGGATGCAAGCAGTCGAACGGCCCTACACATAAGAAGACAACGATACTCAAAAAGGTATAAACACCAGAAGCAAAAGGACAGCATCACTCGAAAATAAAGCATAGTTTTGTGCACTTACCTCAGGAAGAGCATTCTCCAGACTATATGGTGCATGTGGAAAATTGAAGTTGATCGTTTCATCGGCCTTGATGCTGGTGATTCCCTTCACATGAGAATCCAGCTCGTTAGGCGATAGTTCCACAGCGCTCATACTGCTGGCGTCGAGTGGGCCCTCGTATCGCCACATGGGATTGACCCGGAGACGAAGGGGCCACACTCGCATCTTGACAAAAGTACTGATCAGCTGAACACCAGTGACGGTGCCAAGCAGCTCGCTAACTCTGGTCAAAAGAGGGGCAGCTTCCGCTTTCTCCTCAGTCGAGAGAGGATGCTCCCAAGCCTTCGTCTTCAGCAGAGGCTTTCCAATCGAAAACGCCGGGAGAACCTCCTGGTTGATGCTGACGTATAACCATTTGCTCCTCCAGCCTTGTGCAGAGTCGACTGTCTTCAAGTTGAAGTAGCGGCAGTCGCTCCGCACCTGGACCCCAAACCCGCCGATTGGGCATGGGCGTCCACCTCGGCTCATGTGGCGCACCTGGAAGATTGACTTCCACAGTGCCCAGCTAGGGGATACCCCAAAAAGCCCTCGCACAAAACCATAAAACAGGCAATGTGCAGAATGCTGTTGGGAGTAAGATCGTGAATCTGTACCCCGTAGGCATACAGCAATCCAGGAACAAAATCGTGCAGCGGGAGAGAGAAACAACGCGGAAGGAATTCCGCAAAACAAACACGCTCGTCGGCGCGAGGTTCCGGAAGTACCTCCTTTTTCGTCGGAGCACGAGCCGCGAGTTGGTCCGCCGGAGGTAGCAGGCCTTGCTGGCGGTATGACGCCAGTGTATTCTCGTTGACTGTCGATCTCGACCAGTCACCGGAGACCTTCTTCAAACCAGCGGCGGGATTCGCTGCGGCAGCAGCATCTTCCTTCAGCTTCTTCACCGCGTCGGCAGCAGAGGAGGAAGGGGCGGTAGTACCTCTCTTCTTCGGCGCCATGGCAACGCAAGGAGCAGCGATGAGCTTGGGGAATAGCAGCAATGGCGGAAAGGACGCAAGGAAGGAGACGAGAGGGAAGTAGAGAAGGCAAATGGCAGGGTAAAAATCTTGCGGAAAGGAGATCTATATTTACCTAGTCACGAAAATCAATCCCAACCGTCCGGGCGCAATCCGCGAGACACGTGGCGTGCTTGGAGAACAACCGTCGCAGGCCACGCCGCCCACTACGCACGCAAAACGAGAAAGTTATTATTACGTGCCCAAAATTTCGTCATGTTCGGTCAAATCAAAACTGAAGCGGCGTCCTCTGCGGTCAAGCGGTGGCCCCACAGTGATACGTCTTGTCAAAATTCTGCGTGCACGCCAAGGGCGTCATGCATGACGTCATCCAGTGGGCAAAAACGTGGAATGCAGAAAATGATGGTCGAGTAGTAGCTCGACTGGATCAATATCACAATGTTTTCAAAATGTATCGACTAAGTGAAAAGCAGGCATTTCATACGCTATCAGATACAGTGTACTCCCATCGGGAGCGTGTAAATTTTTCTTGGACTAACATATGTTGGAAAATACGAATTTGAGATTATCCTCCATTGCAAGCAATAAAACACAATCTCAGGGCTACTCCCATCGGGAGCGCTGTCGCGCACCCGATAGATTCAAAGGTAAAAACGTCAGTCGATGAACGATTCGACTCAGTCCAAAACAAAAAAGCAAAAAGGTCAAAAGAATTCCTGAGTTGCGTCAGTCGAAGATGCTTCGGATGCTGCATGCAAGAAATGCAAAGGTAAGACCCGCCGATCAGTCGAGCTGGGCTGAGGACCACTCCGGCAGTGCGAGTAGTCCTTAAAAATTTTCCGTGTCAACAGACATGATGAAAATCCTGGCGGACGCGCTAGGTAGCAAATAAATAACTGTGGAGCGATTCAGTAAGACCTCAACGGACTGAGTCGAATCTGTCCAGTGTGTTCCAGGTTCGAGCCCAAGGATTCGAATCTATTATATATTAAAAGTAGATGATAGGCTAACCAGAAATTAGAGAATTAGGCTATAAATTACCACAAAAAACAGAAACATCAGACCGTCTATTTTTACATGAGTAAGCCACAGCCGGTTGATTGTGATAACTCAAGTTGAAAATTATACCTTTTCGTTTCCTATTCCCGTGAAGACAAAAAAATACATAATAATAGAGCAAACCCTAATTCTATGCGACGGAAGGAGTCCGTACAGCCGCCATGGCCTTCCAGCGATCGAGGGAGGCAATGGAAAAATTAGGCAGCGCTGGCGATCCACGACCCTGCTCCCAGGCGGCGGCCAACTTCAGCAATGCAGCGCCGGCGTTCCATGCTGTAAGGTTTATCTATTTTCCATAGCAGTGGTGTGCTAATGCAATCAAGACCTACGAGAGACGCCGATCTTCAGATCAGCTGCGTCATGTACGCACTACAAAGAAACCAGCAGTGCCCGCTGCAGACCATACGTGAAGAGGGCGCATGGGCCTCAAGCTAATCGGTGCAATCAGATTCGTACAGCCAGTAAGGTGTAGGCGCGTGGATACTACACGAACTTCCCGGTAATCCCAAAGTCCCAAACCGTAGTAAGTCCGTTGGAGTTCTGAATTACCACTTAGGTTAAAAACATTATCTGCCGAGCTAAAACGCGTCATGCATAGTCATGTCCAGATTCTATATATATACATCAGAGTAGAGATTGAATAAATCTCCGTGTGGTGCTGTTAACTAAATTTAAGCTCCAAGGTAATAACTTTCCGATGCATGTAAGGACTAAATTAAATAGAGACTATTGTATTTTCTGAAACATAAGATTGCAATATGTTTTCATATCATAAATTACTTTCTCTATCCCGAACTAACAGTATTGTTTATATGTTGATTCGTACAGTAAAGCTGAGATGAAATTATTCTGCAGGCTCATATTCAAGTTCCTTTAAGCTGAGGAAATTAGGTTAGCAACTGCCTATTGATTTGCTCCTGATGCGTGCAACAAAGCTAAGCCTAATGTAAAGCTATCTAGCTTGATACGTAATTGATCTGATATAGCTTTGCGGCGCGGAGTCACCATACAAGCTAGGAATCACCCTACGAGCATGTTGTTCAGCAATTGGTCTGGTGCGTCGAATTGGGAATATAATAAAATTTCTTAGAATGTGAAGATTACACATCTGTTTTTCCAGAAGCTATTGCAATAATGTAATTTAAAATTTAAGTCGGAGCTACAAATTAGAATACTACAAAGAAGACCCGTTGTGTAGGCAAATATTACTTCCCGAAAAAAAAGTTTATTGTTCCTAGATATTTATCCTTGCGTGATTTTTTTCGAACATGCTAATATGGTATTTTTTGGCAATGGCAGGTTTCGATATGTGGAGAGAGAGGACAAGACCTAAATGCACATGATTTTCCTGTTTTGCTGCAAGAGCATGAAGAATTAATCATGGTGTACTAGCTATGTCTGACAAAAAAGAATATTATTCAATGACTGGAACTGCTCGTTCTTATATAATAGTTCACATATGTCATATCTTGCTTTGATTTTGTTGGTAAATGGTTCTAGGTTATCGAAGCCTCGAAGGTAACCTTCAACAGGTACGTTATATCAGAATATCTTTCTATTCGATGTCAATAAACCTTTTGTATTTCTCTTATATGTGTTGTTAAATAACAAGCCCAGGACTTGCGCTTCGATCGAAGGTGCCTGCCCGTCTTAAGCCGGGTAGTCCGGCATGGTCCTCCAACAGCAGTACGTAATGCTCCATTTGTAGTCTCCATTTTTAGACGAGGGAGTACGTCGGAGATCTGATTTGGGTGAATTTCTGGAAGCGGATAAAAACAGATTTGGGACAAGAAAAGAGAAGTGAATGGTGAGAAATTGGGAAAATGCAGACACTTGAGGGAAGATAGGTAAATGAAGGTACATTGTTGTTTATTATTCTAAGAAAGCCACTTAATCAACGAATAAAAAGATACACAATAAGTATATAACAAGCGGTCAAGAATCTCTCCGGCCCTCAATTTTGAAATGATAGATTAATCCTTTGGAACATATAGCTAGCCAGATTAAGAACAATGATCCATTGTTGCTTAAATAGTCTGCGCTACAAGAATGGTATTGGCATGTAAGTTCGCAATTAATCATTGACATATTTACTTAGAGGTCAACTATTTTCAGCCGAAAGACAAGAGAAGACAAAAGAAAAAAATGGGGCTGCACTTAGTAACCTAAAATTTTAAAAACTGGAGTGCAGGTTGAACTTTATGATTATCACACTTCGGACAATTTGGACCAAGTAGCGTAGAATAACTGGTGCTCCAAGTGAATTTTTGTTGCGACACTTTAATTTCTTTAACATCAAATAATAGCGTCCCTTATTTCTTTCACAATAGCTCATATGGAAAGAGAGCCATATACTTTATGATTGGTGATTATCGTGGTAAACTGAATTACATTCAAGAGACTCATATGCCCTCATAAATTTAATCTTATTGGGTTACTAGCATTTTTGTCGAACACGATTATACATTGTTTCACTTTCGATATCTAATTTACTTATACACATCTTGAATGGTATTGGCCATATATATTGCTGCTTCAAGCTTATATACAGTTAAATATACAGTTAATCTGAATTATTTTCTTATGTACGTATTTATAGAGTAGTTAGTTCCAAATTCATTGTTATTACCTAAAAAAACACTTAGTTGTTTTGGCATAGTTATGTTCCACTTCACATAAATATCGAGTGGTACCTCCAATGAACCACACTATTTGCTCGACTAAGCACTCTTAAGTTAGAATGTTCCTCAAGGTTTCCCATCTAATTCCTGAAATAAAAGTAATTATTAATAGCTAAGTTTTGGCACCATATTTTTTCGATTAAGAAACATAAATACATTTTTAGAACGAGTACAATTTTATATCTTAATTCCTATTTTTCCTTAACAAGGAAATATTCCATAAAAAATCCATACTTCGACCACGCTAGGGCTCTTGCTTAAATTTACAAGTACAATTCTGTTTGATGGCTATTCGATTTGTTTGACTTATGTTACAAGAAAATATTTTTGTTCTTACTATGAATTCCAATTCAACAACGTCAAAATTTATGTTAGTTTACTACATACAAGTATTTTCAAACCTTAAAGAGTATACTTTAAGTTACATTGATTGGATTACATAGGACCTGCTATTTTGTTCATTGACATGTATAACTACAGAAATTTTAATAATATTATCCGCATAATTTAAATTATAAAAAATTAACAACTGTATGGAAAGGCTCTTAATATCAATTAGTATTTCGAATCTAAGAATACAAATCAAAAGATCGCCCAAGCACATTTTAAGGACCCTATAATAATTTATAAATACCAATCAAGATGTTGCCCGCGCGTGCGCGGGCCACTTTGCTAGTTTGATTGAAAGCTAGTAAGGTTTTGCCCAAATGCGCAGTTAACTGGTCTTGATCCATCGAGTAAATCCAGGCCTACTAAGCTATAATCCTTTGTCAAAACACACAAACCTCAGTCAAAATTTAGATATGAGACATAAAGCATAGGCATAAGCATGGGACGTGCACTATCGAGTGAGTCCATGCCTGATTCTTCGAGTCAGCCAAGCACTCGGGGGCTAATGACGAGGTTATACCAAACGGGTACCCTACCATGAGGGTACCTGGTGCACGTAATGACTAAAGCCCAATTGTCAACAGTCCGATTAAACCCAGCAAGGGAGGCCCAAGATGAAGATTGCTTCCCAAGTTAGTCATAGTCGGTTGTAGTTTCCTTATCTGTAAAAGCCTAGTCGGTTACGTACCCGAGACCCAGCCCCCTATATAAGTGCTGGGAGGGTGGCCGATCAAGGAGAGGCAACACCAGAGCCCTCAAACCCTAGCGAGATCAAACCCTTGCTAGACCCTTGTAACCACAGCATATTCCATCATCAATACAGACAGGCAGGAAGTAGGGGTGTTACCTCAGTCGAGGGACCTGAACCTGGGTAAATCTCACTTGTCAGCCGACGATTCTACCTACACTACGCGTTCTCTACCTCATAACTCAAGCCCTAGGTACCTTACCATGGGTATTGCCGAGGACACCCCTCGTCAATGTACCTCTAGGATTACCACCAATTCGTGGAATTGAGCATCAAATTGACTTAATTCCTGGAGCATCACTACCCAACCGTGCGCCTTATCGTACCAACCCAGAGGAGACCAAGGAGATTCAGCGCCAAATCCAAGTACTACTCGACAAAGGTCATATTCGTGAATCCCTTAGCCCATGTGATGTACCTATTATTTTGGTCCCTAAGAAAGATGGTTCATCGCGCATGTGTACTGATTGTAGAGCTATCAATCATCTTACTATTCGTTATCGTCATCCTATACCGCGTTTAGATGATATGCTTGATGAATTGAGTGGCTCTACCATGTTCTCTAAAGTTGATTTACGTAGTGGTTATCACCAAATTCGTATGAAATTAGGGGATGAATGGAAAACAGCGTTTAAAACTAAGTTCGGTTTATATGAGTGGTTAGTCATGCCTTTTGGTCTAACTAATGCGCCCAGCACATTCATGCGTTTAATGAACGAAGTTTTACGTAGTTTTATTGGACGTTTTGTGGTAGTTTACTTTGATGATATCCTCATATATAGCACATCTTTAGAGGAACATTTGGATCATTTGCGTGCTGTTTTTACTGCTTTGCACAATGCACGCTTGTTTGGAAATATTGAGAAGTGCACCTTTTGCACGGATCGAGTTGCTTTTCTTGGCTTTGTTGTTACAGCACAGGGTATTGAAATTGACCCCGCCAAGATTGAGGCAATTTCGAGCTGGCCGCAACCTACAACGGTCACACAAGTGCGGAGTTTTCTTGGACTCGCAGGGTTTTATAGGCGCTTTGTGAAAGATTTTGGATCCATAGCAGCGCCGCTGAATGAGCTTACAAAGAAAGATGTTCCCTTTGTTTGGGGAGATGCACAGCACGAGGCTTTCATGTTGCTGAAGGACAGGTTAACTCATGCTCCTCTTTTGCAACTTCGTGATTTTACTAAGACTTTTGAACTTGAATGTGATGCTAGTGGTATTGGTTTGGGAGGTGTGTTATTACAGGAGGGTAAACCTGTTGCATATTTTAGTGAAAAACTAAGTGCGCCAAGTCTGAATTATTCTACTTATGATAAAGAATTATATGCGCTGGTTCGTACATAAGAAACTTGGCAGCATTATTTATGGCCCAAAGAATTTGTTATACATTCTGATCATGAATCTTTGAAGCACATTCGTACTCAAGCTAAGTTGAATAAGCGTCATGCAAAGTGGGTTGAATTTATTGAATCTTTTCCTTATGTTATCAAACACAAAAAGGGTAAAGATAATGTTGTTGCTGATGCTTTGTCACGCCGTTATATCATGCTATCTCAGCTTGATTTCAAAAAATTTGGCTTGGAAACAATTAAGCAACAATATGTGCATGATGCTGAATTTAAAGATGTGTTGCAACATTGTACAAAGGGCAAAACTTGGAACAAATTCGTCCTCAATGATGGATTTGTGTACCGTGCTAACAAACTATGTGTTCCGGATAGCTCTGTTCGTCTTTTGTTGTTGCAGGAGGCGCATGGAGGAGGATTGATGGGTCACTTTGGAGTAAAAAAGACGGAGGACGTACTGGCTACACACTTCTTTTGGCCACGGATGCATAGGGATGTTGAGAGATTCGTTGCTCGCTGCACTACATGTCAAAAAGCTAAGTCTCGCCTTAATCCACATGGTTTATATATGTCTCTTCCTGTTCCTAGTGTTCCTTTGGAGGATATTTCGATGGATTTTGTTTTGGGATTGCCTCGTACACAGAAGGGGAGGGATAGTATTTTTGTTGTTGTGGATCGTTTTTCTAAGATGGCACATTTTATTCCTTGTCACAAGAGTGATGATGCTGCACATGTTGCTGATTTATTCTTTCGTGAAATTGTCCGTTTGCATGGTGTGCCAAATACTATTGTTTCAGACCGTGATACAAAATTTCTTAGTCATTTTTGGAGATGTTTATGGGCTAAGTTTGGGACTAAATTACTGTTTAGTACTACATGTCATCCCCAAACTGATGGACAAACTGAAGTTGTCAATAGAACTTTGTCTACTATGTTGAGGGCTGTTTTAAAAAAGAACTTAAAATTGTGGGAAGAGTGATTACCTCATATTGAGTTTGTTTATAATCGTTCGCTGCATTTCACCACAAAGATGTGCCCTTTTGAGATTGTATATGGTTTTGTTCCTCGTGCACCAATTGACTTATTGCCTTTACCATCTTCGGTGCACAATAATTTAGATGCTTCGCAACGTGCTGAATTCATATTGAAATTGCATGCTACTACTAAGGCCAATATAGAACACATGAATGCTAAATTTAAAGTTGCCGGTGATAAAGGAAAAAAAGCATGTTGTGTTTGATGTTGGAGATCTTGTTTGGTTACATTTGCGCAAAGAGCGTTTTCCGGATTTGCGCAAGTCAAAATTAATGCCGAGCCGCTGGTCCTTTTAAAGTGTTAGAAAGAATCAATGATAATGCATACAAACTTGAGCTTCCTGCAGATTTTGGTACGGTAAGTCCGTCCTTTAACATTGCAGATTTGAAGCCATACTTGGGTGAGGATGATGAGATTGCGTCGAGGACGACTTCATTTCAAGAAGGGGAGGATGATGAGGACATCCCACATGTTGATACAACCACAATACAAGGACCTCTCACACGGCTCGTGCACGACAACTTAATTATCAGGTACTTTCGTTTCTTGGAACCAATCCTCACATACATGAACATATGATGCTGCCTAAATCGGATGTGTTTCTCACACTTAGGAATGATGGTCCTAGCATGGATGAGAGGGACAAACAATGGAGCCGGACCACGCATGGAGAGGATGGCAGCAAGCGTGGGAAGGTTGAAGATGACGCCACAACTGGAGGTTAATAAAAGGAGAAGACTTGGACGAAATATAGAGTTTACCACTTCATAATTTCGTCCATATATTCATATGGTGCTGCGTCACCTTTTAGTTATGGGCCAGGCCCATATATTTTCGTCCAAATTAAGTGCGTGAACAATTAGAGTCCGTATAAGTGGAAGGAAACCGACTTAGGGTGGAATTCGACCTCCTTTTACAAGGCTGGCCGAATCCCCCCTCTGTCCCTCCATATATACTCCGTTAGGTCATCGTTTAGACTCGGATTTTGTTTAGTTTAAGACTTAGCCATTGCTATTCTTCGCCATAGACAACAGTGTCGGTTCAGACCTTTTGTACTACGCACTTGCAGAATCCCAACAATAAAGCTTTCATCTTTATTCCGCAATATCTTGATTGCATCTATAATTCTTGCTAGTTCTTCGATTGTTTGCAGGAATTGATCTTCGGATCAGGTTGATCTAGCTCCGGCGAGATCAATAGCCTCAGAAGTTGGTGTAGCGATTGCTAAGGCGCAACGTCTCGCACGCTTGTAGTCGGATCGTCAACGTCGACCTCCACCCAAATCGAGAGTTACTTATCTCATCGAAAGATCGGATACCTTTGCCCTATCACTGCTACAAATCCTTCCTTACCAAACAAAACTATGTTAACGGTTTGCAGATGATTATCATTGCTATACGTACTAACTTGCAGTCTTACTAATTTGACTGTCTTATAAACAATCAGATGTTATCACTAAAGCTCCCTTTCGGAGGCGTTCTGATGTGAATGCGACAAACAATGTAAGCTTGTTAAAGGGTAGATTGCTGAAACGAAAGAAGAGATACACCTCTGAAGAATTTGAAAATGACGCTCAAGAATGACAGGCCGACGAAAGAAGAGATACACCTCTGAAGAATTTTCAAAATCACGCTCAAGAATGACAGGCCTACCTCAGCAGCATGAGAAATTTTATAGTGAGAAGTATTTTTATCAAGCATATAACCAAGTATGAGTTTCTCATGTATAACACAAATGGGAAAGTAATGAGTGGAAGATGCAGATTGTAGTTTCTCGCACTAACCAAGTGAAGATGGACTTCTAAAGTGAGAAAATATATGTACATGACCTCTATCTCTGCAATCTCCTACCTTGCTTTGCTGTTCTATGTAAGTGAAAATTCATGAAAAAAATCTATAAAGGGTATTACTTTCTACGACATGCTTGTTATTGGGTTACAGATTCCATTAATTGTGTCTAGAATTTCTTCCATGAGCTTACCACATCTAAGTTGTGTTCCACAAATAGAAGAAGGCCTAATTAATGGGGTACCAGGTCGTGCCATCGTTGGGTGAGGAACATGAGCTGCACCTCCGCCTGCTCCAAGGCTGCCAAAAGCACACCGCTACAATTCCGTCGACGACACTGTATCCGCAGTAGATTCTCAAAGAGTATGACACCAGTGTCGGACATGACACAAAACAGACATAAACATGTGGTCGCCTTGTAACTCAGCCTCCATGTGCTCCTCAAAATAGGCTTTCGCCCCGCTTTATAAATAAAGCAACGACCACCATACAACCATCGCATACAAACGCCACACCACACCTGCTGGGACAGCAGCAAACACACCCAAAGGAAAGAAAAGAAGAACTACAAAGGAGACATAGGCGGATCGACTAAACTACGGTGCCCACACCCGCTGCGCCCTCCGGAGAAGTACCACCACGCTTCTAGCATCGGAGCGTCGAGTGCCAAGCAGCACCTTGAAGAAGGAACGCGACCGCTGCTACCCGGACCAGCAAACTGATCCTAGGGTTTCCCCCGGCACATAGGACGCAGACGAAGGATAGCCACGACGCCCTTCAGAAAGGGATGATGCCACCTAGAGGCGGCACCGCGTCGGTGTCAGCTGAGCCGACAAGGATTTCTCCTGAAAAACCCTGCCCGCCATCCCGAACAAACCGTAGCATAGGAGCCCACGAAGATAGAGCCTCGCCACCACCAGACTCACCACCCGCCAACATGCGCCATCACGGACATGGAGACCCCATCGTCGTCTAACCGAAGCCACCGTCACGAGGACTAAGACAGAGGAAGAAGCGGTTGTATCAGGTCAGCAACATCGTGGCCGCGCGGGAGGGAACTACCTCCACCGTCAAAGACGGTAGTCGACCGGACGCGGCTGCAGGCACACCAGTCCCCATTAGGTCCGGCCGGACCCGCGGGTCCGTAAAGCCCCTTCGGGGGCACACCAGTCCTAATAGGGTCCGGCCGGGCCCAAGTCGGGCCCGTGAAGCCCACCGTCACGCTGCAACAGGCCGGCCGCGTTGCCGCTGCCCCTACACTACCTCACCACCTGCCGTCGAACGCGCTACAGAACAGGCCGGCCCGGCCAGACCCATCTAGGGCCCGTAGGGCCCCGATCTGGGCCGCCGGAGCCTTTGCCGCCCTGCTGCGCGCCGCCGCCCGCCTCACTGCGCCGCCCCGCAGATCCGCGTGCGCCGCCGCCGCCACATAGCCTCCCGACCGGAGCCGGGCCGCCGCCACCCGAAGCACACCGTCGCCATGAAGGGGAGCCCCGCCTCCACCTTACACGGCGCGGGGAAGCACACACCGCCGCCGCCGGCGTTGCACGGGCGTCGCACGGGCCTCGCCCGGCCGTCCCTGCCGGCGGCGGCGACGAGGAAAACTCTAGGGAAGACGACGAGGAGAAGGGTGCGAGGCGGCGCGCGCCACCGCCACGGGGGGCGGCGGTCACGCGCGATGGGGGAGGGACGGGGGAGGGAGGAGAGGGAGGAGCCGGCCGCGGCGGCGGCGGCGGCGGAAACCCTAGGAGATGGGTCGCGGGAGGGAGGAAGGAAGGAGCAGGCCGTGGACACGTACTAGCACGTCGCCTCCATGTGCTCCTCCTTCAGCTCTAGGATCCATACCCAGCCTCCGCTCAAACTATTCAACCTCTGAAAAGCCATTGACTTGAGAGAAACGGACATCCACTGCAAACTTTTATTTCTCTGAAATCCATCGGCTACAAAATAAAGGGGCCTAAGCCTGCGAAAAATAGAAACAAAATTAAAAAAGAGGGAGAATTCACCTGGTGATTTGACAACCTTTGTAGGCAGATGCATATCGTTGCATGGTCATTCAATCGAACAGTTGGTGAGCGTTGTGGATCGGTCTTAACTTTGGCTGTGCAACCATCTCTGCGCCGGCAACCAAAGCATCACATGCATCACACAACCTAGCAGGAAGCATTATCCAAGAAAGCACCCGTGCCCAGCAGAATAGGAAGCAAACAACTAAGCATGCACCACGCAAGATTTGAAGCAGCAAAAGATACCTTGCTGCTGGTGACGGGCGGCGGAATCGACTCCAGGCGGCAGCGGAGGTGACTCCTGGCAACAGAGAGGGCCGAATCCAGGAAGAGGCGATTGGAATCCGGGCAGCGACAGCAAGATTGGGCGGCGTCGTGCGACCCAGGCAGCGGGCGCTGCGACCTTCCTGCTAGATGCCAATCGAACGAATCGAGATATAGCGCACTCGCGCTGGTACGCGCGGCTGCGCGCGTCAAACGCGCCTCAACGCGGGGTGCTCGCAAGCGGCGGCGCCGCTGCTGTTTGGTCGCCGGAGCATCGCCAGCGAAGTGCGAACGCGGCGGCGGACAGCGCGCATGGCGGCTGCGATTCCGGCGCGCACGTAGCATCCCGGCACGCGAATCTAGGCGAGGAGGGAGAGGAGGGGACGGCGGAGCTCCCGAGTGCGTCGATCTGAGCGGGAAGGTGCGGAGCGGCGGGGCGCGCGTCGGCGGAGGCGGCGAGCTCGGAGTCGCCCGGGAGAGAGAGGAAGAGGGAGGGGGGAGGTCTGCCGACGAGTTTCCACGGAGGCCCCTGGCATTGCGGGACTTTGCGGGGTTTTTTTTTGTGTAGTGGCGGGGTTTCCTGCAAAAGCGTGCGTCAAATTTCATGCGGGGCGATGTGTCATTGCGCGATTGGTAGAAACTCGGCTGCTACAGTAATACTGTAGCAGCGCGAGCGCGACCGCATCTAGGCCGTTCGACGGCGCGATCAGACGGCCAACGGCTTTCGGGCGACGTGGATGGCCAATTTGAGGGAGACGGCCAGCGGCTTTCGGGCGACGTGGATGGCCAATTTAAGGGAGAAATGCACCAACTTTTATATATAGTAGGGATAGGAATAGGTCTTACTAAGCAGATGAGGACACAGTCAAAGAGCCGGGTCCTAGCCGATGATGTACCACCTCCGGTGGCCGGTGCCGGATCCCAAGGGATGATGACTCGAGCGCGGCGGTTGTGTCTTGCACATCCGCCGGTGCCTTGCGCTGGTCCGCTGAGGAAGCGACCGCGGCGGCGGGATCATGCCCATTTGCAGCGCCACTCCGAAGCTAGCCAATGGTACGTCCGATCGTTTCCCTTCGCCCTGTTCTGTTTGTCCTTTGCCTAATTACTAGTTGAATTTCGGCGTGGCGGCACGCCACGCCCTTTGCGAGAATTTTAGGCAGAGTGAAATAAAAAGGAGAAGGACAACATCTACATGGATAGATGGAAGAGAAGTAGCTCTAAGCTTCCGCCTGATGCTCTTGTCATTGGAAGCTACATAACAATGGCGATGCAATTTTCAGGGTATAAACACTGCTAAGAAAACAAAATGCTAATGAGTGCAAGTACGCTTTCAAGTAGTAATAATTGGACATAAATCTGAATCTTTTTTGGACCTCACAGTGGGGATCAAATATATAAGAAATGCATTGAAACTACATGATCAGATAAGGCCACATAAGAAATCATAGATACATCAAGCGGCCAGAAATAGTTGATTTGCTTCATTAAACATATCATTACAATTCCAAAAAGATAGCGCGCATATATCATATATAGATAGCGAACCAACCATCTATACAATATTACAGATGCTTAATAATCACTTAACTCCATAATTGCAAATAAATTAGTAGATAACTGTGAATGATAAGTTGAAACTTGAAATAATCAATCACGATGAATAAACAGAAGCCTAACTTGTCACATAAGAAGTTGAAAATATCCGGCAAAGATGAAGGTGTTGGACAATGCAATTTTGTTACCAAGTTCAGGTCTGATCTAGCTAGCAGTGTAGCTGTAGAAATATACTTTAATTTGAAGCTTTGTTGACTGGAGCATCCTTTTTGTTCTCCAAAGAGATCGTGAAGCATAGAACTTAAAAGTAATATTTTGTTTTCTGCTATCAGAGTCAACAATTTGATATCAAAATTATAACGATAAAGAAATAACCAAAGGTCATGTGATGAAGAAACAAAAGTAGAGCAACAATAGTAATTTGGCACCAGCAACAACACAGTAAATAATAGGTAAATGGCCTGGCCACTCTATAGAGAAGAAAGAAAAAGATAATCTAACCGATAGTAGCCTCACCTGTAGTAAATTGAACCACCGTCATTCCCTGTACCGCCACAATATCCATTACATATGCACCCAACCTGCAAAATAATAAGTTTTTATGAATGCTACGGACCAATTGTGGAAAACTAAGCATCAAGCAAAAAGCCAGAGATATTCAGTCTGCACTAAGTTACCCATGAAACAATGTGATGATCAATTGCACCACAGTGGAACTACATCTTGATCTCCTTAAATACATGGATAGGAAAATTACGAATAGCTAAACTGACAACTTGGCCTTTTTCAGATTGACTGGCTAAATTTCAGAAAAAGAAAATTAACTCGTTGGATAATATAAGCAAATACAATAGCACGCAGACATAGGCAGTAATCAGCCATAATTTGCACGGTGAAGGACCTACCGCCAGCATAAACCACAATCTAGGCGCAATCAGGCATAAACACATCTAATGCAATCATCAATACCTTTTAAATACCAATAAAAGAGGAAAATATTACATTAAAGAAAGACAGTCAGAGAGTGTCACCCGAATGTGGAAGGGTAAGCACACTAATGTTATTAGTATATTCATGTCCTTAAGGGCACCTGAGCATTATAATATAACACTAACACTCACTTGCTAATGTATAACTACAGGGCTTAATATTCGTTTCTAGTTTTTTACTAAAAAACAAAATCAACCTTCTTTTCACTGCCCACGCCATCTTATAACGTAGGCAAAGTAAACAATATACACAACAAAATTGGAGGCAGTGTACTGTTGGTATAAAGTATAGTCAGTCAATTAGATTACAGATACACAGTCTGAACCTGACAGGTGTACATGAATTCATCTCAATCAAAATGAAGTATACATCACGAAATTCAGCTTGCATACTTGTAGCACACAAAACTTCAGTATATAGGACAGTAACGTATCATCTTGCGAAATTGCGTCTATTAGTGGAGAAAGCCAGAGGTTGCGAGTTGATAGTGAAATAATCCTCGTGTTGGAGTGTTGGACCATCTAGGCTCAAGTGTCTTTAGGTGATGAAATTATGAGTCATCAATTTTTTACCTATAAGAAGGGAATTGTCTGTAAGAGATGGGTTGCTTACATACATGTCTCACATATTCCCGAAAGGCAGGCTAGAGGATGACATCAATACGTGTGAGAATTAACATCTCATATATCTGGAAATAATTCGTAATGAAGACCGAAGAATCAAGATTGTATAACCACCATTCTATAGCTGCAAAAAGTTTCAGGCATTTGTAAGCTGTATAAAAGAACAAAAAGTTTCAGCCGTGTCTGAGCTCTATAAAAAAGACTCATATTAAAAAACTTCTGGTGTAGTCTATATGCACATGTAGAGAACATTATTCGTCAAAAGGTAAAGAGAAGTATTAACCCTGGTGATGTACCCTTTACATAATAACCTTCTAACTATACAATTAAGCAAATGTCGTTTGGGAAATAATTCAGGTTTATTTCAGACAATTTTTACAGGATAAAATGAATACAAAGAAGGATTATTTTTCTTGCTTTAGTTTTAGACAGACCAAATACTGGGAGTAGAAAAGAGAAGAAATATAGCTTTTATTTCAATACCATTTAAAAGTAGATTAACTAATCCAATGAACATTGCATCTTCAGAAAGTAGAGTCTTGCGAACATGGATTTCTATCTTCTAGCAATATTTGATTAAATACCGCTAGACCAAATGATATATCAGTGTGGAAGATGAAAGTAGGAAAAGATGTCATGCCTTTCACTTGTTACTGTGACCTCTATATTTTTCTTCCACTTTCCAACAACCTCACTTAATTGACGGAATCATGTTAGGAAGTTCCTCTCGTTGACAATTATACTGACATAGAAAGAGCTCGATGGACAACATAAACTGCAGCTCACACCTTGATCGTAAGCAAGACAATATTTGGAGTTCAGTCATGAGAGAAACCAAAGGGGGGCCATCAACAGATTAACCAAAACACCATCCACCTGCTGCAGCTGGTATAATGGAACAAACCAGCATATTGGTAATTCAGAAATTAACATTTCGATGATGACACACACGTAGAGTATTGCTTTTTTGTAATATTTGTTTGCCATTTAGAAAATATTGACATCCTGTACTAAAACTGTAATTAAAACATTGCACTTGTACTAAAAATGTGTATGTAGCCCTCATTGTGAACCTCACAGTCAGGTAAGGCATACTTCTACTTAACATCTATGAACATTCCGTACTGAAAATACATGGGATATCTCCATCTCACTAACTAAAGATAGAACTTTATAATGGAATACCTCGTGTGATATAAACTTGGACTTCATATAGTAGAGATTATATATCAGAATAAACAAATCATGTCCCGCATAATTGCCAGCCTCTTAACTAAAACAAAGAACATGTTTGATTAGAGGTCTATATTCAATCACCCACTCCAGAATATTTCAGTTTCATTTGTGGAGAAAGCAAACAAATAAGATCAGCCGATCAGCCAGTGTTATATAATCCAGTGATCGACTACTTATAACAAAATCAAAGTATTAAGCTACCAAGGCAAAATAGCGGGGAGTAGATTGGATGCTCCAGTTCCACACACTTGCCTTCCAATCACTGCATAGATCAAGAGGAAAAGCGCCAAAATCGGCTCACCCACTTCACTGAACAGATGAAAAAAGCAAATAAAATCCATGAGCACAAAACTATACAGCAGGATGTAGTGAAGGAGGAGAAGTACGTAGGTCATATCATATCGAGCAGAAGTTGCAGAGTACAAATCTTACTACCTCTGAACCCGTCGTCAGCTGCTGCTCCGATCCAATCGACGACGCGAACCAGCGGAGGCGGCGGTGTGGCAGCCGGCGGAAGATCATCCCGGCCCTTCCCCCAGACCGGTCGGACCGGCGGCGGGAGAACACCATCGGGTCGGCGTGGTGGAGGAGCGACGCTGCAGGAGGCGGAAATCCTGGGCGGCTAGGGTTCGTGGTGGGGCATGCAAGGGATGGGCGGTGGCACGAGATGGAATGAAGAGAGGAGGAGGTGGAGGCGACGGGGCGGTTGTCTGAAGCGCGAGGACTCCCCGGAGGCGGCCGGAATGGACCGGCGACGTGGGCGGCGGAAAGGGGATCGGGAGAGGGAGGGAGGGAGGCGGCGCTGAGTGAGGAGAAATTTCATTTTTTTCGTCATAGATCTGGAGACGTGGCAGCGCGGCGGCGGCGGCCTGGCGGTGGCGGACTGGCGGCGGGCTGGGACGATGCGTGCGTCGCGGCGGGTCGGAGGCGGCCGCGTCGCCGTCGCCCGTACGTGAGAGAGCGTGGGGAGAAGGAGGGAGGAGGGGGGGGGGTGTGAGGGCAGTTTTGCAATTTTGTACGTGTTTTTTTTCCAATTTGCTAATCGGTCCGTCGCCTCGCGATTTCGTGTACTGCGGGTTAATTTATGGTTTTTGGAGGGGCTTTTTTGCAAAAGCGTCAAGGATGTGCTCTGTGGGCCGTCCGATTGCCGAGCGACGGCCGGGATCGATGCACTGTAGTTGTAACAGTAAACACTGTAGTTGTACAGTGCCTGAGCGCGGAGAGAGCGAGAAAGGTTCCGTCTTTCATATAGTTAGTGATTCTCCCGTACATAGGGAACCTAACGACCGAGCTCACGGAGGACATCGCCGGCCGGCTGCTGAGTACATCCGCTTCCGGGCCGTGTGCAGCCCTTGGCACATCTCCACCGACGACCCAAGCGTCCGTTAAAATGTGGATATTTCGAACCCTGAACCTGGGACTGGGACAACACGATATCAGGATTGGGGCTGCTCCTGAGTCTCGCTGCGCTGGACGGAGACAGCAGCACGCGTGGTCACCGTTGCGGGCACGCCAGTTTTATACAATTTTCTAAATGAAAATATAGCTTTCTCTGTGAGCCTAGTAGCAGTAAATAAAACTTCTTCTTTTTTATAGTAGAAGTTAACAAAACTGGTTCTCCCAATTAATTAACCACATTAGAAGTCAAGTTAACGAAAATCCCTCCCAGTCTAACGAAGAACTCGTCCGATCCAGACACGCGCGCGCACGAAGAACTCAGCGAGGCCAATAGAAAAGGATTTTCTGTCTTTCTCATTCTGCCTTACGTCCAGCTTGAGAGCATGTTTGCATCTGGTTTGCATCTGGCCGCATGGCGTGTGAGGTGGTGGCGGTTGCTTCTTCGGTCCTCCTAGCTACTCCAATCCAACGTCGACGGAGGCAAAAAAAATTCTACGTAATTGTCGATCCACTTGCGCACATGCATGGGGCTAGACGACCGAGCTGCTTCTCGGTCGTAATAACCTTGCACGGTTCGCTGTACCTTATTACCTAGCTGGCCACATGCATGCATATATGACGTATCGATTTATCCTCATCGTTTACGTTCTGAGCTAGATTTATTGTCCAGGCTCTATCATCGCTCACCACTCACCACTCACCACATCTCTCTACATATCTTCCGGAAGTCCGAAGGGACGAGAGCTAAGCTGAGCTGGAGCAAACACACAGGCAAAGTACGTAAAGTGTGGGAGGGAGGAAGATGAGGTCGCGCATGTTCCTCCATGGATGCTTCTTGCGGCGGTTGCGCATGCTCAACAGACGACGACAACCCATCCGGCCGACGGTAAGCATGCATGCTAACTTAAGTACTATTCCCTCCTTATCTAGCTACCAAAAGATTTATATTTAGATACAGAGGTTACCCCACGTCATTCGTTCTGAATCATCATCAGCTGGCTCCGCTGCTCGAGTCGTAGAATGATCCAATGATTCGTCTTTCTTTTCATATGTTTGATCGTATGGCACTATGGCTAACAACGCCGGGAAACACTCTCTCCCCCTTTCCTCGATAAAATTATATCCTTCTCTTTCCACGCCTCGTTCCCTAGCTATCCGATCCGTGTTTCGGGGGCGTCTGGTCGACCCAACATTTTTGCAACGCGCGCAACATCATTTTAGTAATGTTCTTTCGTTATGTATTGTAGCGAAAAAATTGATGACAAACTCGTGTGGCAAAAGGCAACGACGTATGAAAAAATATCCAGTTTGGCCGTAGCAAAACATAAAAATCGTGTCCAGTTTGTAATACAACTATGTGCTCAATGCATTCAACAGCGTAGAAAAAACATTTGGAAATCACTTTATAACTATGTGCTCAATGAGAGTGGACTAATGGAACCGGGGTACAGTGAGCCTTTTCTTTAAAAAAAACCACAATTTGAAGTTGTAAAAATTTCTGAAGAACTTTCTGCATGTAGACAATGTTGTATACTACCGAAGTGTAAAATCTCAGAAAATAATACCTCGTATTTTAGGCAGCGCAAAAATGATAAATCTAAAATTTGAAACTAGTGAACAGTGCAAAATTTGAATTCTTCCAAATATTTAAAAAAAATCATTTTCTGTAGCTCAAAACGTGAACTATTTTTACTCGATAATTTGCACGTTGATAGAATACAACATTTTTTATTTGCAGTATTTTTTCAGAATTTTTTTATAACTTCAAAATGTGGTTTTCGATTTGAAAATAAAGGGCTCCCTGTAGCCCGGGTTCCATTTGTGTTTATCCTGTGCTCAATCCTTTTTTAACCCTCTTTTTTGTTTGTGTCACCATCTTTTTTTTTGTAGTCTAGATGCTCTCTCTCGGCCGTCAGATCACCATCGACGGCTGAGCAGCAACCTGGCTAGTTGTTTAAACCGTTTTTCTTGCTTGTCTCACAGCAGCGGCGCTGAACGCGGTGTTTGCTAAACTCGGCCAGAAGGCGGACCCGACATGGAACATCAGCGGCGACCCCTGCACCGGCACCGCCACAGACAACACCGACATCGACACCAATGACATCTACAGGGCCAACATCAAGTGCGAAGTCTGCACAGCCGGCACTGGCAACACATCCGTCTGCCGCATCACCAAGCTGTAAGTGCTCCTCCTAGGCCCCAAGCCTGTTCGATGGAATGCCAGATCCAGCGGCAGCTCCGTTCCTTGCATCAATGCCAACAATCGGTTGATCGATAGGGCGTTAACTGATGAGATGCTTGCGATGCAGGAAAATATACGAAATGGACGCGGTTGGTCCCATTCCGGAAGAGCTCCGGAACCTCACAGAATTGACCAACCTGTATGAATCTCAACTTGCACATGTGGAATTAATAGTCTATATTTGTAACATGGAGAAGTTTGTTTTGGTTTGAGGAAACTAGAATATGATTGCTTATTTGTGGCGATTTCATTTAGTAAAACCGTCAACAATATCGACTACCCACTTATAGTGGCTATGATACTCTGTTATGCTCAATAGATAAAGACGTTCCATATAACATTCCATTTTCTCACAAAATTATATTTTGTTTCAGGATTTTGTCACGAAATCACCTAACAGGGCCTTTGCCATCGTTCATTGGGCAGTTGAGTAATCTACAATACCTGTGAGATTCACAACTCAAAACATTATTGCATCAAGTGAATAATTTTATTTCTTGGCATATAATCTCACATTTTCTCTCTTCAACATATAAGGACTTTCGGTTCCAATGCATTATCCGGACCTGTACCACCGGAGCTCGGGAACCTTTCCAAACTTCTATCGTTGTAAGAAATATATTTTCATAAATTTATGACTGTATTTTAGCATACAACTTTAGAGTCAAATTCGGTTTGAAGGATAACTATGATGATAGCCCTTCATGCTTTTTGGAATATAAATGTTGCTTGTCTAACCTGAAATTTTTGGTGTATTTTAGGAGCATTATGGGAAACAATTTTAGTGGCTCGCTTCCTTCCGAACTGGGAAACCTGGCAAACCTTCAGCAACTGTACATATTTATTGAATTCTCGGGACTCTATTTTTCTTCTGCCAAGCCTGTTGTCTTTTCGCGTGGATTAGTCAGCTCCTTGTATAATCTGTATTGTCTCTGTATTTCTCAATTACAGATACATTGACAGTGCTGGCCTTAGTGGTCCACTGCCATCATCACTTTCCAAGCTTACGGAAATGAATAAATTGTATGCCTATAGTTGATTTTTTGTTGATATACTGTAATATTTCACGCCATTCAATCTTATGTAGCTCTTCTCTTTGTTTAGGTGGGCATCAGATAATGATTTTACTGGGCAAATACCAGATTATATTGGAAGCTGGAGTAAATTAGCAGAGCTGTAAGATCACTCTGTTCTCAGTCATACCAATTCTCAAAACGTGAAGATACTCCATGTTGTGTACACTATTTCAAAGAATACTTACTGCACGGAAGTTTGGAAGAATATTCGTGCATTTTGTTGTTGTTATCTACAAGTTGAGCTTTAGTTTGTGTAAAAATAAACTAGTGTGGAAGTGTGAGATTGATTTTAAATAGTTTTTTCTTGGGTCTTTAAGGCCGGCATTCTTCCATTCGATTAGATAGAAAGCATTTCTTCAAGAGAGTCTCAAGAGAGACTAAGAAAAGCTTAAAAAGAAGTAAAACGAAAAAATGCAAAGCACAAAAAACCTAATTGTCTTAGTGTCAGAGATAGCATTTGTAGTTACGAGAACCTTTCCTGAACGTGCTAAATCTCCATCTGTGGCCTCTTAAGAAATAGTCCATTTAAGGCTTCAGACATCAGATGAGTGCTCGATTAACATTGGATCTTGCTTTGCCGATTATCCATTAGTTGGTTGCTAGTTTCAGATAGTTCAGGTGGTAGTATCAATAAGCATTGAATTCACTTTGTTTTTCTTCCAAGGAATAGAGAAACATGTCCGTTCACAACTAGGTTGCTGCATTTGTCAGAAAATAATGTATGACTAACTAGAACTATGGGATTGCAGGAGGTTTCAAGGCAATTCTTTTGAAGGTCCAATTCCATCTAGTCTTTCCAACCTTGACCAATTGACAAGCTTGTAAGTGCCTATTTCCAGTGATAATAGCTAAATGTGCTTCTTAAATGTAAAGTTTCAGCAGGGAAAACTAATAATTTACTTCTTTGGTGCAGACGAATTGGTGATATATTGAATGGAAGCTCTTCTTCACTGGCATTCCTCAGTAATCTGACATCTTTGAGCACCCTGTATGCATGACCTTTCATTCAGTTAATGGCTCAAACTTCAGTTATAAATCTCCAAGTTCAACCCTAAAACATGTCATATGCAGGGTTTTAAGGAACTGCAGGATATCTGATAAGCTCTTAGCAATAGACTTTTCAAAGTTCACGAATTTAAAATTACTGTAAGAATTTTGTTGCGACAATGATGCCCTTCATGCAAGATACTTAAATGCATTACCATGGATTATACACTGGCTGATGACATCTTTTCCTTCTCGCCTTTTCATTATTATAGGGATTTGAGTTTCAATAATATCACAGGACAAGTACCACAAACCTTGTTGAATCTGAACTCACTCGGCTTCTTGTATGGACTCTCTTAACTTGCAGGTGTATTTGTACAAAGATTTAATCATTCTTCTTGCTAATCTTTATGAATTTTGTTTTGACTAGATTTCTTGGGAATAATAGCCTTTCAGGAAGCCTTCCAAGCTCAAAAGGATCATCACTTAATAATTTGTATGTAATGTGGTTCAGTTTTACTTAGACAATAAAATTAGTGGGGTGCTGATGCAATTTCTAATGGTGCTCTCATTCTATTATTTTGAAGAGATTTTTCTTACAACCAGCTCTCTGGAAGCGTTCCTTCTTGGGCTAGAAATTCACAACTGTAAGTTCCAAGTTCTAAAATTCCCGTTACAGTCTGAACCAAATCCAGCCCAGCTAAGGGCTTGTATGGTCTAAATTAGGCTCCTGCGCTGACTTATTAGGCTTATACGCAAGCATAACACTTAAGATAAGCTAGATTCCTATTTGCTAAATCTGAAACGTTGTTTTGATGCACCTAGTAAGTATTTATAAAAAAGTTATAATGCCTATGGCTCTTATTCTTTGTGAAGTGAGATATTAGTATTACAGCCTAGCACAAAAGTGAGCCATTATTTAGGAGTAACTTAAGTTTTAGTAGCTAAGCTATAGCATATAAGTTCTAAATATGCTATAAAGTATGAACATTGCATTCTAATTTTTGCCTGCTGTTCATCCTATTTAGGAATCTGGTGTCAAACAATTTCGTGGCAGATGGTTCCAGCAACAGGTTCGTCAACATTTCAGTATCTCCCCAAGACCTTCAAGTTGATAAGTAGCTTGTATTTTGGGTTCAAAATTTCACTTTGTTACATTTGCAGCCTATTACCTACGGGGTGGGGGTGCCTTCAGCGGAATACACCATGTTTTCTTGGTTCTCCACAGTGTGAGACTTCTGCATTTTGAAAATAGAAGCATGTGCCTACTCGAGGAACTATAGACCGACAACTGCAGTTTTACTAAACTAATACCAGTCTTAAATAATTTAACATGCTTGCAGCTTCTTCCTTCGCTGTGGACTGTGGCAGTACACAATCCGTATCAAGCTCAGATAATTCTGTGTATGAACCTGATGGTGCCAGTCTTGGAGCTGCGTCAATTTATGTTACAGGAGCACCAACATGGGGTGTTAGCAATGTTGGAAGTTTCATGGATGCAACTAATGGAAGTTATACAATCTACAGTTCAAATCAGTTCGTGAATACACTTGATACAGAACTGTTCCGGAGTGCAAGGATGTCTCCATCATCCTTAAGATACTTTGGTATTGGACTAGAGAATGGAAACTATACAGTTACACTTCACTTTGCAGAGTTCAGCTTCCCAGACACTCGGTCTTGGAAGAGTGGAGGTAGAAGGGTTTTCGATATATATGTCCAGGTAGGTTCCCGTTGTTAAGTGACAAACATTACTCTTAGATTATAAGCCAATCATATGTTCTTCTTATTTGTATAGGGTGTGCGTAAGGAACAGAACTTTGACATAAGGAAGGCCGCAGGCGGGAAATCTTACACAGCTGTAAAGAAGCAGTACATTGTTCCTGTCACTAAGAACTTTCTTGAGATTCATCTCTTCTGGGCTGGCAAGGGCACCTGTTGCATCCCTATTCAAGGCTTCTACGGGCCCGTGATCTCAGCTTTGAGTGCAACACCAAGTACATCCCTTAACTTGAAACAATGGTTTTTTTACTAACGACCTCTCTCCACAAATATAAGACAGTTTGGTGAGCTGTCTTAGTCTACCAAAATGTCTTATATTTGGGGACAGAGACAGTACCATTTATTCTCTAGGTTAACATGGTACAAACACATATCGAAGTTAAGCAGAGTGCAATATTATGCGTCTTGAAATAAAGCAACCGAAAATACTAGAGCATCAATATGAAATGGCACGACGGTTATTTATTTAGGGGTAACTACGGAACGTCCACATGCAAATTAGCTTCACATTGCATGCATGCAAGTAAGACAAAACTGTAGATGTCAGATTCACTCTAATTCCAAGAATTCAAAAGTTTAATTCTCTAATGGCCCATCGGAAGAGATGAGCGTATGATAAGGAAGCAAGCGGGGTTGAGTGATTGAGATCAGCCTAAGAGTAAAACTGGAACGTTCAACAAATAAATTTCTCGATATGAGAATGATGGTATATACTAAACATATTTCATTTAGTCCTTCCTGTACTCGTAGCTGTTATAGAGGTTTTCATCATAGCCTGTCAAGTTTTGTTCGTTGAAATGAATGAGAAGTAGGATAAAATATCAATTTTTCTATTGGCTCTACCATATTAACTATTACACTGATTAAACATTCACAAGAGAACTAGTAAATTAAATATACTGAACAAACTACTCAGGAATACTAGGTTTGAGTTTAGATTTCTGTGAAAAACTTTTAGAGAAGTGAAATTCCTAATACATGTATAGCCTTATATTTAAGCCATAATACACCAACCAGTTTACATATAATCATACCTTTCATTCAACCTCACTTGAAATATACTGACTCTGTTTACATCCATTTCTAACTAGTGAACTTTCTGTCAGATTTCACCCCTACAGTGCGCAATGCTGCGACAAAGAAGAAAGGTAGTAAAACAGGTGTGATTGTCGGAGCAATAGTTGGTCTTGCAGTTTTAGGATTCTTAGCATTTTCTGGAATCTTTGTTTGGAGGCAGAAAAGGAGAAAACTATCGTTGGAGCTAGAAGGTATGTGATACACTAGGACCACACTGTAATCTAACTGGGCAAAGGAGCATTTGAAGTAAACTCGTTATATTTTTGTGATGTCTTGCAGAGCTCTACTGTATTGTGGGAAGACCTAATGTCCTCAGCTATGGGGAACTGAGGTCAGCTACTGATAATTTCAGTTCTAATAACCTTCTTGGTCAAGGAGGATATGGGTCGGTTTTTAAGGTATGTTCATCCCATACATAGTCTTGAATTTTCTTTAAAGTAGGGATGTAAACTGTACGGATAAATTCCGCACCGAATCCGCACCCGTATCCGTTTTTAAGGATATGATATGTAATTATGGAAATCCGACGGATACATATGCGGGTAAGGATATTCGTTAGGCGGATATCCGACGGATATGGTAGAGGATATGGTATTGCAATTATCCGATGGATGCGGATTATCCGCTATTTTTTGCGGATTATCCGATATACTCTATTCGTATAATCAGATTTATTAGCTTGTTTAGTTAGTATAAATATCCAAATCCATTAGCACATTAAACTAATCACCCGATTATTTCTCTCCGTATATAACTAATCCTACCCTACTGCGATTTATACTCGGTAATCATATAGAAGTATTCGTTCTATGTCGTCCAACCATGACTTGCATCATGCACACGAACATTTTTGTCACTCTGTAGTGTTATGTGCTTGGATAATTCTTTTGTTAAAAAAAATTCACGATAAAATTTTGTTTCTTTGTATTTATTTTTCGCTACTTAGTATTTTTATCCGGTCCACATCCGCTCCGTTCCCGATCCGTATCCGGTCGTTATCCGATCCGCTTCGAATCTGACAAAACAATATCGAAAAGGATATGGAAACAACATTATCTGATCCGATCGATTCGTTTACACCCCTACTTTAAAGTTTTCCTCGCTGAAGTAATTTCCAATAAGCTACTAGCACAAGTAAATATCAGAAGGCAAACCTGTTTATACGTGTTACTTCTGTATTTTTAGTTTCTCCACATAGCGTATCTAGAGCAAATGATGTTTCACAATGTGGACCTGAAACTTCTTGTTAAAAATGTTGTTTCCTTTTTGCAGGGGAAGTTAACTGATGGTAGATTTGTGGCAGTGAAGCAGCTGTCTGAAACATCTCACCAGGGTAAAAAGGAATTTGCGACGGAAATCGAAACTATATCTCGGGTGCAGCACCGTAATCTCGTGAAGCTGCATGGTTGCTGCCTTGAGGGCAATAAGCCATTGCTGGTTTATGAGTATCTAGAGAATGGAAGCCTGGACCGTGCTCTGTTTGGTACAAATTCTGTTGATTGACCCACTTGCAAATATGCAAACTCAGGCTTAGTGTACACAACTAAAAACTGAAATCCACATCTACAGGGAAAGGGAGGTCAAACCTAGACTGGCCAACGCGCTTTGATATATGCTTAGGCATTGCAAGAGGGTTGGCCTATCTTCATGAAGAATCTAGCATCCGTGTCGTGCACAGGGACATAAAGGCCAGCAATGTCTTACTTGATGCCAATCTCAATCCGAAGATCTCAGATTTTGGACTCGCGAAACTTTACGATGACCAGGAGACACATGTCAGCACGAAAGTTGCTGGTACATTGTAAGTGCATTTCTGTTTTGATAACCTTCATGTTTACCTACTATTTTCATATGTATGGTAATGACGTTTATCCTCTCCCTTGTCAAGTGGTTATCTCGCACCTGAGTATGCCATGAGAGGTCATGTGACAGAGAAGGTTGATGTGTTTGCATTTGGCGTTGTGGTATTGGAGACTTTAGCTGGAAGACCAAACTATTACACTACTGAGGACGAAAACAAGGTTTATATTTTCGAATGGGTAAGCTCACTGAGGAACTTCATGCCTCAGTATTCTCTGTGATATCAGTAAAACCCATAATTAAATTCATAGTATTGGAAATGTAGAGCTCACATGCCTTGACATAATTATAAATCAAACCCTCTCAACACAGTTTTGCATATGTGAGTGCTTGCATCATGTAGAACCGTAGTGGAGTAGTTCAAGATTTAGTCTGCTAAATTTGTCTATGGTACTTGAACAGTGAACACAATGTTCTGAATTTTAGCTTACCATCTGGACGCTTTCAGGTCTGGGCACTTTACGAGGACGGCCACCCTCTGGACATGCTAGACCCCGGGCTGGAGGACTTTGACAGCGAGGAGGTTCTCCGGGTCATCAAGGTGGCGCTCGTGTGCACCCAGGGCTCGCCCCACCAGCGGCCGCCAATGTCGAGGGTGGTGGCGATGCTGACGGGCGACATCGAGGCGCCCGACTGGGTGCCCAAGCCCAGCTACATCACGGAGTGGCAGATCAAGGGCGGCAGCGACACCAACTACATGGGCTCCGACGTCAGCGGGCAATCGAGCTCGGCGCCAAGGTTCCTAGCCTCCGCCATCGATGAAGGCCGTTGATCAATGATCCCTATTGTGGATCAATCGGTCCACTGCTGCTACTTCTCGTTGTACAAATTCGTTGAGAACGCATATATTTTGCAGATGGTGTCGCTACCGTCGGTACTTTTGCTTGAGATGTTTCCTACTTGTAGGCCTCCTTTGATTCACAGGATTTTTATAGGAAATATGTAGGATTCCCTTTCCTATAGGAATTTGCACTGTAGAGGTGTTTGATTCATAGGAATGCAGCGAAGGAAATTTGAAGGAAAAATTCCTTTGCAATCAGATTCCCACGGCATGCACAGGAAATAAAAAATGTAGTCAGACCTCTTTTTTGCATTCCTTTGCAAGGAACGAGGCAAATCAACACTACGCTGCAGCATAGCCACCCGACAGCCACTGCCCTTGCCTAATATTTAAGCTAATCAAGTTGATTAAGCAAGCATGTTAAGTTCCACCATTATTCCTTTCCTTTATTTCAAACGATCGCATAGGAAATGTTCCTGTACTTATAGTTTTCCGATTGCAATCATACCACATTCCTATTCCTATTCCTTCATTTCAGGATAAAGGAGGCCTACAGTGTGTAGTAGTAGGCTAGTAGCAGATACAGTTGTACGTGACGCGTACGTGTTTATCCTTGCATCTGTCCGTCCGTGCCAACACGTCATGCCAGTACCTGCCACAACTAAATTCAGCGCAACAACAGAAGTCAACCAATATCCCTCCCTGTCTTTTACAAAGAACTCATCCGATCGAGACACGCGCGTCGCACGAAAAAATGGACGAGACCAACAGAAAAAAGAAACAAGAACGAACGAGGAGTTTTCTCCTTCTGCGGCGCGGCGCGCGCGGAAGTGTCAAAGCCGTCTGTTTGTCCAGCTTGCAACTGTCCTTTCCTCCAGGCGCCGCGCTGCTCCGACTGCTGCAGTGCTCCATGCGGCGGTTGACCATGCGCTGCAGGCGGCGCCTACAAAAATGATTCCTACGTGGAAGAGCCACGTGGTATTTTTGATAGAGGATGGTGCAACATCATCGAAATTGCAAGCATGAGGACTTGAACTCGGGTGGGTGGGAAGGCATCAA
This sequence comes from Poa pratensis, assembly GCA_947311845.1. NCBI lineage: Eukaryota > Viridiplantae > Streptophyta > Magnoliopsida > Poales > Poaceae > Poa > Poa pratensis. The sequence goes on from CAMZMU010000107.1 coordinate 55,191,486, forward strand.
CCCCTCCCCACCACTAGGACATGCCTTAGTCTGCAGGCGCCTACGACAACCATGGATCCATCAGACAGTGAACGTGCCTGATTTCATTCATCTTTCCTCAAACTAGGACGGAGTGTTTGCTTTCCCACACTGTTCTTTCCTGAATCCTGATGGGACCTAAACCGTCTTCAACCTCTGTATTGCTTCGCATACGTAGTCTACTTGTTTCTCCTGAACTTTTTTTACATCGTTCCCATGTCATGCCGATCCATGCATGACATGTCATGCCAGCACCTGTCCTAGTTGATAATCCACCACAGCAGAAGTCAACCAAGATCCTTCCTCGTCTTACAAAGAACTCGTCCAAGACAAAACACGCGCGCGTTGAAGGGTCAACAAAGCTGTCCGTCCGTACAGCTTGGCGGTTTCCTGGGTTCTTCCCCTCTTGCTTGCAACGGTCGCATCCGCATGGTGCATGTGGGCATTCCATGTGGGGTGGCAGCGGCGGCTTATTCTGTCCTCCAATTCCAATCCAACATCCGAGGCTACGAACTCCTTTAATTATCAGAGCCACGTATGTTCCATCCACTCGTGCCCCATAAGCTGTCGGATAATAGCGCCGGATGAGCGCTATTGGCGCTCCCAATAGTTTATTTTGTTATCAAATTCAAATATGCCATGCCTGCGAGGCGATGGCGAGAGGCGATGGCGATGGCGATCATCTGCGAGGGCGATTCTGGGCGATCAGCGAGGCGCGGGGCGAGGAGGAGGCCGAGCTCTCCGACGAGGACTTCCCGGAGGAGGAGCGCACCCCACCAGCGGCGACCTTCGCTGACGCGCTCCGCTGCGCACGGGTGAGACGCAGCAAGCAGAGAAGAGGGAGGAAGGAGGAGATGCAGAGGATCGAGCAGAAGCTCAGGGCGGAGGTGCGCAGGAGGTCGGCGCTCTCGGCGGAGGCGCCCCCTTTCATGCCCGCGACCGCGACTGCGACTCCGGCGATTGTTGAAGGTCATCCCCAGCCTCCCGATTCTGATGAGGGCTCCGATTGGTTTCAGATTGTTCGTGGTAGGAAATTCCGACTCCCTCGTGTAGGAACCACCGAGTCGGACATGGGACGGGATGTGGAGGGGTTGCCGCGACGAAGCTCCGGCTCGCCGCCGGCAAACCTACCTTCCCGATCGCCGGCGAGACTCGTTGGGGAATCAGGAGATGACGTCATGATAGGAGAGGGCCGTAACAGAATTTCGATTAGGACCTTGGGCCGAACTGGGCCGAGCCAGCAGCGGATAAGGGCCCAGGAAGAGACAAGTGGAAAAGGATTTGGACCGGCTAGGGTTTCCAAATCGCAGAGATTGGATCCCCAGAATCGTGTTCCTTTCCTATCTCCATTACTTGCTCACCTTTGGAGCTCGACACCCGTCGCTAGTGAGACCCCAGTAGAAACCCTAGAACAAACTGCTGAGAAGATGCAAGGGGAAGAGGAGGAGGTGCTGGCGGCGCCCAAGGGCCTGGCTTCCATGGGGGCGGCGCCCAGGGGCCTGGCTACCATGGTGGCGGCAGAGTTGATGGGGGCGGCGGCGGCAGCTACGGACTGAATCAACCCTTCAACAACAATCTTCAGCAGCGGCAGTCTGGACAAGGTAACTATCAGAACACCAACTACAGAGGGCAAAATTACAACCCCAATTACAGAGGCCAGTACAACAACTATCAGTATCAGAACAGAAGTGGCCATGTAAATTCAAGGGGAACAGGCAGTCAGAACAATGACAAGCTCAAAGCAATTTCTGCTAAATCTGGGATACCGCAAGGGAGTGGTCTGAATAAGCAGAGTGATCTCCAGTATGTTGCTAAACCAAGCAGTTCGGCGGGAGGGTCAACCGTTGTTCAGAAGGAAACTACTACGGTAGCAGCTGCAGTAGAGATCAGTGAGAAGCTGCAGTGCCAGAGGTGTGGAATTCAAGGGAAGCATACAACAAAAAGCTGCAAGGAGGAAGTGCTGTGTGTGAACTGTGACAAAGTGTCACACGCATCTATCAGATGTGCTTGGCTTCACCAGAGAAACCTGTAGCTACTTTTGTTGGTTTTGGTGCTGAAGGTCTGGGCTGTTTCGTGGCTGAGCATGCAAAAGAGGTGTCTGCAAATCAGAAAGGAAAAGCTACAGCTCTGATCAAAATCAAAGAAGCTTTGGACAATCAAATGACTGCAGAAACATTAGAGCTGGGACTTGCAAGCACCTACCCGTGGAGGTGGGCTTGGAAAGCCAAGATGGTTGCAGCTGGAGCCTACCTGGTGGAATTCCCGTCTGCTGCAAAAATCGCAGAAGCTGAAATATATGATTGGGTGCCTCTGAAGAAGGTTAATGTAATGGTCAATGTCAAGCTCTGGACAGATGAATCACTTGCAGCTGGGAAGCTCACCACTGTCTGGGTGAAAGCAAAAGGGGTTCCGAAAATTCTAAAGAACTTTCATGGGCTGTGTGAGGTAGGCTCTACTCTAGGGCTTCATCTGGAAGCAGACATGGAAAATCTGAAGAAAACTGGGCAAGTGCGGCTGAAAGTGGGAGTGGTGGATCACCTGAAGATACCAAAATGGACGCAGCTCACAACAAAAAAGCTATACTACTACAGAATCTACTTTCAGTTGGAAGAAATTGTAGAAATGGGATGGGATAGACCAGAGGAAGAGTTCCTGCAAGATTTTGAGGACATCATGGACAGTCAACCAGAAGAGGGGAATGAAAGAGACCCAAAAAGGAAGAAAGGAAATGATCAGTTTGCTCCTTCACCATCAGGACAAATGATCACAGCAGGGGAAAACATTGTAGCTAGTACACGCACTTTAATGGCTTTGGAGGAGAGGGAGCAGAACCTTCGAGCACAGGATGCAATTGACGCTCAAGTGAATACATCCAAAGTTGGGAAGGCACTGTTCCCAGTGACTGAACAAATCCAAGGAGGAACTTCTGTGTTGGAGAGATCGGGTGATACTGATATGGGGAATGATGAATCAGAAAACTCAGAAGAGGAAAGGGTAAGGCTCTCAGATACAGAGCAAGATGCTGAATATGAAGCCTCACAGAACAGCTTTGAGAATAAAGTAAAAGCCTATGCTCGAGGTGAAATACTGAAAAGGATAGGTGAACTCCAGAGCGACACTCAGCAAGAGGAGATAGGTAACAGATACAATGGACGGCTTGCGGAGAAGAACACAAGTGACATCCCGGTGATGGAGAGGGCTATATCAATCAAAGCAAAGACTCTGAACAAGGAAGAAGGTAACAATAAAATACCTTCAGTTTTGAATTCAGATAATGATACCCTGATGAATATTGCTAGTTTGATTGGAATAGACTTAGGTATTTCACTTGATATGGTGGAACATAATTTAGATTTGATTAGAGCGCAAGAAGATGCTAGAGTCTCAATGTTTGGTGAGAGAGCAAAAATTCCAGTAGTAGCAGAAACTGAAAACGTTCAGCTACAACCTGAGGAAGTTGATACTATTCTTAAAGAATTGTTGACACTAAATCAGGAAGAAATGGAAGGGGAGCTGGAAGGCTTAAATTTACTAAATGATAATTCGGCAGTGCTCGCTGGGATTTAGCTAATAAACGCTCAAATGAGGTTTATGCAGTTAAAACCCCTGTGAGAACGGTGGTGAGAAGGAGGAGAAATAGGAAAAAACTTTAATTATGTTGAACGGTTTTATATGGAATCCGATAGGTGTGGGGGAAAAAAGCAAGCGAGATTTCATTAGGGAGACGGTAGATAAACACAAAATGACTTTATAGGCCTCCAAGAAACAATTAAGCAAGACTTGTCAGAGGCTATGCTGCTCTCAATTGGAGGAGATACCTTGTTTACTTGGGCTTGGACGCCTGCTAAAGGCAGATCAGGGGGGATCCTTCTAGGGGTTAATTCAAATACAATGGACGTACTGGAAAAAGAATTAGGTGATTACTTTATTAGGTTCTTAGTGCATAGTAAATTGGAAAATGTCACCTGGAACCTGGTAGTTGTTTATGGAGATGCGCGGTTACTGGGAAAGCAAAATTCCTAGTTGAACTTGTGCATATCATTAAGCAAACGAAGGTACCTTTGGTAATTACAGGAGACTTCAACATCACAAGAAGATCGAGTGATAGAAATAAGCCTGGTGGGTTAAATAGATGGAGTATCCTCTTCAATTCAATCATATCACAGGGAGAACTGTTGGAAATTCAGCTAAGTGGCAGACAATATACTTGGTCTAATAATCAAAAGGACCCCACTTTTGCATTATTAGACCGGATGTTGGTCTCCCCCTCTTGGGAAGAGAAATTTCCTTTAGTTACTGTGACTGCTTTAAATAGAGATCTATCGGATCACACCCCATTACTGATCTCGACAGTTGCTAAGGTTCAAAAACTTTTCAAATTTGAAAATGCTTGGTTCCTTAGAAATGACCTGCGAGAGATCGTTGATAAAGTCTGGAATCAGAACTATGGGAGTGGTTCTAGCTTGGATAAATGGATAAAAAGATATCAAAATTTAAGAAGGAAGTTAAAAGGATGGAATATAAATATTGAAAGCGAGATTAATAAAAAGAAAAAGGCGTTAGCAAGTGAGTTCGACAGACTAGATAAGTTAAGTGAATCGGGAGAATTGTCTGCAGATGACTGGAATCACATGCAGCAATGCAAAACCCAACTTAACGAAATTTTGAAAGAAGAAGAAGCAAAATGGCTTCAGAGGTCGGGTGAGAGAGAGCTTTTGGAAGGAGATAATAACACGAAATATTACCACGCTAAGGCGAATGGTAGAAGAAGGAAAATCGAATAGTGAGCCTGAATCAAGAAGAAGGTGTGATAGAGGGTCAAAATAACCTGAAAAGGTATATTACTGACTTCTATAAAAATTTGTTTGGCAATTCTGAGCAGAATAGAATACACCTAAAAAAAGAGGGAGTTGATAGGTTAAATGCAGAAGAGGCTGAGAGCCTAAATGGCAGCTTCAAAATGGAAGAATTGAAGAATGCGGTTTTTGGGATGGAGAAAAACAAGGCAGCGGGTCCGGACGGCTTTAATGCAGATTTCTATCAACATTTTTGGATAATAATTCATAAGGACCTACTGGAGTTGGCCAACGATTTTGTTAATAACAAAATCGATATTAACAGGCTAAACTACGGGGTAGTGACCTTGGTTCCAAAAGGTGCAGATGCTGACAAGATACAAAAATACAGACCAATTTGTCTGCTGAATGTTGTCTTTAAAATCATCACTAAAATGGTGGTGAACAGACTTACACCAGTTATACAAAAAGTGGTTAAAATAACATAAACTGCGTTCCTCAAAAACAGATTCATCATGGAAGGTGTGGTAATACTTCATGAAGTACTAAATGACCTTCATACAAGTAAAAGAGCGGGAATCCTTTTTAAGATCGATTTTGAAAAAGCCTTTGACAAAATCAAATGGCCTTTTCTTCTTCAAGTCTTGGAAATGAAAGGCTTTCCCCACAAGTTTAATGATCTTGTTCTGAAAATTGTGTCGGGAGGTAAAGTATGTATAAAGGTTAATGGGGAACTAGGCCCTTACTTCAACACACATCAAGGGCTCAGGCAAGGGGACCCCCTTTCACCTTTGCTTTTTGATCTTGCTGGAGATGTGCTAGCTATCATGATAGAGAGAGCGACGAATTGCGGTTTGATTAATGGTTTGTCTTGTCACTTAGTTGATAAAGGAGTGTCGATTCTGCAATATGCAGACGACACTATCCTCCTTCTTCAGGATAATTTGGAACATGCAAGAAACTTAAAATTTATTCTTTGCCTTTTTGAGCAGATGTCTGGATTAAAAATAAACTTTCACAAAAGTGAAGTCTATTGTCTTGGCATAACTCAAGACAGGAAAAAAACTTTTGAAGAAATTTTCACCTGCCAACTTGGAGATTTACCGATGAAATATCTTGGAGTACCAGTAGACGAAACTAGATTAAAAAGTAGCTCTTGGGATCCGGTTGGTGAGAAACTAATGAAAAAGCTAGGGTGTTGGAATGGAAAAAATCTATCTATTGCAGGAAGGACATTGTTAATCAACACGTCCATGACTGGTAGCTTACTTTTCATGCTCACTTTCTACAGGATGCCCGTAGGAAAGCAGAGAGGTTTTGATAAAAATTAGATCAGGCTTCCTGTGGAGTGATAAAATGGAACAAAAGAAATATCATTTAGTGAATTGGAAGACAGTTTGCCTTCCAAAAGAACAGGGTGGTCTAGGGGTCCTAGATATAGGGCTCATGAACATCGCACTGTTAGCTAAATGGCTTTGGAAACTGATGAATGAAAAAGGCTTATGGCAAACAATCCTTCATGCTAAATACTTGAGGAACTCTAGCTTAGGACAATGTGTGATGAAACCAGGAGACTCACATTTCTGGCAAGGGCTTATGGAGATTAAACCTCTATTTTTAGCATGTTGTAGATTTGAGGTCGGGAATGGCGAGAGGATGAGGTTCTGGGAAGACCCGTGGCTCTCAGATACTTCATTCTCGCAACAATTCCCACTCCTGTTTGGGGTCTCAAATGACCAAAACATTCTTGTCTCCACAGTTTTCAAAGCCGGAATTGAAACTCTCTCCTTTAGTAGGAATTTAACCAGTGGAAAACTGGTGGAGTGGAGGAAATTAATCCACATTTGCCTGGGAGTAAGACTATCTGAGGAAGATGACAAGCTGGTCTGGCTCCTATCAGCCTCCAGGTTGTTTTCTGTGAAGTCTTTCTACCAAGCAATGCAGTCGATGGAGAGCGTTCCTTATAAATTTTGGTGGAAGTTTAAAATCCCCCTGAGGATTAAAACTTTCATCTGGTTAATCTTGAAAAAAAGTATACTCACTAGAGATGTGTTGATTAGGAGAGGTGGAACTTGTACTAAAAACTGTCTGTTCTGTGGACAAGATGAAAGTATAGACCACCTCTTCCTTCATTGCCCCTAGCTAGATACGTTTGGAATGTTGTAAGTGTAGCAACTGGCTTTAGTTGTCAGTTTACTGATGTGCAACATTGTCTAACTACCTGGCTCGATACCTTTGAGAAAAAACATAGAGGAAAAATCGCTGTGGGAGTCGCTGGTGTTTTCTGGGGTATTTGGAAAGCCAGAAACCTAGCCTGCTTTGAAAACAAATGGCCTAACGAACCTGTGGAGATTATTCACAGAATCGGATATTGGATTCACTGGTGGGCAAAATTGCAGGTGTCGGAGGACGTAAGAATGGAGCTACAGGTGGGCGCAAAGTTGCTGGTGCGATTCGCGGATGAAGCTTTCAGGAATACGCGCGGATGGGCATCGTGGAGGCCAAGACTGGGAGGCTAATGAAGGATATGTAGTCTAGTTTGTCTTTCCAGTTTTTAGTTCCGTCTGTTTGTCAGCATGAGACGTTGTATTCCGCTGTTTTGTTACCTTTGAGCTGGGTTTGGTACCATTAGGTGGTGGTTGTGTTGTGGAGGATAATGTAAAATGGTTTCTTTAATAGAAATCAGGAGGGCCTTTGTTTCAAAAAAAATCAAATTCAAATATTTTGGTAAGTACAAATCAAAACATTTGTATGTTTCATAGCTTGGTTCGGTGGCCTCGTCCGTTTGTATTGGTACAGGACAAGCTAGGACCGCCAAATGTTCCTCTTCATCGGCGGTTATATTGACTTCTTCTTCCATCAACATGTGGATTATCAACTCTCATCGTTATCCATGATCCATGCGAATCAAGCAATCAATCAACCGAACATCGGCGCGGCAAAATTCTAAAATTGAAGCCTACCAGGCAATCGACCGAACATCATGCGTGCAAGGCGTGCGCGAGGTCGCCCGGAAGCTTTGTGCTTGGTGAATCGACAAGCGCCGGCGCGAGATGACCTAGGCGAGAAGGAGGAGGCCGCAATGATTTATGTGCCCGAGCTCCTCGCCGACGTGGCATGGGGCGAGATACTGGTGAGCGGTTACCATATGACGGCGATGTGACGGTGACAACGTCTTTGTCCGGCATACCAAGCGGCTCCAGTGGGAGGGTGCCGACTTGATACCGTCGGATTAAATATTAGAACGCGCTAGATAATACTATTTTTTAAATTTAGTAGGATAACTAATAAATTCATCGATTAGATAGGAGAGTAACACAAGAGTGGAGATTTTTGGCTCCTAGGGCTCCAGTCTCTCTCCAATTTTAAAAATAAATAAATCTTATTTATGTGTTTTAAAAAATTCTGAAAAATAATCCAGGAGTAGCCAATAGTACATCCCTCGTATGTATAAAGTATCAAATTTAAATACTTTGTATTTTGAACTGTACAAAAATGACAAAGTGTGATCTAAGTATGCATATTTTTTAGTCTTTAACTTTTACTAGTTGACGTGCACGTGCAACGCACGTAATCAACCATTGCAAACCATATAGGCAATAGGACAAAGGTTTGAAATTTAGTTAACCGTACTACATGCAAGAAAAAATTGCTGAAAATGCACGTCTCTAAAGTGAGTTTCCTTCTATAAACTGTAACATGTCTTTTGAATGGTAAAATTTGAGCATAATACAATTTATGCAATGCAGATGATTGCACCATTAATTATTGTCCTCACCTTATATATATCGCCATATATCAGTTTTAAGAGAACATCATAAGAGTTGCAGCATGATCGGACCAACATAAGCTGCAAGAAAGTATTTAGCAAACAGGTTCCATGCAGGTACGTCATGCAGGTACGTGTAACGCACGTCTCTCATAATTTATTATAATTATAAACACGTCTTTGAATCTATATTTGTTTAATTTGGTTATTTTACCAAGCCAGTTAAATAGTTTCATGATACAAAATTGAAATTGGACCAAATATCTGTTGTGAAGTACTCCACTGTTTTGTTTCTTTTCGATGTGCACGTGCAATGCACGGATAATTCACTGGCAAGTCCCGAGAATTGCAATTTTCAAATTTTATATATGTAATGAAAACTCATAGAAGGCATAACAAACTGAAACACATTTTGACCGGGCAAGTTTTTAAGAAAGCTAGTTTAAACATACGGGTCAATAATAAACTGAAGTTATTAGACAATCATTTATTAAACATGTCATAATTTGAGTCTTTTTTATGAGCCATTGATCGCAATTCGAAAACAATTTAAGTAGCTTGGAGCTATAAAATGTCATATTTAGAAGTTATAAAGAATTATGTAGACTGACGATGAATGAAAGGATTTATCAGCTCTTCTGTAAGATGGAGGACGGGCTGGGCTGTCTCGAGTATGTCATATACCTCATCCCCTGTTTGAAACTTTAAATGCTTTGTACCTGGTACGTACTATCTGCTCTTGTAGCTCAGTCGATCGCAGCCGGCCTGCAGGTACTTCAGCTACCTTTTGGTCTGCTGCTGCTTGGTTCGAGTTGGTCCTGCTGGTTGGTTCTAGCTGCTCCGTCGCGTCTGCTGCTGCTTTGTTTGAGTTGCTCTGTTTGTGCCTGGATGTGTGTACATTTAAAGAGCTATGATCGACTCCGTATGGGAATAGAATTATGATTGGAAAGTTGTAATTTAGTCTGTGTGAAGAGAAACCAAACTGGATTGGAACTGGATTATTGTTTTGCCGAAACCGAACTGGATTGGAATTGTATTTTTTTTCTTTCCGTAGAGCACGAGAGGATCTCATGTGATGTGTTGACTGGTCCGGCCCATCCACTCAGCGATAGGAAATGTAAGGGTCCATAGAAAAATACAATCGATTGGGCCCATAGAAAAATAGCTTAACCAGATCCTAGGAGTTGCACGCATAATTTTAGTCCCACCTTGACTAACAACGGATATTTATTTTTTTTGAACCATGCATGAGAACTGCATGTAATAAATTAAGAGAGGGGAGATTCAGGTCATAAAAGACCTAAGTACAGCGACCAAGAAACACAGACGAACCACATGACCAGAAAAAAAAGTAGGAAGGAGAACACAACAGCGACTAAGCCTAGAACACAACAACGACTAAGCCTACTCCAGGAAGTTTAGGAGACCCTTGCTGACGACCGCCAATTGTTTAGCTTCGGACTTGATGTTCTCGACCAAAGTCTGCATCGGCTTAGCCACCTTGTCAAACACTCTCTTGTTTCTTTCGCACCATATCGTCCAGATTACCAACATGAAAATGGCGAGGAATTTTTTCCTGTCCTTCCCATGTAGTCTCTTCTCATTGTTCAACCACCATTTGTTTAGTGATGAGTTCGCCCGTGGCTTGACCTGGTTTAGACCGGCCCAACCAAGGACCGAGCACCACAGAATGTTGATGACCGCACACTTCATGAACAAGTGCTTAGCGGTCTCATTCTCCGTGTTGCAGAAAGCACATTTCGGATTATGGGGAAGGCCTCTCTTAGCCAACCTATCGGCGGTCCAAACCCTCCGTCTGAAAAGCAGCCACGCAAAGAACTTGATCTTAAGCGGGGCTCTAGACTCCCAGATTGCCTTGGCAGCCTCACAATCCGTGTTGGTAGCGAAATGGGCAGCATACACGGATTTTGCGGTGTAAATGCCGCTGGGTTCCCAAGTCCAAGTCCAAACGTCCTCGTAGCCGGGGTTAAGGATCAGCGAACTAGTTTCTTCCCAAAGAGCGACCGCCTGCAAGAAAGTTTGGATGTTTATCGCCTTTTTGATGTCTTTAATCCAATTGCACTCCGGAAGACCTTCCGCAACCGTTCTAAAAGCTCTGATCACGGGATTCACGGCTTGATAAACCGCAGGAGCTATACTCTCCACTGAACGACCCAAGATCCAATTATCTGTCCAGAAGAAAGTTTTTTCTCCATTTCCAACAACCACCCGAGCTGCAGCATTGAAAAGGTGTCTAATTTTTTCATCTACAGGAGACATAAGAGGGCTCCAAGCCTTATCTGCAGTTCGAGCATTCCAGGCCCAACTCACTTGAAGTGCCGAGTGCATGATCTCCAAATCCATGATTCCTAGCCCTCCTTTTGATTTTGGTCTGCATACTAAGGGCCAAGCGACCAAGCAGTGTCCTCCGCTGACCGTCTCTGTCCCCTTCCACAAGAAAGCCCTACGAATTTTGTCAACTGATTTGAAGAACCACGGTGGAGGGTTTAGCGACATGAGGTGAAAGATTGCCATAGCTGACAACACTGATTGTACTAAGATTAGCCTTCCCCCTTGCATCAACATGTGAGTTTTCCAAGCGGCGAGCCTACTTCTGATCTTATCCAGCAAGCTTTGGAAATCTTCTTTTCGGGCTTTTCTGAAGTGCAGCGGCAAACCCAAATATTTGATGGGGAGCTGATCCACCTTGCACGCGAGAATAGTGCTGATTACGGCCACTTGATCCGGATCACAAGTAATTGGGGTAATGCTGCTCTTGGCCAAGTTGCACCGTAAACCTGAAGCTCCACCGAAAGCCTCTAACAAAAATTTGATCGTGTGTGCCTCATGTGTTGATGGGTTCATGAAGAGGATGACATCATCTGCGTACACCGAGAGCCTCTGCGGTACGTCTTGTCTCTCGTGTACCGGAGAAAGGAGGCCCTCTTCCTCGGCCTTGGAGAACAACAAGCTAAGGGCATCCATGACCAGTATGAAAAGCAATGGAGAGAGAGCATCGCCTTGTCGAAGCCCGCGCGCATGCCAAATGGTGGGGCCAGGAACGCCATTTAGCATAATGCTAGTGGAAGCGGAGGAGAGCAGCATGATGATCCACGAAATCCATTTGCGACCGAACCCTTTTTTCTTAAGAATCTCAAGCAAAAATTGCCAAGCCACGGTGTCAAACGCCTTTGCAATATCTAATTTCAGAAGTATTGATTTGCATCTCTTGCTTCTCAAGAATTTGATGGACTCCTTAACTAGCTTGAAATTGTCATGCAAAGAACGACCCTTCAAAAAAGCCCCTTGATTCTTGCCGACCAACAAAGGGAGGGAAGTCGCCAACCGCCGAGCAAGGACCTTGGAAAAGATCTTTGTGAGGCTATGGACAAGGCAAATAGGCCGAAAGTCCCCTGGTTCACTTGCTCCGGGCTTTTTAGGCAGCAAGATGGTGAAGGCGTTGTTGACACGCTCAAAATAACGACCATCTGAAGAGTGAAAAGCTTTGAACGCCTCAAGAAAATCCTTTTTGATCGTATGCCAACATTTTTGATAAAAAAGTGTGGTGAAGCCATCTGGTCCTGGGGCTTTTTCTTTGGGCATATCTTTCAAGGCCTCCCAAATTTCCTCCTCGGTGAAATTATCCTCCAGAGCTCTCAAGTCTGTTTCGGTCATACCAATGTAATCTAAATTCAGCTGCGAGGTTCTAGCCGTGGGCACCCCAAACCTGTTTTTGTAGTGATCAAAGAGAGTGTTTTGAATATCCTCTTGGGACGAAATGATCCGATCCCCATCATGTAGGCTTCCAATATAATTCTTTCTTCTTCTATGGCTGGCATTCAAATGAAAGAAACTGGTGTTGGCGTCACCCTCGGCCAGCCACAATTGGCGTGATCTCTGTCTCGCCATGGTTCTTTCAACAACACAAAGACCTTGAAGCTTCTTTTTCAACTCTCTTCTTAACCATCTTTCTTGGAAGGAGAGGCTGCGGCGATCCTCTTGTTGATCAAGACAGCCAATAATGGTGTTGGCCCAAACTATCTGTTCTTTGATCTCTCCGAATTTTTTGGCACTCCAACTTTGTAGTGCTCTTGCCGTCCTTTGCAGCTTGCCATTAAACACCGCTATGGCATTTCCTTTGATCTCAGTCTCGGAATTGTTCCAAGCCTCAGCGACCACCTCTTGAAAACCCTCCTTGCACGCCCAAAAGGTTTCAAACCTGAACCTCTTGCATTTGTGAGTTTGCAGAGCCGTGGAGAGTAGAAGAGGGCAGTGGTCCGAAATACCCGAAGAGACTCCTTGCAGAAAACAATTGGGGAAGAGGGTGTGCCATTCCACTGACCCAAGAACCCTATCAATGCGACTGAGCGTGCAGTTTTGCCTGTCGTTAGACCACGTAAAAGCGCGACCATTGAGAGCGACGTCGTTTAGCATGATATCATCAACCACTTTCCGAAACTTGCCCATCAAACGTCTATTGAGGTTCCTATTGCTTTCCGAAACGGATATTTTGGGGAGTGCGGCTCAAGGCAAAGGGCGTACGATGTAGATTTTTGAACAATATGGATTGTTGATCGAAAATTGAACGAACAAGATCAAAATTGTTTGGTGCTCGACATCAGGACAATCTAGATCGTTGATCTAAAATTAAACGGACAAGATTTAAATTATCCCAACATGTTTGCTCTTTTAATAGTAGTATAGATTGGATTTTGTTATTTTTGCTTAGCCAATAATATATATTATTTCAAATTGAAATCTTACAAGTTTGTGGGACACATCATTGGCTACAACCGGATGTTGTTTCAGAATGTTTTGAAACTCACAAATATCATTTCGAATTTTTTTTAAACGGCCAGAGCCCTGAAGCTCGGGAGGAGATAACACTTCCCGAGTAACACAAGGGTCCCTTTCTGAGGTTTTATCTTATTAATTGTCCTGGCTCTCTCATCCCTCACTACCTCTCTCTACTCTGTCCCGGAATACACAAGGGGCCGAGCTAGGCTAACCTAGAGCAGACAGGCAGGCAGAGCGAGGGAGATGAGGCGGGGGAGCCGGCTCATCCATGGCGCGGCGCTCGCGCTGCTGCTTGTTGCGGCGGTTGCCCGTGCTCAAGCTCAACAGAACACGACCACGACCGATCCGGGTGACGGTGAGCACGCTCGATTTTTCATCTTTCCTGAAACACAACAGTTGGTTTTCCCACGCTGTTCGTTCCTGAATCATGAGCAGCGGGTTTTCGCTACGGAAGCCGTCAATGACCCCGTGATTCGCCTCTGCTTCGATCGTATGGGATGGCGAAGAACGCCCGGAAAGAAACGCTCTCCGGTTCTCCTGAATATTGATCTGGAGTATGAAGTATGAACACATGATCTTGGTCGCCGTTCCAAGAAACCAGCTCGGTCCGGGTCTCGAGGTCGGAAGGTCCCACGTCGACGTCTCTGATGATATTTTCGGCGTCTGACTTTCGCTCCTCCACACACACAAAAGTCAGAAACCATGTCCGGTTTCATCTTCGCAATCGAAGCCTAACCACAGAGACACCCATCATCGCCGGCCACCGTGGCCGCGTGCAATGGAGGTCAAGTCGCCATGGAGACAGTCACACGCTTGAGTAATGTTGGCTTCGATCCATCCATGGCACGGCAGCACCTGTCCCCCTATATATATTACTAGCAAAATGCCTGCCCGTGCGTTGCAACGGGGAAAAAAATTCGCTTCATTGGGGAAAAATCCGCTTCATTCAAACTCATAAATATGATCTGCTCAAGGGCCAATGAAATTAGACTTAGATACACATTAATTGGCTCTTAAGCTTGCAAAAAAAAACAAATCAAGAAGAATGGTAACAATAGAGCATTGTAAAGCATCAAAGGGAAACATGAATCAGGAATATGTGGTCGTAACGAATGGAAGAAATGTCAACCGGAATTAACCTATATTTATTTCCAGTGTTTTTTTTTTGCTCTTGTTACCATGGTCAAATAAGCATACATGTACATGAAGAAATAGGCCAGTATCTTGTATTAAATCTGGAAAACATATGTATATATTGTACTAATTAGTATACAGAGATATTTCAGGAAGCAGTTACCGAGTAGATGATGGAGCACATAAATGAGTTAATTTCCCCGGTATTAGCATGCATTTAATTTAAATCATCAGAAAATTGCAATGGTAATTGAAATATGACAGTAAACTGACAAATCTTTCTTGTCTATTTTATGTCGCAAAAACTGATTTCACAAAAGGAACTATCAAATAAACCTTTTGGAATCTAAGAAAAGATAGGAAAACTGTACGGTAGCTATAGCTAATTATATAGCAGCCTTCGGATTGATGTCTAGTAGCTAAAGTAGTACAAATCTAAAATACTCCAGGGAGAGAACCGTACTTGACTGTAGAGAGGTGACCAATTAGTACTCCTCCATCTCCACATAGCAGACCACCTTAATATCGTTATCCCCAAATCCCCATCACTCCACCAGCGACCCGATAGCAAAGCTTCCAAGAACCAAGCACTGGAGTAATGGCGACGACCTAGGTAATCAAGTGCCTGTAGAGGAATACTGAGACGACTCGCCGGTACAGGGGAGGAACAGAGCAAGGAGCGCATCAGGTGAAGCAAGGAGGCAGAGAAGAAAACCAACCCCATCTCCGATCTGTTTCTCCGCAGCTTGGACTTTCATCGAACTCCTCCTAAGCATCAATAAATAATAATCTGCAGAAACAAAGATGCACAAATCTGCGGCTCAAGCTTTAGGGAAATAAACGAGGCAAATAAGATGAGAGATGGAGAGATGGAGAGGTGGGGGGCATGTGTACCAGTAGACCAGATGCGTGCATCAGTTCATGGCGTCCCGAGCTCTAGCCTCACCTAACCCCAACGCTTCACCTCCGTCGACCCCTCTGACCATGTGTACGTCGTCTGTCCTTGCAGAGCTCTAACCTGCGGTTTGGGGCAACCACGACCTCTTACCCCGCGTGCCTTTGCCCTACCGTGAGTGAGAGAGAGAGAGAGAGAGTACCTGAGCGCCCGAGAGAGAGATGGAGTGTAATGACTCCTCCCAACGACGGCATGGCGCGCGGTAGCGCGAGCAGCTCAGCTCCAACCAGCCACCAGCTGGTCTCCACTGAATCACTGGCCACTCGTGCGAGATCGATCTCCAGCTCGCGTCTCCGTCATCAGGTGCAGGTCGCTCGTCGTGCGCGGCCCCTCCGTGTTGTCGCCGCTGTACTGAGCGGATGGGTGTGGAACCCTAGGTCCCTAGCTCAGAGACCATGGGCGGATTAGTCGGAGGATTGGGAGAGGAGCTCCGCGTGGGGATTGGGAGGAAAGAAAACGCCTGAGTGCCGCCTTCGACCACGCGGGGGCTGGTTTTGTCTACGCGGTGGCATCCGCGGTTAATATGGGAATTTGTGGGAGGGCAGAACGGGAAACAAAAATGACGGACGAAACGAAGGAAACCGGGAAGCGCTCGTCCCTTTATCTCTACTATATAATCTAGGTAAACGACCGTACGTACGTACGTCGTGGTTGTTTTTCATTTTAGCCCTTGAGGAATCGTAAAATCAACCCGCGGTCCTTTTTTTTCCAACCTTCCACGCAGAGGGAGCAGACGAGGCGAGTGGCGGCGTTAGGTTTGGCACCGCGGGCCCTTCCGAGCTGCCTCTCCCGGTCTCCCCAGCGCGAGCATGCCCCAGCGCTTAGCAGCCCACCCCCACGCCCATCCCCCCACCCCCCTCCAGCTGCTCTCGCTATACTCGCCCAAGATCTTGGCCATGATTTTTCACTCGACTAGGAGCACGCCTCCGCCCAGGAGCGCCGCTACTGTCTAAATCCATCTCCAGGTCAACGCCCCCGGCCGGCGGCCGCGCTGAACGGCGTCCCCTACTTGGTGCATCTCCAGCTTGTGCCCAGCTCGCAGGTTGTACTGAAGTGGTACTGAAGCTTTCTCTTGTAAAACAAACTGGATGATCCTTGCGCGGTGCTTGAGAGTCTCTGTAATGTGAAGCTTGATTAGTGGATTTAGTTACTGGGGTTTCTTCTCGGGGTGACAATACTTTTGTTAGATCAGGCTTGATAAGCAGACAAGACCCATTGTAGTATTGTACTATATGCTTACCAAAGGGGATTCAACAGTGGGAACATTTTCTCAGCCGTATACTTGCTACAGATGCTGACAGATTCGACAGTGTTGATTTTCAGTTGTGCGGCCTCTACCAATCTTCGGGAAGGCAACTGAAACTGTATTTCACCTCAGCCAGTACCATCTGTTGCGAGTATATTGACTATAAAATATGCAAACTGCTGCTTCTAAAATATCTGAGTGATCTTGGGTGTGGTGTAAATAGAATTCCAATGGGAATTGCAAAATTGAAATATTTGGTATCACTTCTACCAGCAATAAGGAGAACAACGGTAAGATATTGCATGTACAAGTCTTCCAGTTATTCTGTTTATTACTCTTATTTGGGAAGTAAGTGGAGGGTTCCTGCATCTTGTGGGTTATATGAATAAATTGAGTATGTTGAAGATTTGGTTCGAGTCGCCCTCAGGTAGCATGTTTCTACTTGCGTCATTATGTTCCTGTATGGGCATAAGGTTTCTCTTTTTCAAGTAGGTATCGTGTTACTGACTAAATTTAATGCAATTCGTCAGGTTCATCAGGCTGCGTCAAGAAATAATTCTATAAGAAAGTTCATATGACCGAGGAATAATTCTTTAAGTTTCTCGTGAGTCGTACAAAATTTGGGTGTTGTTAAATTTTGCAGATCGATGAAACCAAATGTGTTATGAAAGTTTGAAGTTCTAAACTAATTCTGTCTCACCCAAGCTGCAGTATGATCACTAACTTTCGGTTTCAGGCAAATCAACACTTCAAATATCTAAGGTATTCTTGCATCAGATTAAGTTGAGGAAAAGGTAGAGGCAGAACTAGAACGGTTAAGTACTCTCGCAGCCCCACCACCTCTCCCATCCTGCACCCGTGCCTTCTTGGACAGCAGTACGAAAGATGGTGCAGATAACAGTTTTTCTTTGAAATTTCCTCAACGCTGTGTGCATGCATCTTACATGTGTGTGTTGTTTGATTCAGAAGTTATATTTGCACTTCAATTCGGTTGTTTTCTTCCAGGTCCGACGAAACATCAATTTTCACATGAATTTTGTTATGGATCAAACATAGATATTAGTGCAGGGCATAATTGCTTGCCATTTAACAGAAATTGAATAGCGTATTATGTATGTTGATCTTGGAGCCTTTTTTTAGAATGGAATGAATGATCTGTTTTATTATGTTTTGTTGGTGTGCGTGTGCCTCTGCTTACTTTGTGCCGTCTAATCTTTTCCTATTTTGGGGGTTCCTCTGTTCTTTTCTAGGCGAAGATTCAGGATTGCGGAGAGGCTGTATCTTAAAAACTCATAATACTACAGTTTTAGTTGGTATACTCATTTAGAGGAGTTACTGTTGAAATGGTCTTAAAAAGAGATTTAAGGTTATTCTTTTCTTCTCACGGTTCCCTTAATTCATGTAGCTTCCAGTGCCATGTAGATTGCTGCTCTTCTCATAGCAGCCTTGTGTTTTACTTTCCTCTTAGCTATAACTGCAATTCTTTTCAATTCAAGGAGTGAATAACTAAAGCACAAAATGATAATCTATGTTAGTTCAGACATGAAGTTGGTAACTTTGTTGCATGTGCATTGGTCACCTTATGTAAAGTTGAACTTCTTGTTTTATATGAGTTTGATCAAATTCCATGTGTAAATTATATCTTATATCCCAACTAATTAGTCCCGTAGCAACGCACGGGCATTTTGCTAGTTATTATAGGTAGAGATTTATTTGGCATATGTGGTCTAGTGTTGTCTTACATGCGGGTCCCACATGCCAGTACGTGAAAGAATAAATAAAATTAATTCGCACAAGATGAGGAATTGAACTCGTGACCAGGCCACTCAACGGTTGATGGAAACATGTAGCCCGTTAACTTATTACAGGCAACTTAGCGCGGCATATGCCGCGCATGTGTGGTAAAAATTCAAATTTCGAAATGCCGACATTTAAAAATTGTGAAGAGTTGAAAATTGTTGAAATGAAAAGAAAGTTTACGTTTAAAAATTGCTCAGATTTTGAAAATTGTTCAAACTGGGAAGTTATTCAGATTTGGTTTTTTTTACATTTACAAAAATGGTTAGATTTGAGAGGCATTTAAAATTTTAAAATATTCAACTTTGAGTGTCGTGCACGTGTGGTAAAATTCAAATTTGGAAATGTGCACATTTAAAAATCGTGAAGATTTGGAAATTATTGAAATGCAAAGGAAGTTTACGGTTAAAAATTGTTTATATTTTGGAAATAGTTTAGAAGAAGAAATACCGTGGTGTGAAAAATTCAAATTTGAAAATGTCCGCACTCTAAAGTTGTTCAGATTTAGATCTGTTGGAACTGGAAAAAAGTTTACATTTATAAATTGATCGAAATTGGGAAATTGTTAAAATTGGGAAGCTATTCATATTTGAATTATATTTACGTTTATGAAATGCCTAGTTTTGTAAGGCATTCAAAATTATTCATATTTGAATTATATTTACGTTTATGAAATGCCTAGTCTTGAAAGGCATTCAAAATTTTGAAGTGTTCAAATTTAAAATTTGATCATATGCCATAAGTAGTGAACAATTTTTTTTTGTGTTCATGTTGATATATTTGTCACATTTGTAAATACCGTGGTGTAAAAAATTAAAATTTGAAATTGTTCACATTCAAAAGTTGTTCATATTTTAATGTATTGAATTTTTTTTTTAAGTTTACATTTGTAAATTGTTGAAATTTTAAAATTCTTAATAGTGAGAAGTTATTCATATGTGATTTCTTCTTTACGTTTTTTAAATGCTCAGATTTGAAATGCATTTAAAATTTTAAATTATTCAAACTTTGGAATTTGATCATATGCCATAAATAGGCAACGTTTATTTTTGTGTTAATGTTGATATATTTGTTATATTTTTCCCGCCTGGGTGGTAAAATTTAAATTTGAAACTGTCCACATTTAAAAATTACGCAGATTTGGAAATTATTGAAATGCAAAGAAAGCTTACGTTTCGAGATTGTTGAGTGTTAGAAGTTATTCAGATTTGAATTATGTTAACGTTTACAAAATGTTTAGATTTGAAGGGCATCTGTAAATTTGAAATATGCATCATTTAGTAGTTGTTGAAAAATTGTTTAAATACCCTAAAACAATATCTATAAAGTGTTTTAAATTATTTGAAGCATTTACTATTTTGAATTTATTTTTTTCGATTATATTTATTTGGAAAGTAAGTTGGATTTTAAATCCCATGATATAAATGGGTAATTGTATTTAAATGATTTACCGAACTCTATTTAAATAAGATGTTTTGTACTAAATTATTTTGTTGGGTTTATCATATTGAATGATATTACTGATATTGTTTTTCTGGATTTCATTTGAGTTCGAAAGGAAATTATGAAATCCATATTTTATCAAATGGGCCTTTATGTATTATTTAAAATTATTAAGATTTGAAATAATTTTGAATAGGTCCCAAAGTATTTGAAACGTCTATTTTGATTTTTACAATTTTTTGGAAATTGGGTTGAATTGATTTGGAGTTGTATTTGAAAAGTTTCAAAAGTTTTGGAAAATAGAAAAACAAAACAGAAAGAGAGAGAGAGAAAAAAAAAGGGCCGAGCCAGCTACCCAGCAAGCAGCCCATCTCGCCAGCCCAGGCCCATCGTGACGTGACGATGACATCACCTGTGGGCGGAGCTGCCCCGGCGGCGACGACGACGCCGGCGTCGAATCACGGCGAGCCAGGACGCGCGGCTGGGCACGCTGGACGCGCCTCGACGCGGGGTACCCGGGAACGGCGGCGCCGCCTCTTCTAGGTCGCCGGAGCGTCACCGGTGGCCTGCGAACGCGGCGGCGGCCTGCAAGCACGGGGGCGTCGATTCCGGCGAGCTCGCGGCGTTCCGGCACGCGGCTGTCGGCGAGGAGGGAGAGGGTGCGACGGCGGAGGTTGCTGTGTGAGTCGATCTGAACGGGGAGAGGCGGAGCGGCGGGGGCACGCGTCGGCGGCGCCGGCGAGCTCGGGCTCGCGCGGGGAGAGGGGAGGAGGGAGAGCGAGGTGTGTTCACGGTTTTTTGCACGGAGGTCCTTGTAGTTTCCGGAATTTGCGTATCAGTCCTTTACGGGGGGTTTTCTGTAAAATTGTGCGCCAAAATCCGTGCGGGAGGGTGACCGGCTCGCCATCGGCGCGATCGGCCGGTGACCGGGCGGCGTGGCGCCCTCTGGTTGGTAGAAATTCGCGGGTACTGTAGACGTGAACAGTACCGCGCGTTGGGATGACGTGGACGACTCCTGGCCGTCGGATGGCACGGATCGACAGTGCGGAATTGCGGGCGACGTGGCCACTGCGGAGCTGGGGCGATTCTTACCAGCTTTTATATATTGAATACGTGCTTACTGTTGCAACCACGTAACAGATATCAGAGGTGATGGTATGGTCCACGACGGCGACAGACTACTCCAAAATGTTTCCTTCTTGGGAAAGGATCCCCAGGTCGAGGCGAAGCTCCTGGACGTGGCTTTTAGAGCTCATGAAGTTTAGGACGACGGTACGAACCACGACACACTGAGGATGCCGAACGTGTTCTGCGAGTACATGCCACAAGAATAGCAAAATTTTGGTCGAAACATGGGTCATCGTGAGGAGCTTGTAACGCACCATGGAAGAGAGGATGAGGAGCACGGATGTGCCCAAAATCACGGCAGCACGTAGATGTGCCCGCTGACGCCGGCATGGTCCTGCCGAAATAGTACACAGTCGTGTCGATAGTCAGCCATAGCTACGAGTCAACGTACTGGGCTACCAGCTGCTCGACGCTGGCCGTCATGCATTACAGCTACGAGAAAGTGAGCATCCTTCTTTCTTGGTTTGCAACCCCAACTCACAGAATGAATGAAGCGCACCACACCCCAGCATCAAGTCCTGGGAGGAGAGCTCTCTCCTCTCCTCTCTTCTCTCTCTCTCCTTCCAAGTTCTCTTGAGAGTCGCCTGTGGTGCTTCGGCCCCTCTCCTCTCTCTCTCCGGCGGCTCTGCCGGCCGGCGTAGGGGGTGGAGAGGGTGCCCGGCTCTCTTGTTCATAGTAGCTGTAGGGTTTGCTTTTTGCCCGTGTGGTGTGTTGACGCTTTGTCGTCTTGGAGTTGTTATCTCGCCGACGCGCTGTGAGGTTAGGCGGCTGGAGCTTACTGCCGGCGTCTCCCCGCGGTGGGGATGGTGGCTGGTGGACGGATCTGGCGAGGCTCCCTGGAATAAGCGTGACTGGGTTCAGATCGGGTCTTCTCCTGCCAGTCTCGGCTACCATGGTGGTGGCGGGAGGCGGGGGAGGGCTGCATCTGGTGCCCGGTGGGGTGGATCTGCTCTGGTGCTTCGGCGCTGCGTCAGGCAGGTGGCCGGAAGACTGGGCTGCATGCTCCTGTGGCGGGAGGATGAAGAAGCTCAGATATGTGTCAACCCCTTCAATAAGCGCCTGCTTCCCCTGTTCTTTGGTTCGATTCTAGTGGTGGTTCCCCTCTCGGCCGGTCGGGGTGGCGAGGGAGAGGTGAGTATCTGCTCTGCTTCGGCTAGCGTGCAGGGATGTTTTGTGGTTGGCTGGATTCTGGCGGCTCTCGGCGGCTTTGGATCCGGGCCACTCCTCTTTTGCAGTTCTGGTCCATGGTGGATTCTCTGCAAAGATAGAGACGGCCGAAGCTGTTCTAACAATCTCATCGAGCCTTCTGACTACTCTGCAGGTTGCGAGGCGGTGAGTCTTCTTCCTCTGGCCGACCGTGGAGGCAAGGGGAGCTGGAGAAGCTGCTCGTCTTCCTCAAACTCGGTGGAGTGGTCTCTGCTGCAACTTCGAGCTCCACACGTGACAGCCTTGATTGATGTCGCGATCCATAGCCATGAAGATGGCCGAATTTCAACCTCCACTGCGGAGGCCTTCTCGATCCAGCGCCAGTGCTCGGTGGCTCGTCGCTGCCAAGTGGTTCGTCCCCGGTGGTGTCTAGCTTGCTGGTGGCTGCGGTTGCTCGTCGGAAGAGGGAGACCGAGCGATATGTGCCCTGATGATCTCGGCGTCGGCGCCTGGAGATCGCCGGCGAGATGTGGCAGAGGAGCACAGGGGCTTAATTGCTTTTTATCTTTTAGCTCTAGGGTGCTTTTTTAATTTTGAAGGCCCTTCCTTCGAATCTTAGGTCTTTCAGGGCAAGAATTGTAAAGGGCTTTTCTGAAAATTGTACCTGCCACGTGGTTATATAAAATGCAGCAGCGGGGTCTTTTGACCCCACCCCCTTGTACAAAAAAAAAACTCACAGAATGAACATTAATGTATAAAAGAAGTGAAGTCCAACTGTGGAATTCACTCGTCCTCAGCGGCACTAGAGGTTTGGAGTTCGATTCCTCATCTTGCATCAATTAATTTTATTTATTCTTTCACATACTGGCATGTAGGACCCGCATGTAAGACAACACCAGACCACATATGCCAAATAAAAAAATATAGGGGTCTTTTAGCAAACGTTACAACGCCACGTGTCAACTTCTGAATGATTTGAGACCTATTTTCGTTCAATACAAGTTGTGAGACTACGGTTGCTCATTTCACAAGTTGTGGGACTAATTTGTACATCTCAAACAAGTTGTGGAACTAAAAGTGTATATAGCTCAAAAAAAATCAGTCATCGAGGACTAGTCCAGGTTCTGCGGCGCGCGCAAGGGATCAGATTTCAAAGCTGTCCGCTCGTGTCCAGCTTGGCACCCATCTTCTTCCTCCCCTCATGCCTGCTTCGCATCGTCGCATGTGGGGGCGGCGGCGAAGAGTACTGACCTCCATTTCCTTAATCTAGGTGTTCCACTTGAGCAATTGGGGCGTAGTATAAAGAACCAAGTTGCCCCTGCCTTCTTGCAACCTTGTACGGGCGTACGTAGTACCACCTAGTTGTATGGATCGGTCGTCGAATTGTGCCTTCAAGTGGCCCTTAAACCATACACATATGTCCCTTTCCCAACTTTATCTTCTTCTTATTGTCCCCGCTCTCATCGCTCACCTCTCTCTCTGTCCCGGAAGTCGCAAGGGAACGAGCTAGGCTAAGCTTGAATAGACAGACAGAGAGTAGACAGGAAGAGAGGGGGATGATGGGGAGCAACCTCCTCCATGGCGCCGCGCTCTCGTTGCTGCTTCTCGCGGCGGTTGCCCACGCTCAACAGTCGACGACCGATCCGGGTGACGGTGAGCATGCTCGACTTTCATCTTTCCTGAATCGAAAGTGTTCGTTTTTCCCCACCCAGATCTTCCTTGAATCATCTCGAACCAACTAGCTTTCCGGGAATCAGCTGGTTTTTCGCTGCTCGACTGCCATTGATTCGCCTCTGCTTTGCTCTGTTCCGACAACCGCGCACGCTTCTTCTCCTGAAAATTCCCCCTGGTTTCGTTGCCGAGTTCATCCCCCGATCTCTCATCATCTCGCCCCCGATCAAATAAACTAGGTTGCTCGCTCCAAAGTCAATCCTAGCGCGTCCACGTCTCTGGCATTTCGGCGTTTGGACTTTTGCTCCTCCATCCACGGAACGAGATCGTCTGACGTAAAGAGGAATACTGCAGAGGGACGTAGTTGATTGTCGTTCGCTGGATGCCCATCGGATGACACTAGCTCGAACGCCGCGAAGCAGTAGGCCCAAAGCCCATATCAACGAACATGAGAGGAAAACCTCGTGCTCCCTGTTCCTTAAAAAATCACTTCACTCGCCGAGCTTCGCGGCTCCGCCTGCGTGGCCTCCGGCGCCGCCGCCGTCGCGGCCGTTCGCGCCTTGGAAGTTGCGCATGTCTATTGCCGACGCCATTGCGCATGCTGACCGGCATCCTCCGAGTTGTTGTTCTCTGGCTGACTAAAAAGTAAGAACTCTGGTTTGCTCGATTATTATGAATAAATGAATGTTCAATGATTGATCAAATAAACTGAACTGAACTGCATGTCAACTGTTGCTCCAAACGAATTGAACATGAGGTACAGATGCAGTACAGAACGCAAGCAGCAGACCAATAAAACGCAAGGCAAGCAGCAGAACAGCCGTCTGAGAAGACTCAGAGGCGTTAGCTTCGTTGCCTCGACTAATCGGCGGCGTCGACGCTGCTTGGTTCACGGCTCAACGGTGTCCACGGCCCTGTGCAGCGCCTGACTTCGGTCGCCTCCACTGCTAGGCGGCACCACGCCCCGGAAGGGACGGCAACGGATGGAGCCGCCGCCTCCATGCTTAGGCGGCGGCGCGCCCTGACGGAGCAGGGGCTGCTCTTTCCCATCCCGCCGGCATAGCGAATCAAGAACGACTGCCGACGACGATGGCTGGAGAGGCGAGAGAGATGGCCAGCTTCAGACTGGGCCGCATGGGCCGGTTATTCCTGTTTCAGTAGTTCACACGAACGTCGTCGGATGTAGAACGAGTGGACCACAATCATCTACGTCCCTCTGCAGTAGTTCCCTTTACGTTAGAGGATCACAAAAAGTCAGAAACCACGTCCGGTTTCACTAGCGGTTTCTTTTTCTTGTAGCCTAGACGCTGCCTCTGGACCGTCACATCCTGATCGGACGGCTGAGCAGCGATGTGGATGTCTTCTTGACCCCGTTTTTTTTTTTTTTTTGTCTCGCAGCGGCGGCGGTGAACGCGCTGTTCGCCAAGCTCGGCCAGAAGGCGGGCACGTCATGGAACATCAGCGGCGACCCCTGCACCGGCACCGCCACCGACAACACCAACATCGACAGAAACGCCGTCGTCAACCCGGCCATCAAGTGCGAGCTCTGCAACACCACAGCCCGCAATATCTCCGTCTGCCGCATCACCAAGCTGTAAGTGCTCCACCGCCCGCGCTCAGCCTGTTCGACGGAATGCCAGTTCCAGCGCCAGCTTCGTTCCTTGTGAGCTGGACGATGGGATGATGATCGATAAGGTGGTAGCTGATGATGGGATGCTTTGCGATGCAGGAGTATATACGCCGTGGACGCTGCCGGCCCCATACCGGAAGAGCTCCGGAACCTCACGGCCTTGACCAATCTGTATGAACCCTCAACTTTCACACCTGAAATTAATAGTCTGTATCCGGAGCATGGAGAAGTGTGTTTTGGTTTGAGGAACCTAGAATAATATTGTTGACTTGTGGCGATTTCATTTAGGGAACCATCCACAATATCGGCTATCTACTTATAGTATGCTCTGCTGTGCTCAGTTTAAAAAGACGTTCTGTGTAGTGTTCCAATTTCACTCCAAATCCAATCATTCTTAGGTCTACTTCGAATTTTGTTTCAGGGATTTAGCACAAAATTACTTAACAGGGCCTTTGCCATCGTTCATCGGGGAGTTGACTAATATGCAGTACATGTGAGATTCACAACTCAAAACACGATTGCATCAAATGAATACATTTATTTCTTGGCATTCAATCTCACACTTCCTCTCTTCAACATATAAGGAGTTTCGGTATCAATGCATTATCCGGACCTGTACCACCGGAGCTCGGGAACCTTACCAAACTTGTATCACTGTAAGAAATATATTTTAATAACTTTATGACTGTATTTTAGCATACGACTTCAGAGCCAAATTCGGTTTGAAGGGTAACTATGCTGATATTCTTCATGCTTTTAGATTATAAATGTTACATGTGTAACCTGGAATGTTTGGTGTCTTTTTAGGAGCATTAGCGGAAACAATTTTAGTGGCCCGCTTCCTTCGGAACTGGGAAACCTGGCAAACCTTCAGCAACTGTACGTATTTACTGAATACTTGGAACTTATTTTTCTTCTGCCAAGCCACTTGTCTTTTTGCTTGGACGCTCATTGTCTAATCTGTACTCTATATTTCTCAATTACAGGTACATTGATAGTGCTGGCCTTAGTGGTCCACTACCATCATCACTTTCCAAGCTTACGAAAATGAAAACATTGTACGCCTATAGTTGATATACTATAATGTTCCACGCCATTCAATCTTATGTAGCTCTCTTCTCTTTGTTTAGGTGGGCATCAGACAATGATTTTACTGGGCAAATACCAGGTTATATTGGAAGCTGGAGTAATTTGACAGAGCTGTAAGATCACTCTGTTCTCAGTCGTAGTAATTCTGCAAAACATGAATATACTCCATGTTGTTTACAAAATTTCAAAGAATACTTACTGCAGGGAGGTTTGAAAGAATATTTGTGCAGTTTGCTATAGTTATCTACAAGCTGAGCTTTAGTTTGTGTAAAACATAAACTTGTGTGGAAGTGGGAGATTCAATTTAAATAGTAACTGTCTTAGTGCCAGATATAGCATTTTTAGTTACTAGAGCCTTTCCTGAACATGCTGAATCTCCATCTGTGGCCTCTTAAGAAACAGTCCATTTAAGGTCTCAGATATTAGATGAGTGCTCGATAAACATTGCATCTTCCTTCCCCGACTGTCCATTAGATGGTTTCTAGTTTCAGATAAGGTGATAGTATCAATAAGCATTGAATACACGTTCTTTTTCTTCCAAGGAATAGAGACACCTGTTCTTTCACACTAGGTTGCTGCATTGGTCAGGAAATGATGTATGACTAACTAGAAATATGGGATTGCAGGAGGTTTCAAGGCAATTCTTTTCAAGGTCCAATTCCAGCTACTATTTCCAATCTTGGCCAATTGACAAGCTTGTAAGTGCCTATTGCTGGTGATAATTGCTAAATGTGATTCTTAAGTGTGAAGTTTGCAGCAGGGAAAACTAATAATCAACTTCTGTGGCGCAGACGAATTGGTGATATATTAAATGGAAGCTCTTCTTCACTGGCATTCCTCAGTAATCTGACATCTTTAAGCACCCTGTATGCATAACCTTTCATTCAGTTAATAGCTAAAGTACAGTTGTAAATCTCCAAGTTCAACCCTAAAATATGTCATATGCAGGGTTTTGAGGAACTGTAGGATATCTGATAAGCTCGTATCAGTAGACTTTTCGAAGTTCATGAGTCTAAAATTACTGTAAGCATTTTATTGCGACAATGATGCCTTTCATGCAAGATACTTAAATGCATTACTATGGATTATACACTGGCTGATGACATCTTTTCCTTGTCGCTTTTTATTATTATAGGGATTTGAGTTTCAATAATATCACAGGACAAATACCACAAACGTTGTTGAATCTGAACTCACTCGCCTTCTTGTATGGACTTTCTTAACTTGCAAAGTGTATTTGTATGAAAGGAAGACTTTCATCATTCTTCTTGCTAATCATTATAAATTTTGTTGACTAGATTTCTTGGGAATAATAGCCTTTCCGGAAGCCTTCCAAGCTCAAAAGGATCATCACTTAGTAATTTGTATGTAATGTGGTTCAGTTTTATTTACACAATAAAAGCAGTGCGGTGTTTATGCAATTTCTAATGGTGGTCTCATTCTATTATTTTGAAGAGATTTTTCTTACAACCAGCTCTCTGGAAGCGTTCCTTCTTGGGCTAAAAATTCACAATTGTAAGTTCCAAATTCTAAAACTCCCATTACAGGCTGAACCAAATCCAGCCCAGCTAAGGGCATGTTTCGTCTAAATTAGACTCCTGGAATGACTTATTAGGTTATATATACACATAACACATGAGATAAGCTAGATTCCTATTTGCTAAATCTGAAAGGCTGTTTTGTTGCATCTAGTAAGTATGTGTAAAAAAAAGTTATAATGCCTATGGCTCCTAGTCTTTGTGAAGTGCGATATTAGTCTTACAGCCTAGCACAAAAGTGAGCCATTATTTAGGAGTAACTTAGTTTTCTTAGTTAAGCTGTGATGTCCTAAACATGCTATAATAAAGTATGACCAATGCATTCTAATTTTTGCCTGTTGTTCATCCTTTTTAGGAATCTGGTGACAAACAATTTCGTGGCAGATAGTTCTAGCAACAGGTTCGTCAACATTTCAGTATCTCCTCAAGACCAAGTTGATAAGTAGGTTCCCTCAGCTTGTATTTTGGGTTCAAAATGTCACTTTGTTACATTTGCAGTCTATTACCTACGGGGTGGGGGTGCCTTCAGCGGAATACACCATGTTTTCTTGGTTCCCACAGTGTGAGACTTCTGCATTTTGATATTTGAGCATGCGCCTACTCGAGAACTATAGACCCGCAACTGCATTTTACTAAACTAATACCATATTAAATAATTTAACCTGCTTGCAGCTTCTTCCTTCGCTGTGGACTGGCAGTACGCAATCCGTATCAGGCTCAGATAATTCTGTGTATGAACCTGATGGTGCCAGTCTTGGAGCTGCGTCAATTTATGTTACAGGAGCACCAACATGGGGTGTTAGCAACGTTGGAAGTTCATGGATGCAACTAATGGAAGTTATACAATCTCCAGTTCACACCAGTTTGTGAATACACTTGATACAGAACTGTTCCGGAGTGCAAGGATGTCGCCATCATCCTTAAGATACTTTGGTATTGGGCTTGAAAATGGAAACTATACAGTTACACTTCAATTTGCAGAGTTCGACTTTACAGAAGGTCAGTCTTGGAAGAGCACAGGGAGAAGGGTTTTCGATATATATGTCCAGGTAGGTTCCTGTCTCGGTGGTAAGTGATAACCCATACTATTAGCCTATAACCGTCAATATTTTTATTCTTGAATTTGCTGTTATAGGGTGTGCGTAAAGAGCAGAACTTTGACATAAGGAAGGCGGCAGGCGGGAAATCGTACACTGCTGTTAGGAAGCAGTACATTGTTCCTGTCACGAAGAACTTTCTTGAGATTCATCTCTTCTGGGCTGGCAAGGGCACTTGCTGCATTCCTACTCAAGGCTACTACGGGCCTGCGATCTCAGCTTTGAGTGCAACACCAAGTACATCCCTTGACTTGAAATATTGTTTTTTTACCACTACCATATATTCTACAGATTAACTTGGTAGAAACATATAATAAAGTTATGCTGAATGCAATGTTATGCGTCTTGAAATAAAAAGCAACCAGAAATACTAGAACATCGATATGAAAAAGAGGGATGATAGTGTATATGTTTCATTTAGTCCTCTCTGTACTCGTAGCTGTTATAGATGTTTTCATCATTCTATTTTCAGTACCATGGAAAGTGAAATCACATCCAGTTAGCTTTGCTCAAACTAAAGAATTCAGACATTGTTAATCGAAATAAATGAAAAGTTGGATAAAAGTATCAATTTGTCTATTGCCTCTACTGTATTAACTATTACACTGGTTAAATATTCACAAGAGAACTAGTGGATTAAGTATACTAAACAAACTACTCAGGAATACTAGGTATGGGTTTGATTCTGTAAAGGAAGTTTTACAGAAGTAAATACATAATACATGTGTAGCCTGACATTTAAGATGTAATATACCAATCAGCGTAGCATAATCGGACCTTTCATTCAACCTCACTTGAAATATACTGACTCGACATGACATTTCTAACAAGTGGACTTTCTGTCAGATTTCACCCCTACAGTGCGTAATGCTGCGGCAAAGAAGAAAGGTAGTAAAACAGCTGTGATTGCGGGAGTTATAGTTGGTGTGGCAGTTTTAGGATTATTGGCACTTGCCGCAATCTTTGTGTGGATACAGAAAAGGAGAAAACTATCATTGGAGCAAGAAGGTATGGGATATACTGGACCTTTCTCTATCTGACTGAGCAAAGGATTAGTCGAAGTAAGCTTGTTATATCTTTTGTGATGTCTTGCAGAACTGTACAGTATTGTGGGAAGACCTAATGTCCTCAGTTATAGTGAACTGAGGTCAGCTACTGAAAATTTCAGTTCTAATAACCTTCTTGGTCAAGGAGGATATGGGTCTGTCTATAAGGTTAGTTTACCATGTACTTGTAGGTTGATTTTTTTTTACGATTTTCGTTCCGGAAGTAGCTTCCGATAAGCTAGTACTCCTAATATAAGTTAACATTTGAACTTAAGAAGACAGACCTGGTTATACGAGTTATATTTATATGTTTAGTTTCTGCATGTACTTGTTGATAAAATTCCTAAAATGAAGGCGGGATTTATCTCAGTGTATCTGGAGTAAATGATGTTTAAGAGTGTGTAACCTGGAACTTTCATTGCTGATAAATGCCGCCTTTTTGCAGGGAAAGTTATCTGATGGTAGGTTCGTGGCAGTGAAGCAGCTGTCTGAAGCATCTCGTCAGGGAAAAAGGAATTCGCGACGGAGATAGAAACAATATCTCGGGTGCAACACCGTAATCTCGTGAAGTTGTATGGTTGCTGCCTTGAGGGCAATAAACCATTGCTGGTTTATGAGTACCTGGAGAATGGAAGCCTCGACCATGCTCTGTTTGGTACAAATTCTGTTGATTCACGCAGCTACAAATCTGCAAATTCAGGTTTAGTACAGACAACTAAAAACTTAAACCTATGTTTGCAGGAAAAGGGAGGTCACACCTAGACTGGCCAACACGTTTTGAGATATGCTTAGGCATTGCACGAGGTCTGACCTATCTTCATGAAGAATCTAGCATCCGTGTTGTGCACAGGGACATAAAGGCCAGCAATGTCTTACTTGATGCCAATCTCAATCCTAAGATCTCAGATTTCGGGCTTGCGAAACTTTATGATGACCAGGAGACACATGTCAGCACGAAAGTTGCTGGCACATTGTAAGTGCATTTCTATTTTGCCGACCTTTACGTTCATGTACTGTTTTCCATAGGTATGCTAATGGCGATTTTCCTCTCATTTGTCAAGTGGTTATCTCGCACCTGAGTATGCCATGAGAGGCCATATGACAGAGAAGGTTGATGTGTTTGCATTTGGGTTGTGGTGCTGGAGACTTTAGCTGGAAGACCTAATTATTACACTAATGCGGACCAAGACAAGATTTATATTTTCGAATGGGTAAGCTTCGGAGGAACTCTATGCCCTAGTGATCTCTTTGTTATTGGTTAATCGATCATTTCCCGTAACAAAACTTCATCAAAGCACGTTAACCTGAGAGTGTACCACCTCGACACTTTCAGGTCTGGGAACTGTACGAGGACAACCACCCTCTGGACATGCTAGACCCCAGGCTCGAAGAGTTCAACAGCGAGGAGGTGCTCCGGGCCATCAAGGTGGCGCTCGTCTGCACCCAGGGCTCTCCCACCAGCGGCCGCCCATGTCGAGGGTGGTGGCGATGCTCACGGGCGACATCGAGGCGCCCGACTCGGTGAGCAAGCCCAGCTACATCACGGAGTGGCAGATCAAGGGTGGCGGCGACACCAGCTACATGAGCTCCGGCGTCAGCGGGCAGTCGAGTTCGGCGCCGAGGCCCGACTCGGCGAGCGGCTCGTCGCCTTTCCTGAGCTCCGTCATCGACGAAGGCCGTTGATATGATTCTCATAGTCTATCGATCGGTTGACAGAGATTTTGCGTGCTACAGATTTGTTGAGATTGCGTGCATTTTGCGGTACAGCCAGGTTTTGCGTAATGAGTGTTGCTAGGATTTGTATCTGCATTTGTATAAGTTGGTAGGAGACTAGGAGTAGTAGTAAAGTTGTATGTGTGTACGTCTGTTTATTCTTTGCTCTCTGTGATCGCGCATAAGATTTTGCAATAATTTTGGGTTTTGACTTTGAATTTCGAAGATGGCTTCTTTATATATATATATATATATATATATATCGAAAATAGTGGCATAACATGGGTGATACCTGTGCATGGGCATCCAACCATTGGATTTGACATAGAGAGCACACGGTTGGGACGTTCATCCATCAAGCTCCACCTTCTAACTCTAACGCCGTCATATCGAGAGCACACCGCAGAATGATTTTTGTGCATCCCTCGGTTCCGTTTTGCATGGTGCACACATCGCTGGGTGGAGGAGCACCACGGCCCGTGCTTGGACGGTGCTTGTTTACACTCCATCACCAGGTGAAAACGCAGTGGCAGTCGGCAATAATTGGAGGATTCAAATTCGTTTGAAATTCGACCATTATTTTTCTCCAGCGAGCTATTATGTTTGCGTCAGACCTGTGCATGGTTTCGTTTACCGCGATAACCTGACCTCCATTCAAACCAGCCCCGTCCGGATGTTCTAGCTTGAGACTCGTTCAGTTTCTTCTTCGCCGGAGCATCACCAGGTACGCATGGTCCTCGTTTCACCATTAAAGGATCTCGTTCAGTTTCGGTGTTCTTAGCTAGCATTTGTTCCTGCAGCATGAGTTCGCCTAGTACGTCTTGGATCGGCCGGAAGGGAAGGTCCACGAAGGAAGGCGCCCAAGCCGGACCGCGCAGCCAGTGGATCGCCCACCCGTTGTACGGCAACTCCGAGCGTCTCGACGAGCTCAACAGCATCGTTCAGCAGTTCACCGACAAGCAGAGGGTACTCGCAGCATCTACAGGATTTGCTTCTTTCAGCAAGCCTGTTCACGCACACAGGTTCGACAGACAGTTCACTGTCTGGCTGCTTCCCAAGGTCGACACCATGACAAGGTCTATGTCGGCATACGCTGGGACGAAGTTCATGCTTTTCCAGGAGGACGTGGCGAAGGTGTTCGGAGTCCCCTCCACCGGCAAAGAGGTATGGGACGCATCTCTTGACAAGTCAGAAACCATACGGGAGGAGATCCAAATGATTTTAGGGATGCAAGTAGGAACCAGCTCCCCCATACTTGCAGCGGCGCAGAGTTTACGCGATCTTTCCGGTCGCGAGTTGTCACCGGCCGACGAGTTGAAAAAATTCTATACCACATCGTACTCGCATCACACAGCCACACCGTTTGCGTCAGACGACGGAAACAACGACCCTAACGAACATGCCTAACGGTGAGCTGACTGATCTCACTAGTCCGGATGTACAGCTTTCATGTGAGCACGATATCCAATGGCAACGAAAACATGCGTTGCTATCACCCTAGTTAGGAAATCCGCGTCCATATATATATATATATATATAGGTATCAGCTATTCTACAACCACTTGTAGAATAGCTATTCTACAACTCTTTCTGAACTTCGCCTGTTACACAAGTAAACTTCGCCCGTCACGGAAGTGAACTTCGCAGAAATTTCACAAACAAACTTCTTGGCTGATCATAATTTTTTCTAAACTTCGCCAGTCACATAAGTGAACTTCAGAGAAATTTTGCAAATAAACTTCTCGGCTGAGCATCATTTTTTTCTGAACTTCGCCCGTAAAAAAGTGAACTTCACAGATTTTTTCGCAAATGAATTTCCCGGGGTGACCATAATTTTTCTGAACTTCACTTGTCACATTAGTTAACTTCAGAAAAATTTCACAAACAAACTCGTTTGAAGTTAACTTCACGAGAAAAGGAACTGGAACTTCAGGCATATAAGAAGTAAACTTCGTGTTTCAAAAAAGTGCCAACAGGAGAGACTACACGGTAGTAATCTCTGAACTACACTCGTTGCACAAATTAGCACGGTAGTAACCAACCAGCACAGTTGCACAAATCGTTGTGCCAAAAAAAAAAACAGCTGAAGTAGATGATGGAGGGGGTCCCACTCGAGTTGGAGAACCGCAGGGGTGTGGGCGAAGCTGGGGACGGCGGGGCTCCTGCTCGCGGTGGATATCGGCGGTGAACTCCCGCGACGCTGCAAGTAAACTCCCGCGACGCTACAAGTAAACTCCTCACAGGACTCGATCTGCAGGGAATGGTGTTGCCAGCGGCGCAAGAGCTAGGGGGAGCAACGCGGTGGCCCGCCGGCGCCCAGCGGTGCGCAACAGGTCGGTGAAGGCGTGCGGTTACTCCCCGGAGAGGCGCCCCTATGGTCGAGCAGCGGCAGCACCCATCGGATGCAGAGATGAACTTCACATCATTTTTTTCTTAACTTCTCTAGATGCACGGATGAACTTCACAGTAATTTCGAAAATCACAGAACATGAACTCCGTGGCGCCCGCCGGTGGACTCCAGCTGCGGGGCGGGTGAACTCCAGTCGACCAGGAGCAGACGCAAGAGGGACGGAGCACCAGCACCGCGCCAAGGCGGGAGAGCCATGGGGCAGCGGCGCGCGCACCCACCCGTCGACGGCGACAGCTAGGATGGCGGCGCGCGGATCCACCCGTCGACGGCGACAGCTAGGACGGCGGCGTGCAGGATCCTCCCAGCGGTGGCGCACGGGATCCTTCGGTGGTGGCTGGGCTTCGGGGTCGAGCGGGGGGATACCGACGTCGAGCTGGAGGTGGAGGAAGGCGGGGTCGCTCCGGAGGTGGTGGACCGCGGGGCGCGGCGCGGCGGGGGGTGCAGGTGTCGGGGGGGCGGGTCGACGGTGTGCGGGCGGGGCACCGCGGGGAGGATGGAGGCGCGGCCCAGCCGGAGGTGGATCGGCTTCGCGGCGCATTTTCTACCATGGTGGGTAGCTACGCACGGCCTAGATACCGTTGGATATGGGTCAGATATAGAGAGCATTTCATCTCAAGTTTTTTTCGTCACATGCTAAGGTTACTAGAGTTAACGGATGCTACTTTCCTCCGTTTGCATGCAACCGTGGTGCTTTTTTTTGTTTGCACGCAAAATTTGCCGTGTCAGGCTATCCAGCCATAGCCATTTGTTTTTGCACCGTACAGCGATTGCAGGCAGGGGTAGCGCGGACGAATATTGAAAAAAAATCCATGTGCGGTATGAGTGGTTTTTGTTCGCACAGAAGATTTATCAGGAACACGGCGCACCATTGGGGTCGCTGGTCTCCAAGCCAGTCCGTGCTTGCCCGGATGATGCTGGGATAATCCCCGATGATGCTACATCATGCATAGTACAGGTTTTGTTTTTCTTTTTACCAGCACAGTACAGGTTTTGCGGGTTTAAAAAAATAGACAGTAATCGGCACCATAACACAAAATGTGCATCTTCAGTAACGAACTGTGCTTGCGGAACAAATCAGATCATTGTAAATCTTTGACTCCTAGAATGAGAGAATATTTATGAAAAAAAATCATATCGCTGGACCTCTCTGAATGCATGTAACGTCGAAGAAATTCATTGTACTTTTTCCGTGCTCCAAAGAACAATCGTGCTGCAAAAAAATCAGAAACACGAGAAGATGCGGAGATGGAGCATCCAAAGTTTGTGCAATATGGAGAAACTTGATATGCAGGGGACCATGGATCTTGAGCATCAAGCACATTGCTGTTACCGAACACAAATCAAAAACCGATCTGAATATAATATCGCACAGGATGGTCAACACAAACAAAAACCGATCTAGTATAGAAAAGAATATCACACGGATGTGAAGAGACCAACTGGTAAAGGGAGACGGCAGCATGGGGGCCCAGCTCCGGCAGGGTGAAGGGCGGAGGACGGCGAATCCATGCAACGGGAACCAGCTCTGCACGCGGCGGGCTGGCGAACGTGGCCGGCGGCGCGTGCGTTGGATGCCGGCCGTGGCGCCCGCCATGGAGGGATGCCGACGGCGGCCACGCGCGGTGAAGCCCCCATCTCTCGCGAGCGACGGCGGCCACCATGGCGCGAACGATTTTTCCGGCTGCTACCCTGTGTCGAAGCACAGCCATCGGATCGGATCGCTTCGATTCCATCCGCCATGGAACTGCTCCCGAGCTCCTCCGCATCGGCTTCATCTTGCATCCCCTGCTTCCCTTGTCTGGGACGGCACCAAAAAACGACGGAGCAGTGGCCAGACTTGCCGGGAAGAAGATGGCTGGATTTCTGGGCTCGCGGGGAAGAAGACCGGCGAGCAGGCGACAGCCCTACGACAGCTCCAGATGGGATGGCGGCGACGCGAGGAATCGATGCGGATGGCCACGCTCACCTAGATTTTTTGAATGAAGGCAGATGGATCGAGTGGGGTTGTGATGATTTTCTGGAAATCTAGATCTGAGGAGAGGTGATATGTTTGAAATGGAGCCGGTGAGAGGTATGGGCGTATGGTCTGG
Source organism: Poa pratensis (assembly GCA_947311845.1). NCBI lineage: Eukaryota > Viridiplantae > Streptophyta > Magnoliopsida > Poales > Poaceae > Poa > Poa pratensis. The sequence continues at coordinate 55,227,999 of CAMZMU010000107.1, forward strand.
TTTTGTTTTTCACCTGCACTTCGTACGACGGCGTTCCGTTACTCCGTTAGCTGCGTGCTCTCTGATTTTTTGTTTTGTGCTCCCTATACACGATCCAATGGTTGGATGGATATGCACAGTTATTCTACAACCACTTGTAGAATAACTATTCTACAACCCTTTCTGAACTTCGCCCGTCACAAAGGTGAACTTCGCCCGTCACAGAAGTGAACTTCATAGAAATTTCGCAAATGAACTTCTCGGCTGACTATAATTTTTTCCAAACTTCGCCTGTTAGATATGTGAACTTCACAAGAATTTTCGCAAATAAAATTCTTGGCTGAGCATGATTTTTTTGAACTTTGTTTTTTTCCGAACTTCGCCTGTCAGATAAGTGAACTTCACAAGAATTTTCGCAAATAAAATTCTTGGCTGAGCATGATTTTTTTGAACTTCGCTCGTCAAAAAGTGAACTTCACAGAAATTTCGTAAATGAGTTTCTCGGGTGACCATAATTTTTCTAAACTTCGCTCGTCACATAAAGTGAACTTGAAAAAATTCGAAAAAAAAAGATTACTCGGCTGACCATCATTTTTATCAAAACTTCGCTCGCCACAGTGAACTTCAGATTTTTTTTACAAATAAACTCATTTGAAGTTAACTTCACCGGAAAACGAACTAAACTTCGGGCATGTAAGAAGCAAACTTCGTGTGGCCAAAAAGTGAACAGCTATTAGATAATATGTATTAAAAAATACACACATAGTGAATTTTAGCTAAAAAGAACAACAATATCTGTTGGTAAAATAAACTTCGTAACAGCAATAGTGAATTCAGCTGAAAAACAGATTTTCTCAAGGATGCAGTTAACTCCCGTAAAAACGAAATGAACTTTACCAGGCAGTAAAAGTTAACTTCACCTATCAGCATAATTTTACATGAAAGTAATAAAAGTGCACAGTTTTTCTAGCTGAAAGAACTGCACGGTTTAGACACCTGACGAGTGAACTGACGGAAAAGAAACAGGTGCACTGCTGACATCTTTTTCACCTTTTTTACAGGAATCTGAACTTATTCTTCGAGTCTAATCTAACTGCTCTAATTTAAAAGATGAAACCGCTTGATGATGTCCTAATAAAATGAGAGAAAGGGCACTCCGCTTCCTGCTTCTAGCTGCGCTCGATAATGACTATCTTCAGACGAGGCAGCAAGACATTGTCGACGACCCGGTCCGAAAGGAATTCTGTAGCGGCCAGACTGAAGTGAAGAAGTTAACTTCCTAGGATAGGAATAATAACTACATCTACCGAAGATGTGAACTGCAAAAAAAGTTCAGGTGAACAGCTGCAGGAGCAGCCTCGTCCTCACAGCTCCTCGGAGGGGAACCTGGACGGCGACGCAGTGCCTCCATCTCCTTCTCCGGCGCACCAGCCTGGGGGAGTTCAGGAACAGGAGCGGCGACGCCAGACCTTGCGACTCCTGGAGCGAGGCGAGCGGAGCTTCAGCCCGGCGGCGGCTGGGCTTGTGAAGCCCGGTGGACTCCGGCGCCGGGGCTGAACTTCCACGCCGGCTGAATTGCACGAAAAGCAGGGCGGCGCCGGCCCTGCAGCATGCAGGTGTGGGTCGGGGACGAAAGCAGGGCGGCCGGCCGTGCAGGATGCGGCGGGGCAGAGGCACGTCGGGGGGGTGAGCCAGCGGCCGTGGACGGGCTCGTCGTGAGCCAGCGGCGGAGGTCGGCGTGCCGTCCGGGGAGAAGCAGGGCGCGCTGGAGAGGGATGGCCCGGCGGCGGCGCGCTGGAGAGGGAGGGCCCGGCGGCGGCACGCTTGAGAGGGAGGATGAGCGGGCGGTGTGTGGGTGGTGCTCACGGCGGCCTTGCCCGGCGACGGGGAAGAAGGAGGCGTGCGGGCGCCCGGGCCGGCGGCGTCTTTGTGGATGTGAGCACACGCGGGGGAGACGAACAAGGGAAGTTAGGATAAGGTAGGTCAGTTTTGGTTCGGGATTAGAAGGTCTTTATTTAGTGAGGGTTGTAGAATAATTATTCTACAATCTCTTAAAGGGATTGTAGAATAGTCCCACCCTATATATATATCTACTATATAATACGAGAAACGTTTCTTCCCCCAAAATTTTCGTCCGTTTTTTGGTACGTCAAACCGTGGCCGTGGTACGTACGTCGTGGTTGTTTCGCAATTTAGTCTCTGAGAAATCAGAAAAACAACCCGCACTCTCAACTCAGCCGAGCCAGCCAGGAGCCCCGACCCGATCCCCTTCCCATGTCCCGCCCCCGTCCTCCTTCCCTCTCGATCTAGGCAGCTAGGGCTAGCTCGACGACCTCCACGCCAGCCGCCGGCTCGCTGCCACCCGGACCCACACGGACAGCGGCCACCATCCTCCCATGGCTTCCCCACGCCCAGCTCGCCTAACCGCCGAACCTGGTCTCCTGAGCCGCTCCACCTCAAGCTCCAGCACTGACGCCGACCACCGAAGAAACAGACGCCGCCAGGACGATTCAGACCTCCTACCCTTTGCCGCGCTACTCCTCCCAAATACCCCTTCTCCCGGGTCCGCCGTCGGCAGGCCTTCACCATGGGAGCGCCGCCTCCTCGCAGGGTGCCATCATTGGCCACCATCCGGCCTTCACCGTGAGCGCCACCTCCCCCTAGCAAGGCGTTGTTGGTGTCAATCGGTTTAACCAAAGAAACAGAACTCGACCCGCGTCGACGCCATCTAATCCGTCTGCCCGGCCTCCCAGCCAGCATGCGCTCTCGCCGCGGCCCCGCTGCCATGCCGTCGCTCCACTGACTCCAAGCGTTCAAGCCTTCAAGGGCGTCAAGCAGATGGGTGGCATACAGATCGGAGACATCGGATGGGGCTCTGAGGTTCCGTGCCGACTCTGCTCAATTTAAACATGTCTATCTACTGATTTCTTACCGTAGGCTGTGTTTGAATAAACAAATCAGTGGTCAAAAGTTGCGACCGGTTTCACACAGATTTGTTCTGCTACTTGGGTTTAGAACTAGAGTAATCTGCATTTGCAAGTCTGTGCTAGATATAACAAAGTTTCTGGTGATTTTGCAGGGTTCAGCACAGGCACAATAACTGAGAGATTCTCTGCCTGAAGCCAACTCGAACGTTGTTGCTAAGGTTAGCTATTGGCATAGGCTACTCTCCAAATCCCAGATTTAATCATGACTGATTTTTGTAGAGTACATGATGACTGTTCTTAAGTTGGCTCAAAGCACTGAATAAATGAACACTAATGTTTATTGTTTTCGTCAGCTTGATAATTTGCACTGACCGCAGTTAATCATTCATACTTTTCTAGAGTGAGCATTTGATTGTATACAGCCTAGGCATGGAAATTATTAGCCAGCATATATTCTATACCATTTGATATCTACTCACTTCGGCACTACCATGTCAGTTGAGTAGGTTTCCTTTTACTTTCAGATTGAACTTGGAAAGGTTCCAAATCTTTTGAGGAAGCACGTGCAGCTGGATTCACTCAAGAGAACATGGTAATATATGGGAGACAGTATCAGGCAGTGATCTCCATATTACTGAAGCTTAATGGGATTTTTTTGTTGGTGCCTCCGGCCTTAGGTCTGGATGCCTTTGTTATAACCTTTGGCAGTGCAGGTTATGAAAATGACATAGGATAGACTTCTGGACAACGAAAAATCTTATGTTCTATGTCAATCAAGGTTCGTCACGTGGTTCTCTACATTTCTTACGACGAAGGACACATTATTGTTGGGTTATTATAACTGATTTGTCGGGTTTATGAATTCAAAGGATGTATGCAAATATGTGTTCCTGTCTTTGATCACTAATTTGTTATGTGATGGAGATAATTCGATTAGCTTAATATCCAGTCTTTGAGCAATGTCAAACAGGCACTTGGCAACAAATAGCTAATTCTAGCAGTTTTTTTTTTTCCCGGGAAAACTACATAGGTCTTATTTTATTTGGACCTGTGACTCTAGAAAATAAACTGATCAGAATAGCACCAAAATTATTTTTAGTATGTTTCAATTAAAATCTGAAAAAAATATAATTCCGTAGCAACGCACTGTGTGTTAGCTTTTCAGTCCCGTTGCAACGCACGGGCATTTTGCTAGTATATATATATATATATATATATATATATATATATATATATATATACGCGCTATTTGGCACCCAGTGTATAGAATAGTTATTCTACACCCGGGCCAAATCCTGGCCGAGCGCTCGCGCCAGCCCCGCCCGATCCCGTGCGGTTCTGCTTATGTCGTGGGCCAAACCCTGGCCGAGCGCTCGCGCCAGCCCCGCCCGATCCCGTGCGGTTCTGCTTATGTCGTAAAAATCATGCATGTGCAACGTAAGATTGGTTAGCCTTACCGTAAGAAAACTGCGAACTGCTAACCTGAACCGGCCCACGATGCCACGAACCAGCTACGTAAGATATCTGCATGTAACGTATCAGGCCATGGGCAACGTAAGAGAATTCGAACGCACTGGCTCCATCAACCAACGTAAAAAAAACTAGCAACATAAGAAAAATGGGAAGAGAGACGAGGCCCTAGCTCGATTGTACATGTATGCATTAACTGAATGCGTATACTTTTGGTAACAAAAGGTTTTATTCGGCTAACTAGGGAGCGGTCTGTTGCAAATGGTGTGACATAAGAAATCTGGGTACTGACGTAAATCAGGGAACACTGGGGCTTGCAAGTAAATTTGTTGCTTCTTTAAAGTTCAAATATGGTATACAAACGTAAAGGTCAGATCATATCAAATATGGTATACAAGGGGAAAAACTAGCGACAAAGTGTATAGTAGATGACATGCATCATTCTTGCACTCCAGAAATTCAAACAACCAGAGTTTGTTGCACGACTCGGGTAAATAGGACGCATCCAAAAGTTATTATATTACATGGACATGGTCCACATGAAAACGAGAAAATACATATCCTGCTATCCGCAACAAGTTTTTACATATGGGTTTGCATGGGCCTAAACTTCTCCAGAGAATAAGGTAAAGTTCTGGTTTCTTTCAAATCATAGAAGATGAGGTAGGAGACTTCTTCAGACCTACCCGTTCATTTTCGTCTGCGATATAACAAACTATGAGTGAGAATTTGCATGACTAAAGGATGAGATCACAAGAAATAACCAGATTGACTGAAAATCATGATCTCTATCAGGTTGTTATCAAAAGAAAGAGTTACTGAAACAAATAAAATAAGATGTGCCTACAGCATGACAAATAAAAAAGATTACGAGGATGATAATTAGATTGACGTAACCAAGCTAGAATGGCATGATTACTCCCGAACACATCACATTCCGACGTCGTCTATGCTGCTGATAAGTAGATAAATAGTAGGCCAGGTTTCCACTACATTTTTGGAGGCATGGAAGATGCTCATTATATATGTGCATCCAGATTTTCAGAGTGACTAGTCAGTGAAAGGATTTGATATATAAACACATACTTGCATTACCGCCAAGAGGTGGATACAGCATATCGAATAATTAGACATATGGAAAAGAATCTCAAGAAACAAACATGCGTACATGTAGGCTGCTGCTGACGTCTCAGAGCAAAAAACATATATATATATACAGATATTCTACCAGTGTACGAGCATATATTTGAGTACTAATAAAGCTACCAACAAGCTACAGGAGGCAGTCAAGCGCAAAAGCACTAGCATGATCAATCCACCAAGGCAGCGTGTAGTCAGGTACTAATTAACTAGCTAAACAAAACTAACATAATCCATCTATCAGGAAAGCTCATGGAGGAATGCTGGCAATAACATTAAAGGACTAATCTTAAATCATGGGTCAGAAAAGCCACCGAGGCACCTACGAGCCCACCCACCGCTCGCTTAGCCACCGAGGCGGCGAGGCCCCAACAGCTCACTGTCGCCAGCCGCCGATAGGGTGGCCGTTCTCCTCTAGCCATGGAGATCCAAAACCACCCGCTGCACACCACACACTCGATTAGACTCTGGCAAAAAATATGCTTGAATAGTGCTCTCTGCCAACAACAGAAGAACTGAGAAGGGACACTATTGCATACTGAGAAGGCTTCTTTTTCTAATCCACGGAAAATAATAGTGGATAATTAGAACCATCCAATACAGGGTGAATCCATTTGCGAAAGATAAACCTAAACACACGTAGCAATTGCTGGGGCTGTACTACTATGTAATCTTCAAGAACAGGACATAAATATCAACAACATGTTTTGACACCATAGTAGTTCTGAATGAAAAAATGACCAGAAAAGAAAGGGCGGCCGCCACCGTACCTTCCGTGCAGTGACGAAGTAATTATAGAGATTACTATCTTCAAGAATAGCAGTGACAAATGTAATTCCTCAAACAAGTATGCGCAGTGACAAATTAATTATACAGGTTTACCTTTTTAAAGAACTTGCACCGAATTTTAATCAATGACTGAATCAATAGCACTAATACATGTACAAATAGCATGCAAACAAAGGCATCACGTAATCTACTATGTACTATTTTCTATACTTAAGAGAACAACACAGCAGATAAATTATGAGGAAGTTGGTGCTGCTAGTCTGCTACCAAACGGAATCACCATGGAAAATATACTATCAGCAGCAAAAAGCAATCTCCACGAGTATTAGATAACCCGCGTAATGGAAAAGCTAGAACAGGCAAAGTTTTACTTACAGTGGCTGCTAGTACTAGCAGATGCAGATCGATGTAGTTGTGGACCCGTTTCTCGCCTGCACGTACATCGCATGGAGTTTTACAGGGAAAGAGGTCGCAAGGACACTGGCCGGAAAACTGCTCGCTGGGGCGCTGGGCTGCCGAACCACGGCCGGCGGAAGGCAGCGCATCACTTGAGGTGCGAGAAAGAAAGAAGATGGAAGCGACGTCGATGGCACCCGCAGGTACGACCCGGCTGCTCAACACGCCGCGGATTCGACCGGCCGATCCCGACGCCGGCGATTTGGCAGGGGGGGCCACGACGTCGCCGACTCCACCGAGAGCGCGGAGTCTCACCTGGGCCCCGAGTCCGCCCGCCGCTCACCTGCCCGCCGGCGAGCGCGCTGGCCGCCGCCGACCGCGCCTCAATTCCAATCTCCAAACCGCTCCCCACCGACAGCCAAGAGGAAGTGCAGATAGTGGGCTAGCTCGACCCCATCCAGAAAATAAACTGTCGGCGTAGGAGCATCTCCAACAGACCTGCAAAAACGCCGCGCGCGGCATATACCGGTCGTTTGACGCGCGGGGCCGTTTCGCATGCTCCAGCAGACGCGCGAAAAGAACCGCGCGCGCGATAACCGTCCAGCACGCGGGACGAAGCGATACCGTCGGCTGTTTATTTGCGGCATGCCGTCCAGCGCGCGGGGAAAAGAAAAACGCACGCGAATCCCCAACTGCCGGTGAAATCTCCCGCCGCTCGCGCTCTCTCTCCCGCCCTCGCCCCTCCCGCGCCGCCGCCGGCGAAATTCCGGCGATGGACGGCCGCTCCGACGTCCCCCCGACCCCTCCCTACCTGCGCGACCCCGCTCGCCGGCGCCGCCGCAAACCCTAGTGCGGGATTTGCCACCTCCACCGGCGCCGCCGCTCCTCCCGTTGGTCTCGCGCGCGGCCTTTTCATGGCGCCCCGGGCGAACTCCGTCGACGGCGTCGCGCGGGCGCCTGCTGCGCAGCCGCGCAAGGTCGGCGCCAAGCGGCCGACGTCGTCGGCGGCGGCACAAAAGGGGAAGAAGGGGGAACCGGCTGCAAAGCGGGTGAGGAAAGCGGCGGCCCCGCCTCCGCCCATCCAAGCGCCGCCGCCACCGCCCTTCCAAGCGCCGCCGCAACCGGAAGCGAATCTGCCTCCGCCCTTCCAAGCGCCGACGCAACCGGAAGCGGAGCTGCCACCCGACGCGCCCATGGTGTTTGATCAAATGCACACAAGGTATGAAATTTTTTCCTTTTCTTTTTTGTTGTTGATTGCTATGAAATGTGCATATGTGTAGCAAAATTATAGTTACTTTCACCGTCTTTGTAGTTTGGATGATGATGCATACTTGTCAACCATGGGTGTTGGATCCAACACTTCTCAATGGTCTCAAAACAATGAAATTCATGATGAGGATCATGAATATGAGGATATGGATGAGGATGGTGAGGGTTTGGTGGAGACACCGAAAGGAAGGGCGGGCAACTATAGCACAAAAGAGTCAAAAGTGGCGTTGAGCGTAGCAATAGATCTCTTCGTTCCCGGTTGTCGTTGATAAACTCCGATTGTCAAAAGTGGTCGGCGTGTTTGACGGCGGTTGACTCCATCAACCCAAGCGGCACAAATGATGTGGATAGGGTAAGTGGCATTTCTTTGTGTGGCAATTTCATTGTTGCTTTCTTACTTTCACCATTTGTGTGTTAACTTGTTCTCTTGTATGGTTCTATGTGTAGCTCAACATTGCACAAGGCTTGTTTCAAGGGGAAGATAAGAAGGGGAAGAATGGCAAGGCGAAGAGAGGGAGGCCTTTTGTGATGTCTCATTGCTACGATGTGTTGAAGGATGAAGAAAAGTGGAAGAAGCGTGAGGGCTTACTAGATGTGCCAAGCTATCCAAACATTGAGCAACTCGTCACAAATGTTGGTGATGATGATGAAGAGGGCTCAAGCGATGGCACGAAGAAGAGGAGCCCTACACCAAACTCGGTTGCCTACTCCAAGCCAAAAAGACCAACAGGAGCTAAACAAGCAAAAGAGAGCAAGAAGAAGGGAGGGGACGATGACCTCAAGAATGCCATGGACGAAATGGTGAAAGCAAGAAAGCAACAAGCGGAGGATAGGAGGGCGGCTAGGACACAAGAGGCGGCAATCGAAGCAAGAAAGGTGGCGGCGGAGGAGAGGAGGGTGGCATTGGAGGAAAAGAAGTTGCAAATGGATGAACAAGCGCGGGTTATGGAATATGAGAAGTACCTCTTCTTCATGGATACGTCACACTTTGACGAGAGGCAAAAGGAGTTCCTCAACATATGCCGTGATCAACTCATGGTTCAAAAAAAGATGATGGGCATGGGAGGCATGGGAGGTGTTGGTCCTACCTTGGGTGGCATGGGAAGCATGGGATGCTTGGGAGGTGTTGGTGCTACCATGGGTGGCATGGGTGGCATGGGAAGCTTTGGAGGCTTGGGAGGTGTTGGAGCCACCATGGGTGGCATGGAAGCTTTGGAGGCATGGGAGGTACAATGGGTGGCTTCGGAAGCATGGGCACAAACATGGGAGGCTATGGAGGCATGGGAGGTGTTGGTGGCATGAGTTTTGGGTCTCTCATGGGAGGATATGGAGGCATGGGTGGCATGGGAGGGATGAGTGCACCTCCGGTTGGCATGGGAGGATATGGAGGCATGGGTAACATGGGAGGGCCGAGTGCACCTCCGGTTGGCATGGGGGTTTCTATGGGTGGAGGCAATGCTTCCGGTATGCCTCACGTGCCTTCCGATGGTGCATTTGAAGGTAGTGGGAACACCGTCCCACTACCTTATTTGCATGAACTTTATTTGAAGGTAGTGGGAACACCGTCCCACTAGAAAATGGAGAGGAAGAAGATGATGCATGATCGATGATGTTTCTCTTGTTTCACTTGTTTGTATGAACTTTATTTGCATGAACTTGATTGTGGTTTGATGAACTATGCGTAGAACTATGTCATGTATTTATTCTATATTTGAACTATCATGTTGGTTTGCATATTTATTCTACGCAATGTATTTATCTATATTTGAACTATCATATTGGTTTCATTTTTGTCTAGCGCCGGCTAGCCGCGCGCGCTGGAGTTTTTGGGCGTCCGCTGGAGCGCTGCGTTTTGGCGCGCTAAACTATAGCGCGGCTGGAAAAGCAAAACCAGCGCGCCGCGCCCGAAAACACCTTGTTGGCGCTGGATACAAAATATAGCGCGCGGCGCCGAAGCGCGTCTGTTGGAGATGCTCTAAGAAGCCCAAGGAAAATTACGGCACGCGGTGTTGCGAGGCACATAAGCATTTTCGATGGAACCGTTGGTCCGGCTCGACCCGAGTGCAGAATAAGTTATTCTGCACCCAGCGTGCGTAATATTTTCCTATATAGGACTCCTGTCATATACTCCTGGGTGTACATACTTCCATACTCAATATACCTCACATACGAGGGTATTATACCTCTTTATAATTTTTTATATACCTCATTAATTATTCTAACATACCTCAATGCAATTAGTATGAAAAAAATTATCACCAAGGTCCTCAATTTTTTTATATACCATTATTTCGTACAAAAAAGCAGTATATGTGCAAATAATATAAAATGTATAGATTCAAATGAAAAATTTCATGTAACTCACTTTGGGGTATCTACTATTAAATAATGAAGTATATTAAAAATGATAAAGAGGTATGTATGATTCACCTATGTGGTATATTGAACGCGAGAGTACGTACGCTCAGGAGTACAGAACCATTTTCCAGCGTGCGTAATATTTACTAGCAAAGTGCCCGTGCGTTGCAACGGGTCAACATTCTCGCAAAACATAAAAACTATAACATTCCGGGAGTAAGATTTTTTCTGATGGGGAGTAACGCCGCCTCCGTCTTAAACTTTCAATTTTTGAGACTCCGTGGCATGTCGTAGCGTCTAGTGGACTTTATTTTGTCTCCCCCAATGACATTATTCCTACATCGACCAACCTATTCAATACATGTGGGTCGCAACGTCAAAATTCCTTTCACTGCCCCCAGTAGACACGAAAGTGTTCGTGTGTTGCAATGGGTTAGAAAAGATCATGGTTTATAGTTATCGGTGCGACCTAAATTTTCCCCAAATTTGATCGTCAACCTTTTTTATTGTTTTGGAAAAAAAGGAAACCCAAAAATATTTTCTTAACCAGACTATTTTAGTTTTTTATTTTATTTTTAATCGTACCAAGAGTTTCGAAGTTTTTTGCATTGTTTAAATGCCATTTTAAAATCCTCTAAAATTCCCTTTTGTTGTAAAATAATCCAACGCAGACCTAATTGGGCCGGCCAGGCCAGCCCACAGCCAGCCGGCCACACCCGATCTAACCTAGCCTACCGCACAGCGCACACACACACGAAGAGACACGCACACAACACAAGGCTGCCCTAGCTAGCTTCTCTGATCTTTTGCAATCCACCCCCCGCCGCCAGCACTCTCAAGTCTCAAGTCTCAACACACGACAGCACACTCGACGCGACCCAAGCACAAGCTCACGCACGCAGCACACACTCTCTTCGGTCCTCCTTGGGTAGAGGTGGCCTTGGATAAGAAAGTGTTTGGAGTTGTCGTCTCGAGTTAGAAGCTGTCGTGCATGGATTGACATGCAGCGGGAAGGTCGCCGTCCACCAGGAGGCGCGCTGGATTGACGCCGACAGCGTGCGGTCGAGGTCGCCGTCCACGAGGCGTGCGGCCGGGCGCGGTGTCCAGACGGCTGGCGGCTCTCGGCGCTACCTGGGGGGAGCTCATCGCGCCGGCAAGGGACGGCTCAACAGGTGCTGGCGGTGGTTGAGGGGAACCCCATGCGGCGTGGCGGATCTTGCCGCTGGCCTCTCTTTTTTCTCTCCGTGCGGTACTGGGAAAATGACGAGGGGATTTGCCGTTGCGGGGTTGGGCTAGCGTGGAATTCGGACTGCGGGTTGATTTTCTGTTTCATCAGGGACTAAACTGCAAAACAGACCGACGTACCACGGTCGCTTAGCTATATTATATAGTAGAGATAGGGTGGGACTATTTAGAAACCACCCTTAAGAGTGCTCTAAATAACTATTCAGAGCACCTTCTTATCCCGAACCAACCCAGCAAAACAACCTTCTCCCGCGGTCCCACCCCGCGGTGCGAACCACCCTCGAACCCGCACCCCGGGCCGAGCGTTGACCAGTGCCTCCTCCTTCCTCTCGATCCAACGCCGCCGGCACAACCCTGCCGCCGACCTCCCGGCGCGGATCCCCGCCACCGTACCACCGGCGCGCCTCCCCAGTGCTTCGGTGCCCACCTGGACCTCCACCGCTGCATCCCCATGGCCCGGCGGCGGCCCGCCCCTCCATCCCGCAGAACTGAATCGAGCCGACGCGCCGCCCCACCTCCATTGCGCGCCGTCGAGTTCCCCACCTCCACCGTGCGCTGCCGAGAGGCCATGCTTCTCCTGCTCCCGCCCCGCCGCCGCCATATTGCCTGCTCCCTCCACCGCATCGCCAGGCCAGGGAGCCACCGCGCGCAGGGGACGACGGCCAGAAACCGCCCCGACCACGCTCCGTCCAGCTTCCATGCCCTGCGTGCCGCCCCGGTCCAATGATTTCGCGGCCGACGAAGGAGGCAGGGTGGGGGCGGGCTTGCCGGCGGGAGAGGTAACCCAGGGGCAGGGGTCGCCGGAGATGGGACTCCTCGGGTGCAGGTGCTCGACTCGATTGGAGATTTGGTTCTCCTCGGTGTCGAGTGAAGCCAAGCAGCAGGCGCTTGCTGCAGCGGACGTCCTGGATCGGAGCTTGTCCTGTGGTAGTTGGAGCAGCCCCGCTGCTGTAACTGGTTGCTTTCGTTAACACTGCTGCAGGTTATGTGTGTCTGAAGTTTTGACACAATATTCGTGGGCGACTGCAGGTCGTGCTCGAATTTGCTCGATCTAACGGAACTGCTTGCTGGCCCCGGACCAGTTCTGCTTACGCGTTGACCCACGGGAGTCCATGGTGCGTCAGGGCTGGAGTCCACCCGCGCCAGCTGCGGAATTCCACCATGGGTCTCAGCTCCATCCGGCCATGGGTGCCGTGCCGGAGGTCGCCTGCATCCCGTCGCCTCCACACACTCACGGAATAAGTTTTGCATCGGCCGCGATTCCCTATTGTGGCGCACTTTCCTGTCTGCGTGCATACACTCTTTTGTTTTCTTACATTTTCTTCCGTGATGCGCTGCTACTTTGCTTGTGCTGGACTGCAACTGCAGCTTAGAAAAATATTTCTATGTTGATTTGTCGCTTTGGTTGTTTTGTTTATTTCAGTTGCTTAGTGAGCTGTAATTATTTTGCACCCAATGCAATATTCATTCGACAGATTAAGCGGATGCAAAAATATTGGATTATCATGGAAAGTTCACCTAGTGCGGACATGAAGTTACAGTACAAAAAACGAGCAAACAGAAGTCTCCTTTGAACAATCCGAACATGCGTCAATTTCATCTTTTGTGTCAACTGAGCTCATCGCAAAATAGTTCACATAGATCCTGGGGCAGTTCACAAGATATTTGCTACTGTCAATGTTCATCCGGCGGAATAAAAGTTCACATTAGCTACTGCCTATGTTTGTGTTTTGGTTTTGTTACTTTGGGAAGTTTACTTTGACGGTGTGTGGAGTTCACTTAAAAGGTATTGGAAGTTCATCTCAACCACGTCGGAAGTTTACTTTGATTAATTACATAAAATAGCTTAGTTGTTATTTGGGAAATAGTTTGAGGCAACTGAAATATGTCGAATGTTCTCCTCGGCCACGTCGGATAATTACCTTTTTCTTGGAAGTTCGGCTTTCAAGAAAATCACTTTGTACCGAACAGAAGTTCACCTCGAATGCGTCGGCGGTTCATATGAAAATGCCTTGTATGTTACATCTTTGTTGCGAGTTTGATTTGAACAAATCGGAAGTTAACTTTAAACGCGACGGAAGTTCAGCTCGAATACGCTGCAAGTTTAACTTTATGTCGGTGAAAAAATTCAAACCCAGAGATTGGAAAAAAGGTTTGCAATTTTTGTCTCGTGAAGTTCACTCTCAGAAAATTGCGAAGTTCAAAGTATACAATCTCGAAATCCAGTCCGAATAACAACATGAAAACATTGAAAATTCTAAAAATACAGCAGTTTGTATATTTAAAACTGCTCTTAAATCGCCCATAATTTAAAAAAAATGGTCCACGGAGTAGGATGAGCAATTTTCATACCTTTCCAATGGTATATCATTTGCATCGTTTGGACAAACGGTTTAAAAACTACAACAAAAATAGTGCGGGATACGAAATAGAAATTTCGCGATCGGAAGTTCACTATCCAACACCCGGAAGTTTACCAACGTGTAAAAGGAAGTTCGGATGCTCTGTTTTTCTGGGCGGAAATCCTACGCATAGAAATCGTAGATACGAGTTCCGTTTGTCCAAATCGACCACCGCTACGTGCAATTAGCAATGATATGAGTCTAATTTAACTCTCCCATGTTGACTCGTCCAATCCGAACATCATAAACATGCCAATTTTAAATCCATTCCTGTGTCATATCGTTTTTCGTTTTTCGTATTTTCACAATTAATCAAAAACTAATTAATCAAAAACTGTACCGAATATGGAAAAACTTTCTATACAAAAAAGTTGCGCCTTATCGATACCTTTCCAACGCTATATCATTTGTGACATTCCGATAAACAGTTTGAAATTAATTGGCAAAACACTGTCCGCTCAATCCAAATTTCAGAAAACAGTATTGCTTATTTCTGAAACTGCTCTTAAACCGTAGGGAATTTAGAAAACGTGCGCATTTTCCATACCTTTCCAACGATGTATCATTTGCGTCAATCCAATAAGCGGTTTGAAATCGGCGACCGAAAAAACTATGCGAAAACACAGAAATTCGCGAAAACCGAGTGTAGTATTTTCAAAATTGTTTTAAAACCGTAATTAATTTGGAAAACTCGTCAATACGAAACAGATGCGCATTTTCCATAGATTTCCAAGGGCGTATCATTTGCATCCATCCGACAAGCGGTTTAAAAATGGCGGCCAAGAAACAGTACGTAAGCGGAGAAATTCGTGAAAACTGTGTTTAGTATTTCTAAATTTGTTTTAAAACCGTAATGAATTTGGAAAACCCGTCAAGACAAAAAAGGTGCGCAATTTCCATACCTTTCCAACGGTATATCGCATGCGTCATTCCGATAATCGGTTAAAAATGGCGTTGAAGATACTGTCCACAAAACAGAAAATCTGGGAGTTCCGTCCGGAAGCTAACATAGTATAGACACGGAAGTTCAGAAAAGGTGCTCTGAATTGTTATTCAGAAACTAGTTCTTGAATAGCTGGCAAGTATATATATAAGGATACGCCATGGAAAGGCGTATCATTTTCATAGATAGAAGCGGCCAAGCGGCCGGTCACCAGCCCGTAGACTTTACAACACGATCCTGGACAAGAATAAAAACCGTGTTCTCATCTACACAATCTAATCTGTCCTCTCGTCTCTGGTGCCTCATGGCAACTACTCGCGGTCTTGCCCCTCGACGGCCCTGCGGCCAACCATCTAAAACGCTCACCTCTCAAGAGCCTCGCTCTTCTCCATAGCTCTACCTCCTCGCGGATCCTCCCTATCACTAGAGTCGTCGAGACCGCCTCGCCGTTGAACACCACATTGTTCCGGCGTGTCCAAATGCTCCACATGACTAGGATGAGCACCGACTAGATGTCCCTCCGCTGGCTCCTCACGGCCGGCTGCACCGTCCACCACTCCTCCAGCCGCGCATCTAGCCCGGGCATCCTCTCCGGCATGTGCCACTCATTCAGCACAGCATGCCAAACCTCTCTAGCCACCACGCAACCAATGAGGAGGTGCTCAATAGTCTCCTCCACTTGATCGCAAAGAGGACAGCGTGGAGGGTGTTGCAATCCTCGCTTCCTCAATCTGTCCGCCGTCAAGCATCTGTTCTTCGCCACCAGTCAGGCAAAGAATTTGAGGGTGAGTGGAGCCCGCAACTTCCAAATCTGCTCACTCGTGGTCGTGGGGGCTATCGTCATAACACCGAAAAAAGCTTTGTAGCCTGATTTGGTGGACTAAACCCCATCCCTCTCCCAACACCACTCAAGTCTGTCTGATACCTCCATGAGGGCAACATTGGTTGTGAGCTCCCACAGCCGGAAGAACTTGTGTAGCTCATCTTCTGCCATGTCCGGACCTACATCAGTAAAGATGGCTTCTTCGTGCACACGTGCTTGCTTGTGAAGACTGTCGGTCTAGTGATGGTGATATTGCAGTTCATTTCTAACTTCCACTACCATAAATGTCTTTTTTGACAAAAAATTGTGTGCCTGCATAAAATATCTATATGTATACCCGAACTTTTTTCAGAATTTTTGGACATTGCGAAATATAATTTTTCATAATAGGAGCATCTAATCGTACAAGTCAAATTGGATTTCCGAGGGACGGGCCATATTAACAAACCTAGCTCCATTATGCATGCCATAGATGCAATTTTTGCCCTGCGCCGTCATTCAAAAGCTACGCACCACAGGTCTTACTAAGCAGATGAGGACACCGTCACAGAGCCGGATCCTTGCCGATGATCCACCACCTCCGGTGCTAGATGCCGGTGGCCGCGTGCGTCTTCTCCCATCCGAAGGGATGATGACTCGAGCGCGGCACCGGCGCTTGGGCCTTGCATATCCGCCGGTGCCATGCGCCGCATCTGCCCCCCCCCCCCCCCCCCGAGGAAGCGACCGCGGCGGCCGGATCTTGCCCGTCGGCAGCACCATTCCGAAGCGAGCCAATGGTACATTTGGTCGTTGCCATTTGTCTCCCCCTTCTGTTTTTCTTTGCCTGGCAGCTCACCCTGGTTACATGTTCTCCCGTACGTAGGAGGGACTGGGCCAACCTGACGACCGAACTCACGGAGGACATCGCCGGCCGGCTGCTCTCCATCCACGCGGCAGAGTACATCCGCTTCCGGGCCGTGTGCCGCCCCTGGCGCGTCTCCACCGACGACCCACGCGCGTGCGACGCCCTCGACAGCCGCTTCCGCCCCACGGCTGGACGCTGCTCTTCCCTGGTGAGCCCAAGCTTCCTTGCAGCATCTACCAATTCTCCACGAAGATAGAGGCCGCGGTTGACCAGAAGGAGTTCTCCACGCATCACTTCTGCGCCTCCGCCGGCGGCCTCATCGTGCTGTGCGACAAGACCACCGCCGCCGTCCGCCTCTTCAACCCACTCACCGGCCTGCGCGTCGACTTCCCTGCCATCACCAATGTGCGGCTCCACGATGAGGCCGAACTAAACGCCCGCTTCCTCGACATGGACACGTTGTTTTTTTTTAGAGCGTTCACCGGGGAGAGCACAAAGGCTTCCACCTGAATTTTCATTTATTTTCCCAGGGAAAAAGGGTGAAACCCCTTATTCGGACAGAAATTGTACAGCGGGGGTGGGGAGAGACATCGCCGCGGGGTGGGCGAGCTCAGGCTAAAAAAACAGCAACAGCAGCGAGGCGAGGGACCTAAGGCGGCTCAGGAACTAAGTAGGTGAGCCAGAGATCGACATCAGCTCGGTGTTCCATGGGGAGGCGGGCGCGCCAGAGAATTGCGTCATCACGGCAGTTCTTCCGGGCCAGAGCAAGAGAGGGGATGAGCTTGTTGAAGACGACCCCATTCCGGTGCTTCCAGATATGCCAAAGGCAAAGGAGGCGCAGCTTCCCCAACACTAACCTTATCTGGCGCTACGCCGGCATCGAGGACTCGACCTCTCCGCCCACGCTCCTTCTCGCTCTGAAGAATGGGTACTCGTGGCACATCGTTGCCGCCAAGCCTGGCGATGAGCACTGGCTGTCCCTTCGCCTCAGGCGGCTGACGGGCATCGCGCGGACCATGTTCTATTACATTAATATGGGCAGCCCACCGGTCCTCGATGACTAAAAGAACAGAGAAATAACTAGGGCTTCGATGCGTCCATTATGTTGCATGTACTTCTGTTTTGAGACTCTCTGGGCTCGCGATGTGAGATTCGCTGGAACAAACCTATCCATGCAAGATCAATTCCATATGCTTGGGGGAGAGCTGTCGGAGTGTGGCGCGAACACTGAAGAAATCCTCAACTGGAGCTGTGTCTGATCGATCCAGCGCAAGGACCAAGTCAGTTGATCACAAGTTCACAACTCAAAAATGAATGTTGGGGAGAAAGCTTCTTTTGGGCCTGTAGAGGTCGTTCTAGTCAGATAACTTTTTCAAAACTGTTGGGGTAGCACCTTTTGCTTCTGCGTATGATCTTCTAGGGGAGTTTTCAAGAAGACCGGACAAATGGAGCCCGATCTTCAGGGAGGCCTTTATTTTT
This sequence comes from Poa pratensis, assembly GCA_947311845.1. NCBI lineage: Eukaryota > Viridiplantae > Streptophyta > Magnoliopsida > Poales > Poaceae > Poa > Poa pratensis. The sequence continues at coordinate 55,246,063 of CAMZMU010000107.1, forward strand.
AAAAAATCAAAAATTCTAATTTTGAAGATTAAAAAAAAATTGAAAAAAACTTGGATATAGAAAATGTTGTATTATACCAACGTGTAGATATCAACTAGAAATATATACGCTCATACTAGATTTAACATCCCATGTGTTCACGAAGTTGCTTCACCTAGACTGACATTTTTTGTGACATGTGTAAAATAGATAGTTTTTTATGTTTATGAATACATACATATAATGTGAAGAGATATTCCCAAAATTTTATTTCGATATTTATCATTCAAAAAGATTGCTTCAATATTTTTGACATTTTCGAAATGTGTTTTTAAATGCCTGGTGTATATGCACCCGAATGCCAAAGTGGATTTTCGTTTTGCATGTTGGTAGAGTGCATGGTTGTCTATATCCAAGATTTTCTTAGATTTGTTTTGAAACTTTGAAATATGATTTTTGATTTTTTTTAATAAAGGGCTCTTGGGAGCTCACTTCCATTGGGGGTCATCTTTTCATGTTGATACGTCTCAAACGTATCTATAATTTTTGGCGTTTCATGCTTGTTTTATATCAAATGCCACATGTTTCTACTATGTTTTTATAGCATTTTAGACATTTATTGGACTAGCCTACTAATAGTTGCAAAAGTGCACAATGTTCCTGTTTTATACTCACTTTGATGTGTAGGAGTTCCTTGGAAATTGACAAGATAAAAGGAGCATGATTTCATCAAAAGTCGCCATCAAACAAATGCAGATAGTAGTTCACATGATTATGAACTAAATCTTATATTGTACTGTAGGAGATATCTATAGAAATACTATAGGAGGGATTAAAAATGGATACCCGACGTCCGGCGAGATGCCATTAGGCGTGCAGCAGTGCAGCTCCCGCTAAGTGCGCGTGTTGTGGTGGTCCGTGTTCATCGGCAGGTCTTGATCGGGGATCCAAACTCCAAAGCAAACAGCCGCCAGGTGCAGGAACTGATCTCGATTGATCTGATCTCGCTGCTAGCAAAGACTGCAAAGCGACTTGATCTACTAGCATCGGTCGTTGGCCCAACTAAATAGCTGAGCAGCCTCAGCCTGGGCTGGTTCTACCATTTTAGTTAATGGGCTTTGTTGTTTCTGTCTTTGGGAATTAAGTAAATCGGGCTTTGTCTGGCCACAGGGGGGCGAGCAACGTAAAATACGAGTTGCTAATCGCCATCGAGTAATCGATCCTGAGTAACAACGAGATCGATAGGGGGGGCGTCGCCCCCGCTCATCCCCCTTGAATCCGTCCCTGGCTAGGATCTCCAGCTTGGGGCTGCAAGCGAGCACGTACTGCAGGTCGCGCTCCTCCATGAGGCCGTGGCAGATGCCGAGCTCCTGGAGGTGGGGGAAGACCGAGACCTCGCGGCAGCGCGGGAGGCCGGCGGTGAAAGGGAAGATCCAGACCCCGAGGAAGAGGCGGCGGAGCGAGAGCGGCAGCTGCAGTGGCACGTTGAAGGAGAAGGGGCGGTTGACGAGGGTGAGATTCTCCACGCCCTTGTCGGCAAGGTCGCGGAGCCAGACCTCGAGCGTGTCGACCTTGTTGGAGTAGTCGATAAGATTGTTGGCGAGGTGGACGCAGCGGAAGGGGACCGGGTAGGAGGCGAGGATGCGGGACACAGTGGCGGCGGGGGCGAGCAAGTCGACGGGGCCGCCGTCCCCGTCCGGGAGGAGGTGGGCGTCGTCGAGAATGAGCGGGGTGGAGCGCCAGAGGCCGCGCCAGCGCTGGGAGAGCGCGCCGGTGCGGGCGGCGTCCTGGATGGGAAGGCGGGAGACGACGTTGCAGAGCAGGTTGTCGGGGAGGGCGCTGATGCGGTCCTCGCCGACGCCGTCGCCGTCGCCGGAGATGGCGGCGAAGAGGAAGGCATCGCCGGAAACCGGGGAGGCAGGAAGGCTGGCGAGCATGATCTCTTCGAGCCAGGGGACCATCATCATGGGCATGGCGCCCGGCGACGGCGATGGGGAACAGGAGGGGGCGGCGGGGAGCAGGTGTTGTGTCCTTTCCGACCAGTGAGAACTGAGAAGAGGGATTTTTTTTAGAGAAAAATTCATCTCCAGTAATTGAACTTAACGCGTGGTGTCACTTTGGTCACCCGATTTCAATGTACCCAAAATACGGTTACGCTACTTGGCACATACGGTCAGATCGGTCACTCCGCAGATTTCCGTACTGTATTTTGCTTGCGTGGCGTACGGTCGGCGACACCTGGGCATTAACTGGACGGACAGCGTGGCGGAGACCGTACGTACGCACGTACGCGCGGCTGTGGAGGTTGTTTTTGCATATTTCTTCTGGGTAAAAACGTACCGACCGCCGAGACCCAAATCCCTAGCTCGTCTTCTCCCCAAAATCCCCAAATCCCTAGCTCGTCGCCCGTCGCCGTCGCTTCGCACGGAGGCATGTCGACATCGAGCTCCGTCCGTTCATCGATCATCCGCCGGGGGTCAATTCCATTGCCCACCATCGAGTGCCCGGACTGTGGTGTGAAGGTGAAGCAATGGGTCTCAAACACGGACGACCACGACGGCTGGGTGTTCTTCTCCTGTCGCAACCATGGGGTACGTACCAGAGCTCTCATTCGCTTCATTTCCGTCAGAGCCATTTTTGTAGAATTTATAGGAGAATTAATGTGCCAGTTTTTCTGCGAATGCAAGTGTTCTTGCAATGCTAGTGCCATTATTTCCTACTAATTTGACTATTTCAATTCTTGATTCGTAGATAACTTGTGACTTCTGGAAGTGGGAGCTGGAGTATGTGGAGTATCAAGACGAATGCGCCTGCAATCTGTGCTGTAGGATATGCTCCCATGACCATCAGCAAGCTCCAAGCAGATTCAATGCTAGCAGTAGGGAGGGAAATTGTGGTGTTGATGAAGTTCATCATGGCTACAGTTGTGCTGCTGTGTGTGCTTTTTCTGCTGGTGCTTCTGAAGAAGTGATGTTTCGGCAGTAGTGATGCTAGCAGTAGTGATGTGCAAGTTTCAGTTTATAAGTGTGTGTGTGCTAGTGTTGTCAAGACCTAATGTAGTTTGCTGGCTATCTATGTATAAGACTCTGTCAGTTATCTATATGCCAGAAAAAATGCAGCTTATGTGATCTTTGGTTTGACCCATTACATTGTGATATCTGACATAATGCTATAACCTGAGACTATATTACTCACTATTTTGCTAGAACCTGAAACTGGCCAGAACCTAAAACTTAAAGGCACGCATACGAACCAAATGGCACACAAAAGATAACTAGCAAGAAACAGACAAGTTCATAACCAAGTTCACCGTCAGAACTTCCCAAAATTACAGATTTAGCAGGTTCATGAGTAGATCCTGACTAGTACTAGCTTGACAAGTTCAGAACCAAACAAGAGTTGACATCTAGAGAAGATTACAGAGAGGGCTGTCATGTCAACCTCTCAGCTCATCAAACATGTTAACTTTCCTAGGTTTCTTGAACACTTGGTGGCTAGAAGCTTCTTCAACATCGGGTAGTTGTCTGTTAGCCATCTTCAGCTTCTTTGCCTCTTGTTGCTGTGCTTTCTTGGCTGCAACTTCTTCTGCTTGCTTAGCCATCTTCAACCTTTTTGCCTCCTCAAGCTGTGCTCTCCTAGCCTCTGCCTCTTCTGCTTGCTTAGCCATTTTCAGCAACTTTGCCTCCTCCAGCTGTGCTCTCTTAGCCTCTGCCTCTTGTTTATTTTTCAACATCTTTGCCTCTTTTTCCTTTTGCATTGTTGTCTTTTTAGCTGTTGCAGCCTCTTGTTTTGCAGCTTGTTCCACTGCTCTCTTCTCTCGAGCTTCTTGCCTTCTCTTTGCTGCCTTCTCTGCTCTTTTTTCAGTTGCTTCAGCTTCAGCTGCTCTCTTCTCAATTTTTTCATTCATGGCTTCTAGTACAGCATCTCTCCTTGCGGCTTGCTCTCTTTCCTTATCTCTCTTCATTTTTGCCAACTTAATAGCCAGGCTACCATCTGTTGTTGCAGTGGTTGAAGTGGTTGCAGCAGAAGTGTTCATAGCACTGTGTATGAATGTTGAATCAGGTGTAACCTTGCTGGATTCCACTATAGGAGGTGGCCTTCTCTGCGGCAACATCTCAAGCATGGTAATTCCATAGTCAACCTGACAATGCAGTAGCAAGCATTAAGCATTATTAGAGCTCGAGAAGATTTAGTCGAATGCAGTAGCAAGCATTAAGCATTGTGATAATAACTGACATGTACTAACCTGATTAAACACCAGTTCTGGAGTGACTACTGGTTCTGGAGCGACGACTGGTTCTTCAGTGACGACTGGTTCTCGAGCGACAACTGGTTCTGGAGTGACGACTGGTTCTTCAGTAACGACTGGTTCTCGAGCGACGACTGGTTCCACAGGTTCTTCGTTGACTACAGCTTCTTCAGGTGCATTAGCAGCTTTCCACTTGGAGCATCCTTTTCTATTATGGCCATCTGCATGACAGTAAGAACATGTAATAATAACTCCATGTCTAGTCATCCTCTTACTTCCATCCTTGTTCTGAACTTCAAAAGGCTGCTTTCTTCTACTCTTGTTCGTTGGTCTCCCAACTCTTTTCTCATACACTGGTGGCTTTATTTCACACCCCTCCATCCTCTGCCACTCACTTCTATCTCTGCAAGGCTTGATGATTGGCTCGTAGGCAGTTTTGAAAGCTTCAATGCTGTAACAAGGGTCAACTAGATCCTCAGGACGTTTCCATTCGTGTCTGCAACAAGCCACTGCATGGTGACAAGGAATCCCACTGAGGTCCCACCTCTTGCATGTACAACTTTTATCCTTAAGGTCCACAATATATATTTTGCTGTGGTTGTCAACCTGAAAGAGGCCAGCCCCTGCTCCTGCAACCACGCATGTAGCTGAAAGCTCTATGTTCTTTTCAAGCCTCTTCATGATCTTGGGGCATATCCTACCAGTCCACTTGTCTGCTTCAGTTCGTTTGTTGTAAAACCTTGTCATCAGTTGTGTTTTGATTATGTCAAGCATAGCCTTTACATGCATTTCCCTAGCTTCAAGAATATACCTAACATATTTAGAAGAAGCGGTCAGTGTAGTTCAGAACAAGGATGGAAGTAAGAAAATATACCAAGTGCACGGACCCTCTTCATCCTCACACCTTGCACACACCCTCTTCCTGTCATTGGTAGGCAGCTTTATGTCAACTCTCTCCTTGCAACTATACTCTCGAATAGCTTTTCTAAGAAGTTCAACTGACTGGAATGTTTGGCCTGTGTGAAATTCCGGAGAACTCAAGTCTTCTGGTCTGAAGGATTTGAAATTCAGTCTAACTGCATTGTCATCGGAAATTGAGGGAAAGGAGGCCAAAACCGTACCATATAGCGGTGGCGAAGCTTCATCCAGCCGCCGCTCCGGTGCCAAATCCATGCCGTGTAGCCCTCTCCCAACCGGCGCAAACGATGGTAACTGGGGCGGCTTCCGATCATGCGAGGACCGCGAAGTTACGCCACCGGTTGATCGACGACGTGCAGCAGCTCCGCCCGGAGGTGAATTTTCCTCCCGTCGCCGCTCCGGTGCCAAGGGCACGCCGCGCACCCCTACCCCAATCGGAGAAGACGGCGGCGCGTGTGGCGGCGCGTGTGGCGGCGCCTGGCCATGCGACAAAGACGCCATCACGCCGCCGGTCGATCGACGACGTTGGGCACCTCGACCTCGCCGCCTCTGCTTTGACCGGGAGAGACAAGACAGAGTTGGGCTTTTTTTTCCGGAATAGAAGGTTCATTGGCATATTAACACCGGCGCCCTCTGCCACGCTGTCCGTCCAGTTAATGCCCAGGTGTCGCCGACCGTACGCCACGCAAGAAAATACAGTACGGAAATCTGCGGAGTGACCGATCTGACCGTATGTGCCAAGTAGCGTGACCGTATTTTGGGTACATTGAAATCGGGTGACCAAAGTGACACCACGTGTTAAGTTCAGTTACTGGAGATGAATTTTTCTCTTTTTTTTAATGGGAAGCATCTGGGCGGACCAATGATATTGTTCATCTCCCTTGTGTGTAAGGCTGCGTGTTTGGTTAATATGGTTAATTCGGTTTGGTTTATACATTTTTTTTATTTATATGGTTTCAATACTTCGGTAAATATGGTTTTGTACGAGAATACGGTTCGGTTTCGGTAATAACCATTTAATTTCGGTTCGGTTTCGGTAATAACCAAATTAACCTAACTTGACGCGAATTTTAAAATGACAATTTCTTTTTGTGGCCATATATTACAAAATAACGGAATAGACTATAAAATTAATAGACATATGATTCAAAGTAACCAAATAACCCATAAAGTTAATAAAAGTCTATAGAAGTAGCAAATCACATGCTACAAGTAACCCGTAAAGTTAATAAAAGTCAATAAAAGTAGCAAATTAATAAAAGTTAATAGCCATTTCGGTTTTTTTAGTTAACCATTCGGTTTTGGTTATTAACCGTATTAACCGCAAGGCATATGGTTAGCTATTTTACTAACCGTAACCTTAACCGGAAACCAAATAACCACAATTTCGTTCGGTTTCGGTTTTTTCAGTTTGGTTTCTCGGTTTTCGATTAACCGTGCGCAGCCTTACTTGTGTGTGGAGTCTTTGTGGTCAATCGGGCTATGAATTCGGCCCACCACCAAGACTGAATTTATCATTTTTGTTTCACGAACATCGCCCTGAGTGGCATCCTGCTGCAGGTCAAGGCCGGGAGCAGCAGCTACAGCGGCCAGGTCGACGACGCAGCCGTCTACCGGTGCACGTCGGCGATGGTCACAGTGGCTTAGTTTAGGATTATGAGATTTCACCCCGTGATCGGACCGAGCGAAAGCTCAAGCTGTCTTTGACGCTGGTGTCGGTGACGCTTGTGGGCACCACTTTCCCTCTTGGGGGCGACTCCACCTCCCTCGTTTACACTCCGGTAAAACCCTGGTCTTTGACCCGACGGTGACGGCGCTTCTGCGTCGTGACCTCCTTGGAGGCACCGTCTTGGGGCAGGGGTCTCCTCACCTCGTTTATGGCTGCTTGTGTGCGAAGCTAGTGCCTTTTTGCAGTTTGCGGTCTGAAGTGAAGTTGCCTTATTTCTGTGATTTGGTGGAGACACAGCCTGCGGACACGGTGGTCCGATCCCGCCCCTCTAGTGGTTGACCGTTTTACGTAAGAGTTTGGTGCTCGCCTTTGGTGTTGTCTGATCCCGCCCCTTTGGTGGCTGGCCGTTCTACGCAAGGGTTTGGTGCTCGCCGCTGTCGATGTTGTGGTCCTCGGCATCCTCTACTTCGTGCTCGTCGTCTGCTGGAGGCTTTGGTCTTCCGTCTCATGCGTTCCTCTCCGATGTCAAGCTCTGTGCTAGTTGTGGTGGTCTCTTCGATGGTGGTCCGATCCTGCCTCTTGGCTGTCCGTTTTACGCAAGTATTTGGTGCTCGGCGTAGTGTATCCCCCTTTTCTTTTAGCTTCTCCTTATGCTGCTCTGTGAGAGGTTCTCCTCAACACATTGTAATGTTAAAAATTCTAAGCTTTATTAATTCAAAGCTGGGCATTATTGCCTTTTATTATCTATAAAAAAGTTTTCACCCGAGAAATCCGATCTTTTCAAACAATGCCTTGAATGAGAAAATACACTTGATGTCCAAACATGCAGACACATTGAGCTAGTTCGGGCAGGCGAGTTCAGCAGCTAGGATGACACCCCTGGCACGTGACGCGACGGCGACCACGCGCGTGTGCAGGCGACCTACGCGTTGCGGCACGTACGACAGGCGCGCGCGCAGCTATACCGTGTCATGCCGCGGGCGTTCGGGGTCGCGCGGCAGCTCCAGCACGCGTGTTGCCCGCCTACGCGGTGGTGGATCCATGGCCAGTCACCTCCCAACCAAGGTTGCGTGGCGTGCGACGGATGGCAATGGGCACCGGCGGCGGCGGGCGGCAGGTGTTTTCTCCCGGCCACTGCCAACTGCTAACCGCACGAGGAATTGGGGTCATGTGCGACGCGGGCGACGTAGCACGAGGAGAAGACTCGGCAAGAGAGGTTTGAACAAGAGGAACTGTCATCTAGTTGAGTTTGATCATTCTCTCTTTCTATCTCTCTTTCTTTCAAGAGCTGAATAAGGGCATATCCGCAAAGGAGAGAGAAATCGGACTTTCTTCTTTACCCCCCTCATTATTCAAGACGTGAATATAAAGTGTATTGTACTCCCTTTGATCTTTTCCAGGATCTTTACTCGTCGTTGATCAAGGAAGCTAGAAGGAAGATGGGTGGTAGGGTGAATGGACATTCGTATCCTCTCCGACTCGTCGGTTAGGAGAGTAGCGACCAAAAAGAAATCATTATACAAGATAATTGCTGTAGAGATAAAATGTAGGAAGGAGAAAGTTGGTTTCAATGAGTCATGTGAATTGTAGAAGAAATAGGTAAACAAGGCGGGTTAATATATATACGTTGGGGATAAATTGAACGGAATGAAGAGCAATCCAGAATACTGCTGAACTCGCCTGCCCGAACTAGCTCAATGCGTCTGCCTGTTTGGACATCAAGTGTATTTTCTCGTTCAAGGCATTGTTTGAAAAGATCGGATTTCTCGGGGTGAAAACTTTTTTATAGATAAAAGGCAATAATGTCCAGCTTTAAATTAATAAAGCTCAGAGTTTTTAACATTACAATGTGTTGAGCAGAACCTCTAACAGAGCAGCATAAGGAGAAGCTAAAGGAAAAGGGGATACACTACGCCGAGCACCAAATACTTGCGTAAAACGGACAGCCAAGAGGCAGGATCGGAACACCAGCGAAGAGACCACCACAACTAGCACAAATCTTGACATCGGAGAGGAACGCATGAGACGGAAGACCAAAACCTCCAGCAGACGACGAGCACGAAGTAGAGGATGCCGAGGACCACAACTAGCACAAATATGGTATCAGAGCCAGGTGGTCTCAAGTTCAAGCCTCGGCTAACGCACTATTTAATTTAAAAATAGTTGCGGCCTCCCATCTACCTCACGTCTAAGGTCTTACCGATTGTCCAGCCTAGACGTGAGGGGGTGTTAAAATATAAATCATATCCTTTCCCATCAGTTCAGACTTTTAGAACAACTAGCAAAAATGCCCGTGCGTTGCAACGGGAGCAAAAAAATACTCATTCTGGTCCGAAAAAACTTTCGTAGGTTATAAAAACGTTTGTGCCGACACATTTTCCGCATTGAGGGAGTATAAGTTTTAGTAAAAACGTTGGCACAACCCGAAATTTACAACAAAGTTAATTGACCTGTGTAAAGTAATTTTATTTTTCGAACACAAAAATAGCTCAAAAGGTAAAAAAAATGTGTTGATACATGACATCTCTGTGATAACTTGATATGTATGAATTCATATCATCTGACCTCTTGGAACACACTGAAGGTAGATGTACTAACTTCTTCTTATGGTGCGATGTATGAAGGGTTCACCATCGCAATAGACTCTTTGCATGGTGTGTTGAGCCTATACTCCCGGTTAGCTAGAATTTATTGTAATCTAGCTTTCTTCTGTTCATGCTGCATATTGGCATATTTCTTCGTCTTTCTAATTGGTTTGTTTTGCATATAAGCTTCACACGTTTTTTTAATTTTTCCTTCTTTTCTTCATTGGTCATCCGTGCATACCGCTCTCTATCTCTTTTCCTTCTTTGTTCCTTAATATCCATAATATCCATGACTTGAGATTGCTACCGAAAACACTTGCCTGCATGAGAGGTTGCATGATATAATTGAAACGTTATCGCATAACCCATATGTCAATGCGATGAGGTAAAACAAAACGTCAGCAATGTCATATAGCTGGCTAGAATTCTCGACGCGTGCAATGCATCTTCCGATGATAGTTGTACCATGGCAGGCTAGTTGGGAAGGGCAACTAATCACTTTAAGCGAGCATCTACTTTATGGATCTGATTAAAAGAAGATAGTGTCACTAGTAGGGAAACCCTATATAGGTAGGTTGGCACTCTGTGGCGCACCCTTAATTGGTGCGCCACAGAATTATTTTTTGTGGCGCATGTGGTTTAGTGCGCCACAGAAAGTCACATTTCTGTGGCGCACTAAACCACATGCGCCACGGAAATTAGACATTCTGTGGCGCATCAAGCCTGGTGCGCCACAGAAAGTAACATTTTTGTGGCGCACATGGCCAGGTGCGCCACAGAAAGTTATCTGGGGGGCGGGTTAAAATTTGAAAAAAACAATTATGTGGCGCACCTGGCAGGTGCGCCACAGAAATGTGACCTGGCAGGTGCGCTACAGAAAGGTGACATTCTGTGGCGCACCATGCTTGGTGCGCCACATAATTTTTTTTCTTCAAATCCCACCCCCCCTGGATCGCCTTTTTAGTCTTGCAGGAATTAAAGGAAAATGATAAAAATTTCAATAAATAAAATTCTTTGACATGTAGTTAGGTTTGACTGTCTGTCTAGTATGTATAGAAATTTTGAAATATGAATTTTGACCTTTTCTGCAACAAACAGGAAAAAAAACTTGTAACGGTCATAACTTTTGCATACGACGTCGAAATAACACAAATAATATGTCAAAAAAATCGTGAGAAAAATCAGAGTTCGAATCCACCCGGGTTTGCCCGGTTAGCAATTCACAGATTCCTCAAATTCCAAAAGAAAAAAAAGTTATTTCAAACAGACGATTTTTCGCAGCAAAATCAAAAAGAAAGAAAAAAAGAAAAAAAAAGAAAAAAATTCAAAAATTCAAAAAGTCCAAAAAAGACACAGAAATGTATAACAAAGAAGATTGTTGAATTTTTTGGATTTTTTGAAGTGTTTTGACTTTTTTGACTTTTTTGAAATTTTTGGATTTTTGAATTTTTTAAGTTTTTTTGAAATTTTTTTTGGATCTTTCGAAACTTTTGAATATCCTTTTGAAACTTTAGAAGTTTTTGAAAAATTTGATATTTAAAAACACACATTTATAACACATACCACATATACACATACAAGACTTAAGTGGGTTTATTTTTTGTGGCGCATGTGGTTTAGTGCGCCACAGAAAGTCACATTTCTGTGGCGCACTAAACCACATGCGCCACATAAATTAGACATTCTGTGGCGCACCAAGCCTGGTGCGCCACAGAAAGTAACATTTTTGTGGCGCACATGGCCAGGTGCGCCACAGAAAGTTATCTGGGGGGCGGGTTAAATTTTGAAAAAAAAATTCTGTGGCGCACCTGGCAGGTGCGCCACAGAAAGGTGACATTCTGTGGCGCACCATGCTTGGTGCGCCACATAATTTTTTTTTCAAATCCCACCCCCCCCCCCCCCCCCCGTGGATCGTCTTTTTAGTCTTGCAGGAATTAAAGAAAAATGATAAAAATTTCAATAAATAAAATCCTTTGACATGTAGTTAGGTTTGACTGTCTAGTATGTATAGAAATTTTGAAATATGAATTTTGACCTTTTCTGCAACAAACAGGAAAAAAAACTTGTAACGGTCATAACTTTTGCATACGACGTCGAAATAACGCAAATAATATGTCAAAAAAATCGTGAGAAAAATCCGAGTTCGAATCCACCCGGGTTTACCCGGTCAGCAATTCACAGATTCCTCAAATTCCAAAAGAAAAAAAGTTATTTCAAACAGACGATTTTTCGCAGCAAAATCAAAAAGAAAGAAAAAAAATTAAAAAATTCAAAAAGTCCAAAAAAGACACAGAAATGTATAACAAAGAAGATTGTTGGATTTTTTTTGAAGTGTTTTGACTTTTTTGACTTTTTTGAAATTTTTGGAAATTTTGAATTTTTTAAGTTTTTTTCAATTTTTTTGGATCTTTCGAAACTTTTGAATATCCTTTTGAAACTTTAGAAGTTTTTGAAAAATTTGATATTTAAAAACACACATTTATAACACATACCACATATACACATACAAGACTTAAGAGGGTTCATATCATATATATATATATCAATAAGAACTTGAGTAGCACAAGGGTAGGTGAATTGGGTGGAACTTAGAAGTTAAGCGTGCTAGGGTTGGAGCAGTTTGAGGATGGGTGACCTAGCGGTAAGGTATCAGTTCAAAAAATTCAAAAAATATGAAAATAATTCCAATAATTAGGATTTTTCATATTATTTCATATTCTGATTTTTCTGGATTTTTTTTGAAACTTTTTATATTTTTTTGAATTTTTTGAGAATCAGGTGCGCCACAGAAATGTGAGATTTCTGTGGCGCACCAAGCCTGGTGCGCCACAGAAATATTTTTTGTGGCGAGAATTCTGTGGCGCACCCAGCATTTCTAGGGGTGCGCCACAGAATACCAAATTGGTGCGCCACTAATAGCCTTTTCTGTACTAGTGTGTATATCTTATTACCTCGTATCGTAGAGAGTACGCTTGTAGACTTGTAGTGTAATAGATTGTCGCGGTGGTAGATGTTGATGACGGCTCGCACAAAGTTTGCCACGCGCAGAACCCAGACGATTGGAAGATGGAAGCGGCCTCCACTTTCCGACGACGGCAGACGAACGCGCTGGCAACAGTTACGCGCAGCCTCCACTTTCAGGCGACGGTGAGCGAGTGCACAGCGAGTACTGGAGATTGATTGATGGAGACTTCTATGCGCCCGTTACAAAAACATGTGTATATATATGGTGAATATCTGGAGTATGTTCGTACTACGTTTCCTCACCTTTCCGAAATTCAGATATGATTTCATGTCTTCTTTGAGGGATCCGATCTGATTTCCTTGTCGCGATGAGTATGTACCGTCACTGATCATGGGCTTACGCATGGGCTGACCCAAAGCTGGAAAAGATTAACTGTGTGGGCTTACGCGAGCGAAGGGATGGACGGAATTCGAAAGTGTTTAGCTAGCGGCCCAAAAAAAGCCTAGACGCAAGGAACACAGCGTTGGTGATAAGCTCGACAAATTTAGTACCACCTTGACTAATTATGGAGATATGGGAGCGCGGAAAACTTTAGACAAAGGAATTGAACGAAAGGAAAACGTCTAGGCGACGTACGAAGGCGTATAATGACGGACGAAGAGAGAAACGTTAGTGCCTTTATTATTAGGTATAGATATAGATTGGCTAGTGCATCAATTTTGATGCACGTGACGCGACGGTGACCGCGCGCGTGCAGGCGACCTACGCGTTGCGGCACGTACTCGACGGGCGCGCGCGCAGCTATACCATGCCATGCCGCGGGCGTTCAGGGTCGCGCGGCAACTCCATCAAGCAGCACGCGTGTTGCCCGCCTACGTGGTGGTGGATCCATGGTCACCTCCCAACCAAAGGTTGCGTGGCGTGCGACGGATGGCAATGGGCACCGGCGGCGGCGGGCGGCAGGTGTTTTCCCCCGGCCACTGCCAACTGCTAACCGCACGAGGAATTGGGATCACACGATGGTACAGGTGTTTCCTGCTCCGCGCTTCTCCTTCGCTGGACGCCTGGACCTATCGATCGATGCCGTGTTCCGTTGACCTTCTTCATGTCTTCGTTGAGTAACTTTCTTTCGCCCAGCTACCCTTTTCGTCTCCAATGACAGGAGTGCGTATGCCCTGCAGCCCTGCTGCATTACAAAATCCCTTGATTCTGTGTGCATGTATCGATCAATGACATGCACAAAAACAAGGATATCACCTTGTTAAATCGATCCCCGATAGATATGGCGCCATTGTGAGCGCGTTCATTCCTTCTGTAAGTAAGTACTCCCTCCGATTTAAAAAGTGTCGCGAGTTACACTATTAATCTCTACGTGGTCAGTACGATTCCAGTGACATTTATGTCAGATGAGAGGGAGTAAGTCCATGCAAAACCGGTTTGGATGATTTGACGGATTTTCCCTAGTTCAACTTTTTTTAAATACTACTAATTTTGTAATTGTGGAGATGTTACAGGAATAAAATCATGTTTCAGCAGCCGGTTTTATCGGTTCGCGTTTTGCACACCTCAGTAACCGGTTCCATATGGAATAAAACACTATAAGGTGAATATTCATAACACAAGTTCACAGTAGAAATCATATCTTCAAATTTTAAAATAGTTATGAAAAAATTCAAGACATTAAACCTATTGGGCAGAAACATGCTTGTAACACTTGGTAAAAGATATTTACGATGCTGCACAAAAGTAAAAAAAAATTATTGAGTGTGCCATTTGTGCCAAAATTCGTCTTTGTAATTTTACACATATCTCATATATTCATATTCCTTATGAAAATTTCTAAGCTAACTATCTATCCATTCTAGATTAATTGTTTTCGTAATTTCCAGAACTAAAGTAAATTTGGTTTTCATCTAAGTTTGAAAGATAAGTGTTTATGTGCTACAAATCAACATGCAATATCAACTCTCAAAAGAGATTAACGATAATTGCATTGTGGATTCAATGATAATGTCCCGAGACAACAAAGCGCACCCCTACCACCAGCCGAGTGCATTTTTTATATGAGCCTATTGCAATTTTAGTATGTGGGTGCATGTGATATGTAAAAAAGAAAAACTCGGCAACAATCATAATTGTATGTTTTCAACAAAAATGTGAGAAAAATGGAGTGAAAATATTGACTAAAACTTACCTTTATGATTTTTATGAAATAATTTGATCATTTGAGACATGTACAGAAAATAAACATACCTTATTTTTCACTTTTCCAAAGCCAAGATTTTGTGATTTTTGTGTAGCCTACGTTACAACGTATTATCGAAAAATACTATGCAGATTATAGATAACATGTATATGCATACACATAACTGTTTTTGGAATTTTTTGATACTTCAAAAATTATTTTAATTATTTTAATGTCAAGATCGGTGGAGCTCGGGGTCCAAAAATCCTGTCTCTTTGATTCCTAGGTAAACTGTTCATTCTTAAGGCGCATACAAGTTACAAGGATGCTGCAAAATTATATATTTTTTATTTTCCACACGAATTTTAAATTATCACATTGTTTTACGAGAACTTACAACCAAAATACTATTTTTAGTTCAAAATTAAAATTGCATTTTGCCATGATAATTTAAAATCAAATGTATCCATGTCCGACACCAACCACCTAACCGCAACACGCGAGACACGACAACACGCCACAGACGCTCCCAGGCTCCCAGCTCGGAGGAAAGCTCGGAAGGATCGAGGTTTAAACAAGGGGGCAATTTCGTCATTTCCGAGAAAGAGTAAAGACTAAAGAGCGAGACAATCCCGGCCGTGTTCCTCGCGGGCAGCAGAAACCCGACAGCCCGCTACCATCCCTCCACATTCAAATCTCCCCTCCCCTGCGCCTCCCCCAAAATTTCACGAGCTCGATCTCCCCCAAATCAAGCTCCACACCAGATCGCGCGATGGCGGGGACGGAGGCGGTGGAGAGGGCGCACGAGCTCTACAGGGGCGGCCGCCACCGGGAGGCGCTCGAGCTGTACACGGCGGCGCTGGCGGCGGCGCGGGGCCCAGCGCAGCGCATCGCCCTGCACAGCAACCGCGCCGCCTGCTACCTCAAGCTCCACGACTTCCACAAGGTAATCGCTTCTTGTGTCTGTGTGTTTTGTGGATTGCGTTCGTCGGATTACTTTGACTTTTCGGTGCGGTGCCCCTTGGGCGCCTGCCCTGACGTTTAGGGTAAAAGTGTGATCTTTAGCCCTGTGGATTTTAAGATTTCTACGAACTTCGGGTTATTATGTAACACCCCGTTGCCTCGGTGAGGATCGAGACGTGAGATCGATACAAAGATGATACTGGTGGCTTGTGGTAGCACCGGACCTTGGATACTTGTGGTAGCACCAGACCTGAGAAGAATATCCAGAGGAGGAAGACAGACGGGGAGAGACGAACGGGAGCAACCCGAAGAAGTCAATTCATTTCTGTTCGATCCCTTCCCTGTGCAGCTTATCCCCTCTTTATACTGTGATGCATCCATTCCATCCAGGCAAGGCCGGCCCAAGGCGACGAGGCCCAGTGGGTCTATATGTGCGGTCATGACATTACCGCCCCCAAGAAACATTGCTTGTCCCCAAGCAATGACGTGCTCAAGTTGCAAAGGTTTGTCGTTCCCACTTTGGCATTGAGGTTGCCTGGCCAGCTCAAGGTCACCACTCATGATCGGCAAGAAACCGCCGGGGTCCCATTGTACGTGTGCATCCAAAACCTCGACACAAGTCACAACAGGCATGATCGCTATCCAGTAAATAGCTTGAGGTTCATGATCAATCAGAAGAACAAGCCCCTGTTGTCCTTGTAGTGACAAGATGAGTACTGGAATCACCACAAACACAGTAGCATTCTGCTCATGATCCAGTACTGACATAATAGTCCTTCCAGTATGCTGGCTGTATTTGGGTTCCCCCATCACAACACCCCTCGGTTCCCCAGTATAGGTTGTGTCAACACAGCATAGCAAAATCAACTGAGGAGTTTTCCATGATAGGCTCAAATGTAACCAGCAACCGTTTATCATCCGCACATTTATCCATCCAAGAAGGAGAATGAAGTCCTTGCACCCATAATTAATATCAATATCACCATGCTTCTGCTGCACTGTTCTGAGTTTGTACTTCAATGCACGACTCAGCTGACCGCCTGTGTGAACAACTACACCATGATAACTGAGTAACCATGCTCCAGACCATAACCTCCTCACAACACCACCTTGTGGAAGATCAAGGTCATGCCTGCAAGATTTAACCTCCACTAATTGCTCCTTACTGAGATTTTTCATTTCTGCAGTTGGTTGTTTCAGTCGCACTCCAGTCAGATAACAGATGAACCAAGACCAAGACAACGGCGCGGTAAAACCCATGTTCCGTGTCGTGCACCACCAAGTGCGTGTATACTTGCAGTACTTTGAAACCCTAGAAGCTCATGGAGAGAACCATTTTGTCCTCCAAATGGCCAGCAATCATACACCATTTTTAGCCTAGGAGAAAATCTGAACCGGCAAATAGCAGTAAGGAATTGCATGTCCTGGGCAACCTTTACATCTCCGTGAGTAACAATGAGCTGAAAGATATTATAATCCACACCATGGTCGACAAGAAGAAACTTAGGTGGGCGCCATCCATAGCCCTCCACCATCTGTGCAGAAGTAAACATCTTCTCTTGTTTTGGCCACAAGCTTGTACAGTCCAGCAACACATCACTGTTTCTACTCAGCACCAACATATATGCCACACTTTGCAATGAACAATAAGCACCGGGATCCCATGGCAAGGTTGGCATTATATCTTTTTCAGCATGGGCTAACTGTCGGACTAAATCTTGTATCACAACCTCTTGTTTTCCTCGATCCCATGGCAGAAGAAGTGTAGAATCATTAGTGCCATGTTGTTTACTCCCCCTTGACAGTGGCTGCAGCATCTTGACCTCTACAGGAAGGACCAATCCCAGTCCACATATCACACGATCCAAATCTGTGTGTAACACTACCTGAAGCTCTTGTTCCGCAACTATAGCATGCTCTAGGAACAAAGATGATCCACTGAAATGAGTGACCACACAGTCAGCAAGCTCCCACACCACATCCTTGAGAGGACTGTCGTTGAACACCTCATCTGCATGATCCATATCAAGCTCTAGGAATAAGGATAAGCCTCCAATGGTTGTGAATACCTCCTCATCTACCATCTCGTCGAGATTTTGGGCTGTAGTACATGTATGGCTGCCAACCGGAACTGCGGTGATGGGTGACCTGCAATTGAGGACGGCGTCGTCGAGCAAGACGGTGGCCAAGGACAAACCTGGAGTTGCTTCCTCCACCACTGCAGAATTCTGCACATCTGTGTTGTCAAGGCTGCATTTCGTCAAACGCACTGGGGGTGTCGACATGCTCAACTTGAGTGCAACAGACGGCTGTGGCGAACAGTCCAGCGAGGGCTCGTAGGGCACTCGAACCTCTGCTTGTGTGTTACCCCAGCTTGGGGACACGACCAAAACATGGTCGTTGCCGATATTGGCAGCCGAGCCAACCGTCGAACACCTGGTGGGCATGGCGGCGGCGAACACAGCGTCCGCGTGTGGAGCGCCAGCACCCACGACCTGAATTGCTGAGGAGAGCGAGGATGACGAGGCCTTGGTCGTCTGCTCCCCTACTCGACTCGGCATCAACATCGGTGTGGTTGTGGTGGTGGGCACCAGCGCCGCCGTCCTCTTCTTCCAATCCACTAGCATCTGGTCCTGCCTGGCGGCCATGCGACCCAGCGTCGCGCTGAGCTGCAGCAAGCTCTCGTTGATGGCGCTCAGGTTCGCCTCCGTCGTTGCCGTCGCCACTCCCATCTGCTCCAGAATCAAATCGGACGGGAATTTTTTTTGTGTGGGGAATTTTCGGTGGAGGATTCGCTAGCTCTGATACCACTGTAACACCCCGTTGCCTCGGTGAGGATCGAGACGTGAGATCGATACAAAGATGATACTGGTGGCTTGTGGTAGCACCGGACCTTGGATACTTGTGGTAGCACCAGACCTGAGAAGAATATCCAGAGGAGGAAGACAGACGGGGAGAGACGAACGGGAGCAACCCGAAGAAGTCAATTCATTTCTGTTCGATCCCTTCCCTGTGCAGCTTATCCCCTCTTTATACTGTGATGCATCCATTCCATCCAGGCAAGGCCGGCCCAAGGCGACGAGGCCCAGTGGGTCTATATGTGCTGTCATGACATATTAGGGTGCATAAATCGCTCTTTCAGATGTCCTGCGCTTTTGGCGACTACAATGTTGACTATGGGGGGATACTTTTGTGACTAAGATGCACTAATCAACCGTAGTTTGCTTACGTTGTGATGTCTAAATTTAGCCGACCCGCTGTTAACTTTGGTGATGTGAGGCGCGTCAGGATACAGTTTAGTGTCTTGACTGAATTAGAGAAGCTACCTGGGTTAGTAACACGTTGCTTGGTGTTGCTTTTCCTAAATTAGCAGCAGTAAAAAAATTAAACTGACAGTGTAAATAGAAATTTAGATGTAGCCAATAACAGTAAGGCATAAACCATTAACTGGTGAATGGTTTATGAAGCCTCATGCATATGACTGACTGAGGTTTTGTATTTAAATGGATTACTTCTGTGGTGAAATTTTACTGTGTTACATGAAACATCAAATTTCATTTAGTAGTTAAATATCCACAACGATGATCTGCTATGTGTATCAGAAAACAATATGCCCCCTTGCAAGCCTTCTGTAGTACAAGTTATGTAGGGAATGAAAACAACAGTTGGCTGTGGGTACTTCTCTGGGAGAAGTTGACTTCTGACATCATTTATTGTTCCTTTCTCTATATTATCATCATTGTTACCAACACTGAATTTTCTTCTTTTATGATAATCGTATAGGCTGCAGAAGAGTGCACATCTGTCCTTGAGTTGGACACCGAGCATGCTGGAGCTCTTATGCTGCGTGCCCAGACTCTTGTCACTCTAAAAGATTACCAGTCGGCTCTATTTGATGTGAACAGGCTAATTGAAATTAATCCATCGTCCGAAGTATATCGGAACCTTCATGCGCGGCTGAAGACACAGCTGGTATGCTTTTTTACTTGAATGTATACTGCTAACTTACTTTGCTCTAGTTTCTTGCATAAGCTTTACTTCAAATGTAGTGTGATGGACCATAAAAAAAATGTAGTGTCATCAGATTTTAAGTATAACTACAGAAATATCTCTTAAAAAATCAAATTCACGAGTTAAGGAATAGATCATTGCCAGAATTTTAAAACATGTTATATTACTATTATTTGTTTTTGGACGTAACTATTGTTTGGAAAGTAATTTTTTGACAGTTGACATCAGTGCGTCCCTTTTAGTTAACTGACCGAGTTTCGCTGCCTGTCTTTTGTATGTTTTGGAAATTTGAAGTCACTAGCCCCGATTCCAGAGTCTGAAGAGGAGTCACTATATACTGAAGAAGACAGAGGCGATCTGCCTCTAGAAGAAAATAAAAAGAACGAAACTTTGGTCGCTAAGTCCGATCAACCTTCTACTAAAGTGATTCCCGAAAAGAAACCTGTGACCAAACCTCTAACGGTTGAAGCGCCTCCCAGTCTGCCCTCAAAACCCCAGGGTTTGCAGACTATCGAAAAGCCAAAGGGTCACTCAGGACTTGACTACTCGAAATGGGACAAAGTTGAGGACGATTCAAGTGAAGATGAAGATGAAGACAAGATGCCCCAGTATAAATTCAAAGTCAGAACCATTGGTGTGCGTTCTGTTAAGTGAATGGGATTACCAACGAATAAGGTTACTCCGTGGGCTGTCGATAGCCATTCAATAGGGACACTAACTGATGTCGCACTGGCTCGGAATACTTTGATGAACAAGTGTTACGGATGGGTGTTTGTTTAACTGGGACTCAACGGAGGATGATAACTGAAGTACCCACTGCTCTCACCTTGTGAACTGGAGCTCAGGTACCTATCGCAAACTTCAAGTTTGACTAGATTTCGAGTTCCGGTTCACATGTTTGCTCGCTAATGTTCACGTCTTGATGCAGGTTTCAGGATTTGGAACCTTGGCTGGGAAATCCTCAAGTCCGTTTTTCAAGGCAGTGGGAGAAAAGAGCATAGCGCGTCGATGTTTGTACCAACCCGCTTTAGCTTATTATTGCAGTGTTCATCTTCTTATAATCCTGTAGGCTAGTCGTCTGTGTACATACATTGTCCATCCATGTATATGAAGCTTCATTTGTGTCACCTTGATTCCGAGGCATCTTTCATGATTTCAGTGAGCAAAATTTTGTTGATCCAGCCAATATTGGCTTTATTTTGTTGAGCTGCATTGCCATACGTAATCTGGGAGAATTGCTTTAGTACTACTTCCAGCAGAATGTCTTCGGTCCTTTTTTCTTTTCTGGCATGAGAATGGCTTCAGTCCTGCTGCTTCAGAAACTGTGCTGCAGCGGGCTACCGCATTGATATCAGATCAATTATTATCCACGGATTCGATGTGACTATAATCAACCTTATTAATCCATACTTTTGTTTGGGCAAAATTTGACCTGCTCTTGCCATTCGTTCAATCCAGTTCATCTTATTGCCTTTAGTAGCTAGGACTAGATATGCAGAAGTTTGGTTCAAACTGAATAAAAACAGTAGTACAAAATAGTAGGAAGAGGAAATGTTGACTGAACCAATTAATGCATTGATTATTACTTTGTAAATTTTCAAAATTTAAATTGGAATTGTGGGGGCCCTCCTGCAATAGGATAATCAACCTTATTAATCCATACTTTTGTTTGGGCAAAATTTGACCTGCTCTTGCCATTCGTTCAATCCAGTTCATCTTATTGCCTTTAGTAGCTAGGACTAGATATGCAGAAGTTTGGCTCAAACTGAATAGAAACAGTAGAACAAAATAGTGGGAAGTGGAAATGTTGACTGAACCAATTAATGCATTGATGATTACTTTATAATTTTCAAAATTTAAACTGGAATTGTGGGGGCCCTCCTGCAATAGGAGAATCCCCTTTAAAAATTAGCGTATGCTGCTAATTGCGGCGTGCACACGGTATTTCTATACTACTATTAAAAGAGCAAACTTGACTTGTTGGGATATTTTAAATCTGAGCCCTTCAATATCCAATCAAACGGTTCAGATCGTTCCAATGTTTGACAACTCAACATTGTCCGTTTTGGACCGTTTTGCCCTCCCACCAACTCACATAATACGACCAAATTGCCACCACATTTTCGTTTTGCCGTTAATTACAGAAGATTGCCACCGATAAAAATAAAAGTAAACGCTTGACCCACGGCCACGACACCAGCGCGTCCCGCGGCGTGTCGACATACACCGCCGGAAGGTGGCCACGAGTTTTATCTCGATGGCGCTGCAGGTGACCAAGCGGCAGGGCTCGCCGGTGCTCTCCGACGAGGAGCAGGTTCTGTCTTCGAGCTTGTCCCAGGAGCGCCCCTTCCTGCACCAGCAGCACACACGCCGTCGTGCACCAGCTCGGGCAGCTACGGTGGCTCCGGCGATTTGCGGTGGCTCCGGCGATTTGGGGGATGAAAACGAGGAACTGCGGCGGAAGAACTCGCGGCTAAGCTCTGCAACAACATATTCATCCTCATGTCCAAATACACCGACGACGCCCGGCAGCTCGACGCCTAAGCCGCCGCTTCCGTCGAGACGACGGAGGCTATGCCGCTCGCATCTCCGTCCGTGCTTGACCTCTTAGCTCTGGCCTTCGTGTTCAGACGCTCCCGCGGTCGACTTGGAGGACGAAGAGGATAAGATGAGCGTGAGGCTCTTCGGCATCTGCATCGCGTCGGGCCACCGTCGTCCAGGCCGAGGACCCGCACCCGCGCTGACCACCCGACACCGCGCACGCCAAAAGCATGGGCGACGCCGCCGCCGGCCACGCCGCGCGCCCGCCGCTCTGTGGTCCGAGCAGCGTCTTCCGCCGCCTCAGTCTCCCCCAATCGCTGGGTCCGAGACGGGCAGCAGCTGTGGGGCCCGTAGCCAGGCGGCTGCTGGTTGCTGCTTCATCGAAATCTGACTCCCCGCTCCACAAGCAGGACGTGTTTCTCAGTTCTGCTTATCCTCCTTTTTTTCTTCTAGATTCGTATGACTTTCGAACAAAACCAAGAGGATAGGTACTCACGTACCGTGGATTAGTATTTTGGATTTTTGGTTCATGATCGTAGAAAATTATTTGACGTTTTGATTTACATTATTTCATGATCCGTAGTACAGTACTACTTATGAAGAAATCAAATTAAATAAGTGTATAGCGTACACAAAATTCCTAGGGCCCCGGTGATTACGATCATGAAATTCATGGGTGTGATTTGTTTTTATTTGATACTTTTAAGATTGGATTTGGATCCTTTTGAAATAACTTCCGTATATGGCTAATTTCTTTTCTTTTGGACCGGTCGGTTCCTTCTCAAAGATTTAAAATTAGAGATAATTAAAATATCCAAAGCGGTTGATTCTAAATTAGCGGGTACTTAAAAAGTCTACATGTTCTCTAAGATGAGAAATAAATTTGTTTTGAAATGTGTAAGTTGTGTACTACAAAAGTTTGAAGGACCTAGGTTTCCAGCGACAGGTGCGCGATGCGGAGCATAGGAAGGGTGGTAGCTGCGCTCGATCTGGAGTAGGAGAGGCGATGACCACACACAAAGGGAGCGAGGGATGTGGCGGCAGCGTGTGAGGCAAAGCAGGGAAGCCGTTGGCGTTTGCACGTGAGGCGGGAATAGGGAAGTCGACGGTGCATGCCACGCCGAAGGTTGTCCTTGGGCCTCGGTGTGACATAATTTATGCTGAGAATCCTCCCAAGGAGCACACCTTCATCGGCGAGGCAACAGTTCGGTTGGCTTTAGTGTGAGGTTTATTTGCTCTATGATTATTATATAAACATCATTCTCTTTGCAATATAAAATCTATAAAATCTATAACGATGCAAAAGAAGTTCGGATTTAATTGACACACATTTGGTTACACATGGATGTATCTAGACACCATACAAGTATAGATACATCCATATTTGGACAAAACCAAGTCAATTAATTTGGAACGGAGAGAATAGTAGTACATGTAAGGGTCATGGTACGGTCTTTCTTAGAAATTGTCTCTTTAATTGTAAACACGTACAACGCGCACGTACATTCCAACTATCTTTAGTAAAAGGCGAAAGAATAGTTCGCTTTGTGCTGACCGCGCAGCTGCGTGCCTTCTCCGTTGTTTCCTAGTCTCTGTCGGAGCCTTATCCCCTCCCGTCTACAGTGGAAGGCGATTTTTGGATCCACCGGAGAACTCCACCCTCGCCGGCTCGATCCGTTGGATCCCTCGGCCTCCGCCGGCCGCCTCGGCGGCGGGAGACCGGGGGATCCCGTCTCGTGTCCAGTACATAGTGTAGGTGCTCTTTGGTTGCAGGTCGCCGGCGGTCTGGAGGTGGAGGCGCGGCGGCTGGTGTTTGCGGGCGGTGGATCTCCTCTCCGGCGGCGGCGCTCTGCGGAGCGTCGTCTTCGATCCACCGCCACGGGCGCCCTCGCATCTCCGCGGAGGTGCCGTGGGCGTCGTTCCCTTGGTCGGCTCCGAGGACGGCGGAGCCTCCAAGTGCTCAAGACTCGAGATCTTTGGTTGCTTCCGGCGGCGATTCCGAAGATGGCCGCGGTAAGGTGGTTTCGATGGGACAGGGGGGCGCTCGCCAAGACCGTTCATCGTCAAAGTTTCCGCCGCGGCGCGGCGGACGTTCAAGGCGGCGTCTCTCATAGGGCAAAAGTCTCCCTGACTGTGGCAAGGTGGCGGCGGGTGGTCTTCGTCCTCGACGCCGGCGAGGTTGCCGATCTCGTTTCTTGGTTTGTTTCCCCTTCGTATTGCTCCTCTGTATTTGTACTGGGTACTATGTATTTGGTTCTATGTTGAATATACGTGGTGGAAAAATGCAAGAAAAAAAAGCTGCGTGCCTTCTCCTTGTAGTTGTGGTGCTCCCTTATATAGGCGTCCCTCGGTAGCCGGAGCTCCTAGAGAAGCGAGGTGGTACTAAACTCTCCTGCTCGCTCTGCCTGCTGCGCGGCTGTGGCTTTGGTAGCACAAATGGGCCAGGACTGTGAAAGCTCCCACCAGCCAATTGTGATGGGCCGGTTTGTAGAGCGTACCAAAACCAAAAGGCCAAACACAGAACAAAGCAAAATATTCTAAGATGAAAAAAAAAGCTTTTGTTTCGCTTGTGAAGTATATGCAAACGTTTTGCTTTCAATTTAAAGCAGGGCCGACAGGTCTATTTCTCTAAATAAATTCCTTGCCTATCAAAACCATGGAAAGAATAGCTTGCACTCAATGGGGAACAGATTATTGTGATGACATCATTGGTTCATGTAACGGCTTTATGTATGTCATGTACTCCTCCATCACAGTTTATAAGGCATAATACGAAATCCAGAAAATCTCAAGAGTTAGGCACAATTTAGTTAATTAATGCTCAATTAAAGGAGAGGAAACTGTGCCAGCCCCACCCAGAAAATACCCTTATTGGCCCCATTAGTAATAAAGTACTCCCTGCATTTATATTTGGCATCGATCTCTAACAAAATAAGGCACAAAACGAGAAAATTAAATGCACCATGTTTCCTTTGCCTATAGCCATTCACCTAGGTCCAAGCGAATTGCAAATTATGCCTTATAAACTGTGATGAAGGGAGTGACATCGTTCAATATTGATGACAACGGCTCAGCGCCAACTTTATTGTCTACATGCATGTAACCTTGGTGAAATAATTTGATTCAACTAGCTAGCTGAATATATTCCTCTGTTACTGATTTGGGATCCTAGTGAATAGACGTCCATTGCCAAATTTTCCCCATGATTTGTCATATACACATGTGAACAATTCTCAACCACCTCCGTATTGATGATTCAAGTGTTATGTTGGAAGTTTAATTTACTTCCATACCAGTCATGTATAATTTAGCCAAGAACAAAGTTATGTTTAGGACAAATTTGTGTCAACCATGTTGAAAGTTGTGAGAAAGAGTTTGTATGTGCAACACTACACACAACAAACATATCCCTTACCAGGTGTGAGCACGAGTTGGTTGTCCAAGAGAAAGAACAAATGGATATAGTCAGATGTTGATAGGCCAGGCAGAATATGTGTGAGCCTCCACTTATGTGCCACAACTTCTGCATGAGAAAGGAGAGCGTAATTTCCTTGCCTTAGAGCATCTCCACTGGTGCTCCCAATAGAAAGTTAGCTACATTGCTTTATTTTAGAAAGTTAGCTAAATTTTACAAATATGTTCAATTCAAGAATATTACTGAAGTCATATAGTCGCTACAAAATATTGCCGAATCCCCATGATGTTAGCAATCAGAACATGTCTTTGACTAAACATATTACTGAAGCTCTCATTAAAGGTAGGGGAAAAACTAAAAACTTGAATCATCTATTTCTAGAAAATTACAAGTTGGAGATTAATGACTTTGATTGCGATGCTTTGTGTGATCTTGGTGCTAGTGTTTCTCTTATGCCAAAAACTATATATGGTATTCTTGAATTGAAACCCGTGAATAAATGTCAATTGAATTTGCATCTAGTTGATTCTACTATTAAGAAACCTTTGGAAAGGATTGATGATGTTCTTATTGTTGCCAATAATAATTATGTTCCCGTTGATTTTCTTGTCGTGGATGTTGAATGCAATGCTTCTTGTCCTACTATACTTGGTAAACTGTTTCTTAAAAATGTTGGTATTATTATTGTTATGAAAGATGGAAACATTAATTAAGTTTTGGTTCACTCTTAAGAAAGAGATGGAACCCTTTACAAGAAAAAGAATGAAAATGCCTTCTGAGTCCATTGTAAGGGCTAGCTACTATTTTGATGTTGTTGAAGCTGATAAACCTTGATGTTGCATTGCACTAGCTAAAAGGCGTTAAAAAAACGTTTATTGGAGGCAACTCATGTTATTTTTACTTTCAGTTTTCTTTTTATTTTTCTTGAGTTCTTGAGGTTGTTTAGCAACTTCATTTGTATTATTTTTTCTTTTGTTTGGTGCCAAGAAGTGCCCATAGTGTTTGAAATATTGCTTCGTTACTTGCTGTCCAGAAACATAAATTTTGGCATGTACTAAAAAAAAACCATATCAAATCACCAGAACGTGATATTGAGCCAATTATTTTTGGGATGAAAGCTCTGTTTGTTACCTTGCATTTGCTATCTTGAACACTCTGCTTAGAGTTACGGAATTGTTTCTTTGAGTTTTATCTTTACGGCATGTCTAGTTTTGGCGGATTGCAGTTTTTATCTATGTTTGCACTTATATAAGCATGCTTTGTGATGTATTTTTTTATCAGAAGTGTAACGAGTAGTTAGTATACAGTAGGTAATGCTAGAACAAGTTGCGAAATAAGAATATGAAACGACAAGAATAACAATTGCAACAATATAAACTGGTTATTATAACCTTGAACTCTACAAAGGAACACGTGATTGCACTCTCGCACAACTGCATGCATGGAGTTAACGCTCGAACAACGATCATGTAACACCCCGGCCCACCCCGGGCCGGGCCTGTCACCCCTGGCAGCTCTCTAGGATCTCTAGACTAGCCCCACAGATCAACACTGGTCTTTTCTGCGCACTTTGTCCTCACTCGTGCGCACTTGGTCACCCATCGTTGGAGTGCTTCGGGCCAAGCACGCTTAACCTCGGAGTTCTTTTCAGATGAGCTTCCGGAAAAGAAGTTGCAACTTGTTGATATGAGAATCCTATCAATCCTATTAAGCCCTGAGCCAGGATCTCACATCCTTCCCCCCTTAGAAGACTGACGCCCTCGTCGGTCAACCCCCAGTCCAGGAACTTCCCCCCTTGGCACCCGTCTGTGCGCCCAATGCCGGCACATGTCCAACATGTCCGCCCACTGACCCGCACACGCCCGAGTTACCGCGAGGGTCGGCTCTGATACCAAATGTAACACCCCGGCCCACCAACTTTAACTGTCACGCCCCGAGACCCGGCCCGGTAGAATGACAGCCGCCGCACGCCTATAGACCCGAAAGCCTATACACGCGCAAGGCGTATAAAAGCAGGCATAAACCAGCACAGTGGATCTCAATAGGTCCAGCCTACTCCTCGGTTGACCACTTCTTCGCTGCGTACTCTGATAACATAAAAACAAGGGAAGCAAGGGTGAGTACGATAAATCATACTCAGCAAGCAATTCATACATTTTTCATATACTTTGTAAAATACACTAGGTTTTGCCAAATACCATTAAATCATTTGTGTGGTTAAGTAATTAGGCAGATTAAAACACATGGTGCCACACATGAAATTGAGTTTCCCTACCCGGGAATCACAGGGGTGAATATTCACGCTTTTACACTCTTAGAGAGGGGTACTCC
Source organism: Poa pratensis (assembly GCA_947311845.1). Taxonomy (NCBI): domain Eukaryota; kingdom Viridiplantae; phylum Streptophyta; class Magnoliopsida; order Poales; family Poaceae; genus Poa; species Poa pratensis. The sequence continues at coordinate 55,273,874 of CAMZMU010000107.1, forward strand.
GACATCGACAGCCTCGACCAGCACCACACAGGCGCCAGAACGAGCAAAGCCCTTTTACCCGCTCAGACACCGAACACCCTGGCCTACTCATGTCGATCGTTCCTACGGATCCATCACCGACACTTTCCATTCAAGGGCCGCCCCTCGCGGAGAACTCAGACAGTCCCATACCTGTACTGTGACCGGTACAATACGATCACCTTCGTAACACCAAGTTTTCTTTATAAAATCATTGAATTCATTTGCATGTCAAAAATACGTGCTAAGCCCGGCTCGTACCGGTGGCTCCTACGGATCCATCACCGTAACAACACCAGCGCATTAGCCCCGTATATCAACACAAAGCTCGTACCACTCAGGGTATCACACATTTTCAATCAAAGCATACTCTACAAAATATATGACAGAGATAGGAACCGCTTGCCTCGATTAGCTACGCCGTAGGTATGAAATAATATCCGCGTTGGTCATCGCATCAGATAACCTTGACGACTCCAGATGATACTAGCTAGGAGTGCTCATACGCCAGCAGCACCGTAGCCGGAGGAATACCATCAGCAGAGATGGCCCTCCGCTCATCGACGCTAGCTCATGTCGGCGAGTTATGCCGCCGTCGCCTTCTACTTCTCCCTCTCTCCGTATTCCGGCAGCACCTCGTTGCTCTCACTCTCACTGCAGGCAAACGCAGCGCTCTATCTATTTGTAGGCCTGAGCACCGTCTAAAAACTAAATATCTAAGTTGACCGGCTGCCGCTTTGCCGCCGACCGCTGTTGGCTTGACCTTTCGAGGGAAGCAAACGCTGATAAACAGGGGCGGATCCAGGGGGTGCTAGCAGGGGTCAGACCCCCCTAACCTTCGGCCCCCCTCAACAAAATTCGTACGTAGTACTAGGTACTAGTATGGCATACGACAGCTAATTGCGATTAGTGCCCGGCCATTACGCAATGAAATAGAGGCGCAGCACCCCGTGGTAAGTGAGAAAAAGCCCAATAGGCCTCTAACAGCCCATCGTTGTTAGTATTTGATAAACTTACTGGCCTCTCATGGATGTATTACAACCGTAGGCCATACCAGGTGATCGATCCATTGCCTCCCTGTTCCTCTTAGTAGATTATTGCCGCCGTCCGTCCAGGCTAGGGCATAACCAGCAGCCGCCTGCCTGAGCCCACCGGTGTATCCATCTGACTGAGGCTTAATCAAACGGCGATCTCTCGGTGATGGCGCGGCTGTTGCGCGTCCCCACCCGTGTAACCATCTGCCTAAGCCTCATACTTCGATCAGGTGCACTCTATATACTATAGTTAGTTGAGGTACCAGTTAATGTTTTGTGGATTCATAATAAATTACATACTACGACCCATTATGATCACGTGATGTCTTGCTCGTGATGTGGAATTGCATAAAGCAATGGATCAATTGGAGTTCAATCTTTTTTTCTTCATATTATAATATATTGAGCAAAAACTATTTTTCAGTACTACAAAATAGTTCGATAAGTTTGTTGACCTATAGCCACTTCCAGTTAACAGAACATAGCTTTCTTTCAACGTACTTGTTACATGTGCAAAAAAAATCTTCGCCCCCCTCAAGATCAAATCCTGGCTCCGCCCCTGCTGATAAATATCTCCTGCCGATGCCCTTTCAAGTGAGTTAACGATCACTCCTTGTGCACGTGTCCTTCACTCACAGGCTGGTGCCATGCACTTATACACGTAGGATAAAGCAAGGCTGACTAATCCAGCGGCAGGCAGCCACGTTGGTCTCTAGCTGACACACTCCCTCACGTCATGCATGCATGGGCCAGATCGTTTATGCATGCATGCACGTACTACCAGCTCCAATCCATCGATGGATGCAAAAATGCTAGTACTAGCTAGTGGAACATGCTCAAGCAAAATCAGCATGCAGACTTAAATCTAATTTAAACACAAGACATTACCAGAAATTAGAACAATCAAAAACTAACTTCATTTAATCAAATTATTTAATCCACTCAAAATTTAAACGCAGATGCTCCGCCGTGTGCGCCGTCGACGACTCGCTTCCCCGCGGGCTGAGGCAGGGCTCCGCCGTGTGCAGGTCAGGTGCAGCTCGCGGCGTCCATGGATTTGGAGAGCTCGTCGCGACGGACGCCAATCTTGCCGAGGTAGTCGAGGACGGCGAGCGGACGCTAAAGCCGCGCACGAGCGGGTAGGCGACGAGGTACTCCGGGTCGAGGTCGACGAGGTACTCGGGGAACGGAGTGCGCACGAGTAGAGGAAGCGCGCACAAGGACGGCGACGCAGCTCGACGCGGAGTAGCGTGCGCAGGGCCAAGCTGGACATGACGGCGACGCGGTCGGGCGCGCTGGACGGCGACGGCAACACGGACGCGGACGGTGATGGCTGCCTCGTAGCGATCGGGGGCGCGCTGGACGGGGACGAAGCCAGCGACGCGGTCGAGACGGTCGGGGACGACGGCGGCGCGCTCCTGGCTAATCGTAGGAGAGGACGGTGGTGAGATGATGGCGTTTCTTTTTGTCTTGTCGCACTAGTACTTGTCGCAATGGTACTTGGTTTTTTTTTGTCTGACTAGTACTTCCACCAATCGGAAAGTAGTACATGGATTGTGTGCTTCTCTAGAGATGCTGGCGTCCGTTGGATCGCATCCAACGGCTCAGAGCCATGATCCGCGTGAACATATTCCAGCCAATCAGCACACTTCGTTTCTTTGCCGTGTGCTTTTTTGGGTTTTTCTTTTTCTTTCCTTTTCCATATGAGTCAATTTTGTCAAAACTATCGGTAATTCTGTGAGCCAACCACGCACACTTGTAGTTCAAATTTATTACTTTCGAAAAATCGACATAAAGTCGTTTAAATAGGAGAAATTAGGTAGAAACTTCCTAATATTTCCGGATTATCCATCAAATATGGTCTAATTTGTGTGGGAATTGGATGGGTGCCATTTTTGCACCATATTTTGCGTACTTGATTCACAAAAAATGTCATTTTTTTACAATAAAAAAATAAAAAATGATATTTAGAAAAATAATTTGAACAAACTCAGTTCTGCAACATTATTTTCCATACCAAGACGCACCTATGTGTCAAATATGGGCACATTATCACAAACTATGCCACGGGAATGGTCATATCTTGATCATTTGTCTCGAAACTTAAACATGTTTGTAAATGATAGACCTTTTTGTGAAAGGATTTTTTGAAAATTTCGTCAAAACTCAAGTTTATTATTTTTCATATCAACTACTACACATAAAATGGCTCCATGCCAAAGGATTTCATTTTTGAGCAATTTATCACTTTATTTGATTTTTTTGAAAAAAAAGTCAAAATGGCCACCATGGCTATTCGTCGAAAGGGGTCAAATTTTTCAAAACCATCGACGGTTCTATGACAGAGCAAACTATCACACACTTGTAGTTTAAATTTGAATTACTTTCGGAAAATCGGCATAAAGTCATTTAAATAGGCGAAATTAGGTAGAAACCGAGAAAATTCCTAATATTTCTGGATTATCTAAAAAAGATGGTCTACTTTGTGTGAAATTTAGATGGGTGCCATTTTGCACCACATTTTGTGTACTTGCTTCACAAAAAAAGTCATTTTCGACACTTAGAAAATGGTAAATGATATTTATACAAATAATTTGAAAAACTCAGTTCGACAACATTGTTGCCCATACCAAAGCATACCCATGTGACAAATATGGGGACTTTATCACAAACGATGCTATAGAAATGGTCATATCTTAGTCGTTTGGCTTGAAACCTATACATGTTTATAGACGATAGACATTTTTGTGAAACATTTTTTTAATTTTTTTGTCAAAACTCAAGTTTATTATTTTTCATATCAACTACTACACATAAAAGGGCTCCATGCCAAAGGATTTTATTTTTTGAGCAATTTATCACTTTATTTGATTTTTTTGAAAAAAGGGTCAAAATGGCCACCATGGCTATTCGTCGAAAGGGGTCAAATTTTTCAAAACCATCGACGGTTCTATGAAATAATCACTACTTATGTAGCTTAAAATGATTTTTGAAAAAATTTCAGAACAAACTATCACACACTTGTAGTTCAAATTTGAATTAGTTTCGAAAAATCGGCATAAAGTCATTTAAATAGGCGAAATTAGGTAGAAACCGAGAAAATTCCTAATATTTCTGGATTATCCAAAAAAGATGGTCTACTTTGTGTGAAATTTAGATGGGTGCCATTTTGCACCATATTTTTGTACTTGCTTCACAAAAAAAGTCATTTTCGACACTTAGAAAATGGAAAATGATATTTATACAAATAATTTGAAAAAACTTTGTTTTGCAACATTGTTTGTCATACCAAGACACACATATGTGTCAAATATGGGCACATTATCACAAACTATGCCACATGAATGCTCATAACTAGGTGATTTGACTCGAAACTTATACATGTTTGTAGATGATTACCCTTTTTGTGAAGAATAGTTTTGAAAACTTTGTCAAAACTCAAGTTTATCATTTTTCCTACCAACTACTACACATAAAAGGACTCCATGCCAAAGAATATCCTTTTTTGAGTATTGCTTCACTTTCTTTTATTTTTTTGAAAAAACGGTCAAAATGGTCGTCTTGTCTATTCATTTAAAGGGGTCAAAATTTTCAAAGCTATCGACGGTTCTGTGATATAACCACTACTTGTGTACCTTAAAATGATTTTTGTAAAAAAATTAGAACAAACTATCACACACTTGTTGTTCAAATTTGAATTATTCTAAAAAATCGGCATAAAAGAATTTAAATAAGTGGAATTAGGTAAAAAGCTAGAAAATTTGTAATACTTTTGGATTACACATCAAATATGGACTACTTTGTGTAGAAATTAGATGAGTGCAAATAGTCTTAGATAATATGGATTATACCACGGAAATGGCTATTAGTGTTAGAAAATGGAAAAAATGATAAATATTCTTTGCCGTGCGCAAACACAGCAAAGGATCCATCTTTGCACTATTCTGTGGCGCACCAGCTTAGGTGCGCCACAGAATAGAAATTCTGTGGCGCACCAGTTCCGGTGCGCCACAGAATAGGCTTATTCTGTGGCGCACCAGTTTTGGGTGCGCCACAGAAGCTTATTCTGTGGCGCACGGCCACATGGTGCGCCACAGAATAAGGATCCATAGAATTGGGTTTTCCTACTAGTGGCCGTGTTAATATTTCTGGAACACGGCAAAGAGCTTTGCCGTGTAACGTTTCTTTGCCGTGTGTTAGGTGATTTCTTTGCCGTGTGGGATTCTTTGCCGAGTGTATTTCCTGTGTGTGCCGTGTACTTTAACTTTGCCATGTGTGCTGAGCAAGGTTACCGTGTTGTACTCTTTGCCGTGTGTTCTTCGGTAAAAACGCACGGCAAAGAAGAGCTTTGCCGTGTTCTGCTGTTTAAGACACACGGCAAAGATGTGCCTGCACAGGAAAGATAAATTTTCCGGTAGTGAAGCCTCATTGGTCTATCTGGCCTCGTCGCTCGTGGAAATCAACATGAAGTCTGTGAAGACATGTGTTTGGCCTCGTCGGTCAGGTCTAATCTCCGGCCTCGTCGGTCATGGAGTTTGATAGATTTCGTTGCAAATTTCTGGTCGCCGATAATCAAATCACTAGTGATGGCAATAAACTTGTCGATAAGCGACACATGCACACGTGAAGGCCTAGTTTTAAGGCAAACTACATAACCGCGATAAAGGTGCGGCTTTTCGGCAACTTTTTCATCGGCTCAGTACAAACCATCATTAGCAGTAACGTTTTCTGCTACTGTACGTGAGATTACCATGTTGGTATAGCAAACACTTGGGCACCCCCGTGACGGGCCCTAATCCACACATGTTTCAAGGGGAAAAAAAATGTAATCACGGCTCACATGTAAGCAAGCAAGACTGATCATGACTTTAATCTTGGCCAATTGTCGGGCGTTATTGACTTGCCCGTCTATCCCTTTTCAAAGGTAAATTAGACATAGAACTTGTACGATATTTTGCAGGGGCACGAATCTACTCTGCCACATATAAACTTAAGTGCTAGCCTTTTTCCTGTTTAGGCATGCTAATTTTGGATGCGGACTTTGCTGTCCCACACCTACAATCTCTTGCATCTGACCTTCCCGTGCATAAAACAGGCTGCCGTTTTTACCCAACCTGTATCTGCATGGTTACTACAACCTGTCAAATTTTTCAGGCCAAAACTCCATACCGATCGGTGCACAAATAATTTGGACTGCACAGCTGTCGGTGCTGTAATTCCTGCTGAAATTGATGCGTAGCACGAATTTTTGTCTCAACTTCCTGTGCGCCGAATGGCGAATGCCCCTGAATTAATTTCGGACTGCACAGCTGTTTGTGCTGAAATTTCTGCTACACATATATTCATAGCACAAATTACTCTCCAACCACAATCTGTCATGAACACAAAATTTCTCAATTCATCCCCCCCGTCCCTCGCGTCGCCCGCCCGGGGCGACCCGAGGGAAACCTTGCCCGCGCCGCCGCCAGGGCTCCCCGGCGGCTCCTCTCCTCCGCCGCTGCCGCTGGCCTCGCCGCGGTGGCGGCGGCCCCCGCTGCCTTGGTGGTCGGTGGCGACCTGCGGTGGACGCGAAGGTGGCCGGCGCCTCGTTGCTCTCCGTCGCGCGCGGCGGCCAGCGGGCGGCGCTGCGTTCTGGGCGGCGGGATGCAGCGACGGCGGACGGCGTGGTGCGGCTGTTTGGCGGCGGCGGTTCCCTTGGCTTGGCTGCCGGCAGCAGCGACGCGGGCAGGGCCCGGTCTGGGCCAAAATGGGTCGGGCGGGCTGAGGCCGCGTGCGGTGCCTTCCGCGCGCTGCACCGTCGGGTGAGGTGCGTGGTGGTGTCCGGCTGTTGTGCGGACGGGCGGGCGGGAGCTGCAGCGCCGTCGGCGGGAGTTGGAGGCCTCCCTGCCGGTTTCCCTTTGTCGGCACGTCGAGTCGGCTTCGGGAGCGGCTGCGCGCGAGCGTGGCTGGGCGTGAAGTTGTCCTGCTGCACTTGGACGCCGGGGCGGCGGCCCCGGACTTGGTGGAGGCGTCGAGCTGAGCTAGGAGGTGGCTCAGCGCGAGACGGACCTAGGCCCCGGCGCCTAGCTCTGTATGGTGGCCGTGGACCGTCGGGCGCGCGGGGCTGACGGTGTCTGCGTGCGGGTCTGCCATGGTGGGCTGGTCGGTCCCCGTGTGGGCGGGCGGGTGGTTCGTGAGTCTCCGCTGGGTGAAAACCTTGCCCTGGTCGTAGGCCAGGACGGGCGACGGTGACGCCCTCGGGTGCCACTTCCTTCTTGAAGGCGTCGTCTTGGCGGTGCTCCCACTCCTCCGCCCGGAAACTTCCGGGGGAAACCCCAGATCCTCCGTGGATCGGGCGAGGGTGGCGCTTCGGCGTCGTATTCCCCTTGGGGCCTCGTCTTGGATGTTTCACCGACCAGAGGGACCCGTGGATGTTTGGTGGTCAGCGGCGACGATCTTCTCATCTTCGGCTAGGTGGTGCGTGGCCCTGGGGCCGGCGTGGATGTCGGAGCGGCGGCTCCGGGCTCGCCTCCGCTGCGGCGCGTTGAGGTGTGTGGGTGTCGACCTTGCCTGCTTGGGCGGTTTCGTCGTCGACCTGTGTGGAGCGTGGCCCGTGGCCAGCGTGGATGTCGGAGCGGCGGCTCCGGATCTCGCCTCCGCTGTTGCGTTGAGGGCCTCCGCTGTGGCGTTGAGGGGTGTCGGCCTTGGCCGCTTGGGCGGTTAGGCCGTCGACTGAGTGTGGTGCGTGGCCTCGGGGCCGGCGTGGTGTGTTGTGTTGTTGTATCCGGTTTTCGGCCAGTTTTCATTATAAACTGGCCAATTCACTTCTTCTATATAATCGAAAGGGCAAGCCTCTTGCCGGGTTTCAAAAAAACACAATCTGTCGCTGAGCTCTACCCTATTGCATCTCAAAGATCGTACCTCTAGGTGAGTATGATTTTTGGATGATGAAACGAGTGCAACTTAGTTGGTTAGATTTTTCCCAGCGCATCTAGGCTCAAGTTATAGACTAGTCATGGATATGCTCGCATATTTATTCCAGGTATTAATCGACGATATCTTTAGTCCTAAGTGATGTGTCCATCAACAACTAGCCGCGTGTGGTGAATTCGTCAATTCTAAAATCTGCTTTCAAAAAAATAAGTATGGGCCATTCCTGCCAACTATCTGTGGCTGCGACTGCAAGAATGTGCCACTAATAGAAGACCAAAAGGGCTGAAAAGAACATTACACTTTTTCAATAAAAGATTAGTAGAAAAATAAGAAGGAAAATGGAAGAAATGAGAGAAGGGAGGACCAACAGAGGGGGCTCGCGAGGGGATAGGATAGCTACAGTGTAGAGAGGCGGAAAAGAGGCGACCGTAGCTTCGAGTGCTCGTCGGCGTCCTCCGCCGCTCCCCTCTGCCTCCGGTCGCCGTTCTGGCACCGTGAGGTGGGGGGGAGCTCCGGGTGTCGTCTGTGAGTGTAGATAGGTCCTTAGTAGGTGTGCGTACCTGGCGGCGGCGTCGTTGGCGGGGGCGATGGCGTCGGTGAGGGTTTCGTCCTTCCCCTCCTTTCCTCGTTCCGGCGGCGACGCCGGGGAGGCTGTGAAGGTGGTTCGTCCGGTGAGCTTCGCCATTTCTGCTTCTTTGGCCGGCCATGGCGGCGAGGGAAGAGGCTGGTGGTTCGGGGTGATCCGTTTTTGTTGCTTCGGTCCGAGTGGGTCTTCTTCTTCGGCGTGGCTGCTCTGGCCGGCCTCGGTGGCGAGGGGAGCAGCGGCCGGAGGCGGTTGGGTGCAGTTGGTGGCTGGCCTGGACATCGCTTCGTCGGCTGGTTGTGCGGCGGTGCTGGGGAGGTGGAGCTGGGGTCGTGCGCGTTCAACGGGCCAAGGTTCCGTCGCGGCGCGGCGGACGGCTCTTGCGGCCATCTTCGACATGGGGCGGCGCTTCTTCTCCGGCGGGTTGAGGTACGGCGACGACGGCGGTCTCTAGGTTCTTGGGAGCAGGCTTGAGGATCTGATTGTTTTTCCTTCTTGTTGACCAGGGTGCTTAGTGCAAATTTCAGGGTCCTTTTGTAATTTCTTTTCTTTGCTGGACCTGCTTGTAATCTGTACTGAGTATTTTGAATATATGGGTCGGATCCTTCCTCAAAAAGAAAATGGAAGAAATGAAGCCAAACGAAACGACAGAGCAAGCATGGAAAATGAGTTGGAGCCTCAACAGTATACAGCTGCCCATCCCCATCACCTTCCAAAAACAAATAAAAATTCTGAAGGAAAGAAAACATTGTCAGAAAATTTCCAGTCCTGTCCTTCCCCGGCGCCGGCGACGACCGCCGCCAGCGCCACCCGGGTAGGCGGAGAGCTGACGTGACTGCCCGTCTCAGGCGGCGGCGGCGGCGATGGCGAGGCACGAGGCCTCGGGGGCGGCGACGGGCGTGGACTTCCACCTGCCGGACGAGATCCTGGCCGTGATCCCCACCGACCCGTACGAGCAGCTGGACATCGCGCGCAAGATCACCTCCATGGCCATCTCCTCCCGCGTCTCCCGCCTCGAGGCCGACGTCGCGCGCCTCCACCGGGACCTCGCCGACCGCGACCGCTCCGAGGCCGACCTCCGTGCCCGCCTCGCCGACTCCGACGCGCGTCTCCTCGCCGCCCTCGAGGACAACGTGCGTTCCTGTCACCGAGAAGTCTGTGCCCTCGAAATTGAAGATTTGTACTTACCTGGTAGTGTTTGATTCTCGGTTTGCAGGTGAAGCTGGTGAAGGAGAGGGACACGCTCGCCGTGACGGCCAAGAAGCTGTCCAGGAACTTGGCAAAAGTGCGATTTTTGTATATCCATTAGCCCTGATCTTAGTTGAGTTCATGTGATTTCTCATTAGAATGGTTGGCTTTTAGCGTTGATTACTGCAACCTGTTAATTTTGATTAGAAGTGTGGATTTTAGTGTCTACTTAGTGGAAATGTAGACTAAACCCATCTTGCTAGTATCATTTGCTTGTTTATGATAGTGATATGGCTTTCAGTGCTCATGTTGTAGAAAATTGGTGGAGATGGGATTGAAAACTCTGCAATTTCATGAAAATTTGCATTCATACTGGTCACTGCACCGTCACAAATTTCTGTGTATTTTAGTGTCACTCTGATGGAAGGTTGCCCTCTTGATTCAATTAGAAAGGTTGCATAATGAAAATTTCGTAGCTTCAACCAGAAGGTGCAGCTTGGGCTGGACTGCGAAATCCTGATTGCAATTCTTGTTATTTCTGTTAATTTCAGTGTTGCAAACAATACGGTTTAGTTTTACTTGTATAGTGGCCTACAACTAAAAATAGGCCATGCTTTCCTCCAAGCGATATGGTTGTGTCATGGATAGACTAACTTGATTCTGTTGTGTTTATGGTAAAGCCTGTGGTAGTTCGATTTTGACATAAAATATTTTTACTAAATCGAACTGCTAGCCAGGTTTGAGGGGAGTTATTCAAATATGTATTTTGATTCTTTACTGTCGTGTGCAATCTAGGAGTGTTATGCTGTGAAGTTTCCCTGGCAACATACCTTTCATAAATATTTATTAGTTTACTCTCAGCTTTATTGATCACATTGTTTCGTATGAGCCTACAAGGGAATGCTAGTTAACTACTAGAAACTTAGCAAAAACTCTGATTGTTCAAGAATCAGCATTAGTATGAAATTTTCAGTTTGGTTATTGAGAAAAAATTACTCAAGGTCTTTTGTTCTTTGCAGCTGGAGGCATTTAAGAAGCAGCTGATGAAATCACTTAGTGAAGATAATTTACTGGTGAGTCTTAGGGATTAAATTTGTCTTTCTTATTTGAATATTTTTTTGTTTCTATTGTGCTGGTCTTGTTTAGTGACACCTAACGTTACCTGCATAACTTCACAGCAATTGTCAGAAACAGGTGAAGATCGTTATGCAGATGTAGAAAATAATTGGGGTGCTCGAATTCCTCCTGGGAAAGGTGTTAGTCAACCTCACAAATTTCAAAGCCACTTCTTTTGATCCAGAGTTGTGTCTTTTCCTTGATTTCATTTTTTATGTTTGATTTGACAGATGAAGTTTCAAGCAGCCGTGCCTCTTCAAATACTTCTAGCAGATCCACAATCACCGAATCGTCCCAAGGTGGCATTAGCTAGCTCTTACTTTAAATCATAACACATCACATGTTATCGCTCGACCATCAGTTGCTTACTATGGAAGCATTCACAGGATACCAGTTCTCAATCACACCATATGTAGCCCCAAATATAACTCCTGGTTCAACACCAATTATTTCATCCTCGGGTGGTTCCCCACTTGCATATTCAACTGGTCCACCCACTCCAAAGTTCTATTCTGGTCCAACATCACCTACAAGATCTCGGACTGAAGGCCAATCAGCATTTTCATCATGGAATGGAGCAAGTCAACAGTATTCAGCACCTGTCTCTCCTCCTGAACGTCGCTCATTCACAGGTTTTACGCAGTGAATCATCAATGGGGGTCTGGTATTCATTTGAGATAGTCCTGAATGCATTTGTGTTTTCTTATCTGTCCAGGGCGACCTCGTATAGATGGAAAGGAATTCTTCCGACAAGCACGGTTAGTTACTATGCTGTTGACTCTGTTCAGAAAATTTATGGTTTGTTCATCTCATAAGACTTGTGGCCACAAAATACCAGGACTCGGCTTTCTTATGAGCAGTTTGGAGCATTCTTGGCAAACATCAAGGAATTCAATGCGCAGAAACAATCGCGAGAGGTAGCGCTGTTTACCAGTATTTACAACCACTCGGTTCAGCAGTTTCCACAAAATATGTAATGTGATGTTTTCTACTTGATCTATGTGTACAGGACACGCTGTCAAAAGCAGAGGAGATTTTTGGAACAGAGCACAAAGACTTGTTCATTTCTTTCCAGAGTATGCTTAATCGCAACCCATCGTGAACATGTCACGGGCTGCTGTGTTTATTCTCTTAAACAAGCGGGTTTATTTCATTGTTTGTCCTCTATAGACCAAATGAACATATCCTTCTGTTAGGCTAATCATGCCATCTCTTTCCAAGAGAGCAATGTATGGTAGTGAACAAACAATTTCCTCTCACTGGTCACAGTATCATACTGTGGAAGATTTGTGCATAGGCCACCATAATTTGAGAGCGGTCATCCTCAATAACATGATGGAAATGGATATGCTCATGCATTTCAACAAGGGAAAGTCGAGACGGTTTTAGTTTTTTGTTTGGTCTGTGTTGAGTTGTAAATTTGCCATCCTTTTGTAGCATACATTCCCTGTCTTCCTGCTGTGTACACTCAGTTGCAGATATCTTGAGGCTGATTCTGTCTTACAGTGTAGATAGCGGAAAACCCTTTTGGCTCCCGAGCTCCAGTTCTCCCTCTAATTTATAGATGTATGAAACAACAATTTATTGCATTTGTGCAAACTGTCAATTATTATTTTGTTTGTTGAAAAAAATGATTTTGAGTTTGTTACTGTATGTTGTTGTTTTTTCTTTATGAACATGAATTTGCGAATTGAGAAGGGGTATTTTTCTCGCAAAACAACCATTAGTTAGTTGAAATTATATTTAAATAAACCTTGTCCTAGTTTTTTACGTAAGCTTCTAGTAATTGACAATGTTAAAACCTCTGATTCATAAGACTCCTGACACTTATTTTTGTATGGGAGGGAGTACTGTATTTGACTTGAATTGAAGGTCGAGGGTCCTCCCTCCCTCCACTGCTCCTCCCGTCAGGATGATGTCTCAGAGGAAAAGTGCCGTCGCGGGGAGGCCCTCCGGCGGGTTCGGCTTCAGCAGCCGCAGGCGCCAGCGTTTGGCGGAGTACCTCTTGGTGTCGCGGCTCCGGCAGCGTCGGCTCCTCCTCTTCCTCTTCAGCCACGATTTCATGCAAACCCACGACGCGTGCGTATACCCCCACTGAAATCCCCGCTTGCAATGCAATGCAATGCCTCCATTGATTCATTTTCTGACGCCGGAGATGCATGCAGATTCATCGGCGAGACGGCCGTGCTCACCGACCGTCCGCTGGTCGTCCACGCCCGCGCGCTCCTTCCTCCACTTCCTCCGAGCGCACAGGGCTATCAACGACGTCGTCACCGGCGCCACGGAGACCCTCGCCATCGCCGCCGCCGTCAGGACGCTGCGCTCGGATAGGTTCGGCACCGAAAGCCCCGCGATCCTCAGGCTCCGGGCCATCTTCTAGTACCTCCTCGGGTACACCTCTCATCCCTGGGGGGTCAGTCTGATCGCCGCTTCTGCTGCAATTATTGCTTGCTATAGTTTCCATCGGAGGCGCCACGTCAAGAAACAGGGCGGCCGCGTCCCGGCGTCTGTGGCTGCCACACACGGGCACACGGCATGAACTATCTCTTGTCAAGAACTGAATGCTCGTCAGTTCTGTTTTTCTGTCCTCCTCTTGGCTCTTGATAGTGCTCTCGGACTAGTTAATTGGATGCGCTCCTTGCTTATCGACGCAGGCTGCCTTCTTCGATTCAAAGCGATTCCTCGTGGTATAAAATGTGGTAGTATTAAATTTTGAAACAAATTTAGTATTAAATTCAAAGCGATTCTTCGACAGAGCACCCATCCAAATCCATCTATCTTCCTCTTCCGGCGCTACCCATCTTCCCTCCAACCTGCAGACTCTATAAATCCACACCCATTGTCAAGGAGCCGCGTGCGTTCGCGTGACTTGTGACTTGAAGAAAGGTGGTGGTGGCGACCATATCTACCAAATATGATCACACAATAATATCTTTACCATTAGTTTCCGTTAGTTTGCCATTACTATTTCATTAACTTGCCATTATGCCATATCATCTGTGGCTATAAGAGATGGCATAGACTATTTGGATGTGCATCAATTTTGTGCTCACTTACATTTCTTTGTGTCTTCATATTCGTTGAGACATGGGAGTCCTCAAGGTTCCAAGCCTGATGTCCTTGCCTTTTCTCATGCTACTCCTCTTGGCTTATGGTAAGTTTTGTATCAAAATATCATTTAAAGAACAAGGAAGTTTCTCAATGCATCATCTATACATTTGCTAGTCATATGTGAAATTCATACTCCGTGCATCATATATTATCTTGTATCCTTCTAGAACACTATAGGATATGTTTTTTTCATACGCCATATTGTGTTCTTTGTTTTATAGGCTCTGATGCGAAGACTTGCAAGGAGCTCAGCAAGAACTATACCACTGGGAATTTCCATGATGATCCATGTGTTGAGGCGTGCCACAAGGATGGTTTTATTGATGGGACATGTTTCCTAGTCTGGGGAGCACCCGCTATACTGAAATGTTTCTGCATGAAACAGTGCTGAGTGAAAACATGTTGAAACTATCGCATGATGTGTGATGCAAAAATTAATAAGATTCGTTTTTAAAAATAACTGTTGATGAGCAATTGAATAAATGTGTCTCTGCAAGATATTCCTTAATTTTTTGGTAGAAATTAAATTTCAAGGTGAACATTGCTCTGTATACACACATATATAACTCATGTCCATGTGGTACAAACTCATAAGCTAGAAATATTAGATGGTTGATACGATTGATCTTAATTTGCGTACCTAGTAAAGTGCATTTTCATAGACAACTTTTCAGATTTAATTGGGATATCTGGAAAACTGGTGAGTCTTAGATCAGTGGAGTCTCTCCCTGATTTTCTTAATTAACCAACATTTGTATAAAAAGAAAGTGTGAACCTAGTTAATACTAATCTCTACTACTAGCAAACTTGCCCATACGTTGCAGCAGGAAGAAAAAAATCACGACATTTTCGTAGGACACAATCATGATCTATTTTTTCATAAAACACCATAATTACGGGTGATAAGACCGAGCACCTGAGAATAGGCCGTGAACGCGAACCGCATGGTGAAGTCCTCCTGAGACGAATTTCCTGTCACACATTAAGGGTGTCCACCATGCTTATGTAGGCAAATAAAAAAAAATCCATGCCGCTGACAAATAAAATGATGAAGAAGCAAAAAGTTGACAGGTCAAGTCAGCTGACTCGGATTGGGATCTTCAACAAAAACAACCAGAAGCACCATCGATCTTGCCAAGCAGCCACTATCCCGAGATCCACGACCAATCGATCCTCTCATGGGTTCTTATGTATCACAGGTTGCGATCATGGTAATTGCTTCAACGACAGAAGCACCGAGAGCACACTATTTTTTTAAGATACAAGGCAACAAGTGCCCGGCCTTAAATTAATAAGACCACAGAGTTCACAAGCTGAGTCGATCACATGCTGCGGCGTACATCTTAGCCATAAGAAGCAAGGCTGACAGGGGAGCCACCCGGCATCACGAGAGTCAACACACACTAAAGCAACCATAAGTTAGATAAAGGCTAATAGGGGAGCCACCCCGGCATCATGCGAGTCATCACACGCTCCGTCTAGTCGGACTCCTCCTCGGGTGATTTGCTGTATATAAGAGCTTCAGTTTGCCGACCAGCGCCTCTAGCCTTGGCCGATCCTTGTCCTTGGCGTTTATGCACCACAGTTGCAAAAAGATAAAAGTTTTGTAGATCACATCAGCAGGGTGCTTAATAATCCTCCTCTCAATGGAGAGCTTATTGCGAATGTTCCACAATGCCCAAGATTGTGCAACAAACAGAGACCACACCACCCTACGCGTTTGTCCCGACAAACCGCTAACGAGAATTGCGCAAAATTGGCAGGACACCAACGATTCCCCAGGAGTTGCCGAAGTACACTCCACGCAAATTTAGCTAAGGAACAGGAGAAAAACATATGGGACGCATCCTCCGCTGTGCCGCAAAGGGCACAAAACCCGTCTGAAGGCCCCGGCCTTGAGGCGAGAACCTGACCCGAAGGTACCCTATCTAGAATCAACTGCCACGAGAAGATCTTTATTTTTAGAGGAAGTTTTGCCACCCAAAAATCCTGGAAACATGCCACAGAAGCCCCTTGGGCTAGCTTGGCATACATTGACACCACCGTGAATTGGCCTGAAGCCTCTAACGACCAAGTAACCGCGTCAAGCCCCTCAGAGAGTTGAATCTGGTAAATCAGTTGCAACAGAGCCCCCCATTGAGCTCTGCCCACCTCTGTAAGAGAACGGCGAAGACATATGGAGTTGTCAACCACCTCAGCTACCGAAATCTGCTGGTTATCACAGACTACGAAGATGAGAGGAAAAGTGTCTTTGAGAATGCCGACCCCATGCCAGCAATCAGACCAGAAAAGTGTGCGCTGCCCATTGCGCACCACGTGTCGTGCCCCTAACTTGAAGAGATGCTTGATTTTGTTCAAACTTCGCCAAAACTGCGAGCCACCCGGCTCGAGCTTGCGAAGATGTCTTGTTAACCACTATAGCGAATAGCAACAAACTTGAGCGAATTACCTTGGTTTTATGCCCTAATATGGTTGGTAGTTTAGTAATAAGCTTTGTATGCAGTATGTTCTATGTGTTGTCAAGTTTTTGGTTGTCTATCTTTTAGTTTTGTGTAAACATGGAACCCTTGTGACAGAAGTGAACTTTGTTCTCTCGGGAGTGGCATAATCCCTTGACTTAGAAACTTCTTGGAATGGAGTTCAAGGTTACTGATTTTTTTTTTTAAATCCGGTATATACATTTTAGAATGAGCCGTATGCCAACAAGTTTTTATGGAAAAAACTATTATTTGATGTGTGCGTGGAAAAGAAAACAAAGCGGAGAACTAGGATAGCAGTTTTACGATTTGAAATGTAGTTGTTTGTTATTTTTGGCATAGCTTGCAAATGAATTGTGACTTTCACCAAACATAAAATTCTAACTTCTAAGACTAGCTTGAGTCATTTGCATGTGAGATTTTAAATTTTTCAAGTGAATGAAAAAAATAGTTTTTGTAAAGGAAACTTGTACGCCGAGCACACGTGGAAGTTTTTTTTTTGTTTTTGCACTCTGTAAGAAGTTGGTTGCGTGCTCCTCTGATGTTAAATGTACAAGATTATTTCTCTCCCTTTATGCTAACAATGATCTAGCGCAGTACTAATTCAACATTAGTGTTTTTTTGTTTGGCATGTTTGTTAAAAATCCAAGCGGTGCCTAAGGATTTTGTGTTGACAAAAAAGTCTGGGACCGTCAGTCCTGTCAATATATACCTGCGACGTCAATCGGTTTTTCTCCTCCCTCCCTAGTCGCTATCTCACTACTAGGAGAAGGGTTATAGGTGGGTTGGCATTCTGTGGCGCACCCTTAATTGGTGCGCCACAGAAATATTTCTGTGGCGCATGGCAGCAGGTGCGCCACAGAAATTTTGGACTTTCTGTGGCGCATCTGACGGCCATGCGCCACAGAAAGCTGACATTCTGTGGCCATGCGCCACAGAAATAGCGTGGGTCCCACGTTCCAATTATTGGGCCAGCTCCATCTGGGGACATTCTGTGGCGCACGGGGCCCAGTGCGCCACAGAAAGCATTCTGTGGCGCACCAGCCACCATGCGCCACAGAATGTTAGCTTTCTGTGGCGCACCAGACACCGTGCGCCACAGAAAGTTGACATTCTGTGGCGCACCGAGCTGCGTGCGCCACAGAATGTTGGCCCAGATCCACAAAAAGGTGGCAACACCCACTTTCCCCATGTGACCTTCTTCATTCTCCCCCATGCATCTAGCTCGAGCTCCTCCTCTCTCCCATGTCATTTTGACCATCCTATTATCCATTATTTGTTGTTAAACCTATTTTGTTTGACATATAATTGGTGAGGGCTTGGGGAGAGCCTCCATATATATTCTCCTCCTCTCTTTTTGTCCACTATTTTCTCTCCATCACCACACACACTCTCTCATCGATCACGGTCACGTCTCGGCAACGGATCTAGATCTACTAGGTGAGTATTGTTGGATGAATATGTGTGTACATGAAGCTTGTGTGTGTTGTGCATGTTGTTGCCTTTTGTTGTTGTGTTGCGCCGGCGTGGTGCATGGATGTTTGCCGAAATGTTGATTCATTTCCATTTCGGTAAATTTTTGCACCACATATGTCCTACTTCTAGGGGAAGTCATGCCGAATTTTTTCGTCGAACATTTCTGACTTAATAACACATACTCTATATGTATACCGCGTAGGCGACCATGGTCATGAAGATGAGCTCCAGTCGAATCAACAACTACAAGGAAGAAGCGAAGGCGGAAATGATTCGGTGCAACAGGCGCCACATACGATGTCCGTGTAGAAGTTGCAAATTTGTGAGATGGATCGACCCTGATTCTGGACAATTGGAGGAACACCTGCTCAGGCGCGGTTTCATGGAAGGCTTCAATGAAGCGCCGACATCAAATGTTGCGCCGACAGCAAATGTTGCGCCTGAAGACGAGGGTGGGCAAGATGATCGTGACGAAGGAGATGCCGACGGACATGGTCATGATGAAGGAGTAGATGGTGGTGGAGAAGACGCGAACACGCCGCAGAGCTCGCTAATGTCGGCCTTGATGGAGTCTCATGTTCAAGAACTGCTCCTCAAGGAGGCGAGGACCGTTAGAGAGAAAGCCAAGCTGGCGCAAATGGAGAAAGACGGGAAGACTCCGTTGTATCCAGGGTGCCGGCCACAGGATACGCGCTTGCAAGTAACGCTTGATACTCTGGAGATGAAGTCAGGAAACAAATGGACCGACGTGAGCTTCAACAAGAACATGAAATTCTTCCACGAGCATCTTCCCGAGGGGAACACATTGCCAACTAGTATCGAGGAGGCCAAGAAAGTCGTGTGCCCTCTTGACCTACCGCACGTTAAATACCACGCCTGCATCAATGATTGCGCAATTTATCGGGGCGAGTACGAGGACAGAACCACATGTCCGGTGTGCGGCCAAGGACGGTACAAGAGCCGTGGGAAGAAAGGTCCTCACAAAGTGGTATGGTACTTTCCTATCACTCCCCGTCTGCAGCGGTACTTCGTGGACCCTAAGGAAGCAAAGCTCATGCAATGGCACGCGGAAAGGGAGAAGCCTGAAGAAGATCCGGAGAAGGGCATGATCCTTACACACCCTTCAGACGCTAGCCAGTGGCAAGAGTTGGACGCAAGGAAGACAGGGTCTTCGAAAACCGTGTACCCTGGGGCTCGAAGGTGGCTTCGCATGGATCACCCGTGGAGGAAACGCGGTGACCTGTTTAATGGTAAGGACGAGCCCGAAGGACCCCCGATCCCGAGGAGCGGCACAGAAATCGACGAGCTATTGAATAATTGGAAGGAGTGCCCTGCGCCGGGAAAGAAACGACCGAAGGTAGATCCGCTGCTGGGTGTATGGAAAGCGAGGGCTGTTTTGCACAACTTGCCCTACTGGAAGGTCCTCAAGACGCCACATAGCCTCGATATGATGCACATTACGAAGAATGTCACCGAGAGTCTGCTTGGCACTCTTTCCAACATGCCGGAAACGACCAAGGATGGGACGAAAGCAAGATACGATCTGAAATGACTTGGTGTCAGGAAAGATCTTCAGGCCCCCGATAGCGATGACGATGATGATGATGATGATCAGACGGAAGGGACTCAAGGTCGCCGCAAAAGGGTAAAGAAGAACACTGTGGTGCTTCCCGCTACGTGCTTCACTATGAGTCCGGAGGAGCTCGAGCAATTCTACAGGTGTCTTCTAGGAGTCAAATTTCCGAATGGTTACGCGGGGCAGATAAGCAGATATCTGGACGGAACGAAGAAGAGGTTTAGCGGGATGAAGTCTCACGACTGTCACGTGCTGTTGACGCAGGTACTTCCCGTTGCGATTCGAGGGATAATGGACGAGCACGTCCGTGATACGCTGCTTGCCCTTTGCAACTTTGTCGACGTCATCAACAGGAACTCGATCGGGGTGAAGCAGCTCGACAGGCTACAGGAAGAGATCGAGCTGGTACTATGCGAGCTCGAGATTTACTTCCCGCCAGCATTCTTTGATATATGCGTGCATCTCCTTCTCCATGTCGTTGATGACATCAGGCAGCTAGGGCCAACGTTCATGCACTACATGATGCCGTTCGAAAGGATGAATGGTGTCATGAAAGGATACGTTCGCAACAGGGCCCGTCCAGACGCAAGCATGGCCAAGGGCTTTCTAACCTACGAGTGCATCTCCTTCTGCCAGAATTATCTAAGCACCGAGAACCAGGATGTAGGTCTGCCCACGAGGAAACACTTCGACAGGCTCAATGGATATGGTCACCGAGAGGGCGCCAGCTCAACCTTTGTCAGCATGCAGGGTCGAAAGGACGACTTCGAAAGGGCTCACCGGGTCGCGCTACAACACTTACAGCTGATCGAAACTTGGGTGGAACATCACAAATGCTTACTCGAGAAATATTACAGCAAACTGGGCCGGCCGAGGAAGAAGGGAGACGTAACCAGAGAGCACAACTCCAGCTTCACGCGTTGGTTCAAGCAAAAGCAACTGGAGCTAGCAAAGAGGAAACCGCCATCTACTGGAGATGAAAACCTCATATTCTCCTTATCACGGGGTCCCTCGCACAACGTAAAGACCTATCAGGCGTACGACATCAACGGCTACAGATTCTACACCGAGGAAAAGGACAAGAAGTCAGAATATCAAAACTCTGGAGTAACTATGCTATCCTACGGCGATGAGGAGGCTACTGTCAAGGAATGATACTTCGGAAGGATTGAGGACATATGGGAGCTCAACTACTGTGGAGAGGTGGTGCCAATATTCCGTGTAAGATGGGCCAAGGACGTCATCAAAGAAGGCCGGTATTTCACCACCATGGTAATACCCGATGCCAAATCGAAGAACGCCTCCGCGAAAAATGAGCCATGGGTACTCGCTAGCCAAGTTGAGCAATGCTTCTTCATTACCGACCCGTCAAAGCCTAGCCGTGTTGTCGTGAGGAGGGGCAAGAGGAGCATCGTCGGAATGGAAGGAGGCGCCACCGAGCAAGAATTGGACAACGAGCCAAAGATCGAGGAGGAATTCGACAAGTTCTTCGACATGCCTACTACTAGTACACAAAGAAGGAAGACCTCCCTACCTACCAAAGGTTGTCCGTTCACGCGAAGAAATCTCAAGGTGACCGGCCTAAAGTTTTCAACCGCGAAGAAGAGAAAGAAGAGAAACTAGCTCGCGGAACCGAGACGAAGAAGAAACTTTTTTGGTGTATTTAATTTGTGTGTGTGTGAGACAATGGAAGCATTTATATGTATGATCATGAATATGTATGACATTGTGTGTGAGACAATGCAAGAGCATATATATGTATTAAATGAATTGAATATGTGTGAGACATTGTGTGTATTTTGTAACCAAATTTAACCAAAAATATTTTAAGGAAAAAAATAAAGAAATAAAAAGTGGCTGGTATATGCTGGTGTTTTTGTACCATAACAGTACCAGCTTGCATTGTCTCAGAATTCTGTGTTTTTGAACTAAATCTGGCGATAGAATTCTGTGGCGCACCGCGTCAAGGGGTGCGCCACAGAATTATTTTGCCCACACTTACATGTGGGCCCTCCTATGCGCCGCGGCCTCACTCGCATCCACTCGCGAAATTCGCCTAAGTCCCCAACTCCCGCGCGCGCCTCGCCGTCCTCGCCGTCGCCGTCGACGAGCGCTCCGGCCGCCCTCGCCGCCTCCGCCCCTCCCTCCCCCTCGCCGCCTCCGCCCCTCCCTCCCCCTTGACGCCGCCGGCTGCAGGACCTCCACGACGCCGCCGCGGCTGCAAGACCTCCACGACGCCACCGGCTGCAGGACCTCGACGCCGGCTGCCCCTCCACGACGTCGCTGCCCTCTCCCTCCCCTTCCCGATCGAGGTGCTTCCCCTTCCCCCATCCTCCCTCCCCTTCCGAAATCGTGCAAGCAAGGTGTTTGTAGAAATTCCCCTCCGAAACTTTGCTTGCTTTTGTTGCCATTTTTCTCCTCTGTAGTGTGTAGGTTAGTGCTAGTTGCTGTTAGTTACTTGCTGTTAGGTTAGTGCATATTTGCTTGCTGTTAGGCTAGTGCATAGGTGCTGTTGCTGATAGTGCATAGTTGTTGTTGCTGTTAGTTGCTTGCTGTAGTTTAGTGCTGGTTGCTATTAGTTGCTTGCTGTTAGGTTTGTGCTAGCTAGGTTAGTGCTTGCTGTTATAGGTTAGTTGCTATAAGAAGTGATTTTGTGAAGTGTTAGTACATGAAAAGAAATACCAAAACATGCAAAAGAAACACCAAAACTGCTATGTTTTGTGAAGTGTTAGTACATGAAATTTTTGCTACTGCCACTATGGTATACTAGAAGTGTTAATTCTTATGCTTTTCTTGTGCAGACCATCGGCTTCGACTACATCAACTACTAAACTTAAGTTCCCCTTTGGTGAGCATTTCGTCGAAAACCTCCGGTGACCATGTGTTCTGTGTTACCACGACCATCGTGTCGTGGTTGTTTGTGATGCTGTTGCCGGCCAGCTATGCCGGCGGGAAATGTGTTGATGTGATGCTGTTGCCGGCCAGCTATGCCGGCATTATTTGTGAAATGCTTGTGCAGGTACCCCGTGAGGCCCTTGAGATTGCCGGAACGTCGATTAACTTCCGTTCCGGCAAATTCGGGTACTCCATATGTCCTATTTTTAGCAAAGGTCATGCCAAAAAATTTCGTGAAATTTAGCATGACTTTGCTAAAAATAGGACATATGGGGTATTGCGGCTAATGCATGGGCCGGGGTATCTTAGTACTAAATTAAGTGATGCTTTGTTATATTTGTTGTACTAACATTTTGCCTCTTTTTAATGTAGTGCAAACATGTCCTCCGAGGCCGGCCCTTCTGAGAAGCACATGAGCGTCGAAGAACAAGCTAGACAAAAGAACATATCGTTCTGGGAATTGAACCCGCAGATGGAGGATGCGGAGGCCGCCGAACTGGCTCGTGACGGCGATGGTGACTTTCAGTTAGAGTCTGCCGAAGCCACCACCACCGATGGAGAACCCACCAGCACGGATGTCGGGGGTGGCGACCACACGGATGGCGGTGGTGGTAGTAACCCGCCTGCTAAGAGGCCTGCTAAGAGGCTTAAGAAGCCGAGGAAGGACCGGACACCGCAAGCGGTCGGCAACATCACAGACACGTTCACTAAGGTCTCCTTAAGTGGCCAACCACTGGAGCCTAGGGACATCGCAAAAGGGTACGGCATGCAACTAGGGTGCATCCTCCGGGAAAACGCATCGATCAACACGTATGACCTCAGGAATCCGGAGAATGAGGCTTTGCGCAATGACCTCCTCAAGAAGCTTCACAAACGATATATTTTCCCGGCTGATGAAAACAAAAAGGTGGACAACTTCGCCATCACGAAGATGAACACCGCCTTGACAAGCTGGAGAGGCCGGGTGAAGGCGAAGATTCTTGAAAAGGGTCTTAGCTGGGAGGAGATCAGTGCCAAAGAGCCGTACCTCGAGAAAGACGAGTTCGATATATTCAAGGTCCTTGTCATCTCCGGAGGCTGAAAAATGGACCGAGTGGGGGAAGAACATGCGGGCACTGAACTTAGGTAACCACCATTTGGGAAGCGGCGGTTACGCAGGAAAAAAGCCCGTTTGGGACAAGGAGGATGCCGAGGTTGCGAGACTTGGGAAAGAGAACCCGTGGCATAAAATCACGGACGAGCAAGTTAGGAACTTTGTTCGGTCCCGCTACTATCTGAAGCCGGGGACGGGGGAATTCGTTACCGACTATGAAGATGTGTTGGAATTCGAGAAAAAGCTGGTAAGGAACTTAATTACCGCGGATATCTCAAAGTCCATTTGCGTTGATTTCTACATGGGTTCACGTTTATTTCCTTTGTCCGCAGGCGGCTGAGTTGGAGATTGAGGCTGAGGCCGGCCCGTCGTCCCAGGAGCCTCCGGCCGGCCCGTGGGACACGACTTTCAACCGGGTGATGAACGTTTACAAGGGGAGGGACAAGTCAAAGCCGCCGACGTCAGCTGGCCGTGTGACCGGCTTTGGTACGGCGATGAAGTTCACCGAGTACTACAGCACGGACACCGAGAAGAAAAAGGAGAGGAGGAAGCCGGCTAAAGATAGAGCCGAGGTTCTCGAGCTAAGGAAGAAGCTGGACGCACTAGAGGCCGAGAAGGTGGACTCCAGCGTGGTGGACAAGCTAGTGGCCGAGAAGCTCCGGGCTTTGTTACCCTGCATTGGTGCAGGGGATAACTGCTTGGCATGCGGGAGGTCAACAGGGGCCGATACACGTGCCCAGCTTCGCCGGCAGCACCTCCAGCAATAACGTGTCGCCGGTCCTGCCGACCCCACCGGTGCCCCCTGCCGTGGAGCAACATACACCAACGCCGGAGAATAATGATAATGCACACGAGCGGCCGGAGATTGATAGGCCGGCCGCCGGCACCGGCGCCCTTGTCTCGACATTAGCCGAGCTCAACGCCGTCACCAAGGTAACTAATTAGTATGTGTGTGTGAGGCAATGGAAACATATATATGTATGATCATGAATATGTATGATACATTGTGTGTGAGACTATATATGCCTTATCTCATGGTGCCCGCTATGTGTTGACTCCCAGGACATGCCTTGCATACTCCTGCATAGGGTGGGGGCCGACGGCGAGTTGAAGGAAGTCGCAAGGGCCTCGACCGTACAACCTTTGACCCGCGATATCCACAACGTCCGAATGAGCGAGCTCGTGATGAAAGTAAATGTGAAGGAGGTACTGCCTGAGTTCTGTGACATCGACCCCCCTAAGCAACCTCAGGGAGCCGAGAAACACATGAAGCTTGGCGAATGCGGGCAGTGGATGCTGGAATGGCCGAAGACCCAAATTCGTCTTGGGGATGTTCTTCATGGGGCCAGGCGCACCGGCGGCGCCACCTCGAGGCCCCGAGCCCCGATCGTTCGGCCCCCGCCGAGGCGGACAAAAAAAGATGCTGCGGATGAACCGGCGCCACAAGCAGCCGTCACCACCACCCAGACGGAACCGCCGGTCGCCGCCACCGCCGGCCGGAAGCTACCGCCGCCGGTCATCGCCGCCACCAACCGCCACAAACAGTTGTTGGGAACGTCTTCCCCGCAACCGTCCAAGGTTAGTTCTGACTTTCCGAATTCCCCGACTTTCCGACTTTCCCGACTAACGGATGTGCTATTGTTTATGTTTAGGACAAAGCCGTTGCACCTCAACTTGGTGGCAACGACGACAATGTTGAGGAGGATGATGATAATGATGTAAACGTCGATGACTACATCAACACTGGCGCCGCCGCGGATGATATGTTCATGCCTCTTATGGATGAAGAACCCTTCCGCGACCACCACATTCAACCTGCTCGTCCCACTTCATGCACACAGCGCCTGGCCTTCACCGACACGCCTCCGGATGCCGGCGATCATCAAGCTCAACCGGGTAACATTTTCAGCC
Source organism: Poa pratensis (assembly GCA_947311845.1). NCBI lineage: Eukaryota > Viridiplantae > Streptophyta > Magnoliopsida > Poales > Poaceae > Poa > Poa pratensis. The sequence goes on from CAMZMU010000107.1 coordinate 55,299,264, forward strand.
CTACCACACTGAAAGAAACAGTTAAAGCGGGGTTCACTGCACCCCCACAATCCCCAGAGAGAAGAAAAAGAAGAGTCATCAAAGGAAGAGAAAAGCATCCTCTGCGAGCCAGCAAGATCCTAAGATCCGGGGTCCTGAAGACACGAATCCACAAGGCTACTCCGAGTTCATGAAGCTGGTAAATCTATCTTGTCCGGGGACATGCTCCGCCTTGCAGAAGGACCCATGATTACTTTGCAGAATAATATCTTGTATCTAGAGGAGACCCTTCTTAAAGAGAAGAACCCAGGTTACCCGGCGTTCCGGTCAAGGTGCCAAAAGAGTTGGTGGACTTCGTCCAGGAAGACCCCGCAGATGTGTTCTTCATAGCGTACGAGGACATCTTCAACCTGTATCACTCCAAACGGCTGGACTATAACATGGTCCGCCTATATGCGCTCGATGCGGCGATGAAGATCAGGAGAGATGATACCCCGTACATCGCGATAGTGGATCCCTACTACATGCGCGACAGCCATCTGGTGGAAGGATCAACAACACGGGAAACGGCCAAGGAGTACCTCGTTAGGGTCTTCCTGGCCAACAAGGAGAAGACCGCCCTTCTTCTGCCTTACTTTTTCGAGTAAGTACACATCTGCTCGCCACCGTCCTATCTTATGCCTTCTTGTACATTTCTTCCATCGCTGATCCTTTGTCCAACATTCTGCTTCAATTGTGTTGAGCAGGGACAAGTACTGCGCACTCATCCACGTATCCCCGAGGTGGTCCGTTGCCACTTATTTGGACTCGGGGAATAAATCCCAGCCGAGATCATACAACAGATAAAGGGTGTTCTCGATGACGCTCTCGAGGCCTATGCCAAAAAGGGCGGCCCCTTCCATAAGAAGTCGGAATTTTTCACGGAGGACGACAACACACACAAGTTCTTGCATGGGACCGGATTCCATTGCGTCAAGCAACTGGATGGCAGTGTGATGGAGGCCTACTATGCCCTCCGTCACCTTAAAACGATTGTCCGGGATTGCGAGAAAACGAAGATTGCATCTAATCTCGCAGAATACACCAAAATGGCGGAAGGTCTCACCGATGCTGATTATAGACAAGACTTCCATCGCATCCGGCTGCAGTTAACAAATATCATCCTCGACGATGTCATGCACGCCTCAGGGTCCTTCCACTTCCGCTTCGGTACGTAGGATGTATTATAAAAGATAGCCTTGCTAAGCATTACTAGCTAGTGTGTACTTTTTTGTAGAAGTGCATGTGTAGGGTTATATATTATATATATGCTATGCTATGAAACCCAAATAGGATAGCCATATGATTTCCAACCATGACAACATTGATTGATCGTCTTGCCTCTCTACTTAGATGAACAAATTATACTCTATGTATATCACTAACCAATATATATCCCAATCCATCTTCAGCGTTGTCTCAGAGGGAATGGAAGAACGACTAGCGGCGCAGAATGACACCAGGGAGTGGAGGACGAAAGGGGGCATTCTACCGTTCCCGGCGCCGCTCAAGAAGAGGAAGCCATGATCATGCATGCTCCCGCGCGCTCTTGCTCACCATCATCGCCGATGTGTACTACATTTGATCCTAGTTAGGCGGTGAACACTTCATTTGTAATGTGTAGTGTGAAATGATGAACTTTTGTTTCTATCATAACTAATATATTGTGTAAATTAACATTCGGCACTTTTGTGACTATGTGTATGTATCTCGGGCACACTAAGTAATATGTGTGATGAAATAGTGATTAATGTGTGTCTGTTTATATACCTGTCAAATATATCTGTATTTCTGGATAAATCCTGTATAAATCCTGTATATACCTGTATTTATACAGCAAAATGAAAAAAATACCTGTACTACTGTTTCATATTTCTGTGGCGCACGCTTTTCTTTTTTTGTGGCGCACCACTTTCTGTGGCGCACCAGGCGTGGGTGCGCCACAGAATTCCTTTGCTATGTGGCCTACCGAGCTATTTCTGTGGCGCACGGCCTGGGTGCGCCACAGAAAGTGGGTTTCTGTGGCGCATGCCCATGGTGCGCCACAGAAATAATAATTTATGGCGACAATTCTGTGGCGCACCCAGCAATTCTGGGGGTGCGCCACAGAATCAATATTTGGTGCGCCACTGATAGCTGCTTTCCCAGTAGTGTCTCCCTCCCTCCTCGTCTCCTTCAGTCGCGATGAGGAGGCCTTCCGGCGGGTTCGGCTTCGGCAGCCGCAAGCGCGAGCGTTTGGCGGAGTACCCCTGCGTGTCGCGGCTCCGGCAGCGCCGACTCATCAGCTTCCTCTTCAGCCACGATCTGGTCCAAACCCACGACGTGTATGTGCCTCCCCCTCCATTGATCCGATTCCTTCTAACGCCTGCACAGCAGTTGATGACTTGCCTGGTTCCGTGGTTCGTACTGTACATGCATGCAGATTCATCGCTGAGACGGCCGTGCTCATCGACGAGACGCATCTGCAGAGTCTGGCGCTTCAGGGCCAGTGGAGCGACGCCATCAAGTACCTCTCGCGCTTCCTGCCGTCCGGCCGTCGTCCGCTGGGCGTCCACGGCCGCGCCCTCTTCCACTTCCTTCCACTAGTATATGGGAGGCTTTTTGGGGCACTTTGATTGGGGCACTTTTGAAAGTGCCCCAAATAGTAGGTCAAAGGGGGCATTTTTTTGAAATGCATCTAAATGTCATACATATTGGAGCATTTTTACGAAGTGCCCCTAAATATCATACATATGAGGGCACTTTGTTAAAGTGCCCCTAAAGATCATACTTATTAGGGCACTTTCTTAAAGTGCCTCTAAATATGATGCCTATTGGGGCACTTTTAGAAGTGCCCCTAAACTTTGCTGCACCCTTTACAATTCCAGAGTCAACTAACAGACATAACATTTAAAAATTTAACATATTCATATGGACTTCCAAATAAATATCCTCTCGCGTACGATGCATGCGTTACGAGACGGCATGTAGAAACCGTCTCTTTTCGGGCGATTCCATGCTGCAGGAATAATTGGATCGGTCAGCACGGGCCATCCCATCGATCGCTACTTTGCATCACGTAGGACCTAGCTAGCTACGTGCAATTAAAAGACCTAGCTGAACCGGCCGAAGTTTTTTTTTGGACTTAACCGCAGCTAGCTCCTATTTCATCCTTGAGAGTTTCAGGTACGTATACGTACGCGTGCTCCTATTAGCTTCGCGAGTCATGTATCGACCATGTACTAACTGCAAGTGTAGCCTCGTCCTTAATCTCTTCGTAGAGGTAATTAGATCATCTTGGTGCTGTTAACTGATACAAAGTACCAAATTCAGCGGCTATTTTGGCGCTCCAACGGGACACGTCATAATTTAGCGCGTGGTAAAATCGACTCCATGCACTGAATATTTTCGCCTCCACACGTTGGGTATCTGTTAGGCCGGTTACATTATGTTGGACAACGAAATATCACGCGCAAGTTGACCAACCGCCAGATCTGAAAACTCCTTGTCTAATCTATGAATTGGCAATTCATAAAGTTTTACGATTTGATATGATTTACTTGATTAATAAATAATTTTGAATTTCTATGCTTTTTTTGACTTAAGTGTTAGTAATTTGTAATTATTAATAAGAAAATATCTTATTTAGGAATAATTCTTAAGTAAAATTTAATAATTCAAGCGTTTAACCTTATCAAATAAAAATAATAAAGGATAATATAATAAGTTTCCAAATTTAGTAAGAACAACATTTATTTTACTACTTATACTTATTCATTTGAATTATTAAAATAGTATGATTATAGATGTTTGATATTCACTTTAGAACATTTAGGAGTTATTTTAAATTACTCTTTATAGAAAATATTATTTATTTTATGCGAGGAAATAATTTTAAGTATTTAATAAAATTAATGACTTTAGGATATTTTTTATTAAAATCTCCAGTAATTGTTCCATACATTTCCATTAATTTTAAGTGATTATTTATTCAAATATTACTTAGTCAATTTTTAAGTATTTACTTTACTAATTTAAGACTTAAAGAACCTTAGATATGTTTAGCTCAATAAAAAAAATTACCATAAAAATTAATCATATTAGTATTCCTTAGGAAATATATTAGTACTGTATTTGAAGTGGATTTTTATTGGAAATCGATTTGGTGTGCTCGGACCAGCCCAACACTAGGGCAAGGCCCACTAGAGCGGAGGCCAAATCGGCCTGCTCCCTACCCCTCTCTTCTCATTTCTCTCTGGTCCCGGACGACCTCGCTCTCCTTCCCCACCAGGCGATGGCGCCGCCACCGCCGCCCGGCGCTTCTCCGGCCATCACCGGCCCTCTCCGGCGCCGCTCGTCACCGGAGCGACTCCGCCCTGCTCTTCCCCACCAGTTCCCCGCCGCCTCAATTCGGATTCGCCACCACGCGCCCAATCAAGCCAGCCGCCGAACCCTAGCCCTAGCTCGCCTCGGCTCAGCTTGCTGGCGCTGCTCCCCAGGCTCCCGTGCCTCCGCGCCTCCTCGTCGACACGGTGGCCTCCTCGAGCCCCTGCTCGACCACGCCATCTCGATGTACTGCCCTGTCGACCCGACCTTCACCTCGAGTCTCTGCTCCACCTCGACTCCACTCCGATGCCGGCGGGACGGCATCCTGGTAAACGCAATCTCGGCATCCTCCTTCGGCGGCTGGTGCTCTCTAAGTGAGTTTCCTTTGCTCTCAAATCCCATCATCTTCCTCGAGACCGCTGCGACCAACTGAGTTTCCTTTGCTCTCTAGTGCTCGACGAATTGCCCAGTTAGGGAGATGGTGTTTGCTAAAAGTGTGCCGCATTTAATTTATTGTGCAGGTTTCAGGTGATATCTGATCGCGCAGAGCGGCGCCGTCTACTTCCAGTACCTCATCAAGGTAGGCCTACCACAACAACCTGTTCGTCCCCCTTCCCCACCGCGTTCTGGCGAGGGCTCTGCACTGACGAGTATGTGGTTGTGCGCGCGGGTGAGGAGGGACCTGAAGCTGCTGCTTGGGTCCAATCTCGTGGAGGTCATCAGTGCTGCGTTCCCGGTCATCGCCTGCCGCAAGCCGGCCAACACCATTCTTGTCCCAAACAGGTTCGTCAGTCTTCGCATCCTCAGCGCTGCTGCACTCTCCCGTAAAGCAATCTCTGATACACTGTGGCATAAGTAATGTCCTTTAACAGTCCCTTCATCTTGCGAACATGTGGTCTTGTGATGATAAACTTCTGTGGGTTATATATTCATCGTAGGAGGGTTAACGAAGAAAAATTAATCTGTTAGTGATTGTAAGCTTGGTGTACTGCTCCGTAATTATAAGGCTGAATTTGTATGTGCAGTTGCTCAATTACTCGGCAGTTCAGATTATTTCAATTGATTTTATTCCTTAAGATGATGCCATTGTTTTATTTCTCATTTAGTCGGGTTATCGCTTAATGTTCTCTTTTATAGGCAGGGTAAGAAGAAGCCTGGTGCAAACCATAGCCACTGTAAGAGGCTTTTGGGGGTTGCCCGCTTCCTATCCCAGGTGTGTTCTATTGTCTGTTTACACTGTTGCAGTTTGCAAATTATCTTATTGTAGCTGATACAAAGATAAACGCAATGTTGCAGTTGATAGGGCATAACTGTTTGTTCGTTGTGTTTCGTTTCAAGTAAATGAGTTATGCAATATTGAAATTTAATTTCAGGAAGTCTACCAATATTGCCACGTTGTTTTGCTACTAATGTTAAGGTGTGTAGGAATCAGTAACAAATTGTTGTGATTATCCTTGCATTTTTGGAAGGCCTCTAACGACTTTGTATTTAGTATAAACTCATTAGTTCTTTCAGATTGTATGGTACATAAAGCTCATTACTTGAGAAATCTTGTATTTAGTTACATGATATTGATATGTACTGCTGGAATAGTCTGTTGTTTAGAGCTCATTCTTGATCAGCTTCGAGACATGAAATAGCTAACTTAGTTTTCACTTTGAATGAAAACACTAACATTTTCTGAATTATGTGCACATGGTTGAACCTGTCATGGAGGGAGCAGTGTATCCTTTTTCTTGTTTTGTTGTTTCTGTTGTTTTCTTATTCACAAAAAAAAATCTTAGTAGTCACATACCAACTTTTTTGAAGCAAACTTCCACAATTTGGTGTATCAGTTATTGCTCCATCTTTGTTATAAGCTTTAATTTGTTCAAAATATAAAACATAACCGAGGTCTTAGTTGTAATCTTGCTTATGAACCTAGTGCCATTGAAACATAATTAAAGACCTATGGCTAAATCTGTTTCAGGCTCTTTATTTATTTATACCAATGGTTTATTTAACTATTTTGACATTATTTTTGCAGACTGTGTTGAATGTGCAACCACCGTTGGAGTATACAAAGGAGATTAATGATTACAAAAGTCTGATAAGCTACGAAGCACCGATACTCCAGATCACAACGTATCGGCGTACCGTACTTGCCCGATACCCGTATCCGGCCGATACACCCCGATACTCGTGTCCCTCGCGTGTTCCAGTTTTCCCGATTTAAAAAAAAAGAAGAAAAAAGCCGATACGCAGCTAGGACGGCGGCGACACGGGCGGGCGGAGGCCAGATGTACGGGTCGAAGCCCATTACTAACCCTAACCCCACAGCCCCAGCTTTGCAGGGCAATGGATCGACTGATGTCGTTGATGTGTTGCTCTGCTTGCTTGCTGTTGTTGCCCATCTCTGTCGCCTGATGGCCTGGTGAGATGTTGCTGCTGTGTTGCTAGGGAGTGAGTCACTGAAACAAACATGTCATCTGCGGGCAGTGGCATGGCAGGCTTCCAGTCTTCAGTTGGTGGAAGTTAATGCAACACTGCTAGTGTTGATGGTGAAGAGGTTGGGGCTTGGGCAGTATTTTGATCTCATCTCACGCATCCAAGCTTTCTGGTCTTTATTACATGACATTTTATTATTTATATATATATGCTCGCCGTATCGCCGTATTGCTGTTTTCTGAAGTTGCCGTATCCCGTATCGGTATCGCCGTGTCCGTCTCGCCGTATCGGTGCTTCATAGCTGATAAGGACACTTGTAATGGGTACGTATTGTTTTGTTTTACAGTATACACACCATTCAAAGTTTTGAAGCGATGACATACATCTTGTGGCTAGAAGTCTGAACGACTATTATATCATATTGAACACACACCAGGAATGACACTCCCAGGTGATGATGAAGCCACTGCCCAGGATTTGATGCCAATCTATTGATGCTGCCACTCTACTGTCCTCATTTTGCCAGGATTTGTTCTACTGTCGTAGAGTGTTCTGAAACTACTGTCACTATACTTTCTGCATGTTGTAGAGTGTTCTGAACCTTCATGTATACTTTCTGCATGTTACAACTGATTCGTGTATTGATGTTACAACTGCGTGTATTGATGTTCTGAACCTTGATGTTACAACTGATTCGTGTATTGATGTTACAACTGATTCGTATATTCGTGTATTGATGTTCTGAACCTTCATGTATACTTTCTGCATGCCTGGAATAGTTTTTGGGGCATTATTGGGAAATGCCCCAATAGGTTTTTGGGGCATTATTGTGAAATGCCCTAAAAGGTTTTTGGGGCATTAGGTTTTTGGGGCATTTCACAATAATGCCCCAAAAACCTTTTAGGGCATTTCACAATAATGCCCCAAAAACCTATTAGGGCATTCCTAAAACTGCCCCAACAACCTATTAGGGCATTTCTAAAACTGCCCCAAATTATAACTTTTAGGGGCACTTGAAACAAATGCCCTAATAACCTTTCCAATCACCAGTATATTGGGCATTTTTTTAAATGGCCTAAAAGATTTTTTGGGCATTTGTTTGACATTTCGGGGCACTTTAAAGTGCCCCTATATCTAGACCGTGACGTAGTGTCCGCGCGCACAAGGCTATCGACGACATCATCGCCGGCGGAAGGGAGGCCCTCTCCGTGGCCGCCGCGGTCACTCTGTGCTTGGACCGCTTCGTCACCAGCAGCCCTGCTCTCATCAAGCTCCGCGCCATCTTCTTCTCCCTCATCCAGTCCAAGACACTCAGGCAATCGATTCATGCAGACTCAAATACATATACTGTTTCTGTCCTCCTAAATGCAGGGATTACTTACATACATGTACTATTATGTTCCTAAATGCAGGGATTCCGTGGACCTGGCGCGCATGAGGTGGGAGGCGTCGTCCATTGTGGAGGACCTGCTTGATCAGACTCCAGAGTTCAAAGACCATATGCGTCCGTGCAGCCGAGGGTCAATGAATCCCCAGAATGTGCTTCCCCTAGGATTCGGACACGCTAGGCACGCTATTTGCTAATCACTCATGACTTCTTGCCTCGATTAATAATTCCTTAATAGCTAGTTTGTGACTGACTGTCAGTCTGATACCTCCTGCATTTTTTCGCCCCTAGTTTCCGTCCGAGGCGCCACTTGAAGAAACAGGGTGCACAGGCTCCGGCGTCTGTGGTTGCCAGGATTTATCTTCAGAAGAAGAAGATGTATGCACATCATTCACTAGCTTCGTGCAAACTGAAAATGATCTTCAGTTCTGCTGTTTTCCTTCTCGACTTTTGGTGGTACCCAGACTAATTGTAGATATATTCCGTGCTTTGTGCAGGCTGCCTTCTTCATCTTTAACTGATCACTCTCAGGGATCAACTCGTGGTACGATATAATGTCACAAACATCTTATGGCTGCCCTTTTTTTCCCTGTAATTATTATGTTTATGGTATCTGCTTATTAACTAACATATTTTTTCTCTCTCCCTTTCTCTGGATGCCAGAAGCCTTAGTTAAGGCCAAAGAATGGTTGGTGGACCTCATTGGTATAGAACTGCTCTCTCCTCTAGCTCTCTTTGTTGTCTTCACTTCATATACATACTTATCTATATATAATGTCAGCAATTGTACATGTGCCCAACTTCTTGTTCATTAGGATTTTCACAATGAGAACTGATAAGCTTATCTCGTCATCAGATAGAAGTGTGGAAGCTGGTAAGCCACGTCAAGGGGATCAAGTTCGATCAGCAGGTAACAAAGGTAACTTCCACTCTTCTTTAATCCACTAAACCTTTAGCTTTGGCCTCATTTATGTCGTTTCCAGCTAAATACATTTGGTTTATGCAGTAAGGATCTGTACTGGCAGTAAATTGTTTTGGAATACTCGTGGGCTGGGTATGCATAATATTTTTTCAAACCACGCTTTTAGTTTTGTAACTTATTGCCCTGCAAATTAGAATGAACTAACCCAAGCAGTGATGATGCTTCTATCATGATTCATATTATGTTTGTTGCAACTTGCAACTGGTTCTTTGCTTTTACCATCTTGTTTCTTTATTGCTTATTTTAATGCATTATCATGGTATATCCTCCCGTGCCCATTATCGTTTGGTTACTGTGCATGTCGTTTGCCCTTTGCTGAAAGTTATTTTATCTATATCTGAACATTGTTTCTTATTTACTTCCCAGTTTGCTTACATGCCTTGGTGTGCAGAATAATTTATAACTGCATAACAGTACAGAAGCCTCATCATGATTGATGGTGTTCTTTGCGCATTGCTACCTACTTTGTTAACATTTCTCACTTTTGAACTCGTTGCAGGTGCTCCTGACCCGCAGACTAGTTTCTGTACCGTTCCAAGGCTGGCTGGGAAATCTCGCAGCAGACTATTGACCGATCTTGGTAAACTAGCTGTACACCCTCAATAGTACTAACCTTTATACACACAGGCACACACACACACTTGATCCCTTAGGTCATTATTTGCTATAGATCACCAAAATGTATAAAACAAGTGGTTGTATTTCACATTGATATTTACTCTCCCCGCCCAGTATTTTTTGTATATATTGTTGTAAATAACATATGTTCTCTTTCTGTAAATCGGCATAATATCTCTCTTTTGCAATGGCAGTTATATTAAGAGAGGCAAAGGAATGGATATTGTATCTTACTGGTAAACTAGACTCGACTTGCAGCCTTTCATTTGCATAGTTTACTATAGCAACTGATGAGCTTATGTATGTATCTACAGAGGACTGTCTAGAAGCCTGGCCGGACGCAAGTCAACAGTATCCACTACAATACATGAGTAAATCATCAGGTAAATTAACACTCTTTCACGGACCCACCCACGTATCTGGGATCCTTACTGGGTGCTGAAATTCTTTGAACCCGTGTCGTCCGTATCTGGATAATGTTTTCTCTTGTTGACCCATTCACCCTTACTTCTATTCAAAATTTAGCTCATTTTACACACCGGATTTTTAGAGACTGGATCAGCATTTTGCTGGTTGCTTTATGTCTCTAGCTGTTTTGTTGCATGAAAACTCAGCACTGCGCTCGGGCTTCATGTTTCTCTTTGCACCTCATTGGTGCGTGGCTGTCTGTCTGCTGGCATTTCTAACGGACGAACTCGTCATCACAGGTGCTTTCCCTGCTCGACTCTCAACGACTGTACCTGGTGCCTTCACAGGGCCTGCTGGAAGTTCTTCGATCTCATCATCAGACGCAGCAACAGGTAATTAGTTTAAGCTTGTGCATGAAATTAAGTGTGCAACAGCTTCCTTCTACGTCTTTGGTCAAGGGAGTTATGCTCCGAGGATACTTTAAACCAGTGAACATAACCAGTGCTGTTCCTGTGTAGGCGTTGGTAATCTTACTATCCAATGAGGGACGCTGTCACCGGGGTCTATAGTCTATAGATGCCTTTTGGATTAGGACATGCTTGCCTAGAGGTTTCCGCCAGCCTTCCTTCCTCGCCAACTGAGGATGGGTTTTATATCAAATCTGTAGAAAAGTGTATTTTTATAGCGGTTTAGTTGCTCTTGAACGTGAGAAGATAAAACATGTCCTTTTTTGTTTATGTTCTTGGGAATTTGTGATTGCTCTGAGTTCCACCTGAACACCAACAGCAGACTCGATCAAATCATAGTTGCAAGTGAACTATTTGATCGTGTGGCTCCAGTCTTCGTGTGGTCTATGTCTAGAACGGACTTGTGGGATATTACGGTGCAAACATCTGTGCTGAGATGTATTTGTAACATCAACAATTTTACGAAACGACAGGAATTTCAATCCGTGTTTGAGAAAAATACAAGGACATTTGTAAGATTATTTGTTTTCTGAATTTACTCATTCTAAATGAACAGATCAAAAACATGGTGCTACTGTTCCATGAGCCAAATTTCTCCATTCATTATGGAAGGGCAAACCAATTTCCACCGCTCATATCATAAACCACACAAAAACAGCTCATGGAGAAACATATCCTAGGTGACAAAGGAGACCTAACAATTTTCAATGCTAGCGCCACCCACCCATAACCAGAGATTAAGTTGGGGAATGTGCGCCATGGGCTGTGAGGCCGACTGGGCCGATGCACATCCTTATTGATATTGCTCCGCCCTTTCCAACACCCGACTGTCACTCAGAAATTCTAACCCTTCCATCGTTTTCTTGATGCGAGTCTCGAATCAATGAGTACCAAGTCGGGCATATCTCTCTAGATTATCATGAAGATATAGCACCGGTTTTTGGTATTTCTGAATATTTTTACATAGTTGGCTACCGACTCGTCATATGTTTGTTTAACCACTGTAAGATGGGATAACTTAAGTTCTGTATAAATGATAGGAAAAATTGAGCGACGAACATATCAAACACATGGGAGACAAGATTTACCAAGTAGAAGGTATAAACCACGTGCGTCAGCTAGCGAAACTGTAAGCAGGGATAGGATTCAACACATCTTCATATTGATATCGATGGGGCTTAAATACCCAGATTACAAGCGTAGTTAGCGCTGGGATCGTGTACACTCAACTAACGATCATGGAGATCGTGTGGGACAATATGGGCTAGACTAGGTCGTGCTAGTTGACTGAATATACACATGCACACCTAGCTGTTATAGTTGACAGAAACTTCACTCTACCAAGTAGAAGTAGAAGATATGAATTGGAAGGTGCCCGGTGCCTACAAAATATGCCTCGCCACGATGATTTCGTTGAGCCTTGCACAAAGCTTATGGGTGACGGCAGACCCCAGGATCCTCTACTCTCGCATGATGTAGTTGACTAGGACATTCAGACCTCATATAATGAGTACTTAAATATATTTTATACTAAGCTTTTATACTTATTAATGAATTATTTGTATAATCTCTATTAAGGCGTGTCCAGTGTCCATAGATAATGACATTTGAAGATTTCTAACCATAATTATGTCGTTTATGTTATAAACTATATCACTTACAAATTTGCTCAAATTACTGTATGTTGTAACGAAGAGCTGCTTGATTTTTCTTTAATTTCACAAATTGTATAATATGTATATATTTGCGTGTATACGCATGCTCACATGTGTTCGTTCTATTTTAATATTCTTAAATATCATGTTGGAGATTTCTAAAGTCGATCTAACAAATATCTTAATAGTGGTTTCTGGTATATTTATCAAAAGATTTAGAATATATATTGAACCACCGCGAAACTTATCTTGCAAGTTAGACTCATTTGTAAGTTGAAAATATATGCCTGCTATATGTACTTTGTATTAGAATAGTTGCAAATATATATGAGGGATTGTTCATGGGAATTTGAGAGTTACCATTGTTGGAATGAGAGAATGGGTAGCTACCCCATTCCTCCTCTAATTATCTTTCATTTTCCTCCTCTAATTCTCTTCTTATCACTTTCCAAAGATTTTTTTTCCACCAGATAATTTTCTTCATTCAAAGATTTAGTAGTATTGTGGGAAACAAAGCAAAGTAACTTGAGAATTGTTGTGGTTGAGATAAATCATGATTAAAACACATACACCAGGTGATAACTGATAAGCAATGTTTCATGTATGATATCATTCATGTACTAATATTAACATATTAGTGGCCCCATCTAAGTATAGTTCTATCAGTATGTAGGCATGTGTTTCATATAGTTGTACCTGCTAACAAGAGAATTTGAACCACATCTATTGTCCTACCTGCTCATTTCACTAAGTCCATAAAAACAAAGGGTATTTAAGGACCTTTTCTAGTCACCCAGATCAACGCATTAACGCGTCATGAACACATAGACTCCTCAAATTATAGCCCTTCCCCTTTTGATATCCCTGTCTGTCGGGATCACAGGTTGAAAACTATAAAATGTGATACAACTTTCAGGTAAAATCCAAACACATACTCAATGAAAATATATAAGTTTAAGATTTGAGATCCATGTCACTCGGGACGTAATAACAATCATGCATTACACATAGCAAAGATGCATCAACATATCACAAGAACATGCTCAAGCTAGACACCACCAATAACATTATACCACAACATGATTGATCCCATCCAATTCTCACACACCACGCCTACATTAGAGTGCTCACTCATGGAGGATGAAAACATGGTGATGGAGAGGTTGCTACCCGAAGGAGATAAGGAGGTGGTGTCCATGGCGAGGTAGCGGTGGCGGACACGGAGCGGCAGCAGACGACCCTAGTGGAAGCGCCCATCTTGTCCTCTTCTTCCTAGCTTCGTATTTCTTTCTAGTGTAAATGAGTATCCCCTTTGTTGGTGGCTATCAAAGTTAGGGTTTCCGCTCCTTATATGGACGTGGAACATTGCATCTTGGACATCAGATCTAAACCACTTTGGTCTAATTGTTTTTGGACATCTCTACAGTTTTCCAAAGGCTCCTTTATATCCCATGTGACGTGGGCATACCCTTCGGGTCCCCCACTATTGGTATACCTGGTGCGATCCAGTGTACGGCTCACCTGGCGGCCCAACGAAGACCAAGAAGTTGTGACTTGGAGTACAAGACAAGAACTCATGTAAACCCTACATGGCTGCATATATAAAGCCAAGCAGGGGCACCCTTTAGAGATACCGAGACCACGTCTCACCTCATCGCCATTGCGGTCACCATGTAATCATACAGTAATACAGATCAGACAAGCATGATGTAGGTTTTTACGTCACAATGAGGGGCCAAACCTGGGTAAATCCTTACTTGTCAGCCGATGGAACTACCAGTGCACCATCTTCTCCCCCTATACGAAACCCTAGGTAACCTAACCATGAGATTTGCTGTGGTACCCACGTCAATTGGTGGAAAGAACGCGCGTTGGAAGCACGGTTTCGACGGCTCCAATCTACATCTACAACTGCGACGGTGGGGTTCTATGTGCGCAGCCTCGCGCGATCCGATCAATGACTCGCCGGTTCATCTACTTCTGCGTCAGATTTCATCAGGGCGGCAGCGTTACGTGCGTGCACACAATGATGTTTCAGACAATTCCATAATCTACAGCCAGCCAGCTGGTTTGCCAAAGACCTGCACTCAGAAAAGCAGTTTCTCCTGGACAGCAACTTTTCTGTATATCGCCCACAGCCGCCCACAGCCAGCCACAACTAGCCAAAAAAACAAAAGGGCCCAAATCAACGCGCGGGCCTGCCATCGCCCATCCAGCTTGCAGGACATCGAGATCCTCCCGGCGACCAAGACTCGTGTCTCTGAGTTCAGGGCAGGACGCGAGGACAGCACCTCCAGCAATGTACGCATGCAGCAGCTGCCAAGGATGTGATGCATGCGTGTCTGAGGCATATACGCATGCGCACATGCACGCAAAGCAAGCCAAACAAAAAGCGGCGCCGGCGCGAATAACTTCTTGTGCTACTAAATAAAATATCAGGTGCTGTTTTTTCTATTAAGCCGGTTAATTCCTTGGAAGAACTTTGGTACCTCCGATTTGCACTATGATATTCGCAGGTTTTCCCAAGATCAGATCGGGTCAGAAGAATTTTCTGTCGATCGTGCCTACACACTGTACCTGACCGCCGGGTCTCGCCGTCAAGTACATGCTCGCCAACATCGCCTCTGGCCGGCCGAATTGCTGCTGATATTCAAGCCGCACATATCGGCGTCGGGTCTGCGTCCAGTCAAGCACATGCTCGCATGCATGCGCATGCATCATGCATGGATGGATCGGCCTTTTTCTTCTTCAATCTCTCTCATGTACTATTTCATGTGGTAATTGCTCTGGTTGTATTACGATGGTATGGAGAGCGCCGCTGCTGCTCCTGGACGGCACGGTTGTCGACTTCCCAATCGCCGGGAGCAACCCGAGAGAGCTCGCCATCCACCTGCTGGAGCCAGGCCTACCGCGACGTCATCACGTCTCCAACCAAAGAGATGGCTAGCTTCACGTAAGGAAAAGATCCATTGGAGGATACGGAGTAGATCGATCAGCCACCCATGCACACATGTGGCCAGCTGAATCGATTGTACTGCGTTCAAGACAATCGCGACTCTAACTCAACAAGTTAGCATGACGATTGGGCTAGTAGAAAAGGGCCCTATGGTCCCGGTTCGGTTGGGACATCAGTCCCGGTTTTCGAACCGGGACTGGCCAATCCGGACTAATGCTGGTCCCGGTTCGGCCACGAACCGGGACCAATGGGTGTCCACGTGGCCTGTTCTGCAGCGCGTGGGGGGAGACTCATTGGTCCCGGTTCGTAATACGAACCGGGACTGATGTTTTGATTTATTTTTCTATTTAATTATTTGGGCACTTTTTATTTTGTGCTTTGTTGTCCCGTCGCCCGGCGCCTCCATCCACCCCCTCTCCCTCTCGCCGGTGCCTTCGTCGTCTCCTCTTCTTCGCATCGCCGACGTGCTCTCCATCTCTCACTCGCCGGCTCATCGAGGCCAGCTTCGATATTTCTGTGCAGGTACTACTCGCCGGCTCATCTCTCACTCGCCGGCTCTCCATCTCGCACTCAATTCGATGGTACTACATACAGCAATGAAGGAACCACTATTACACATCATCGTCATGAATATATTACACACATCTCATTCGTCGTGCTTGGTCGAACATATTCATGTACACACGAGTTTCATGCATATATACATCTCTTTTACACTCACCCTTGCATTTCAACCTCCGATAGTATTCTCCCTTCGGATCTAGGACCTCTGCATCTAAGAATCCCGCAATTTCCTCTTGAATTGCCGTACGATCTTGTGGTAGAAGACCGTCCCGCAACCGTTCGATCTAATTTAAAGAAGGGGTCAATATATATGAATGAAACTAAACACAATTGATGGCAATAAACTAAAATTGTGAATATTGTTTACGTACTTCAAGTTGTTCTAAGTACCGGCTGCCCGTCTCTGGGTCGTCTGGCGAATGAACTCGCAAACGTAGTATCCACATAAATTATTCCCATGTTCCTGCCTCAAGCACTTTACGAGAACAGAGTTCAATCAAAATAATAATCAAGCATGATAATGGTATTGAAACTAGAATCAAAGAGATGCGCGGATCAGCTAGTAGTACTTACATTTATTGGTTCAAATGTAAGCTTCGGCCCCAAATACCCCTAGCCTTGGCGGTGAACCGTTTCCAAGCCCTGTCCGGCAAAGAAAATGAATAAAGGAGTTATATATTAATTACTTGCTACCAGGGAATGAACGGAAAGTTGCCGATATAGTGCCATAATGATTGAAATTACCCTTGGAGGCATTCCTGCATGTCCGCCCACTCCTCAAGGGGTTTACGTTTCGAGTCCATGACTTGTACTACTCCTTTGTCAGGTTTAATGATTAGCAGAATAAAGTGGAAGCTGCGCACGCATAAGTCATCAATTATACACTTAACATCGAGTAAGCGAAATAGAATGTGTACAAGACAGTAACACTCACCCGTAGTTGTAAGGAAATAGTATTTCCCTTTTGGTTTCGGAAAACCTTAACGCCCTTACCAAGTTATCCTCTGTGTCGATGTAATGACTTGGAGAGTTTTTTGATGAACAAATATGGGTCAATGAACCCAATGTCATAGATTTGTCCTCTTTTGCATTGGAGAATCTTCATTCTGCATAATTAATATAGTGATGAGTAAGATTATACATGCAATGAACGAGCTGAGCTAGCTAGAGACTTAATTACAGAAATAATACTTACAGACAATAGGCACTGAGGATAGATTTGTCGATGGCGTCTTGTTGGTATAACTGAAATAATTCACAAAATTCAATCATTACCACGCCATTTCCATGCCCGTAATGCTCGTTTTTATATCCCACGTAGATCCAGTTTCCCCTTCCTTTGAGGCTCGCATGTACCACTTATGCAATCTTCGCATTTTTGTTGGTAGACCGTTGACTAGCTCAGGTTTGACGAGAGTATACCCGTGCCGGTATTTGTATGCTACTTCCTGGAACTCTTGTAATTGCGCTAAGTACTGAGGAATAGACATGCCCTGAGCAGAGGCCGCTTCTCCGTACATTGCAACAAACTCAGGATCGACGTCGACTGCACCTGTGCTCGACCCCACCTCGGTATTGGAAAACACTTTGAGCGGGGGGCACGACTGGTTTTTCTGTTCTCCGAGCTGGGGAACTGATTTCCCGCTTGCACTACTACTCTTCGACCGCTGCTTATTTGCCTCAGCCGACTTGCGAATAGAGCGGTCATAGTCTGGTGTCAGCCTTGGCGGGGGTTGTTCAAGGGTCTTCAGCATTTTGAAGACGGCGGCTTTTTCTTCTGGGGTGGAGGGGAACTCTGCGCTTTCGGCTTCTTCGGCTAGCCAACCACTCTTTATTTGGGCATTTGCGATCGCGGCATTTTCCTCCTCCGTATAGTCGTAAGGTCTCATGGGAAGATTCTTATGAGGTACTTTTGGGAGGGGCGACCTTTTACGTTTCGGTGATCGCTTACCCCTCATAGTACCAGCGGTGGTACGCTGAGCCTCACGGGCGGAGACGACTGACGCGGCGGCGGAGACGGCGCCTGAGGCGGCGGCGGCGAAGAGGACTGTTGCGCTGGAGACTGGTGAGGCGGCGGCGAAGATGGATTGCTACTCTGAGGAGTCGATGGCCTTGGCTGCCAGTTTGGAAGCACGATGAATTCCTTTGGCCATAGAATGGTCCCTTTTTTGGCTTCTCCAAGTTCAACCACCTCCCCATCTTCACCTGCAGGGTGTTCCAGCTTCAGCTCCTCAAATTCTTTCATCACTTCATCCACCCCGACAACAGCGTAGCCATGTGGAACCGGAGAGAAATGGAAAGTTGGTTTAGGTCCAATTGGTACGGCATAGCCGACCGCCACCTTCATGGTTAAGTTAAAAACTTTCACATGTAGCTCACAAGGTGTGCTCTCCGTGATATCATCCACTGGGTAGCGACGAAGAGGAGCCATCGTCAGTGCATCATCATTACCATCCTGGAGCTCCGTGGAAGCCACGCTGCTTTTCCGATTCGATGGGCCGCCGGTACCATCGCATGCAGCTTCTACCATGTGCCGCTGAGATTGGCCGCTAGTACCTTGCTGGCTAAGTGCGTCAATTTGATCCTGCTGCCGCTTTAATTTTTCTTCTATATTACGCAGCCGGTCTGCAGCAGCGCGTGCTTCCATTGCCTCCCTTTCCTTTCTCCTCTGATGGCTTCTATCAGGAAATTTCTTCCTGTCCTCGGGAATCGCAATTTTCTTGGGCTTGGAGCCTGGTACGCCTCGTGTTCGTCCGTCGTGTTCCTTATTCCCAAGGGCGCGTGTGAGCTCGTCATCCTCTCTATCGGGACAGAACCGTCCCTCTTCAACATCCTTTACTGCATTTCTAATGCCTTCGATGGGTAGTAGGGGCTTATCTTTGTGTGTTCTGTTATATATGCACTTCCCTTCTGCGTCCAACGTGCCCCCATGCCCGTAAAACCAATTTCTTGCCCGTTCGATCCATGTGTATGGCTCTGGAGTGATCCCTTTAGCCAGCAGGTCGGCCTCAAGTTTCTCCCACTTAGGCATGCTAAAGGCGTAGCCACCAGGCCCCATAGTATGGTGGTACTTTTTTTAGCAGCATTTGCCTTATTTTTTCAGATTTTCTGAGCTTCCTCCGATTTCTTGTACGCCACAAATTCTTCCCAGTCATCTCTTATCTTCTCATACCCTTTATCGAAGTCCGGAGTCTTATCTTTCTTGACAAACTCGTGTGCAATCTTTTCTTCCAGTTCTTGAATAGCTCGGCCATCTTCTTAAGAGCCCACTCCTTGACTTTTTGCTCTATGATATTTTTTGCTGGCAATCTTTTCTGCCTCATTTGGATCCTCCTCATCTGGATCCACCTCTGGCGCCGGCAGGGTGAAATTAACCATGAGCTTTTTCCAAAGGTTTTCTTTGCCTTTGTCGCCGACATATCTTATTCCTCCCGCCTTGGCTTATGCCATTCTCGAACGGTGATCGGGATGTAGTCCCTAACAATAACTCCGCATTGCTTTACAATTTTTTTTGCAACATCAGGGGGAGCAATCGGTGTGCCGTCTTCAGCGACTTTTTCGATCCTGTACCTTTCATGGTCACCCAACTTTTTGGCTGGGCCTCGTTTTGTCCTTACAGAAGATTTGCTCGATCCGGAGGGCTAAAAGAAGAAAGAGCGTTAATATATGTATATAGACAGCAGAGGCTTAATTAATTAATATATATATGCACCTCGCCGGAGTTTGCAACATTTAATGTTCCACCGGAGCCTTCGGCTTCTCCCTCATCGAAGCCGCGGCTTCTCCCTCACCCCAGCCGTCGGTTCTACCTCACCGGAGCCGTCTCTTCGGTTGAGAGACTCATCTCCCTCACCGGAGTTGTTCAGAAACTGCGAGGTGACATCGTCAACATCTTCCCCGCGGATCATATCCTCGAGGATGTTTTCCTGATTTTCGTCTCGTTCCATAGTTTCTGCAAATTAAGAACAATGCACAAAACTTTAGTTGGGTAACTTGTTCCATATGTCAAGATACATCTACCCACAATTTTTTTCCTAACACAGTACTAACAATTACTAACACAATTTTTTTCCTAACACAGTAGTAACAATTCCTAACACAATTTTTTCCTAACACGGTACTAACAATTACTAACACAATTTTTTTCCTAACACAGTAGTAACAATTCCTAACACAATTTTTTTCCTAACACAGTACTAACAATTACTAACACAATTTTTTTTCCTAACACAATTTTTTTTCCTAACACAGTACTAACAATACAGCGGGGTTGATCTCCGAACCGTGATCTACCGAGGGGAACAAACATCAGAAAAGAACAACAATCAACACATGGCATTGATGCAATGCGCAATATGTATGCATGATCAATTTAATGCATTGACATGGAGCTCTAAATCATGTTTGAAATGTTATTTGAACTCAAATTACAATTATGAACATTTATTTAATTTAACTCCATAATTAGAGAAATGCATTTAGGTTATTTCCAAATATTCACCAAAATGAAATGTTCCAAAATGTTTGTATTTTGACATAAATAGCTAGCATTTAATTGATATATTATTCATATTTCTCTGATAAACAAATCAAAAGTTATTGAATTTACAAGTTTCTATTATTTTCTGGAAATTTATTTAACTGGCTGGGTCCCACTGTCGGAACTTTAATAATTACCGAAATCATTTATCGAAAAGATAAAAAACCTGACGACCGGGCCCCATATGTCGGTGACACAGAGAGCCAACGGCGCCTCTGTCGATCATGCTCTCGACGGAGGAGAGCGAAGGAGCTCGCGCGGACGCGCGCGCTAGACGCGCACGAGCGCGGCCTATCTAAAGGTGGCGGCGCCGCTCGTTTTCTGTTGCCGGAGCGACGCCGGCGACGGGGTTTGGCGGTGGCCGACGGCGAGCAACACGACGGTGGAGCTACGGAGCGCGAGGAAGCAAGGCGAGGGCATGGGAAGAACCAGAGGCTCACCCTGAGCAGGAAGGAGTGGACGGAGTGGCCAGGTAAGGTCAGACGGCGGCGAGCTCGAGCTCGGCCCGCGGCGGCCGGACTTGGAGAAGACGCTCGATTCGCACGATTTAGACCAATGGGCGCGGCGCGGGCGTCGACGGCGCGGCGGACGTCGACGGCGGCGGCGGGGCGCGGCGTGGAGCGGCGCGGGCATCGGGCAGCCTGACGGCGTGGATTTTGCTCCGGCGCCCGCGTGCGAGTACTTGGTCGATTTGGGGATGGATTGGGGAAGGAGAAGGGCACGCAGTTATGTACCAGCACTCATTGGTCCCGGTTCATCCCACGAACCGGGACCAATGCCCTGGTCATTTAATGGCAGATTTGCCTCGCGCGTCCAATGGTTTTTAGTCCCGGTTCTTCGTATAAACCGGGACTAATGAGTCCTTTTTCAAATTTATTTCAAACTTTTCAGTTCTGAATGTTGTTCCCACCTTTTTTTTCTTATTTAGGTGTTTGAATATGAATTTCAAAATGTTTTGAATCTGAAAAGACTTTCAACATGAAAAGTGTTTAAATTTAAATAAATAATCCAAAACCATTTTCTGTTTTCTAAAATAATTATTCTAACTATACAAACTATTAACCATTTTGCCATTTTCAATTAAAAATGCATTAACTTTATTGCATATTTTGAATTGACAAAACTTTCAACATGAAAAGTGTTTGAATTTGAATAAATAATCCAAAATCAATTTTACATTATTATTGTGATTTTCAATTTAATATGGATTAATTCATATCTTTAAATCCGTAAATCAAAATTCGATAAATAATATGTATAAATTGATCAAAAAAATACTTTTACATTATTATTGTCATTTTCAATTTAATATGAAAATATTCATATCTTTAAACCGGCTGCTAGCTGCAACCTTCGTTGGAAATGCAGATTACTTATTCAGATGCTAAAGATCATTAGTTGGAAATGCAGAGATAAAGAATACATTTTACACGATCGTCGTCGTAGCTAGACCAGTAGTAGGGAATGACAACAATCTTGGGTACATAGATGAACCATTTGTCCTAATCAATGATGTGGCTCAGGTTAGTCATACTCCTGCCTAGGCCTATAATACTCGTCCTCGTAGTCGTCGTAGTCGTCGCTGTCGTCGGGCGGCGCTCGCCTGGACTGGAAGTGAGGGTAGCGCAGGCGGGGCTTATCGCCGGCCGTGATGTAGTCCATGACGCATTTTGTGTGAACTTAAGTGTGGCTCGGGCATTTCATCGAACACATCTTGTGCATAGCAAAGAAAAAAAACTAGCACCCACTTCCCACACATCCAAGCAGAAAAAAAACAGAGGAGAGAAGAGGGGGGGGGGGGGGGGGGGGGTTCGAGAGACGAACCGGGTCTAAAGCTCCGAGGCACGCCACGTGTCCGGCTCTGGAACTTTAGTCCCGGTTCGTGCCACGAACCGGGACTAATGTGCCCAACCGAACCGGGAGCAATGCTCCACGGGCCCCTGGCAGCTCGAACCGGGACCAATGCCAGGCATTGGTCCCGGTTTTTCCTGAACCGGGATTAAAGCCTGGGGCGGCTCTGGACGAAAGACATGTTTTCTACTAGTGTCTACATGCGTCCGGCTCGGCGGCGCGGCGCATTGGCTTCGGTCGTCCGTACCTAACGGACCGGTGAGTCAGCAAATCAGAAGTGCCATCGGCAGCCTCTACTACGACTCCCTGGCGTCAAGTCGTCAACGCGCGCGACTCCGATAACCTCTTTATCGACAAATGGGCAGCCTCTACGACGACTCGTTGGGCTCAATGCTCCACTTGACTGCCTCGAATTATTCGACCAGCAGGGTGGCGATCAGCGTCGGCGGTAGAGCCCTGCTCCCTGGAAGGGCATCACATACCCTCAGGGCTGGCGCTTCGACATCAACAACGGCAACAATCTTATCGCTACACTCGATCGGGCGACTCCGATGTCTTTATCAACTCCGCCACATGACCCCGCCACGTTGATTCCGTCTGTCGG
The DNA here is from genome assembly GCA_947311845.1 of Poa pratensis. Taxonomy (NCBI): domain Eukaryota; kingdom Viridiplantae; phylum Streptophyta; class Magnoliopsida; order Poales; family Poaceae; genus Poa; species Poa pratensis. The sequence continues at coordinate 55,322,046 of CAMZMU010000107.1, forward strand.
CGTCGACTCCCTACACCGCACCACTCCGCCGCGTCGACTCCGGTCCGCCGCGTCGACTCCTTCCAGCTAAACGCCGCGCGCCTCTGAACCCGTCACTCGGGGGCTGCGCCATATGGCTACACAATTTTACTCGGACACACGCGACACTCGGTGGCTGCGCCGTATAGTCTACACAGTCATTTCAGCCGCACCCACAATACCCACGCCTCGTCGACCTCGTCCGCTGCAACAGCGCACCCCACGAACAATGTTCGAGATCATCATCTCACAAAACAAGCAATCGAGCTCTAGTCGAGTGATCCTGTGACTACCTGCAGACTCCTCGAGTTGCATCAGCTGCAGATTAACCTTGGTTGCTCACTTATGGTGTAAAGATAAGACCCGTCGACCATGTCGAGCCGGCCGGGGCCCGCACCAGCTGTGGCTACCCTGTATAAATCCATGCCAACATGCATGAAGAAAAATCCCGACGGACGCGTTGGGTACCCTTTCTAACGCTGGAGTTCCACTTTGTAAGACCTCCGCGGCCTGAGTCGAGTTTCCCCAGCTTTATCCGGGTTCGAGTCCAGGGACTCGAGTTTGAAGTAGGCTAGTAAGGTTTTCGCCCAAGAGCAATTAACTGGTCCTGATCCGTCGAGTGTACCAGGCTTGCTATGCCACCATCCCTAGACAAACGAAGAACTATCCAAAATCGAGCATCAGTCGATATACTATCGATGAAGACTCCCATTGAACAAGCAAAGCCTAACGTGCTATGAGTCTCTGCCCGATTCTTCGAATCGACCGGACACTCGGGGGCTACTCCCATCGGGAGCGCTGGAGTGCTAGGCGCGCACTCGACGTACTACCGAGTCAAAAGCACAAGACAATGCAACAAGGGCGCAAAGACTGAGTCCAAGCTGAGCACCTCCTTTGACAGCTCAATTTCATCGACTACTCCCATCGGGAGCGTACTCGCCGATGGCTCGAGTGCTACGCACCGTGTTTCTCAAAGTCGGGTTCTCTATAGCTCGCACCGGATTTCTCAAAGTCGGGTTCTCTATAGCCCGCACCGGACTTCTCAAAATCGAATCCTCTATAGCCCGCAATGGATTTCTCAAAGTCGGGTCCTCTATAGCCCGCACCGGATTTCTCAAAGTCGATTTCTCTATAGCCCGCACCGGATTTCTCAAAATCGGTTCTCTACAGCCTGCAACGGATTTCTCAAAGTCGAGCTTTCTGTAGCTCGCATCAGATTTATTAAACATGGTTAATACGATCAACACATGGTCATCAACGTACCTGACCAACATACCTGACGCATCGACTACGCCTACTCGACATGCTGCTATGAGTCTCTGCCGGATTCTTTGAATCGACCAGACACTCGAGGGCTACTTATGTGGGCATACCCTTCGGGTCCCCCACTATTGGTATACCTGGTGCGATCCAGTCTACGGCCCACCTGGCGGCCCAACGAAGCCCAAGAAGTTGCGACTTGGAGTACAAGACAAGAACTCATGCAAACCCTACCTGGCTGCATATATAAAGCCATGCAGGGGCACCTTTAATTCAGAGATACGACACAACATACAAGTATAGCCATAGCGAGACCACGTCTCACCTCATCGCTATTGCGGCCACCATGTAATCATACATCAATACAGATCAGACAAGCAGGATGTAGGTTTTTACCTCACAATGAGGGGCCGAACCTGGGTAAATCCTCCCTTGTCAGCCGACGGAACTACCAGCGCACCATCTTCTCCCCCCTATATGAAACCCTAGGTAACCTAACCATGTGATTTGTCGTGGTACCCCCACGTCACCATGAGTCCGTAGCGTCGAACATGCATGGTCGAGTCCATCTATGGAATATTCCTTGAATGGTTTTGGTCGAGTCCGTCTATGGAATATTTCTTGAATGGTTTTGGCGATCTGTACGAACTGGTCCCACGTGGACATATTTTGATAAAACTTCAAAATTTCACCACAACGAGGAGCTTTTTTGTTTTTTTGAAAGGAATGCGGTAGAGGAAGCCCCTACAGGGGAATTTAAATAATAAGAACCCAAATCTCCATCTATGAGGACTCGAAGTTGGGTGGCTGGGTTGTACATACACTTCCCAAACCAAGTGAGCTAGTCTCACTTCTTGATAAAATTTCACCACAACGAGGAGCTCCATAGTGATTCTCCAAATATTCAGGCAATTCCTACACATTAGTAGGTAAAATAATAATTTGTGCATTTTTGAAACTATCAATATGTTAGTCCCCATAAATATTACAAAAATTGGCAAATATAATGAGAAACAATATAATAAACTTCAAAAGTCAAAGATATGTTTTCAATGTATCAGTGTTCCAGCATTGTCTTTCCCTCGGGTATACAATTTGGAGTCGTGCATCAGCCGGAGAGACCAGTGCATGGCATTAGTGGTTGGTGATGAGGCTTGTGTGGCAACGACGATGGAGTTGAGAAATATCAGGGTCATGACAAGGTTGTAGTAGTCATTTGTTCAGTGTGTCCGCTGTATCGCCATGGTTTGCTTGTTGTTGTGAAGTTAGACCAGCGGTGGCGGCGCCCAGGCCCTGACGATGACAAGTGACAGGTGATCCATCTTGGTGTTTCTTAGGGGCGCTGACCTTGTATATTTAAGATGTGTTGTCACCAGTACATGCGGCTGACTGTTTGCCGGTGCTTAGAGTGGCTTCATGCTTATATTGCAGGCGTTATCAATGGCCATCTACGGTTAAGTCGGAGTCAGTTGCTTGAGGAGGCTCTCTTCTCAAGAGTATGTGCGGTGTTTTTGTTGTGAGCCAACTTGTGCGCTCTAGAGGTTGTTGTGTTCCATGACTACTAGTTAAGTGCTTGTATCAGTTTACTTCATGTTTTCTGCTAATTTACTATGAAATTTTCTTCTTCTAATTATGAAAATTGCAAGTATTTTGCCTTGTTTAGATGAACTATAAGACTCCACAAATGCTACAACTCGAGGTACACCGAGGGCCATATAAAAATAATATTACAAATAGCCCCTAACATACACGTGGGAAACCAAACCTCCATGCACAAGAAACTTTACCACAATCTTCCACGACAACACCGGTTGCAATCCATGTGTACGTCCACCAGGAAACCTTGCGCCTACTAAGACCGGGAACTTGAGCATAGGCTATGAACGCGAACCGCATGGTGAAGTCCTCCTGAGACAAATTTCCTATCACACATTAAGGTTGTCCACCATGCTCCCGTAGGCAAATGAAAAATCCATGCCGCAGACACAAAAGATGATGAAGAAGCAAAAACTTGACATGTCTCATGTCCGCTGACTCTGACTGGGATCTTCAACAAAAGAAACCAGCAGCACCATTGATCTTGCCAAACAAACCACTCTCCCGAGATCCACTAAGTGAGCCTCTCATGGGTTCTTATGTATCACAAGTTGCGATCATGGCAATTGCTTCAACGGCAGAAGCATCGAGAGCACACAATAGCGAATAGCAACAAACTTGAGCGAGTGCATGGGTTTTATGCCCTAATATGGTTGGTAGTTTAGTAATAAGCTTTTTATGCAGTAAGTTCTCTGTGTGCTGTCAACTTGTTGTGGGTTGTCTATCTTTTAATTTTGTGTAAACATGGAACCTTTGTGAGAGAAGTGAACTTTGTTATCTCGGGAGTGTATAATCCCTTGAATTAGAAAATCCTTGGAATGGAGTTATTAGTTATTGAGAATTCCAAATGAAATCTGGTACATACATTTAACAATGAGTCACATACCAACAAGTTTTTATTGAAGAATTTGTTGATTTGATGTGCGTGCGTGGAAAAGGAAAACATAGCAGAGAACTAGGATATCAGTTTTAGGATTTGAAATGTAGTTGGCTTGTTTTTTTTTTTTGCATAGCTTGCAAATGAATTGTGACTTTCACCAAACATAAAATTTAAATTTAGTTTTAGTCATTTGCATGTGAGGTTTTTTAATTTATTTTTCAAGTAAATGCAAAAATAGTATTTAAAAAGGAAGCTTGTGTGCCGAGCACAACTGGAAGTTTTTGCCTTTGTACCTTGTAGCAAGTTGGTCGCGTGCTCCTCCGATGTAATATACTAGATTTTTTTTCTCTCCCCTTATGGTTAAAACGATCTAGCGTAGTTCTAATTCAATATTGTGTTTTTTTTTGTTTGGCATGTTTATTAGGGCAGAGTTTACAATATCGTTGAAATTTCAAGGAAATTTTGAATATTCAGTCACCACCAGAATAGGTGTGCCTAAAAAGTTGTTTAATTTGTAGGTAACTTGCTCGAAAAATTCCATAATTCTTTGATACTTTTAGAGGCGAAATATTTCCCACTATGGATGTCAGTTTGAGTTGGACGGTGATTTCTTTTTCCTCGCTGGTTGTAAAGTATTTTTCTTACAACGAACCTTGTCCTAGTTGAAAGTTCACGAAAAAGTATTTGACTTGAAAGGCGAGGGGTTTTCTGTTGACAAAAAAAAATCTGCATCCGCGGCCCTGTTAATATATACATGCCACGTCTCCATGTTTTCTCCTACCTCCCTGGCTCCCTCCCTCCTCCCGCCAGGATGACGTCTCAAAGGCTTATCGGCGCGGGGAGGAGCTCCGGCAGGTTCGGCTTCCCGATCGGCAGCCGCAAGTGCAAGCGTTTGGCGGAGTACCCCTGCGTGTCGCGCCTTCGGCAGCGGCGACTCATCCTCTTCCTCTTGAAGCACGAATTCGTCCAAACCTACACAGCGTACGTGCCCTCCCGCTTAATTCCTCCATTGATTTGATTTCTTCTAACGCCTGCATAGCAGTGGATGAGTTGCCTGATTCGGACATGCATGCAGATTCATGGATGAGACGGCCGTATTCATGAGCATGACGCATCTGCAACATCTGGCGTTCCAGGGCCAGTGGAGCGACGCCCTCGATTATCTCTCCCGATTCCTGCCGTCCGACCGCCGGCTGGGCGTCCACGGCCGCGCGCTCCTCCACTTCCTCCGCGTGTACAGGGCCATCGAAGACATCGTCACCGAGGCAAAGGAGTCCCTCTCTGTCATCTCGGCCATCACCGCGTGCTCGCGCCGCTTCGTCAACACCAGCCCTGCCCTCGCCAAGCTCCGCGCCATCTTCTCGTCCCTCATCCAGTCCAAGACACTCAGGTATCAATCGTCCCAACTAATCAACTTAGGGAGATGTTAGAGATGTTAGCATTATATTGTTTCTGTCATTTATCCTCAAACATACTCGTATCATGATTGTAAATGCAGGGATTCCTGTGACTTGGTGCACGTGAGGTACGAAGCATCGTCGATCATACTTGACTTGGTTTATCGGACCCCAGAGTTGAAAGACTATACACGCCCGTGCCGCGGCGGGTCGATGAATCCCCAGAACGTGCTTCCCCTCGGATTCGGACACGCTAGGCACGCTAGCTACTACCTAATCCCCCTCCCAGCCTCTTATTGGCTCAGTTCCTCGCTAGTTTAATACTCCCTCCGTTCCAAATTACTTGTCATCCATTTGCCAAAAAGTGGATGACAAGTAATTTGGAACGGAGGGAGTACATGTCAGTATTTGAGTCTGATATATGCTGCATTTTTTGTTCTTCTAGTTTCTGTCCGAGGCGCCACGTCAAGAAACAGGGCGGCCAGGTCCCGGCGTCTGTGGTTGCCGGGATTTATCTTCAGAAGAAGAAGACGTATGTACATTAATTCATTCATACACTTTCTTAACTGGCACGAGCTGAAATGCTCCTCAGTTCTGCTTTTTTACTCTCTTCGATGCATGGTACTCAGACCATCCCTTGCTTTGTCTCCGCAGGCTGCCTTCTTCGACTTCAAGTGATCACTCTCAGTTCTTAACTCGTGGTACGATATAATCCTCACAAGCATCTTATGGGTGCCCTTCTCTGCCCTGTAATTATTTTGTATGCTACTCTGCTTATTGACTAACATGCCTTTCCATTCTCTTCCCCTGTGTTACTCGATCCCAGAAGCCTTAGTTAAGGCCAAGGAATGGTTGGTGGACCTCGTTGGTATTCAACTTTTACTTTTTCTAGTAGTACTTCATATATATGTTTATCAATTGTACTTGTGCTCATCTTCTTGTATATCTGATTAGGATCTTCACAATAGAAACTGATAAACTTATATGATCTTCAGATAGAAGTGTGGAAGCTGGTAAGCCGCGTCAAGGGGATCCAGTTCGATCAGCATGCAGCAAAGGTAACTTCTGTTACAGTATATGTGGATTGCGTTAGCCCTTTCCATCAGATCGGTCTATTGGAATAGTGGTCAGCGCAAGAAGCTTGACAACTTCCACTCTCCTTTAATCCACTAAACCTATAGCTTTGGCCACATTTCAAAAAGCATGTAGTTTCCTGCCGTTTCCAAATAAAAACATTTGGTTTATGCAATAAGGATTCTCTACTGGCTGTAAATTGGTTTTTAAATAACTGCGGGCTACACGTGCATAATAATATGGAGGGCCAATGCGGAGCCTAGGTGCAGATTTTTTGTATGACTTGTGGCGCACCGGAAAATTTGGCGCTTTGGGGATGGCCACAATGATTCATTTGCAAGCTTTGCCGCCCCGAGACGGTACAACATCTTTGCCAGGAATGCTCCTGCACCAAGGCGAATGCTCCTGCACCAAGGCCATGAGGGACGCGGTGCTTACGACAAATGATTTGCCGACCCCTTCCATTGCATCCACGACGGACCGAGACTTGGTGGTCCACTACATTGCAGACTTCCCGAAGGACAAGAAGAGAACTGCGAGCGGGATCATCGCCTACATAATTTGGGGTGATTGGAAGGAGCGCAACAGGAGGGTTTTCTCAAGCATGGCCATGAATATTGGAGAGGTAGTGTGTTTGGTGAGAGATGAGATCGAGATGAGGGCTTATGCCTTCACAGATGACCCGGGAGACCGCGGCGTGTGGCTTACCACTTACCTGTTTTTTTTCCTTCTTTTAAGCCTACATGGCCCCTTTTCCTCTTCCTGAGGAACTCTTCTAAGAAAACCTTGCTTCCTATCTAGTCGAATGGCAGTGCGCCTGCCATAAGCCTCCAAAAAAAAATCGAGCCATACTTTAACTCTGTAGCTTATTTCCCTGCAAAACTGAAACGAACTAACTCAAGCAATGATGATGCTTCTATCATGCTTCATATTATGTTTCTTGCAACTGGTTTGCTTTTACCATCTTGTTGTTGTTATTGCTTCTTTTAATACATTCGCATGCTACATTGTCATGCACTAAGTATCATTTGGGTACTGTGCCTGTTGTTTGCCCTTCTTTGCAGAAAGTTATATGATTTACATCTGACAATTGTTTCTTTTTTCACTATAAATTGTTTCTTAGTTACTTCACAGTTTACATCCATGCTTGGTGTGCAGTGTAATTTAGAACTGCATCCCGTAGTACAGTACAGCAGCCTCAACATGTTTGATGTTGTTCTTTGCACGAGAAAACCTAAAATAGAGCCCGGGCTACATGCTACCATTTCTCACGTTTGAACTTGTTGCAGGCGCTTCTGACCCGCAAACTAGTTTATGTACCGTCCCAAGGTTGGCTGGAAAACGTCGTGGCAAAATATTGACCGATCTTAGTAAGTTAGTTGTACACCCTCAATTGTGTATGAACAGTACTAACCTTTATCTACACACACTTAATCCCTTAGGTCATTCTTTGTTAGAGATCATTAAAATGTACAAGACAAGTGGTTATATTTCTCATTGATATCTACTCTTTGTTGTCAATAATATATGTTCTCTTTCTTTGAAGAACTGAAATGATCTCTCTTTTTGCAATGGCAGTGATATTAAGAGAGGCAAAGGAATGGATGTTGTATCTTACTGGTAAGTTAGACTTGACTCATGCAATCTTTCATTTGCATTTTTTGGTTCATATACATGCATGTGCCACTGTGCCGTTTCTTATTAATGTTTGGTGGAGTTTTACTATAGCAACTGATGAGCTTATGTATCCACAGAGGAGTGTCTAGAAGCCTGGCCGGACGCAAGTAACCAGTATCTACTTCAATATTCGAGTAAACCAGGTAACTTCACTCTTTCATCCACCGGCTGTCTTGTCCCAAAAACTTACGTTTAGTCACTTGTAATTGTTTCCCCCCTTCTATCTGGGATCCTTACTGGGTGTCTTAGAAGCCTCAGCACTATTTTGCTGGGTGCTTCATGTCTCTAAGTGGCGACCCCAGGAATTTGTCGAAGCCTGGGCACGCCACAAGGTAACTAAAAATTTTCTTGGACAAATATGAGATCACATGAAGCAAAAAAAAAAAAAAATCACAACAGTCGTAAGGCAGAAACACCTTACAAAAACACTGTTACAATAGAAAACAAGTTCACAAGATATTCAAATGTTCATAAGTTTGCAACACAATCGAGTGTTCACAAATTTACTACATATTCGAATGTCCATAAGCTAACAACAAATTCAAATATTTTTATGCGATTATAGTTGATATGCTAGCAATTAGGTAAAAAGTCCCAAAAGACTTGGGTAACTCCGACGATCGAGGACAAAAGTTGAAGTGTCCAAGGTGAGACTACAATAAAAAAAATAGATTGGTATGCTGGGGTTTAAAAAACAAAAATGTGTTCAAAATGTCAAAGCCCGCGATATATGGGTATAAATTATCTCAGTAGAAAACTAGATGTGTTATTGGGTATAAATTTTATCGAAATTTCGTGAAAATTGTGTTTAGAGGGTCAGTGAATTTTTGGCGTTTCGTTCAAAATATTTCATTACCTTTGGAATTACGTACAAATTTCATCATTAGATAAATTTTAAAAACTCAAACAAATTTCATCATTTTGGTGCCCCAAGATTCTGAGCCATACGTGCACGGTGCACTCTCCTTAGACTCGGCCCTGATTCCACAGACCAAAGCGAGTCACTGTTTTTTTTTGTAAGAACAGGTTCGAGTCGCAGGATCGCAGCAGCCAGCAGCGCTGCGTGTTCCTTGCACCCAGTCCAATGCCTCAAGGGCTCAAGGCCCACCACGCTGGCAGCCTGGGTACGTGCGCACATCATAACGAAGATGCCCATCGAGGCTTGTCTGTTCAACACAGGAAACACACTCACGCCTAAAGCGATCGGCAGCGAAGCCCGGGCAAGCGCCGGGCAACAGGGACGCTGCGTCCGCCGACTCTACCTGTTTTATGTGCATAAAAACTCAGCACTGCACTCGGCCTTGATGTTCCTCGGTTGTTGTTAAGTTCAGATAAAAAAGGTGTAGAAACTAAAATGAGTGAACCAGCTCCCTTAAAGAATTCGAGTCAAGGGAGCTATGCTGCGATTATATACTTTAAAACATCGATCGTGACCAGTGTTGTCTTATGCAGGAGTTGGTAGTCTTTCGATCCAGTAAGGGAGGCTGTTACCCAAGTCTCCTGGCCAACTAAGGATGGGCTGCATACCAAATGTGTTATCTGTAGCATGTAGGACTCATATCTTTCAGTATAGCTTATTTATGTAGCCGTGTAGTTGATTTGAACTGGTGAAAAGAGAAAACGTGTGCTCTGTTCGTTGTGCTTGCCTTTACTTCAGTATGTGTTCTTGTGGGTTTGTGACTGCTCTCAGTTGTAAACAACTCTTTGCTTTCACGCCACTGTTCTTCATATGTTCCGGAGCTAGAAGGGACTTGTGGTATATGTGGCGCTGCGATCCATTTATTACATCGACAGTTCTACAAAATGACACACAATCTTGGCGTGCTCGAGAAACAAAAAACATACAGTTCTAAGAGCACAACAGAAAAAGAGACAGGAATGGTTTCAATATCCATGTCTTCTGAATTTACTCGGTTGCAGACGAACATACCAAGAACATGAATCGCCGTTTGAACCATATTCCACCATCCATGTCAAGGGCAAACAGATAAACATCCACAGTTCAGATCACAAAACAGACCATAGAATGAGCCAAAAGTTACCTATAACTTCATGACATTTCTTCAGCAGAATGTACAATGCCGTTCTGGCCATAAAATCTGACTGCAAAAAGAGGTCAGGCAACCAACACCAGCTATATAAGTTAGACACAGGCCTGAAGCACACACACAATGACACGACCACCAAAACGTTTTGAAGTTCAAAATTCAGACCATACGGAGCAGTTTGTATATATTCTACCAGACCAAGCTAAGTGACAACACCTGGTTGACAAGCCGGTGTCAGATGAAGAACATGTTGTCCTGAAGATCCACGTGCAGCTTCGGGAAGTTCCGAAGTCAGAACCACCCGTGGAGGAAGCCGAGGACGACGTACTGCGCGCCTGGGGCTGGGTCGCCATCATCGCCTCGTAGTACTGCCTGCCGCGGTACGCCGCCAGGTCAGCATAGTAGACGGGCGGCGCCAGCGACACCGGCTTGGTGCAGCGCGCGAAGAGGAAGCAGAGGTTGTACACCATCTTCTGCAGGGCATCCGAGCTGAAGCCGTGCTCGTCCAGAAGGCTGTAGTAGTGCGTGGGCCGGCTCGTCCCGATCAGCCCACTGTGGCTGCACAGGTAGAAGTCGTAGGCTGAAGGGTCGATCACACCGGTGTCCACCACCGTGCCGGGGAGAATGTTGCCGTTCTTCAGCTGCTTCTCGTTCCCGTCCTTGGGGAACAGCCGTGTATGGTGCCGCTTCTTGGCCACGATCACGGTGATCGTCGGCGAGTACCCGTTTACCTTGATCCCCTTCTCCATGTCAGCAAGCTCCTCGTTAAGTACCATCTCGAACTGCCCATCACTCACGCCATCACGGAAGTAAATGATCTTCTGAGGCTTGATGCCGTTCTTCTTCTCAAAGACACTGATGAGCTCTTGGCAAATCTCACCGAGGTGCTTGATCACCTCGCAGCGGTGTGGCTGGGCACGGATTCTAGGCACATACTTGCTGGCCGCGCGATCAATGGACGCAACTACGGCTGCTATCGACGGACTTTCCACATTGCCGGCTCCCGGGTGGTTCACATCCGCACCGATGAACATGAAAGGCGCACCAGTGTCCAGTGGAAGCCGGTCGTAGAGCTGGATGTTGCTGCCCCCGAGCTTGCTGTTGATCTTGAGAGCAAGATTTGACATGTACTGGTCCTGGCCCTGGGGTTTGTTTGCGACAGTGCTCAGGAAACACTGGGTTTGTATCCCCAGTTGTGTCTCACAGATCAGCTTCAGTGTCTTGTAGCCAGGATGCTGGTCAGACATCGGGCAGAAGAGGAGCTGCAGCTTCTGGTTCTTCTTCACTGCAGCCTGCTTCGCATTGTTGAGCTCCTCATACAGTTTGCCTGGATCCGATAGCACTGACATTGCTGACATATGCACAAAACATGGTTCCTTGGACATCCGAATGCCAACGTCACAACACTTCCTGGCAATATAATCAATAAACATGTTACCATCAAGTAGCTGCCAGGGCTGAGATTCCCGGACGGAGATTGCCGGGCACTGAAGTCAACAATGCCCCAACACTTGAGTTCTTTGCCGTCTACCAATTTCTTCTTCACAAGGTTCCACTGACAGTTCTGATCAACGTTGAATTTGTTGGGTTGACCATTTGTGGTGCCACCGATTTTCAGGGTGGGAGGAGGAAGGACCCTACCAGTGACTTCCATCATCTCTACATCCAAGGAAATCCCAAACTGTTGAGCTATTTCTCCCCTGCAAATAAAATGACGATTAGTACCTGATAACAAACATCAGTTCTTTTGTACATAAGACCATTCCTTTTTTTATAGACAAAAGATAAAGATCCGTTCTCAAGTGCCTTCTACACAAATAGCATGACAGAAAATGACTAAATATCAAGAACACAAAACAGACAAGAAGAAGAGTTGACAAACATAATAATGACGTGATTACAGCCTACTGTCTTTTTCACGAACATATTAACTTGTGTACTGTTGTAGAGATATTAAAAAGAGGAGAGCACTAAATCTACTTTCATAGTACCAGTTAAACAATGCAACAGGTTTAGTAACTAAAGGATGGCCAAAATTTGTGGACAGCAGAAAGGGGTTCAAACTCAAACAGTTACCTGCAAGGCCCATCTCTAGCTCTCACTGCGTCCATAATCTTCTGCTTCCGAACACCTGGTTTAATTAAAGCCATCTCTCTCAGTTTTTTATCCGTTTCCTTACTCAAATCTGCCTTGGGATACCTCTGCCCTTCAAGAAGGATACAAAGCTCAATGGGCACATAATTTGGTTTGTCTTTGCTCTTGCTCAAATCCAAGCATGGAAGCATCTGATACTCAATCACCTTGCCATACTGCTGAGCAAAATAGTCAACAAGCCTCTTCGTCTGCCCTGATTCCGAATCTAAAAAGGTTATCTGGCTGGCAGGCAAATCAGTCAAGCCTTGAATAGTGTATTTCTGGTTAGTCTTCCGGTGGCTCACAGTAACACGTTGGCCTTTGAGCTCATACACCAAATTACCCACTTGAGTCTTGTTTAGTGCTGTCCTGTAGTCAAGAGGCCTTATGAACTGCTTGACATGATCCAGGACACTTCCAGCTTTGCGAAATGGCATAACTGAATAGTCGACACATAAGACCAGCCCTTTCTGAGTGTGTTTAAGGGTCTGCTGGGTTCCTGACAAAGCCACAACACCCCGCCCGACTTCGTAACTGCTCTCCGGTGAGTAAAAACCCTTACCAAGTATTATCTTGCGCCAGCAAGAAGCCTCGCGCACAACGACATCAAGACCCTGTAAGACCTCCCTAGGCACAGGCAGCTCTGAGAGTTGGCTTAAAGGAAGCTGCTTCTTGAACTCTACTGATACAATGTAGGTCTTAGAACGAACTCTGACACGGAATAAACCTTCTGGCAGTTCAGCAGAAGTAAATAGATTTCTTTTTCCATCATAAGCAACAGCTGATGAAAGCCGCCGAAAGCTGTCATCCTTGAAAAGCTCAGCCTTTGCAGAAAGAAAATCTGCATTGGAGAGCTCCTTGCCTGAAGCCTTTGCAGATGCTGGATCAAACTTGATATCTATGTCATAGTGAAAAATGGTGGACACCTTCTGGTAGTTGACTATGAAGTGGTTTACCAAAAGTTTGACCTTGGACTGAAATAATGATCCTCCAGCATCAGGCCTTAGCATTGGCACCCTTGTGCCACTTGGAGACACAGCAACTGGTGGAGCTAATGGTTGCAATTTTACCACTTCTTTCGAGGTAATGCGTTCTAGCGTAAAAAAGAAAGAGCAGTTAGAAACATAAAATGCAAGTTTACACGAGATAAATACTCAACTCATATTTTCCATCCCAATCTATGTTTTCCTACAAAATTTCCCAAATTCGAGTAAATTTAGCATGTGATTCACTTTTATGCAAATTTCGCATGTATAAAAAATGACAATTCTTCAGAACAATGAAGAGTAATTCTTTCCTGCACTGCACTGCAATTCATTTCTGTTGGTCCCCATAACGCAAATAGGTTCTCTAACAACGGCCTTCCTTTTACATTATCTCTCAAAAGCACGACATTAGGAAATTCCATCTACATAAACAAAGGCTACTGCCTAAACAACACACTACTAAGAGATGCAGACAATAGGGCGAAGCGGCTCATTAGAACTTTCTCGATACGTTTCTTGTATAAGGACACAAGAATTAAACGATGTATTGGAGCCTCTCAACCCGCAAGCTGGCAAACAATATAAGGCTCCCACTGGTCATAGTTTTCTATTTTTCGCATGTACTCTGTATCCTCTAAAACTATCAGCTCTCATTGTGACAGGGGAATAAAGATTGCAACTGGTTTAAAAGTAGTACTGTAATACATCAAACAAAATTATATGAACCCTAAGCTGAGGGCATATAAACCCTAACAGCGTGTTTGGCTAGATGAGGGAGGGGGAATGGGAGTTTAGTGGTGGGAGTTCGTCACGGGATTAGGCAGGGGAAGTTGAGTTTTCTTCCCATTCCACTGTTTGTTGTGTGCTTGGGGGATGGGTTTAGGCATGGGAATTATGTCCATATATTGATATTGCGCCTAATTAAACGTGATAGCATTGCCATGGTGTAGTCTGGCTTTCTCAATTATACACTTCGTCTCGAGCAAGTTAACATCAACATAGGCGTGAGCTGACATGGTAACGATTGTGCCATCTAACCTAGATATCATGCTGAATTAGCACCAATTGTGCCATGTTTGGATTAGAAAAGGATATCTCAAAACTCGAATTTATGCCACACTAGACAAGGGAAAAACGAGAAAATAATCAATACTGCATCTCATAATCAACAGAGCACAAAAAAAAAAATATAGCGAAGGCTTTCATTGGCATACTGCGTGAATAACTGCGTCAATTTAGAGCCATGTCCAGCTGATGGAACTCAAGTACTCAACCTTCAACCTCTTTTCAGATGACATGGTTCAGTTCATGGAATGCTTTTGGAATAAAGAACTGCACACCTGTGCCTTCAACCGCGGAACGCGCATGACGAATAGAGAGCTTTTTTTTCTCAATTCCCTTTCCCCACGCCAATTACCAGGGGACCCAGGGAAGAGATTAGGCCATGTACAGCGCAAGGCGCTTGTACAGGCGCTAGGATAAATATCCTCGAGGTTACGTCCGATTCCCGGCTGAATCCGGTATTGAGACTTGCGTCGACGCTTGTTTTTGCGTCGGGCGCTAGTGCCTTTTTTCTTCCGAGCAAGACTGGATTGACCAGCGATCTTTAGCTAGTAGCGACTGAAATTAGCGCTATGCGTTGTGGTGTCAGGCGCTTAGCCGGAAATTACTTTTTTGGTATTTATTTTTTGGCAATTAAGCGTCTCTACAAGCGCCTTGCGCTGCACATGCCCTTACGGGGAGTAGACTCTCTTAATTCCCCATCCCTTTTCTCCACTACTAATAAACAAGCAAACTTGAGTTAGCCTACAGCCACCCCACCCAGTGTACACAGCCGAAACCGTACCACTAGATTGTCCCAACAAATTTGATCTAACGGTCTGGATTGATCTCATTTAATACCTGGGTGCACTTAGCAATTAGTCTTGGCGGACCACGCGCCGAGCGGACGAAAATTTCCACGAGGCATGCGAAGAAAAAACGCCTCACACTCACACGATCTACAGGCTACAGCACGATCGTCTCATCCCCTCATCCCCTGAACCGCCGCCTCCGCTCCATGCGACACCCTCTGCCGCGCCGCCGCCTCCCCATGCGACTAAGCTTTGCCCGTTTCCCCGCAGTCGTTCTCTCACGCGGCCACCACGGGTGGCTGCACCTGTTGTCCTGCTCTTCGTCGCCGCCTCCCCGGGCCGGAGAGCCACACCGACACGAGTCGGACTGCAGCGTAACGGGCACCAGCGCTGTCTCCGCCCTGCCACACGCCGGATTCGGCTACCCCGAGCGGCCGAGCCCTACACGTTCATCCCCGCCTCCGACTCCCTTCGCGAGCTCCCCTCCGCCAGGACAACCCCTGTTCACCAAGTGTGTACTCTTCTCTTCTCTCATGTTTTTATGAAGATCTGTGTACGCATTGGTCATTGCTGCAGTTTCAGTTCAGATATGGAGTACTTTGTTGTGCCATGTTAATTACCTGACATAAATAGAGCGAAATTGGGTTTGGGGCTTTGGGTTATCCGAAAACCTAGATACAGCGTGTTATTATACCTTCCTACTTGTGTTTATGCTGTATATTGCCACTACAGGGCGTTCAGTAAATATTCACGGGCTCCGATAGCTCAACGTCCCACACAAAAAGCTCCATGCGAGAGAACTGTTTATCGAGAATTAGGCATTGTTACCATTTGTGCAGGATAAACTTGTAGTTCTTGTGTTCCCCAAAAGACAACACTTGGACACTTTCAGATATGAAGATTGTGCATCTCCAGGATCGGTGAGTAGTATCCATCCTTCTTCCAGCAACAATCATATTGCTACCAGTAAACTATTCCATAAAGCATTTTTTTTCTGAAATATATGTTGTGTTATTCAGGCAGCATGTTCTCTTTTTTAGCAAGCACACAGTTTACTCTAGGATCATATTTTTCTCATGCACATCTGCAATAGACGCCGCTGCAGCACGCAAGCAGGCCTGCAAACATTGCAGCCGTCGATTCTCCTTATCAGGGACACGAAATCTGCCACCGTTGTTTCTCTCAATCTGTCGGTATAGTGCGTTTTCCTACTATTGTGATGCAGCTATGGACATCATTGTTGTTGAAGCTCTGGACAGCACCGTTGTTGTAGTGCCTTTTCCTGCTTGATTGTTGTTAGTAACGTAAAGGTCGACACAAAGAACGATGGTTACTAACTTAAAATCTTTCGGACATAAAAAATGTTAGCCATAGTTTTTTGCATCTCAGTTTACATGGCATCATCCCTGCCCAATCATAAAAGATAGATGAAAGAGTATGCAAATTTTGAATGAATGTTTCTCTCTGTAATTTCTGTGCAAATTTGTTTCTAGGGTAGAAGGATGTACATGTCATGGAGGAAAAGGATACCAGTCCCCTGCCTAAACTATGCACATCTTCTTTTCGTAGCAATAGATACAGAAGAATAAGATCATGGTGTGTTGATCTTTGTATAAATTCTCTGATTATTTTTTAAATAAAATAGTTGATAAATTCTCTGATTAAAGCCTTTAACTACATGTGTGTGATTACATTGTGTTCTTGGTTCTCCTGTTATTTCACCTTTGTATCAAAATACTGGTGATACTAATGATTCTCCTATATTTGTACAGACAATAAAGTAATTATGCAATCAACGTTATGTCACTGCAGTTTTATTTCGTGGTGTGGCTACTCAATTATGTCATGTGTCTACAGCATCTCTGCCCGGTTTATGCAGAGTTACCACAATTACTCTCTCTCCTGCATATTCAAAAGGCCTATGAGATGTACAAGTTGAGGTTATTGCGTTATGCATCGAGAAAATATGTGGGCTACTGATTCCATGTTGGTTCTGTATGGACAATTCCCTCTTCATGATAGTGGTTCTCTGAAAAAATGCGGCGCAATACTTCCTGAAGACGCTTGTTTGTAATATTCAGCACAGAACTCTACGTTTCTTGCAAGTGGGCAATCAGCAATGACAATTATCTTCCTATGGAGGTTAGTATCGTGAACAATCTCACTCTTGTCGATTTTAAACAATATGTTCATCTCTGCACATGTTAGATGTTGTATCCAGCTTCGGTATCTTGTCACGAGAAGGGTGCCTTGCGCAGGATCGGCCAGTCGAACAATATGAACAAGGTACACCTTTATAACATTTTTGAAAATACAAGATATTATAATTATTTCTGTGAAGGCCTTCAGCTGCTTGTTTCCTCACAGGGCGCTGAAGTACAAAATCGTACTACGATAAATATAAATAGAACTTTGCTTAGATAGCTAGATAAATGTGTGCTTAACTAACCACTCAATTGGGAAATAGTTACTACATGATTTGGATGTAATTTATGATGTTCTATGTTCAATACATTAGCAATACAGTAGCATTATTTCTGTTTTGTTGCAGTGTGCAACTTTGTTAGGTACTATATCCATGGAAATTTTATTGGTGCTATTTAACTTGATATTCTCATCTTCATTTCTTCTATCACATTTCAAGCGACCGGTACAATGTCTACCACCAAAACTAAGCCACACATGAGCGATAACAAGGCCAAACTGGTTCTATGAAATGCACGCGTGATGACAAGGGAGGCCAAAGGTTGTTCTCATGTCCTTGATGGTAGGAAGCAAAGCGCTGACCGATGGCGCTCCGGCACTGGGCCAGAGGTTGTTCTTGGCGGTGCCCGAGGAGGTTCTCTTTGCTGACATGTTCGCGCTCATCATCCCCATTGATCAGCTCGACCTGCTAGAGGGTCCGCAAGTCGACATCACCACAAGCTAGGATATTAAGGAGGATGCAGTAAAGACTGTTTTTGTTTATTTTGTGCATTGAATGGATGATTAGAAAGCGTTAAGTAGGCTTGTTATGTCTTCTGATGGTTAGTTTGTGTAACATAATAGTAGTAGAATAGTTTAAGTCAGTGGTGAATTGCTAATGCAGCTATGCTGTATTAGGAATGCTCAACTATTTATTCTGAACAAATGTACCAAGTAGTACGGCAGCTACTGGTTTGTTTTTTTATCTCAACAAAATGCAATGAAATGAACTTAATTGGAAGTACTGCATTAGAGTATATTTTGTTATTTATAACATGCAGCAGAACATGTAGAGTAAAGTATGCATTTTCCTTTATTGGGCACACTGTTTATTTAGATTGTCACTTGTCAGTAATGCTAGGATCAAAGTATAATGAATGCCTCTCCCAGGTGGATGTTATAGACTAACATCTTGCGGTTGTTGCTCGAAATAAAATATTTTTATACGATCTAACATGTTTTTCAAGGTGTCACCAAGAATTGCCAAGAGAAACTGAGAAAATGTGTGGCTTGTCAAAAGGACACTTTCTGTACAAAGTAATTATGTCTTGGACAGAATAATGATTATTGTATTTAAATTGCATTGCACGTTGGGAGTTGAGACACGGCAGCTGGGAGAGAAAACAGGAGATGAGATATTATAAGCCGGATGATACAGACGTGCACTGCACGTGCACATCTACTAGTCCTTAACTAATTCCCATGCCCACTAACCGAACGGCGGATTTTAAGTCTCGTACCCCAGTAACTCCCATTTCCATCCAACCAAACACGCTGTAAGCTAAGCGAATAAATCTGCAAGGGCAAGCAAAATACAGTTTACCCTCACAAATTGATCGGTCACATATTTTTAGCATGTACCCTGTATCCTCTGAAACTATCAGCTCCCATCGAAACAGGGGAATAAAGATTGCAAATGGATTAAAAGTACTGTACTACTGTAATACAAAAGGTACAAGTACCAAACAAAATTATATGAACCCTAAGCTAAGCGCATAAATCTGCAAGGGCGAACAAAATACAGTTTACTCTCACGAATTAATCGGTCGCATATTTTAGTGGAACCATATCGAGGAAGGATACGTAATTTACCCTCACAAAAAAAACCTAGATCACTTGATGAACCGTCAACGCCTCGAACATTACCAAGGAAAACAGAGTGTGCTAAGTTAAGCAGGGAAGTAAAACAAGGGATGCGCTTACCGACGGATCCAGACGGCCTCTCCGCCTTCTCTGCCCTAGCCGCGGACGGCTGCGCGGGAACGGGCGCCGGCGCACTCGCCGCTGGGGCGTAATCCCCAGGCCCTCCTCCACGCCCTCTCCCAGGCTGCGCCCACGGGTTCCCGCCACGCCCGGCGGCGGGCGCGTACCCACGTCCACCACCGCCGGCCACAGGGCCACGCCCGCCCGGAGCGGCTCCGCCGCGGCCCTCGCCGCCTCCCTGTGGACCAGGGCCCCGCCCGCGGCCATCGCCGCCGCCGCGAGGAGCGTAACCTCCGCCGCGAGCCGCGTAGCCGCCACCTCCGCGCCCGTCTCCTCCGCCCTCAGGAGCGCCGTAGCCTCCGCCGCCTCCCTGTACCCCGCGGCCATGTCCGCCTCCACCCTGAGGCCCGTAGCCACCGCGCGCCCCGCCACGCCCGCGGGCTCTCCCGCGGCCGCCTTGATCGTACTCCATCCCCGCGCCGCCGGACTCAGACGAAGAAACGATCTGTCGATCAAATCTTTACTATTAAATGGGAGTTGGTGATGGTGTAACCCATGGCAGAATTTTTCTGCCTCCCGATTCTGCCCTCGCTAATAAGTGCTATCGACCATTCGTGGGCCGGCCCAACTGTGTGCTCTTCAGGAACGATTCTGTTTGGTACCCTAGGAGACCATCGCATAGGTGGGCCGCCGCCGCCAGCGTTCTCCCGACGCTCACCGCTCGCCGCCCCCTCGAGGAACGCGTGCCGGCGCCGCCTCCAAGCACTTGGCGCTGCTATCATCCTGGATCCCATCTCGGAGGAGCGGGCGGAGCATCTCCTCCAACGCAAGCGAGCAGATCGACGCCTTTGCGCTGCTGACGCAGCAGCTCGACGACGCCGCGGAGGCAAAGCAGCCCAATCCTGTTAGTCGTCGAGCGCGTTGCCGGGAGCAGCGCAGTCCACCAGTCGCACAACGCCGCACGTCGCGCCTTTGATTGGAGGAGCGGCTGGTGACCATGAACTGGACCCCTTCCTGAGGAACGCCGCCTGCCTCCTTCTCCGACGCGCCGCCGCCGATGCCCCGAACGTGGGTCCGTCGACCTCCTTGGGATTCGTGGACGCTGCGATGTCTCCTCCCGCCGACGTCGCGTACGCTGCTGTCGTGGTCGTGTAGGTTGGAGCTGAGCCGGGATGGCAATGATGCTGGGTCGTACGCAACAGCGCGATGAGCGCGCGGGGAGCGGTGGCGGATGTTAGGCGCCGTGCACGGGTAGCTACCGTCGGATGCCGGGGTAGCGGCCTGCACGACTTCTTCATCTCCAGAAGTTGCAGCGAGCCGCCCGACAACGAGCTGTGGATCCTCGCGCTCCTCGACCTCATCCCCCGCGAGCACGTCTCCGACAATCACGTATTCCTCGAACGACTTCTGCCTCAGCCACCAGGTAGGGCGGGGTCGACCACTCCTTCGTTTGGTACGTTCTTGATTGGATCTCTACTGCCTGAGCTGTGCTGGCAGGCCGCAATGGTCTCTCTGTGTGGAACATGCGTGTGCTGGTGCGCCTGAGAAGATACTCGATTCCCATGGAGGAGCACAAGGACATGTTTTGGGAATCCGTCTGTGCAGCCCCATTGATGCTACCGTACACGGCCACAAATTTCTGTCTGCCAACTTCCAGTCCATGGAGAAGGTGACTGGCGCTTTGTCAATCTTCATGGAAGAAGCAAAGAAGAAGATGCACACCATCGATTCAATCCATGTGTAATTCACTTTTTTCAGACTTCTTATTTCTCTTTTATATAATTGTTGTCCGGTTAACGTACGTTCAAGGTTGCATACCATAAATTAGAGGGATATTTTATTCAGTTGATTGTAGATACAAGAAGGCAGTCTATTTTTTCCTGAAGATTTTGTAGCTTAAGTGAACATTCAATCATCTTTATATGACCGTATTACTAAATCTTTACTACTCCCTCCGTCCCAAAATAAGTGTCTTAAGTTTGCCTGAAAGTGGATGTATCTAGACATGTTTCATGTATTGATACATCCACTTTTGTGCAAATTTGAGACACTTATTTTTGGATAGATGGAGTATTAAATGGGAGTTGGTGATGGTGTACCCGGCAGACCATCCCTCCATCAACGTACGTGGTCTGGCCGTGGTCTGCCAGACCGTCGCGCGTTGTCGTCGCTAATATGGGCCGGCCCAATCAGAAAATCACCCCGTACGCTCGCAATCTGGGAGTCACCGCATCGCCGCCCCGAGCGCTACCTCCTCCAGCGCCGCCCCCTCCGTCGTCCTGCCCTTGACCGCCGCCGCCCCTGCCACGTCCACCGAGTCCTCGCCTTCGTCTGCCGCAGAGGCCATCGACGGCAAGCCAACGGTCCTCGGCGCCGCGGGCCTTACGCTGCTCCCCCGAGATGCTCCGCGTACGCTCATCGTGCGCTCTTGGACCAAGGTGGGGCGCCACGTCTTCGAGGGCTCCGGATGAAGGCTCTGCGTCCTTGGCAGCGCAGGGGCGGGATCGACAACAGTTGATCTTGCTGCTGCTACCGATCCTGGATGCTTCGTCGTCAACGTACCCAACGTACCCAGTGGCGAGGATATCTGAGCGGCTGGTTCTTCCAATCTGTGGTCCTGGCTCGAGCTCAGATCGGGGTTTGTATGAGCTTCCCGAGCACAATCGTGGTACCCAGCGGTTGTTGCTCTGACCTGTCCCTCTTCAATTTCCGTTCGTCCTCTGATCCAAAGTGAATATTTGGAGAAGGCTACACTGCAGGTTCAGCTGCATATCACAATCATGGACGAGATCATTTCAGCTGCATGTTTGGAAAAGCTTTCTATTCGTTTATGTTTTATTGGGCTAATTGCAGCAGTGAGAACTTTTATCTCCACTTTCAGAAAAATAAAGAAGGGGAAGTCATTCAGGTGCCCAGCTAGCGCCAGTTCTTCCACCTTAATGTAAGCCGCCCCTCAGATTTGCTTCCTGCTACCCTGATGGTCTGTGATCCAGTGCTCAGATGGAGTGTTTGCATTGATTTTGTCAGGGGCGATCTTCTGTTAAGGGTCCTATGGCTGTTTGATTCCTAGAACAAGGACGACAGGGATGTTAGTTCATCCGATGTGCCATTTGGATTTGCATATGCAATTACTGATTTGAACTAATTCCAGTGCTTCCTTTAATTTACAACCAACTGTTATTCATGCCATTTTCAGTTCATGGCTATTCCTTTTCCAGATCTGGAAAAAGTTCATGCTGAATCTATATGTTGTGAATATATAATCAGTGAAGCACTTTGTCCTCTTTTTGCAGAATGCCAGGTTCACTAACACAACACAAATGGCCTTTGTGGCGTAGCATCTATGGATGATCACTAACACTAACCATTGGCCTATGATCATTTTACTGACAGTAACCTATGGATCTTCCTGGTGTTATTTCTAATAGGCTAATAAACTTACATGTCCTTTTTCCTCTAAATACAGGCTGTTTCCAAAATACAAGTGTTGACGGATTCTTGGTTGCGCGTGGTATGCTATGAGCTCTCGCTGGGCTGGTACATATAATTCCCCTCAACCTTAGATAATCCCTTTGTTCATTACGAACATGACTCCTCAGTGGGCCTGCACAGGTGGACCCTGTGAAAATAATATCTTGCTATACATATATGGCACCCTTCACGGTATTCAAGCTTTCAGTCATCTTTAGTAAGAAGCTGACAACAATATTGTGCTACTGCAGACTTGACATGAGCTTATGTGTTAGTGAGAGTGGTATTTAGCCGTAAATACAAGAGGATGAGATGCATCTTGTATGCAGTCCAACCAGGGAAGAAACCAATGTTGAATTTACTAGCTACTTCACGAGCTAACTCTTAAGCAATACTCTAAGACGTCATCAAGAGTTATCAGGTGTTCTCTCTTTTCCTATTAATTTTCATTGCCTGTGGTATTTAGCAGTTTTCTAGATTGAGACAAAGGCAAAAATTATAGCCGCTTTGTAGGAGAACAATGCGGTTCTGTACTACCAACTATTAGTTTTATTTTTTGTTTGAAGTTAACATTCTGCTTACATACTTATCCAGGTATATTTATAAGGCATTTGCGGCTTCTCAAATTGTTGTAGCTTCTGAAAGTTTACACCATTTCCTTGTAATTTTTCTCAGGAGAAATATGAGTAGCATACGGTCTGGGTTGTTAGCTTGATTATCTTCGATTGAACATGCATATTTTATTGACAGTCTTAATTAAACTATGTAGACCATTCCTTCTTCAGTTCTTCAACTCTTGGATATCTTAGACACCATATTTTTAACATGTATTTATTACTTCTGTTTTATCTGCTTTATGATAAAATGAATACATGTACTTATCGAACTGACTGCCAATAACTAACGTTGTGAGGAGTATTATGGCAGGGAAGGGTGGATTCAAAACCTGCAGCCTTGAACCCTTGACGCATGAATGAGATAGTGAGGGGGACATGGCATATGCATTTATTTGCGGGCGCATTTGATAATTTGTTGTGTATGTATATGTGGCCTTTGGGAAGGATGGATTCAAAACATTGAGGCTCATGACGCTTAGATGAGGGACAAAGGAATATAGCAGATCGTTCATTTGGCAGTTTGTTCTCTATCCCAGTCCTTAGTTCTACATAAGTGGTATATTGTATTTTTTATGCTTTTATTGTAGTAAAACCGGTATAATTATTTTCCTATTCACATTATGAAAATTATACTATGATATTTTCTGATCTTCACATCCTTATCACATTTATTTGTTGTCAGTTATTTCTCTCTCACCGTTCTCTGGCTGCTTCCTAGCTTTTATTGAAGTAATATTGCACTGTGGAGTTGTGGAGTCATTCGATACGTTCTCGATCCTACAAGACAATGTCCATACCATGTGTATCTTCACACTTAAATGAGAATATATGAAATTGATACATGTACTTATCAAACTAAATGTAAATGGGGAAACAAATATTATGATATTTTGATGACATTGAAATGTGGAATTTTGGCTAATATATTAATATATGTGCATGAGATGATGAGACCATTAGGTGGTACTTGATGATGATTTGGTAATACCTCATAACACTTTGGATCTCACATCTATCTTATTCGCTCAGTAAATGTGGATTTAATTGATATGGTGTATAAATATTTGTGAAGTGTCCTGAAAAGATTTGAAACCACGAGATTTTATGGAATGTATTCAAATCGTTGCACATGCAAAATTTGAAGTACATATATGTGAAATGAAAAAATGAGTTTCAAATATTTGAACTCTAACGATGTGTGCATTGCACGTTCACGTGCACTTTTACTAGCCGTAGCAACGCACGGGCATTCATCTAGTGTCGTACAGTACGAGGGTTTGGTTTCGATCAAATCTCTGGTGTTCCTTTCCTTTTCTCTTCTTTCGCTCAGAGCAGGGGAGGCGGACATAGAGAGGGGAGAGCGGTTTATAGCAGGAGCGTGCGCGGAACTGATCGATCGTGGGCGGCCGGGGCAGATAATTACCGTTTCTACCCCTGATGGGATGGGAGATGGCGTGTGGGGGCAGCGGTAATTTCGTGGTGTACGGAGGGGTGTGACGGGAAACGAGGGGTCAATGCCAAGTCGCGAGGAAGCGTGTCACGAAAATGCCGCGACGCGTGGGGTCGCGCTCTCTTTATCCTTTCTGTTTCTCTGATCCCGTTTTTCCCTATTTTAAACCCGCGCTTTGTGGATTTTGCAGAGAGGTGCGATATTTTTGTCCTCTCGAACAATCTAGAACATGTGCCATCCCGTATTATAAAAGGGATAGCTAAATCTGAAATAAATTGTAGAAGATGCAGCTAAATCTACCAATTATTCGGATTGCGTGCAAATACGGATTAGTGATACGCTACTAAATACAATACAGCGTATGATCCAGATTTGTTTTCTTTTTGGTATTTAACCGCGTGGCCTTCGTAGACACAACTAAGGAAATCACTAAATGTGGGTCATTTCAAAAGAAAGCGTCAATAAGACGTGATATATTGTTATAATGGTAACAATTGAATTGTATTAGATGCGGCTAGATCTGCCAATTCATCGATGGCTATGTAAATATTCTCCTTATTTACGCGTTAGTGATTGGAAAATCCAAAAGGAGCTCGGACCTTAGGGAGCCTGTTTTAAAAACAAGGGTGAAGCTAATTTTCGTCGGGTGACATCATCAAACCTCATTTGCAACTCATGTTGCAACTCATACCTAACACAAATTATAAAAAAACATAACAGTCCCATTACAATCATGTTGTGTACTACTTGAGTGAGCACTAACCTTTGCAAAACAAAAAATAACAAAGAAAAACCTCAGTTTTGTTTCATTATTCTGTTGGAAAAGATATCCGAGTACATTTAGATGCCTAGCATTTACGTATAAATTTTCCATGAATTATGTTTAATATGTGACCTACACAAAAAATTCAAATTTGAAGACCACAAGCAAATTCTTTCATGCCTATTTAGAACCACTTTTTTTTGTAGCCCAAATACAACATATTTGAATCAACAGATTACATGTTTATAGGAGTCATCTTTATACTATATCTTTACAAAAATCCTTTTTGTAACTTATAAATACCACTCGGAACTTTTGAAAAAGAAGGACTCCATGGAAGTCGGACTGCATATCAACCAAACATGCATCCAAACATTGGCTGGAGGATCTGCCAGATTGCATAATTAAGCCTCTCACAGACAATGTATCTATGTTTGCAAATCAACAAAGTCGCCATAATTTAAAAAAAACAAAAACACGCATCCAAATATAGAGTTACTTTTATACTTCCAAATACGCATTTTATTTCATATAGAAAAACGGGCTCCGAGCCGGAGCAAAAACACCACGATCCTCTGTCCCCCAAAGGAAAAAAAAAACACCACGATCATCTTTGCCTTTCAAGTTGTCCGCTTTTGTTTAAAAAAAAAAATGCAGGGTGAACAGTGCACCTAGAATTCCCCTGTCAGCTTTACTTGACTGGTAGTGGTAGACTGGTAGGGGCATGACCCCAAGGCCAAGAGTCCATCGAAAATACCAAAGCGAATGATGATGGCATCTCAAATCAGCTTTGGGATACGTTGAGTGCAGGGGAAGGTGATGTCAGAATAATCTCTTGGATGGATCTCCTGTCCTTTACCTTGACCCACCCATGTACGGAGAACATGTCATCATACTCGTACTGTCACTGGGCAAAACGCAAAAGCGAGCACATCTCTTCGCACCCGGTACCCAGCCAGTGGGCCCACCTAGTACTGCCTCGTACAGTCGTACTCACCGGCCAAACTCGAGAAGCTTCTTCCTTCGCTACCAAGGTTGCCCCGGATAGGAACAGAAAAGGGAGCCCTGGACCCTTATCCTCTCCCGCGACTCGAGAGGCGAATTTCTGAGCCACCCGTCAGATCCACCTCGTCGCCGGCGGCTCGCCGGTTTCCCTCCCCTCCGTCTGCCGCTTCGGCGGCGGGAGGTGGGGGAACCTCGGGCCCCGGCGTGTATATAGCGTAGGGTTTGTTAGGGTCTTCGTCGGCGGCGTCAGGGAGGTGGTGGCGCGGCTGATGCTGGTGTGCGTTTTGCAGGTGGCGCTCTCCCTCTCCGGCCTCGGTGCTCGTTGGAGCGGCGTGGCGGAGCGCTTCCTTCTGCGTGCTCGTGGCCCCTCGGGGTCGCCGTGTGCGCTGGATCCCCTTCCAGATCTCGCCGCGGCGGATCTGGTCGACACTTTCGAAGCAGCTGGAGGTCAACCAAGGCGATGTTGGCGACGGAGCGAGGCGGAGGCTCTCCGGAGTTCGAGGTCCGACGACTTCCCGTCCGCTCGGGGATCTTCTCCCATCCAAGGCGTCAGTGGAGAAGGAGCGGCCGGCGCGCCATCGGCACGTTTCTCTCGTCGTCGCCGGCATCGAGCTACAGGAGGACTGGTTTGTAATTTCTATGTTTGTGGTGATCCTTTCTGTAATACCTTGATGTAATCCGGCTGTTTCCTCGCAAAAAAAAAAAAAAAAAAGTTGCCCCGGATAAATAGAGTTGCACACACCTTGGCTAATTACGGCGCTCTGAGCACAACAATAGCTGTTGGGTGCATCAAGAGCCGGCTTTCATCTCAAACCTTGTATTAGCCGATTGTAACTCTGTTACTAATGAATAAACTCCAGGTTTCACTCGCAAAAAAAAAAGGTTGCCCCGGATAAGTTCCATCCGTATGATTTGAACTGTTCGTATTTAGCGGTCGTCCCGGCTTGGAAAGTAGCTCAGGTGGGACTGCTCGTGGGTAGCCCGCTTATGCCCGCACAGTCCCACACTTGTTAAGTGGGCTCTCCGCGGTAGCTCGCCAAATTAAGTGGGTGTCCCACGGCGGCCCACATATGCCCACCTATTGATAACTACTTTTTCTGCTGCCTCCCACATCGCTGCTGTTACAGGTCAATTTTCTGCTTCAGTAGAACCTACACAGTTCAGTACTTGGTTATACACTAATACTAACTTGAAGAGGCAAATAACAGGGCAAGATATCCCAAATCTTCACAACAACATAGTTCGTACAAACTTCAAAGCCAAATGCATCGTTTTATGAAAAAAGCTCAGAAATTTCTCTGTAACATCTCAGTATTTTGAGCATCAGCTTCAGACTGAAAATCCATTCTAAACTAGAAAAACCAAAGACTTTAAAGCAGGAACTCTTTTAAGAGAAGACCAATTTAACCCCCTGAATTTGTCCCAAAGTTCAACTTACAACCCTTAATTATGATTTGGTTCAACTTTCACCCATAAAATATGAAAACCGGTCGGTACACACCAAAGCTCGGGATGACTCCTCTGTCCTCGCCATGTGCTTTCATTTCCTAGAATTCTTGGACCTTGCATGGGGTGTGCGGACTAGGGAGTCATTGCAGCGTCCGCCAACCAGCTGCTCCGCGACCTTGCCGCTTTCGCCGACTCGCCGGCCAACATATTTGTCCCCTCTTTCTCACCGTCGCCCGGATCCGGTAAGGTAGTAGAGGGATGGAGGGATAGGGGGATGAACGGGCAAACGTAAGAGCTCCATCCCCGTAGCCGAGAAGAGCGGCCGCCATGGCGGAGCTAGCCGGCGGCGGCTCCCCTGTTCGCCCCTAAATCGCGACCTGGAAGAAATCGTTGGATCGATGCAGCCTGTGGACAAAGTGGGAGACCCAGATATGCCCACTTTATTTTTCTGCTTACCCGTCGGTATTGACTTAACATTTTATATGGGCCTGGGTGGTGGGCGCCGTGGGAAGCCCACTCCCACCTGCAGCCTGAGTAGTACCCCTTCGCAGTTCCGTGCTTGGCCTATTTAATCCCTTTGCGTTCCTATTTTTCCGCGTGGGTCACAACGACTTTTCATTCCTATTTTAATGCATGCTTTGTTTTTATCGAAGTTTTTTTTTGCTTCGGTTGCTTATTCCGCCTTTTGTTTTCTTCCCATATTTATTTTTTTCTTCTGTTTTTCCCTCAATCATTTTTCTTCTGTACATTTTTTATTTGTTTTTGTTTTGTTTCTACGTTCTTTTCTTCTTTTTTCTTTTCTTACCTTTTATTATTGTTCATGGATATAGGAAATTTTTTGAGAGACATAAACAAATATAAAAAAAATCTCAAAAACATGATTATGTTTTACAAAAACAATTATAGTTTCAAAAAATGTTCACGGGTTCGAAATAAAGTACATTCATGTATTCAAAATATGTCCCCTTTTTAAAAAGAGTATGATCATAATTCAAAAAAAATATGTTTCACAGGTTTAAAATATGTTCATGGGTTTGAAAAAATATGTTCACGGATTTAAAAAGTTCAGGGTTAAAAAAATGCGTGCACGGATTAAAAAATGTTCACGGGTTCGATAAAAAGTACATTCATGGATTCATAAGATGTCCATGTTTTAAAAGGAGTACAATCACGGGTTTTTAAAAAATGTTCACGGATTTAAAATTGTTCACATGTTTAAAAAAAAGTACGTCCATGGATCATACAAATGTTCACGAGTTCCAAAAATATTCATGCGAGTACGACAAGATATTTACCGCTTCAAAAAATGTTAACATTTTGGCACACGGGAAATATTTTTGCAATTCAATTTTTTTTTGTTTTATTACCAAACTAACTTTATAAGATAAATAGGAACTTGTCATTTTTTGAAGTTATTGAGAAAATTCAGTACTTTTTAAACATGTCATGATTTAGACGTACACTACGAAAGGAGACATTCAGGTGGATTTCGAGTGTTAGGGATACACATCCACTTATTGACTTAAAATTATAATACGTCCATTTCTCAAATAAGACAATTGTTTATTCAAAAATCAACATATTGTTACTTTGATCAATCTTATACACAAAAATATGAGCATTTACAAGACTTGGTAAACACATGCTATACAAATATATTGTTTGGTGGGTCTATTGTTACCATTTTTATGTTCCAAATATTTATATTGTTGGCTATATGGTTTTTCAAACCTTTTTTTTGGATTTCCGTTGACTTGTGACTAAATTTATACGACTTACTCACACCGTTTCAATTTAATTGACTTGCTATACGTCATATGTGGATGTATCTAGACATGTATGTATAAATACATCTATATGTGGTGTATAGCAAGTCAATTGAATTGGAACGGACGGAGTAGGAGTTACGAGAGAGTAACGATGGAAAAAGACGTGCAAATGGATGAAACGGAACGAAACTATAGAAACCGGCCATCATAACGTAAATGGGCCGAGCCCAGTACTCGATGATGGTGCTCGCTCGGCAAATAGCAAATTCCCCTCCTCTCGCTCGCAGCGTACAGACTACAGAAAGGACCTACAACCAGTACTACAGAGCCAGCCACAGCGAGGGGCGGCGCCGAACCCTAGCTGTAGCTTGGCGCGCCGTCCGCCTCCTAGGGGCGAGGGCTCCGTCCGTCCGTCCGGCGACCCCCACCTCCGGCCTCCGTCTCGGCTCCTCATCCGCATCCTATTCCGGTTCCACTCCACGGCGACCCCACCTCCACACCCAATTAACCCAACGCGCAGCCTTACCCAAAGGTGCCCCCGCCCACGGAAGCGGCAACGATGAAGATGTGAGTAATCATCTGTTGTTTAATGTTCATGTGCTGTCACAATCTTTTAGCCGCACACCCTCTCTACGGCGCAATCAATTCCAACCCAAAGTTCAGTGCAGAACTGTCCCTGTCCCTGAGTGATGATCCTATCGAAGAGGAGCTAGTTAATTTGATGGGAAGTTATGATCGTTGAGACTTATGCATTGTCCAGCCTAATCTTTTTGTGCGTTAGCGCCGAGTCTCAGTTCTCAGACTTCTCAGTTGTCTGTTCTCAGACTCAATAGCTAGGTGCTGAGAATGACTGATATGTTTTGAGTAATTTAAAAGCTAAATGTTCATTATCATGTATTAGTATCTATCAGCTGTGCTTATAGTTTGAAGTTCTGAATATCCAATGCTTCTTTATTGCAATCCCTTCCAAAACTAAGTTTAGTACAGAACGGTCCCTGTCCCTGAGTGATGATCCTGTCGACGAGGAGCTAGTTGATTTGGTGCGAAATTATGATGATAAATTTTTTAGGCTTAGATATTGTCCTAGCCTAATCCTGTTAGTGCTGATCTCAGTTATCAGACTTGATACCTAGATCCCGAGAATGATTGATATGCTCTGAATGAATAACTGAAAAGCTGAATCTTCATTACCATATATAGTCTCTACCAGCTGCCCTTCTAGTTTGAAGTTCTCAATGTCCAATGCTCTTTGTTGCTCCGCAGAGAGAAAGTGAATGCAGGGCATCTCACCAACTTCGAAGTTCTTGATTTCTTGCGAACCAGAGGTGCAAAGACTGATCCCATGGGGTGTTTGGGGGCTGTGGCTGCATCAGAGTGTAAGGTGGTCGATTATTTCTCTGATGATGCTTGACCCAATGTTTATACTCGATATCCTTTTCGTCTTTGTTCCTTTTCATGCCTAAAATGATTTCTTGTTCATTGTTGCCGAACGCAGGTTTATGAGTACCTCTTGAAAACTCCTGCTTGCAACCAGACAAGGGAATCAGTTACTGAATTTAAAAACAGATGCGAGGCTTTCAAGCTTACCAATGCTGACAAGCAAAACATTATCAATTGCAAACCATCCTCACTTGCTTGTGTTTTTGCGGTATTGCCTATGTTTATTTTGCTGATCTTAAGATATTCATTTGCTATGCTATTTTAGTTAGCTGGTGCAAACAAAGACATGTAGAATTAGATTATAGTATTGTGATACTTTGGACCGTTTGTAACATCATGAAGTGGAAGTGTCTTTCTATGGTGGTATTAGTTCCCTGATCTCTCTTTGACTGATTTCTGGAATAGAGAAGCAAATATATCTGAATACACTGATGCATGTCTCAAGGTTTGTGTGCACTTGATTTGGCGCTAAGAGATTTAACTTATTCGAAAGCTGGATGTTTCTTACTATTGTGTATGGGTTTCTGCATCTGTAGGTCTTTTTTTTTTCATGCAATAGTTAAACAAGTATAGAATTTAGATGAGCTGTGCTCTTTGGGGATGGGTGTTTTCTTGTACTTTTATATGTATAGATATGCATGCATAAGGTTTTTGGCAAGTATTTTGGGTGCCGACTACTGAACTCCCGAAACTACTCACCTTATGACCCCCATTAATCTCTGAAGTGAAACATTACTCCATCATATATGAAATTGATTTGTTTGTCCAGAGAATTGTTGGGGTGTTAAGAGTAACATGTTTGCAAACAAGTACCACAGTCGGTTATATTGGGTTACCTTCATCGTTTTAGTAATGGTTTAGGTTAAGATCTCATTAATCTAATGTGTTCCGTTCTTCATTGCAGATGGTAGAGGATTGTGAGGACAGATTTTCCAGAGATGAGCGAGGAGAGAAATGCAAAGACCGGGAGCGTGCCGAGGAACGTGCCAAGGAACGTGCCCAGGAACTTTTGGATCTTTTCAATGAGGTTTTTCCACCACCAACCACTACTAAGCCCAAGGATGAAGAGATGAAGGACGCCTGAAATAGTCTCATTTTTCGATCTGGGATACAGATTCTCAGACTAGCCTGTAGCTTATGTGTCTGCAAACATGTTGTAGAGTAAACAACAGCTCTTGGTGGCAGAAGGCCATGTTGCTTAAGACATCCATGTTAGAAATTCCAATTTGACCAATGTATGAGCTTCGATGGCAGTTGTGGCTCTCTTTGTCGTTAATTAGAAAATGAAATGAACTCAACAACTTGACATTTTCTTTAGAATGTGATATTGTAAACTCAATTCACGCGTCGTCGATCATATCACGTGAAGAGGCATTTGGAACACATAGACAGAACTTTGGCGATATCCTGGCGCGGTAAAGTGGCACCAGTCTATTGTGCATGTATTTCATTTTTCCCGAGAGTACCATACTTCTATAGAAGAAAATGTTTATGAGATCATGCCCTCATCGGTGCGTATGACAAAAGATGAGGACACACCTTGCCACAGACCATTGCTTGAATTCATCACTCATCTCAGATGAGAGGTGCTCTGCGGTGTGCTGCTGTCTAGACCAGCATGCTAGAATTACCAAGGTCCAAGGCATCCAACTTCGTTTTCTTACTGAATCTTGTCCCTGATCCACCATTCCTCCAGCCAGTTGTTGACAGGCAGCGTCAATGCTCAATGTGAGGGGCGCTACATATCTCCACACACGGTCGGTCGGACGCGCCGAACCGCGCTGCTCCTTGATGCAGCGTTTTGTAGGTAGATCGAGCAGAGAGGCC
Source organism: Poa pratensis (assembly GCA_947311845.1). Lineage (NCBI taxonomy): Eukaryota > Viridiplantae > Streptophyta > Magnoliopsida > Poales > Poaceae > Poa > Poa pratensis. Next base: position 55,354,926 of record CAMZMU010000107.1, read on the forward strand.
ACAAGAGCTCATCGGGGAATCGGTGTTGTGCTCGACCTCGCCGATGGCTAGCCAAAGCTGCACGCACTGAATTGCTCCCACCGGGACATGCCCTATTGTCCTGCATGGCACTCGCCACCGTTCTTCAGTTAGGGACTCCTCGTACTGACAGACTGCAAAACCAGAGGTGTAACGTCCATGACAGACAGACTGACCATTGAGATTGCAGAACCATTCACTGTCGGGCATGAACTTCATCAGAACCTGCCCAGAAGATTGCACGCATCCATTTATTGTGCATGTATTTCAGTATGCTGTAAACTAGATTTCCTTTACGGTCAAGCTTGGGCTGCACTCTGATTAAGTTGGGCTGCTCTTGGACTGTCCCCTAAATTTTGGACATCAAGATTTAACTTGTGATATATGACTCGTGCAATTTGTGAGAGCACACTGCAAATTGTATTTGATTCGTGGTTGTGTCCTTTGTGGAACCAAATCAGTTCGGTGCCCAGTTTTACGCACGGTCTAGGCCCAGAAACTTCACAAAACAATCCGTTAGGTGAGTTGTCTACGTTTGTTTACTAGAGCTGGATCCTGTATTCCTGTTATCTCAATACCGAAAGCTACATATATACATTCTGTACACACACCTGGAGAAGGAGAAGGATTAGGGAAAGGCTCGATCGTGGCGTTTGCAATGGTGGTTTTCACGGGTATTTCCCGGGAGCAAAGATTACCAACGCTGCACACCACAAATCTGATCACAGACCACTGATTCTGGACACAGACGGCGACGAGAATGTTGGTTTTCAGAGAGCTGGGGGTACAAGGCCCTTTGAGGCTCGTTGGTTGAAGGAAGATTCAGTGCATGAAATAGTGAAACAAGCCTGGGACAGTACGGTGGAGGGGTCTGATTTCTCGAACCGGACTGCAGCTATCCACCGAGAGCTACACCATTGGGATAGGACAGTTCTGAAGGAACCTCGTAACAAGTTAAAAGATCTGAATAAAGAACTAGAAGAGCTACGAGCCGGCCCAATGTCGGATGAGAATCATGACCGCCAACGGCAGGTGCAGCTCCTGATCGTGGATTTACTGGAGAAAGAAGAAATCTACTGGGTGCAGCGTAGCCGGGCTAACTGGCTAAAACATGGGGATAGAAACACTGGTTTCTTTCACAATTTTGCTACTGCTCGGAAAAAGCGCAACGCTATAAAGAAGCTAAAAAATTCTGATGGAAGCTGGATACAAGGGGATGCTGATATTAGCTCCTTGGCAACTGGTTATTTTAAAGAATTATTTACAGCCGGTGTTCATGCACCTGATCTAGATGTCCTTCAAAAGGTTAAACCGGTAGTAACTGAGTATATGAACGAAGCCTTGACTGCCCCTTACTCTGCTGAAGAAGTCAAGAAAGCTTTGTTTGATATAGGGGATCTGAAGGCGCCGGGTCCAGACGGTTTACATGCCATTTTCTATAAGAGGTTTTGGGATTTGTTGGGGAGGATTTAACGAAGGCTGTTTTATCTGGAGTAAACAGCGGAGTAATACCAGAGGGATGGAATATAACTACAATTGTGCTCATTCCGAAGGTGGATACCCCGAAAATATAACCCAATTCAGACCAATAAGCCTTTGTAATGTGATCTACAAGGTTATATCAAAGATGCTAGCTGCGAGACTTAAGGTACTATTACCTGATATTGTTAGTGAAAATCAAAGCGCCTTTGTGCCGGAAGAATAATCATTGATAATGTGATAGTGGCCTACGAGTGTATTCACACAATGAAAAGAAGAGGGTTGGGAAGAAGGGAGTCTGTGCAATTAAACTTGACATGCATAAGGCGTACGACCGTGTCGAGTGGATCTTCCTGAGAAATATCCTTTTACGGCTAGGTTTTGATGCTCATTGGTTGAACTGATCATGGCCTGTGTGTCCTCCGTCGAATATAAGGTTCGTATCAACTCAAATGAATCAGAAACTTTCTTGCCATCGAGGGGTCTCAGGCAGGGGGACCCCTTGTCACCGTACTTGTTCCTCTTATGTACTGAAGGACTTTCGGCTCTGATTAAACATGAAGAAGAGCAGGGTCATCTCAAAGGGATCCAGGTATGTCGTAATGGTCCCATCGTTTCTAATCTTCTATTCGCTGATGACTCTCTCATGTTGATTCAAGCGGATGCCACGAATGCAATGGCGCTTAAGAGGGTTTTAGATGATTATTGCGCAGCTTCGGGCCAATTGGTAAGTGAAGCAAAATTGTCTATTTTCTTCAGTCCAAATACTAAGGTGGATGACAAGGTGGAGGTATGCCAAATTCTGAACATAATGACCGAGTCCCTGACTGACAAATACCTTGGCTTGCCCTCTATGATCGGTATGGACCGTACTGACTGCTTCAGACACATTATTGATAGGATTGCAAAGTTAGTTAATGGTTGGAAAGAAAGGATTTTATGCTTGGGTGGGAAAGAAGCTCTTCTTAAGGCGGTGGCCCAAAGCATCCCAACGTATGCGATGAGTGTGTTCAAATTCTCAAAACAAATATGCAAGGGAATCACTGACGCAATGTCTCATTACTGGTGGGGTGACGAGGAAAATCAGAGAAGAATGCATTGGTTTGCCTGGTGGAAAATGTGTGTGCCGAAAAATCAAGGGGGAATGGGTTTCAGAGATATACATTGTTTCAATTTAGCTCTTCTTGCTAAACAATGTTGGAGACTTCTTGAGCAAAATGAGTCCTTATGTGCTAGAGTCCTGAAAGCGAAATATTACCCGGAGGAGGATATTCTCAAAGTGAACTTGAAGAAAGGATCCTCATATGTGTGGCAGAGTATTTGGGCAGGGGTACAAACTTTCAAGAAAGGATGTATATGGCGAGTCGGAGATGGTTTGGATATTAATATCTGGGAGGATTGTTGGATACCAAGCAGTCCAAACAGGAAAATTGCCACTCGCAGGGGTAACATTGTGCTAACGAAAGTACATGAACTTATTGACCCGATCACGGGTAGCTGGGATGAGGTTCTGATCCGTGAGAACTTCTGGAATATTGATGTACAAAAAATTCTGCAGATTCCGCTGCCTAGGCAAGACATGTCTGACTTTGTGGCTTGGCATCATAATAAGAGCGGTAGATTCACGGTTAAGTCTGCTTACTATATTGAATGGGAAGCACAATACGGCGACAAACTGCGATCAATTGATGGGCAAGGCACAGCTTATCTAAACCCGGTTTGGAAGGGTTTATGGGCTTTGCGAGTCCCAGCCAAGGTAAAGATCTTCTTATGGCGTTGCATGAATGGTTCAATACCTTGCTATTGTATCCTTGCTAATCGGCATATGAGGACTAGTGGACAATGTGGTATCTGCAAAATCGGAGCTGAAGATATCCGACATATGTTATTTGACTGCAGCCGAGTAAAGGAAATTTGGAGCGACCTGGGTCTACATGAAATCATGGAACAAATTAGGTTGGTTGATAGAGCGGGATCGGCAATGATCGAAGCGGTTCTATGTGACACGAAATATCAGAAGGTTTATATGGAGACAGTTCTTGTTAGTGAGGTCATCTCCGTCGCCTGCTGGTACTTATGGTAGCAACGTAGGCAAATTGTTAATGATGAGAGTGTGCAAGATGCTAAGAAGACAGCTCTTGCTATCCAGGCCCTAGCAATGAACTATGTACGTGCAAATAAAAAAGGGACTGTGATTGGAAAGCAAGGCAAATGGACTAAGCCCCCCCCCCCCCCCCCCCCCCCCCCCCCCCCCGTGGACACCAGACTCTCAACATAGATGCGTCTTTCGTGGAGCATGGTCGACAAGGAGCTGTGGGTGCAGTTGTCCGAGACGACATAGGATCCTTCGTCGGTGCATCATGTACAAATTTATCTAATGTTTTTGATGCAGAATTGGCGGAAGCAGCGGCTCTTCGTGAAGGTCTCCTAGTGGCAAAGCGTTTAGCCTGCCATAATTTGGTGGTCCAATCAGATTGCAAGACGGTGGTTGAGGCGTTCAATTCTGGTACGAGATTGACATCCGTGTTAGGCCCCATACTAGAGGAGTGTCGTGACTTGGCGCAAGATTTTGGTAAAGTCACAGTTCAATTCTGTAGGTAGAGAGTCTAACCTTGTTGCTCATGAGCTAGCTAGATTTGGGAGGGATAATCCACCGACATTGTGGTGTGATGTGCCCCAGATATTATTCTTCCTCTTCTGGTGAACGATGTAACAATGGAGGGTGTTTGAGGCGGCAAGTAGTTGACGCACTCTTTCCCTAACCAGGGTACCGAAAGGGACTGGCAGGGTTTTAATGAGGCGGCCTGTTGACCTAATATATGCGGAAAATTCAAAAAAAAAAGCCAACCAACCTTTTTATGCTAATCTTGCCAAAAGCTAGACAGTACGATATTAGTCACGTTTGCAAAAATGTAGATTCCGCTGATCTTTGGGGGGAAATTCCAATCTTAACGCTGGTACGTGCGAACCTGCCTTTTTGAGCTTAGCAGAAAGCATTCTCGCAAACAAAAGAACCTTTTTTGAAAATCATTTTTTATGTTATATTAAGAAAATCAAGCGTATAGGTACTTAGTGGATACTTGTTACCCTTACAAATTTTCTTCAAATAATATGACCATTTGCAATGAATGTAAAACTCACAAAATGAGTTTCTGCAGCACAAGTAAATTAGCAACTTCTTCCGGTGGCAGGAGCATAGGCTCCCATGTGCCAAAGTAAGTTTCACCCTTTACATCAGATTTTTCGTGCCCCGTTTTATTACCTTTCTATTTTGGAAAATAGGGATTTTAATAAAAATATATTGTACTATGTTGGTACAGGATGATATGGATATAGATTTGGAATATATGGGATGGCATGGGATTGGTAAAGTTCAAGATTGTTCAACAACATCACTTATCCGAAAATTTGGGATTGCAAAAGATTCAAAAGAAAAGAACAACAAATTGTAAAACATCCAAATAAAAAACAAAGAGCAAAAAATTGGGCCATTACAATACACCTCTTGAAACCAAGAGAGATGACTTTGAGGAAATGAAAACCATTTGTCTCATGAAACCGGTAGAGATGGCTTTGAGGGAAGGAAATGTGTATGGAAACCGACAAATATGGCTTTGAGGAAACACATGGTATATATGTCTAGATTATTTAAGGTTGGGTCTAGAATGGTTAAACATATGTATTGTAGACCGAACTTTAAGAATTGTTGTATTCCATTCACGATGTTCAAAATGGAAATCAATTTATGCATGTTTAGTAACATTCACATCGGTAAATATCAATATGCCACCGACTTCATGTTCACATAATTGTTTTTCCTAGAAGGAATAAATTTAGCAAATGTGCATGCAATTTGAGCAAATAAGACATTTCTATCCAAACAAATGGATGGGTACCACAACAGTGGATGCATAAGGAAGGAAAAGTGGTACCTTTACCTGAGTAGTTCTGTATTGGCGTCATGCAATTGAATTTTAATGACTATACGAATAACATATTAGTATAAAGAAATCATGTCAACCGTGCGTTTTATTCATAGTCGATTGGCTCCACATGAAGAAAGAGATCTAGCACTAAGTAACATCTTAATTATTTCTTGCAACATTACCCAACAAAACCAATGAATATTACATGCCGCCATTCACCCATTATTTCGATAGCTTCCACAATGGGAATGGAAATAAGGCATGATAAATACCACCGAATGGTTTAGAATGGAGTGGTTAGCAAAAAACTATCTGGCCACTTAAGGAATTGAGCCTAGCTCACTTGGTTAGGGGAGTGGATGTACAAACCTAACACCCGAATTCAAATCCTCATGGACGTGTAGTTGGACTCCTACTTCTTGAGAACAAGACTTTTCATGTTACTCATGCAGCTTTTTTTGAGTACCAAGCTTATTTAGTAGCCAATATAATGATTAGACCCAGTTCTTTTGGCGGCTTAAAAAATAGCCATCCCATCCCCAGTTTCCCACAAGGCGCCCAGTTTATTACCAGGCCTTCTAAACTAGTTATCCCATAATTAATTTAGAAGTAATCTATGAAACATGGATAACTGAATGACATGGACCAATTCGAGGCTTTCTGACATGTATACATAGCAAGTGTAAACAAATAGGTTAGTGGGAATCACCTATATATTTAGTTATATATGATACAAATAAACTGGGACATGAGTTTTGTTTTCAGGGAAAATACTAATATCAATCTGGTTCATGTACTCGCTAAGTCGTCAATACATGCAAGAAAATTAGTAGACTAGATACTTAATAGAGAGTCAAAAAGAATCTTCAATTTCAAAACCACGAGATTTTATCCCACACCAGCACCGGAGTGGCAGCCGGGAACTCCAGACGCGGTGCCGACGGATGTCGGGCCTAGAACGTCGCCACCCAAGGCCGACTCGGATGACGACGAGTAGTGTCTATAGTTTATAGTTGTAATCGTATGTAAATGTGATGAGTGCATTAATAAAAGTCTCCATTAGTTTCGGCCATCAAATAGTTTCGGCCGCACCGGAGAACAAGTATCAAATTCCAGCCATCAAATAGTTTCGGCCACGCCGGAGAACAAGTCTCCAATTCCGGCCATCAAAAGGGCGCCCCCGATGCTATGATGCATGCAAATCAAGCGTCCTCGTCCCCTGCCTCGTCCTCTTCCTAGTCCTCCTCCTCTTTCTTTCTTCTTCCTCCTCCGCCGCCAGTTTGGCAGCCGCCGCCGCCGCTTCGGCTGCTGCCACCTTTGTCGCCCTCTCCGCATGGATGCGCCTCCTTTCTTCCACGAAGTAGGCCTTTTGATTGGGGCTCATGTCGCTCGTGTTGGTGGCCATGAGCAGACGTTCCTCGCTCCTCTCCGAGGCCTTGAGTTGGCGTGTTGGCGCCTTGATGCCGAAGAGCTGGCCGCGGGAAGCCATCGATTCGCCGGGCGTCTCGTTCAGGTCGATGGCCGATTCGTCGGGCGAGATGGACAACCGTGACTACTGCATTTGAAAGTCCCACCTGCTCGTAGGATCGTTGAAGAAGCCGGCCGGGACAGACGGCGACCCGCAAAAGGGGGCGGCTATGGTAGAGCTCTCTTAGCTCATGTCGATCAGCATCTCGGCGGTCTCGTTTGGCTCACTCGCCGCCTTCTCCTTCGCCTGCACTCGCCGGATTTGTCGAAGTTGGGAAGCGGCCTTACACAGCTGTTCCTGGATCATCATCCCCACCGGCGGCAACGCAAGGTCCTGCGGCTCCCGCTTCACCGGCTTATTCTTCGGCTGCGTCGGTGCCGGCGGTTTGCGAGCCTTCGGTTTCGAGAGGTCGACGGACTTTGGCGGCATGGTAGCGGATGGCGAGGAGGTCATGGCGGTGGCGCGAGGGTTTTGGAAATGGAGGGAAGATTGGGAATTTTGATGCCGGAGCAGCAATGTAGAGTAAGTGAAAGTGCATGTGTTGCCCCATGCGTGGTTTTGGTAATTAATGGCAATCCTTATGGACTAATGTTTGTATTGAGTTATTCTTGTAGGTTTGTCCATTGGCATCGCTTGAACTCCATGTGTTGGATTCAAGGTTGTATGCCATCAAGATCATTGATTATGATAGACATATTTGATATGATCAAGAAGATGAAAAGAAACAAGGTTGATCAAGACTAAGTGCAAAGAGTGGTTTCAAGTTGATCAACACACAAAGCTAAATGATATACCATGTGGGATCATGTGATCTGATACGTCCATTTTGCATCACTATTTTATATCATAATTTACTGCTATTCATCGATATATTTCATATTTAGAAGTGTTACTTATGTTATTTTACCTATTTTGCATGTTTGATGAATAATGGAGAATTGGACACCGGAGTCAGGATTCTGCTGGAAAAAGCACCGTCGAGATGCACTATTTCTGAAGATCAATAAATCGAAGGAGACATATGGAAGTTCCTATTTTACCAGAAGATGGAGGAGGCCAAAAGGGGAGGCTGAGAAGGGCCATGGTGGGCCCTCCTCACCTGCTGGCGCGGGGCCCCCTGCCGCGCCGACAGGTGGTTTGGGGGCCCTGGCCCACCTCAGCCGTTCCCCCTTCGCGTACTTGACCCCCTCGGAACCCTAACACAGGGAGGCCATCGAAATATTCCGCCGCCTCCACGAGGCGGAAAACACCAGAGAGCGAAAAGCTCCCCTGCAGGAAGAAATCTGCCGGGGGAAATTCCCTCCCGGAGGGGGAAATCGTCGCCATCATCACCGTCATCGAGCTGGACTTCATCGGGATCATCATCATCATCATCTCCACCGCCAACACCATCATCACCGCCGCTGCACCCCGTCTCCGTTGTAACATCTAGGGCTGAATCTTGTCTATTTCATAGGGGAAACTCTCCCGGTGTTGATTACTCTTGTTATTGATGCTATTGGGTGAAACCATTGGACTAAGGTTTATGTTCAGATTGTTATTCATCATCATATCACCTCTGATCATGTTCCGTATGATGTCTTGTGAGTAGTTCGTTTAGTTCTTGAGGACATGGGAGAAGTCTTGATGTTAGTAGTGAACTATGTTGAGTAATATTTAATGGTTTGATGCTTAAGTTGTGGTGTTATTCTTCTAGTGGTGTCATGTGAACGTCGACTACATGATACTTCACCTTTATGGGCCTAGGGGAATGCATTGTGTATTCGTTTGCCAATTGTGGGGTTGCCGGAGTGACAGAAACCTGAACACCCGTTGGTATATCGATGCATGAGGGATAGCAGGATCTCAAAGTTTAAGGCTGTGGTTAGTTTATCTTAATTACTTTCTTGTATTTGCGGATGCTTGCAAGGGGTATAATCACAAGTATGTATTAGTCCTAGGAAGGGCGGTGCATTAGCATAGGTTCACCCACACAACACTTATCAAAACAATGAAGATTAATCAACTATATGAAGCGAAAGCACTTGACAATATTCCCGTGTGTCCTCAAGAACGTTTGGTCATTATAAGTACAACAACCGGCTTGTCCTTTGCTGTAGAAAGGATTGGGCCACTCGCTGCAACTATTATTACTGCATTTTATTTACTTGTACTTTATTTATCTGTCATATCAAAAACTCCTAAAAACTTGTCTGAGAGCATTTACAGTGAATCCTTCATCAAAACCGCTTGTCAACACCTTCTGCTCCTCGTTGGGTTCGACACTCTTATTTATCGAAAGTACTACGATACACCCCCTATACTTGTGGGTTATCAAGACTATTTTCTGGCGCCGTTGCCGGGGAGTGTAGCGCTATTGGTAAGTGGAATTGGTAAGGGAAACATTTATTGTACGTGCTGTTTTTATTTTTGCCTGCTGCTATATCTCATTATGGAGGGGTCTTCTCTTGAATTCCTATTTGGGAAAACAACTACCACTGCTAAGGTAGTAGAGGAGGCGCCAGATGAGCAGGTAATACCGTTCAAAATTCCTATGAAAATTGTTGAACGTGTCACAAATAACCGCTATGCAGGAGATGGAACTGTCCATCCTGGAGATCATTTGTTATTTCTGCATGAATTGTGCGAGTTATTTAAGTGTGCAGGTATCTCGATGGGAGAAGTTAAGAAGAAATTATTCTCTCTATCACTGTCTGGTAAAGCTGCACATTGGTATAAACTGCTGAAGAATGGGTATTCTCTTGGATGGGAGGAAATTGTACCTCTCTTTTACTCCAAATTCTATCCTCCAAGTGAGATTCATAAGGATCGGAACCTCATATATAACTTCTGGCCCTATGATGGAGAGAGTATCGCTCAAGCGTGGGGGAGATTGAAGGCATTAATGCTCAAATGTCCCATTCATGAGCTTCCTGGTAATATTGTTATTGATAACTTTTATGCAAGACTCTCCTTTCAAGATAAAACTCTATTGGATACCACTTGTGCTGGATCGTTCACTCGTAATAAAGAAGAGTTTAAGTGGGACCTTCTTGATCGGATTCAGGAGAACACTGAAGGATGGGAGAATGACAAAGGTAGGGAGTCAGGTATAAACTATGACTTTGAGTGTGTTAAAAATTTATGGATACTGATGATTATCGCAAAATTAGCACTACTTATGGTCTTGACTCTCAAATTGTTGCAAACTTTTATAAAGCCTTTGCTTCCTATTTCGGTTTGCCGAAGGAGGGTTTTAAAAATTATCATGAACCATATAAAGATGAATCTGTTTCTCATATATCTAAAGGTGTTGAGGTTAATGTTGCTGATCGCATTATTCCAGAACCTTATATTGAAAAAGTTCCTTTTCCTAATAAGATTAAGGAACATACTATCATAACTGGTGTTGTTAGTAAAAGTAATAAGAAAACTACCAAACCTGATGAGCAAATAACTGTTGAACCTGTTGTAGCATTGGTTAAAGATCTTGTCACTGAAAATTTAGAAGATAGACACATTATCTTTTGTGAGGATGCTTCTAATATTGTCTCACATCCTAAAAGTTCTAGGAAGTCTAGTGTTCCTGTGCTTTCTGTTAGGATAGGTGATCATTGCTATTATGGTTTATGTGATATTGGTGCAAGTTCTAGTGCTATTCCTTATGAGCTTTACAGGGAAATTATGCACGAAATTGCTCCTTGTAAACTTGAAGAGATTGATGTGGTTATTCAGCTTGCTAATAGGGAAACTATCTCTCCAATTGGTATCATTAGAGATGTCGAAGTCCTTTGTGGTAAGACTAAATACCCTGCTGATTTTCTTGTACTTGGGTCGGCTGCCAATGATAGTTGTCCTATTATTTTTGGTAGACCTTTTCTGAATACTTGTGGTGCTGTTATAGACTGTAAGAAAGAGAAAATCTTTACTAAATTTGCTGGTGAATCTTATGAATTCAATTTCTCTAAATTTGCTAAAGCACCTTATGAAACTGAATTGCCTAGTGAGGATTTTGAAATTGCTCAACTTGCATCTATTGTTCTTGCTCCTAACAATGCTTTGCAGCAACATATGGAGAATCATGAAAGTGAGAACTTCAGGGAAGAAAGGAATGAGCTTGATGAAGTATTCCTTCGTCAACCTATGCTCAAACACAATTTACCTGTGGAAGATTTGGGTACCACAATGCCACCCAAGGAGGATCCTGTTTTTGATTTGAAACCTCTGCCTGATAATCTTAAATATGCTTATATTGATGATAAGAAAATATATCCTGTTATTATCAGCTCTAAACTTTCAGGTACAGAGGAGGAAAGGTTATTGGGAGTGTTGAGAAACACCGCGGAGCTATGGGATATACTCTTGATGACCTGAAGGGAATTTCTCCTACTATATGTCAGCACGCCATCAACATGGAACCTGATGCAAAGCCTGTTGTTGAGCATCAGCGTCGTTTAATACCCAAGATGAAAGAAGTGGTAAGAAATGAGGTATTAAAACTTCTTGAAGCTGGTATTATTTATCCTATTGCTGATAGTAGATGGGTAAGTCCTGTGCATTGTGTTCCTAAGAAAGGAGGAATTACCGTTGTTCCTAATGAAAATGATGAACTAATTCCTCAAAGAGTAGTAGTTGGTTATAGGATGTGCATTGATTTTAGAAAGGTTAACAAAGTAACTAAGAAAGATCATTATCCTTTGCCTTTTATTGATCAAATGCTTGAGAGGTTGTCCAAGAAAACTCACTTTTGTTTCCTTGATGGGTATTCTGGGTTTTCTCAAATTGCTGTGAGAGCGCAAGATCAAGAGAAAACTACTTTTACTTGTCCTTATGGAACTTATGCTTATAGACGTATGCCTTTTGGTTTATGTAATGCTCCTGCTACTTTTCAAAGATGCATGTCTGCTATTTTTCATGGCTTTTGTGAGGAAATTGTGGAAGTCTTCATGGACGATTTCTCCGTCTATGGAACTTCCTTTGATAATTGTTTGCACAACCTTGACAAAGTTTTGCAGAGATGTGAAGAAACTAGCCTTGTTCTTAATTGGGAGAAATGCCACTTTATGGTTAATGAAGGAATTGTTCTTGGACATAAAATTTCTGAAAGAGGTATTGAAGTTGATCGAGCTAAAGTGGAGGCAATTGAAAAGATGCCTTGTCCCAAAGATGTTAAAGGTATTCGTAGTATTCTTGGTCATGCTGGTTTTTATAGGAGGTTTATTAAAGATTTCTCTAAAATTTCCAAGCCTCTTACTAATCTTCTTCAAAAAGATGTACCTTTGTTTTTGATGATGATTGTAAGGAAGCTTTTGAAACTTTGAAAAAGGCTTTAATCACCGCTCCTGTAGTTGAACCACCTGATTGGAATTTACCTTTTGAAATTATGTGTGATGCTAGTGATTATGCTGTAGGCGCTGTTCTTGGGCAGCGAGTAGATAAAAAGTTAAATGTTATTCATTATGCTAGTAAAACTCTTGATTCTGCTCAAAAGAATTATGCCACTACTGAAAAAGAATTTCTAGCTGTAGTTTTTGCTTGTGACAAATTTCGACCCTACATAGTTGATTCGAAAGTCACTATTCATACTGATCATGCTGCAATTAGATACCTTATGGAAAAGAAAGATGCTAAGCCAAGGCTTATTAGATGGGTACTTCTTTTGCAAGAATTTGATTTGCATATCATAGATAGAAAAGGTGCTGAAAATCCTGTTGCTGATAATTTGTCTAGATTGGAAAGCATTCCTTATGATCCTATTCCTGTTAATGATAGCTTTCCAAATGAACAATTGGCTGCAATAAGTGTAAGTTCGCGAGATAGTCCTTGGTATGCTGATTATGCTAACTTTATTGTTTCCAAGTACTTGCCTCCAACCTTTTCAGCTCAGCAAAGAAGGAAATTCTTTTATGACTTGCGGCATTACTTTTGGGATGACCCACACTTATATAAAGAAGGAGTCGATGGTATTATGCGAAGATGTGTTCCTGAATATGAACAACAGGAAATACTGAGGAAATGCCATGGAAGTGCTTATGGAGGGCATCACGCTGGAGATAGAACTGCGCAGAAAGTTCTACAATCAGGTTTTTATTGGCCTACCCTCTTTAAGGATGCAAGAAAGTTTATTTTATCTTGTGATGAATGTCAAAGGGTTGGTAATATCTCTAGACGCAATGAAATGCCTATGAGTTATTCTCTTGTTATTGAACCATTTGATTGTTGGGGATTCGACTTCATGGGTCCTTTTCCTTCTTCACAAGGTAATACTCATATACTTGTTGCTGTTGATTATGTCACTAAATGGGTAGAAGCTATACCTACTAAAAGTGCTGATGGTGAGACCTCTTTAAAAATGCTTCAAGATGTCATTTTTCCTAGGTTTGGTGTACCTAGATATCTTATGACTGATGGAGGTTCTCATTTTATCCATGGTGGTTTTAGAAAGACTCTTGCTAAATATGGTGTTAATCATAGAATTGCTTCAGCCTATCATCCTCAAACTAGTGGACAAGTAGAATTGTCAAATAGGGAGATTAAATCTATCTTGCAAAAGACTGTTAATAAATCTAGAAAAAATTGGGCTAGTAAGTTAAATGATGCTTTATGGGCTTATAGAACTGCTTATAAGAACCCCATGGGCATGTCTCCTTATAAAATGGTTTATGGTAAAGCTTGTCACTTGCCTTTAGAATTAGAACACAAAGCTTATTGGGCAGTGAGAGAACTTAATAGAGATTTTAAACTTGCCGGTGAGAAAAGGTTGTTGCATTTAAGTTCTTTAGATGAATGGAGAAGTGAGGCTTATGAAAATGCTAGACTCTTTAAAGAAAAAGTTAAGAGATGGCATGATAGGAGAATTCTTAAAAGAGAATTTAATGTTGGTGAGAAAGTTCTATTGTATAGGTCTCGTCTCAGATTTTTTGCAGGAAAGTTACTCTCAAAATGGGAAGGACCATTTGTTATTGTGGAGGTGTATCGTTCAGGTGCAATAAAAATTGCTTCATTGAAAGATAACTCTACACAAGTGGTAAATGGTCAAAGACTCAAGCATTATATTTCTGGAGATTCTATTAATGAAGAGGTTGATACAATTAAAGTGGTGACTCCGGAAACTTTCATTGAAGAACATTTTTCTGGGACTGCAGAATTCGATTCGAATAGGTAACAGTTTCGGTAAGAAAAGTTTCGCGAATAACTTTCTAGAAGATATTTTCGTCGTTTTTATTAAATATGGAAAAATAAGAGACCGAACCGGATGGGAGACGGCACCCGTGGTGCCCAAACCATAGGTCGGCGCGGTGGGCCCCCCAGCCGCGCCGCCTGGTGGTTTGAGCACCCCGGAGCTCGTCTCCGATCAGGTTTCCTCCTGTACCTTCCTTATGTTGTAAAACTTTTTGCTATATAACTCACCCGAACCCCCGAGGTTCGTATCTCGCCTTTTCATCGTGTTTCGTTTCGAGCTGTTTCTGTCCAGATATTGTTTTCAGATCTAGAGCTGCCATGTCTTCATCGAAGCCTCCAAAGGACAGTTTCTTTGTGAACGTCGTCACCCCATACATGGATGAGCTGAAGATGCATCCCAAGGAGTCGCAGATGGTTGATGGAAAGCTGCGGACGGAAGACGTGCGAGGACCCAAAGGAGAAGGGAGCCTGGAAGCCAGGATGGAGAAGCTGGAGCAAGAGGTCTTCACATACAAAAAGCTGGCGGAACGTGAAGTGGGAGTCTTCCACTCAATGGTGTCCGCGCTGGTCGCTGAACATAAGAAGGAGACTGCACAACTCTGGGAAGACATATTTCACCTCATCAACACCACCAACAAACTGCAGGCGCAACTCTATGATGTCCAGAATCAAAACTGTGAGTATGAAACTCGGTTTAAAAACATAAGCGCTGCTGCTAGTTTCAGGATAATCGAAACCAAGTCGTCCTTTGTTGATGGGAAACCCCTTCCCTGGAAGTCTGATGATGAGGACAATTCACCACCACCACCGAAGGAGTAATTCATCATAAGTATTGGCATCCCCTTGGTTTGTTCCAAGCTTGGGGGAGTGCCGCGGTATCACATCATTATCTTTACCTTTTACTTTTCCATAAAGTCATATCGTGAGTAGGGAAGTTATCTTATATGATGGTTTGCAATGTGGAAGTATCTCTCTTTTAGTTGGTTATCTATGTATCCCTTGGTGTGAGTTGCCGTTATGAAATATTAATGAGAAGTTTTATCATTTACTTTCTGCATACTTTATTTTAGCTTGCAATTCTCTTTCATATTGATAACCTTGTTGTTAGTATAGGGATCACTTTTTAGAGCACCAAGTTAATCTTTTTGGTTTTGGCAAACTTAGCATTGGTCAGTAGTAGACAATACTTTGAGACTTAAGTAGAGAGAGGGAGTGCATGCAAATATATTATTCCATGATCTTTCTTTCTTTGTAGCTCATAAGCTTAGTATTCTTAAGTTAAACTATTTGTGCTTCTAAGGAAGATTGCATGATTATTCTTATCACTTGTATAATTGTTTGTATCCCTCAACTCTTATGCTTGCTACATAACCTTGCTAGCCAAAGACCTGTATCGAGAGGGAATGCTTCTCATACATCCAAACCTTGAGCCAAACCATTGCCATTCGAGTCCACCATAACTTCCTACTATATGGTATTTTGCGCCATTCCAAGTAAATACTTCATGTGCTACCTTTAAATTATTCAAAACTTATTACTCCTAGTTTTGTGTCACTGTTTATTAGCTCATGAGGGTTCTGTAGAGTTTCTCTAGCACTTTTGTCAAACAGACTTTCACCAATGGACTAGTGGCATATACACCGCTTATCCAACAATTTGCAAAAAGAGCTGGCAAATGGGGTGCCCAGTCCCAATTAACTACAACTTTCATTAATAATTCTCTTCACATGTTTTGCCCTGATTTATCAGTAAGCAACTTAATTTGCAAATAGACACTCCTCCATGGTATGTGAATGTTGGAAGGCACCCGAGGATTCGGTTAGCCATGGCTTGTGTAAGCAAAAGGTTGGGAGGAGTGTCAACTATAAAGAAACTAAAATACATGTGTAAACAAAAGAGAAGAGGGATGATCTACCTTGCTGGTAGAGATAACGTCCTTCATGGGAGCCGCTCTTGAAAGTCTGGTTGACAAGGGGTTAGTGTTCACTTTACTACGATTCGTTGACAACGACATACATAGCTCAAACAACTATTTTCATACTCTCTATATGCTTTGCAAAACTTAAAAGCTCTAGCACATGATTTAATCCCTGCTTCCCTCTGCGAAGGGCCTATCTTTTACATTATTGTTGAGTCAGTAAACCCATTCCTCTCTATCTCAAGCAAGCATTTGAGTTGTTGAGATCCAATTAGTTATATGTGTTGATACTTCTAATCATATCTCTCATTTCCTTGTTTCGCACAATAGCTTTTATCCGAATGAATATAACTTTGAAAGTTATCAATGACTGTAAGGAGACTGTTATGATTAAGGCATGTAAGTTCTGCTATATAAGCTCTGATATAAAGACTCTTCTCGAAAGATAAGTATGATCTGTTAATTGTTCTCTGACCAAGAGTTTAAGTTTGCCTTCACCAATCATGGTTCTCTTTATGCACTTCATCGTGGTTCCCTTTACTTATTTCAAGTTAGATTATATGAAGGGAAGTTGCTGTCTAGAATGACTTGTGTATCAATGAATGTGATGCTTCTTGTCCGTATTTTATTTATCGACACTTTGCTCCATAAACTTGTGGTCATGTTTACTGAGCTCAGTTTTCGCTTGGGGACAAGCGAGGTCTAAGCTTGGGGGGGTTGATACGTCCATTTTGCATCACTATTTTATATCATAATTTACTGCTATTCATCGATATATTTCATATTTAGAAGTGTTACTTATGTTATTTTACCTATTTTGCATGTTTGATGAATAATGGAGAATTGGACACCGGAGTCAGGATTCTGCTGGAAAAAGCACCGTCGAGATGCACTATTTCTGAAGATCAATAAATCGAAGGAGACATATGGAAGTTCCTATTTTACCAGAAGATGGAGGAGGCCAAAAGGGGAGGCTGAGAGGGCCAGGTGGGCCCTCCTCACCTGCTGGCGCGGGGGCCCCCTGCCGCGCCGACAGGTGGTTTGGGGGCCCTGGCCCACCTCAGCCGTTCCCCCTTCGCGTACTTGACCCCCTCGGAACCCTAACACAGGGGACGGCCATCGAAATATTCCGCCGCCTCCACGAGGCGGAAAACACCAGAGAGCGAAAAGCTCCCCTGCAGGAAGAAATCTGCCGGGGGAAATTCCCTCCCGGAGGGGGAAATCGTCGCCATCATCACCGTCATCGAGCTGGACTTCATCGGGATCATCATCATCATCATCTCCACCGCCAACACCATCATCACCGCCGCTGCACCCCGTCTCCGTTGTAACATCTAGGGCTGAATCTTGTCTATTTCATAGGGGAAACTCTCCCGGTGTTGATTACTCTTGTTATTGATGCTATTGGGTGAAACCATTGGACTAAGGTTTATGTTCAGATTGTTATTCATCATCATATCACCTCTGATCATGTTCCGTATGATGTCTTGTGAGTAGTTCGTTTAGTTCTTGAGGACATGGGAGAAGTCTTGATGTTAGTAGTGAACTATGTTGAGTAATATTTAATGGTTTGATGCTTAAGTTGTGGTGTTATTCTTCTAGTGGTGTCATGTGAACGTCGACTACATGATACTTCACCTTTATGGGCCTAGGGGAATGCATTGTGTATTCGTTTGCCAATTGTGGGGTTGCCGGAGTGACAGAAACCTGAACACCCGTTGGTATATCGATGCATGAGGGATAGCAGGATCTCAAAGTTTAAGGCTGTGGTTAGTTTATCTTAATTACTTTCTTGTATTTGCGGATGCTTGCAAGGGGTATAATCACAAGTATGTATTAGTCCTAGGAAGGGCGGTGCATTAGCATAGGTTCACCCACACAACACTTATCAAAACAATGAAGATTAATCAACTATATGAAGCGAAAGCACTTGACAATATTCCCGTGTGTCCTCAAGAACGTTTGGTCATTATAAGTACAACAACCGGCTTGTCCTTTGCTGTAGAAAGGATTGGGCCACTCGCTGCAACTATTATTACTGCATTTTATTTACTTGTACTTTATTTATCTGTCATATCAAAAACTCCTAAAAACTTGTCTGAGAGCATTTACAGTGAATCCTTCATCAAAACCGCTTGTCAACACCTTCTGCTCCTCGTTGGGTTCGACACTCTTATTTATCGAAAGTACTACGATACACCCCCTATACTTGTGGGTTATCATGATCCAATGGTATGGTAAGAAATTGTCCATATAGATTTGTGAACTAACCCATTATGTGTGTGTGGCATTCCTTTGTTGGGGTTAGGTATCTCTCCATAGGCTTGCATCAAAAGGAAGATTTCTTATAGATCATGGAGGATGACGTCAAGTGGTGATCGTCATCAATGTTGTGATGTGCAAGTTCAAGATGGACATCTAGAAGATATCATATGCTTGAAGCTTGCAACCCATTTGGAGATAATGGTCAAGTGAAGATGTTCCTAAGAGAGGCACTCCCATCTTGGTGCATGGGGGGGCGTTATACAAGTCTTCACCAAGCAAAGCGCAATCAAAAAATGTGGTCCACTTGAAGAGATCAAGATCGTCATCATCTAACTCAAGTGGAATGCGCAAGGCAAATGTATGATCTTGATAGGGTTTCTATTTTACCGGTCTTGTGGTGTTAGTGGGAGACCGGGTTATATGATAAACGGCGTACTATCAAGAGGGGCTCTCAAGTGAGTAACTTGATCGCATCTTTGTGGAGAGCTCAAACCTTTGCATATTTGGCATTTCATCTTTCTTGGTTCTTATTTGGCTTTTATCTATGTGAGAATTTAGAGCTTGTGTTCATCTCCATACCAAGCTCTAGTTCATCAAAAAACGGATTTCATTTGAATATCTTGGGGTGTTTTTCATGTTCGAGATTTTACCGGTTTGTCTTTTCTAAGAGAGGTCAAACTCTCTACTTGTGGTTTCCTCCTCACATGATGGACTATGGTGTGTATATTCATAATCTTTTAGAGCTTGTGAGTATCTTCTAACAAGCCCAAGATCAAAGAAAACAGAGTCCGGATGAGAAACATATTGCGGTTTTGGTTTGGAGGTTTTACCGGTTGTTCTTTTATCGAGAGGTCTAACCTTTACCCATTTGAAATCCTCCATTGTTGGACTATGATGTTTCTCTACATGATCTTGAAGGGCTCTTCGTTACGATTCCAACGAGACTAAGATCATCGAAATCGGAGTCTGGATGAAAAAGTTGTGGGTGTTACAATTTTGGTTTCTGGGTGGCCAGCTCCCAGGCCAGCCTAGGCCGGCTCCCAGACCGGCCGGCTCAGCTGGGTGGTCAGCCCCCAGGCCAGCCTAGGCCGGCTCCCAGGCCGGCCGGCTCTGCTGGGTGGCCAGCCCCCAGACCAGCCTAGGCCGGCCACCAGGCCGGGCTGACGTACCCCTTCAACGGTCACCTTTTTAGGGGACCTATTTAAGGGGCTTTCTTCCCCAACGGTTTCCCAACTTTTTGAGCAAGTTTTGACCTCCATTGTTGACCTTCTTGAGCTTGTCTTTCTCTCTATTCCTCCATGATTCTTGTCTCAAATTAGAGGGAGAAGAGAGAGGAGATCTAGATCCACATTTTCACCAATCCATCTCTCCTCTAAGTGAGGGGAACCCTTTTGTTCTAGATCTTGGAGTTCCATTTGTTGAGTTCTTATTTGTTCTTCCTCTCTTCTCCCCCCATAAGTATTAGTTGATTTTGGTGGGATTTGAGAGTGAAGGATTTGAGCACTTGTGCTCTTGCCATTGCTTTGTTGCATCGGTTTATGCTCTCCACTAGGATTCGTGGAAGTTGAAAGCTTGTGAACTTGTTACTCTTGGGTCTTTGGACCCTAGACGCCCGTGTGGTGGTTGAGATCCTTGGTGGTCACTTGTACCTGTTCGGGAGCCCCCAATCCCGTTGTGGGTTGTGCCCCGGATCGTTGTTGTAAAGGCTCCAGATTCCGCCTCGAAGGATTCCGATAGTGGAAGGTGAACCAAACCTTTGTGGTGCGGTTCATCGGAGAAGAAGGTGAAACCTTTGTGGTTGTTGAACCATTGTGTTGGTTCACACCTCTCCAACGAGACGTACTCCCCTAAAAAGGAGGAACTCGGGAATACATCCTCGTCTCCGCATGCCTCGGTTATTTCTATACCCGAGCTCTTTACTTATGCATTTTACATTGTGATAGCCTTCGTGCTTGAAGTATTCTATTGCTATCACCTTGTTGCTTGTCTTGCTTAGCATAACTTGTTGGTGCACATAGGTGAGCCTAGTATATTTAGGTTGTTGGCTTGTTAATTTAAATATCTAGTTTTATTCCGCAATTATCAAGCCTAAAACGGAAAAGTTTTAATCGCCTATTCACCTCCCCCCTCTAGGCGACATCATTGTCCTTTCAGTAAAGGGAATTGCGCACCGGCTCTGTGTCGATAATGGGTGGGAGCCGCCTGTCGGAGGGCGTGTCCGACACCCCCAAGAGGGCCTCCAAACTTGGGGGCCCTTTTGGGGGTGCCGGACACAAAATGGCTCGGCCTGTACCATTGGGGGTGCCGTTGTGGCCGTTTTTTTGCGTCTGGTCCCCCATTGGGCCTTTAGAGGGTCATTCGGAGGGCGCCGCTGGAGATGCTCTTAGAGATGCACGAACGCCCTAGGGGATGGTGGTCGTCAAACAGAAGAAAAAACCAGAATATTGTTTGCAACTCGTCACAAATTTTTTGGTAAAAAAAATTGTAACCATGCATTCTAAAATATAACTATTTGCTTTTTTTTATGTATTTCATTATATTAGCCGTAGCAGGTCGCACGGGTATTCAGCTCAAGCACGTAAGCAGCAGGCCAGCAGCCCTGTTTAGAGACTTGGGGACTCGGTAGGAGTGGACGGACCCATGGCGGCAATTTTGTCGACATAGTTGAGCATCATAAACCATACGTGCCAACGACCTGTAGCCGCATACAAGGAAGTCCACGGATAAGGCCACTGAGTCGACGTACTAGCTCTTCCACCTTCTTGGCTTCCGCCTTGTGTCAAGAACTCAAGATCACCGGCCGGCAGAGGGCAGGTCGCGGGTAGACAGCGAGGATAGAACAAGAGACATTCGCTGCGCATACATCATAGTTACTGTACAAGTTTCTTAGCAGCCTCCTAGGGCCGGCCGGGTTGAGTAGACCAAGTTACTTAGCAGCCTCCTGATATCACATCCGTTGAGTTCAGTAAACCCATGTTTTCTCTCGTGCGTACTAAAATACTACTCCTAACGCTGAGCAGAATTGCACACGATCATCTGTCTATATAAGGCCATGCATGCATGTGGCTGCATTTCATAGCAGAACAAGAAGAACCCGGCCTAGTGAACCAAAAAACGACAGCCGTCGACCGATCCTTACTAGCTACGATGTTGACCATGGCTTCCGACGGCGCCATCCCTCGAGAGCTCGAGCAGGACAAGCCCCGGCGGGCTTACACCCCCAGCCCTGGGGCACCTTCTTCCTCGATCACACCCCGTGCACTCCAGCGCAGGTAACTACATCTCCGATCACATCCATGATCCTACGGAAACTCATATATGGCATGCATTTATCTGTTAGTTAATCGCAAGAAGAAGAAAAATGCATTGATTTGAATGTTTCCAGTACAAGGAAATGGAGGACATGGCACGTTCCAAGAAAGAGGAGGTAAGGAAGATCATCGTGGACATTGCCGCGTCTCCTGATTTGGCTACGAAGCTAGAGCTCGTCGACGCGCTGCAACGGACCGGAGTGGCCTATCACTACGGCGAAGAGATCGGCGAGTTGCTGCGTGATGTTCATGACGACGACGCCGCTCAGGAGAGCGATGACCTTCGCATAGCCGCCCTACGGTTCTATGTCATGAACCCGGCTACTACATCTACACGCAAGGCAAGGAAGGAGGCTGAGAAGATGGTCATGAGCTCCGGTACACCTGAGGAGCGTGATGAGCTTCGTCGATCAAGGCGTGAGAGGAAGAGGACCGCACGATTGGCAGGCCCTGAGTGGACAGCGTGATCTTCTTCTCCTTCGTACCAGCTGGCGTGGGCCCTGGGGAGTTGCTGGTGTCGTTATCTAGGCCTGCGTGCTTTTTGTGTTGCTTGCTTTTGGAAGCCAAAGAACGAACAGAACTCTGCCTTCCTTCCTCTGCTTCTCCTCCCCGTCCCCTGCTTCTGAATCTCCCTCTCTCTTGCTGTGAGATTTGTATGAACTATATACCAATTCGTGTATCTGGGAGTGAGAATCGTTGAGTACTTGAGTGTGATGAACTAGGTACTTATCATTCTACTTGCTCAGGAACCAGGGCTACCATGTCTCTCCTGGTAATCAAGATCAATAACTCCTAGCTACATATATATGAAGAATATTTGCATGACGCTTGATGCAAAAACTAACTAATTATGTGCTATATTTATGCAGACGTGTTTCTGAAGTTCCGAGACGCCCAAGGAAACTTTGTGACCAATGATGTGAAATCTTTGTTGACACTGTACGATGCAGCCCATATAAAGGTTCACGGGGAAGAAATACTTGATGATACTATAGCTTTCACCAAGACCCGCCTCCGATCTATTGCGGAACATGAGCACGTAGAACTGCTACTAGCAGAAGAGGTGCGTTGCACATTGGAAACGCCTTGTTTCAGGAGAGTCGAAAGAGTTGAAGCGCGGCGCTACATCCCGGTGTATGAGAAGAAGGAAACACGAGATAAGGCCATATTGGAGCTTGCAAAGTTGGACTTCAACATCGTGCAAACTATCTACTGTAACGAGCTTAAAGCTCTTACGATGTAAGAAGTTCGGCTAATTTATTTGTGTAGCAAAGTGAACTAGATGACAACTGTTTTTATCGTGTAAATTTGTAGTGTGCTAGTATAACTTGTGCTAATACATACTTGCTCATTGAATTACAGATGGTGGGAAGACTTCAAATCACAGACGGACCTACAATTTGCGCGAGATAGATTGGTGGAGATGCATTTTTGGATACTTGGAGTTCTTTATGAGCCGCAACACTCATTTTCACGAATAATAATAACTATAGCACCACAGAAGAGAGTAACATGTTCACTAAAGCCATGGAAAGGTAGGCCTCACTTCTTTTTTATAGTCTTTAACACATTGAAGCAGCAAGTCTACTTTTCCCGTGCCATAAGCAATTTTTGAAATGGGGTCATTTCAGCCTCTGCATCGAGTGATGCATACGACCTCACTTTATTAATTATTTCAAAATATTCATACAACATACAGATTACTGGTCACAAAGGGTTGAGACATGAATCAACCACTTAAAATGAGCAACATCATTAAGCAAGGAGTGCAACTATCCTTATACTAATACTAATTATTATAAATGTCTCAAAATAACTATATTCATACAATATAAAAGGGGGCATGGATTGCAATAGGACCATGATTACATGATTAGATAGATAAAAGTATTACCTGCACCGCATGAGCAAGCACCCTTCAATCCTGGAGACGTACATCTGGCAACCGGGGCGATTCCGCTTGGTTTTCTCTTTCTTCCGTTCCTCAACAACACTCTACCTCGTGCTCTGTTCTTTGCTGCAGATTACAACGGACCCGATACTCCACGGCTTCACGCCCCAGGCTGCAGCAACCCTAGAAGGTAGAGAAATCCAGTGGCGATACAAGAGGCAGGGGTAGACAAGCCAATCGACAAAAAAGGTGGGAGACCTAGAGGACGATGGGCGTTCAGCGAGCGAGCTGGAAATACGGGGCATGACGGCCGGCCAGATGGGATTGGCGCCGCCACGGATCAGAAGAGATAGGGGACCCCATCGTCGCCGTCGTGGAGGGTCGCGGCCTCTTGTCGTGGAGGTCCGCCGCAGCTCCCTCCGGCGCCATCTCAAGTTCTCAACCACGGGCTTCACCGCAGAGGATGGAGAGGCAAGGAAGAGTAGAAGGAAGGGGGTCGCCGCGTCCTTGTCGTTGTAGCTGTTGTGGAGGGCCGTCGTAGTTCCCTCCGGTGCATCTCCACCACGGGCTCCATCGCAGTCCGCCGAGGATGGAGATCCATCCGCGCTTCAGGAGCAAAAAAAGTCCTGGTATCTATATTGAATCAACCTCATAGCTAGCATGAACTAAACTGGTGGCTATATTTGAATTAACTTCGTAGCTATTTTTTCAGATGGACTAGCAACGACTAAACTAGATAGTTAGCTTCAATGAACCTGATAACTGGAATGAATTATTCCGATAGCTATTTTTTTAAATAGCTAGCATGAAAAATCTTGACGATTTAATTTTGGTTAGCTAGCATGAGTTATCATATAAGATGAACCTGATAGCGACCATGAAATAAATTGAGAGCTGACATAAAAGAACTTGGTAACCAGAGGTGTAATTTTTGTACGGTAAATTTGATTTTCTTTTTACCTAAGTTGTTTGATATCGAAGGAGGTAAATGGGGTGCCCCCAGGGGGCTCTCACAGCGATTAGCCATTTCTGGCCGTCGGATCCAGCAGTCACCGCGCGATCTCGGCCGTCCGTTTGCGGTAGCAAATCTCTTCCTTCCTGCGCCGTCGTGGTGTCTGTTTCTTGCCTTTTCTTACTTTTTTTCTGGGTACATGTCTCACTGACGCTGGGTCCAGATACTGCCGGTCCCGCTTGGCAGTGGCAGAGCGTGTGGCGTCGTCGGTGCTGCTCTGGACCGCGCGCGCTGTCATGTGGCCCGGTCGTGGACGTGGCCCGCGTGTCAGCCGGCGTGGCTTGTTCCGCGCACGGTGTAGAAGTTGCTGCCCCGTGGGGGTAGTTTCGACATTTCGCGTCCTATCCCTCGCGTCCATCGGGGAGACGCCCGGCCCGGCTCACTCTTCTGCTTCTCCTCTCTCTCTCTCCCCCGCCGACCTCGCGTCGCAGAGCACAGGCGGCCGCGCCGTGGCGCCGCCGGAGAAGCGACTTCGCCGGGAGAGCACGGGCCGCCGCGCGTCACTGGGAGAAGCAACTTCGCCGGGAGAAGTGACATCACCGCGCGTCGTGAAATCGCTGGGAGAGCACGGGCCGCCGCGCGTCATGATTCGTCCCTGGCAGCCCTGCCCTTCTCCGCCCGCCGTGCTCTCGACAGTTCGTGGCGGGAGGGAGGAGAAGAGGCGAAACCTAGATCGCAGGCCTCACTTTTCCGTTTCGCCTCTCTCTCACCTCCTCTGCTCCTTCCTCCCACCTACCATTTCGTCGACGGTTTTCAGATCGAGTTTCAGATCCGCGTCGCCGCGTCGCCGATCTCCGGCCGGGCCTGACGTTACGCGAGGCTTGGGCAGTGGTTTCGGGTGCTGAGCCAGCCCTCGCGGTGAAAAAACCTAGCCGTCATTCCGCTCCCGCTCCCCTTTCCCCTTCACGCCATTTCTCCTCCTCCTTCTCGCTGCCCTCGCGGTGGCGGCGGCGAGCGCGATCTCTCTCCCTCTCGCATAAGCAGAAGGCGCCGGAGTGCGGGACGACGATGCGGGAGCTGGGGCAGCACTCCGGCCTGGTTCTGAAGGCCTAGCTATACAGGATCCGGCAGCCAACGCCGACGTCGTCGTCTGCGTTGCCGTCACAGGCAATGGCTCCACGGCAGCCGTAATCAGCGTCAAGAATAAGTCCTTTTACAGGTCAGTCTGTCTCTCTCTAATCCCCACACGAAAATCTTGCAGGGGAATTAATCCATGTCTTATCTTTCCTGTGGTGTTTATCATTGCCATAGCCGGTGTCTCCTCTCTCTCTCAAGCTCTCTGTTGCGCCGCCATCTGGATCGACGCCGTCGCTCTCCTGCTCACCGCTTCTGTCCCCAAGTCGTCAAGTCGCCCCCGTCGGAGATGCCTCTTCGTTTCCTGTCTGCCTAAGGTGAACGCGAGGCCCCGTGTCGGCCACGAATTTCTTGCCCTCCGTCCAGGTCTCACTCTCTCGCCGTCCTCTTCCCTAACCTCTTCTCCTTATGCTTCACATCTGACAGGAGGCGGCATGCTGCACTGAACGATGAGGTCGATGCACAGGCGGCAGCAGAGCTGGACGAGGCCGCTAGCCAGCTTTTTTCCGGACGAGCGACCTACATTAGAGGTTTGTTTTCTCGCTTCCTCTCTTTCCCCAGCGGCAGCACGCAATTTAAGACCAACACTAACTCATTCTACGTCTTCCCTTTGTGACACAGATTGGTTGTATGCTGCTACCGAATCAGAGCAATGAATTTTTTGGGATTCCCTTTTGTATGTGCCATTGTTCAGTACATGCTTACCTCAGATCTTCCCAAGCTTGTGGAAGTTTTAAAACATCTGGCGACATCTGATGTTATGGTCTTTTAGAACGTTGTTTAATCGATCCTCTTAAGTTAGAGCACTCATATTTAGATCATATTCCTTCATATGTAATATTCTGTATATACTTGATTGCTGCTTATGATCCAGATATATTGTCATACTGCCTTTTGAAACATGGAGGAATCTATATTCGCTTATATTTATCATATACGAGAGTTATTTTTATTTTTTACAACGGAGAGCACAGTTTAAACAATTTCAGTTTCTTAACTCGACATGTTCCTGAGACTTAAATGAGAAGGTCTTGATACTTTCTGTTTTTTGCAGTACGAAGTTCTTGCTACTCGACATGTTCCGCGACAAGTGAATTAATACATTTGTTAAATTTGGAATTTTTTATTTACAAGCTGCCCTGCACCTTCTGCCATAGGTTTGCCCTTATTCCAGAAATAAAAATATGTCCTCATAGTGAATTAATTACATTTAGTAATTTTGGGATTTTTGTACAATCTGCTTATAGTTTGTTTTAGTCTGTTGTTTGCCCATTTTTTTCACTGTACCATGTCATAACGGTGTTCATGCATACACTGATTGTAGCTAGGAATAATGCTCATTCCAGCAGTATCAATCTTTCCTTTTCTATATTAATTAAGTACGCTCATTGAATGTTTGCTAGACTGTCAATTTCGTTGCACCGTATCAAGTTACTAAAATGGCGCTTATACTCACCAAATATCTCTTCCCGGTCGTAACTAGGACTCTTCATACACTGTCTGGTCTGGGGTCTGGCTTGCAGATAATGTTGTAATATCCTCCCATCATCCATATGCCTATTCCATCCAAGTAGGAGTGGCACTATGTTCCATTTGCTAACTTGCTCATTGTAGGCTACTTGGTAATGCTTTTATGACATGTTTATCATGCTTCCCATGTTTGTCAATTCAAACAAAAAATATAGGAAGTAAAAACACAATTTAATTGTGACATGTGGCTCTGGGACCTATGATTCACCACGATATTTGTGTTCTCTATTCTATTTGGGGTGAAATTATGGTTCTATAGGGCAAGGATTGTTTTCTCTTCTGTGGCCAGGGATTATTCCAAGGCCATATGAGCTCCTTCCTTTTGGTTAACGTTGAATTTCAATCAGAAATTGAGAAAATCTGTGAAATGCATTTGATTGATCCTTTGTTGGTGTCTACCTAGATTGAGATGGACATGTTTGAGTTTTTTTCAGAAGCCAAGTGGCATGAATATGAGCTAAATATGTGTAACTGTTTTTAGAAACAACTTTTGTATTTCTAATTGAATTGTGTAATAGTTAACATGCACATTGCAAGTTTGCGACCCAGTCTTACTTATCAGTTTTCCTTAATAGACCATGTGCATATTATCCCTGAATTGATTACTTATTTGAGATTATTGGTGTTGTTGGCCACTATTATTTTTCAGGTTGCCACTAGGTATTTATATTTAATCTTTTCAGTCATGAGCTTGACCTGCATTTTATGAACTGCAAACTCAATTTTTTCTGTTGTGTTTCACAATGTAGGCTTATCTGGAGTTATACAGTCACCACCGTGTCGCAATGTATATATAAAATCTCAAGATGTTCCTAATTATACGAAGGTGATTATTTTTACATTCGTATTATTTTGTTTTAGTCTTCCTTTTCGCATCGATCAAGTTTCCTTTTCCTGTGAGTTAATATGGAATGCATATATTTATGCTGGATACCTCATTTCCATTTTTGACATCCTTAAATAAGTCAACAAAGTACCAGAGACAACAACAGGGCGGAGGAAACTTAGGGCACTGGTTTCCAAACTCTTCTAAAAAGAACTTTATTTGATTTGGTTTTGTCCATAAAAATTTGTTTCAGGTTTTGATTGTCTATTATATTATTTCAGTTTTGGGTCTTCGAGCTGAAATAGTGACATGAAAATGATTCTTCTTATCAGGTGCTCTAAACGTTTCTAGCTGTTATTTCTTTGAGGTCTTCGGTGGGATGAACGTAGTCATGTACACTAGGTGATTTGAGCTTACATTAGTACCACAAATGGCCGTTGTTACTAATTTGTTTCTTTCCTCACCAGTGTTGGGATATACTGAAGGGCATTCATAGCTCTGACAAAATAAGTTGTCCTCTGAAATCGACTGATTTTTTTCCACTCTTCTCCCTCTTGATCTATATGTGCCTTGATTAGTTTTGATGCCAGATAGACTGCTTATCATTCATATAATAAATTTTCCTATAGCTTCTACTCTTTCCACATGAATTACCTCTTGCTGACAGTTAGTATATACATGCCTATGTTTAACATTAGAAGCTTCAACTGGTATGTATTTGAAATTTTCTATGGGCATAAGCTTAATTTATGCCCATACTAATTGGATTACTGATGAAGGTTATGCATATAGCAATGTCTGCACAAATATTGGACCGTGTACTTCCATGTGCTTAAGACTAACTAAATTATGCAATATTGTGTGCACCACACACATGAGTGACCAAAGTGATTCTTTTATATCCCATATAAATAATCTACAAATAGAGGTACTGAGGTAGCAAGGAACTAGGACTAACAAACAAATTGCCACCTCTTTCTTAGAGTAGTGTACGTTTCAAGTTGCTTCTGTACGAGTTAGTTCTTGCACTCTCAACAAAATTGTTTTTGTGCAGATCCATTTTTATCTGGGCATATAAGCTGTTTGACGAAAATCTTGCCTAGATTAATATGCTTCACCTAGCTGTTTGCAGTTTTGTGATATTTTTGCTCCACCTAGCTGTTTGAGAGTCTGTAATTTTCCTATTGGTATGCTCACTGTTTAACAATTCTGAACATGCTTGTGTTTGTAATTACAGAATCTTTCCCACACAAAAAGAAGGATTGTTTGTTGTGTCTCCAAGTGTGTCAGGATCCCTTTGTCGAAATTTCTTTTCTAGAGGTCATAATCCAATTTAGCAATTTAACTGAGCCTGGCGTTGTATTTGATTGAACCAGAGATTCAATGAGTATGAAACTCTTAGTGGTTGCTGCCAATTGTTCCATCTAGAAGTTAATTGTTATGCCAAATTCTTTTGGTTAATTAAGGTATTAAAAGTCCAATATCAAAAGCTTGGTTTTCTTTTGGGTGTGTTTTCCTTGTATAGTCCTGAGTGTTATATTTAAAGGGCATTGAATTTGCAGGATTTGTTATTTGATTCAGTTGATATGTTTGAACAAGGATGTTAGTTTCAAATAAATCTTATGTTTATGTGTCATTTTTTTTGAAATCTCCTTTTCATGTGTGTTACAGTGTACTACTCTGGCACCTCCATTTATAGTGCATCATGTTCGTTGTGCAGGGCGTCCAACGGTCATGCGACATGGAAGGGAGACATCGAAGCAACAGAAACGCTCGGTCCAGCGATAGAGATCGAGGAAACTACCATCGGCAGCCTGGTCGTTGCCAACCTCCCTATATGTTGGCCTCCCATGCCCAGGTGAAGGTTATAAACCATAGGTGAGCTTCTACGTTTTGATTTCTGCATCTCTAGATCTGTAATCATCTTCACCTTACAAGTTCATGTTTTGTCCTAAATTTTGTTACAACAGGTCATGAACAACCTCTTCACCACACCGGTGCCCCTGCCACCGGTGAGCTAATTACTTCAGTTTTTGTAAGCATTTTTAAAGGGGATTGAAATTGTGGTTCTTTGTATTTGATTCAGTTTGAATGCAAATAGTGATGTTAAGTTCAAAAAACATCATTACTTCTTGGTCCTATACTTATAAATTGTTATGATGATGCTGATCCGACAGCCATCTGTACACCCTGATTTTTCAGATTGAATGTGTCATACTTATAAATGGAATCTCACGACTTATTGTTTTTATTGCTTACTGCAATTATCTAGCTAACTGCTTAGATATTGAGTTGATATTCCTTACCATTCACATAGTATATACTAAGAATCGACATTCCTTTATGCTGGCCATCTTCAAACTGCAGTTGTGTTTTGCACAATAAATTACACTTATAGTGAAATTTGGCAAGCTCGTGCGGCTGTGCCTACCTTTTAGTAGTTGATATGGTTCAGATGGATTATCATATGACTTCTATTTCGTTTTCGTTGTCACGACAATATATCACATAAAAAGTTATATACCATGTACTTACTTGGAATACCTGTTTCACTTAATGATGCTCTCTTGAATTAAAACAGTCAATTCTCTTTTGTTGCAATCCAGAGTGGTAGGCAAGCTATATTGCAGATTAAGAGTTCAGATAATACTCAATCGGGATCAGAAAAGCAGGAAGATAAATCCCCTTTACAAGATTTCTTCTCAGCATTAATTTTCTGAATATCTCTACTACAGATGTCGTTTTATCTCCTTCCAACATGTCCCACTAATAAGTTCTAACATTCAGTACATCCCATTGTGTAGATTATTTCTGACAGGCTCTTTCTTAGAAGCTTTGCAAGGCCATTTGAGTTACCGCCTTAGTTTTTTAGATATTTTATTTTGCATAGGGTCACAGTTATACGAAGTACAGTATAATGGTTCATTGAACAATCTACCTTAACACTGACCAATTTTCTTTGCGCTATACCTGAATATTCACTACTATTTTTAATATGTTTCTGTATATGCTCTTCATCTGATGTATTTTGTTAACTCTGATTTCATTTTCTTTGTTTATACTCTAAGTAGGGCGTAAGAATGACAGTTCACAAAGTATTTTACCCGTAGATCACCAATGTGAAAGACGGGTGGAGACCATTGTGCTTTGCTCTAAAATTGTGTTACTACAATGTCATATCATTGATGTTTGTTTTAACGTTTTACCAATCGATTACCATTGTCGACGGGTGGCGCGCGGCAAGCCGCGCCAGGGGATCTATATTACTACTGTTTATCATACCATTTTGCACGCTGCATACCAGTGTCATCGGCGGGTGGCGCGCGGCGAAGCCGCGCCGGGGGATCTAGTATCATTGGCCGAAACTGCAAGGTTAGATCCACCGGTACCATTGTCCATCTTTTGTTTACCTGTAAACATATAATATAAAAATAGTGGAAATATGTTAGTGTTGCTAACTAAATCATTTTTGTTCTTGCAACAGGACTGAATGGAGGTGGTTGGATTTCTGATTTCGAATGACGAACGGTGTAAGTGAAGAATCCAGGGATTCATCAAGTTTAGTGTGCTAGTCCCTGACTAAAGAAATGAAGTTAGGCTTTGCTAGTTTCCTATAAGTTTCTTGGGAACTACTGAAACTAATCAAGTTTCTTATTAGTTTGCTACATGTGATTTGTGGACAACTTGATGTACCTTGGTTCTTAGACCATGTCAGACATGATCTACTAATTATGTGTGTGTTTGTGGATAGAAGTGTGGATAAGATTGGGGTAAAGCTTTTTTTTTTTACCTACTGTTCCTCCAGGTTGGGTTTTTTCTTGTTTTTGTTGATGAAATCCTGGGCCCTGTGATAGTCCTCTTCGTCGTTGCTCAGGTAGAGCCCTGCGATTTGGAGGCATCTGTCAGTGGGGAAGAGAGTCCGCTGTATAAAAAAGCTGAAGTGCCACGTCAAAAAGAAAAAAGCTGAGGTGCTTGCTGGTATAAAGGTTGGCTTTTGTTTCGGAAGCCATTCAGGCCCAATACCAGGAGAAGGCAGGAACAGTCATGGCCCAGGAGCGGTCGTGCGGATGCACGCGCTCGCGACCCACGCGCTGGGCGTTGACCGCCGCTGGGTTTGACACAGCAGCGGCGCCGCTCTGTAGTCTCATCCATTAATCAAATATTGTTGAGCAGGATTGCACTCGATCATCTGTCTATATAAGGCCATGCCATGCATGTGACTGCATTTCATAGCAGAACACGAAGAACCCGGCCTTGTGAACCAAAACACGATAGCCGTCGACCGATCCAAACTAGCTACGATGTTGACCATGGTTTTCGACGGCGCCATCCCCCGAGAGGTCGAGCAGCATAAGCCCCGGCGGGCTTACGTACCCCCAGCCCCTGGGGCACCTTCTTCCTCGATCACACCCCGTGCACTCCAGCGCAGGTAACTATACACCTCCGATCACATCCATATCATGCGAAAATACATATATATGGCATGCATTTTATGTGTTGATCGCAAGAACAAGAATAAAGAAATGCATTTATGTGAAATGTTTTCAGTACAAGGAAATGGAAGACATGGCACGTGCCAAGAAAGAGGAGGTAAGGAAGATCATCTTCAACGTCACCGCGGCTTCTGATTTGGCTACAAAGTTAGAGCTCGTCGACGCGCTGCAACGGACAGGGGTGGCGTATCACTACGGCGAAGAAATCGGCGAGTTACTTTGTGACGTGCATGACAACGAGGACGCTAAGGAGAGTGATGACCTTCGCATAGCCGCCCTACGGTTCTACTTGCTCAGGAACCAGGGCTACCATGTTTCTCCTGGTAATCAAGATCAATTACTCCTACATATATATATGAAGAATATTTGCATAACGCTTGATGGGAAAACTAACTAATTATGTGCTATATATATGCATACGTGTTTCTGAAGTTCAGAGACGCCGAAGGAAACTTTGTGACCAATGATGTGAAATCTTTGTTGGCACTGTACGATGCAGCCAATATAAGGGTTCACGGGGAAGAAATACTTGATGATGCTATAGCTTTCACCAAGACCCGCCTCCGATCTATTGCGGAACATGAGCACGTAGAACGGCTACTAGCAGAAGAGGTGCGTTGCGCATTGGAAACGCCTTGTTTCAGGAGAGTCGAAAGAGTTGAAGCGCGGCGCTACATCCCGGTGTATGAGAAGAAGAAAACACGAGATAAGGCCATATTGGAGCTTGCAAAGTTGGACTTCAACATCGTGCAAACTATCTACTGTGACGAGCTTAAAGCTCTTACGATGTAAGAAGTTCGGCTAATTTATTTGTGTAGCAAAGTGAACTAGATGACAACTGTATTTATCGTGTAAATTTGTAGTGTACTAGTATAACTTGTGCTAATACATACTTGCTCATTGAATTACAGATGGTGGGAAGACTTCAAATCACAGACGGACCTACAATTTGCGCGAGATAGATTGGTGGAGATGCATTTTTGGATACTTGGAGTTCTTTATGAGCCGCAACACTCATTTTCACGAATAATAATAACGAAACTGGTATTGTTTGTGTCATTACTTGATGACCTCTTTGATAACTATAGCACCACAGAAGAGAGTAACATGTTCACTAAAGCCATGGAAAGGTAGGCCTCACTTCTTTTTTATAGTCTTTAACACATTGAAGCCAGCAAGTCTACTTTTCCCGTGCCATAAGCAATTTTGAAATGGGGTCATTTCAGCCTCTGCATCGAGTGATGCATACGACCTCACTTTATTAATTATTTCAAAATATTCATACAACATACAGATTACGGGTCACAAAGGGTTGAGACATGAATCAACCACTTAAAATGAGCAACATCATTAAGCAAGGAGTGCAACTATCCTTATACTAATACTAATTATTATAAATGTCTCAAAATAACTATATTCATACTTGTGGACATTTCATCTTTTCTTGAAATTACAGGTGGGACAAGAAAGCTGCGGACCAATTTCCAGCATACTTGAAGGCGTTATATGTCAATATACTAAACACCACAGATGGTATCGTGGAAGAGTTGAAACAACAGAAAAACAAATGCGCTGAACTAGTC
Source organism: Poa pratensis (assembly GCA_947311845.1). Taxonomy (NCBI): domain Eukaryota; kingdom Viridiplantae; phylum Streptophyta; class Magnoliopsida; order Poales; family Poaceae; genus Poa; species Poa pratensis. The sequence goes on from CAMZMU010000107.1 coordinate 55,388,881, forward strand.
AGAAAACTGGTAATTTCCGCTCGATACAATATGTAAGAAAAAATATATTTAATGGTCTCAATAGTTAGCCCAACGCAAGCTTTCTTATCAATAGGAAGGAGATATATTTCAGCATTTATTCAAAAACAGTTGTAACCCAATTTATCAACGAATAAGTTTACAACTTGAATCAAAGACGTTTTATGCATGCTCCAAGCATATTTAAATAAACTAATACTTATTTTTTATTGAATTTAAGTTTGTAACATATCTAAATCAATTCAAATACTTAGGTAGCCATCCATGTTAACTTGATTGCATTTGAGTATATCAACGATATGTATAGTTTGAAATTGGTTTTGGGTTGGCCCATGATATTGTAATGGTTACATTTTGAAAGGAATTCACTTTGTCTTATATGTACATTACGAAGGACGCGTTAATTATAATTATACTGGCAACATCCCACGAAACTTTCTCAGCACTTAAAATGCAAATTATTTTATATTTTGCAGGTAATTGACATGGTCAAATGCTATAATGCTGAGGTAAAATGGCGTGATGATCACTATGTGCCAACTACCGTTGAAGAGCATCTTGAAATTTCAGTCCATAGCAGTGCTTGTATGCATATAATAAGCCTGGCATTCATTATGTTGGGAGATATATCTACGACCGAGGCTCTTGAGTGCAGTGGCGGAGCTTGAAGAAAAAATAAGGAGGGGCAAAGACACTAATTAAAACCATTTAATAGCTATTATTATACTTAATCCTCATTAATTTGGTTTTAACAGCCCTACTAATTGAAGGAATTGCACATATGTTGGGGGGGCCATTGCCCAGGTTGGCCCCCATGAAGCTCCGCCACTGCTTGAGTGGGCTTCTACCTATCCAAAGATTATTAGAGGTGTTTGTATCGTTGGGCGCATTGGTAACGATATGGTGTCGCATGAGGTATGAATAATTCTGTATCAAACTTTGATGATTCATGACACCATATACATATTTTATTAGATCAATGTTGAGCTCGAGCTTTATAAATATTATTGTTCGTATTCATGATATTCAATGAACATATAAACATTCATGTATAAAAACATCATTTTATCCTACCCTTATGTCTCGGAGAATAAAGATTACCAAAATTGTTGCATGCTTCATTCTTTTATAAATACTTCATTCATCTTCTTGAAGCGAGAACAAGGATCCGATCATGTCGCATCCACAGTGCAAACTTGCATGAAGGAGCATGGAATCATGACCAAGGAGGCCAATCTGAAGCTCAAAGAAATAATAGAAGAAGCATGGATGGACATTGTTAAAGATTATCTTGAACAAAAGCATCCAATCTTGCTTCTCGGGAAGGCGGTCCATCTTGCCCGCACAATGGATTTTATGTACAAGCATGAAGATGCCTACACCACCTCGTTCAGTCTCAAGGATACCCTAGATTCACTCTTCGTGAATTTTATATGAAATGTGATGAGCCAAACATTGGTGCGTACGCACAACGGCATAATGGGTATGAACCTACATATGAAGTGGTTCAAGCACATATGCGCAAATACTTATCTAGCTAAATAATAAACAATGTTTGGTGTACATTACCATATGTATCTAGAATAATGTACTATAGTCGAAATATATATATTTATCAATTCTTAAAAATCTAGGTATATGACTTTGGGCACTTTTAATACAACTTTGTTATCAAACAACGAGACGGTAGGGAAATCTCAAGGCATGTGATTGCATGAGAAAGGTCATCACATACTTTGCAAGTATTGACACGACAATGTTTATAAATACGTTCGGACTCCTCAACGGAGTCTAGCCTACTCCTTATGTTAGGAAAGCGCTAAAGGGGGGTTGGTCATAGAAAGCGCTAAAGGGGGGTTGTAGGGAATTTCCCAATGGCAACGCCGATTATTTTGTCTTTACCGCAAGGTTATATAACCATATTAGGTCTCCATGCCAAATGGTTTGGATTTCTGAATATTGTTTTGTCATGATTTCATGTTTTTCCATTAAACGTGTCTAGAAAATGGAAATATGATACTTCTACATACAAAGTGGTGATTTAATCGGCATTCCTCATTGTTAATGTTAAAGGAAGGCCTAAGCACAAGATCTATTAAGAAATAGGCTAAATTATTACGAAACTTGATTACTCGGTCCATCACTTGAAGTTGCACCTCAGAGATTTATAATGGCAAACCATGAACCTGCGACCGGTGTTGAAACCCTTGCATGCCACAACCCACGTGGGAGTAGGCCGTAGTCGCTCTGCCTCCACGTGTCATCGATGTCGTTTGAGTACTCGTTCTCAAACCACTTCTGCATTTTTTTTCCTTCCCGAGAAGAAACCCCAATTTTTCGCGAGATTGAAAACCCCTACCATGATCAAGATCGAACTAAATATCAAATGAGGAAGATCAAAGATAACTTAAGAAAAATGCAGCCCGACAATAGAGTGTGTACTGCTTGCGAAAAGGAAGCAGTCTCGTACTCCTATTAGCCAAGTCCTCAAGGTACGTGTAAACAATCAGTTGAACAGTTTGACAGTTTGAACTTGGCTGTAATATGTTGGCGTGTGGCCCCGACCGTTTCCCTCTCCACCGGCACCTTTATTCCGTGAGCACTTTATTCCGACGTCGAACGAGCAGATCAGCATGTCAAGCTACTCAGGCACTACAGCTTATCATACGGTGGCCGGTGGAGGTCCAATTCCATATGGACTCCGACACCGCCGGCGATAAGCCGATGGACGAGCCGCAAAATCCCACGAAGCGCCGGCGTTTAACCGCGAACTCCTAGCGTGTTCCTCCGGTCGACGCGCAGGGACAAACAAAAGTCTCGGTGACGAACGGGACCATAGAATTAACCTTCCTCCTTTCTCTCATTTTCTCCCGTGGAAATCAAAATGTATTCCTCCTTTTGGTGCTTCGGCTCTTGGAGTACCCGTCGGCCGTGCAAGTCCTGTACTCGTGCGTATTGGAGACTGGGCGCCACCACCCACCAACACAAACCGCCGTTAGCACCATATGGAATCGTTGAACAGAAGTCAGCAGGTCCCAGACCGCCGGCCGGCCGGTGTCACACTCGTGCCGGACGTACGACGATTCCTCGTCTAAAGGTCGAAGAGGCAAAGATATGAATGATTGAAGAGCTCATTCATGCTCAGCTTTGCTGTTCGACTAACCTGCTCGCGCGTTCCGGCAGTACATCTTGAAATGCTGCGACAAATACATTGCAATGTGATTTGCTGGACGTAGGGGTTTATGAGAACACGAATTGACTCTTGGCGCGATCGATCGGGGCAGTCAGTAGTACATGCACAGCCGCACAGGTTGATAGCGGTGTTGAGTTGTGAACCAAATTCATATATAATCTAATTTCTGACGGTATGGAGGGGAGGCCTGTTGCCGGGAGGGGCCGCAGTGGATCAGTTTCGACCTAGTTCACCACTGCTATATATAGCTCTTGTAAGCCGTTGCATGCGATAAGTTCATTGTTGTAAAGGTCCGGTGTTTATAGTCTCCCTTGATATAGAGAAATTTCGCTGGCCGATGCCCGTAATTTTTTACCCCTCTCATTGGAGGGTTTTTTCTACGTTAAATCTTGTGTCCCTTGTGTTGGTTTGATCTTTTTCATTTCTATTCTCCTATCGATATATAACAGGCAGGATGACCCCGACCGTTCGGTCAGGGGGGAGGGGGGTGGTGGTTTGGGCGTTGCCTTGCCTACCATAGGGTGGGGTCTCGAGTGGACCGATCTAGATGTTCACATCAGGATGCAGCCGACGTACATCAAAGCGGGATGGATGCGGCTGTGTCAGCTGCCGTTGCTAGTTCTAGGGAGGCTGTCATCATCGGCACCGATGGTGGCATGGTGTCGTAGGATGGCGGACGAGCGCGTAGCTTCGTCATGTACTCATGTTCGCCTCTGTTGAGTTGTGAACCAAATTCATATATAATCTAATTTCTGACGGTATGGAGGGGAGGCCTATTGCCGGGAGGGGCCGTAGTGGATCAGTTTCGACCTAGTTCACCATTGCTATATATAGCTCTTGTAAGCCGTTGCACGGGATAAGTTAATCGTTGTAAATTTCCGGTGTTTGTAGTCTCTCCTAAGATAGTGAAATTTCGCAGGCTAACACCCGTAAGTTTTCTTCTATATACTTTGTGTAGTAAATTCTAAGGCCTGATTAACACCCGTAAGTTTTTTTTTTTTTTGAACATCAACGTTGGTGTTTTCTTCTATATACTTTGTGTAGTAAATTCTAAGGCCTGATTAAATTTAGTCAAGTCGTATATATGCACTGGCCAAGTCAAGGTGTAAAATAACCAGTTGATCGAGCTTGTGTGATTCTTACAGGTGCGCACCGTACGTGCGGCCCCCCTGCCGTTGCCCTCTCCCCATCACTTGATTCCCCTGTTGAAGGAACAAATCTATTTATGCCAAGCCGTCGCTCAGTAAGAAGGGAATGTAAGATCGTGAACGGGAGGTCCAGTTCCACAATGGAATCCGATCGAGAGTCGAGACTAGAAGCGACGACAACGACGAGGACGACGACAGTGAGCCGAGCGGGCCCCGAGAACCGATCGATGGATGCGCGCACAAAGAAAAGCCTCGGCGACCAACGGCACCATATATTCTTCTCATCTTCTGCTTCTTCTTCTTCGAGACTTGGAGTACCCGTCGCTGTTACTCGCTCGTGCGAATCGGAGACTGGGCGCCACCAACAGAGAATAAACAGTGGCGGCATCGTGGAACAGCGAGCAGGCTCCCGGGCTCGGCCGAGTCCCGTCGCACGAACCGTACGTATGGTCCCTCCTATCTTGTTTAGGGATGGGAGTGGAAAGAAATTAGTTGGAAGAAGAAGAGCAAGAAGAAGATAGGCGCGTGAGCGAAACAATTCCATGGTCGAAGAGTTCGATCGTGCTCAGCGTTGGGTGGCCGTAAATTTAATTTGTGATGCGAGCTGATCGATCGTGTGAGCCGCTGTGTGTGTAGCCGGTGACATGGCCGATTCCAGGCTCGATCGTTTCGATATTTCGAAATGTTGCGACAAATGCATCGCAGATGATGTGAATTGCTCCAAACACGGGGTTAAAAGAACAATGAATAGACTCTTGGCGATTGGTTGTACATGCACAGGGAAATTGGCGGGAACTGCAGGGGAGCAATGGGTTTTAGGCGTTGTCCATGGGATGGGACCTCGATCGATCGATCAAGGCTTCTTTTACATGACGCTGCAGCCGACGGTGTTGTCCTCGTTGAAGTAGTCCACGTCGAACCGGGACGGCTGCGGCCGGATCAGCATCTGCTGCTGCTGGGGCATCGGCATCGGCATCGGTGGAACCGGCGGGGGCATCGCGTAGTACCCGCTGCTGCCGCCGTAGTAGGGCGGCGCTGCAACGTTCGCCGCCACGTAGTAGGACGGCGCCACCACGTTTGCGGCGGCGCATAGTACGCCATCTGCTGCGCGGGCACAGCCATGGTGGACGGCTCAGCGCGGTGGTACTGGTAGTGATGCAGCTGCGTCGACGCCGCGTGTTCGGGAGCGAAGGATTTCGCGCCGGCAAAACCGTCGCCGCCTTCCTCGAAGGCGCTCTCCCTGTCGCCGGCGGAGGCCTTGGACGACGGCGCCTTCCCGTGATCGGCGGCGTCGTCGCCGCGCGCGGACTGCTGGTGCGCGCACTTGTGGCAATCTTTGTTCTTGTGTGACGCCGCCGCCACGCAGCAACAGATACCTTGTCGCCCGTGTCTTTGCCGTCATCCTTGCGCTTGCTCTTCTCGGCGCCGGCGGGCCTGTCACCGCCGTCCCCTGCGCGGTCCTTTCTGCCGTCATCGCCATCGCGCTTCTTCTGCTCCTCTTGTGGCGCCGGCACCACCTCGGCGATCTTGCCGACCTTGGCGAGCTTCTTGACCAGCACCTTGGTGTCGACGTTGCCGACGACGGTGACCCTGTCGAGAGACGGGTGGATCTCCGTCCGCAGCACGCCCTTGAGGCTCATGGCCTTCATCACCTTCCTCCGGCACCCGTCGCAGCAGCTCACGTTCACCTTCAAATCAACTCTCTGCACACACACAAATCCACAGGTGTTCAGTCACAGCCATAGGGAGCACCATGGATCAACAAATTTCACAGAAGAACCAAGCTTTGGAATGATATCTTGGTGGCTTGTACATACCTTGAGCTCTTCTTCCTTAGCCATGGCGATGATGACTACGGCGCGGGAGCTCAAGAGAGAGACTGATCGACTAGTGGCTGAGTGAGTGATCGATGAGGCAGGTTGGTCAATCCTTGCAGCCTCGTATTTATACACGAGCACTGAACACATGTGCAGCTCTTAGCAGCTGGACCGTTAGATCATAGTACATGGTCCATCCAATGATTCCGAGAGCTGTTTTACTTGTGTTATTTTAGTCATCTAGCACAGCGCCCAGCGTAGGAGGGGTATATCCTGGGACAACTCAATCATGTGTACTTGCAGTTGCACTCCAGCCGCTCACCAGGTTTTCTCTGTGAGCAGAGATATTATGCGATGACATCTTCTCTTGCCAGTGCAATAGTATATGTCATGTCTAATGGCATCTCGATCAGTTTTTTTCACATCTCTGTCAGTATAATAATTCTGCAGTATGAAAGGCTCTTTTCTTAATGCTTATATATATGGTATTTAGAAATGAGAAAAAAGGAATGCACAAGTTCGAAGCAGTTAAGTTCCAGTGGCCTTGTTGTAAAATTGCTTTATACAGGTTACAATTGCAAATGCTTTGTGATATCTGGCAGTTCACCTCTGGGAAGAACACGGAAAATATGTTCAGGTTGGGTGAACAACTCGCTGTGGACCATTCAAAAGCAAATATATAGTTTCTTCATGCCTCGCCAACCATCAATTTGATATGAGTGGTGCAACCGGACCATGTTACAGAGTATACAGGGGAGACCAAAAAGTACAGAAGAGAATACAGTATACTTATGATCTGATGGTATACATGGAGCCGCACCGGGAGCGATGATCTGGGGGCGGGTACAAGCGCACATCTTTTAGTCCATGATTAACCACAGCCAGGCGCACAAATGCCCGGACAAATCTCCGTGATTAGTTTAATCCGAAGAATCAGGCTTGCAATTAAGCATACTACTTGCAGAGAAAGGGGGAAGCCATCTGTATCGAGCCATTGTAAGTGCCTCACAGTCTAGCATAGGGAGGAACAAAGCATCTGACTCCATTAAACAAGATTATACACACCATAGCAGCGGACATTCTTTTTAACTTCCTTTCTTCAAGTCGTGTATCTGCAACAAAGCAGTGAACAAATGGTCATAAGATACATAGGTATCACTAGGAAGACAGGCAGGCGAAGGTGGGATATTCGGGGATCACCTTTTGATGAATACCTTTACCATATTTATGTATCAATTTAAGAATACCGTTGATCAGGGTTCAGCCATACTATTATATAATACAGCCTACACATATGGCGCTGCCCGAGCAGTATGACAGGGCCCAAACATGACGGCATGTGTGCACTTTGTCTGGAATTTGGACTCTGGGCAACTACAGAAGTGTAGGGTAGAACATTGTTATTCATGCAGCCATCCGAGCTTCTGTTGAGTCTGGGATGACAATATCGGTCCTCATCATTGGCCGGTACTCCTCGGGTATTTCAGCTCCTGCCTGCACACATAGCTCAACAACAGCCGGAGCTTTGCCATAGAAGCTCCTTAGAGAGGATCTGAGAGGACGACCAGCAGGATCAGGGACATGCCACACATAGTTTGGTGGTATGACCTCATCGACAACCGCATCCTGCCACCCGTGCTTACCGTCTCGCCACTGGTGCTTGAAAGCTCCACAGAGCTTCACATTGTGTCCCCATGGACCAACATGGACCTCAGAGCAGTACCCGCACGCTTTTACTGTGTACTTTCTCATCAGCTGCCGCACACCCTGACGGACATTCCGGTATGCTTCCAGTGTCCTCTCTGCGTGCTCTTTCACGTTGGATGGCACGGGTGACTGGCCCTGTTGGTTGCTAAAGAAGTCAAGCTCAGAAAGAAGAGACACACAGTCCTCTGAACGGTGTGCGTAGGCTCCTCGACAACTCCACCACGGTCAATCACCTTCTTGCCAATCATCCGCACAGGAGAAGTGCGTCTTCTTGAGGGATATTGTGGTAAGTCGACACCCGCCTGAATGCATAGCTCAACAATTGCTGGAATCCTGTGAAAGTCAAACCTGGTGTCATGCTTGACCCTCCGCCCAAATGGGTCAAAAAGATGGTAAGATTCGATCGGGATGAGCACATCATTGATGGTGCCTCTGACCCAAGAGTGGTGACTATTTCGACGCTGGCTTCCTGAGCCATAACAATCTTGTATGTCGTGGCCAACTGGGCCAATATGGACTTGAGGGCATTTTCTACAAAATCACAAGATGGATGGTTAATCTACCAGATATTTGGCCAATCATGTCACAGGATAGTGATTTTACGATGTGTAAGAGACTTGAAATGTTACTGCATGTATGTCAGCTTATTACACAGACCAGAATTTCATAATTACCTGCAACCATAAACTGTAACAACATTCAAAAGTTGAGAGAGGCCTCTGATGAGCACTTTCCAGTTATCAAGGACTTCGTAGGCAACAGGGACAAGCTCTGGTAAAAGCAAACCATTCTTTGGGGGCTCAAGAGGCTTCTCTATCCTCATCTGTGCAAGCCTCTTATTTTGGCGGGAAGCCTGCAGCATCTTTTTAATTGGAACAGGAAAGGGCTTCTTTTTGTTCTTTGGGTGTAATTCTGGCAGATCAACATTTTGTGGTTGTTGCTGATAGCTCTCATGCCTCTTACTAGAAGGATCAGGAGAATACTCACAGCATGTTATTGTCGTTGCCCGGTAAAATCGTTGAGATTGGGATCCTACCTGTGATAAGTTGTAAGTTAAAGGGATAAGTACAAACTGGTGAAAGTTTATGCAAACAAAGAGGAGAATCATTTTTTTTTCACTGCAGCAGCGCTTCACCACAAACATGTCTGAAGCATTCTACCCAAACGGCCATGTCTGGTGATTATGTGCCACAATGTTGTAACAAAACAAATGGTGCAGACTGACACAGAACATCATAAAGCAGAACTTAGTAAAATGGTATATGCTATGTATATGAATAATGTATGCTCTCAGTTGAGTGGAAAGAGGTGATATACTTCTATATTGGTCTGTAACGTCACAACAATTTACCAATATGCTGGATCAGGGATGGGGATGACAATGCAGCCCACACTTGTGATGTTTATAATTCGTCAGATTAGCAATGTACACCACCATCAATTTCGATTACCAAGAATGGTTGGAGTAAGTTTAAAGCCAGAGAAGGGAACGAATACCTTTATTAAGTGGGTTCTGGTTCCACTGATGCCTATCAAGCTAAAACGAACACCTGAACGAAAGATTCAAAGGCAAATTTAGGACACGGTGATATAGAATTCTGACTGTAACAAATAGGATCTTGAAAAGGCAATGGAACTGTGGAAGCAATGAGGATTTCTTGACAGTGATGAACGTACCCTTGCAGTTAAGCATCTCCATGGCAGGAATCCAAGTCCCAAAAGGGCGCTGCAGCTTACTCGGCTAAACGCCACAAGCTGCTAAATTCAGAAGATGGGACATGTCAGTTGCCAGGTAAGAGAAAGACACGAAGGGGAAAGCAGATGAGTGTGGTCGGGGGCATCAAACGCAGAGGGGAGAAGGGGTACCTGATGGAGGCGCGCGGGAGGGGAGGGAACCGGGACGCCGGCGAATCGGAGGCGCCCTCCAGGCAGCGGCGCCGGAAAGGAAGAAGAGAAGGGCCGTAAAGTAGGTACGCGTACGTACACGCGGATACGACACCGGAGTGGGAAAGAGGGCGCCGGAGGAGGGTGGAGCTTCGCTTGCTTACCCAGCGATGACCGGAGCTCACGGGCGGCGACGAGACGAATGGCGGGGAGAGATAAGAGCAGCGAGTGAAAAAATATCTCCGTTTCTTCTTTGCACGTGGCCGTGGGCTGGTATTGTGTAAAGGCCTTTGTAACGGGTGCCCCTATACATCGACCTGGTCGATGTTAGGGATGCATCGCACACCCCGGCGCGTAATTGGGCCTGGCCCAGTAAGAGCAATTCGAACTTCTACGCTCCGCGCGCGTCGCTGGTTATGGATTCGACTGCTTCTTCATACGCGGGGCGTCGCGGGTTCGATTCCAGCCGAAGCACTGCGTTGCGAATTATTCAACTGTTTCACTGTTTCAGGGCACAGTTTGCCAGCGTTTGCAGACTGTAACTCCTGGTATCTTTTTTAACTGAACTATACCAAATACTGTATGAGGAAAAATCAAAACAACCATTTTCTTCATCAATTTCGTTTGTTACAGATGGTTAAAATATGTAACCATATACAGCGAATAATCTGGTAAACTTCTTCATACAAAAATACTCTTTTTTAATTTATTCGTTTGAACAAACTTCTTTGAATGATTTTTTGAAACCCCGTTGAACGAGATATGGTCTTGAACGAATTTAACTCTTGAACGATTTTTCGAAACCCCGTTGAACGAGATATGGTGTTGAACGAATTTTACTCTTGAACGTTTTTTGGAAACCCCATTGAACGAAATATGGTCGTTGAACGAAATTTAGTCTTGAACGATTTTTTTGAAACCCATTGAACGAATATGGTCGTTGAATGAATTTTACTTGAACGATTTTTGGAAACCCCATTGAACAAGATATGGTCGTTGAACAAATTTTAGTCTTGAACGATTTTTTGAAACCCATTGAACGAATATGGTCGTTGAACAAATTTAACTCTTGAACGATTTTCCGAAACCCCGTTGAACGAGATATGGTCTTGAACGAATTTTACTCTTGAACATTTTTTGAAAACCCCATTGAACGAAATATGGTCGTTGAACGAATTTTAGTCTTGAACGATTTTTTTAAACCCATTAAACGAATATGGTCGTTGAACGGAAATTAGTCTTGAACGATTTTTGGAAACCCCCCGTTCAATGAAATATGGTCTTGCATGATATTTGTAAAAACTCATTGAACGAATTTTTGTCTTGAACAAAATTACAACAAAAACGTCAAAAGGGAAAATGGTCTTGAACGATTTTAGAAGAAACGCATTGAACGGAATTTGGTCTTGAAATAAAAGATTTTTGAAAAACATCGTTGAACAGAATTTAGTCTTGAACGATTTTCAAAAAGTGAAAAAAAAAAGATATTTGAATGGAAACAATTTTTGAACTATTTTAATACATGAACAATTTTCGAATATGAATTTTTTAAAAATTTGACCATTTCCAAAAATGAAATTCAGAAAATAATATCTAGTAAGAAAGCTGAAAATACGTAAAAAAAGAACAACCAAAAAAGAAAAAGAAATATTTAAATACTATATAAATAGAAAACAGAAAAGAAGAAAGAAAAAAGAACAACAAAAAAACTAAGGGGAGGAAATCGAAGAAGAAGAAAGAAAAATAAACAAGAACGAAAAAAGAATGAACAAAAAAAAGAAACAGAAAAAGAAATGAAATCCGAAAACCAAAAACCGAAAACAAGAAACAATAAATCATGCCAGACGCATATACTGACATGAAATCCACGTTGGCGCAGTGGTTTGCGCTCGGTTGCCTCGCGTGAAGGTTTGAGGTTCGAATCCCCCACCCGCTCTCCTTCTCTTATTATTTTCTCTGTTGCACATCTGTAATGGGCCGGCCCAAACGCGCGGAAGGGGGTGTGCGACGATAACTATCATCGACCTGGTCGATAAATAGGAATCTGAGATAAATGGGCTGTGGGTTGTTTGGAGGAGTATCTAAATGTATTGGGCCTGAAACGCTCTCGGTAATTGGTTTTTCTCCCGAACTCCAGTGACACTCTATTTTTTAAAAATTCAAAACTTCTCCAAACAACCCGCTCTCCTTCTCTTATTATTTTCTCTGTTGCACATCTGTAATGGGCCGGCCCAAACGCGCGGAAGGGGGTGTGCGACGATAACTATCATCGACCTGGTCGATAAATAGGAATCTGAGATAAATGGGCTGTGGGTTGTTTGGAGGAGTATCTAAATGTATTGGGCCTGAAACGCTCTCGGTAATTGGTTTTTCTCCCGAACTCCAGTGACACTCTATTTTTTAAAAATTCAAAACTTCTCCAAACAACCCGCTCTCCTTCTCTTATTATTTTCTTTGTTGCACATCTGTAATGGGCCGGCCCAAACGCGCGGAAGGGGGTGTGCGACGATAACTATCATCGACCTGGTCGATAAATAGGAATCTGAGATAAATGGGCTGTGGGTTGTTTGGAGGAGTATCTAAATGTATTGGGCCTGAAACGCTCTAGGTAATTGGTTTTTCTCCCGAACTCCAGTGACACTCTATTTTTTAAAAATTCAAAACTTCTCTTATTATTTTCTCTGTTGCACATCTGTAATGGGCCGGCCCAAATGCGCGGAAGGGGGTGTGCGACGATAACTATCATCGACCTGGTCGATAAATAGGAATCTGAGATAAATGGGCTGTGGGTTGTTTGGAGGAGTATCTAAATGTATTGGGCCTGAAACGCTCTCGGTAATTGGTTTTTCTCCCGAACTCCAGTGACACTCTATTTTTTAAAAATTCAAAACTTTACGCTCTGCATTATACTAGAGCACTCCCGAACTCCCGAACTCTTTTGAATTTTTATAAGTAGCGGGAGCACTCGATCTCGGGTGTAAGAAATCCTCTACGCTCTGCATTATACTAGAGCATGTAAATCTTGCCTAGCAGCATGAAAAGAAAACCTAAAAATAATACTATGGTTTTTTTTGTGAAACCGGACAGAGCTCTGTCTATTCATAAAAGAAGAAGATAATTGCCCAGTTTATTAGGAAAAACCGGGCAAAAAACATATACAAAGGGCACGAGGACCCTCACCGGTCCACGAGACGAGGGAAACCACAATCAACAGTGTAAACCAAATTACTTACATGAAAGGAAATATAAAGTTGGAGGGAAAAACTAACGTATGGATCTGCAAACTTAAGAGAAAAAAGAGAGTAGATAACCGTTTTCATCGGAAAACGCGTACGTGCTGAAAATATTATCCTTGATGATGCATTTATGTGTACGGTGACTCGGTGAGCCGAACCTTTTGAACACCAACGGTCATCAAATTTGACCAACGTGGAATGGATGAACAGAGGAGACGCCGGCAAAACTTAGCTAGAATCATTGGTGTCGTCCAAAAGCACGTCTAAGTACTAGAGTATGATACTCCATCAGAGTAACAACTCTGACCAACTAGGGAACCCGATTCGTTTGGAACTTCTCGGCGCCGTGGAGCAGTTCGAAAGGATAGCGGCCTAACCAAGGCGAGTCCAGCAGAGACATCCAAATGGTGGGGAGCAGATGGTCGCTGGTGCAGTACGCAAATGACGACCGATCCACCATCGATGGTTTCTCCTCCTTCTGAGCACAGAACACAGAGAACTTGAAGCTGACGCTTTCAACAAACGCGTTATTGGAAGATGAGAGACGACTAAAATAAGCCGCCGCGCATAGATGGATTGATGCGTCCGTCCGTGAAACTTTTTCAAATTTGGGTATGCGTGCAGGCGCCTCAATGCCTACGCGCCTAAGTAATCCTAGAAATAGTAATTACTGGCCTGGTAGAACTACTACGCTACAGAAACAAGTTGCTTCCTAGTGTTGTTAACTTCTTATATAAAGCGCTTGCTTGCAGGCTCCAATAGATCATCACAAAGTCGAGATCACAGAGCACTCGCTGCGTAGCATTGCCAGTTCGATCAGCAGTTTTACTGTCTCGTGTTTCTCTGTGAGTTCGGTCGAGAGAAGCACCATGAGCTACCCGCCACCGGGCACCGCGTACCCACCACCGGGCCAGGAGGCCTACCCGCCGCCGGCGTACGGTGCGCCGCCGCCCATGGCCGCCAACTACCAGCAGCAGCCCCCACCGCAGGACACGCAGGACCGCGGCGGCGACGGCTTCTGGAAAGGATGGTACGTTAGAAGCCAAGATACATAATATAGGCCACTCGATCGTCAAGATTGTTTCCGTTGCTTTCAGTTTTTCTTCTAATCTGTGCGGTCCACTAACCAGCCATGTTCTCTGATCTGCAGCTGTGCTGCCATTTGCTGCTGCTGTCTGCTCGACATGTGCTTCTGATCGCCACCAGGCTATTATGATCTACTCGGAGCTGCTCGTGATCATCGTTGTTTCTATCGTATTTGTGGGAGTTGTTAGCAAAAAACCGCGACTTTGAAGCAAGAATTTCGAAAAACCGCGACTTTGACGTGGGATCACGTAAAACCGCGAGTTTGGTGGCAGACCGTCGCAATTTCCAAACATTGGACTCTAGTCGCGAATTGACAGTAGTGCTGACGTAAGGGTCCCACATGTCGGGCTGACGTGGCCAGAGGGGGTTGACGGACGTTAACGGCGACTTTTTTTTTTTACCGCAACTTAACAACTGCTCCACCTGGTCTTCTGAAAAAAAAAAAAAAACTGCTCGTGCTCGAGCACGGCCAGAACGAAGAACTGCTCGTGCCGCCGTCGCCGTGGTTCCGACGCCGCCGCCGCCGCCACGGCCGCCGCCGCCACGGACGCCGCCGCCGCCGCCATGCCGAGCTGGGAGGACGGCGAGAACTCGAGCGACGAGTTCCTAGGGGTGAGTATTTTCCCCAATTTCTAGGGTTAGGGTTTGAGATTTTTCGATTCGTGACTCTCCATTGATTCCATGTGTTGTTTCTGTTCGTTCAGTACACGGTGCCCTTGGATTATGTTCCAGATACCATTCGGGACCCTGATTTCGATGGTTTGGCCGTCGGCTGTGATGTGCGTTGCCGTGAGCACAAGCTTGAGCCAAACCAGTGCGTGGCTTTTGAAGGAACTCGCACTGGCAGAAGATTCTACGTGTGCTCCTTGCTAAATGTGAGTCTGTAGCTCAAGTTTGTTAATGCTGAAGATAGCTAAGTGATATAATATGTGTTGTGATATTTTTTCAGCAAGTTGAGAATTGTGGATTTGTGGACTGGGTAGATGGAGAATGGCCACCAATACTGAAGAGAGCACTAGGAAAATTATGGGGGATGTATGAAGACGCCTGCAGCGCTCTTGGTGATGAGAAGTTGAACCATGCCACCATTATGGAGAATTTGTCTGATGAGAAGAACAAGTGGGAGAAGCTTTACAAGGAGTGCACGGATGATGTGAACAGATTTATCAACGAAACAAGCAAATCCACCATGAAGGCCAACTATGAGAGGATTCAGAAGGAGGGGGCAGAGCATGACATGATGGAGCAAATGAAGTTAACCATAAGCCAGTTGGAGGCACAGGTTACTGAGCTCAAATGTGTGCAGAAAAGCCAAGCCGAAGTAATGAAGGCTAAGCAGCAGGAATGGGATGATGAAAAAAATGTGCTTAAGGCCGAAAAGAAGAAGCTTGAGGTCTCCTTGTTTGATTTGTTTAACGCTAATTGTGGAAACAAGGAAAAACTTGCGAGGATTCGGGCAATATGTGATGAGTGATTTCCTCTCATGTTTCATCCATTGTGATGTAGAACTTTGGTAATGTAGTTTGGTACAATGTTTCATCTTTTATGATGTAGAACAATTTGTGTTAATGGTCTGTATGTTGGTTTGAACAATTTGTGTTCATGGTTTGTACTAGAAAGATCGAACATATGGCAAATATGGTTATCTCTGATGCTAGTCGTTTCTCTCTGTTGCTTTCAAGCACATAAGTTGGTTGCTGTCAATTTCGGCCAAAAAAACATAATATTCTTTGAAATTTTGCCATTATATTCTCTGAAATATTGCCATTATATTCCACAAAGTACACACATAATATTGAACGACACATTTTCCACAAAGTACATATAATATTGAACGACAAATTCACTTAGTCTTACAAATGGAAATAAAAGTTTGCACACACATAATCTGGAACGACAAATTCACTTAGTCTTACAAATGGACATAAAAGTTTCACACACATAATCTGGAACCACAACATTCACTTAGTCTTACAAATGGCACATAAGTTTCACACACATATTCTTGAATGAGAACCATCAGGTAGTGTTACACATTTATCAATCTTTCGGACCATCATTGTTAGCCTTCTTCTGAGACTTCTTGTAGGAGCCGTGCTTCCCTGCGTTCAAGTAACTCTGCAATCTACCTGTAGGTTTGCTGGTTCTGTTACTCACCCTTCTAGTGGTAGCAGGTTGGGCTACAGAAGAACTCCTAGGTGCATTGAAAGGTGCTCGAGCTGACGAAGCTGTAGCTGCTGGCGCTGTAGGTGCTGCTGTAGGTGCATGAAACACGAGAAAATAAGCATCTACAGCCAACAAAATAAGCACAACACAATCACACATGTTCATCACCATGCTGAAACAGAGCACCACAATTCTTCAGCTCGACGGGCGGTCACAAAAGGAAGCTCACCGTGAGTTGAGGAAGCAGACAATGGTGCCGATGCCCTTTGTGGAGCTGGTGTTGCCGATGCCCTCTGTCGGCTGGTGGTGGCGCCGTAGACGATGAAGTTGCAGTTGGTGTTGCCGATGCCCTCTGTCGGGCTGGTGGTGGCGCCGTAGATGATGAAGTTGCAGCTGGTGTTGTTGTAGGTGCTGCTGCCCTTTTTGACTGTCCAACAAAAGCAAATGTTAGTTTAGAGTAGTGGAAGAAAAACAAATCGAAATGCAAGTCTATATTTCACCTGGTGGTTATCTTTTCTCATTTGCAGCTCTGTCCTTAATTTTTTGTCACAGAATGTGTACCTATGTCCCAGCTGTTTGCAGTTGCCGCAGGTGATACTAGCCATCCTGGAGGTGTCTTTGGGCACTGGAACTTCAAATGCACCTCTCTTCCTCTTAGTCTGTTTTCCCCCAGGTTTGACAACAAAATGCGGCGGCTCAATGTCAGGTGTATCAGTTTTTGGCCAATCATCAGCACCAGGGACAGGGTATACAACATGCTTGAAAGCTTCCTTGTACATTGGCTTCTTGAAGAAATCGTGTACATAATCCTCTGGAAACTGCTGGATTTTGGTTATCACAGAAATAGCATGGTTGCAAGGAATTCCAGTGACATCCCAAACTCTGCAACCACAAGTTCTTGCTCTCAGATCTACTGCATGTTTTCCTGGCCCTTTTGTAGAAACTTGCCACAGCCCTATCTCAGCATTCTTAGCTTTGCACTCCCTAGCATGTTTTTTTGCTTCTTCTAACTTCTCAGCGTACAAAGGTGTGATCTCCCATCTTGTAGTTTCGGCTTTGGCTCTTGTTGCTGAATATTTGACCATAAGCTTGTCTTTTATGCCGTCAATCATTGTCTGTATTGGTTTGTTCCTCACATCAAGTATCATTTTGTTGAACACTTCGGATAGGTTGTTGACAACAAGATCTGTCTTACAGTTTGTGTCAAATGCATGCCTACACCATGTTTCAACCGGAATCAGCTTTAGCCAATCATAAGCTAACGGACAATCCTTTTTCAGACTCTCCATTGCTTTCTCGTACCCACTCTTAGTATAAGAATAGCTTGCTGCAAACATATCTTTCTTCAGCTCTTCCCCTTGAAAGCCTGCTCTCTGGAAATTTGCATATATATGCCGCAAACAATATCTTGTAGGGGAGTGTTCGAACACTTTACCAACTGCTTTGCACAAACCCTGCAGAAGTAGAAGCAATATTGTCGTCAGTACAAGTAATATGGTATGGCCTAGTAGCTATTATTGTTAGCACAAGTAGAAGCAAACAATATTTTTCTTACCTTCTGCCTGTCAGAAATAATTGTGTACTTCCCAAATTTGCCCGACTCTCCAATACAATACTTAAGCTGGGTTAAAAACCACAGCCAGCTAGCAGTGTCTTCCCTGTCCACTACACCAAATGCAATGGGATATATATTGTTGTTCCCATCTCTCCCAGTTGCAGCTAAAATTTGTTGTCCGGTTGTCAATTTGATGAAGCATCCATCAAGCCCTAATTTAGTAGACATTGAAATTCAGTACAGAACAAATAAAAACACACGTATCAACTAATTGCAGCAGTAAATTAGACAAGAAATCACCTATGAAAGGTCTGCAGCCATTAAGGAATCCTTCTTTTGAAGCATTTAGACAAATGAATAAACCATGGAATCTAGGATTTTGACTAGGATGTTCCACCAAATGTTTTGTTGTAACTATGCACCTGCTGCCCGGGTTTGTGTCCAGAATAGCCTGCAAATAGTCTCTCAACCTTCTGTACTGCTTGTATTGATCGCCAATAACAGTTGCAAATGCCTTCTTCCTTGCTCTGTAAGCCTTGCTCCTAGGCACTTCCACTCCAAACTTTTGATTTGTATTGTCAATGAGTGTATCAACACAAGTATTTGGATCTGTTCTGACTGCTTGCTCAGACTCCTTTGCCGCCAATCTATGCTGACCTTTGTTTTCCCTCCACTGGGTAAACAAGTGTGCAATGCTTTGATTTTCCTAATTGTGAAAGTTTTCTCATGAGCTACCTTCGAGGCAGTCAAATAAAAAGGACACTTGGGACAAGGACGAGGTGGAGAGCTGTCTGGGTTGACGTCCGTCGGTGGCTTTGGTGTGTCCTTCGCCTCACTGCACTTGACAATAATTGAGTCACTATTGTTCCTGTGATATGCATAGTCCCTAAGCTGAGCAATGTGATAGTTCCTAAGAGCTATTCTGAACTCGTAAACATCTTTGAAGCACAACTTAATGCCAAACTGCAAATGCGCATCAGCCCGGTGTGGATCATACCACACCCTCTTGTCTACCTTCTTCAACCTCCTCTTTCTTCCACTTGGCAGTGCATACGATAGTGCAACAGCTCCATCTTCATCTTGCTCACACATGTTTCATTTATGCTACCTTCATCGATGAGGGCACATAATAAAGTGGCTCCGCTTCCTCCGGCTCATGATGACATCGGCTGGTTGGCCCTTTACTCACTGGTTTTTTCTTCACACTAAAAATTTCATCTTCAACCTCTTGCTCTGACTCTGACTCTGACTCTTCTTCGGAATAAATCTCTTCCACATCTGTATCTCCTTCAATGTGCATATCTGGATTGTTTCTTTGCTTCTTCTGTCTTTCAAGTTTGTCCATAATATACATTTCTTCAGAATCATCATCATTCGACTCACCCTTCTTCAACATGCTAATTTCCTCATCTGAATCCAATACATCAACAGGAACTGAGTAAGCATGGACAGGAGTTTTCCCTTTGTTCACTGTGCAGCTCTGTTGTGTTCCAAGGTAAAACCCCTCACCTTCTAAGTCAACTGCAACTGGATACATCACTTCATTATCCCTGTTCAGATCATTTGGTACAACTGAACCGTGTTTAATAACAGTTAGATGCAGCACCTTCTCATGGTCACACAGTTCCAACATCTGACCAACCTTGGCCATGCTGTCAACAGACTCCATTCCTTCAAATCCTTTCCCCTTTTCCCTAACAAAATATATCATATCTTTGTAACCATAGCCATGGCTTTCAATCAGTGACATCAAAGATACCACTGTAATGTCAAATCTGCACAAACTACCCTCTAGATTTGCTGCACCGGGAATATTAAACCTAATTTTCCAAATTTCATAATCAAATCTGCACGAAAAAAGTTCAGTTCACACAAATAGTCAGTTTCAGTTAACACAAGATATCACAATAATTATTCAATGCACATTCAGTTAACACACTATGCACATTGGAATTTCGTGGTGACATTGTAAATATTGTGTATCTACAAGCTACAAGCTACAAACACCAGTATGCAAACGAATCCGACGACAAATTGAAGAACAAAACTTACAGGGTGCTAAAGGGGGATGGGCAGTGCTGGCTCCGCTGCGCCGGTGCGGCCCCCGAACGACTCGCCGGAAATATCGACGAAGCTCGCCGCAAACTCCCGCCGCCGCCACTGCCGCCTCCGCCACTGCCGCCGCCGCCCTCAGCTCCTATGCCGCGAGGGCCGCCCCCAGGAACGCCGTCTCCGCCCTCAGCTACTGTGCCGCGAGGGCCGCCCCCAGGAACGCCGCCGCCACTGCCGCCTCCGCCACTGCCGCCCACGACCTCAGATCCTCTGCCGCGAGGGCCGCCCCCAGAACCGCCGCCTCCGTCGTCGGACTCGACGCCGGCAGTGCCCTCGCCAGGGAGGCCGCCGGCAGTGCCGCCGCCAGGGACGCCGCCGGCAGTGCCGCCGCCAGGGGCGCCGCCTACAGTCGCCATTCTGGTTGGACTCGCACGGGACTGAAACCTAACGAGCAGTTTTTTTTTTTTTTTTGAGAAGACCACGAGCGTTAAGTTACAGTTTCAAAAAAAAAAAGATTCCGTCCACTTACAGGTGGGCCCGCGAGATCTGACAGGTGGGCCCACACTCGCCGTTAACGGCCGTGAAACCCTGCCGTCCACGTCATCCTGGCATGTGGGGCCCGAACGTCAGAACTAGTGTCAATTCGCGTTTAGAGTCGAATGTTTGGAAATTGCAAACACTATACATCAAACTCGCGGTTTTACGTGATCCCACGTCAAAGTCGCGGTTTTTCGAAATTCTTGCTTCAAAGTCGCGGTTTTTTGCTAACAACTCCCCATACTCTATTTGTGGTGTTAGGATCGAGATGTGTATGGTGTAGGCCTGGCTTGTTGGCTTGATCCTGTAGCGCGATATTGTTTTATTTATCAGTAGCTTGGCTTGGTTCCTTATTGCACAGAGTCCTAGCTCCTATCTCTAGTTTGTTGGCTTTGAACTAAATCGGATATCTACGAATTGTTTTCAGCATCCGGTAGAAATTTTACAATTACCATCGAAGGACAAAATATAACTTGTGATTAAACAGATGAATGGTCAATGTAACCACATAAGATCCACATCATAAGAGCTACTGGCGGCAAGGACAAGGATGCCAAATGTCAAAGACAACTGTTTCCATGGGAATTAAGAAACAGCAAAAATCAATACAGTATTTAACTTTTTCAACATACCTGAAACTTACAGCTTAAGAAATGAAGTACTAGTAAAATACTACTTTCTGACATAACCAAACCAATAATAAGCCAATTACAACTGTAGCAAGACAGGGCAGTGGTCAGGCCTTCTCATCGCATGGATCTAAACGAGCGGTGAAATATGAACAATTTCAAGTTTTCAAACAATAGATGGACACAGGCAAGGTAATCCACGGTGTGCTTTCAAGTTCGGATATTTACAGGCAGTATATTGTATTTACACGCACACATTTGCCACCTGGCCACATCTTATGTGCATCGACAGTGTGCAGTAGTATAAGTGGCTAGCTTTGAACTGAATCCGATATCTAGAGTTGGTTTCAGCATCTGGTAGAAATTTCACTATATTACTATCGAAGGACAAAATAACTTGTGGCTAAAAAGATGAATGGTCACCGTAACCGCATAAGGTCCAAATCATAGAAAGCTACTTACGGCAAGGCCAAGGATGCCAATTGTCAGAGACAACTGTGTCCATCGAAATTGTTAAGAAACGGCAAAAATCAATATTCAACTTTTTCAACATACCTGAAACTTACAGCTTAAGAAATGAAGTAGCAATATACTACTTCCTGACATAACCAAACCAATACTAAGCCAATTACAGCTGTAGCAAGACAGGGCAGTGGTCAGGCCTTATCATCGCATGGACTCAAACGAGCGGTAAAATATGAACAATTTCAAGTTTTCAACTGATAGACACCGGCAAGGTATTCTTATTATTATTTATCTCCTTCGTATTCACAGCCAGTGCACAGTGTGCTTTCAAGTTCGGATATTCACAGGCAGTATACTGTATTTACACGCACACATTTGCCACCTGGCCACATCTTATGTGCATCGACAGTGTGCAGTAGTATATGTGCTGCCGGCCTAGCTACATGACAAGTCGTCAACCATGGCTGACTCCAACAGCCCTGACTTCCACGTGCTGCCGCCCTCCGCTCTCCGGGTGGACGACTACGGTGGCCTGCGCCTCGTCCAGCAGACCATCTTTACCCTCACAGGATGCAGACAGCATGCTGAACATTGGAGGGAGCTCGGCTGATCTCTTGGTTTCATGGCTGTTGTCTTCATGGGAGATGATCTCCCAGTCCTCCCTGACCGACGTGACATCCCCTCGTTTCTCGTGGTGCTTCTCGACCTCAAAGATGGTCGGGAGGATGACATAGTCGTTGAGGGGGTCGTAGAATGGGTCAGGTTCACCGGCGCGCAGCCAGTGCTGGACTATCCGGAACACGTGGCGGTCACAGACGATTCCTCGGTGGTCAGCTGCAATTCCGATTCTCGCCACCGCATCAAGTCCATCCGCCTGTGGAAAAAAATAACAACTCTGCTCAGTTTTATCGATGCATACTTTCCTGCAGAAGCTTAATATGAAACCAAAGAGATCAGCAATATTCAAACCTTTGCTGATTCTGCAGGTACTGATCCATCACCATCAACACAAATGAATTCACCCTGAAAAGGCATTGACACACATTATATAGGGTTCTTTTTTGCTCCAGGAAGCGTAATTTGGTACACAGAGAACACAATAATTACCAAAAGAACTAACCTGAGTATATAAGAGGTGACTAAGACTTGAAATAGGATGGCTTTTGCTCCCGTAGCTGCAAAGATAAGGGTATTACTAACTTAGCATACACAGATTTAGGTTATATGCCTTGCTTTGTATAACAGGCAACGTATCTTTAGAATCAGGTCTTATTTTACTAAGCAGTACTAGCTTAATATCATGCTAGTGTAGGCTGAGAACATGGTCCATATCCTGTTTCTTGACACCAACTAATCCATCATTCCACCAAACTTTAGTGGAACCAATGGAAATTCTAATTGGCATATAAACAGAACTAAAACTAAAATTAAAACCATAAGTATCCAGATAGTAAAGTACCAAACAGTATGAGCAGTGTCGTAATCAATCCCGTAAATATTGTAGAACTTCACTGATTTTGGAAGCTTTGCCTGGGATAGAATATCTTGAGTTTCCTTTGCCCATCTTAATATATCCTCATTGAGCGGCAAAGGGATGTGGTTTCCATCAGATATAATCTGCGATGACAATTTAACTGTCAGAAATATAAGCATCAATATATGTTAAAATATCTATAAATAAACCGCAAAAGATTGACCTCATGCTTAGAAAGAGCCTTTGCAATCATGTTTATTGCTTCAGCTGGATCATACGACTCTAGTAAGGCACTTTTCTTGCCATTATCATCCAAACCCTCTCTCCAGATCTGTAGCAATGGAGTGTCTTCCCAGGTGAAGTTTGAGTTAGCCAACAACTCGTATATTGATGGGCATTCAATCAACTGAAACATAAAACCTACTTTCAGTTCTTTCTCGAAAAGCAATAACAGTAGTAGATGAGATAGATGGACAGGATGTGAAGCATACCAATTGCTGCATAGTCCATTTGGAAATAAAGAAATTTGATTGCCATCCTTCCACAAAAGACATTCCATTAAGCAGACCAGAATTTATGTACCCAGGCGCACCTGCCATGAAGTAACAAGTATCTTAGCCATGTTTAAGTTGCTCCTGATCATGTAATATGTCAGGTACTGAAAATCGTAACAGAATGAACAATGCAACTGCTAAACTATTGGAATGTATACAGCTCTAGCGCATGCTTGGTAAACCCCTTGAAATAGTTGCCAGTGATAATCAATAATTGCACCATTGACAGGTATTCCATGAAAAATATGGTTATGAAGCTTCCTCTGTAGTTAAAAATAACATACAATGGGTATTTCGAGTTTATATCATGTTTGCAAACTTGAAATAAGAGAACCCATAAAATTTACATGCTCAAATGACCCGTACCTTGAAATGGTGCAGCGATTGCAATCCAACTCTTTACATATTTTTCAAAGACCTATTGAAAGGAAACAACCTTATTTAAGAATCAGGCGGAGCATGACAAACTCTAAGAGAGGTCCAAAACATAAACAGAAGCACTCACATCGCCATGAAGAGACATGAAACATTTAACAAGTAATCCCCCCATTGAATGTGTAATTAGATTGATCCTTTTTCCTCCAGAAGCTGTGTATACTGACTCTAATTTTTAGAAAATTGGTCTAGTGTTTCTGAAAGCCTGCAGAAAAGAAGAGATGTCAAGCGAAGGGAGGAACTGAACCTTAACATTATCTGAAGGAACAAGCAAACCCACAAACATTATGTTCTCTAAACCGAATATCACGAATTTTGGCAGTGAGCATATACAACTGTACACAGGGATATATACAAAACAGGGGTAGAGATGCAAAAATTACCTGTTACTTTGGCGGAAATCGTAACCAAATCCAAACAGCGTTTTTCCCTCTTGATATCCCCATTTAATCATTTGCACTATCATATCATGATAGTAGTAAACAGTGTCATCACCAATAATCTGAAAATATAAAGTGTACATGAGTGATGCATGTTGGATATCCGCTGCAGTCAGCAAAATGGCCATTTAATGTAAGAAACAATAGTGATTAATTTACTACTGGTAGTGGTAGAGTGTGACAGGATCACAAGACTAAGAGATACTCCCTCCGTTCCAAATTAATTGACTTCTATTTACCCACATGTGGATGTATCTAGACATGTTACAAGTATAGATACGTCCACATTTGGATAAATGGAAGTCAATTAATTTGGAACGGAGGGAGTACAAGGTAAAGCCATCAGATTATATATACGGTTCTACAAAGAATTGTTGTTTGACTGCCAGCAGACATTGTAAGTAAATAAAAAACAAAGGTGGTCTTTACTAGGGAGATGAAAATGAAATCAAATTGTTACCATATCTGGGTCCAGCGTGTCGATGGCGTACAATCCATACCTGTCCTCAGGGACAGCGATGCTTATTTTCTCATCCACAGAAACAGTTTTGCCTGCTCCATTACAATAGTTTGGCATCATATGACATGAGCAAAGGGTATGATGTACTAAATCAGCACTATGATGCAACGAGAAGTAGCATATATTTATCAATTCAGCAGTTTGTAAGCGAAAGCCACCAAATCTTCGAATTGTTCCCATAAGTAATGCAAATCCAACAAGACCAATATCATGAATTCAGATGTAGTATGCTGGTTTCGTTTCGAAGAAGATACACCAATTTATCATTCTAAGCCTTCATTATTTGCTTAAGCTTAGCATACCATATAAAATGAGCAAGCTCACACAGAACATTCTGAAGCCATATCTTAGCTCGACAGTAACAGTAAAGCAACATCCGCAGGTGGTTTGGTGGTCATACCAGTGGATGCATCGAACTTGGCCCAGAGCTTCTCGCGGCACTCGTGGTCGGCGGCGAGGATGCGCACCCAGACCCTCTCCTTGTTCCCGTCCTCGTCGACGGCCTCGAGGATGGAGCCGCCGATGCCGGGCACGAGCAGCACCGGGTCGAGGTTGGGGTCAATCAGGGGCACCTGCTCCTTGGCGATCCGCAACCACAGCTCGATCGCCCGGATCAAATCCTCCAGCACCGCCATGCCCCCCGGCAGCAGCAAATCTCACCCTGAAACGCCTTTCAAGCCCGCAGTTTTGAAGCCCCCAGCCGCGAGATAACCGTCAATGCCCCGAGCGAATTAAAGAGCGGGGCTTTCCCGCCAGATCGAACTCCTCTTAGCTCGAATCGTAGGGTGGCGTGGAGTGGCGTCGGCGGATGGCCGGAATCCGCGCGGCGCGGCACCACGCTATATGCTTTGTCCGGACGGGATTTGGGAGGCCGGAGGAGGCGTGAGGGTTTCGCAATCCCGCTCCGTACGCTAATCGGCGATGGAGCGAACACGAAGCAAAAGGAACGGTTTGACGTGGCCTCCCGAGTTAGCACTGGCTCACTGACAGGGCTACCCCTAACCTCGGTGGCCCCGGTTGTCAGTGTGTGAGAGTGGTTTTAACTTTTACGGGATGGCGTTTACGGCTCGGGCTACGGGGAGTTGTTTTCTGTACGGCTAAGTATGCGGTGACTCGCGAGAACACACGTTCGTTGACCCCACGTTATGTCAATGGCCCTGTTATATTTTTTTCCCTAACAGATAAGAATCGACCAAGGCAGTGAGAGCCAAATCGATTACATAAAGCATTATAAATTATGGATTTGAAATGCTATAAATTACGGATTTAAAAACAGAGTGAATGACTCCTTTGTAAAACAAATCATGTTAAGCATTCCACGGGCCAGGATGACGATTCTCTTCTCCCCCTTGTCCCCGGCGACTACGTTCTTTTCTTGGAAGTTGGTTATCCTTTAGGGCTTTTGTCTTTTCTTGCACTTTAGTAATCCCCTTCAATGCCTTCACCATTGGCGACGGGACTCCCATGCGAGCTCTGCGCCCAGATCCACATATGGAGGCACTCTTATAGTCACTCGCGCAAGGGTGGGGGGGTGTTCCTCTACGCGGGGTAGGTATGTGTCGGGGCCAATTGAAAGCTGAAGTCCACGTTGTTGACGCCGGTATTAGATGGACCTCGTACCCCCTCCCCCCCCCCCCCCCCCCCCCCCCCCCCCCCTCATCTCCCATCCTTCATGCTATGGGTGAAAACCCTGATATACTAGATCGGGCGCTAGCGGCGCTAGTGTGTCGTGACTCTCTTGAAGGTACCGCCTTGGAGATGTGGTCTTCCTGGCTTTGACATGTCTATTTCGGTGTCAAAGTCGGTGCCTTTTTTGTAGCCGGTGAGATGAAGTGGTGGCTACCTAATTCCTGTGCAATGTGGGTGGCCTGTTCGGTCCACGGAGGCGTCGCATTCCTCGGTCCTATGCTCGCCGAGCTATGTGACGTGACGACGATAACTCGTTCACCACCGTTGTTGGTGATGTGGCGGGCAGGGGGTTCATCCCTACGAGGGCATGTGCGACGGCGTCGTCACCGCCGGTTTCGGACTTGGGGACGAACCGTGGCCATGGTTGGCCGCCTCTTCACGACGTTGTGATGTTGGGAATCCTCTACTTCGTTCTCGTCATCTTCTCGAGGCTCTGTACTTTTTTTTTCCTGCGTTCGTCTTAGATGTAAGTTTATTCCATCTTCATGGTGTCTTCTCGGCTGTTCCGAGTCTGCCCCTTTGTACGGCGGCGCTGACTACGATGGTGTAGTTATGTCTCGACTATGTGCAGTGTTTTGCCTGACCTTTAGCGTGAGTTCTGACCCCAACAAATTTGCCCTCCTAGAGTGCTCCTACTCTTCGGCGTCGTTCTATAGGCAAGGGATAGGTGCTCCGCGTAGTGTAGTTCTGCTCTATTTCTAGTCTTAGTTTTGATTTTGATCTGCTTTGTAACACACTGTTGTATTGACGGCTGACTTTATTTATTTAAAACCGGTCTTTATAGCCTTTTTATTTTTGAAAGATCTTAACCAGAAATTCCATTCACTTGTTCGTAAAAATGGAATATCACGGGTCCACATTGGGAAAAAAACGAATAGATCCCCTTCGTGTAGATACGATCAGAATCGGCGGATTCAATTTTGGGTCGGCTTGCACTTTCACAGGAAGTAAAAAGCGCCTCCGACAGTAGATCGAGGGCGCCGCCGCGCTTAGCAATGCGGGCTTAGGTCGGGTCGGCCGCCGCTGCCAGTTGCTGCAAGGGAGGGCGCCGCGCGCCTTTGCTGCTACGGTCGGCAGGAGTGTCGCCCCTCCTCGGGATGGGGCGCTGATGCCTCCACCGCCGTGAGGGTTTCGCCGGCCGTTGCGGATGCTGCCGTTCCGCGAGGATGCAAACAGGGGGCTGTAGTTCGTGGCCGCGGTGCGCCGAGACGTCAGTGCTTACCTTGTAAGTTCCATCTAGGTTTCGCCTTTCTTCTCTTCTCCTTTCCCCTGTTTCTTCTTTCCCCTGTTTCTTCTTCCCTCTGTTCTGTTGTTGACTGTTGTGGCCAAATGGGAAGGAAATGGCATGGCGCCACGCCACTACCACCAAACTCGAACTTTTTGAAACTCAAACATCTCCATGGACCATCGTACACGGTGTGGACTACACATTCTTCGTTGTTTCCATGCCGCATGCGGAAAGAGACGCAGCCAAAGTTTACTTTGCTCGCGCTGTGTAGTGCGTCAGTACGTTCATCGCCCCCGTAGCCAGTAGCAGATTTTGAACCGTTCCAGCCTGACGCGACCACACCTGCCCTGCCCCATCCCATTCTCTCCCCTCTATAACTATCGCGCCAGCTTGTCCCCGGTTCAATGAGCAATAAACTCATCAGCTCGACGACGACGACCACCAGCAGACCACAACATGCGTCGTCCAGGTCTCGCCGTCTCGGCGGTGCTCCTCCTCTTCTCTGCCACCGTCCTTCTGTCGGGTCTCCCGGCAACTAGAGCCCAAGAGGAAACCGGTGAGCTCCACCACCCATCGATTTTCCTTCCAGCACATTCCCCTGGTCGTCTCTTAATCGCATTTGGAATGCAGATCATGAGGAGGAGTTCAGCTACTCGCTGGACGCGGAGAACGGGCCGGCGCACTGGGGCGAGATCAAGGAGGAGTGGTCGGCGTGCGGCAAGGGGGACATGCAGTCGCCCATCGACCTCGCCAGCCCGCGCGTCTCCCTCGTGCGCCACCTCGGCTACCTCAACCACTCCTACCGCCCCGCCCAGGCCACCATCGTTAACCGCGGCTTGAAGTCTTTGGAGTTCGGACTACTATAGTGTGGTAGATTTAACCACATGCATCTAGAAAGAGCTTGGAAACCAAAAATGACTCAATTTACAAGGCGACATGAAAGCTGCCTTGGACTCAACTGTGGAGCAATATTCGAGTTGGCGAAAAGAAAGAAAAACCTGGACTGATTTGCTTCCACCGTGTGCATCGTGCAGGAAATGGAGAAAAACGCCAGGCCCCGCCAGGAGGTGAACAGTAGAGATATTAGCATGTTCCGGCCTTCTCAACAGAACAAACATTGATATTATTTTGGTACTTCAGCAGCCCGAGATATGATATTGCATATTGTATTTGTACATGGTTATAACCCTTTTTTGTAGTTCTTTATATCCATTTGGATGCTTGTATACGGCTACTTGAATAAATAAAGGAACACGCCTATGTATCGTCGATTTAATTATTGGTAGGTCAGCAGTGGTGACAGGGATTTGATTATGGTTGAGTACCGCGAGTATTGAAAAAAGACCATGGTGATGGTATCATGGTGGTGTCCCATTAACAATAATGCAGAGGAATGGTTATCGCCGTGATATAATATAATCTCTCAGTTGCCGCCCTTGTTGAGCTCTGGAAAGCCTAGGTTTGAATATTCCCGAATCATTTTTTGCTATTGTGATATAATATAGTAGGAGATGATAGCGTAAAACTATCAGTTTTCACGTAAAATTTACCGATTGGTACCTGTCGTCGCCGCAATCGCATTTACATACCACATTTCGCCGATACGATTTAGACGGCGTTTCTGACATCCCTGACCCACCTGTAAGGTGACGTGGCAAGTAGGCCCCATTTGTCAAGTTTTACGCTATTAACTCGTTTTTGTAAGGATCTTATCAAGTTCACTGTTAATCTTTAAAAAAAAAAGAGGCGTAGGTAGGACAACCTGTCGACCTCAGCAGGTCCTTGCCATGGTAGGCTGGTACGATGAGAGTGAGACCAGACCTGTGCGCCATGTGCCGTGGACGCCGGACTGAATTCAACTTCCTAAACAGTCCAATCTGGTGAAAACGCAGAAGAGTTAAGCATCCAGTGTAATGCTGGTCCTTTTCATATCCAGCAGGCCAGTGCTCTTTCATGGTTTTGAATGAACAGCAGACGATCATCTACGTAGCAGTTGAGAAAACGGCTTTCTTCCGAAAATAGTACTGCGTGAATACATTTTCGTAGAATAAAGTGAGTGCGTAAAATCTAGCGCTAGTGGTTGATCTGTGGTTCAAAGTTTAGGATGTTTGAAAGATCTGCCTAGGCTAATCAGACGGTCAATAGCATGGTGAAAAATGAGCCTGAGCCGACAAGGTTGAAGAATGAAGATACCGGGAAATGAGCCTGAACCGACAAGGTATTTCCGGTAGTGTTTAGTGGCTGAATTTCTCGATGTTGTCCATCATCAATGAGAGATATGGGAACGCAGCGGGGATGAGTTTGGTTGCGGCTTTGATAATTCCTTTAAGGCAATATCGGTTATTCTATCTGCTATTCTGTTGATCTAATATAAGCCAGATTTCACATAAAAAGGTTGTTGGGTGTAGGTGTAGAACTTAATCTCCTTATGAAGATGTGCAGTATTATAGTTTGTGCTGAAAAACATGCATCTAATATGTTTTTTAGCTCACCATTTCTTGTCCTTTTATGCAGCCAACAAAGTAGCATATGTTCACGGTAACTTAGAAAGACATAGTTCTGCATATCATCTATATGCAACATTTTTTGGACTTCAACTTTTCTTTTCTCACTCAATTTTGTAACTATGTTGGAAATTAAAGAGCGTACTTGCACAGAGTCTGCATCAGTATGTGGACTTGCTTATTACAAGTGACATAATAAACGAATACAAGATGGAAAATGTATAATATACTTTGGATCAAAGTTTCAGAAAATATACTTCGGGTCTGACATTCCTATAAAAAAAAATCCAAAATAAGAAGGGCAGAATATTTCCAGTGTACATTAAAGATTTAATAAGCATAATAGGACGACCAATCATCCCAGATTTTCATCAGTCCCAGCCACATCGATTTCCATTAAAAAAGAGATTCAGATTCAGCAGTGTATTATCAATGATAATTTATCATCAAATCTTATGAGCACAGCAAAACTGCAGGGTTACCACCCAACATCCTACAAGAGCTGAATCAAGTGCGCCATAGTACATGATATGCTTCCCCCATGAAGCCAATGGTTACTTTAAGCTAATATTGCAGGTTCAGTTTGGTGAACTGCAAACCCTTTTCTCTAAAAAGTTTGCTGAACTGCAGATCCTTCATCTACTCACATTGATTCCACAGGCTCATTCCACAAACGTGAGAATGAACAACGCTTCATTTCTCCAGGTCTATGCTCGGCTCTGGGTCAAACTGAGGCCGCTTCTCCAGGTCTAGGCTCGGCTCTGGGTCAGAGCGAGGCCGCTTCTCCAGGTCTAGGCTCGGTTCTGGGTCAGAGCGAGGCCGTTTCTCCAGTTCTAGACTTGAATCTGGGTCGGAGCGCGGCCGCTTGGGCTCCCGGTCGCCAAGGTGCAGCGACATGGCGAGCTCTTCCTCTGATGGATTATTCAAATTGGCGACGATGTTCCTTGGAGCATCTTGGTCATGGCGCTCGGGGGACATGCCGACAAAGTTCGAGATGAACTGATGCTCTTCCATATCGGACAGCGTGTTGCCTGCACCCTCCCCTTCAGTTGCTGAGCTTGACATGTCATGACGAGGCAGTTGCTGAATTTTGATCCCCAAAGGCTCGAAGATCTCTTCAGCTTTCGCTTGTGGGGCGGCACCCACCATGGAAGACTCCCCAACAGCAGAGTTAACCGCAGCCACGAAAGCATTCCTTTGCTCCTGCACAGCATCTTTATTGTAGATAAATTATGTCAGTCTTGTAGCTCAATATTGTACTGCCACCAATAACACCTTTCTGATTAGGTACATTTAGAGTTCTTGGCCTTGATTTGGCACAGTAAATTTATGTTCAGAATATCTGGATAACATGGAAATATGGAGAAACACTGACCTTTGAGTGATTCATTGGTTGTGATGAGATCAAGTTCTAGACGATCAAGAAGGCGGCCAAGATCAACCCCGGTAGTCCAATTTTCAGGACCATGCTCACTTGTAAGCTTTATCCTCCCACGGTTTGCTGTGCCGCCCCATATTATCCCAATAGGACGTGGCTTCTCCTCATCCTGGCTGGTCAGGATAATAAGGCTTCCACTATCCCCTTCCAAATCAAATGTTTGGCGGTTCTCACCAACAACGAGGAGGTCAGTGAAGAAGCATATTCCTTTCTCATCGTTGTATTCAAGGGCATATGCCATCACAGTCCCAGTTGTTTGACCAGAGCTTCTGCCAACTTTGCAAACTTGCTTCCCTATGAGGCTGTTGATAGGACACTGCAGATCTATAACCTTAACATCCCCAATCTCGCCGACCTCCCTAACTATAGTCGTGACTGTGGATGTGTCAAAGTCATCAGCAAATGGAATGAATGCGCCGTCAGCTCGTACAAATGTCTCTGCAGATCCATAGCGATATGTTTGGGGATTAGAAATAAAAGGAAAAATGTATTAGTTCAAATACATAAAACAAGTAATTATTACTATTTGTCACTTAAACAGATATTGTTTTGTTACTATAAGTAGTCTAAGTGCAAGTTGGTACTATTCTGGCTGACAAAATTATTAGGATAAAAAGAGAAACCCTGTGAGTATATGCGTACGCCATTCGCCGGCACATGACCAAGCGTGGGTAGTTGGTAGTTGGGCTCTCGTACAGTTTCTGTATACTCGGCACAGAATCTCTCGTCTCACATTACCGAGTATATCCATCCAAATACGATCATATCTATATTAAATACGTGTAAGATTGGTATGGCTATCGTCCTGCAGCAAAACCTTAGTGGGTGGATGGCCGGTGCAGATATCCGGAGCACTGCTGCTCGGGTGCCACTGCCAATTTTCGAAACCCTGCATCTTAAACTTCTTTTGTGTTTGTGAGATGCATTAATGTATTTTATTGTTTGACGTGTTTAAGACACTTTTTTCAAATAGATGAAACATGAAGTAGGCATTTCTCTACAACCATATATTCTGCAGCTAAATGCTGCAAACAGTACATGAATTTGAATTCCCTATATCAACCAGATAATTTGTAATTGCTCTACCTGGGTTTGTTCCAGCATAAATTCCATACCAAACATCATCTGTGATGAAAGATGTTGCCCTTTCGACAGCTCCAAGATAAATACCAGGCCCAAGATTGGGTGGCAATGGGTGAAACATCTTCTGGTTAGGATAGTCCAAGTCAACTGCAACATGCCGGTTCGTGAGGAAACCAACCTGCTTGTTGCTGGTGCGCCGTTTCACAATTGCACCCAAAGTTCCAAAGGTATCCTGGCTTGCAACCTGAAACAGCATATGGAGAACTGTGACGAGGAACATTCAGAAGCATGCCCTCATGAACTATTCATTGCACCATCTTCTGCTTTAACTTCTAGAGTACATAGTTCATACTATATGTTTTGGAAAGAACTGGCATGAGAAACTGTATGTGTGTTACAGAGACAGGTGATGGCTACATTTGTGTGGGGTCCAAACTATTAAGCTTCGTATCTGTGTTACAGAGACAGGTGATGGCTACATTTGTGTGGGGTCCAAACTATTAAGCTTCATATGCCAATTTACATGATGCAAGTATCTTGACTGTTAAATGGCATGACCCTCTAGAGTTTGGCAGGGAAAACTATTTCTGATTGCTGATCATCAAAGGGGATTAACTTAAGTAACATCCAGTTGAATAAAGAACACTGGCAGGATTTCTAGTAGCTGCATTAACCAGGCATCATACATAACAGTGCGAGCTGAAAAGGTAACTATCAGTTCTTGTGATAAGATTATGAGCATCATGCAACTGTATTCACTGTCTGATAGTAAAACCTAAGAATTTTGACAACTTATAGGATAAACAGAAGAACTGTTTGTGCATGTTTTTTGCCAAATACAATGGAAATACATGGTAGCATCACTGCTTAAAGAACATGACTTTTAGGGAAATCAACCAATAAAAAAGACAGCATAGATGTGTACCTGAGAGCCTGAACCAATATATTCATCACTGCCACACAGCTTATTAACAAGCTCACTGAACATCTGTTCTTTAGGAGTTGGAGCCGGTGCACCATAGTATGAAAATTCTACAACATCAACATCACACCAAACACCTCCTGGTCCCTGTAATGACTCAACTAAGTAAAATATATCAAGCCCATGACAAAACCAATCTCAACTATGAAAACAAGCTTGTCCAGTAATCTAGTATACAGAAACGAAGCAGGGTTTCCCTACCGCAAGAATTGCAGGAAGGCATTGGTTCGGATTAAGCCATTTTTTGTGAACCTTTCGAGCAACGAAGACGATAATGGCGGGGATATCTGTCAGAAGCCCTTTTGTAATGCGGAATCCCACTGCTGTTCCGAGGCTGAAACGCCGCAAAATCTTGCTGTGGAAAGCTCTTATAGTCATCAAGTCAAGCAAGCTATTTGCTTGCTGGCCCTTGGGCAACCGTCCAGGGAGCACCGGCAGTAGCCCTTTCTGGAGGTTCCCAAAGTAGTTTGCCCGTCCCTCAGCTGCACAATGCTGTAGGTTTGATGGCGGCCATAAGAAGTACGCCGCCGCGCTGTTTTCTGTGTGTACGCATCCGGAGGCAACTGGTTGCATCGACGGAGAACAAGGGAAGGCCACGTGATGATGACAATGCCCCTCGACATCAGGCGACGACTCTTCTGATTGTGTCAAACCTGAGAGCTGCAGCCTGTGATCTGAAGGCTTCATTGGGCCGAACAGTTGGCAGACGATAATGGGTAGGAGAAGTTATGGACCTAAAAATGAGAGCAAACAAGTCTGAAAACATTATCTTTCAAGGCTAATACCCTAAGGTAACATTGTCAGGAAAGCCAGCAATCTTGCAAATGTGTTTTTTCACTCTATAGACTTACTCCTGATAGGGAAATCAACTGTCAAAATAAGCAATGTGTGAGTGTAGCTAGCATCCAAGATATACACAAGTGGATAAACAACAAGTGGTGGAGTAGCCTGATATTCTTGAGGATCAGGTTCTGCAAGAATTGCAAGGAGAACCAGGCAGACAAAGCAGGTAATATTGTAAGAGGAATCCTCTGAACGGAGAATATGGCTCATATTGTATATTCGTATTGCGCATCCGCCGCAGATAATATCAAGAGAGGAATCTGCAAAAGCCATTGTTGTTCTCTAAAGGCAGGGCACGGAATTCCCTCTTTTTAAACGCGGGGAATTTGCATAAATCCACATGACAGCTACTTGCAATGATAACAAAATATCGGCGCAAAGGGTAGGACCTACAGAAATTCAGCACACGGGCACTGAAAGCGTAGTTGGGCAAAGGCATCATGTACTTTCTTGAAAGAGAAAAAGCATAATCGAAAGGGGTGGAACAATACACCGACAACAGATTGAGGGAAGAAACAGCAGGCACTCTCCTTGTTCTAACCAAGAGCAAGCCTCAAATCAGTGATACTGGAGCAATGCTACCCTCATCGTGCCATTTGTATTTTGCAGAACCTGAAGGCACGCGGCTGGATTAGAGCTAGTTACAGGGCAAAAGTGGGCGGTATATTCGAACGGATAATTCTTGAAACCAGGAGCTAACTCTCCGTGGCACTTGGCACCTGAAGCACAATAGCAGCAACCAGCAGCACGCTTGTGCTTGGCGCGATCGAAGTCAAGAAGGGGGAGAGGAGAAGGAGCTGTTACTGTGCAGCATCAAGAACACAAGAACCCCACACTTCCCATGGAACCTAGAACAGACTAACCAACGAACCATTGAAGAACCTCCCGGGACGAGGAATTAATACAATCCCGTTTACCCCCAAAAAAAAAATGCAACCCACGAACGGTCAAAAGATACGATGAACAGAAAGAAAAGAAAGCCCAACAAATCGACGAAGGCGGCGGCGCCGAGATCCCGCCCCCACAGGCCGTCAGGATTTCAGGCAGTGGAGTGAGGCGCTCACCTCGGACCGGAGAGCAATGGCGAGCCGCCACAGCCTTGTTGCCTTCCCTCGCTGGTCGCTGCGCTATCTTCTCCCCGCAGCGCGGCTGCCGCCCACAATTGGTGTAGAATCTCCCCTGTACTCTGTAGGGGGCGAGGCCGGGGGCAGAAGATGCCAGCTTTGCAGTCGCAGGGGCCTCCCTCCCTCCCACCCCAGCGGCCCAGCCCCCCTTCTCCCCGGCTGCCGTATGGCCACTCTCTACTGTTGGAGCATGCGTGCGCCGCACAAACACCACACACGAAGGGGCTAGAGAGAGAAGAAAGGGGAGGGAGGAGGTGCTGGGAGCGTGGGAATCTAGGGGGGAGCTAGGTGGTGGTGATCATGGCGTGGTGGTCACAGATCGAGTTGAGATGAACATCCCAACATCGAATGCACTGTGGCGCCCGTGGTGATGTGTCGATGCCTGTGTCGGGTCGGAGCTGTGGCTGCATAGTCGTCCATGTCGCACGTCAGACGGACGGCCCTGATCGCTTCTGCCAGGGTTGGGGAGACGTGGCCCTCTGCTGTCCCTCGATCGTGGGGTACGGGTTTCGGTACGGCTGAGTTGGGATATGCAAATCGAGTGTGTGGTTTCGGCCTCGGAGGGCAGCTCCAGCGACGCACCAAAACTTTCCTAATTGTCCTTTTGGATATTTTTTTTTTTGCGAAAAGGCCAACCAATTTATTGATCGTCAATAACGGTATAAAGAATTTTAAAAGTAATAAAAATTATAAATAGGTTTTCGGACCACGTAGCGACAACTACAAACACTTACCGGAGCCGGGTAAAACTTGTCGTAGTAGAGTTTGTTGTAGTAGAAAGATGGGAAGTCGTCGCGTTAAGACCCCGAGGGACCAGCGGCACCAGAGCAATAACCACCGCCAATGATGAGAACCGTAGATCGAAAGAGCCGAATCTGCAACCACACGGACAAACACGAAAACGGTTTGGATCAGGGGATCCGCCGGACACACGCTTCCATGCGCCCTCCGTTAGCGCTAGGCGCACCACCAGAGCAAGGATACGACGGAAATGACCACTAGTACAGAACGACACATCGGATACCCCACTATGGAAACGGCACGAGTTAGGCGACGGAAGAATGAGTTCCACGAGCTTCAGCGAGTGCGCGCGCGCTAGTCGGTCGATGGGCCCGACACAATGGTAACGGAGGTGGAAAACAACTCTGTTGCTCATATATGGGCAACGAAGGAAAAAACAACTCCGTTGCGGATAAGCCCACAACATATACGGAGTTCTGGCAATCTCCGTTTCCCATGTGAAGGCCCGTTAAGTGGTGCCCGTATAGATATCACCCACTCCAGTGTATCTCACTCTCACTCTCACTCTCCCCAGGTCCGAACCCTAGCCGCACACTCTCTCCACCTACTTCACTCCATCGATGGCGAACCCCTCCGGCGCCGACGGAGTTCAGGATAGAGCATCTTCCTCCGCCAACCCTCTGAGGCGCCAACTGGAGTTGAACCTTCACGACAACTGGGATGAGGTCTATCGCGAGCGAGGTCGCGAGTTCTTGCCCGGATCCACGGCAGCGGTGGCCCCTGACGCTCCGATCTTGTCCTCCTCGGATGATGAGGACTCAGATCTGGAGGTCGGTCTCCTCCTCTCTCGCGCCGCCTTTGAGCGCGAGCACGTCGACGGTGTCATTCGGGCGTCTGCGATGGAGAGAGTTGTCCGCATCTCCGCCGCCGAGGAGGTGTTGTTCCAGACGCAGCTCCGGGCGTCCATACACCGATCTCTTCTCCCTGGCCAGGGCCCTGGGCCAGATGCGGCGGCGGCAGCGGTGGCGGCGGAGGAAGAGGAGGAGGAGGACGATCCGGTGTTCGAGGAGGATAAGGTCTCCTCTGACGTCTCCTCTGACAGTGGCTCCGGCGCCTAGGACGCAATCCGCGACGGAAAGCGACCCCGCCTCAACTAAGCTAAATGACCGCTATTTTTACTATGTTTTTGCTCTGTTATAGTACTTATTTAGCTTGGTTTGCTATGTCATTTCGCTCTGATTAGCTATGTATTTGCTACTTATTTAGATCGGTTTGCTCTATTACTTAGCTCTGTTCAGCTACTTATTTTGCTATGTTAGATATGTATTTGCTCTGTTAGCTACTTATTTAGCTCGGTTTGCTCTGTTAGTTAGCCATGTTCAGCTATGTATTTTTTGAAGCTTGTTCAGCTATGTATTTGCTCTGTTGGCTACTTAGAGCATCTTCAACCGGAACCCCCAAATTCAGCCTCCAAACTGTCCACGGACAGTGACCGGACGACCCCCAAAGTTGGGCTCCTACAACCACATACCCCAAAAGCTTCTCCCTAAACTCATGCAAGCCATGCAACGTCGATCCGATACATATCGGATCCAAATTACAAAACATAGTGGTCCAAATTCAAATGAAATTAACAAAATTTAACAAGTTGTCCGATACAAGAATGAGAAGTGATCTCTTCTTCTTCAAGGGGCGGTTCCACCGGAGCCATCTAAGCCGAGGTCACGGTCGGAGATCCTCTTCATCATCATGAGGACCCACTTTGCGCTAGACTCATCCAAGAGGCTAGCGTCTTGGAACATGATCATTTGTTCCTCTGTGATTCTTGCAAGATTGCCGCCACACCGGGTACTCATCCAAGAGGAGGCACGGCTCCTCCCGGTTCGTGGTCAAGGACGTCGACTTAGGGTGCCTCGCCATGGGTGCGGGCGTGCTCATACCCACGGGCACCGGCTCCTCCTCCTGCGTCTCCGCGTTCGCAATCCTCTCGGCCTCCGCCGCCTTCTCCTTCTTCTCCTTGTTCGCTAGCTTGCGTTCGCGTTGCTTGCGGCGCCGCGTTCTCCGCGCCACGGTCTCCAGCTTCAGCGCCGAGTCCGGCCTCTGCTCAACGGACTCAGAGGATGCGCCCTTCTCCGTGAAATCCATGGCTCCTGCCGCCTCCATCCGGATTTGTAGGTGGACACGGCGGGAGGAATGAAATTAAACCGGCGGGAGTGGAGGCAGAGGAGGGGATAAATGAAAGTCGCCGGCGCCCAAATTTGGTTTCAAATTTGGTGGATCCGCCTTGCCAGAGCCGACATGGCGGACGCGTCCGGGCGCGTCCTGGCCTCCCCAAACTCTCCTCACATATGGGTCGGCTTTGGGGGGAGCCGGACCGCCCGGACGTTTGTGGAATGTGTGGGGGCCGCGGTTGGGTTGTCGTTTTCAAACCAAACCACGTCCGGGCTGTCCGCCCAGACGTTTAGGGAGGGTTTGGGGGCCGTGGTTGGAGATGCTCTTATCCCACTACAGTTTGCTATATTATTTTCCTCTAGTTAGCTCTGTACTTTGCTCTGTTTACTGCTTATTGGATCTGTTTATTAGCCCTGTTTGCTGTTTTTAACAAAGAATATTCGTTGTGTCAAGAGCTTGGTGGATGCTTGGTGATGATGATGCCGCCGTGAAGACCTAGGAGCGGGGCTTCGTACACGGTGCCATCAGCAGGAGCAGTACATTTTGTGCAGCAGGACGAAGACAGTCGATGTTCATCTAAGGGTCGTGAAGACATAGGAGCAGAGCTCCAGCCACGCGCACCGATGAACTTTTGTAAAGCAGGGCGTACAGGAATACGGTGACGACCGGGCGGTCGTCTAGTCTCATGGAGCGGGGCTCGATCGACACCACAGCCCGTCACCGTGTTTTTCTTGTTTTCCTGTAACCCCTATTAGAAACAGTGATTAGCAAAACTCCATGTCTAATGTGAAACATATCAGTGACGATCTAATATAACAACCGTTGCCCATGTTAGGGGCAACGGTTTATCAACTCCGTTGCCAATTGAGCTCTTCACATCAGTATCGGGGGTGAGGACACGGACCGTTTCTCCGTTTCCGATGGGGATTTTGGTCCATTTCCGATTTGTCGTTCTGTACTAGTGGACCTTTTTCTGACTTTTCAGAAGTAACCGCCACCTCACCATCTCGAAGAAGACACTGGAAAAAAATCTAAACGAAGGACGGAAACCCTCCCGCCAACAAGATGCCGTGATCCGCCACTCCTCCAAGGGCCTAAGGCCACCGGAGACGGAGCGGACCAGCGGCGTCGTCGGTGAGGAGGACGGAACGCTCGATAGGTTTTACGATCGCCTCAGGATCGCCTCCAGTTTTGAGAGCAAAGGAAAACGTAGTCATATTTATCCTTTTGGTTTAGAAGACAGACAAAAACCAAGTTTCAATGGCGCTCCCATATAGACAAAATGTTCGCGGGGTGTATATTTGGTGATAAACCTACCAAGCTATCATATCGATCCAT
Organism: Poa pratensis; assembly: GCA_947311845.1. NCBI lineage: Eukaryota > Viridiplantae > Streptophyta > Magnoliopsida > Poales > Poaceae > Poa > Poa pratensis. The sequence goes on from CAMZMU010000107.1 coordinate 55,428,939, forward strand.
AAGCATTCCAAGTTTTTTTTTTTACCCAGGCAAATGCCCCACGGTTATAAAACTTTATTCGAAAGAAAGAATATACAAAGTATGTACAAAGCTGAACTAGGGGAGGCTGTCTATTCAATACTTTACAACCAAACACAACTTGTAAGAAAACCTATATACCTGAAAATACTTATCAGAAAACCTATTTAACTGAACTAAGGCTATTTATCCAAGACTTTACATGTATGTTCGTACGAAGGACCAAAGATGATGACCGGAGCGATAAGAACATCGAGCTAGCTATAAAACTTTAACAAAATACAACGACTTTAGAGGAATGCAGATATACAAATTTTACAAAACATTATGAATATTGCTAAGTTCATACCAAGGACGGAGGAAGAGGGGAGAGCACGGGCTGAGCCACACTGAACATTGTGATTTTCTTCATAAACATCATATCATCCATCCCCTCCAAGCCTAATGGATTGCTCCGTGCTAACGAAATATGTTTTTGCCCCGCTTTATAAATAAAGCTAAACGGCCAAACCTAATGCATTGCTCCATCCTAGGAGGGAAACAAATCTACTTAGGACAAGATTACTCTAACAAACATGAGGTGTGACCTCATGTTTGTTTTCCTCCAAAATTCCTATATAATAGCTTATGTCATAGAAATTTTAAAGAAATCTGAGATTCTTAATCCTCTGTTCCAAACGGTACCATAGGAATCCTATTCCTAGGCTTTTCCATTGTTCCAAATGGTACGCCATGGATCGATCACAGCCAGCCTTTTTCGTCTCCACTAGTAGAAAAAAGCCCAACAATACCGGTTCCAGAGGCCCTTTAGTACCGGTTGTGCAACCGGTACGAATAAATCGGGACTGAAGGCCCCCCCCCCTTTAGTACCGGTTGCCCACGAACCGGTGTTAAAGGCCTCCACGTGGGCGGAGCTGCGCGCGCGCGGGCGGAGGACCTTTGATCCCGGTTGGTAACACCAACCGGGACTAAAGGTTTCTGTTTTTTTTTTCTTGTTTTTCTGGGTTTAGGGTTTTTTCTTTTCGCTTATTTTCCAGGGTTTAGGGTTTCGGACGAGATCACGTCGATGCACAACAAAAAAGTTTCCGCACACAAGAAGATCGCATAACAATATAAAACTTGGTATACATATGTACACGCACACGTAAAGTACTAATATAATTACATGGAAATCACTGCTAGTACTTTAAAAGAAGCGGATCGCTGCTAGTACTAATTACATGGAGGGAGTCTATTTTTCGACATACTGGAATTCTCCGGATTCAGCTATGACCTGTGTAAGGAAAAATCCCGCCAATTCCTCCGCGATTGCTTTCACGCGGTTAATTGGTAGGAGCGCGTTCCGTTTCCTTGCCATCTTTAAAAGAAGGAGATCAAAACAATTATGAAGGAAACTAAACACAATTGATGGTAACAAAATAAAGTTGTGAATGATGTTTACGTACCTCTTGGTTTCTTCGACTATTGACTCTCTCATTGACCTTAATGTGAATGTACTCGCAAACGTAGTATCCACATAAATCAGTCCCCTCTGGTTGTTGCAGGCACCACTATACGAGAATATAATTCAATCAAATAATAATCAAAAGAATGATAATGGTATTGAAACCAGGTACGTAGTACTACTTACGTTGTTAGACTTAAACTCCAGCTTATCTTTCCATTGACCGGGTTCTTCCTTTTTGAACTGTTTCCAAACCCTGCCCGGCAAAGAAAATGAATTCAGGAGTTATTGCTTACTTGATATCAGGAAATGAACGAAAGAGGCCGATATAGTGCGATTGAAATTACCTCTGGAGCAATATACGCACACTCTTGTATTCATCTTGATCTCTCCTTAATGAGTCCCAGACTTCAATTTCTCCAAGATCGATTCTAATGATCATCAGAATGAAGTGAAACCTGCGCACGTTTATATACACAGTTATTCAGAACTCATCAATTACACTTAATATCGGGAAAGCAAAATAGAATGTGTAGAAGACAGTAACACTCACTTGAAGTTGTAAGGAAAAAGTATTTCTTTTTTAGTACTTTGTCGCTTTAAAAACGTTAGCAACACTTCCTCTGTGCCCTTGGTATACTGCTCTACGGTGACTTGATGAACTTTATCCGGGTTAATGAACCCAATGTCCCAGATTCCTCCCAGTCTGCTGTCGTGGTGGGAACACGCAGATGCCTAGGGGTAGGCTTAGTCTGGGGCCGAACGTACGCTTGAGGATTCGGGGAGGGATTGCGCGATGGAGTCGCACACGAAGAACACTGCAAACACAAAGATCTACCCTGCTTCGGGGCCCTCGTGAGGAGGTAAAACCCCTACTGCAGCATCTATCCTACTTTGGTGTATTTCCCTCTGTATATGCAGTGTGTACAAATGCTCCTCGAGCTGTATGCGAGAGCAGCGCAGTGCTCAACTAGCTAGTGAGAAGAAGGCAGGGGGAAAATGAGCTCCCATGAGTGTGAGGCCTCCTGCCCGTGTGTGGCCGTCCCCCTAGCCTCCTCCCCTGGTGCTCTTTATATAGAGAGAGCCCAGGGGACATGCAGGGGACAAGGGGACAAACAACACTGTTCACCTTACACTGTTCAAGCACTGTAGCAGACATGACTGATGGGGTCTTGTCACACTGTAGCTGCGTCATGGAGGTGTACTCTAGTCACATCAGGAGCACTGTAGCCACGCTGCCTGTGCTTGTCTTCTAGCTCTTGTCTTCCGGATATCCTGGGGATGGCAGAGGTATCTTGTACTTGTCGAGGAGGTGCTGGGAATGTCGGTGGAATGATACCGGCCTGGTGCTTGGTCTCGGTCATGGCAGCATCGAGGTAGTGATCCGGGGTAGCAGCGTGTCGGTCCAGCCTGGGGAAGATCGAACCTCGGTCGATGGTGCATGCCGGTCGGCGAGTGACCTGGTCCACTGGTCTCGGTCGAAACCGAGGTAAGGAGGTCCGAAGCGACGTAGCATAGCCGAAGTATCCTGCAGCTTGGCCCGTCCCGGAGCGTGCGCTGCAGACGACGTCCAGCCGAAGCAAGGCCGGCTCTGCCCAGCCGAAGCCTGGCCCAACCGAGGTCTGGAGCCACCGGCAAGCCTCGGATGCAGCGGTCGCTGTCCGCCCGGGACCTGGGGAAGCAGGATGGGCCGGCCTGCCCGGGGTGGAGTGGCCCACCGAGGTGTGGAGTGGCCCATCCGGAGTGGCTCAAAGTCGGCCTGCCGAGTTAACGCATATCTCGGCCCGATGGGGAACCTCGGCCCATTCCGAGGCTGGGACCTCGGCCTGCCTGAGCTGCTGGCCTGCCCGAGGCCAGAAACTCGGCCCGACAGCTGAGATCTCGGCCTGGGAAGCTGATAACTCGGCCCAGGTTAGCTTTTTCTGCCCTCTCTTTTATCCTTTGACTGCTTATTCACTGTTTCTCTCTTTTATTAATTCAACAGCACCACCAACTCTGGGGTACCCGGGGTTACATCCCCGACATCTGCATTCACGAATCTTCATTCTGCATAATAGCGTACAAAATAATGTCGTGAGGATAATTACAGGCAATGAACGAGTTTAACTAAAGAATTAAATTACAGAAATAAATCACTTACAAACAATAGCAGCTGATGATACATTTGTCGAGGGCACGTTGATTGTACATCTGAAAAAGTTCGGAGAAGGCAACCTGCACAGCGTATTCTCGGAAGTAGTGATGTTCCTTAACTCCCGCCATGAAATAGAATACCCCTTCCTTTGCGACTCTCATGTACCAGTCATGCAATTTCCATAACTGTGTTGTTAGAGGCTTCGTATCTGCGACCAAAGGCTGCCCGAGAACATATGTATATGCTACCTCAGCAGTCGCGTAATCTCTCTCGCCATAGATTTGCTGAGCATGAACCATTTCGTTGTAGAAGGACCCCTTATCAGCCGGCACAATATCAGAAGGCACAATGAGCGGGGCGATCGATTGTACTTCTTGTTCTCCGAGCTGGGGAACTTTTTTCCCGCATTTCTTTGTTTCCTCCATCTGTGAGCTATGTTGCTTGTCAATACCGCGCTCATAGTCTGAAGGGGGCCTCACTGGAGGGACATATATGTTGTCAATGGTGCGCTCAAGTGTCTCCCTTGGTATAGTCTTTAGAAGTTCCTTTACGGGGTCATGTCTTTCCTTTTTTTTCTGTGCAAAAAATGCTTTCACCTGGGCACGCGAGCTCTCTTGTAATTCCTCCATACTCTTCTCGGCAGGTAACTTCTCAGGAGTCTTGACTTTCTTGGGTATGTTTGGACGTTTCTTGACAGGGGACCTTGGCCTTGGCGCCGTGAACAGTTTCCGCTTTGTGAAACTACTAGTGGGCGCATCTGTCGGCTGACGGGACGGCGCGGGCGATGGACTCGCGGTGGCCTCCCAATCGTCGGGGACGGTGGTGGGTGGACTTTGAGGTGGTGGATTTCTACTCGGAGGAGTCGGTTGCCTTGGCGCCGAGTCTGGAAACACGATGTATTTCTTATTCCATAGAACGATACCAAGCTCGACTTCTCCTAGTGTCTTCTCGTCGTCACCTCCAGGAATGTCAAGTTCCACTACTTGGAATCCCGGCTTAACTTTTGTCACCCCGACACGAGCATAGCCAGCTGGAATCTGATCAAAATGGATGGTTGCTCCAGGTTGATTCGGTAAAGCATACCCATCCGCCACCGGACAACTAGTGTTCTTCAACGGCATATGTAGCTCACAATTTGTCTTCTCCGTGATATCATCCACGGGGTAGTGAGCCGCCGACGGTTCTGCTGTAGGATCTTCTAGCTGCGTGGAACCCACGCTGCTTTTCCGCTGAGATGGGCAGGCATCGACTGCAGGATCTTGTAGCACCAGCTGAGATTCCCTTTGCTGGGTAAGTGAGTTCAGTTGCTCCTGCTGCCGCTTCACCTGGAGTTCTAATTCCGTTAGCCGGTCCAACCCCCTCTTCTTACTTCTGGAACGGCTTCTATAAGTTGTAACGTCAGCCGGTCCATACATATTGTTGCTTTCTTTCCTAGCGTGCCTTTTACACGCAGTCTCCCCTCATGGCGCGATTGAGGAACACCGATCGGGTTAAGGTCAGGAATAAAGTCAACACAAAACTCAATGACCTCCTCTGTTCCATAGCCCTTGGACATGCTTCCTTCTGGCCTAGCACGGTTATGAACGTATTTCTTTAAGACTCCCATGAACCTCTCAAAGGGGAACATATTGTGTAGAAATACAGGACCGAGAATGGAAATCTCTTGGACTAGGTGAACTATGAGGTGCGTCATAATATTGAAGAAGGATGGTGGGAACACCAACTCGAAGCTGACAAGACATTGGACCACATCCTTCTGTAAACTTGGTAGAGTTGCTGGATCGATTACCTTCTGAGAAATTGCATTGAGGAATGCACATAGCTTCACAATGGGTACTCGAACGTTTTCCGGTAGAAGCCCCCTCAATGCAACCGGAAGTAATTGTGTCATAATCACGTGGCAGTCATGAGACTTTAGGTTCTGGAACTTTTTCTCTGCCATGTTTATTATTCCCTTTATATTCGACGAGTAGCCAGACGGGACCTTGATACTGCTCAGGACTTGAAAAAAGATCTCCTTCTCTTCTTTCGTAAGAGCGTAGCTGGCAGGACCTTGATACTTCTCTGGATTCAGGTCGTCTCGTTCGTGCATATGTTGCTGGTCCAGCCGTGCATCCGGCGTATCTTTCGTCTTCCCATACACGCCCAAGAAGTTTAGCAGGTTCACGCAAAGATTTTTCGTCACGTGCATCACGTCGATTGCAGAGCGAACCTCTAGGAATTTCCAATAGGGTAGATCCCAAAATATAGAGCACTTCTTCCACATGGGTACGTGGCCGTCAGCGTCATTCGGAACAGATTGTCCGCCAGGACCCTTTCCAAATATTACTTTTAAATCCTTGACCATGCCATATATAACATCACCAGTAGGGAGGGTAGGCTTCATCCGGGTATCTGCCTCACCTTTGAAATGCTTGCCTTTCTTTCTTACGGGATGTTGTTTGTAAGAAATCGACGATGCCCCAGGTACACATTCTTGTTTCCCAAATGTATACTTTCAGTCTCACTTAAACAGTGCGTGCATGCATTGTATCCCTTGTTTGACTGTCCTGAAATGTTACTAAGAGCAGGCCAATCATTGATGGTTACAAACAGTAACGCTCGTAGGTCAAATTCCTCCTGTTTGTCTCATCCCACACACGTACACCTTCGTCACGCCACAACTGTAAAAGTTCTTCAACCAATGGCCTCAGGTACACATCAATGTCGTTACCGGGTTGCTTCGGGCCTTGGATGAGCACTGGCATCATAATGAACTTCCGCTTCATGCACAACCAAGGAAGAAGGTTATAGATACATAGAGTCACGGGCCAGGTGCTATGACTGCTGCTCTGCTCCCCAAACGGATTCAAGCCATCTGTACTTAGACCAAACCTTAAGTTCCTTGCGTCACCTGCAAAATCCTTGAACTCACTGTCGATGTTTCTCCACTGCGACCCATCTGCGGGGTGTCTCAGCATCTCGTCTTCCTTACGGTCTTCTTTGTGCCATCGCAACAACTTGGCATGCTCTTTATTTCGGAACAAACGTTTCAACCGTGGTATTATAGGAGCATACCACATCACCTTGGCAGGAACCCTCTTCCTGGGGCTCGGCTCGCCCTCAACATCACCTGGGTCATCTCGCCTGATCTTATACCGCAATGCACCGCATGTCGGGCAAGCATTCAAATTCTCGTACTCCTCACCGCGGTAGAGGATGCAGTCATTGATGCATGCATGTATCTTCTGCACCTCTAATCCTAGAGGGCAGACAACCTTCTTTGCTTCGTACGTACTGGGGGGCAATACGTTATCCCTTGGAAGCATCTTCTTTATTATTTTCAGCAATTTTTCAAATCCCTTGTCAGATGTACCATTCTCTGCCTTCCATTGCAGCAATTCCAGGGTGGTACCCAGCTTTTTCTGGCCATCTTCACAATTTGGGTACAACAATTTGTTGTGATCCTCTAACATGCGCTCCAACTTCGACCTCTCGTTTTCACTTCCGCAGTTTATCTGTTCATCAAGAATGACCCGACGAAGATCATCGTCGGACTGATCATCAACAATGACCTATGTTCAGCTTCTCTTCCCCCATTGTAGTACCACCGTGTTCAGAGAACACAGGATAGTTGTCATCATCCTCTTCTTCATTATCTTCCATTATAACCCCTCTTTCTCCGTGCTTGGTCCAACAGTTATAGCTGGGCATGAAACCGTTCTGAATCAGGTGGACGTGAAGGGTTCTTGCGGAAGGGTAATTCCTCTTATTCCTACAGTCATCACATGGACAAAACATAAAACCATTCTGCTTGTTTGACTCAGCCACACGGAGAAAATTATGCATGTCATTAATGAACTCGGGACATCGTCGGTCACCGTACATCCATTGCCGGCTCATCTGCATTATATAAATATATCAAAAACCATTACACTATAGCTATATCATGAAAGAGATACGTGACCAAATTCATTAATACAAGTTCACCACATTAAAACAAAAGTAGAGTAGTGACCAAATCTAATACATAGTTCTCATAAACTTACATTAATTGAAACTAACATACAACTATCTAAAGAATTTAAATCCAACGACAAATGCGATCAAAATCGCAACTAAGGTAATTATTGAACCAACAACATAATGATACCAAGCCTCTTGACTAATGGCATATTTTCTAATCTTTTTAAGCTTCAAGCGCATTGCCTCCATCTTGACCGCGTGATCATCGACGACGTCGGCAAAGTTGAACTCCAATTTCATCTTCTCTTCTAAGCATTGGAGACGAAGATCTTCACTTCTTTTCAATTTTTCTTTCAAATCATTGTTTTCTTTTTCAAAAAACTCGATAATAGGGTCGATTGGAATTTCCGGTTCAACTACCTCCTAGATAAAAATATATCTATGTTAAGTTGGTCGGCATAATTGTCATAAGCACAAAATTAAACTAAAAGTTGTAAAAATATACCACATCCGAATCATAGACCGGACGAGTGCCGACGGGGACGGATATCAAAACCATGCACTATACATATAAAAACAATCATACAAGTAAGAAAATTATACAAGTAATAACTATGCATTTAAATCATACAACTAAGATTTTTTTTAAATAAAAGATAAAAACAAGTGGCTCACCGAGGTGGTACCGGGGACGGACGGCGCGGGCGATCGATGGTGGTGAGGACGGGGACGGGACGATACTAAAACCTACAAATCATAATTTAATTTGAGCTCAAAATGCATATAAAACAAATGAAATGCTTAACTTAGGCATTTCATCAAACACCTTGCTAGCACTACAAAAATCAAACTAGCTAAACTAGCAAGAAAATGAGCTAAACTTGAAATGCCGTAAGAGAGGATGAAGTTGCTAACCCTTGTATAGGTAGGTGCCACAATCTTGACAAATGTTGGAGAAAAATGTGATCAAGATTGGGAGAGGAAAGAGAGAGCAAAAACTGGAGGTGAGCTCGAGCAGCAAAAATGGAGCTGGCTCGTGGGGTGGAAGAAATATGTAGGGAAATATTTAAAACCGGTTCATAATACAAACCGGTACTAAAGATGTGCCTTTAGTACCGGTTTGTGTTACAAACCGGTGTTAAAGGGTTTGGCCGTGGGGCCCCCCACTGCAGCTGCCTGGCACAACCCTTCTACACCGGTTGGTAATACAAACCGGTGTAAAAGGGTTGCACAAACCGGTGCAAATGCCTGCCTGCCGCCTCGCCCTCTTGAACCGGTACTAAAGGGTCCTTTTTCTACTAGTGCTCTGAATGGGCGGTGATCCGGCCGAGGCTGGGGGACGCGCACGGTTGGCTTGGCTTGGTCCGCGCGCGGCGGCCCCATGCCGGCCGGAAGGCGAGGAGAGGACAGCTTCTTCCTGTAGACAGACAGCGCCGGGACGCTGCCGCCGCGCGCGCCCCGCCCTACTGACCTCGTGGACGCGGGCGAGCCACGTCTCGCCCCCGCCATTCTTTCTTGATTTCTTCTTCTAGCATAGAGTAGATAGATAGCCGAGCCTGACAGGCTGTGAATGCTTAGCTCGTCTGGTACGTGAGTGGCAGATGAGATGGAGTTAAGGGCAGGGCCGGCCCATAGGCCGGGGCAGCGGGGCGACCGCCCTGGGCCCCCGGGAGGCAGGGGCCCCGGCCCAGCTAATAGTTCAGTGTTAGTATTTTCTTCCCTAGGTCCAGGAAGGTCCAGGAAAGCAAGAAAAAAATATAGAATGACCCAACTAAGCCCACTACAAACTGGATGGTGGACATGGGAAGCACTCACGTCTCACGTACCCAATTAATCGACCGCGAGTTCTAAAAATTAATCGATCGACCGCGAGTTCTAAAAAATATTTATCTCGCAGTGATAAAATTAAGAGGAAAAATTGATAGATGAACTGGTACTATCATGATGTTCAGTTGGAATTTTTTTAAGTAGTAATCAGTTTATAGTTTAGAACTGTGAGTTTTATAGTTTAAAAATCATCGATAAAAGTTATCGAGATTGTTTTTAAAATACGATACATCCAAATTTTATGTTTGTCAACAAGGGCCCATTATTTTCGTCTTGCCCCAGGGCCCGAATATGTGTGGACCGGTCCTGGTTAAGGGTTCTGCGTCATTGCATGCGTACGTGTGTGTAATTATTATTAATTAAGAGTGACTGAGCGAGCACGCAGGTGAAGCAAAACAAGGGACCAGAGAGAGATTAAAACGCAGTACTTGATGTTTAGTGTGAGAGAGAGGAGGACGGGCAGTGAAGTTTTCTTCGTCCATGGCTGGATGCACGACCACAGTACACATGTACGCGAGAAGAAGACGAGTAAGGGCAGGGCAGGATAGGGTTTTCCAGCTAGCAGTACCAGCAGCAGTTTCACAGAAGCAGTGCTAGTATTTCTTCCCAAGGAACACACCGATGATCACGGACAGCAGGGCGACGCCTAGGATGAACTTGAAGGCCATGATACCGGAAGGTTCTCGCATTTCTTGCGGCGTCACAGGAGTTGGAGAGACGGTGCCAGGAGCCTGAGATCTGTCGTGTTCTTTGTTCTGCGGTGCTAGCGAGTTCAGGCTGAATTCCCGGGATCTCGTCGATGCCGGAGCATCCTTTGACTGCAAAAGAGATGATGCTGTTAGTAACTACCGATCAGGGTAGCTCAAGATATTTCATAGCATCTTTTTTTGCTTGCCTGTTCATCGGATTTGGAATAAGCTAGCTGCAGCTTCTGCTCAAGGTCCTGCACCTTCTTTTCCATTTCAACACTCTTGCTCAGGTTTTGGGTCAGCTTGTTGAGCTCTGTATTCACAAGAGTGAGCTTTTCCCTCTCTTCTTCAACCTGAAAAAAACTCGCATAAATCAATACATTACAAAAAATATCTGGAAAGTGTCAAAGCAGTAGGGGGACTAGAGTTTGTAACAACAAAGGCACATTTTCTGACGTGAACTATGGGTATTTGGCTTATTGGGTGAATCTACCAGCCTTTTTTGTCTGTAAGTATGACTACAACAACCACAAGATTGAAAAGGTTATTTGTCCCAAACATAAACATGTTCTGGAATAGTGTGAGGCAATCATTATTTTATTTTTGAAACGAAGGCAAAAGCTTTTATTTGCCTATGAGGAATAATGAGGCAATCATTATTATTTTTTTCCACTATTTCCAAGAAGGCAGCATTTTTCTATCCAACAAGGAGGATAGTTTACCTTCGTCTTGTACTGTGTTTCCGCTAATTGTAGCTGCTGTGTAAGAGTTGTGATTTGTTTCTTTAAATCAACAGTATGTTGTTGATCTTCTTCCCATTTAACTTCCCTGATAGAAACTTCTTGTTCCTGTCATAAGAAAGACTTGTATTTTAATATTTCCAGAAATATCAAAGTAAAACTTGGTGTGATAAAATACAGCTTCCTTATCTTCACCTCATACAATAATAAAAATATATTTGACTCAATTCCATTATCATGCAAGCCTTCGATCATGATGCTTCTGTTCTCAGTGAGAAACAATCCAGCGATAAGCCAGATGCCTCAAACAAGACGGATTGGGATTTGAAAGCAAATAAAAGATGGATTTTATCGCGTGATCCTTGATCGTGGATCGATAACACCCATCACTTGCAACAGGTGAACTAGTATTGTAGCATAAAATGGAAATTAAGGTAAAAGCCAACCTTGTGCTTGTAATGGATCTCAGATTCTTGCAGCTGTTGTTTAAGAGCTGATACTTGTACTTCCAGCTCTGCAGCATGTGCTTCCCAGCTTCTAATTGATCCGCTGAATACGTCTTATACGCATCCCACTTTATCTCCCTCACTGAAGCTTGCTCTTCCTGCCAAAACAAAGGTTTTTCATGTCAAGATAAGTTCAGACAATAAAATTTTGACGAAACAAGTTCCAAATCATTTGGATTCTCCTGATTAAACAACTTCACTACATGTAAAAACTGTTGACAACATAGCCATACAAGATTATCTGCCGTCATTTTTTCTATGGTACCAGTTGAGCAGAAAGGCTTGATAGTAAGACAATAATAGATCCGGCAATCCCTTCGGCATTTAGAAGCATCAGTTGAGCAGAAAGGCTTGGCAATATACCTGGTTTGCTATGGTATGGTAAGCAGCATCCAGTTCCTTCCTAACTTCCAGCAATTGTTGCTCCAACTCATCTTTTTCTTGGACTAAGTTTGCATGCTCTTGCATCTTGGTTGTAAGTGCTTCACTCTTTTCAGTTGTTTCAACATGCATGGTCTGGATCTGAAAATATTTGAGAAATTATACAGATAGTACTTCGAAAGTAGGACCCCAAATAGTTCAGAGGGAGATAAATAACAATTACCTCCTCCATGTATTTTAGCTCAGACATTGTCATTTGTCTCTCGAGTTTTGAAATGTGCAATTCTTTTTCAGACTTTTCCAAATTCATTTGCTCCTCCAACTTGGCTATTGCTTCGTCAAGCTCCTTCTTTGCAGTTTCATACTTGTCATTCAAAATCTGCTTCTCTTCCAGTGTATTTTGGTACTTGCCCTTTAGTTCTTCATGCTCTTCCAGAGTAGAAGATACCTGAAAATTGAAAAACAAAATCACTTTGGTAAATAACAACAAGGTTATTTTCTAGCACTTTTGAGGCTACAAATATGTGATGGCCAGTAAGAGCTATGTAACAGTATGAGAAACATTTTGAAGCCAAGAGCACTAGGCAGCACTGACCGAGAAAACAAAATAGAACACTTAATCACCTGGCTTTCTAGTTCTTCTTTGCGTTGAATCATGCCATCGAGTGTTTTATGCAATGAATGAATCTCTTCCGATGACCCCTGCTTTTCTGCTACTGCAGCAGCAAGTGCCAGCTGTAATTCATTCAGCTTGCTCTGATGTACTTCCAACTCCTCGTTCAAACTACTATTTGCAACAATCAAGCTTTCTTTCTCTGTATGGAAAAGTTCAACCTTGTTTTGTGTTTCTGCAAGGTGTGCTTCTAGGTTCTTTAGTTTGTGCACAGCTTCATCAAATTTAACCTTATGATTTTCTTCATTGGCAGAAGCTTCAGTTGCCTGCTCTTCATAATATCCAAGCTCGATTTCAAGAGCATCCAGCTTCTTGCTCAAGTCTTTAACTTCAGCTTCTCTCTGTGCTATTGTCTCGAGGGCTTCCTGCAGCTTAACTTCAGTTTCTCCATTCTTCGATTCAGCTGCGAGTGGAGTTCCAAGTTTCTTGTGTGCACCTCAGTCAGGTGTGTGATTGTTCCTTCGTGAGCAGCTAGCTTCTCTACAGCTTCTTCCTTTTCAGCATGAGTAGCGCTAAACCGTTCCTGTAACTCCTCATACATGGCCACCTTAGCAAGCACTTCTCCTTCTAAGTACTCATTCTTATCAGCCAGTGTTTCATACTTAGCTTCAAGAGAAACAGCTTTTCCTTGAAGTCTGTAACTTCAGCTTCTTTATCTGCAATCGCCTCAAGAGCTTCACGCAGTTGAGTCTCAATTTCTGAATTCCTCGATTCAGCAGCAGAGTGGAGCTCCAAGCCCCTTGAATGCTCTTCTGTCAAATGTTTTATTGTTTCCTCGTGAACAGCCAGCTTCTCTGCAGCTTCTTCTTTATCGGAACTCACCGCAAATTTCTCCTGCAGCTCATCAACCATGACCAGCTTAGCATTGATTTCCTGTTTCAGGGCTTCATTCACATGCATCAAGCTCTCAGTCTCAGACTGAAGTGCAATCAGCTTCTCATTCAAGTCTTGTATTTCTGAATCTTTCTGTCCTATTGTCTCGTGAGCTTCACGCATTTGAGCTTCAACTTCTGCATTCCTTGATTCAGCTGCAGATTGAAGTTCTAAGCCTCTACTGTGCACCTCAGTCAAATGTTCAACCGTTCTTCCATGCTCAGCTAGCTTCGTAAGAACATCTTCCTTTTCAGCATGAGTAGAGTTAAATTGCTCTTGCAGTTCATGAAGCATTGCTAGCTTAGCATCAAGCTCCTCTTTCAGGGACTGATTTCCTTCACTCATCGCCGCGCTCTCAGCCAGCGCCTCTTCAGCCTTTGACTCGGCATTCGAGACCTTGGTCTTGAGTTCCTCAATGGTGGTCTCATGAGTAGCGATCTCATTTTCAAAGGCTTCAAGCTCCACCTTCATGGATTCCACCTCTTCAGCAGCCGCAGCTGCCTTTTCTTGATAAGATGCCACTTCTTCCTCGGCCAACTTCAACTTTCCAGACAGTTGCTGGCATTCTGTATCCTTCTGAGTTAAATTTTCTTGCTTGTTGGAGCTTCGTCTCTGTATCTTCAAGTAAAGTCTGGTACAGAGATTCCAGATCAATCTTCTTGGAAGTGGCATGTTCTAGTGCCCTCCCTCTGTGCTCAAGCTGCTCCTCTGCAGATTTAAGCTTGTCAAGTACTGAGCTTTCTCTAACACCCAGGGTCTGAAGCTCATTCTCCACCTCTTCCATTTTACCTAGGGCAGATTCTAGATCACCCTGTAAACTCTGGACCTGCTTCTCGCTTCCAAATGCGCCAAGGTGGCCTTCTTTGACAGTTCTTCAAACTTCTCCTTCTCTTCATTAGCTTGAGCCAACTTCCCTGACAATTCATCCTCCTTTTGGTTTGCTTCTGCTAACAAAGCCTCAAGACTTGCTGATTTCTCCTTGTATGCTTCAACTTCCGCAGAAAGTTCATCAACCTTCACACGGAAAGTATTGCATTCTCTGTCGCATCTTTAAGCTCTTGCTCAAGATCTGTGCTCTTCTTCTCAGCAGATGCTAGCTTTGTATCAAACTCGTAAGCTGTAACTTCAGGCTTTGTTCAGCAGCAGTTAATTCCTGAAGTTGATTTCAAGCTCTGCAGTCCTCTGTACTGCAGACTCAGCAGCTGTTTTGGATTCAGTGTGCAGATCATTAAGAGATTTCAAATTTAGCTCTAGTTCCTCCTTGTGTGAGTGTGCATCAGAGAGAAGTGATCTTGTTTTGCTATGATCTTCCCGGCCTGGCTTAACTGGGACTCCAATTGCATGTACATGTCGTTCTTATGGACAGTTGCAGGTTAAGACCAGCAACGGTGTTCTCGACGCTTTCTTTTTCTTCTCTCAGTTTTTCCAACAATTCTTCTAAATCAAGCACCTTCGATTCTTGACTCTGCACCTTCTCTTCAAGAACTTCCTTTTCCTTCAAGTGTTCTTGAAGTTTTTCTTCATACTCTGCTGTTAGTCCTTCAAGGTTCTTCTTTACTTCAGTGATTTGGATCAGCGAGTCCATAAGCTCTTTCTCTTTTCCGTTTGCAGCTTCAATCACAGATTCAAGACTGCCTGCTTTTGCTTGGTAAGCTTCCAGATCATCTGAAAGGTGGGAAACCTTGTTTCTGTACTGTTCAAGTTCTGCTTCAACCTCATTGAACTTCGCTTGTGTGGTTTCAAGCTCCTGCTCCAGCTCCTGTCTTCGGGAGTGTGCACCATCAGCATCAGACTTTGATGTATGAAGCAAGGTCTCCAGTTCAAGACTTCTTTCATGAACAGAATGAGCTTGTTCTTGATGCTGTGAGAATCTGTCAGTCAGATCCTTCACTTCTTGTTCAAGTAGCTGAGTTTTGGATGCAGAGGAATCCAGAGAAGATTGCAACTCATTCATCTTCTCTTTGTATGCCTCTGCACTGTTCACTGCTTCTTCAAGCTGTTTTTCTTTTTCTGCTGAAGTAGCCGCTTCTTGTTGAACGTGCTCTTCCAGCAACTTTACTTGTTCACTTGAAGTGACTAGTTTATTCTCAGATTCGCTGAGCTGTTGCTCAAGATCAGAACATTTCTGCTCGGCAACTTCCACATTTGTGCTAGCCTCTTCCAGATGTGACTTCAAAGCTTCTTCAGCTGCATGCAGTGCCTGAATTTGTGCTTCAAGCTCGAGAATCTTCTCGTTTGCATCCTTAGCAACAGCTTGGGACTCACCATGCTGCTCACTTATAGATTTCAGATTTACCTCCAGTTCTTCTTTATGCGACAATGCTTCCGAGAGGAGCAATTGTGCTTTAGCATGCTCCTCTTCAGCCTGACGAGCATGGAGTCTCTCTCTGTTAGTTTTGATTCAGTGTCAGCTAGAGTCCCTTTGAGAGTTTCATTTTCATCGTTTAATACATCGAGCCCAGACTGCAGGTTCAGTATCTGCACCTGTTGCTTCTCCAGTGTAGTTTCACTTGTCTCTTTTTCCTTCACCTGCTCTTCCAGTTTCATCTCAATTTCTTGCAAACTCAGAATCTTCACTTGTAACTCTTCATTCACGGCTGCAAGTTCAGCTTCTAGTTTAAGACTCTTTTCCTTGAGAGATTCTTCAGATGAGCAATGGAGATTCAACTCTTCTGTGAGCTTACTGATGCTAGCATCCTGAGAGGCAAGCTTCTGCTCCAAATCAGTCACTTGTGATTTTGACAGTTCAAGTGCCTCTTGTACCATCTTGAATTCTGAGACTGTGGTACTCAGTGACTCTTCTACCTGCTGATGGTCGATAGCCTTATCTTGATGTCCCTTTATCTCTTCCTGAAGATTGCTAATCTGGTTTTCCATCTCTTTCATGTTTAACTGAGCCTTTTCAAGCATCTTATCAAGTTCTGCAGCCCTCTTCGCCTCCTGTGCAGCATGCAAGCTTCTTTCATCCTTCAGCTCTTCAAGTTTGTGCAGCTTATCAGCTGATAAACCCAACTGAGCCTCAATTTCTTGAATCCTATTTTTCGAGATTTCAAGCTCAGATCCCATCTCGCTCAGTGATTGTGTTGCCTCAGACAGCTCTTTATCCTTCTCCGTGAGAGATCTTTGTGCTTCTTGTAGAGAACTGTATTGCAGTGCCTGCTTATTTTCTGCTTCTGTCATGTCCTTCATCAATTTGTCCTTTTCAGATTCAAGCTCTTCAATACGCCTCGATAGTTCTTCCAATTGTTCTGTAGTTCTTTCATCCTCTTTGGGACTTGCCTTTTTCAAAGGTGAACTATCATCTTTCGTAGTTCCTGTACTTGCTGTTTCTTCCTCCACCAGCTCAAAACCATCGGATCCTGTTCCATCATCGTCATCATTGTGTGTTCCCTTAACATCTGGATTTGAATTCCCATTTACTAGATCTTCCTTGTCATCATCATGTACCTGAGACATTGGCATTGTCAGAATTCAGTGGCATCTTTGGATTCTTAATCTAATAATAACCAAGTCAGCAGTGAAACATAAACAAGTCTTCATCAAAGGAAAGTACTACTAAAAGTGGGAGATTTGTATTAATCCTGAGACTTCAAGCATTTGTTTTTATGGAATTTTTTCTAATCTCCACCCACCTTCTAGAATCTTTTCAATGAAGTTGATGCAAATATTTAGGACCTTAGGCTGCAAACTGTGGTGAACTCTCTAATAAACCCCTCCTTTAATCAATCACGGAAACTGCTCCACAATTCTCTATACAAAATGTGACAGTATAGTAAAATATAAATGTTTTCTTATGCCCACCAATTATCATCTGCCCAGAAATTCCACATATCAAATGAAGCATATTCAAGCACCAGAGACCAATGTAAATGAACTGAAAATTACTGAACACAACAACATATTCAGTCGCCCACCCAAATATGTTTAAAAACCATACTTTTTTCCAACGTCAAGTAATTAGTAAGGTGATATTACTTTTTTTTGTGAAACGCGGCAGGAGCTCTGTACATTAAGAAGAGAGAACTAGAAGTTCGTTACTACCCACACAAACAGCATGCGGATCACTCCCTAATTGGCAAAACACTTGCTGACCCGAGGGGTGCAGCACACACATGACCTGACCTATCCTCGAAAGCTAAATAAGCCACCTCAATGTAGGTTTGACGCGTCGCATTGAAGATCCCTTGGTCTCTCTCCTTCCAAACATTCCACATGACGCAGATGATTCTCCCACTTCTTGCGCGAGCCCTAGCGGAGGTGATACTACTAGAAGCCAAACAACAAAACTGGGTATGATAAACAGGCTATCGCAAAAAAAACGAAAGAAATCTACTAAGAAACTAACAAGAATGTAAACACCACTCAGTTCTGAACATGCACTAGTTCACAAACATGCAGTCGACTTCAACAAATAATGTTTTCCTTACCGGAGTCGTATCAAGAGACTTAAGATTAGTCGTCTCTCCAGAGGTTACTTCCGCGGCATGTTCGGCTTCCATCTCGGGAGACTAGCCCGGTATTCGTCTCTGCAGTTTACAACAAGAAGTATTAGCATCAATAGTTTGTATCATGAATTACACTGCAGGCATCAAGCTAACGTGCAATGATGCGGTAACCTACAAATGTAAATCTATGAAAGCATGCTCAAAAGGTTCAACAGTTTTCTGTCTTCCTATACAGGCTCTGTGGGGTAAACAATTGATTTTGTGTACAGACTACTTCACTACAGACTGGATGATGAAGGATACAGAGCAAAAGGGCGACAGCTAGGATCCAACTATCATTGTTATTTTTGGCCAAAAGTAAACATCTAAACACTATGATATCATTAAGAATTGTGTGATCTCCTCATCCTGCATAGCGTACCACCCTACCCACTCCACACAAGGCCAATCAGGAACAGGATTACATTACATGACCGATCAGCAGACGATCGACAATAATTTCCTCCCAAACCTCTGGTCCAAGCTCAGTGAACTTTGGAGAGCAAGCTTCCAGACCAACAAATAATTCAGCAACCAACCCAGAAAAAGGCAAAAGACAAAAACGACAATTCGTGCCCACACCAACCCTCCCACGATCACTGCCTCCCATCCTACCCCGAGCAGAGACGTGCCATCCGTAGCACTCGAAAAGTCAAATATAATGAATTATGAGGAATAATCTGATCGGAGCAACATCGCCCTCACTGGAACCAAATCCATCCACCACCCTCCGCCGCGAGCAACAACAAGAAAAAAAAAGTGGTCGCCCCGAACAAAATCGAGCAGGAGCCGACCGAAATGGCGGAGAGCGAAGCAACCGGAGGCGGCAGAATCGAGGCGAAAAAACACGAGAGCTCCCCCAATCCACCCCTTCCAGACGGAGCGGCGATTCAGGTAGGCGACGGGGAGCCGCTCCAAATCGAGAGAGGAGAAGATCAGATCAAACGGCGGAAGCAGCAGAGCGGAACGGAACCAGAGCACCCGCGGATAGCCGACGGATCGCTCGCTCCGCAGACGCGATCGGATATTCGGAATCAAAATGTATGCGAGATTAAGCGCAGGACTAGAATATATGCTAATTAATCCAACTAAGCAGGAGCTCACCTCGGGATTAAGGCCGATCGAAGCTCGCGGCGGTCCTTGGCCCTCCTCTGCTTTTCCGCTGGTCTTCGAGCAAACCGCGGCCCAAATCCCCCGAGAAAACTCAGGAGGGAGGCGGAGTGGGATGATCGAGAAGGAGTAGAGAGAGCAGGGAATCTTTTTATAATTTTGTCGGGGTTTTGAGAACTGCAATTTTCTGCTTCGTGCGTGGGTTTATATCTGCATACGTGCCGCCGAGCTGGCCGGGGCCACCAATAAAGCCGGCGGGGTTGCTAGCCTCACCTCCTTTGCGGTCACTGACCGTGGGACCGAGCGTGTTTGGACCCACAAGTCGGTGAGAGAACTGGGATTAAGCAGTGGGCGGCTGAATTACCAGGTGTGCCACTCAGCGACACGACACCCTGCGCATGTTGGGGCGGCGGCGCAGCCGCGCAGGAGCGGTTTTCGGGAGGGAATTTTTGCAGCGACAACCCCCTGAAGAGTATAAACAATTAAAACTGTGTTGAGCAGGGAAAACATTTTCGATACCTGGTCAGGGTCTATGAGCAACATTTTTTTACTTGCTCAGTTGCTCTCAGCCAAAGGAGAATTTGAGAATTCTCCGCTCGCTAGCATTTTACTTGTTTGGTATGACAAAGCTTGGACGAAACATGTTGCCACTGGATTTCTTTTTTCTTTCTTTACTTTAAAGTGGTGTGCGCGAAAAGACAGTTATAAGTGGGAAATGACAATCCGCAACTAGTTACACCCGTAACTAGTTTTCGGATACCCCACTTCTGAATGTCCAAAAATCGCGAAACAAATCATGGACATGGGTTACACTATTCAAACTTTCATTAGTCTTTTTTGCACAGGCCACATATGTTCATATTTTTGGATGAAATTTTGTGGGTGTCGAAGGTTCAACATAACCCATGTCCATGATTTTTTTAGCGATTTTTGGACACTCGAAAGTGGGGTATCCGAAAACTAGTTGCGGGTGCAACTAGTTGCGGATAATTCCCTCTCGTTATAAGTGTGCTGAATATACACAGATTGCGAGAGAAAAAAAAAGAATTGAAAATAAAGTGGAGGAAGAAAAACAGAACACACCAACGAATCTCCATTGAATTTACTTGAAAAAGGAAAAGGTCCCATGAAACATTTTGACGTTGAATTTCCATTTATTTTTATTTTTATTAGTGGTACGACAATGCCATAATGATTTTTCCACAGATATACAGCAAGCCATCGGGCAAAAGGAAGGGGAAAATGCGATGGGAAACCAAAAAGAAGGAAAAAAACCAACAAATTTTAACTTGATGGGTCACACAAATATGCTTGAATATGACACGTAGATTAAAAAAAAAATAACTATCCCGACGGCATAAATAAGGATAATGTCCAGAAAGGACAACACAATAGACCAAAAAATTCTAGCTTAAATCAAGTATTGCTTACCCGAGAGAACTTGCATGTGGCAAGATGGTTAGGAGGGTGGTTGTACCCCTAGCCCACCAGAGTTCAAACCCCAGGTTTGACGCTGGTGTTTCTCATTTAAGGCGGAATATTCTTCAGTGGGAGGCTGTAACATCCCAAATTTTGGAACCAGAAAAAACTTAGTTAAACAAGACCCAAAATTCAGAGCCAGCAAAAACTTTTTGAAATGTTTCACAGATGATTGTGTTTTCCCTCCCATTGCTCTGTTTGTTCTTGTGTGACTTGTTGTTCTAGTTGTTTAACCAATAAATATTTAAACCTTGTGATCATGTCATGACAAGAATATATTCCCTATATCTTTTCCATTCCTATTTTTGGTCAATTTCCTTTCTGTAATATTTTGGTTGAGCAATAACCAAAATAACCATTTTTTTTTGGAGAAAATAAAAGTATTTCCCAACCTTGCTATCTTACCACCCCTATTTCATAAACCCCTAGAGTCCACTCCATTTTAAAAGAACACTAGTGGGAAATATATTACCCCACATAATTCTTCTTTATCAAACCCTTTTTAAAACTAGTAAAAATGAGTTGAGATTTCCTAACATCATCTGGTCATATTAAGGAGTGGTCATTTTTCCACACTATAGCATTGTGGAAATGGTGGTATGATTACCTCTTGTGGTTTGAATTTTGTGGTCTTGGTTGTGTTGTTGATCTTGTTGTGATTGTTCTGCTTGTGTGGGGAAAATTAATCACAACTACTTGAACAATAATTAGAACACACTTGGCAACAATTTGGTATGGGGTCTGAACACAAAACAAGACCTCTATATTACCTATACATTTCAAATAAATCTTAATTAAAAGAAATGACCTTATTTAATTCCCCTCTCTACCTATTTCTCTGTTTAATCATAATAATTTTATTTTATCAAGTTCTAGTCAAGAGATGAAATGATAATCATCTCACCTCCCCATCACTCCCTCCTCAAGAAATATATTTTCAATTTAAAACAAACCCCTCAAATTATTTCCACAAAAGGAAATTGAGATCATGAGATAAAGAAATGATCTTAATAAATTATTTTCCTTACTCAACTATCTATTTCCTTCAAACAAATATTTTCTCCATGAAAATAAAAATAGTTGTGGATAAAATATTTGTCAAGGAAGTTCCAAGAGTTCAAAAATAATATTTTGAACTTGCTTTAAAATTTCCAAAGGATTTTAAAATTGTATTTAAGAAAAAGGTCATATTTAAACCCTATGAACAAAAGTTGTTCAAAACATTTTATTTTGAAACCCCAATTTTTGTGGAGCTTCTACATGATATGGGGAGGCCCCCTGAATTTTCTCATAATTTCATAAAATGTTTAAGGGCCTCAATAAAATACCTGAAGTACTACTGGAAATGAAGAAGACAGGAAATCAAGAAACGCCAGGGGTTTTCTGCAATTTTGCCGTCCTTCTCCTCTGTCAGCGACGGCGAACGCGCCGCTTCGCGCCAGTGGCCTCGCCACTGTGGCCACGATCCCCCAGCCGCGTCGAAGAGGATAAGGAGGCCACGAGGCCGCTCTGCTCACTCCCTCTCCTCACTTATCCACTCCCCTGCTCCCTCTCTCTCTCCCTCTCTCTTTTCCACTCCACGGGCCGAACCTAGCCGTGGCCGCCGACGCGCATCGCCGGCGATTGAAGCCTCCCGGAGCAGATCGAAGCACGCCACCGCCTCCGCCTCGTCGTCCTCTTCCTTCTGGTGCAAGGTATCGAGCAGAGAGGCTGCAAATCGAGCGGATCGTCCTCGTCTTCCTCGACTCCGGCTGAGCCTCCGCCGCTCGATTGCCGCCGTCTATGCCCCCCCTCCGACCAAGCCGAGCACAAGAACGCGTCAAGGGTGAGCGCGCCGTCCTCCCGGACATCTCCTTTCTCTCCCTCTTGCCGTAGTTCGCTGTAGCGCAGAAGGCCGTGTCCGACCGCCGCCGTAGCTCGTCGTGGTCGCCGTTTCCAGTGACCATTTGGTCCATAGCGCTGCCACTCGGTACCCCGTACTCGTGCGTGTCGAGTGCGAGCGTCAGTAGGTCCCTGCATGCCGTAGAACGTCGCATCCGTGCACCTCGCCGCCGGTGGTCACCTCGGCCGCGCGCGACGTCGCCGTGCACCATCCCCACCTTATAGTGGTGCGCACCCGCATACTAACACCAGCGCGAGCGAGCCCAGTGGCTAGCGCACGCGCTCACTCCCGCGAGACGTGAGTTCGAATCCCGCTCGGCGCAATGCCCTTTTTCCTTTTAATCCACACACTGACAGTCGGGGCCCACTCGTCAGTGGCCCAGCGCCCGCCTGCGCCGCGTCAGCGCCAGCGTGGCCTCGGGCCCACGGGTCAGTGGGTATGGCTAGCCCAGCCCTTGGTGCAAAGCGTTCAGTTCGTTTTTCTGGAAAAATTATAAAAAGACAGAAAATAGTTTAAACTTCTAAAAATCATAACTAACTAAATACTTGTCCAAAAATCACAAATAAGATACCAAAATGCTCAGAGAAATAAAGCCTGTCTTTTGGTGTAATGTACATACCCAACTAAATTAGTTTATCTGATGTTTTATTAAAATAATAAAAATGGCAGCAAAGACAGGTTTTTGGGAAATTCATATCTTCAAAAATATTGATCCAAAAAATTAAGTGTGAACTACCAAATGTTGAGCACTTAATATACTCCATGTTCCACCACTTCACCAAGCTTGGATAATTAGTTTTAATGCTGTTTTATGGAATTTGCTAAAAGGGCAGATTTAAAAGGGAATTTATATATTCAATAACTTTTTATTGGTCTATCAGAAAAATGTGTTCAATATATCAAAATGCTCAGAAAATTAGGAGGTATCCAGTAACATCATTTTCCTGCATATTTGAACAAAATTACAGTGCTGCACTTTTTGGAAACTAAGGAAACCTTTAAGTTAAAGGTGGGAACTATAATTTTCCCATATAGAAATCATCAACTCTACACCCCATTTAAATTGCTGGATAGTTGCACCAGTAAATGTCAGTGCACTAAAATGCCTTTACCTCAGCTTGGTAAAATATTTTGAATTACAGAGACCTAATTGGTGGTCTAACTTTTGTCTGAAGTATTTACTGTTTAAAGGAAAGTCCTTATTGTTAACCTTTGCCAAGATAGTTTTGTGATCGATGATCTTAGCTTGTTGCTTGAATGCTTAGTTTGGTGCTAGTGGTATGTTACTTGTTTGTATACCCTTGAGGTTTGGTTGCTCATTGAATGCTGTTTTATTTCCATGTTTGCGACGCTAGAGATAAACGATACCGGAGTGGTCTCTGGAGAGGATTTATTGGAGGAGAATCGGAATTTATTTCTTGATCAGTGAGAAGAAGTCCAGGAACATTATACTGAATCCAGGCAAGCTACTTCTCTGAGCTTGCATTTATTTACATCTACTTTGATTAACATGATCTGCTTATAAAGGGCAAAAGTGATTTATGTGGTGTTTGCCACTAAATCTATGATTTGGGAAATCCCTTCTTCCAAAATATACGGATATTATTTTGACACCTTATATGGAGGTGTGAGATGGAAATTCTTTTTCAAACTATCGGATGGGAAAAAGATTTTTCTATTCAAAACTTATTTGAAAATCCTTGGGTGGATTGTGGTGTGCCGAGATGTCGGTACTGAAGTGGAAAATTGGAGAATGGAGTTGTTTATGAAAAATGCACATTGTGTCTTTGTACTATGACTACCAGCCGATAACCTGTGCGACCACATTTACCCACATATGGGTAAGGGCGTAGTCATATAATTTGCTCTTATTAGTATGGGATGCCTCATCGACGGAGATGACTCCGTTATGCATGAGGGGATGGTTTGGTGACCTACCCCCTGACCTGGGTCCTCACACGTTGGTGTGGAGGATAGAAGGTTCCACCATAAGCCGCCGGGAAAAACTATGAGTCCTCACACTTAGATTCCGAAGGGCTGGGTTAAGTGTGCTGGAAAGTGTCATAAGGGCAGGGTCCTATACTAGCATGAGCAAAGGACAGGCTACGGTCGGTGACTCAACTCCGCATACACCTGGTATGGCGGGACGTGGCTGACACGATGAGTTACCGGATGGATGTGGGAAAAGCGTGCTACCTCTGCAGAGGGTAAAAACTATTCGAATAGCCGAGTCCTCGGATATGGACAGTTGGGAGGCTGTCCTCTGACCATGTGCAAGTTTTACAAAGTTTTAAGATTTTAAAAGAAAATGGAGATGTTGTATTTAGGCAACTATACCGAAGGGCTGGTATGAGTTTGCTGGAGATGAAAGACCATGGAAGGCTATGGTCGAGAAAGTGCAGAGTTTTGGAGAAATAAACCAATGGTGGTTTCCGAGGAAAATGTTTATAAAAGAGATTTCTTACCTTTTTCAACAGAAATGTACTTTCGGGAAAAGAAAAAGATTTAAAGAGGACTTCTTACCAAGACAGATTTATGGGAAAAGTTTTAAAAGCCTTCTTCCTTTTTCAACAAAGATATAGAGAGGTCTTTCGAAAAATAAAAGTCTTGAGAATAAAAGCAAAACTGGTGCCTGATCATGTTGGGAGTAGTTTGCGAGTACAATTCCAAATTGTACTCATATTGGATTCGTCCCTGGCTATTGTCTTAGCCAGGTTTTGAAGAAGAACAGGTTGAAGGAGAAGAGTTCACTGACGTCAATGCGAACTAGGGCGCTTCCCAGTCAGCTGCCTGTAGGGTTATGGCAAATGACTTGGGCTCCACGTTGCTTGATGATTTCCGCTGCAAGTACATGTTGAAGTTATGTCTTCAATCAAGTAAGTAAATTTATTCGGTATTTATGGATGTTCTTTTGATATCAGTTTGATTGTGCTCAGCGACACACTGATCATGGGATCGCTGATGTTGTAGGCACAAGGGAATTTCGGACGGTTAGTCCGGGGTCCCCACAAACTTGGTATCAGAGCCATCCTGACTGTAGGAGACCTTAGTTAGCATGGACGTTAGTCACGAAAGGAAATATTTTGTTAAAAATATATTATTCTAAAAAATGTATCTTATCTAGGGAAGTCCAGCAATGGCTTCCACTCTTCTCACCTTCTCAAATAATTTCTGAGTCTTACCTCTCTATTTTAAGATTTTCCAAAGATTCTTCTATTCCCTCTTACCCGTTCAAAACTAGAATAGTATAATACTCAACACTAAATAGATAGAAATCAAGTGTAGCTTACCCAACACTAAAATAGTATAATACTCAACAACCTGGTTTTGAAAAAATTGAGATTCTAAATAGAGCCTAAAGCACGATGACTTATTTTTTGACAATTACGCACAATTTGACTATATTTTTCATAAGACAAAATGCAATTATGCCAGATATACAACTCAATCCATACACTTCAAAATATTTTCATGTTCCATTTTGTGCAATACATTTTTTATTTCATAAACTGGCCGGGGACTTGTATATACGAGATGATAACAAGCACAATCCATAGTCTAAAAACACTCCATAAGGGCATATCAAAATTATGTAAACATTATTAGAATCCACATCATTTTATATTCATACTCTAAGCAATGTTATTTCAATACCAAGTATAAAGCATGCACATTTTGTTAAATTTTGACTTGGTAGACAATTTGATCATGAAAAAAGACGTAAAGAATAATGTCATTGGTTCAGTTTATACTCTAAAAGTTCCTATAAATAAGCTTACTTAATCATGCAGTAGAAACCTCTATTGAGATAATTGTTAGATCATATTATTTGCAGATCCTTATCATAAATATAAATTATATAGATTATGAAATGAAGAAAAAATAGTTATATAGCAGATAACGTTTACTATCTTTCATAGATGTTCGGTACAAACAAAAAATACAACAACTATCATTTAGTAAAATTGCAAGTTATGTGGTTAAACTATGCTAACAAATAGAAAATTATATTCTAATATTGTAATATGCTAAAAAGAAGATCTAAATAAGTATAAAAGATTAGTAAAATATGTGTTTATTTTTATTTGCTCGGGCCCAAAATTAAATTGGACCCACCGTGGATGTGTAGAACCTCAGAGATATAATGCTTAATATTAAAAAATAAAAGATTTATCACTTAGGCCAGAGTATGTTTTGCCCCGTATAAAGTTGTGTCTTAAGTAGTGAAGGAGACGGGGTTGATAACGTGTCAAGTTGTTTTTTTGCTAACTGCAATGTGATTGTTGGTCTGTTGGATAATTAAGGATTGTTTCAAAAATTAAATTTTCATGTATAGCCGAATTCAAATTTTGTGACAAATAAATAAGGACATAGCCCATCTAGCCACCAATTTAGACAAACTGTAAATCTCTCACTCTATTTTTCCTCATTATCTACTCCGTTGGAGGAAAAAAAAGTCAGTTGCTCCATTAATCAAAACAAGAACTGGTTGGATGTGTTTGCAAATTCGGTTATTTTCGCACCCCGGTTCAGATTTTTTTCTTTTGTAGGACCGATATTATGTTTATCATATGTAACGTAACTTTGCTCGAGAGAAATTGATAGATACACTGATAATGCACTCCAAAAAAATGGTTCTTCCTTCGTGCACGTCTTTGCGCTTTTGGATTACCTTGCAAAGTAACCCCTTCGTTCATTCGCAAGCAAGAAACTGAAATAATATCTCTTCCTAATTATCTCAATTAGGTTGAAAGGAACCAATTATTCGGGTATTCATTAAATGTTTCGACAACTTAAGGTACCAAATGACTAATTCTTACGTTGCACCAGCCCTTTTCTTGCTGAGAATTGTGTAAGGGACTGTCTCATCTCTCCTGTTATTAAAGCGATCTTAATCTGTGGAAGATTCTTGGTGACTTCATCCACCAAAGAGACCGGTTGATGACTACACAATGAAAAGTAGTGCTATCGGCAGACCATTTCATTGGCGTATGCTGGCTTGCTTATGTTAACTGCATTTTTTTCTTTGAAAACAAAACAATCAATTCAGATAACCTTTGAGTCTACATCATGAATGCAAGATATGGAAGTCATTATCTGAAAGAACTAACCACCGATTAAATTTTCTATGCACCAGGATGATAAGACTGTCCACCTTAAACTTAAAGTAATCTACTACTGGTGTGCAAGGTTGTTATACACAAGAGAAAAATATAGGAAGGAAACAGTTTTGAGCAATGGCACCATGCATGGCGCAGACCAAATTATAGCTGGTCCAGTCAAGCCCCAGCCACAAACTTCATCATCAAATTAAAGGGCAAAGAAATGGAGGAGGAGAAGAGAGGACGATGAAAGCTTTGGCTTTTGGTTTCTCTTTAGTAGGTCTCGCTGGGCCCGCCGAGCAGTGGGCGGCAGCTAATAATCGGCCGTCCAAACCGACCCTAGCGACTCCTTTTGGCACGCTGACGGTGTCACTGCCTGCATGCACTTTTCTCTGCATGGTTAAGTTAAGTACGAATGCATAATTGCAATTTGCCAAGAGAACAGCCTAATTAATCAATTCCAAACTCCAAAGGTCTTTAATTTTCTTTACATGCACTTTCCTTGATTAAGCTTTTTGTTTGTATCCTCTGGTGATTCCAGATTTTAGTACAAATGCTCTCATGTGAAAACATCATATGGTTAGATCCATTGTGTGAGGTAACGAGAGTTAGCTAAATTTGACTCACGAGCACAGTTCGTGTTCAGTTTTCACGTGCACAGTAGCTAGCTGAATTACTTCATTTGACAGTCTTGCACATGTGGATTGATTAACACTGAGACGGACAATTATTCAGCTGCACTATTTTTACCCTTTTTCTAGCTAGCATCATTTCAGTTCACGGCCATTCAGAATATTTGCACTGTTCTCCGATCTTGTACTCTATAGCAAGTTGAGATCTGAAACTTGGTCGAGTACTATGATATAATAATATGAGAAGGATATTGGTACTGTTGGATCTCCAGCCGGATCTCGATTGGCAATTGCGATTATGTAAATCGTTTGAACAACTCTAGATTTGGCCATTCTCGGAGGCATCGCATGGCCGCGTCACTTGGTCCATCTGGATCGGAGATGAAAAGAAGAGGAGACCAGCGCAATTATGCAAGAATCATTACAGGCTCATTGCTGTCCGTAAAAGCATTTTCTAGTTGCTCGATTTGTTGTTAATTAACTTAAAAAGGTATAATTGGCAGCTACATAGTCTTGAGATGCAGCATGCTTGTGCGTGTTATCCTTTCCAGGTGGTTTCATGATCATCTCTAGGTTGTCTCTGAGAATAATACTATGTATTTTCCATCGAGGACCGTTTTGTCTAGTCAGAAAACTTTTTGCAAACCCGCTACATCAACCAACCAACCCAAGGATTTTGACGGAAATCGACTAATTAAAGCAATTAGGCCGGCTGCTGGCTAGCAGGCTCTACGACTCATGATGATGTTCAAACAATCTTGTTTTTCAACTGTTGATCTCGTCGTCAACGAACGGTCCAAGGTTTAGCGGCAAAAGGCGTCCGAGGAATATCCAACGGTTCACACGCAGCTACTCCAGCTCCTTCCGCCGTTTCCATGGCTGCTTCACCTTTCACCCCTTCTCTTCTTCGTCTTGACACCTTCGGTGCTTACTTTTGATATGCACCACAGCATATGATCGCCTACAAACTCGTCCCGGCTGCTGGCTGGCGCATAGTTTCATCAACACTTTACACACGTTTTAGTTTTCTTTTTGTACAAAAAAAATGTACACAAGTTTACAAGTAGTACGTATTCAATCTTACTCCGCATTTTTTCGACCAAACAGTCGCCGAAAGGCTAGACGACCACGACGTCGCCGCATAGACGGCGGCAATTCCCGGCAAGATAAGAAGGCCGGCCGGCCGGCCGGCGTGTAGCCATAGCGTTCACGCTGACGTGGACGCCACTGCTTTTGCCTGGGCCAAGGCCACCGCCCACCGGACTTTCCAGCTGTGTCGCCGCCGTCCGGGGGCCCGCCACCATGTGTACTTGCCTAGCTGTGACTAGGACACTGCTTACTCTGGCGTGTGGGTCCTCCTCCGGCCTAACGTTTTGCGACGGTGTTGAGGTTGCCGTGGGAGGTGAGAGGTGACTGGATTGACTTCGGCGAGAGACAGTTCTTCCTTCGAGGGCCCAGGCACTGAGAGCGGAACCCAGCTGAAGAAATTTTACTACTCCCAGAAAGTTATGGAAATCCAGGTGCGCGGCAGTTGCTAATCCACCGTTTGAACGCCCTACGTTTACCGGTTCCAACTCAGCTACGACCCGGCGCTGTGAAATCCCCATTCCTTGCACATGTTCAACCGTACAGTTTTGACATATACAGCGTGTTTGGCAATACTGGGCAAGGGGAATGGGAGTTTACGGGTGGGACTTTGCTTGAGGATTAGACATGGGAAAATGATTTTTCTTCCCATTCCTTTGTTTGGTGTCTGATGGAATAAACGTTGGGATTTGAGAGGGAGTTGTTTTCTTGTTGTTTACATCGTGGGTTCGAAGACCGGCACATGCAAGATATTCACGGGATTTTTCCTTCCTTCAATCACGGGACGAGTAAAAACTGATGCAAAGTTTTTTTTCCTTTTGGGTCAATTCCCCATCTCGATTCAATTACCAGGTCCCCCCCAAGGAATAGATACGTGGGAGTTGCCCTCCCCAATTCCCTTGCCTCATCCGTTCCCAAGTCCCATCCACCCCAACCATACGAGGGATATTAACTCTCACAGCTCTTTAATTCCCATTCCCTAGTAACAAATCCCTCCAAACAAACACGCTGATAAGGAAAATCCAGCATGGCAAGCATGTCTATCTCTCAGCTGTAAAAAAAGGAAAGATAATGACTACCTTGTTTGCCATTTTGCACATAACGAGGACCGAGCGTACATTCCTGTGCATTATTTTCATCCCCGACAGTTTGCGCGGCCTCGGTGGCGGCGGCAGCGGGGACATCACGCGCGGCGGCGACGGATGGATTCTGGGATGTGGCCATGGCCGATGCTGCTCGGCCCAGATCCTCTTTGGGGCCGTCATTGTGGAGTCTCGTCCCTCGGGTTCGTTCCAGTGTCCTCGGTGGCAAGTTTGGCTCTCCATGTTTTTTTTTTTTTAAATCTTCGATCTGCTTTGTAAGAGGTTCCCTCATCATTTTGTATCGGTTCGACCGTTGGGATCTATTTGTAAAGCGGGGTGAAATGGTATTTCGACAGTTTGCGAGGAATTTTTCTGTAGGAACGCTAGGGAGCCGATAGGCGATCGAGATCATCGTCGCCACCGACATTATTATGATCATCCTTTTTTTGTTAACACGATTATGATTATCCTCGATTCGTCGTACAAGCTGAGAGAGACGGTGTCGTCTAGTTCGACCTTCTTCTTGGATTCGAACTCTGACACTCTCCTCTGTGGCCACGATTGAGGCCTTCAGAGTTCAGAGCTTCCCCTAGTATAGCATCTCCTTCGGCCCTGAGCAGCTGAACGAGTTTCCAGTGGGACCGTTCAGTCATTTTCACCATGACACGATACAGCGGCCCCGCCGCGAGCACGTCTCTGGTCTTTCGGCGAAACGTTCGCATCATCGGTATACGGTCCAGCTCCGAAGTGGTCGTAGCAATACCACTGCAGAATAAACCAAGATCCGGTTCACACGAAAGAACGCACACAGCCTTCACCTTAACGCCCATGAGAGTCCATGGATCCATTCTTCTCTTGTCGAGGCAGTTCGATCATATTCACGACGTCACTTGCCGGTGTACACCGTCGACGTCAACGGCCTTCTCGTCGCTTGCAACAGGAAGACTCAGCCCGGCCCATGCAAAGCCACGGGCATAGCACGCTCGGCTCGTCAATTTTTTCGGGTTTGAGCTGGTCGGCCGCCGAAGCCGAAGTGCCGAACCACACAGAATAATAACAAGGCCGAATCCATTCGTCGACGGGACTCGTCTGTGGCCGGGCCTTATCGCCCCGCATGCACGGTCACAGGACTTTGTGACCCGGTCCCCTAAAACAAAAAATGTCTTATTTTGACCAGGTTTATGCAGACTCCTGGTTCTCTCTAAAAACCAGACTCCTGGGGTAAGTTGGGAACAAACCGGCGGGTAATTTTTTTTTTGTGCGACTCCATAGCTTTCATTCATTAATCAGCGGGCTTAATCGTGAACGCAACCCTTACGGAGAAGATAAAAGCAACATGTTGGATGGAGGCTAGAGCGGGTAGTATCCCTACATCTCTTCCGTGTTCTCGACCATCGTTGAGTTTTCCATGTTCATTGCTTGCGATCCACGAGCAGCTTAAAAAAAGAAACAGTATATCCATTTCAGAAACAATACTGTACTAATGTAATATTCTCGCAAATCTGAAAAGAGTTGTATCTTGTAAATTGGGCTTAAACACGATTTCCGGCATAAATTTCCGTCATGATATATTTGTTGACTGGTAACATAATAATATCTTTATTTAAGAAAAATATATTTCTTTACATTATTAACTAATTACGGTCACCACGTGCCACATGAGTGATGTCTCCCACAAATACTCCCAAGCCAGCAAAAGAGTTTGCCAAGTTACTTGGGGGATGATAGAATGTTCGTTGTGGGAGGGGTGAGGATGGTGGTGTGTATACCCAACGCGAACAGCGGTCTAGCTAGGCTTCAGACTAATACCCCTCCGCCTTTGCTCTTCCCTTCCTCCTTGTTTTGTATTGCACATGTGATTTTGCTTTTAGTTTCTGAGACTTGTTTTGTGCTAGTTGTGTACATTTTGGGTTAAATTCTTTGGTTGTATTAGTTTGATGCAATACAAATAATAATCAAAATTTACATTATATAAATAAAACAATATCTCTGGAGACCACTATGAAAGATACGCCCCATAGACACACACCATGTGCATGGGTACATGCATAGAACTATGTGTTTCTTTGGCATTCAAATTCATATATGGTGAACACAATTTCACCACAAATGATACTCTAGAAAGAAACACCTATAAGGTAGATACTTATGTATTATAGAAAATGTTATGGACGACATCGTGCCACACCATCACTCCTTTTCTCCGCCATCCATTTTTGATTGTTTCGAGCTTGATTACATTTACACTAAATACACCCTCTAGAACATCACGCTAAATTATATTCATATAATCTAGATCCTCTTGCAAGAGATATTTTTGGAATATTATGATGGACATGGAAAATAGATAGATATAGATATACTATATATAAAAGTTGGACATCTCCTCTGCCTCTCAGGCCTCCTTGCCACTGTAGCTACTGTAGATCTACAGTACGAATCCTGGCCACTCGCTCACAGATCGACGGTTCTCAGCAGCCCCCAACCGGTGAACAGCACGCACGGTACTGTAGCCGCACGAAAATTGGCGCAGAACTGCAACCGGTCGCATATATAAAAGTTGGACATCTCCTCTGCCTCTCAGGCCTCCGCGCCACTGTAGCTACTGTACATCTACAGTACGAATCCTGGCCACTCGCTCACAGATCGACGGTTCTCAGCAGCCCCCAACCGGTGAACAGCACGCACGGTACTGTAGCCGCACGAAAATTGGCGCAGAACTGCAACCGGTCGCGCCCGCAGCCGGTCACCTGCGCACACACGCGCACGAATTTTGGCGCGCGACGCCCGGTCGCAGCCGGTGCATCCGTCACGCGCACGAAAATTGACGCGATGTCCAACCGGTTGCCAGCCGGTGAACTCTCCCGCACGGATTTTGGCGCCGAACTTTGCAGAAAACCGCCCGCAAATGACTGTTTTGTAATTTTTTCGAACAATAAGGGCCTCCGAGCAAAATCGTCTCCACAACTCCATCTCCCCTTCTTCTCACGCGCGAGCCAGAGATCGCCGCGGCGCCGCCGACGCGCACCTTCCCCTACAAATCGGACCACACGCCGATATGCGCCGTCGCCGCTTCTCTCTCCTCGCTGACATTCGCGTGCTGGGGCGACAATTCCACGCCGGATTCGTCGCCGGCGTCCGTCTGCTTCCTCCGCCGCGTACGGGCGTCGCCGGCGTCGCTCCGGCAGCCAAGACCCAGCGGCGCCGCCGCTCCTCGCCACCTCGCGGACGGATCTGAGTCCACCGGCGGGACCACCTCCTTCTCCTCTACCTCCTCCCCGAGCGGCTCCAGACGGAACACAACCACTCGGCGGGATCGACGCCTTCTTCCCTGCGGCCGGCCGCCGCTCGCCGTGCGCGATTCGGCAGCTCAAGGTCGCGCTCCGCCATCCCGATTGGGCTGCGCTGCTGGGGTAAACCAAGGAGACGGAGGAGGAGCACCGGAGTGGAGGGTGGCTAGGACACGCGCCTCTCGGGAAGTGACGGAAGGGGCTACGCCGGCGAGGCAAGCTGGCGGCACAGCTGCTCGGGGAGGAGCAACGGTTGGCGGGGACGAGGGACTGCTCGCAGGGACGCTATGTAGCAGCGCTCCCCCGTTGGCCGGTGCTGCAGGAGGCTCGCGCTGGGCCTGGCCATCCCTCTGCCCACCGTGTTTCTACTTGATCACGCCATATCCCCAAGGTTCTCGACGATTTGCCGCGACAAGGATGGCGTCGACAGGGCTGGCAGCGGTGTCGCGCCTCGCTGTTCCGGCTGGAGATGATAAGCAGAGCTGCCAGGCCGTCGCGAGAGGAGGGAGCGTGCGGATGCTGAGGGAGCTCATTGATGGTCGCTCCGACGTCTCTGCGTATCTTGATATCCGAGAATCCACGGTGCTTCATGCTGCTTCCGGGAGAGGGCAACTGGAGGTGAGGCACCTGTTTCCTACTCATTACCTACATCTCCAGTTCATGTTTTTTGTTATTTCGTGCAAATGTACTTTTCTACTGTAGTACAGAGTACTGCAGCATAGATCTTTTTATCAGAGGCTTGCATTCTTCAGGATTCTGGTACGTGATGGTTGATTTGGTTTAGAACAGATTCTTTTATTACCATCTCGGGTGGATATTGCAATTGTGTAGAGGCCATTATTCAGAATGAAATCCCCAGTGTCAATCAAGGATAACCATTTTGTTATAGTAGATTTTTTTCTTCTACAATACAGTAAATAATTATCTATTCGTCTTTAATCAACAGAAAGTAATGGATTTATTGTTATAACCATTGTGATCAACCCATAGCACTGTAGTATTAAAAAGATTGGTTTTGCTATTCCTCACTCGAGTGAGAATTAAATTAGAGCTCATTCAACTCTAATCTCTGTGCTACGCACTGGCGGGGGCGGAGGCATGGATCTCCATGATTTGTTGCCAGTCCGCCTCTCTGCCTTCCTCGACGCTCAAGTGGAGGAGCACTAGCCGCCGCAAAAACATCTCAAGAAGGAGAGCACGGAGCCAAGGTGAAATTCTGGCCAAACTGCTCTTTCACCCTACCTTGCACCTAGCTCGCTTTTCTTCTCAGCCTCTTGCCACTCACTGCGCATTTTTTGATCTAGCATAAAACATGTGTTCTATTGGTATCTATGCTCTGAATCTATGTACATATGTGTGTCAGAAATTACCTGTCTCTGATTGTTTTAGTTATTGGTGTATAACCATTCAAGTATATAGTCTCTGATGTTTTCTTCTACGTCTTTTAAATCTTAATAAGATAATTATAGTAATGTAGTAACAGATTCAAGGTTATGCTAATGCATTTACTATTCTGTCAAATGTTAATGTCGGGTTAACTTGATTGCTATGTACAATTACATCAGCAATGCGATTAATTCCAGCTCAAATTCTGCAACGGGTATTAAGTTTGTTTCTTTTTGGAACTTCTGATATACATGTGGATGTTTGTAAACATGTAGATTGCATGGGATTGTTCTTTGGAGCTATATATGGGTGTGGTGTATTTTCTCAAGGTTCATCTATCTAATTCTAATGGTGAACTTTAGGTCAAGAAGTTTGGAAACCCAACCCAAATTGGCTTGATTATGGAGGATGTTCATGCTGCAATACCAAAGTCTCCATATGAAGCACAAATTGAGCTGTATGATTTGCTCATTGATGGCTGTCAGGAAGCTGCTAAGGAGAACAGACATCAAGGTATAATTTACTGTGATGTCCCTTGGAGGAAATGATAAATGTTTCATTGTGCCTTATCTACCTTTATTGAGTTCGGTTTATTGTCCTTCAAAAGCAGGGTATAGTGCTAGATATTTTTGTGTATAAGTGAAGGCCTATGAGTTGTTAGCTCCTGTTGAAGAGCTTCAATGCTTGGCAAAGCACATTGAATGTTACAAACATCCTGTTAGACAATACCGGATCCAGTCTCCTTACAAAAAGCCATAGTCGTCAGTCGTCAGTAAGCTGTGGATGGATTGAAAGTAATTGCTGTTTGACTCCCCTTCTTTAAAAATGTTTGGGAATATAGGCTCATAAATCTTTTATATTTTTAGCTGATGATGCAGGATTGCTGCTTGGCATCCATTGGTATGGTTATAGAAACTGGGAGAAGATAATGTTGGATGTGCTCTCCTGCAAAAGGTACTCTCCCTGTCCCCCCTCTATTTACATGTGTTCTAGATAGTTTTAGTGATCGATGTATAACCGTTGAAGACAGGATGATATATCAGTTTAGTCTGCAAACACAAGGTTCTATGTACATATGTGTGTCAGAATTTACCTACTTTGCTAGCCAAATCGAGCCTCTTCAAATTTACTAGCTCTGTTATGTGTAGATTAACTAATTTTTTTGCACACACAACCTCTAATGTAAATAATCTATACTACTGCTAACATGTGCAAAGAGTTTTAAAATTTGTAAATGGCAGCCTAGCTTCAGATTCAAAAACGTTACATCTGTTTACTCTGTCATGGTGCGTAAGCTGCTCATTCCAATCAAGCTAACAAATATGCCAGAAATTCAATTGACCTGCTCGGACAGCCAAGCTGATCTTCTTTACAAATATTTTCTATATAATGTACAATACTCTGTTTATTTTCCTGTAAGCACAAACTATGCTACAAGTGATCTATGCTGTTACTGGGTCGCGCATTTGCTCTTAATATATGTATATGTATGGTCCAAGTTTACATTCTTTTTTTCTTAAGATGCCGGACATGGAATTTTGACAGAAGACCCAAAGCAATGTGCCTTCAAGTTATGTTCTCTTTGTTTCTCTTTCTACCATTTGTTGCTTTTCTTCTTGGATACTGATTTCTGTTGGCTTACTACTGCGTTTGTTCCTGTTCTTGCGACTATTTTTTATTGTGTGCGCGTTGATGGATACTTCTTCTGGTCTGGCTACCTTCATGCATCTAAACTACGTGTGTATGGTTTCTATCAATCCCTGATGTCGTTGTTCATTTATAGACATTCTTACTTCCTGAATCAATGGATATGCCAGTCTGCAAAGAGTGGACATTTGTTAGCTGATTCCTTTGTCTCGGCAATTGCTGAACACCTACAATACAATACCAATAACTTTACAATTGTTTTTCAGGAGAAGTACCAGAAGGTGCTTGAACTGTAGAAAGGAAATATGCAGCTTCACTTCAAGAAAATGGACTATATGCATGAGTAAGAAAGTTAAATTTTACTCCCTGTCTTATATAGACATGAGTGGCAACATATTACATTTTCTTGCATAAGCAAGTGGTTAGTAAATCACTTTGCCTGGACCCGCTAGGGTCTCATGTGCCTACAGAATCCAAGTCCCTCTGTACAACAAATGAGTTTTTATATTTCCATGATATATTCCATATTTTGTTCATAATAAATAATCGCCATTGTCGCATGGTAGTCCAAAAATATTTGCTGCCTAGCTGGGTATCTAACCTATGTAGGCTCCTCCTAGCTGACTTAAAGTTGTACTCCACCTTGCTGCATAAATGTCCATCTCCGCGTGTCTCCACAGGAATATATGCATTGAGTTCTTGGAGTAGCAGTTCAGGAACCAATATTTTCGATAAATGTTGTCTTTGCAGTAATAGGCACATGATCATTATTTATCAGACAACATCCTGCTTACTGTCCTGTAAAACAGCGGTTGCATGTTCTGCATACTCTTCTTAGAAGTGAGGAGTTCAACAATTGAAAATTAAAATTGGCATGAAGGACTCATGAAGTTAACACCATTTGCACTGTTTCTGTTCAAGTTTGTACCGAACGTGCTAGCTGTACCGAATCTGCTAGAGTACACAGGTTTATACTTACATTTTGACCAACAATGTTGCCTCCTTCAGGTATTTCATTGCCTTCTACGGTACATTAACAGCGAACTTTAGCAGATCAGTTAACCCGAAGGGTGCGGCGTGTCGCCGCGCCAAATTGCCTAGTATATATAATACACCAAAGGCGACCAATTAGAAGTACATTTTTTCAGTTTCATTTTTTCATCACAATCTACACAAAATAGACATTAGTAAACACTAAAGCATCCCAGACTTATCATACCCAACTTCTTAGTAATAGGCAAACAATTTGGCAAAAAAAGTAAGACACCGGTCATCAATGGGCTCTTAAAACACATAAATATGTACATTTATTCTAATGGTGATGCACTCATGTGTACTAGGTTTGTACGCCGTCAACTAATGTATAACGATGGTGCTACAACTACAAAATGAACATTGAATTTTAGAATTTTAAAATTTATTAAATAACTCAGGTTAACTGATTTTTCACTTTAACCATCTCACATTAACCAAAACTTTGTTTAAAATATAATGAGTGACTTTCATCATGGAGATTTTTAGATAACATATTATTTTGTAATATTCTTGTGACGATAAACAAGAGCGTTGTGCAAATTCAAGAGATTAGTCCATCGAAAAAGTTAGCGTACACGTTATCAAAGTTAGTCTAGCCCTAAGCTTTTCTGCATATTATGCAGCGCGAAGCATTGCCTCGAAAGAAGGATTCAATTTGTGCCAAGTAAATCATATAGAAAAACTATTTTTGGTTACAGTTGTGGTTTGTTAACCGAAATACTATGTAACTATTATTCTTAGTCTGCAATAAAGTCAAATTTTCTTGGAAAACAAAATGCATGACTACACAGGCTAACACTTTGCTTTGTTTTTCTTTTAACTAAAATAGGACTTTCTACCGTTAAAAACTGAAAGTGCATCTACAACCGGGCTGAGCAAATATGGACCCATGGAAAGGTGCTGGCCAACAGCATTTGTAAGCACAGGCAACCACACCCCTTAAAAATATGGACATTCACATCCACGTAGATCATAACACAAAATCAATAATTCATCACAAATTGAACAATTCATACATCAATGAGTTAGTCGCCGCCCTTGTTGCGCTTGTTGTTCTCCTTGTCATCTTTGGATTGCCGCTTTGATTTTCCCTTCCCTTTGTCAATTCCACGGGGTGGGTACCCCCTTTAACGCGCCAACAATGGGCCAAAATGAATGGATTTCTCAAGGTGATGATACAAAACGGCGGTCAACTTCCTCTATAAAGCTAGAATCGCTCAACATAATTCGATATAGTGAAGCAAATAACAAAGCTGAAGCAAACAAAAGTTTACAGTTTGCACTTGGTCATAACAAACCGGCAGTGTTCATGAAGTGTTGAATGCATGTCCAT
This sequence comes from Poa pratensis, assembly GCA_947311845.1. Classification (NCBI taxonomy): domain Eukaryota; kingdom Viridiplantae; phylum Streptophyta; class Magnoliopsida; order Poales; family Poaceae; genus Poa; species Poa pratensis. Next base: position 55,467,717 of record CAMZMU010000107.1, read on the forward strand.
CTATGGCAGAGGCAGGGGCGGGCCCAGCTCAATTCATGGGTATTCTGATGAATACCCATTATTTTTGGCAAAATATTTCGTCTATATAATGTACGTATGTGGTAGTTTGCATATTCGGCTAATATTCAGCTCATGTACACGATACGACTGCTCCTCGCTCCGGCAAACCCTATATGCCGACCAGGTCGGCGTTAGGGATAAATCGCCCACCCCCCGCGCGTATGGGCCTGGCCCATTAGCTGCCGGAGCTGAGGGAGACGGCGGCGCGGCACGGAGTGGGGAGGCCAGGGGAGGGGAGACGGCGGCGCGGCACAGACGAGTCGGCGGCGGGCGGGCGACGCGGCTGGCCGCGGCGGCCGACGGCGACGACGAGACTGGAGCGACCCGGAGCCACCGGAGACGCGGCTCGCCGCGGCGGAGGTGGTGGAGGCGAGCAAGAATCTTAACGAGGGGGTGCGGGGTGCAGGTGCGGGTGGCCGAAGTTAGGGCTCGGTGCGGGGGGGTTTCGAGGGATGGCCGGCCGGGCGGCGGCGGACCGGTGGAGGAGGCGGCTGGGGCAGGGCGGGCGGCGCGGTAGCGACGCCGGCCGCGGGTGGCGGCAGCAGGCGGTTAGGCCGGCGGCGGCGGGCGGCTCGAGGAAGAAGAGGAATGCGGCGGGCGGCGACGGCGAGGAAGAAGAAGGAGGAATGCGGCGGGCGGCGACGGTGAGGGGCAGTGGGCCGCGGCCCAACGCGGTGCGCAGGTATGCGACTCCCTGTTATCATCGACCAGGTGGCCCAGCCTAATTATACGGCCCAACTATATACTCCAAGGGACAGAGTAAAAAACTCAAAACAGGCATCTACTCCAGCATTGAAGCATCGAACCATCAGCACAGTAATGCACCGTCAAATGCTTATGCAAGCCATACGTCCCACATAAGGTGTGGTGAAACCTTGCTTCTAATTACTTTAACCCCCTTTGTTCAATATTTCTCGGTCTTAATACCATGTTTCGAAATAAAAAAAATTATGTTATGGTGATGTAGAACGTTAGTTACCGAGGTCTAAGATAAGATAAGGCTCCCGAACAGCACATAATTTAAAATTTTCACCTTCCTCTTTTAGATATTTTTTGTACTTTATTTTGGAAAAAAATTCATTTTGAATACCCAATGTAAGAATCCTGCGCCCGCCACTGGGCAGAGGGAGTCCTCAGTGCGCGTGGTTTTGGGTTGTATGCGGCTCCACACAGTACTTGCGTTCATGCAAAAATCGGTGTTTTTTCCCCCAAAAATCCAAGGTCTTTGTTTCACCAATAGGATACACATGCTCGTGTGGCCATATCCTCCCATGTATGAACTGGGTATGAGACCTGCCGGACAGCCCTAAGAGCATTTCTAGCGGCTCATCTATATTTGGTCCTCTATATCTCCGTACAGAAGATCATCTAAAGAGACTTCTTTTAGATTTTAGATGTTCCCAGTTTCAAGTGAAACGTCTATATTCATGACATCTATAACCTCTTCCCTAAGTATCTTATAACAACCATTCAACAGCTTTTATTAGGTCGTATCCGATCTGTCTGCGGAGGAAGTGGGCGATGTTCAGACTACTCATAGTGGGAAGTAACATAGAGTAGTATCATGCATATGATACTAGTCTATGTTACTATCTCTATAGTGGGTAGTAACATATATGTGGTATCATGGTGTACTATATTTATTAGGTTGTAGACTTATTTTGTCTCGAAATTTGTTATGTTACGGTATCTACCTATGATACCACTATATTCTCTCTCATCATTAATTGTAGTGACACATCAGCATTTTGCATGCATGTATTGCATGATACCACCTATGATACCACCACTATGGCTAGTCTCATACTTTTGTGGGCCTGGGCATCCTCGGGGAAGAAACAGGGTTTCAGGCAGGGGAAAACGGCCATGCATCATGGCATCATGTATTTGGCATGTGGGTAGCGCGGCGAGTCAAACGCGCCCAGGGCTGTCCAGGCGCCCAGGCGGCGCGGGGTGCGATGTGCCCTCCCCAGTCGCCACCCAGCCCAGCCGCACCCGCCGGCCGGCCGATCTAGGAAAAGAATTACTACTCCGCAGAAACCATCGATCCGTTGCAACGCCAACGCAGACGCAGTGGATATATGCATGCGGCAGCACGTGCCCGCTGTTGCACTGCGCCCGCGCGGCAGTCCAGATGCTGATCTAGACGAGGGCAGGACGGCGCGCCTTCCGCGCACGGACGACACACCTCGCCAATCGATTGATCGCGCTCATTCCTATAAGTGCAAGGGCATCAGGCTACAGCTACCATGCATAGCGTTGCAGTTCGTCTCGCTTAAACTCCACCCTCGAGAGCTAGCTAGCTAGCTATATTCAGCCGCCTATCGATCGAAAGCGGGAGAAGATCACACAGAAGATTAACCGATCGATGGCGGTCGACTGCGGGCGCCGCGTCGCCCTGCTCTTCTTCTTGCTCGTCTGCGGGGCAGCTGCCCGACATGCTCCCGCCGGAGACGGTGAGAGCCATACTCTTTACATCCACCCCATTGAATGATATGCCATGGTTATTATTACCTGCGTGCGAGCAACCATGTATAGCAGCTCCGGCCGCGCCCGCCGGCGCCGAGTAGCGAGTATCCATCCACGGTAACAGAGTCAATCACCTCCGATTTGTTCTATGTTTGGAACAAACAAATTCAAAAATCATACTAACTAGTATTAGTAGGAAAACTCTATCTTTCACTCCCGAGCTCGACTGAAACTCTCATTTTAGAATTTCAAAAAATCATATTTGTAAGTTCTAAAAATTTCTGGAAGAAATCCAGATATAATTGATGTTGTATTCTACAAGCATGCAAAATCATGACGTTTATAGGATACATTGACCGTATCCATGTTTTTGAAACTTGTAAATATGATTTTCAATCTTTTAAAAATAAAAGAGATAGCTCGGTCAGAAATCTGTAACTTTGTAGTACGTTTCCCGAGAAATGCTGGCGTTTACTTTCGATGCATGATAATGTCCCGCAAGCAGAATTAATACACTTTTTTTCAAGGATACTTAAGCAGAATACACTTGAGTTAGAGTTGTTTACAGCTGCTGCAGAATCTCTTCATGTGAGATTAAAATGCCCCAGTTCCGTCGGATGCATCCTTTGGTTCAACTGTAGAACCTGAATTGACCAGATTCTCTTGGGATCCATGGCTGCAAGTCCGAACTGACACGTCATGCATGCATGCAGGCTTGCTGCTGAACGGCAACTTCGAGTACCCGCCCAACAAATCCCAGATGAACGGCACGACGGTCACGGGCGCCCACGCCATCCCTTACTGGAAGATCACTGGCCCCGTGGAGTACGTCGACTCCGGCAAGAGCCAGTCCCCCGACGGCATGGTCCTGGCGGTGCCGGAGGGCGTGCACGCGTTGCGCCTCGGCAACGGCGCCTCCGTCCAGCAGCATCTCAGCCTCACCCGGGGCATGTCGTACTACTCCGTCACCTTCAGCGCCTCGCGCACCTGCGCCCAGTCCGAGCGGCTCACCCTCTTCGTCGTCCCCGGCGACGCGGCGGCGGAGCCCACCAGCGAGATCCCCATCCAGACCGTGTACAGCGTCAGCGGCTGGGACTCCTACTCGTGGGCCTTCCGCGCGGCGCGGGGCGTGGTGACCTTCGTGATCCACCACGGCGACGAGGGCGTGGACGACCCGGCCTGCGGGCCCATCATCGACGCCGTCGCCATCAAGAAGCTCCGCGCTCCTCACGAGACCGGCGCCCGCGGTAACCTGCTGAGGAACGGGGACTTCGAGGAGGGGCCCTACATCATCCCGGGGACGACGTCTGGGGTGCTGGTTCCGCCCATGGACGAGGACGACGTGTCGCCGCTGCCCGGGTGGATGGTCATGTCAGACACCAAGGTGGCCAAGTACGTCGACGCGGCGCACTACGCGGTGCCGGGGGGCGCGCGCGCCGTGGAGCTGGTGGCCGGCTCGGAGGTGGCGCTGGTGCAGGAGGTGGACACAGTGCCTGGAGAGGCGTGCAGGATGGAGTTCACGGTCGGGGACGCCGGCGACGGGTGCGTGGCGACCGCGCCAGAGCAGGCCATGCGCGTGGTGGCGGCGGCAACGGGGGCGCAGGGGACGACGATCGTCGAGTACCAGTCGCGGGGCACGGGCGGGCACTCGCGCGGGTCGCTGGAGTTCAAGGCGGAGGGGAATCGCACGAGGGTGGTGCTGTACAGCTCGGGGTATCACACCATGTCCGACGGCACCGGCACGCTCTGCGGGCCCGTCGTCGATGACGTCTCGCTCGTCTGCGCTTCCCTGCCGCCGCCTACTCGCCGGTTGCTTCGTCGCTAGCTAATTCGTGCGTCCTCGACCGGAGACCGCACACGGCATTTTAGACATTGTACCGGACTATCAGTAGACATTTTGTTTCGTTTTTTTGTTTGTTCTGTTCTGAGAGACGTTAGCAAATCTGAACGATTTATGCAGTTCCCTCTGCCAGTCTGTCTCATGCAACTCGAGAGACAGAAATCATAAAACGAATTCTTTGGAAAGCTTATAGACGGCTTTATTAAGATTTTATTTTAAATCTTTATTCGGAAAATAGCACGCGATTTGGAAATTTTTGAAGAATAGCGCGCCGTCGGCACGACCCTTCGGCACGGCCCATGCCGAAAGAAGCCTATGCATGGCCGCATACAAACCGACAGGCCTGGGCCCGCTGGCTTCGGCGCGGGCGGAGACGAAAGCAGGTTTCGGCACGGCCCGTGCCGAAACCCGCTGGTTAAGCATATCCGGCCCCTTCTTCTTTCCTCCTTCTCTCTTCTCGACCTGCTTTCCTCCTTCTCTCTTCTGCTCCTTCTCTCTTCTGTTCTTTCGATTTGCACCGACTCCTGCCCCCAAAAATCGATACATACAAGCCCACAGATTTAAGAAATAGAGAAGAGGAGAATTGGGGCATCCCCGATCTGTTGATGGGATAGCTTTTTGTGGATGCGTTTGGTGGTGGAGGTGGAGCAATGGTGGGCAACAATGGTGGAAAGTGGTGGTCGTGCTGGTGTTGGGGAAGCTAGATGCGTGGTGCAGCGGTGGCGGTGTTAGATTGAAGCCGGGCAGCGGGAGCTACGCACGCGTCAAGGGTAAACCCCCTAATCTCTAGATTTTTTAGGTTTAATATAATTTGTCGGTGGATGTGTAAGGATTAGTGTAGATATTGGTGGGTTAGATGTATTGTATATTTTGAGTAGGATATTTATTTTCGGTGGTCGTAATATTTCGAAATAACTCCTGCCCCCAAAAATCGATACATACAAGCCCACAGATTTAAGAAATAGAGAAGAGGAGAATTGGGGCATCCCCGATCTGTTGATGGGATAGCTTTTTTTGGATGCGTTTGGTGGTGGAGGTGGAGCAATGGTGGGCAACAATGGTGGAAAGTGGTGGTCGTGCTGGTGTTGGGGAAGCTAGATGCGTGGTGCAGCGGTGGTGGTGGTAGATTGAAGCCAGGCAACGGGAGCTACGCACGCGTCAAGGGTAAACCCCCTAATCTCTAGATTTTTTAGGTTTAATATAATTTGTCGGTGGATGTGTAACGATTAGTGTAGATATATGTGGTGGGTTAGATGTATTGTATATTTTGAGTAGGATATTTATTTTCGGTGGTCGTAATATTTCGAAATATTCGCTGTGTAGTATTTGATAATAGTGGGATGGTTTGGTCTTGTTTCGGCATGGCCCGTACCGAAAGTGTCTGTCGGCACGGCAGTTACGCGAAGCGAGGACTGTGCGGCCATGCAGAGGGTCCTTTCGACACGGGCCGTGCAAACGGCGCGCTATTCTTCAAAAAAATTGAAATCACGTACTATTTTCCGAATATAGATTTAAAATAATATTATTTAAAAAAATCCTTTATTAACCAGATTATCTTTACATGTAAGCATGCATGTAAGCAAAACATTGTATGTGTATAATCAAGGTAGCAATCACCGTTGCTTGGTGAAAGAATACTTTGCGGTTCTGCACATACACTGACAGCGAGGAACTATTCTGTACACATCTGAGACCACCGCTGTCCGCCGCCGCCATCGACATTACATCATCGTCTAATTTTTCTTTGACTTGAGCTCCGCCACTTTCTCCTCTGTGGCCTTCATAGCTTTTCCGTATATGCTCACCAGCTGAAACAGTTTTGGAGCGAGACAACTTCAGCGCCATTTTCATTAAGCTAACGTTAACGTCTAGTAAAAGGAGAGGGTGTTGGTGGTGCTGCGATTTCTGATCTTACCTCATCTACTTCGTCAGCGGTAATTGTCAATGGCGGCGACATCATAATGCTGTCGCCGGCGACTCTAACCAGCATGCCACGCTTCAGGCACTCTGCCCCGAAGATAGCACCAACGCCTGAAAATGCCACCATGGAAACAGTTTGTAAGGGCTCCTGGTTCCCAGATACATATGCATATCTCGGAACACGACCAGTAGTTCCTACATTTTCTGGTATGATAATCTTCAAGTATTGTTTTTCGCAAACTAAACATTTGCTTCTAATTCCATTACCAAAATAGCAGAACACAGTTACAGTTGATGCAACTTTCCAGTTTACACCAATGATAATCTTCAATCAAGCAGTTCCAAGCTATGTTTTTTCACATGCTGAAGAGTTATACTGACGAATAAGGGCAATAACATCAGGGAAACAGTTTGTAAAGTCTAAAGATATTTTCTGGTTCCGAGATAATCTTGTCATTTTATAATCTTCTAGTTTTTTCCCAAACAAAGCAGCCCTCTGGATTCCATTACCGAAATAATGAAACATGGTTCAGTTAAAAAAAAAACTAGAGCGGAAAAAAAGTTAGCACAACATTCAAGTTTACATGAATGATAATCTTCTAGTATTAGAATGCTCCAATTCAAGTGGTTCGAAGCTATGATTTGAAATAGTGAAGAATAAGGGCGAGTTATGTAACTTACCCCATTCAGCAGGGAATGGAGTATCTCGTGATTTGTTGTCGGCAAATTCAGTCCCGAGTATCAACCCTACACCACGGATCTGCATACAGACGCATATAGATTATGCTTTTGGACAACAAAGGAGTTTCTGCCGAGAAAGATAAAAGAAGGGTACCTCCCCAACAATTGGGCTTCCTGCAAAGGCCTTTGTTCCCTCCTGGAAGCGCGGAGCAATTTGCTTCACATGATCAGGTATATTCCTTTCCCTGATACCAAGGATTCATTAGGACCAAGAAATTCAACAGAGGCAGGGGCACCGTGTGCTACGGAAAGTGCAGTATACCGATAGATTTTCAGCGCTTCAATGGCAACAGCACAAGCAACTGGATGGCCAGAGTATGTAAAGCCATGAGAAAATGAACCTATTAAACAAAGTCAGCAGCTCAGCACATTAAGTTTCTATAAGCTCATCAGGTATCCCTAAAAAACGCCCGAGACGTGCCACTGCAGATATGAGTATTCGAGCTCACACAGTGACATTAACTTACCAAGCTTATTACTCTGAGAATCGATCACATCTACTATTTCTGGGCTAACAAGAGTTGCGCCAATGGGCACATAGGCAGATGAAAGAGCCTGTTGTCATGAAAATGGCATGGCTCAGCTGACATTGTATAATTTGTATTTACTGACCTATCCTTGTGAAATAATTTTTACCTTGGCCAAGGTTACTAGATCTGGCTTGATGTTGTACATATCAGACCCAAACATGGTTCCCAACCTTCCAAATGCGGTAATGACCTAAAATGCATTATCAGTTAATGACAGTACATAGATAAGTTTCTTACGTTCTTTTACTATCTATATTGTTTTCGTGTTTAACATCACAAATGAATGTAAAGTACCTCATCTACTATGAAAAGAATGTCATACTTCTTAACCACTGCTTGAACCTGTTGATAGACAATAAAATGAGAAATCATAAACAAGCAAAACCAGAATTCAGTTCTTCAATGTGGAAGCTACCAATAAATATAATGCACTGACATTAACAATTCATCAACAACGTTTTATGTGGAACTACTACAACATAAGAGAGTGAAGCAAGTATTTAGAAAGTTCAACAAATTTTGTCTTAGCTTCACTAAAATTCAATTGTGGGTCAAATAAATGACGTCAAGGAAGGGTTTCCTTTTCCTTATGGCAGCTATCACATGATGTAGCTCAAGCTGTTTATAATCACCTTATCAAAATAGGTCTTTGGAGGAGGGATGACACCGCCAGCACCCATCACAGGTTCAGCAATGAACGCAGCAATCTGAAAGGAGAAAAATAGAATAGTCAAGTAGTATACTTGGGTCATATCACATAATAATAAATTAATAATATAAGCTTTGGTAACAAGAAGACTTTACTGTTTCTGGTCCTTCCTTGAGGATAAGATTCTCCAAATTATTGGCAAGTCTTGTTGCAAAATCTTCTTCTGTCTCACCTGCCACACACCAAAACCATTTCAGTACAATGTGCTCCGTTGATCGTACAACTAAACTCTCAAGTAAAGAGTACCAGGAAGATGGAAGCGCCAGTAGTGAGGGCAGTCCGTGTGCAGAACAAAAGGTGCTGGTAGATCAAACTTTTGGTGCAGGGCAGGAAGGCTAAAGATACAGAAGCAATCAACAAATTAATAAGTATCAATAACAAATGGACTGGTAGATTCTTCAGAGTTCTAGATAGTAGGTACTGATAGAAAAAATATCCACATAATAAGAAAAACACTATTTTTAGGCCAATACTCACCCAGTGAGACTAGCTGATATCAATGTTGATCCATGGTATCTGAAACAAATGCAACAACTGTAAGAATGGCATTCAAAATACGGCCATGTTGTATAAGGAACCTAAAAACGAGACCTCAAGAATACTGACGTGATGGCCCACAATGGAATTGATGCTAATGCAAATTACTTACTAAACAAATAAAGCAAACATATAGTATTTCTTAGTTTCAAGAGCAAAAGGTTGACAAAATATGTAAGCGCTTACGCTTTTGATCGTGCAATGAACTTCTTCTTGTCTGGCCTCCCCAATGCATTGTTATAATACCACACTAGTTTGACCTGTAAAGGAACAAGTGTAAATTATTCAAAATGTGTGAGCAGTGAAGAAGACCAGAAGAGGGGAACAAAAATTTAAATTATTCCAAATGTGTGAACAGCGGTATGAGAAGACCAGAAGAGGGGAACAAAAAAAAATCAAATTATTCCAAATGTGTTTACAATGGTATGAGAAGACCAAAAGAGGGAACAAGAAAAATTCTACGATCAGGAAAAAAATCGCTACTGTTTATCACCAAATGACTACAAGACAATCCATTCAATATGGCATGTAAGACAGCTAGATATATTCAGAAAAATAACTACTAAGGCAAGGACCAATTGGCCATCTCCCAGAAAAGTGCAAACAGTGAACCAGGGACCTAGATACATTCCGCTTTGTAAAAAATGAAAGACCCAAAAGGTTAAGTTTTTTGACTAATGGAGGCACCATGTAGATCTAACAATCCACCCTACTACTTATGTTTCAGTGCCCCACTTTTTCCCGAGAAAAGGTTCCTACTGGTGTTTTCTTTAAAATACTATGTTTCTTGCCCAACAATTCTCATGTCACTTTCTCTACATAACACTATGTAAAATCGGTTTCAGTTATTCCCTGTAGATGTTGAATGACAGTAAGAGAAACATATTTTATTATCTATGGTTGCTACCCTTCTTAATAAACAGTCTGTTTGACGTTCTCCAAAAAAATATAACTTTTACATTGATCAGTATATCCAGCAATCATACCTGTGAGTCGTTTGCTTCCGAACCACTATTTGTGAAGAATGCCTTTCCCATTTTCTTTGCAGTGAACATGCTAAGAAGGTCGTCCGCGAGATCCGAAACAACGCGTCTCCGTCATCAGTATTTGTAGATTAAGTAAAGAATTTAACAAACTAATGATCAATTAGAGATGCAGAAATTTACCAGTGTTGGTTTGGTTGTACGGTTCCAAAAGGAGTGATAGAAGGGTAACTTGTTTAACTGATCAGTTGCAGCTTTGACTAAACGAGGCTCACTACCACCTGAAGACACCGCGAATAGTTCATGAAAGCGGAATGAAATTAGACTTTAAATATTACTCCTAAGGCCACAAAAATAAATTGACACACATATATTATCCAAAAGTGCAAAATTCTGTAGTAAATAATCACGAAAATCACATTCCAAAGTTTGTAGTTATACAGACCTAAAGCTGTACACCATAGTCCTGCTAGGGAATCTAGATACCTATTCCCATTGATGTCATAAACATAAGAACCCTGCGTATACAGGTTAACATTATAAGGCAAACATAGATATAGCTCGCCACCGTGGTATAGAGCAATCAACATGTTAAGGTTCCATTCAATGAAGTAAAACATATTAAGGTTCCATTTACAGAATCTGGTGCTAAACATATATATAATGCTAGAGTGAGATGGTCAACAACCTCGGATCTGTCAATAACCAGCGGATGCAAATCGCTGCTCTGCCATCCAGCTGTGAATGGTGCCAACATGCCATGCCCCTTAAACCTGGAAAGATCGTACTTCAAAATCAGCAGTTGCTAGTAAACATCATACAGAGTCCAATCTGCATACAGCCTGGTGCATAACAGAGTACATCTTGTGATAATTCAAAAACAAAAGAGAGGATTGTATACCCATTTTCATCAGTCGAGTTAGACTGAGGAGAAGATGCCGAACTGAAATGTCTGCGTGATGCATCTGCCAAACTATCTGTGTGCCCTTGTAAACTCCCGGTGCTGGTTAAATACTTCACCAATCTGCTTGCCTGCGAATTAAGAAAATGAAGGATCACACATGAGCTGTGAGGTTGCGGCAAAACTTAGGCAGTTAACACGTGAAGTCTGAAGGGTAGAGAAAGCAGTGGAGTAATAATCATGCCATAGTATCTGAAGCTACTGAATGTCTGGCATTGATCATAGCCATCACAACTTTTACATGAAAGAACAAGTACATGACTGTTCAAGTCAAAAAAAAAAAAAAGTACATTACTATTTCAATTCGGACCCTAAAACAGAGTGATCTCAACTCTGCAACTATTCAAGAAGTTGCACAGGAAGCTAAGTAGCTAACTGAACGTACGGAAGAGGGAACGTCAAAGGTAACTCAACGGAATCAGGCACGGTAAACAATCAGAAGCATACAGATAGATTCCAAATAGACGCAGATTCCGGCACAGAGCTACTACTGGTTGTATTACCGGAGAGCGGATCGAGACCAAGATAAAAATCTCCCCTTTAGAATCTCCTGACCGGAAATCGAATAGAAGGCTAGCAATCAATCAGGCGTATCCTCCAGCTGCGCCCACCCAGAACTCCCCACTTCCGCGAAGCGATCGGCGACGGCGGGAGTGCCCAAACGCGGCGGCGACCCGAACCCACTGATTACCACACTGGGCCGGTGGCTCTGACTCTAGCTAGCTACTGCGAGGAAGAGAGCTAGGCGAGGGGGAGAGGGAGGGGTCGATGGTCACCTGCGAGGAGGCATTGGATCGGAGCAAGCCGCGCGCAATCATCTTGGAGATAAGGAGCGAGAAGCGAAGGTGGGCGGAGGAGGAGACTATGAGACTAGTACTAGTACTGGTATCTGGACTGGACCTTCCGTGACGTGGCATGTCGTGTCACGGACTTTTTCCGGGAGAGTGGGGAAAGGAAGGGAAGACGAAGCAGAGTTTTCCGAAGGGGACTCTCGATGTGTACGTGGCCAGGTTATCCAGGCAGAAACGAGAGAGACGGATATGGGTACGTGCACGGCCTCTTCGTTGCCATGATTTCTCGACATTTTTTAGATAAAGATGATTTCTCGACATACGGGTGCGTGTCTACAAATTTGTTGCAATCTCATGACTCGACGTGTATGCCTACCTACACACCCTAAGTTTCACCGTGCAACGGTAAAAATAGATTACTCAAAAGGCCCGGGATGTCACTCGTAGAGTTGATTTAAGTGTTAAAAGGTGTTTTGATATATTTTTCAGCTATTTTCTATCCGCTATGATTTTTTCAAGTTTGACCAAAATGTCAATGAAAAAGACAACCAGGAAAACAAGCTAAAAATGTGACCAAAAAATTATTTTCTTCTAAATTCTGAAACCATTTTTGTACATCAAATATCCGTATTCTACTAGGAAAGCAAGCTACAAAAGGAATTTACGGCTTGCATCCCTGTATAACGTACAGCGTGTAGCTACCCTTGTTCATACCAAATTGCCTCTCTATTTACAAATTTATCATTTTTGTGTAGTCCAAAATATAAGATATTGAAGTCGAGTTTTTACACTTTTGAGGGATACATCATAGGCTACATCCTGAATTTATTTTAAAAGAAACTAAAACTCATAAATATATTTTCTATTTTTTAAAAACACCAAAATCACTTATGCTTCATCGATTCATCAATTGCGTACGTGGTACAAGACCCATCCATCGTTTTCCCCCGTTCCTGGGAGAGAGGATGCCGTGCAATTTCCTTGTTCTTTTAATCGGCGTCGGCCGCTTTCTGAAGATCGAAAATCAGCACAAACGAGGGGATAACATGTGGAGTGGCTATACCCGATCGAAAATGGGTCACACCGCACGTCATCACACAGAAAAGCCGCTTGCAAGCTGAACCAACTCCGGCAAAACTCTGCTGCTAGTCCAGATTAGGCACCAGGTTGCTTTCGATCGCTGCTACCTGTTGTGTTCATTTGCTAGTTATGGTATTCTACTGTGTTTCTTCACTTGTCATCTTAATACTAGATATCAGTAATAGGACCTCGATATTTCGGCGAATTTCGCTGTCTGTCTCTGAAATCGGTGACCCGGTTGGTGTCCGCAAATTCCGGACCCATTTCCGCCGCCGGTCAAATCACGAGTGCCCACGCGGTAGCCCTACATGTGCCAGTTTTGCCCACCTTCGCTGGCGGTTGGACCTTGTCGTCGCTTGGCCCCATGAATCGGTGACTTCAAGTTGCTCTGCTCTCGGTGAGAGGATCTAGCCATTTGTAAAAGACAACTTACCGCACTAGGTGGGGTCTGTCGCGGTCCAATGACAGCTCTATTTACGAGGATCCAATCGCGGATCCTCATAACGTGGGCCTTTTACAAGCACAACCGGGTCTCATGGCATCTTCAACGGGCTACCCCCCAAACAGGATATGAAAAATTGTCTGTTTGAGTGCCCAACGTACATGCGAGAGTCTTCGCTCCAGATCTGTGGGGGTGGGCAATGGACCCAACAACACCCCCATTCCATGTTTTTTCCTAATTTACCAGAATTTAGACATATGAATAAAAATACCTCTAAATAAATGAAAATAAAAGCTAATAAATTATCACTAATTAGCCACTCTACCCGAAATGCATAAAGTACCAGCAGAATATCAAATGACACGTGGTTTATGCGTGAACACACAAAATAAGATAAGTATGGTAGGGGAGTTGAAAATCTAAGAGCTCCCTCACTTGACCTGATATGCTTGGGTTAAGACTAGCCATAGTGGGGAGTATCATATGCTAGTATCATGCATATGATACTAGTCTATGTTACTACTTCTACTATGGGTAGTAACATATTTGTGGTATCATGTAGTATTGCATTAATTAAGTTGTAGACTCATCTTATCTTGGAACGCGTTATGTTATGGTATCTACCTATGATACCAATATCATCTCTTTCATCATTAATTGTAGTGACACGTCATCTTTTTGCTTATGTGGCATGCATGATACTATCTATAATAACCCCACTATGACTAGTCTAAAGGGCGACACGAGCAGCCCAACCAAGGAAACACCTGCACCTTGTCGTGTATTGCAAGCCCAACCCGTTAGAGGAAAAAGACGACCCAACGAGACGTCTCAGCTTGATTTGCATAGTAATGTCCGTTTACTAAAAGAACTGAAACTATGAGAGTGGCATTTTGGAGACCGATCTACACATAGCCCGTTTTTACAAAAAAAAAATGCATTTTTTAAGTTTGAAAAAATTCGGGAAAAACCTCGAATGTAGATGATATGATCAACAAGTGTGCAAAATTATAATTTGAAATTCGTTACATTTTAAGATGAAAAATCGGTAAATTGGTGGATCTGGATCTGGGTCATCGACGCACGTGGCTTAAACTAGGACATATATAGTTTTTGTTCATTTCCTTTTTTATTATAGGAGTTGTTGTAGGCCGTGGAGATACTGTCACGAAATACAACCTTGTTTTCTTCTTCTTCTTCGACTTGTTCGACGTGGATATGTGGATTTGCCATTGGGGTAGTAGTATTGTGCATCAGCCAGTCCAAAGGCCGGAGATATTCTGTAATACCCCACAGTTTAGAGAGTCGGAAGGATCGAAACATGATTTGTGCATTTGCATAGCATGCATCTGAAAATGCGGGAAATTTTGGCGCGTTAAATTAAACGATGCAAAGTGATCGATGTTTCTCTCGACTCGATGAATTAGGGTTTAGATCATCGTGTTGAGTGCTATAAACTTCGACATGACCTTTTCTAATTATCAACACTTCTGATCACAATTCATAATATGACAAGGTATAATTCAATTTAACAAAAGACACAAACACAATCTCATCTATATGATAATACAAATCCAACAAACATTTATATTATCATCACATCTCAATTCATCACATTAACACATACATGATCATATCACAAGTCCATTACATAATGTCCCAATTTCAATCTTATCTCATCTTATCATTACACTCATCTCAAATTTCTAATACAAAGGTCCAAAATCTTTATAGGATACAAAATGGACACAAGATCAAACTTTACAAGTGTAATTTGAAGGAATAAATGAATATTACAACATTTCAAATGCAAATGTCCAAAGAATCTTTAGACACATCAAATGGAAAGATCAATCTTTACAAAATGGAAATGAAGAAGTAAATATTCCATCTTTAATCGAATAAGTACATATCTCATTTAAAAGGAAAAGAAATTTGCAAAATGAATAAAAAGATCCTAAAATTAAATCTTGATCATTTCATCATTATCTTGATCATCTTATTTTCTATCTTCTCAATCTTTATTCCTGCAAAACAAACAACAAAGACAAAGGAATGTTTGTTGTTATTAAAATGTTTGCCTTCACCACAAGGGTGAGGCAATTTAATTTTGGAACTTAACTAATGGATATTAGGAACTTGTCCTAGAATCCATATTTTGACTAGAGGGATCAATATTAAATCGAAGGCAACAATGGATCATACTTGTGGATCAATTTGGATCATTTGAGGCAACATGGATCAACTAGGCAACAAGGGACATGATCCATTTGAGAAGATACAAAGGCAACATGGGACAAAAGGCATCATTGATCCACATTTATCTATCTTAGGCAACATATTTATTTCCCTCTAATCTAGTCAAGTTCCTAAATAAGAAAGCCCACATGAAAAGATAGATTATTTCTCCAATGGTATTATTTACCAAGGAAGAAAATAGATAAATGCTGAAACCCACAATCTGAAATTATTAAGCCACATGATCACCACCCATAAATGGCCAAGCCCACATATGAGAGAAGCCACACAAGCCCATCTAGTGACAAATGCCACTTGGCTTGATAAAAAAATTTAATCCTACAAGGAGATAAGATCAATGACCATGCATTCTTATCCACTAGCAAAATATCTCACATAACTTGTACCTCAAGAATATCTCACAAGAGGATAAGACCAATGACTACTCATCTTTATCCACAAGGAAAATATCTAGCTTAACTTGAACCTCAAGAAATGCCAAAGTATGACACTACTAGGAGAAGGGTTATAGGTGGGTTGGCATTCTGTGGCGCACCCTTAATTGGTGCGCCACAGAAATATTGGCCTTTCTGTGGCGCATCTGACGGACATGCGCCACAGAAAGCTGACATTCTGTGGCGCATGGCAGCGAATGCGCCAATATAACATTCTGTGGCGCATGGAAGAAGGTGCGCCACAGAAATTTTGGCCTTTCTGTGGCGCATCTGACGGACATGCGCCACAGAAAGCTGACATTCTGTGGCGCATGGCAGCGAATGCGCCACCGAATGTCATATTTCTGTGGCGCATGCCCACCCATGCGCCACAGAAATAGCGTGGGTCCCACGTTCCAATTATTGGTCCAGGTCCATCTGGGGAGATTCTGTGGCGCACGTGGCCCAGTGCGCCACAGAAAGTTCATATTCTGTGGCGCACCAGCCACCATGCGCCACAGAAAGTTCATATTTTGTGGCGCACCATCCACCATGCGCCACATAATGTTAGCTTTCTGTGGCGCACCCGACACCGTGCGCCACAGAAAGTTAACATTCTGTGGCGCACCGAGTTGCGTGCGCCACAGAATGTTGGCCCAGATCCACAAAAAGGTGGCAGCACCCACTTTCCCCATGTGACCTTCTTCATTCTCCCCCATGCATCTAGCTCGAGCTCCTCCTCTCTCCCATGGCATTTTGACCATCCTATTATCCATTATTTGTTGTTAAACCTAGTTTGTTTGACATAGAATTGGTGAGGGCTTGGGGAAAGCCTCCATATATATTCTCCTCCTCTCTTTTTTTCCACTATTTTCCCTCCATCACCACACACTCTCTCTCATCGATCACGGTCACGTCTCGGGAACGGATCTAGATCTACTAGGTGGGTATTGTTGGATGGGTGTTTGTTAAAGGCATGAGAAACTTGTCGGCGGGCGATTGTGTGTGTGGTTTGCATGAAGCAAACTATTTGTTGAACGGATCTATGCATGAAACTTGTGTGTGTGGTTTGCATGAATCTTTGCATGTTGTTGCTTGCGCCGGCGTGGTGCATGGATGTTTGCCGAAATGTTGATTCATTTCCATTTCGGTAAATTTTTGCACCACATATGTCCTACTTCTAGGGGAAGTCATGCCGAATTTTTTCGTCGAACATTTCCGACTTAATAACACATACTCTATATGTATACCGCGTAGGCGACCATGGTCATGAAGATGAGCTCCAGTCGAATCAACAACTACAAGGAAGAAGCGAAGGCGGAAATGATTCGGTGCAACAGGCGCCACATACGATGTCCGTGTGGAAGTTGCAAATTTGTGAGATGGATCGACCCTGATTCCGGACAATTGGAGGAACACCTGCTCAGGCGCGGTTTCATGGAAGGCTACAATGAAGCGCCGACAGCAAATGTTGCGCCGACAGCAAATGTTGCGCCTGAAGACGAGGGCGGGCAAGATGATCGTGACGAAGGAGATGCCGACGGACATGGTCATGATGAAGGAGTAGATGGTGGTGGAGAAGACGTGAACACGCCGCAGAGCTCGCTAATGTCGGCCTTGATGGAGTCTCATGTTCAAGAACTGCTCCTCAAGGAGGCGAGGACCATTAGAGAGAAAGCCAAGCTGGCGCAAATGGAGAAAGACGGGAAGACTCCGTTGTATCCAGGGTGCCGACCACAGGATACACGCTTGCAAGTAACGCTTGATGCTCTGGAGATGAAGTCGGGAAACAAATGGACCGACGTGAGCTTCAACAAGAACATGAAATTCTTCCACGAGCGTCTTCCCGAGGGGAACACATTGCCAACTAGTATCGAGGAGGCCAAGAAAGTCGTGTGCCCTCTTGACCTACTGCACGTTAAATACCACGCCTGCATCAATGATTGCGCAATTTATCGGGGCGAGTACTTGGACAGAACCACATGTCCGGTGTGCGGCCAAGGACGGTACAAGAGCCGTGGGAAGAAAGGTCCTCACAAAGTGGTATGGTACTTTCCTATCACTCCCCATCTGCAGCGGTACTTCGTGGACCCTAAGGAAGCAAAGCTCATGCAATGGCACGCGGAAAGGGAGAAGCCTGAAGAAGATCCGGAGAAGGGCATGATCCTTACACACCCTTCAGACGCTAGCCAGTGGCAAGAGTTGGACGCCGTCGGAAATTTCGGAGGCGACGCAAGGAACGTCAGGCTCGGTATGAGCACCGATGGACTCAATCCGTTCGGCAACCAGAGTAGCACGCATGGCACCTGACCCGTGTTTGTATGGCCTTACAACCTTCCCCCGTGGTTGTGCACGAAGCAAAGGTATATACACATGAGTCTTCTCATTCAGGGGCCGAAACAAGCAGGTGTCCACATACATACGTATCTCGCGCTGTTGGAAGAGGAGTTAGCCACGTTGTGGGCGACCCCAGCACGTACGTGGGATGCCTACACTGGAGATTATTTCCCCATGAGAGCCGCGCTGCTCACGACGGTGCAGGACTATCCTGGTTGCTCATATGTATCGGCCCAGGTAAGCCACGGATTCTGCGCATGTGTCAGGTGCATGGACTCAACCCCGCATCTCCAGCTACCAAGGAATCCAGGGTCTTCGAAAACCGTGTACCCTGGGGCTCGAAGGTGGCTTCGCATGGATCACCCGTGGAGGAAACGCGGTGACCTGTTTAATGGTAAGGACGAGCCCGAAGGACCCCCGATCCCGAGGAGCGGCACAGAAATCGACGAGATGTTGAATAATTGGAAGGAGTGCCCCGCACCGGGAAAGAAACGACCGAAGGTAGATCTGCTGCTGGTGTATGGAAAGCGAGGTCTGTTTTCCACAACTTGCCCTACTGGAAGGTCCTCAAGACGCCACCACTAGTACAGAACGACACATCGGAAACGGGCCAAAAACCCCTTCGGCAACGGAGAAAGGGTCCGTGTCCACGACCCTGTCACTGATGTGAAGGCCTTCATCGGTAACGGAGGCAAAAAAACCGTCACCGATGAGGCATAAGTTGGCTACGGTTGTGGACCCATCTCCGTTTCCGATGTATCGGTGCATCAGTAACGGAGATTCTATTTTACTCGTTTGCATTGAGGTTCTTTCAGAAGCCTACAGGAGCAATTCGGTTGCCAAATTACATTCAAAATCTCACAGCAGAAGCACAAAGTTGCTACCAAATCCATTCATAACGTATATAAGAATTGTCATCATTACATAGCATCAAAAGATGAGTTACACATGCCTCGCTAATCCTATCATTCTCATGCCTCCCTAAACTTAACTTTTATGACACTCCACTCTTCTCCAGCTCCACCTTCTTCCTCATTTCCAAAGCGCCGAAAACGGAATTCGACCTAGCAAAAGACTCGAGTAGCGGTTTCATGCTTCTCCAAATCACATCTGCAGCCAAATTGCTACACACATACACAAAATAGATGGAGAAACTAAAGACAAGAAACCACACCGAGCTCGCAAGCCTCCTTAGCAAATTAATCTTGCCAAATTCTTCGTAGCGAGGCTTGCTCCATCTTGGACGGTGTCGCCGAAATATAATAACGTCACCGCTGTGACATTTCGGCCACACTGTCAAAGACACTCTTAATTAAAAAAGTGTTTGAACAGTGCAGCGAAACGTCACAACAGCGACGGTTCACGGATATAATCCCACTTTGTATTTAGCTCTTTTAAAGCTTGTTTGGATCTGCATGGCGCTTCTGCATATAAAATACATGGATGTCTAGTTAGAAAAGAGCCAAATATGATGCTACATGACATAAATACAATTTAAGATGAAAACAGTTTACACCTTAAGCGCCTATATCCGTGTGCTTGCTGTCCGATCGAAACGATTTGGAGGCAGAACTTGAAGGTGATGTTACCTTCAATTGCCTCACCATTTTTATGCATTGTCACCGAAATATACTATTACTTCATACACTAGCTACACAAAACCATAACGAGGATTGGCACATTGACAAAGGGTTGAAATTAATCTATTAGACTTCAAATACTAAAAACAAACACAACACAATACTAGACTTCAAATACTAGACAAGTTGAAGGTAATGTATTCATCATCGGCAGTACTAAAAACAAACACAACACAATACTAGACTTCAAATACTAGACAAGTTTTATATGCTACTTTAAAAAAAATGTAAGATCTAGTGTTGAGGGGTGTATTCATCATCGGCAGTACTACAATACTAGACAGAACACAATACTACAATACTAGACAGTACTACAATACTAGATCGGTAGATGCTACTTTAAATAAAATGTAAGATCTAGTGTCGAGGGGTGTATTCATCATCGGCACTAGACATAACACAATACTAGACTTCAAATACTAGACAAGTTTTCTGTGCTACTTTAAACAAAATGTAAGATCTAGTCGGTACATACCCGGGGAAGATGTACGGCAATAGACCAGTAGATCCGCGTCGGCGACATACTCGGGGAAGATGCGCGGCGGCTCGCCGACGAGCCGCTGGGGGGATGCGCGGCGGCTCACGACGCGCCGCTGGGGGGGATGCGCGGCGGCTCACGATGTGCCGCTGGGGGAAGATGCGCCGATGCGCCGCTGGGGGAAGATGCGCCGACGCGCCGCTGGGGAAGATGCACGGCGGCGATGCCGGCCGGACGCGCCGCTCAGATCTGCGAGATAAGGGTTAGGTCTGGAGCCGCCGCCACACTATGACTGTGGAGTGAGAGTGAGAGTGAGAGCGAGAGCGTTAGGGTTGCCGCAGTGGCACATTTATAGCATATAATAACATCGCAAACGGAGGCGATAAACAACCGTTTCCTCTAATTTCTTCACTGACACACTGGGCCTACTTACAAAGGATCGATAGAGTAATTGAACTAACTATCTACTCTACTTGTTCTGCTTACGCCCTGCCTCCGCGCCATTGTCATCCGCGGCGCGGCGTCGCTTCTTGCCGGTTGCCTTTTCCTCAGGCGCCTCCTCCTCCGGCGCCTCCTCCGACGCCTCCTCGTCGTCGGCATCATATTCTTCCTGGCTAGAATAATACGGCTCCGGCGGGTCCTCCGGCTCCTCTTCCTCCGGCGACTCGTCCTCTTCGGAGTCGTCTTCTCCTTCGCGTGAAGACGGCGGGTCCGAGTCGTCGGAGTCGTCTTCTACAGAGCGTGAAGATGGCGGGTCCGAGTCGTCGGGGTCCGAGTCCGGCGGCCCGTCTTGATCCCACCATGGAACTTGAAAGGATCGAGTAGGTTGACTAGAGGGGGGGGGTGAATAGGCAACTACAAATTTTCTTTTTCTTTTAATACAAATTCGGGAATTGCTCAAATATAAGTTCTCTAGATATGCAACTAGATGAACAATCCTATATGATGAGCAATAAACAAGCTAGCAAGATATTCTACACAAGATAAGCTAGCAATACGAGTAAAGGAAGGTTAAGAGATAACCACACGGTGACGCGGAGATGTTCTACCGAAGTTCACTTCCCAATGGAAGCTACGTCTCCGTTGGAGCGGTGCGGAGTCACAAAGTGAACTCCGAATAGCCTTGATATGGCACACCGTATCTCCCTCGTGTTATCCTCCGATGAGGAGATCCACGAGCCACTATATGATGCCCTCGAGGTCGGCAACAAACCTTTACAAGGATGAGGCACACTCCACAACCGAATTGGAGGCTCTCACCAAATTCCCGCGGCTCCCAAAGCCACAAGAATCACAAGGCCGGGTCGCGTCTCCACAACTTAATTGGAGGCTCCCGGCTAATCCTTGTGGCTACCAAAGCCACAAGAATCACAAGTATCTTCTAGGTATCCAATGTATCAAGTTACACAAGATCTACAAGTGACTAGGTCGATGTAGACAAATCGGCTCGGTGGAGATGCGGATCTAGGGCTCCTCCTTCACTCCTCAAAGTATCAACGTGTTTGAGTGGTTGGAGTGGGAGCTCTAGTAGATTGAAGCTTGCAACAATGGTGGAGAGAGAGTGAGGAATCAAGCTTAGTCAACCGGAGGTAGGTGGAGGGGTATAAATACCCCTCCCAGAAATCTGGCCGTTGGAGCTGTAAACAGCCCGCAGCGGTAGTACCGGGCCTCGCCCGGTAGTACCGGCTGACAGGGAACTGACGGCCTGGCGCCAGACTGGTCAACGCCTCTCCACGCGCGCATCGGTAGTACCGGACCGCCTGGTCCGGTAGTGCTCCCCACCCGGTAGTACCGCGCTACTACCGGGGCTACTACCGGATTAAATCGAGCGAGTCCAGAGAGCTTTTGGAGATCCGGTACTGGGCCCGGTACTGGGCCCGGTAGTTCCGCATGGCAGAACACCCGGTAGTACCGGGGTGAACCCGGTAGTACCGGCTGACGCAATGAAGACTGCTTTCTTCCTTTTCTTGAGACAAAACCTGTGCAATATTAATTGATACAATCCTGCACACTTTTAGCACACACATTAGACATCTAAGTGTGTTGTCAACAAACATCAAAACACTGTGGGGAAGGATATGTCCTTTCAATCTCCCCCTTTTTGGTGTTTGATGACAACACACTTAGGAGAAACAAATGATTTGCAAAAGATAGACGGGGCTCTCCAAATTGTGTGTTTATTAGGAATTTGCTTTTGAATGCAAAAACACACCATATAAAATGGGCGGAGCTCCCCCTATATTTTACAACCAAGCAAGTTCATATGGATAACAATTAAAACAACTTGCACAATATAAGCAACAATAAGCAAGTAACATACTAGATAGGTCTTATTACAATACCATAAGTTCAAGGCATGTCTTACATCATGCATAGAGAAGTTCAAAGCAAATATCCAAATAAAGATGAAACACAAGCATAAAGATCAAACGAAGTGCAAGCTTGTGTTTCCACCCATGCAAATCCCACGGCTCATCCTAAATAGAACACATTCTCCCCCTTTGTCATCGAAATGCCAAAAAGGGAGAAGCGCGATGCTAACACGTCCCTAGGAGCATCAAGCTCCACCCGCGCCGTGGTGGGTCGAAGAGGAGGCCTGAAAGCGATCACCATGTGGAGGAGCATCTTCATCACTCCAGTAACCATGCTTGGACACCCATTCCTCCTTTGGAGTGATACTTCTTCAGAACCATCGGAGACGGTAATCTGCATATGCCTCATCATTGCTTTGTGTCGCTGAGCTGCCTTCTTGTGATACACATGAGCTTCATACAGACGGTCTTCCAAATCCAGTTTGAGGCAAAAGGCCCTCTTGGCCTTAATCTGCAGCTTCTTGAACCATGAAGGTTCCTCAAGAGGAGGTGCACTCCCACTAGCTCTCTCAGCTTCAGCAGCAGCCTCAGGATCAATGGGCTTGGTTTTGGGAGGAGCATGAGACTTGATACGCAGTTCCTTCACCAGATGAGCCACAACGGGCTGCCATCCTTCATGATATCTTCTCCATTCTTCTTGAGAGCCCACTTGCGGCGAATGAGCTTCATAATGTATGGGCCATAGATGGGGGCCCTTCTATCAATGATTGTGGACCACAAGTCATTCCACATCCAATCCATCACATCAAGCTTCTTGCCTTTGCCTTGATTTTCATATGAGAGCTTGAGAAGGTCAAACATGAAGCCATGAACCTCATCCCAGTTTCCCACACGGGAGCAATAGTTTCTATAGACACGGTGGAGAATCTCAAAAGGACGCACAAGATGAGCAGTTTTACCGGTGGTGCCTCTTTCCATAGTGATTGGTCCAAGAACATCCTTGGAGCTGGATCGATCATTGTCATGGCATCTCCATCCACTAGCAACACTCTCACCCTTGTCTTCATAGCCTAGAAGCTCTCCAAACTCCGCCAAGGTGGCAGAAAGCAAGGTGTCCTTGGTCATCCACCATAGGGTCCGGGCTTCATCATGGTCAAGGTAGACGGTGGCAAAGAACTGAATGATGTAGTACTCAATGTAGGGATGGTTCTCCTTCATGATGTCAATCAGCCCAAACTCTTCACACATGCAAGTGTCTCATCAAAATAGCCCTTGTGCTTCGAGTTTCTCATGTAAGGAATATCAAGAGTGTGTTGGACAACCACGGAGTAATCCTTGTGGAGATAGATTTCCTTGTAGATGGCTTCTTGATCATTTGTGTAAAAGTGCGGATTCCGCACAAGTGGTGACCTCTCCTCAGCATAGGGATTCTCTTCTCTGAGCTTCTGATAGTCATCATTCTTCCATAAGTGAAGTGCTTTGCGGGCTCTCGTGGGGAGCAGTGGTGGTACGAGCAGCAGCTGAAGTTCTTCCTCTTGCTTGAGTTCTGGCTGTGGTGCGAGCAGGCAAACTTCCTCTTCTTCTTCTTCTCAATCTCATCCTCCACGAGACGTGGCTTCTTGGTACCACGGCGGCTACCTGTGAAACAGCATATAGGTAGGGCAGGGAATAGATGAGTGCACAAGTTCACGGATAAGGAATCAAAAACTAGCCAATAGATGTAAAGAATGGTTGAATCGAGCAAATTTGGAAAACCCGGTAGTACCGGGCTTAGCCCGGTAGTACCGGCTGAGCCGATTCAAGACTGAATGGCACAAAATCGAGAGATTCAACCATACATTACACATAGATGCTAGCTAACAAGGCCTAGGTGATCATCCATCCAACTTTAACCGTTGCCAACGGAGCTACCAATTTCCTCTCCATACATCTAGGTTTCAAGATCTAGAAACAAAGAATGCAAAGAACGGGGAAATACCGGAGGCCATGGAGGAGATCGACGAGGGGATCGCTCCCACGGAGCAGATCTGGCCGGAGATGGCGGAGACCGGCGGCCTAGGGCGGCGGCCGGAGCAGGGACAGAGGAGGCGACGGGGTGGTTCGTGCGGGTGGGGAAAATGGGGAATAACCCCCACCCTGCCCGCACGGTGATATTGATACCCGTGATTCCCGGTAGTACCGGGGCGGACCATCCGGTACTACCGGGGCCTGAATCTTTGCGAGCAGCAGAACTGCTTAGATTCAGAGCCCGGTACTACCGGATCCCACCAGGCGGTACTACCGGGGCCTCCTAAGAAACCCCAGTTTTCTCTTTTTGTGTAAGGAATTTGAACTTGTGCAAGATGGAAGTTGTTTTGAGATAGATGAAAGGCATAGGATTAGATCAACACACTGGAGATGGTACTTCATACTCAATTTGCAAGAATCAAACACACACAAAAAACCAAATTGAGCATGTTTTCCATAGGAGCACTAGAAAACCAATAAAATCCAAATCCAAATGAAACCAACTCTTCACAAGGAAGAGGGCGGTGGCCGAGGCCACCATGTATGAGTATGTGGTGTGATACCGCGAAGATATATCTTGGTCCACGGCCACTACTCGTCATTTAAGCTCACAATTCATAGAACGAATATAGAGATGCAAATGAATTCTTACTATCGGCATAATGGGGGGAGGGATGGTCCAATGGATTAGGACCGCACTCCCCCTATGTCCATGCCTACATCTAAACCAAATAAGTATCGTCTAATATGGGTAGGTATGCAAGAAATCCACTAAATCCAATTGGATATGTCCACCACATTTAGTTCTCCTCTCAACTCCTTGAATCTTGCTTCACCAAGAGGCTTCGTGAACATATCGGCGAGTTGATGCTTGGTGTTGACATACTTGATTGCAATATCACCCTTCTCAACATGGTCTCGAATAAAATGATACCGAATCTCAATGTGCTTGGTCTTGCCATGAAGAACCGGGTTGTGTGCAATTTTAATAGCACTTTCATTGTCACATAAAAGAGGCACTTTGTCACAAATGACACCATAATCCTTTAAAGTTTGCCTCATCCATAATAATTGTGCACAACAACTACCGGCGGCGATGTATTCGGCTTCGGTGGATGACGAGGCCACACAATTTTGCTTCTTGGAAGACCAACTCACAAGGGACCTACCAAGGAATTGGCATGTACCCGAAGTTGATTTTCTATCCATTTTGCAACCCGCCCAATCCGCATCCGAATAACCAACAAGATCAAAGCTTGTACCATGGGGATACCAAAGACCATAGTTGGGAGTATCCAACAAATATCTTAGAATCCTTTTGACCGCGGTTTCATGACTTTCCCTAGGACTTGATTGGAATCTTGCACACATACCCACACTAAACATAATATCCGGTCTAGATGCACAAAGGTAAAGCAAAGATCCAATCATAGAACGATAAAGCTTTTGATCAACTTCCTTACCATCCGGATCTAAGTGAAGATCCGCCTTGGAGTCCATGGGAAACTTATATGGCTTGGCATTGTTCATATCAAATTTCTTGAGCATGTCCTTAATATACTTGGCTTGACATAAGAATGTTCCTTCTCGAAATTGGTGGATTTCAAAGCCAAGAAAATAATTCAATTTTCCCATCATGGACATCTCAAATTCCTTGGTCATTAGCTTGCCAAATTGATCACTAAATTCACGGTTAGTGGAACCAAAGATAATATCATCAACATATATTTGGCATACGAAAAAATCTCCATTTACCCTTTTTGTAAAAAGAGTGGGATCTATTACCCCAATTTCAAAGCCACGGTCTACTAAGAACTCCTTGAGATGATCATACCAAGCACGTGGAGCTTGCTTGAGCCCATAAAGAGCCTTATGTAGTAAGTAGACGTGGTTAGGAAATTTAGGGTCTTCGAAACCCGGTGGTTGTTTAACATACACCAATTCATTTAGTGGACCATTTAAGAAAGCACTTTTAACATCCATTTGATATAAGACAATATTATGAGTAGATGCATAAGCAATTAGTAAGCGAATGGATTCAAGTCTAGCAACGGGGGCATAGGTTTCACCGTAGTCGACTCCTTCGATTTGGGTGTAGCCTTGTGCAACCAATCTTGCTTTGTTGCGAATGACTTGACCATGTGAGTCTTGCTTGTTCTTAAATATCCACTTGGTTCCAATGACATTATGGGAGGAGTCATTGGGTCTTTCCACTAATGACCATACTTTGTTGCGCTCGAAGTTGTTCAACTCTTCATGCATAGCCGCAACCCAATCCATGTCTTCAAGAGCATCATATACCTTGAGAGGTTCTAAGCTAGACAAACAAGAGACATGACCACAAAAGTTAGATAATTGATTGCGTGTGGACACACCTCTACGGATACTCCCAAGGATATTTTCTTTGAAGTGTTATTGGTAATCCAATTTTGATGCACGCTGATGCATGTAAAATGCATACATGAACTTTGCACTTTAATTGCTTATATTCCAATCATATTTGCATCATATAAGGGTTATATCAATGTTTTATAATGATTTTGGGAATACTTCATAGTTTTCCCATTTATTTGGAATTAACCCTGTTTTTCCAGAAAACGTCTTTTTTAGTGTTTCAGACTTTCCAGGAGCTTCGGGACTCCAAAAAGGGCAAGGTCAAAGAGCACGGTTCAGAATTTTCGAGACGAACGCAATGGGCTCAAATTGAAGACCAGAAACCCAACCAGATGGAAATGAGAGGGCCCCACGCGGCCCCTGTACCTGGCCGCGTGGGACCACCTCGTTTGGTCCTCGTGGCTCCGCAGCCGTCGATCCTTTCTCCACCGACATTGTCTTGATCTAAAAACACCTATAAAAAAGGTCCCATGACGTTTCGCGAAAGGAGGCGGCGGAGAAACACAAAACCACGAAACAGAGAGTCAGAAGGCTGCCGCTGGAGAAGATCGGAGGGGGGAAACGCCGCCGGAATCACCTCCGGAGGGCTCCACCCCCCTCCGGCGTGTTCATCATCAACATCTACAGCAAGAACTTCTCCACCATCATCACCATGATGAAGGGGGAGTAGTCCACCCCTGGACTAGGGTTTGTGGTGGTAACTTTTGTATCTCTCCTCTCTCTTGAGCTTCACTAATTAGTACCGTATGAGCTGCCAAACATGATTACGGTCATCTATGTAATACCTTTGTGGTGAATATTGTGGTGTGAGATGATTTGTTATGCATTTACCGTTGTGTTGGAGCTTTTATGACTTGTCATGCTTTGATAGAATATTGTTCTTTAAGAAGTATGATGTATGTGGGTACGGGATAGCCGATGTGACACGGCATAGGTATTGAGTGACATAGTACCGCCCAACATCCTTTATCTGGGGGTAAAAAGAAAGAGTATGATGTGGGAGTGAGAGAAACCACGCTAGCCTTACGAGGGGTGACCTAGCAACACAAATGAGTATTTCTTTCAACTATGTGTTTTAGGACATATAGCCGTCATAAAAAGCTACCATTAAAACATGACAATTGTGTGTACTTTATCTATAACATGATGATCACCGTAGATGAGAGAGAGAGGATTAAGTGAACCCATGAACCATGTCCATTGTTCCTATAAGAGACACACACTTGAGCTTGTCCTCTTGCTACATAGAGGATTGGGCTTTCTCTCTTTGAGAGCTTTCACTTGCTACTACCTTTGTCTTGTCCTCTTGCAAAGAAGAGGATTGTGACACTTTTACATCCATCAAACCAACCATCTTGTTCTCTAAACTTGTTTAGTGCATAATCAACTAAAACTTGTGACACTTTAGTTGTAGGGAATAGATAACTTTTCCTTCTTGCTCCCGCGGATCGATACCTTACTTCCACATTGAGAGGTGCTACAGTGATCCCTTGCTCTTGGGGGTTATCAAGTACTTTTCTGGCGCCGTTGCCGGTGAGCGTAGCGCTTAAGTTTCTATTCTTGTGTGCACTAGACTAAGCTTATGGAGGTTCCTTTTATATCTTGCAATCATCTAAGCTTGGGGAGGTTCCTTTAAACTTGTTTGGTTGTGAGTTTCTCATTAGTTTTATATATATCAAAAACCCATAAAAATTAGAAAATGGAAAACAACAAAAAAATTAGAGAGCTTTATGAAATCTATCTTGAGTTAGGACATGATGTGTTTGAAGAGAAAATTAAAAAAACATATGGAAAATTATTTGCATGATGGTAGCAATGTTATCACTATAAATTCTTTGAACACCATTATTGCTATTGCTCTGGAAAAGTTTAAGCTTGGGGAAGTGGCTGTTGATGAATGTGATATTTTTAGTCCCCCAAGTTTTGAGGAGAAAATTTTCTTTGATGATACTATGCCTCCAATATATGATGATTATAATCATTGTGATATTTTCAGTCCACCTACTATTGAGGATAAAATTTACGTTGATTATAATATGCCTCCTATATATGATGTTTACAATGATGATTATGATGTTTTCAGTCCATCTACTATTGAGGATAAAATTCACTATGATTATTCTATGCCTCCTATTTATGATGATTACATTGATGGATGTGATATTTTTACTCCCACTATTACTAATGAAACTGTTTATGTTTATGTGGAGAGTAATGATACTTTTATGCATGTGGATCATGATAAGAATGCTCTATGTGATGGTTATATTGTGGGTTTTATCAATGATGCTACTGAAAGTTTTTATGAGAGAGGGAGACATGATTTCGTATATCTCAAAAATATTAAGTCTTCTCTCTTTTTGTTGAAAATTTTGAAGTTGCACTTGCTTTGCCTTCCTATGCTAGTCACTTTGTGCTTTATTGATTTATTTTCTTACAAGATCCCAATGCATAGGAAGTGGGTTAGACTTAAATGTGTTTGATATTTGCTTCTTGATGCTCTTTTATATTCAACTCTTATTCCTATGGGAGCATCATTAAAACTATCAAGCCTAGCTATATGGCTATAAAGAAAGCGCTTTGCGGGAGGCAACCCGGTTATTTTTGTGTGTGATTTTTCTTTGTGTCCTCTTGCTGTAACAAGAGATTTTGTGTCTAGTTAGTTTCTGGTGTTTTAATAAAGTGCCAAGTTTTACCCTTTTTGGTTTGAAAAAGTTGCTTATAGCGTTCGGAGATTTTATTCCTGCACGAATCAGTGCACGGTATGATTTTTAATTCTTATTCTGTAACTCCGAATGAGCTCATATTTGAACTGTAGTTGCAACTTTTCATCCTCTGTATGCATGAAGTTTTTCGGAATTTTTCGAGAAAGTTTGGTAGGGTAGAAAAATACGTTTTGCTGCTGCTGTTTTTCTGGACAGATTCTGTCCCATTTTGTTTGATGCATGCTTTGAGCTTTTAAGTTGAATCTTTTTGATCCAATTGAGTTTATGAGTAGGCATACAACATTATACACTTTCTGGACATGTCATATGAATTTTTGTTCAAGGATTATATGCAGCAAGGAACCTATTTGTTTATCACTATTAATGCACCCCACAGAAAAGAAATGGGAGAAACGGTGTTTTGAAGTTTTTTCACAGGGATTGGAGGAGATGCACCAAGAGCTATCCAAGGATGGTGAAGACCATAAGCTTGGGGATGTGAAGACAACCCCGCTGGACCTACACACTCTCGGTTTGCACACGTCCAACTTCTGTTTTTCGATCGAAACACTTTATCGCATAAACTTGGAGCGTCGTTTTTGTTTTTTGTTTGAGTCTTGAGAGACCACCACACTATCATTTATATATGAGAGAGCTACTGGAAATATGGGTTGAAATATGTTGGATGCTTTTATAAGATTGGGAAAAGGGATGTTTGATTTGATTTTTAATGATACATATAGTTGCATGATTCATGAGCTTGTTTATGAGTAATAGTTTGCAAATTCTTTTTCAAGAGCTATCACTTATTCATGTTTTGGTGCTGATTGTTATTTTACTTGGTTTAACATGGATTAGTTAGTTCTATGGACACTCATGCATGCATCTAGATGGTCAACTTTCTCCCTTTTGCTAGCCCAAAAACTCCAACAAGCAAAAACTTGTTTCCAACACCTTCAACCAAAGTTATTCCAGTGAGTCCACCATATCTACCTACTGGCTTTATGCTATTCCGAGTATGTTCATCATGATATTTGTGTTATCTTACCTCTGAATGAAAATGATTATGTTATTGATTGCATGGAAAAGTTGGTTATATAGCTCTCACGAACTTGATGCACATTTTACTATCATTGCAATAAATAAAACATGACCCATTGTGATTAAGATTATGATGCTAGTGGCTTGATAAATGTTCGAGGTTCACATGCAAAGCTTTCAACATGCTCCTTCATCTCATTTAGTTGATATCATGTACTTTTGTTTATGGATGCCTATCATGTGAAATGAGGTGGAAATGAAGAAGTTTAAATGAGTTTGTATAAATGGTTAGAGAGACGCCTGGGCCGCTAATCTAAGCCATGCATCATTCATGGTGGAAATTTACTTACATGCTATGGTGAATTATCTATGACACACCTTACAATAAAAAGCTATTCCAATGGTAAATAAAAAGGGTGTTGAGGTTTTTCATTTGTTTGTTTGTCTTGTCATTTTGATATGGGCTTGTTCCATATCCTGGGACAAGAGGTACCCCAGTTGACGCTCTTGATGATACTATTATTACTTACAATGATATATAACTTGAACTTGCTTTGTTTCCTAAGTTGAGTAATCATGGTGTAGTACTTGTATTCAAGGGGCATGAGACATCCAACCTTTACTTTGTCAAGCACACTACTCATATTTGCTCTCACATTAAACTTAATCATTCAAGATGCTATGATAGGGGAATGAGAGCTTGACACCAAGTATTACCACATTGCAATCATTAACTTAAGTAGAGAGTTTGGAGTTAGATGAAACTTATGCATGCTTTACCTCTACTCACTTATCATCTTTCCAAAGTGTCCACCTAACATATTCAGATTTTCATCATCACTCTATGACCAATGTAGGATGTCTACTTATCATTATGCATACATGTGTCCATACTACTATCTGTTATGTTACACTTTGTGAACTATCATTGAACATCCTTGTCTGAATACTTGATATCACTTCATAAACTATTTGCATATTGCTACTCCTTTGAAGAATGAATCATTTGACTCTATGTAGCAATAGTAATCATCTTTGATATTCATTGTTAAGTATTAAATTGCAAAGTCCATGTTAGTTTTATCATCTTCATACTCGAGGACGAGCATGGATTAAGCTTGGGGATGTTGATGCATGTAAAATGCATACATGAACTTTGCACTTTAATTGCTTATATTCCAATCATATTTGCATCATATAAGGGTTATATCAATGTTTTATAATGATTTTGGGAATACTTCATAGTTTTCCCATTTATTTGGAATTAACCCTGTTTTTCCAGAAAACGTCTTTTTTAGTGTTTCAGACTTTCCGGGAGCTTCGGGACTCCAAAAAGGGCAAGGTCAAAGAGCACGGTTCAGAATTTTCGAGACGAACGCAATGGGCTTAAATTGAAGACCAGAAGCCCAACAGCTGGAAATGAGGGCCCCACGCGGCCTGTACCTGGCCGCGTGGGCCACCTCGTTTGGTCCTCGGGCTCCGCAGCCGTCGATCTTTCTCCACCGACATTGTCTTGACCTAAAAACGCCTATAAAAAAGGTCCCCTGACGTTTCGCGAAAGGAGGCGGCGGAGAAACACAAAACCACGAAACAGAGAGTCAGAAGGCTGCCGCCGGAGAAGATCGGAGGGGGGAAACGCCGCCGGAATCACCTCCGGAGGGCTCCACCCCCCTCCGGCGTGTTCATCATCAACATCTACAGCAAGAACTTCTCCACCATCATCACCATGATGAAGGGGGAGTAGTCCACCCCCTGGACTAGGGTTTGTGGTGGTAACTTTTGTATCTCTCCTCTCTCTTGAGCTTCACTAATTAGTACCGTATGAGCTGCCAAACATGATTACGGTCATCTATGTAATACCTTTGTGGTGAATATTGTGGTGTGAGATGATTTGTTATGCATTTACCGTTGTGTTGGAGCTTTTATGACTTGTCATACTTTGATAGAATATTGTTCTTTAAGAAGTATGATGTATGTGGGTACGGGATAGCCGATGTGACACGGCATAGGTATTGAGTGACACAGTACCGCCCAACATCCTTTATCTGGGGGTAAAAAGAAAGAGTATGATGTGGGAGTGAGAGAAACCACGCTAGCCTTACGAGGGGTGACCTAGCAACACAAATGAGTATTTCTTTCAACTATGTGTTTTAGGACATATAGCCGTCATAAAAAGCTACCATTAAAACATGACAATTGTGTGTACTTTATCTATAACATGATGATCACCGTAGATGAGAGAGAGAGAGGATTAAGTGAACCCATGAACCATGTCCATTGTTCCTATAAGAAACACACACTTGAGCTTGTCCTCTTGCTACATAGAGGATTGGGCTTTCTCTCTTCGAGAGCTTTCACTTGCTACTACCTTTGTCTTGTCCTCTTGCAAAGAAGAGGATTGGGACACTTTTACATCCATCAAACCAACCATCTTGTTCTCTAAACTTGTTTAGTGCATAATCAACTAAAACTTGTGACACTTTAGTTGTAGGGAATAGATAACTTTTCCTTCTTGCTCCTGCGGATCGATACCTTACTTCCACATTGAGAGGTGCTACAGTGATCCCTTGCTCTTGGGGGTTTTCACACGTCGGATGACCCGGCGTTCCAAGGCTTGACCAATTGTTTCACCAACACAAATATCTTCATCATTGCCTTTATCTTGCTCATGGTCAACCCGAAGTGGAGTTCTTGGAGTTGTGGGTTCATTATGTTCTTGTTCACCACTAGAGTTGGGTGTGAACCCAATTCCTTCTTTGCCAACCACTCCCTTTTGATTGCTCAAAAGATCATTGAGGTTCTTTTCCCCTTGGATACAAGTGGCTAGACCCTTCTCAAGTTGGGCCTTCAACTTAGTGTTTTCCTCAATAGAGATGCCTTGATACATAAAGGGTTAGTGGAACAAGCATTTGCATCTTTATCATTATGAGAAGTGGTGAAGCTATCATAAATAAATTGAGCTTGTAGTTTGGCATATGACTCCTTGAGTGTAGTGAGCTCACTTGAGGTCACCTTGTGGGTTTCCCTAAGTTGCTCAAAACCCTCAAAGTGCTTGTTATGACTCTCTACAAGTTCCTCATTTTTACTTTTTAGATCAATAGCAATTTGAATAGAGGTTTCACGAGTTTCTTTTGCCTTGGAAAGATCCATGGCATGTGTCTCCTCAAGTTGCTCACGGAGCAATTGTTCCTCAACAAGTTGATCTTCTAGCTCACCAATTTTGTCGGCATGATCACATGCATGCCCTTCGAGCTCACAAATCCTAACATCCTTCTCATTAAGAAGATGCTTGGCTTCTCCATATTGATACATGAGGGCCTCAACCATTTTCTTGGTTGGACCTTGGAGCTTGCTAATGAAGATAGAAATTTTATCCTCTTCTTCAATTTTCCCTACATCCTCAACACAATCCAATAGTGATGGGTTAGAGAAGATAGTAATTTTTGGTGGGGAATTCACCTTTGTTTCCTTGGCCATGAGGCACATAGGCTTGGAGATCTTGTCATCGTTTGGAGATGAGAAGAGGTTGGCCAATGATGGAGGAAGGGTGCCCATTGCAAGAGCCGCCATTCCTACTTCTTCACTTGGTTCTTTATCCTCCTCACCTCCGGACTCGTATTCCTCTTGATGGGATGCCACAAGAGCCTTTTGAGGTGATCTCTTCATGTAGGTAGGCTTGGGGTGGTACTTGTTCTTCTTTAGAATGAGTTTACCACCATTATCCTCTCTTCTTTCATAGGGGCAATCCTTCACAAGATGAGTGTCCTTTCCACAATTGAAGCACATTCTTTTTATTGGTGGAGGGTTGACGCTCTTGTTCTTCATGTTCCAAAACCGGGTGGCGGCAAGTGAAAGAACTTCATTGAGCTCACCCTCCAAGTCTTCTTCACCTTCATAGACCGGGCTTTCTTCATATCTTGGATGGTCTACCACACGAGCCTTCAAAGCAAGAGTCTTTGGGCCACGGACTTGGTTGAAAGACTTGGATGTGGACTTCAATGTATCATAGGTGACAAATTGAGCCAAGATGTCATTGTGAGTCATTGTTGTGTAATCCGCTCTTGCATGGAGGTTCATCACCATAGTTTCACTATATGGCATAATTGCTTGAAGGAACTTGGCCTTGACCCATTCATCATCCATATCCTTCTTTCCATTTTCCCTACATGTCACCACAAGCTTGTAGAGTCTTCGGTAAAGTTCGGTCGGAGTCTCTTCGTCTAGCATGATGAAGTTGTCAACTTGATGTTGAAGGACGGCCGCATTGGAGCGTTGAATGCCCTCATTTCCTTCATACACGGTTTCAAGATAGAGCCAAGCCTCATTGCAAGTTTTGAGATTCCGTACATGATCTTCATCATTTGCGGTCATAGCACTCTCAAGAATGTACTTGGCATTTGCATCAAGTTGCTCATCAATCTCTTCTTGCTTGGTCAAGTTGTTGGGATCAACAGGGTTGAAACCATGTAGAACCACCCTCCAAAGATGCACCGATGAGCTGCGAAAATAAGACTCCATAGATTTCTTCCAAGTGAAATAACGAGTATTATCAAGCTTAGGAGGGGTCTACCAAGGTTGGTTATATGAGGTTGAGTGAGTGCAACTTGAGTGAGATAAGAGCTAGGTGGAGCAAAGTTAAGAGAAGGCTTCTCAAAAGATTTATCATTTTATCCTTGTCACTAGCTCCCTTAATAGGGCTAGCGGTTGATGAGGAGCCATTTTGATTAGATACCCGAGTATACACCTCATCCACCATTTTGCCTTTCATGAACCCAAAAAGTTCAATCATGGACTTCATGGTGATTGGGGCATCACCCTCGGGAGGGATTATTCCCGCTTCGATTAGTTCTTTGTCAAGTTGTTCTCTATCAAATTTTTCTTGTTCCTTAGCAAGTCTTAACTCCTCATCTTTAGCACGTTGTACATCCTCCGCACTAGCCATCCTCCTCTTTAGGCGATTAAGCCCTTAATAAAGAGACCTTGCTCTGATACCAATTGAAAGGATCGAGTAGGTTGACTAGAGGGGGGTGAATAGGCAACTACAAATTTCCTTTTCCTTTTAATACAAATTCAGGAATTGCTCAAATATAAGTTCTCTAGATATGCAACTAGATGAACAATCCTATATGATGAGCAATAAACAAGCTAGCAAGATATGCTACACAAGATAAGCTAGCAATACGAGTAAAGGAAGGTTAAGAGATAACCACACGGTGACGCGGAGATGTTCTACCGAAGTTCACTTCCCAATGGAAGCTATGTCTCCGTTGGAGCGGTGCGGAGTCACAAAGTGAACTCCGAATAGCCTTGATATGGCACACCGTATCTTCCTCGTGTTATCCTCCGATGAGGAGATCCACGAGCCACTATATGATGCCCTCGAGGTCGGCAACAAACCTTTACAAGGATGAGGCACACTCCACAACCGAATTGGAGGCTCTCACCAAATTCCCGCGGCTCCCAAAGCCACAAGAATCACAAGGCCGGGTCGCGTCTCCACAACTTAATTGGAGGCTCCCGGCTAATCCTTGTGGCTACCAAAGCCACAAGAATCACAAGTATCTTCTAGGTATCCAATGTATCAAGTTACACAAGATCTACAAGTGACTAGGTCGATGTAGGCAAATCGGCTCGGTGGAGATGCGGATCTAGGGCTCCTCCTTCACTCCTCAAAGTATCAACGTGTTTGAGTGGTTGGAGTGGGAGCTCTAGTAGATTGAAGCTTGCAACAATGGTGGAGAGAGAGTGAGGAATCAAGCTTAGTCAACCGGAGGTAGGTGGAGGGGTATAAATACCCCTCCCAGAAATCTGGCCGTTGGAGCTGTAAACAGCCCGCGGCGGTAGTACCGGGCCTCGCCCGGTAGTACCGGCTGACAGGGAACTGACGGCCTGGTGCCAGACTGGTCAACGCCTTCTCCACGCGCGCATCGGTAGTACCGGACCGCCTGGTCCGGTAGTGCTCCCCACCCGGTAGTACCGCGCTACTACCGGGGCTACTACCGGATTAAATCGAACGAGTCCAGAGAGCATTTGGAGATCCGGTACTGGGCCCGGTAGTTCCGCACGGCAGAACACCCGGTAGTACCGGGGTGAACCCGGTAGTACCGGCTGACGCAATGAAGACTGCTTCTCTTCCTTTTCTTGAGACAAAACCTGTGCAATATTAATTGATACAATCCTGCACACTTTTAGCACACACATTAGACATCTAAGTGTGTTGTCAACAAACATCAAAATACTGTGGGGAAGGATATGTCCTTTCAGAACTTCACCGCGGTCTTCCGCGCTCGCGTCGTCGCTCGGGACTTCCTCGTTCTGCCACCAGGGTTCCGCCATGGCGGTTGTGCTAGTGTGGTAGATAATGTGGGAGAGAACGAAGGGGAGAATGCGGGACCTGCCTGGCTTCGCGCGGTTCCAGTCACATTTTATTAGCGTCGATCAGGCGGTTCCAATCCCTCATGAATTAAGCCGCATTGAACAGGCGCGCTTCCAGATTGCAACTGCAATTTCCCAAGCACATCGCAAACGGATATACATAAACAACCGTAGCCATAGAGATACATATTGGAAACGGAGACAAATTTATGACCGTTGCCAATACTTTTGGTAACAGAGATATAAAATTCTCCGTAACCAATGTTGACGGACCAGCCTCTGCCAGGCCTCGTCCGCAACACTAAAATCGCGATTCTCTGTCGCCTAACACCTGCCGTTTCCATAGAGGGGTGTCCGATGTGTCGTTCTGTACTAGTGCACATAGCCTCGATATGATGCACATTACGAAGAATGTCACCGAGAGTCTTCTTGGCACTCTTTCCAACATGCCGGAAAAGACCAAGGATGGGACGAAAGCAAGATACGATCTGAAATGGCTTGGTGTCAGGAAAGATCTTCAGGCCCCCGATAGCGATGACGATGATGATGATGATGATCAGACGGAAGGGACTCAAGGTCGCCGCAAAAGGGTAAAGAAGAACACTGTGGTGCTCCCCGCTACGTGCTTCACTATGAGTCCGGAGGAGCTCGAGCAATTCTACATGTGTCTTCTAGGAGTCAAATTTCCGAATGGTTACGCGGGGTAGATAAGCAGATATCTGGATGGTACGAAGAAGAGGTTTAGCGGGATGAAGTCTCACGACTGTCACGTGCTGTTGACGCAGGTACTTCCCGTTGCGATTCGAGGGATAATGGACGAGCACGTCCATGATACGCTGCTTGCCCTTTGCAACTTTGTCGACGTCATCAACAGGAAGTCGATCGGGGTGAAGCAGCTCGACAGGCTACAAGAAGAGATCGAGCTGGTACTATGCGAGCTCGAGATTTACTTCCCGCCAGCATTCTTTGATATATGCGTGCATCTCCTTCTCCATGTCGTTGATGACATCAGGCAGCTAGGGCCAACGTTCATGCACTACATGATGTCGTTCGAAAGGATGAACGGTGTCATGAAAGGATACGTTCGCAACAGGGCCCGTCCAGACGCAAGCATGGCCAAGGGCTTTCTAACCTACGAGTGCATCTCCTTCTGCCAGAATTATCTAAGCACCGAGAACCAGGATGTAGGTCTGCCCACGAGGAAACACTTCGACAGGCTCAATGGATATGGTCACCGAGAGGGCGCCAGCTCAACCTTTGTCAGCATGCAGGGTCGAAAGGACGACTTCGAAAGGGCTCACCGGGTCGCGCTACAACACTTACAGCTGATCGAAACTGGGTGGAACAGCACAAATGCTTACTCGAAAAATATTACAGCAAACTGGGCCGGCCGAGGAAGAAGGGAGACGTAACCAGAGAGCACAACTCCAGCTTCACGCGTTGGTTCAAGCAAAATCAACTGGAGCTAGCAAAGAGGAAACCGCCATCTACTGGAGATGAAAACCTCATATTCTCCTTATCACGGGGTCCCTCGCACAACGTAAAGACCTAGCAGGCGTACGACATCAACGGCTACAGATTCTACACCGAGGAAAAGGACAAGAAGTCGGAATATCAAAACTCTGGAGTAACTATGCTATCCTACGGCGATGAGGAGGCTACTGTCAAGGAAAGATACTTCGGAAGGATTGAGGACATATGGGAGCTCAACTACTGTGGAGAGGTGGTGCCAATGTTCCGTGTAAGATGGGCCAAGGACGTCGTCAAAGAAGGCCGGTATTTCACCACCATGGTAATACCCGATGCCAAATCGAAGAACGCCTCTGCGAAAAATGAGCCATGGGTACTCGCTAGCCAAGTTGAGCAATGCTTCTTCATTACCGACCCGTCAAAGCCTAGCCGTGTTGTCGTGAGGAGGGGCAAGAGGAGCATCATCGTAATGGAAGGAGGCGCCACCGAGCAAGACTTGGACAACGAGCCAAAGATCGAGGAGGAATTCGACAAGTTCTTCGACATGCCTACTACTAGTACACAAAGAAGGAAGACCTCCCTACCTACTAAAGGTTGTCCGTTCACGCAAGAAATCTCAAGGTCGCCGGCCTAAAGTTTTCAACCGTGAAGAAAGGAAAGAAGAGAAGCTAACTCGCGGAACCGAGACGAAGAAGAGACTTTTTTGATGTATGAGACATTTGGTGTGAGACAATGCAAGAGTTATGTATTCAATGAACTAAATATGTATGAGACATTGTGTGTATTAAATGAATTGAATATGTGTGAGACATTGTGTGAATTTTGTAACCAAAAATATTTTAAGAAAAAAAGAAAAATAAAATCTGGAATATGCTGGTGTTATTGTACCATAACAGTATCAGTTCAATTTCAACTAAATCTGGCGTTACAATTCTGTGGCGCACCACAGAATAATTCTGTGGCGCACCGCGGTAAAGGTGCGCCACAGAATCACATAATTCTGTGGCACACCGCTTAAAGGGTGCGCCACAGAATCTCATATTTCTGTGGCGCACGGCGTAAAGGGTGCGCCACAGAAATCCTTCGCACCCAATTACATGTGGGCCACCCCGTGCTGCCTCTCCTTCTATCCGAAATTTCGCTAAGTCACAGAGAAACCCCGCGCGCGCTTCCTCGACGTTCTACGCCGTTCCTCGCCGTCGCCGTTCCTCGACGCCGCCGCAACAACTCCTCGACGCCGCCGAGCCGCGCTTCCTCGACGTTCTAAGTCACAGAGAACCGAGCCGCGCCCCCGCCGTTCCTCGACGCCGCCGCAACAACTCCTCGACGCCGGCGCCGGCGCGTGCAACTACCCCGCCGTTCCTCGACCTCCCCTGCGCCGCCGACCTCGATCCCCTGCGCCGGCGAGCTCGACCTCCCCTCCCTCCCCCCTCCGGCCGAGGTGTGCTTCCCCCTTCCTCCCTCCCCTCCCTCCCCCTCCCTCCCGTAGTGCTTGATGAAATGACCCACTGAAATTTGGTGTTGCGATTCGTGTTGCCAAATTTCTAGTGATTAATTTGAAGCTTTCCAACAATTCGTAGTAATCTACTGATGTCAAGTTCGTAAGAGAAGAACTCATCAGCATTGTACATGTTTCTGTTCTTAAGAGTAAAGTGTTGGTTGTGCTAGTTGTAGAACTGAGCTCACGAGAAAGACTGCTGTGATGATTTGATTCTTTTTTCATCCTAGTTTTAGACCAATACACTCTGTCGAAACCTTCTAGACCCGTAGAGGTAACTGCATGGTGAATAGCCAATACTTCAGTAAGTTACTCAACATGGTGAATAGCCAATGTACATGTTACTCATCAGCATAGTAATACCAGGTGCAACATTTGCAAGCATCTTATGCCTCCACATCAGTCTGAACAATAGTACTGCAACAAAATTATAGCATGCAAAATTATAGCATTCCATATCAATCGGAACAATTAGATTCACAAATAATAGCAATGCACAAACTTCCTTGTATTATCTGTACATAGAGAGAGAGATAGCACCAAATGGGTGTACATTTACTCACTGGTTTGTGTTGCTGCCCACTTTGTAGATCTATTTACTCACTTACATATCAACAATGCCATGCTAAGTATTTGTGTTGCTGCCCACTTTGTGTTAGTTGCTGCTAAGTATTTTGATTATTTCACTAATGGTCACTGGTTTGATTAGCTCCCAAAACCATCATGGATAATTAAGCAAACTATTTCAAATCCTTTCAAACTTGATTTGATAAGGAAGATGAGATGGAGTAGATGAGATCTATAAAGGTGCATTTCCCAAATTTTCAAGATTTAATCAAATGGGAAAGGCCTAGAAATGCTATGTGTTAACATGAGTGAAGATAGGTTTTATTTGAAGAAAGGCTAGAAATGTTTCCAGTTTTTGATTTCTGTTGTTGATTGCTAGTAGCCTTGCTGATAATTGCTTTTAGTGCTGGTTGCTGTTAGTTGAGATGAAAAAATGTTAATTTATTGGTTTTGTTAATTTATTGCAGCACCACGAGGAGCACCTCCACCACGCCGATCTCGGACCCGAGCCTCCCTTCCCTACCCGAGGTAGTTCCTCTCTCCCTCGATGTGGATGTGGATGTGGTGATGTATGTGCATGAGGATATGTGTACACGACCATCGTGTCGTGGTTGTTTGTGCTCCGACCATCGTGTCGTGGAGATGCCGGCCGGAGATGCCGGCCGGAGTTGTGGATATTTTTTGTGAAATGCTTGCAGGTACCCCGTGAGGCCCTTGAGATTGCCGGAACGTCGATTAACTTCCGTTCCGGCAAATTCGGGTACTCCATATGTCCTATTTTTAGAAAAGGTCATGCCAAATTTTTTCGTGAAATTTAGCATGACTTTGCTAAAAATAGGACATATGGGGTATTGCGGCTAATGCATGGGCCGGGGTATCTTAGTACTAAATTAAGTGATGGTTTTGTTATATTTGTTGTACTAACTTTTTTCCTCTTTTTCAATGCAGTGCAAACATGTCCTTCGAGGCCGGCCCTTCTAAGCACATGAGCGTCGAAGAACAAGCTAGAGAAAAGAACAAGCCGTTCTGGGAAGTGAACCCGGAGATGGAGGATGCGGAGGCCGCCGAACTGGCTCGTGACGGCGATGGTGACTTTCTGTTAGAGATGGAGGATGCGGAGGATGCGGAGGACACCGACGGAGATGGGGACGCAACCACCACCACCGAGGGCGGCGACCACACGGATGTCGGGGTGGCGACCACACAGATGGCGGTGGTGGCGACCACACGAATGGCGGTGGTGGTAGTAACCCGACCGCTAAGAGGCATAAGAAGCCGAGGAAGGACCGGACACCGCAAGCGGTGGCCCCCATCACAGACACGTTCACTAAGGTCTCCTTAAGTGGCCAACCACAGGAGCCTAGGAACACCGCAAGCGGGTACAGCATGCAACTAGGGTGCATCCTCCGGGAAACCGTGCCGATCACCACGTATGACCTCAGGAGCAAGGAGAATGAGGCTTTGCGCGGAGACCTCCTCAAGAAGCTTCACCAACGATACAATTTCCCGGATGATGGAAACAAAAAGGTGGACAACTACGCCATCACGAAGATGAGCACCGCCTTAACCAGCTGGAGAGGCTGGGTGAAGGTGAAGATTGACAAGGGTCTTAGCTGGGCGGAGATCAGTGCCAAAGAGCCGTACATCGACATAGAAGAGTTCGAGGCATTCAAGTTGTCCTTGCAATCTCCGGAGGCTCAAAAATGGACCGAGTGGGGGAAGAAGATGCGGGCACTGAACTTAGGTAACCACCGTTTGGGAAGCGGCGGTTACGCAGGAAAACAGCCCGTTTGGGACAAGGAGGATGCCGAGGTTGCGAGACTTGGGAAAGAGAACATGTGGCATAAAATCACGGACGAGCAAGTTAGGAACTTTGTTCGGTCCCGCTACTATCTGAAGCCGGGGACGGGGGAATTCGTTACCGACTATCAAGATGTGCTGGATTTCGAGAAAACGCTGGTAAGGAACTTAATTACCGCGGATATCTCAAAGTCCATTTGCGTTGATTTCTACATGGGTTCACGTTTATTTCCTTTGTCCGCAGGAGGCTGAGTTGAAGGCTGAGGCTGAGGCCAGCCCGTCGTCCCAGGAGGCTCAGGCCGGCCCGTGGGACACGACTTTCAATCGGGCGATGAACGTTTTCAAGGGGAGGGACAAGTCAAAGCCGCCGACGTCAGCTGGCCGTGTGACCGGCTTTGGTACGAGCATGAAGTTCATCGAGTACTACAGCACGGATCCCGAGAAGAAAAAGGAGGGAGGAAGCCGGCTAAAGATAAAGCCGAGGTTCTCGAGCTAAGGAAGAAGCTGGAGACACTAGAGAAAGAAAAGGTGGACTCCAGCATGGTGGACAAGCTAGTGGCCGAGAAGGTGGAAGAGCAGCTCCGGAGTTTCTTACCCCCTGGCTTGATGGAGGGGTTAGCTGCTTGGAATGCGGCAGGTCGACAGGGGCCGATACACGTGCCCAGCTACGCCGGCAACACCTCCAGCAATAACGTGTCGCCAGTCCTGGTGACCCCAACGGTGCCCCTGTCGTGGATCAACATACAACAAGGCCGGAGAATAATGATAATGCGCACGAGCGGCCGGAGAATGATAGGCCGGCCGCCGGCATCGGCGCCCTTGTCTCGACATTAGCCGAGCTCGACGCCATCACCAAGGTAACTAATTAGTTAGTCCACGACATCTTCTATGACTATATATGCCTTTGATGACTGCCATATCTCATGCATGGTGCCCAACATGTGTTGACTCCCAGGACATGCCTTGCATACTCCTGCATAGGGTGGGGGCCGGCGGCGAGTTGAAGGAAGTCGCAACGGCAGAGATCATACAACCTTCGACCCGTGATATGCACAACACCCGAATGAGCGAGGCCGTGATGAAAGTCAATGTGAGCGAGGTACTGCCTGAGTTCCGTGACATCGACCCCCCCACGCAACCTCCGGGAGCCGAGAAACACATGAAGCTTGGCGAATGCGGGAAGTGGATGATGGAATGGCCGAAGACCCAGATTCGTCTTGGGGATGTTCTTCATGGGGTCAGGCGCACCGGCGGCGCCACCTCGAGGCCCCGGCCCCCCGGTCATTCGGCCCCCGCCGAGGCAGCGACAAAAAGCTGTTGCGGATGAACCGGCACCACAAGCAGCCGTCGCCACCAC
The DNA here is from genome assembly GCA_947311845.1 of Poa pratensis. NCBI lineage: Eukaryota > Viridiplantae > Streptophyta > Magnoliopsida > Poales > Poaceae > Poa > Poa pratensis. Next base: position 55,511,433 of record CAMZMU010000107.1, read on the forward strand.
CCAGAACGAACCGCCAGTCGCCGCCACCACCGGCCGGAAGCTACCGCCGGTCGTCGCCGCCACCAACCGCCACAAACAGTTGTTGGGAACGTCTTCACCGCAACCGTCCAAGGTTAGTTCTGACTTTCCGAATTCCCCGACTTTCCGACTTTCCCGACTAACGGATGTGCTATTGTTTATGTTTAGGACAAAGCCGTTGCACCTCAACTTGGTGGCAACGACGACAATGAGGAGGAGGAGAATGATGTCAACGTCGATGACTACATCAACACTGGCGCCTGGATGGATGGTATGTACATGCCTCCTGTGGATGAAGAACGCTTCCACGACCACCGCGGTCAACTTGCTCGTCCCACTTCATGCACACAATGCCTGGCCTTCACCGACACGCCTCCGAATGCCAAAGATCATCAAGCTCAACCGGGTAACATTTTCAGCCCTAACACAATGAAAGAAACTGTTAAAGCGGGGTTCACTTCACCCCCACAATCCACAGAGATGAAGAACAAGAAGCACAGGAAGAGAAAAGGATCCTCCACCTCTGCGAGCCAGCCAGCTCCTAAGATCCGGGGTCTTGAAGACACGATTCCACCCCGTGCGGATGGCTTCCCCCGAGTTCATGAGGCTGGTAAACCTATCTTGTCTGGGGACTTGCTCCGCCTTGCAGAAGGACCCATGATTGCCTTGCAGGAATCTATCTTGCATCTAGAGGAGCTCCTTCTTAAAGACAAGCACCCGAGTTACCCGGCGTTCGCGGTCAAGGTGCCAAAGGAGCTGGTGGACTTCGTCCAGGAAGACCCCGCGGATGTGTTCTTCATAGCGTACGAGGACATCTTCAAACTCTTTCACACTCAACGGCTGGACTATAACATGGTCCGCCTATATGCGCTCGATGTGGCGATGAAGATCAGGAGAGATGATACCCCGTACGTCGCGATAGTGGATCCCAACTACATGCGCGACAGCCATCTGGTGGAAGGATCAAAGACACGGGAAACGGCCATGGAGTACCTCGTAAGGGTCATGCTGGCCAACAAGAGGAATAACGTCCTTCTTCTGTCTTTCTTTTTCGAGTAAGTACACATCAGCTCACCACAGTCGTATCTTATGCCTTCTTCTACATTTCTTCCATCGCTGATCCTACTTCAATTGTGTTGAGCAGGGACAAGTACTGCGCACTCATCTGCGTATCCCCGAGGTGGTCCATTGCCACTTATTTGGACTCGGGGAATAAATCCACGCCGAGACGATACACCAGAATAAAGGGTGTTCTCGATGACGCTCTCGAGGCCTATGCCCAAAAGGGCGGCCCCTTCCATAAGAAGGCGGAATTCTTCACGGATGAGAACACACACAAGTTCCAGCATGGGACCGGATTCCATTGCGTCAAGCAACTGGATGGCAGCGTGAAGGAGGCCTACTACGCCCTCCATCACATTAAATCGATTGTCCGGGATGTCGAGAAAATGAAGATTCCATCTGGTCTCGCAGAATACACCAAAAGCGCGGATGCTCTCACCGATGCTGATTACAGAACAGACTTCCATCGCATCCGGCTGCAGTTGGCAACGATCATCCTCGAAGATGTCATTCGCAAATCAGGGTCCTTCCACTACCCCAGAGGTATTATAGAAGTGCATGTGTAGGGTTATATATTATATATATGCTATGCTATGAAACCCAAATAGGATAGCCATATGATTTCCAACCATGACAATTGATTGATTGTCTTGCCTCTCTACTTAGATGAATAAATTATACTCTATTTATATCACTAACCAATATATATCCCAATCCATCTTCAGGGTTGTGTCAGAGGGATATCGAAGAACGACTAGAGGCACAGAATGACACCAGGGAGTGGAAGACGAAAGAAGGCCTTCTACCATTCCCGGCGCCGCTCAAGAAGAGGACTCCATGATCATGCATGCCCCCGCGCGCTCTTGCTCACCATTATCGCTGATGTGTACTACATTTGATCATAGTTAGGCGGCGAACACTTGATTTGTAATGTGTAGTGTGAAATGATGAAACATTCGGCACTTTTGTGACTATGTGTATATACGTATCTCGATCGGGCACTAAGTAATATGTGTGATGACATATTGATTAATGTGTTTGTCTGTTTATATACCTGTCAAATATACCTGTATTTCTGTATAAACCTGTATAAATCCTGTATATACCTGTATTTGTACAGCAAAATGGAAAAATATCGGTATTTCTGTTTAATATTTCTGTGGCGCATGCTTTTTTTTTGTGGCGCACCACTTTCTGTGGCGCACCAAGAAACAGTGCGCCACAGAATGCCTCTGTATAGGGGTGCTGCCGAGCTATTTCTGTGGCGCACTGCACTGGGTGCGCCACAGAAAGTGAACGAGCTATTTCTGTGGCGCACTGCACTGGGTGCGCCACAGAAAGTCACTTTCTGTGGCGCATGACCTGGGTGCGCCACAGAAATAAATTTAGTGGCGAGAATTCTGTGGCGCACCCAGCAAACCTGGGGGTGTGCCACAGAATCCCAAAACCATGCGCCACTAATAGCCGTTTCTGTACTAGTGATGGATGTGATACTTTTACTCTCACTATTACTAATGATAATGTTCATGCTTATGTGGAGAGTAATGATACTTTTATGCATGTGGATCATGATAAGAATGCTTTATGTGATAGCTATATTGTTGAGTTTATTCATGATGCCGCTGAAAATTATTTTCAGAGAGGAAAGTATGGTTATAGAAATCTTTATGTTACTAAACCACCTCTCTTTATGATGAAAGTTTTGAGCTTTCTCTTGATTTGCTTTTATTTGCTGGGTACTTTAAGACCTACTGAAAGTTCTTATGAGAGAGGGAGACACGGCTTCATATATCACAATAATATTAAGTCTCCTCTCTTTATGTTGAAAGTTTTGAAGTTGCAATTGTTTTGCTTTCCTATGCTAGTCACTTTGTGCTTCATCGATTTATTTTTCTACAAGATTCCTTTGCATAGGAAGTGGGTTAGAATTAAATGTGTTTGGTATTTGCTTTTTGATGCTGTCTTATATTCAACTCTTATACATATGATGGCATCATGAAAATTATCATGCCTAGCTAAAAGGCGTTAAAGAAAAGCGCTTATGGGAGACAACCCATTGTTTTTATTTTCTGTTATTTTTGTTTTATTTTTGTTTTGAGTCAAGGTGTTTGTTACTTCTGTAGCAACTCCTTTGTATCTTTATTTTATTGCATTGTTGTGCCAAGTAAAGTTCTTTATTGAAAGTTGATGCAAGATTTGGATTTCTGCGCAGTAACAGATTTTTAGCTGTCACGAATTTGAGCTTTTCTCCCTGGAGAAAAATCTAAAAATTCTAAAACAAATCACGCATATTCCTGAGATATGTACGCAACTTTAATTATTTTAGGCCAGATCCATCTGAGCAACTTAAGTGCTTCGAAAAAATTCGTCATTGCAGACTGTTCTGTTTTTGACAGATTCTGCCTTTTGTTTTGCATTCGCTCTTTTACTGTGTTTGTGTGGATTTCTTTGCTCCACAAAGCATTGGTGGCTGTAGCTAATGTCCAGAAGCTTTGGGATTGATTGTATCATTACAGAATATGAGAATTTTTGATTATGCACTAACCCTCTAATGAGAACTGTCTTGAGTTTGGTGTGAAGGAAGTTTTCAAGGATCAAGCGAGAAGGTTGATATTATGTGATCAAGAAGAGTGAAAAGCCTAAGCTTGGGGATGCCCCCATGGTTCATCCCAACCATATTCAGAGAGACTCAAGCGTCTAAGCTTGGGGATGCCCAAGGCATCCCCTTCTTCATCAACAAACTTATCAGGTCATCTCTAGTGAAACTATATTTTAATTCTTTCACATCTTATGCGCTTTACTTGGAGCATCTGTGTGCTTTTATTTTGTTTTTGTTTGAATAAATTCGGATCCTAGCAATCCTTGTGTGGGAGAGAGACACGCTCCGCTTTTTCATGTGAATACTCATGTTCTTCACTTATATTTGTTGAGTATTCTTAACTAGCTACTGCAGTGCTTTTAGCTCCTGTTTTTCGTGCATCTCTTCGAGCTGTTAGCACTGGTTTATAAATACTCTCTTGCTGCATTATATTATCATTTGGAGAGTTTATGTTTAAATAAATTGATTGGTGTTTGTTTGGAAGAAAGAAAATGCTACATGTAGTAGTTGGTATTGGCAAAGACATATGCATTCTTGTAGATCATTGTCTTGTTTCGATTTGATACTTTGCAATTGTTTTGAGCTCTCAAGTAGATCATATTTAAACTCTTGCATCATGTAGTTAAAGCCTAGTAGTGGAGAACTACCGTAGAGCTTGTTGAGACTTGGGATGCATATTTGTTCTCTCTAAGGTCTAGATATTTTCTGGTAAAATGTTTGAACAACAAGGAAGACAGTGTAGAGTCTTATAATACTTGCAATATGTTTTTATGTGATTCTTGCTGTACCAGTTTATACTTGTGTTTGTTTCAAACAACCTTGCTAGCCTAAACTCTTTACTGAGAGGGAATGCTTCTCGTGCATCCAAACCTTGAGCCAAAACCCATGCCATTTGTGTCCACCATACCTACCTACTATGTGGTATTTCCTGCCATTTCAAGTAAATACTTCATGTGCTACCTTTAAACTATTCAAAACTTTATTACTCCTTATTTGTGTCAATGTTTTATAGCTCATGAGGAAGTATGTGGTGTTTTCTCTTTCAATCTTTTCACCGACTTTCAACCAATGGACTAGTGGCATATACATCCGCTTATCCAATAATTTGCAAAAAGAGCTGGCAACGGGGTGCCCAGCCCCAATTAATTACAACTTTCATTAATAATTCTCTTCACATGTTTTGCCCTGATTTATTAGTAAGCAACTTAAATTGCAAATAGACACTCATCCATGGTATGTGAATGTTGGAAGGCACCCGAGGATTCGGTTAGCCATGGCTTGTGTAAGCAAAAGGTTGGGAGGAGTGTCATCTATAAAGAAACTAAAATACATGTGTAAACAAAAGAGAAGAGGGATGATCTACCTTGCTGGTAGAGATAACGTCCCTCATGGGAGCCGCTCTTGAAAGTCTGGTTGACAAGGGGGTTCGGGTGCCCACTACCATTCGTTGACAACAACAAACACCTCTCAAATACTTATTTTGTGCTCTCTATATGCTTTCGAAAACTTAAAAAGCTCTAGCACATGATTTAATCCCTGCTTCCCTCTGCGAAGGGCCTATCTTTTACTTTATTGTTGAGTCAGTTTACCTACTCCTTTCTATCTCAGAAGCAAACACTAGTGTCAACTTTGTGTGCATTGATTCTTACATGTTTACTTATTGCACTTGTTATACTACTTTATGTTGACAACTATCCATGAGATATACATGTTACAAGTTGAAAGCAAATGCTGAAACTTAATCATCCTTTGTGTTGCTTCAATGCCTTTTACTTTGAATCTATTGCTTTATGAGTTACCTCTTATGCAAAACTTTTGATGCTTGTCTTGAAAGTACTATTCATGAAAAGTTTTTGCTTATATGATTCATTGTTTACTCTTTATCTACCTGTTAGCAAACTATAGACCATTGTTTTGAGTCACTTCATTCATGACATGAGCCTAGCAATATTATGATCAAGATTGTGTGAAAGCATGTCTCCTCAGAAATTATTTGTTGTTATCGTTTTACCTACTCGAGGGCGAGTAGAACTAAGCTTGGGGATGCTTGATACGTCTCAAACGTATCCATAATTTCTGTTGTTCCATGCTTATATTATACCATTTGCTACATGTTTGCTTGCTGCCATCTTTATTTCAGATTGCAGTTACTACTTATAATCATCCCTATCACTTATATTTCACTATCTCTTCGCCGAACTAGTGCACCTATACATCTGACAAGTGTATTGGGTGTGTTGGGGACACAAGAGACTTCTTGTATCTTAATTGCAGGGTTGCTTGAGAGGGATATCTTTGACCTCTACCTCCCTGAGTTCGATAAACCTTGGGTGATTCACTTAAGGGAAACTTGCTGCTGTTCTACAAACCTCTGCTCTTGGAGGCCCAACACTGTCTACAGGAATAGAAGCGTGCGTAGACATCACCGCCGGCAGCCCACCGCGCTCGACCCGCCCGCCACCGACGGCCAGGAGGACCTCCACCGCCACCTGCACCGGCGCCGCCCGTGCTCGACGCTCCCGTGGTCGCCTCGCTCGTGCTCGACGCGCCCGTGGTCGCCTCGCCGTGCCCGTGCCCACGGACCTCCACCGCCACCCGCACCGGCGCCGCCCGTGCTCGACGCAGCGGAGGACCTCGGCGCCAGCTTAACCTCCCCTGCACCCGGCCGTCCTCGACCTCCCCTCCCTCCCCCTTCCCCGAGGTATGCTTCCCCCCCTCTCTCCCTCCTCCCTCCCCTACCGAACCTGCACTCAACGTGTTCGACACAATTCCTAGCTAGGAATTGGTGCAGCTTGGTTGCTTTCTGGAGTCGCTTGCTTCTGCTTTTTCGGGGTTCATTTCTAGGGTTCTGAATTTGGGGCCTCTAGGAAGAGCAAGGAACATGGAATTCTCAGTGCTAAAGTGAAAGAGTTCATCGGACATGGTTGCTTGTGTGGTTTTAATTCAGTAGCTTGTTCGGTCAGTTCAGTTCTGGTCAGGTGCCTCTTCTTGTTTCCCCTTCCCTGCAGCCTCCACCATTAGAGACAACAATTCTTCCTCCTTTTTCTTGTAAAATCAGTGTATGAGGTCGTGTGGTGCTAGATATACATCTTTCGCGTAATTCGCCAAAACTGCAGTTTCATAGTCCTAAGTACGAAGTCCTAACCTGCAGTTTCCATTGGTGCTGGCCTTGCGATACTTCACCAAGTTTCCTTCGAACTACGTTCTGTTTCAAATTCATGAATTCATTTCACGATGGTTTCAATTAAATTTATTTTCTAACTTGAGAAACTACGGTATAGGGAACCAGCATGCGGAAGCTTCAAATGAGCCTGAGCTTCGTGTAGCCTTTTTTCTTAATGCGAAAACTTTATTTTTTGACTTACAAAACCTGAAAAAAAATCACACATGTACGTATGGATATCTAGCACCTGCGTACAAATTTGCATATGTTTTAATTTGTAACCTACACAAAACAGGCCTATGTGAAGACCAAAGATGATTTCCACAAATTTGCAAGTGTGCAGTTCAAATTGCCACAAATCCAATGCCTAGCAAAGCTACTGTATGCCACAAGTCCAAATTAGTGCTTGGTCAGGGAGAATAATAAGTAAGCAAATTGTTGGGTAGCTCTCAGTCTAGCAAAGCTACTGTATGTACATCTATGGAATTGTTTGGTGTGTCAATTTATCTGGGAAAACCTAGTCCTGCTCTAAAATCATGTACACGCATAATTTTTGTTAGATGCTAAATCATGGTTTTGTTAATTTATTGCAGCACCACGAGGAGCACCTCCACCACGCCGATCTCGGACCCGAGCCTCCCTTCCCTACCCGAGGTAGTTCCTCTCTCCCTCGATGTGGATGTGGTGATGTATGTGCATGAGGATATGTGTCCACGACCATCGTGTCGTGGTTGTTTGTGCTCCGACCATCGTGTCGTGGAGATGCCGGACGGAGATGCCGTCCGGAGATGTGGATATTTTTTGTGAAATGTTTGCAGGTACCCCGTGAGGCCCTTGAGATTGCCGGAACATCGATTAACTTCCGTTCCGGCAAATTCGGGTACTCTATATGTCCTATTTTTAGCAAAGGTCATGCCAAAAAAATTCGTGAAATTTAGCATGACTTTGCTAAAAATAGGACATATGGGGTATTGCGGCTAATGCATGGGCCGGGTATCTTAGTACTAAATTAAGTGATGCTTTGTTATATTTGTTGTACTAAAATTTTGCCTCTTTTTAATGTAGTGCAAACATGTCCTCCGAGGCCGGCCCTTCTGAGAAGCACATGAGCGTCGAAGAACAAGCTAGACAAAAGAACATATCGTTCTGGGAATTGAACCCGCAGATGGAGGATGCGGAGGCCGCCGAACTGGCTCGTGACGGCGATGGTGACTTTCAGTTAGAGTCTGCCGAAGCCACCACCACCGATGGAGAACCCACCAGCACGGATGTCGGGGTGGCGACCACACGGATGGCGGTGGTGGTAGTAACCCGCCTGCTAAGAGGCCTGCTAAGAGGCTTAAGAAGCCGAGGAAGGACCGGACACCGCAAGCGGTCGGCAACATCACAGACACGTTCACTAAGGTCTCCTTAAGTGGCCAACCACTGGAGCCTTGGGACATCGCAAAAGGGTACGGCATGCAACTAGGGTGCATCCTCCGGGAAAACGTATCGATCAACACGTATGACCTCAGGAATCCGGAGAATGAGGCTTTGCGCAATGACCTCCTCAAGAAGCTTCACAAACGATATATTTTCCCGGCTGATGAAAACAAAAAGGTGGACAACTTCGCCATCACGAAGATGAACACCGCCTTGACAAGCTGGAGAGGCCGGGTGAAGGCGAAGATTCTTGAAAAGGGTCTTAGCTGGGAGGAGATCAGTGCCAAAGAGCCGTACCTCGAGAAAGACGAGTTCGATATATTCAAGGCATCCTTGTCATCTCCGGAGGCTGAAAAATGGACCGAGTGGGGGAAGAACATGCGGGCACTGAACTTAGGTAACCACCATTTGGGAAGCGGCGGTTACGCAGGAAAAAAGCCCGTTTGGGACAAGGAGGATGCCGAGGTTGCAAGACTTGGGAAAGAGAACCCGTGGCATAAAATCACGGACGAGCAAGTTAGGAACTTTGTTCGGTCCCGCTACTATCTGAAGCCGGGACGGGGGAATTCGTTACCGACTATGAAGATGTGTTGGAATTCGAGAAAAAGCTGGTAAGGAACTTAATTACCGCGGATATCTCAAAGTCCATTTGCGTTGATTTCTACATGGGTTCACATTTATTTCCTTTGTCCGCAGGCGGCTGAGTTGGCGATTGAGGCTGAGGCCGACCCGTCGTCCCAGGAGCCTCCGGCCGGCCCGTGGGACACGACTTTCAACCGGGTGATGAACGTTTACAAGGGGAGGGACAAGTCAAAGCCGCCGACGTCAGCTGGCCGTGTGACCGGCTTTGGTACGGCGATGAAGTTCACCGAGTACTACAACACGGACACCGAGAAGAAAAAGGAGAGGAGGAGGCCGGCTAAAGATAGAGCCGAGGTTCTCGAGCTAAGGAAGAAGCTGGACGCACTAGAGGCCGAGAAGGTGGACTCCAGCGTGGTGGACAAGCTAGTGGCCGAGAAGGTGGAAGAGAAGCTCCGGGCTTTGTTACCCGATGCATTGGTGCAGGGATAACTGCTTGGCATGCGGGAGGTCAACAGGGGCCAATACACGTGCCCAGCTTCGCCGGCAGCACCTCCAGCAATAACGTGTCGCTGGTCCTGCCGACCCCACCGGTGCCCCCTGCTGTGGAGCAACATACACCAACGCCAGAGAATAATGATAATGCACACGAGCGGCCGGAGATTGATAGGCCGGCCGCCGGCACCGGCGCCCTTGTCTCGACATTAGCCGAGCTCAACGCCGTCACCAAGGTAACTAATTAGTATGTGTGTGTGAGGCAATGGAAACATATATATGTATGATCATGAATATGTATGATACATTGTGTGTGAGACTATATATGCCTTATCTCATGGTGCCCGCTATGTGTTGACTCCCAGGACATGCCTTGCATACTCCTGCATAGGGTGGGGGCCGACGGCGAGTTGAAGGAAGTTGTCGTGGGTTTGTCACGTCAGGTGTCATAGATGACTTCGTAGGTGTGGGATTACGCGAGTCAAGCATCTCCGAGCTTGGGATCGCAGGAACAAAGATCAACACAGATTTACCCAGGTTCGGCCCCCTCAATGTGAGGTAAAAGACCTACTTCCTGCCTACCCTAGATTGGTATTGATATGATAATCGAGGTGTTACAATGGAGGCGATCCGATCTGGTACTCGCCGTATGAGCTAGGGTTTGGGGCTTGATAGCTTGACCCGCTCTAAGTCCTGCGAGTCCTCTTTATATACACAGAGGCTCGCTAGGTTACAAAAGGAAACTTCCCCATAAGGAATACATCCACAGAGGCCTACTCGGAGACTACTTGGTCTTCACGTCCTCCGGGATATGTCTTCTAGATCTTTCCCCTTATGGCGGTTCAATATTGGGCTTGCTCCCAAGTGGGCCTTCGTCCGTGCGAGTAAGTTAAGTCGCACTGGGCCGCGGGTTAATCCAGAAAGTATTCCCCCGACATTAGCCCCCAAGCGTGGCCTGAACTTCATAGTATTTCTTGATCTTGAATGCTTAGGCCGCGCTTTTCCTTGTTTCGCGGCTTATAATTGTGCAAGTTTGGCCTTGACTCGCACCTGGAAGATCATCTGACTTCGTGAGCTTCTTTGTTAGAGTATCCTGATAGCTTCAGAACTTGATGACGATCTATCTTCAAATTTTTGATGATAATATGATGTAGCCCCCAAGGATTGAGAGGATGTTATGTGGTAATCATCTCAATTCTTCTCAGAGAACTCTGAAGGTCATCACCTGTAACTTGATATCATGAATAAAACAATTGTTAAGTTACAAGTAATTGTAATTGGTGTTGCCGTACTATAAGCAGTACATCGACCTCTAGTTAGGCCATCTGAATCCTTAAGTGGGCACTCGCGCGACTCAGTATTTCCTAGGAATATGTGTGTTCAGGGTCGAGAGCGGCCATGATAGGCAATCAAGCTCGATTGACGCCACACCCCAGTACTTTGGCCACATAATGCGAGTAGCAATCCAACTTAAGGTAAATTTGATAATTGCCAATAAATCGGCTGTTTCAGGGTAACAAAGACCCCAAGAAACATAATGATATTGCCATGATAGGCTAAGCTATGATAAGCTTTGATTATGATGACACATAAGGTCGCGCCTAGGTGGCAACCGAGTGTTATACATAGGGTTGGATCGCGCGTAGGTGGCGATCCATGGTGATACATGGGGTCGGTCGCGCCTAGGTGGCGACCAGAGATGATACAAAGTTTACGGCCGCGCCTAGGTGGCAGCCGGTTTCTGATACAAGGGTCGATCGCGCCTGGGTGGCGATCAGATGTTGCATAGGTCGCGCCTAGGTGGCGACCAAAGTTGAAGTTCTAGCCCTGAGTGGCTGTGATGATACTCAGCTATAAAGCTGGAAAGGATGATGCTTGGCTCTGATTAGCCTTTTCTTATGTATAGTACGGTCGCAGGTGTGCGACGTTCCAAGGGCGAGGTGCCTCGAGACGATCCTCGAAATCATGGCGTTCGCTGCTTTCTTCCCTTACATCCAGCAGGTAGTACGACCCATTGTTTAGCTTCTTGCTGATGATGTAGGGTCCTTCCCATGGAGAGGACAGCTTATGCATTCCCTTGTGATCTTGTTTAAGTCGCAGTACTAGGTCGCCTTCTTGAAAGGTGCGGGTTTTGATGCGTCTGGCATGATAGCGTCGCAAGTCTTGTTGATATACTGCTGACCTTGATGCTGCCAAGTCTCTAACCTCTTCTAATGTGTCCACCGAGTCTTGCCGAGCTATCTCATTATCTGTCTCGATGTAAGCCGCAACTCTTGGTGAATCATGTATGATATCGCTGGGCATGACTGCTTCTGCTCCATAGACCATGAAATATGGTGTAAATCCTGTGGATCTGTTAGGGGTTGTTCTCAAGCTCCACAGTACTGCTGGCAGTTCTTCCACCCAACATCCTGGAGATGCTTCGACCTTTTCAATAAGGCGCGGCTTAATTCCATGGAGAATTTCCTGGTTAGCTCGCTCAGCTTGTCCATTGCTCTGCGGGTGTGCTACTGACGTGAGGTCCAATCTTATCCCATTGTCTGCGCAAAATATCTGTGTAGCCCCTTCAGAGGTGTTGCTCCCATTGTCTGTAATGATACTATGGGGGTAACCGAAGCGGAATATGACCTTCTTCAAGAACTTGACTGCTGTTTCAGCCTCGCAATCTCCCACAGGTTCTGCTTCTATCCACTTTGTGAATTTGTCCACCATGACTAAGAGGTGAGTTTTTCCGTTTGAAGACCGTCTGAAAGGCCCTACCATGTCAAAACCCCATACGGCAAAAGGCCATGTGATGGGTATTGTGCGAAGTGCTTGGGCTGGCATATGATCTTGCCTAGCGTATCTTTGACATCCATCGCACACTCTGACAATTTGCTCTGCGTCTGCTAATGCTGTTAACCAGAAGAATCCATGTCGGAACGCCTTTGCCACCAAAGATCTTGACGAAGCATGATGGCCACAATCGCCTGAATGAATTTCGTGCAAGATTTTTCGTCCCTCTTCTGGTGAGACACATCTTTGGAATGCTCCTGATACGCTGCGCTTGTATAATTCGTTGTTGATGATTGTATAGGCCTTTGATCGTCGTATGATTTTGCGCGCCTCAATTTCATCGTCCGGCAGCACTCCGCGACTTAAATATGCCATGTATGGCTCTGTCCATCCTGGCTGTTCATGCAGGGCTGCGACTAAAGTTGAATCATCCTCTGGCTCTGCAATGTCAATTCTGCTGGAGGTTTGACTGATGGATTGTGCAGTTCATCCAGGAAAACATTGGGTGGGACTGACTGTCTGTTGGATCCAAGCCGAGACAGGGCATCCGCAGCTTCATTTTGTCTCCGATCAATATGTTCAACTTGGTATCCAGTGAAATGTCCAGCAATTCTGTCCACCTCTCTCTATATGCAGCCATGTTCGCATCCTTGCTGTCCCACGTTCCGGAGACCTGCTGTGCCACCAAGTCTGAATCGCCAAAACAGCGTATGCGACTGATGTTCATCTCCTTTGCTATACGTAGACCATGAAGCAGTGCCTCGTACTCCGCCACGTTATTTGTGCAGTTGAAGTGTATCTGTAACACATACCGCAGCTTGTCTCCCTTGGGAGATGTCAGAACAACTCCAGCCCCCGAGCCTTGCAACTGTCTTGACCCATCAAAATGCATGGTCCAGTATTTGGTTTCTGCCATGCTAGGAGCAACTTGGATTTCTGTCCAATCGTTAATAAAATCTGCAAGGGCTTGCGACTTAATTGATGTGCGCGGCTCGTAACTGATGTGATGTGGTCCCAACTCGATCGCCCACTTAGCGACTCTTCCAGTAGCTTCTCGATTACGAATGATATCTGCCAATGGTGCTGAACTCACCACAGTTATTGGATGCTCTTGGAAGTAGTGCTTCAGCTTGCGACTCGCCATGAACACTCCAAACACCAACTTCTGCCACTGTGGGTAACGCTGTTTGGAAGCTGTGAGGACTTCGCTCACGTAGTATACTGGTCTCTGGACAGGGTATTCCTTTCCGTTTCTTGTCTCTCCACAACCATGACAGCACTCACAGCGCGGGAATTTGCCGCTATGTATAGTAGCATTGGCTCTTTATCTTTTGGAGCCGCCAGAACTGGAGCATTTGTCAATTGATGTTTCAAGGCTGTCAGAGCTTCGTCGGCCTCTGCGTCCCAAACGAAGGTGTCTGATTTTTTCAACAGTCTGTACAAAGGTAGTGCTTTTCTCCCAATCTTGATATAAAGCGACTCAAAGCTGCTACGCAACCAGTAAGCCGCTGTACATCTTTTATCTTTTCTGGCTTTTGGAGATCCATCACGGCCTTTATCTTGTCAGGATTGGCCTCAATGCCTCTTTCTGATACTATGAATCCCAATAGCTTTCCTGCTGGTACTCCGAAAACGCACTTTGTGGGGTTGAGCTTCATGTTGTATTTTCTGAGATTTGTGAATGTCTCTGCCAGATCACCAATAAGATCCTGGCTAACTTGCGATTTAATCACAATATCATCCACGTAGGCATGAACGTTGCGACCTATTTGCTCATGTAGGCAATTCTGAATGCATCTTTGGTAAGTCGCACCTGCGTTCTTCAACCCAAAGGGCATGCTGACGTAACAAAAAGCTCCGAAGGGTGTGATGAAGGACGTCTTTTCTTGGTCCTCCCTCTTCATCTTGATTTGATGGTAGCCTGAATAGGCGTCCAAAAAGCATAACAGCTCGCACCCAGCAGTTGAATCAATTACTTGGTCGATTCGGCAAAGCAAATGGATCCTTTGGACAAGCTTTGTTAAGACTGGTGTAATCAACGCACATTCGCCACGTACCGTTCTTTTTCATAACCAATACTGGATTTGCCACCCATTCCGGATGGTATACCTCTGTGATGAATCCTGCAGCCAGCAAGCGAGCTATTTCCTCTCCTATTGCCTTTCTCCTGTCATCATGAAAACGCCGTAGTGGCTGCTTCACTGGTTTAGCCGCAGGGTTCACTTTGAGGCTATGTTCTGCTAATTCTCTTGGTACCCCTGGCATATCTGACGGCTTCCATGCGAAGATGTCTTTATTTTCCTGGAGAAAAGCGACGAGGGCCTTCTCCTGCTCTTCTTCCATGTGTGCTCCAATGCTAGTTTGCTTGGATGAGTCGCCAGGAACAAGATTTATCTGCTTAGTGTCCTGGGCCGCTTTGAATTTCATTGGTGGCTCGGCAGATGGCGTGGTAACCACACTCATATCGTTTGGGTCCACCTGCGACTTATAACCTTTTAGTTCTTCCGCGGCACAGGCGGATTCTGCGAAAGCCGCATCTCCTTTCTCACATTCTATTGCTTTTTCTCTATCTCCGTACACTGTGATGACCCCTTTTGGTCCTGGTATCTTCAACTGTAGGTACACGTAGCATGGCCTGGCCATAAACTTAGCAAAGGCCGTTCTTCCAAACAAGGCGTGATATGGGCTTTGGAATTTTACCACTTCGAAGCTTAGGAATTCACTTCTAAAGTTCTCTTCTGTTCCAAAAGTTACCCCTAGGGTTATTTTCCCCACTGGCCGTGCGGACCTTCCTGGGACAATGCCGTGAAATACTGTTGACGTGGGCTGCAGGCTGGAATCCTTGAGTCCTAGACGCTGGAAAGTATCGTAGTACAAGATATTAATGCTGCTTCCTCCATCCATAAGCACTTTGGTCAGCTTGTATCCTGCAACGTATGGTGCCACAACCAGTGCCAACTTGCCAGGTTCCCGTACCTGTGGCGGGTGGTCGTCGCGACTCCAGGTTACCGCGTATTCTGACCACCTTAACCAAGCGGGTGTTGCTGGTATCACGGCGTTCACCTGCTGACTTCTCCGGCTCAATTTCTCTTCTCTTTTGGAGGTATCGATAACTATTGTGTGATACTGCCCCGTCTGCCTGGGGTTACTCGCGCCGTGCTGCCCAATGTTTGTGTTATGAGCCGCACTAGGGTTTCCTTCATGGGAATTCCCCCCGTTGTGTTGGCTCTCTTCTTTCCACTTTTTGTAATAATGGCATTGCGCCTTGGTATGGTCCGCTGGCCGTCCATCACCTGTCGCATGAAGGTCGCATGGCCGGTTGAAAACTTCTTGCATATTGATTGGACGGGAGCCGTATCCTCGACCCCTTCCACGCTGGCCTCTGAATCCTCCACGCGTATTGGCGACGAGCCCTGAGTGACCATCTTCGCTTTTGCGTTTGTTTTGACTCGTGTTGTTGTGGCTCGTTTGCTGCTGCTGGGGCTTGTTGGAGTTTTTCTTTCCTTTTGCAGCAACCTCCTCTTCTTCTCCGTCTGACGCGTCTCTGGTTTTGTCTGAGCTGGCATATTTGTTAGCCGCAGCCATCACCTCGCTGAGGCTCTTGACTTTATCCTTCATGCGACCCAGCTTATGAATCAGCGGCTCAAACTTGCAGTTTTTCTCCATCACCAGGACGGCTGAGCTTGGTGGTATATTATCTGAGGAGTGTATTATTTCTGCCACCCTTTTCATCCAATGGCGACTTGACTCGCCTTCCTTCTGGACACAACGCTCTAAATCTTCTATATTGCAGAGTCGCTTGCAAGTTCCTTGGAAGTTCTTAATGAAGGCATCCTTCAGTTCCTCCCAAGTATTTATAGAGTTGGGAGGCAAATTTTGCAGCCATATGTGCGCTGCTCCTTCTAGCATCATGTTTAGGTAGCGTGCGCAGATCTCTTCAGATGCGTTTAGGATGCTCATGCCCATCTCGTAATTGTTGAGCCAAGTGGTTGGATCCATGCTGGCGTTATAGTTTGCCACCTTGCGTGGCCCTTTGAAATCTTCAGGAAAAGGTTCCGATCTGATCCTCTCAGTGAAACACGCCGGTCCCTTGAGTCGCGAGGACAGGGCTGTGGGCGCGCCTGCGGGGTTATCTGCGGGCCGCTTTTGCATCAATGGCGCATTCGCCTGCGCTTCTGCGACTTGCTCCTGCTGCCTCTGTGCGACTCCTGACACGTCCTCTGGTGGCCTGCTCTGGACGCTTCTTTCTGCTGTAATCCTGTGATTGGCTGGTACGAGGGGCAGCTGTGCTTCGGCTTCCGCCCTATTGGCTTGTTGCAGGACTGCCGTACTTAGCATCTGAATCGCGCGCCGCGCCTCAGCATTGACCGGGTCATCGCCTGTTGGTACCATCTGAGTCAAGATATTAGCCGCAGCATACATATTATCGACAGGGTTCTGGTAATGGCCCTGTGGGGTGTGAAACCTCCTTGGTTGTTGCTGGGTCTCTTGATTTGTTGGTACCCTTCCTTCCGCAGTCGTCTGGATTCCCGTCCCGCGGCTGGAGTGAGCGGGATTTCCACTGTTGGTTGAGTCGCGCGCAGCTGTGTTTGCGGGTCAACCTGTTGTTGAGTCGCAGCCAGCGCGGCTACTCTCTGCCGCTCCTGTTGGATTCCTTGGTTTATCTGATCGAGCCTGCGGCGCTCTTCTTCCATCCTTCGAACCTCATACAGGAGCTCGGCCCTGGCGGCCTCAATTTCTGTTGCACGGAGGGCGGCGTTCGTGGCTGACACAGGGACAAGAAGTGGGTTGCTTGGGGGTGCCGATGCCTCGGTTTCTCCAGCAGTTCCTGATGCACCTGCTCCTCCGGCCATGTAAACCGCGACTTGTGCCATCTCTTGATCTGGTGATGATGTGATTTCTGGTGGGTAACCCCAGCAACTTTCTTCAAAGGCAGGTATGATGGACCCAAACTCTTGCGAGTCCATGCTTTCCACGGATTCTTCCCCGTCATCGGCGACTTCTTCTACTGAATCGCCTTCCTGGACCGATCTAACGGACCTGCCACCGATGAAGCCGACGAAGACGTTGATGGATCCGAACGGGATGACGTGGCCGGTCTCCAAATAATCTGCTTCCGGCCCCCAGCTTGAATCGTCGATGAGGGGTGTGCCATTGACCGTGATGATACGGCCAACAACAAGATCTTCAGCTCCCTTCATGGATCCTGCGCGGAACGTGACGCTCTTGACCGCAGGCCCCACGGTGGGCGCCAACTGTCGTGGGTTTGTCACGTCAGGTGTCATAGATGACTTCGTAGGTGTGGGATTACGCGAGTCAAGCATCTCCGAGCTTGGGATCGCAGGAACAAAGATCAACACAGATTTACCCAGGTTCGGCCCCCTCAATGTGAGGTAAAAGACCTACTTCCTGCCTACCCTAGATTGGTATTGATATGATAATCGAGGTGTTACAATGGAGGCGATCCGATCTGGTACTCGCCGTATGAGCTAGGGTTTGGGGCTTGATAGCTTGACCCGCTCTAAGTCCTGCGAGTCCTCTTTATATACACAGAGGCTCGCTAGGTTACAAAAGGAAACTTCCCCATAAGGAATACATCCACAGAGGCCTACTCGGAGACTACTTGGTCTTCACGTCCTCCGGGATATGTCTTCTAGATCTTTCCCCTTATGGCGGTTCAATATTGGGCTTGCTCCCAAGTGGGCCTTCGTCCGTGCGAGTAAGTTAAGTCGCACTGGGCCGCGGGTTAATCCAGAAAGTATTCCCCCGACAGAAGTCGCAAGGGCCTCGACCGTACAACCTTTGACCCGCGATATCCACAATGTCTGAATGAGCGAGCTCGTGATGAAAGTAAATGTGAAGGAGGTACTGCCTGAGTTCTGTGACATCGACCCCCTAAGCAACCTCAGGGAGCCGAGAAACACATGAAGCTTGGCGAATGCGGGCAGTGGATGCTGGAATGGCCGAAGACCCAAATTCGTCTTGGGGATGTTCTTCATGGGGCCAGGCGCACCGGCGGCGCCACCTCGAGGCCCCGAGCCCCGATCGTTCGGCCCCCGCCGAGGCGGACAAAAAAAGATGTTGCGGATGAACCGGCACCACAAGCAGCCGTCACCACCACCCAGACGGAACCGCCGGTCGCCGGCACCGCCGGCCGGAAGCTACCGCTGGTCGCCCCCACCACCGGCCGGAAGCTACCGTAGCCGGTCATCGCCGCCACCAACCGCCACAAACAGTTGTTGGGAACGTCTTCCCCGCAACCGTCCAAGGTTAGTTCTGACTTTCCGAATTCCCCGACTTTCCGACTTTCCCGACTAACGGATGTGCTATTGTTTATGTTTTAGGAGAAAGCCGTTGCACCTCAACTTGGTGGCAACGACGACAATGTTGAGGAGGATGATGATAATGATGTAAACGTCGATGACTACATCAACACTAGCGCCGCCGCGGATGATATGTTCATGCCTCTTATGGATGAAGAACCCTTCCGCGACCACCACATTCAACCTGCTCGTCCCACTTCATGCACACAGCGCCTGGCCTACACCGACACACCTCCGGATGCCGGCGATCATCAAGCTCAACCGGTAACATTTTCAGCCCTACCACACTGCATGAAACAGTTAAAGAGGGGTTCACTGCACCCCCACAATCCCCAGAGACGAATAAAAAGAAAAGTCATCAAAGGAAGAGAAAAGCATCCTCTGCGAGCCAGCAAGATCCTAAGATCCGGGTCCTGAAGACACGAATCCACAAGGCTACTCCCGAGTTCATGAAGCTGGTAAATCTATCTTGTCCGGGGACATGCTCCGCCTTGCAGAAGGACCCATGATTACTTTGCAGAATAATATCTTGTATCTAGAGGAGACCCTTCTTAAAGAGAAGAACCCAGGTTACCCGGCGTTCCCGGTCAAGGTGCCAAAAGAGTTGGTGGACTTCGTCCAGGAAGACCCCGCAGATGTGTTCTTCATAGCGTACGAGGACATCTTCAACCTGTATCACTCCAAACGGCTGGACTATAACATGGTCCGCCTATATGCGCTCGATGCGGCGATGAAGATCAGGAGAGATGATACCCTGTACATCGCGATAGTGGATCCCTACTACATGCGTGACAGCCATCTGGTGGAAGGATCAACAACACGGGAAACGGCCAAGGAGTACCTCGTTAGGGTCTTCCTGGCCAACAAGGAGAAGACCGCCCTTCTTCTGCCTTACTTTTTCAAGTACACATCTGCTCGCCACCGTCCTATCTTATGCCTTCTTGTACATTTCTTCCATCGCTGATCCTTTGTCCAACATTCTGCTTCAATTGTGTTGAGCAGGGACAAGTACTGCGCACTCATCCACGTATCCCCGAGGTGGTCCGTTGCCACTTATTTGGACTCGGGGAATAAATCCCAGCCGAGATCATACAACAGATTAAAGGGTGTTCTCGATGACGCTCTCGAGGCCTATGCCAAAAAGGGCAGCCCCTTCCATAAGAAGTCGGAATTTTTCACGGAGGACGACAACACACACAAGTTCTTGCATGGGACCGGATTCCATTGCGTCAAGCAACTGGATGGCAGTGTGATGGAGGCCTACTATGCCCTCCGTCACCTTAAAATGATTGTCCGGGATTGCGAGAAAACGAAGATTGCATCTAATGTCGCAGAATACACCAAAATGGCAGAAGGTCTCACCGATGCTGATTATAGACAAGACTTCCATCGCATCCGCTGCAGTTAACAAATATCATCCTCGACGATGTCATGCACGCCTCAGGGTCCTTCCACTTCCGCTTGGGTACGTAGGATGTATTATAAAAGATAGCCTTGCTAAGCATTACTAGCTAGTGTGTACTTTTTTGTAGAAGTGCATGTGTAGGGTTATATATTATATATGCTATGCTATGAAACCCAAATAGGATAGCCATATGATTTCCAACCATGACAACATTGATTGATCGTCTTGCCTCTCTACTTAGATGAACAAATTATACTCTATGTATATCACTAACCAATATATATCCCAATCCATCTTCAGCGTTGTCTCAGAAGGAAATGGAAGAACGACTAGCGGCGCAGAATGACACCAGGGAGTGGAGGACGAAAGGGGGCATTCTACCGTTCCCGGCGCCGCTCAAGAAGAGGAAGCCATGATCATGCATGCATGCTCCCGCGCGCTCTTGCTCACCATCATCGCCGATGTGTACTACATTTGATCCTAGTTAGGCGGTGAACACTTTATTTGTAATGTGTAGTGTGAAATGATGAACTTTTGTTTCTATCATAACTAATATATTGTGTAAATTAACATTCGGCACTTTTATGACTATGTGTATGTATCTCGGGCACACTAAGTAATATGTGTGATGAAATAGTGATTAATGTGTGTCTGTTTATATACCTGTCAAATATATCTGTATTTCTGGATAAATCCTGTATATACCTGTATTTACACAGCAAAATAAAATAAAAAAACCTGTACTACTGTTTCATATTTCTGTGGCGCATGCTTTTCTTTTTTGTGGCGCACCACTTTCTGTGGCGCACCAGGCGTGGGTGCGCCACAAAATTCCTTTGCTATGTGGCCTACCGAGCTATTTCTATGGCGCACGGTGCGCCACCGAAATAATAATTTAGTGGCGACAATTCTGTGGCGCACCCAGCAATTCTGGGGGTGCGCCACAGAATCATTATTTGGTGCGCCACTGATAACCCTTCTCCTAGTAGTGTGAGAGCTTGACAACAAGTAGCTTACTCATCCATGCAAAGCAAGAGTCACCACTTGAGGTGTCAACTTGTGGGGGATAGATAGATCCTATAAAAGAGCATGTCATCCACACAAATAAAGGAATTTGCTCACATTCATTTTCAGCAAAGAACCAGCCGTACCAATTGTTCATTATATCAAGGAATTCATCTACAACAGTACCCAACTATTTCTACAGCCCCAAACAGCAAGAACACCTCACCCATTTCTCACATCAGATCAGCTAGAACATTGAAGCAGCGAGGAGGAGCAGGCTAGCCACAAGACGCAGGTTATCATCATTTTCCAGAAGACCAAGCTGCTCAACAACAGCAGGTTAATTCTTTGTGGGTGTGTGAGGCAGAGGAGAGGTGCTAGCAAGTTCTGTAAATGACAGACAATGCAAGAAAGAGAGGAGAGCAGGGCAACACATCAAATCCATGAATACATCTTTAAATCATTCCAATTACCCTTCAACTAGTTTCCACCAGGAGGATAGAAGGAAATGTTTCTCTCAGATTGGCATAGGGATGCTATGCTAAACCATCATAGAAAATTAAAGCAACACACTAATATCTGTTCTTATCAAAATATTTGCCTCAGCCTTTGCATCATAGGCAGGGCCAAGAAATCAAGCAAAGCATCTGTTCTTATCTTTAGTAAATGGAAGAGCTCATCTGGATCCAGTAAAAGAAGCCAACTAAGAAAAATTCCTATCAAAACAACACCAAACACTAGACCACCAGGAGTGCACACCCTAGATACAAGATCTGGCAAACAAACCCAGCTTCTTTGTGTTTAGAGTGTTACTTTTACTCTCAGATTTGGATACAAGTTCATCACTGAGCTGTAGAATCTGTTTAGTAATTATATGTCCTTATCAATAAATATAAATTGCCTCCAGAATATTTCTATCATTAGCTGAGACAAGCATTGGATTTATCCTTATCAATTCATCCAATAAATCTGTCCAGAAAGATGGATATCCACACTTGGCACCCCAGTAACACAATTACATGATTAAATCATGTATGCATATGATCTGGTGTTCATCAGTAACAGTCAGGAGTTAAAGAAGCACTCCAATATCATCTACACAAGTAAATCATCCAGGGTATCACTCTGAAAAATGAATTGACAGAAACAACCAAGTTCTAAATGTCCAAACTGAATATTTCTTCAGTTAACCATCTGACAGTGAGGAGCACAGCACAATCACACACCAGTTCGTCACTAGGATGAACTGGAGTACCACACGAGCACCAGACCAGCAGTTCATTTGCACACGGCCCGTCACGGAGAAAGTCATACCTGCTGTGCGACACACGAGCATCACGGTGTGACGGGGCAGAGCCCGTGCTGCCGTGGTGAAGTGCACCGCGAGACGACAACCACCAACTTCACCACACCACCATGTCCGGCATCGGCAGCAGCAACACCATGGCCACATCATCACCTCAGACCAGGAACCAGACCACAACCGAGGAGATCGACGCCGGGGTTGTGTCTATGCACCATCCCGCGGGCGCCGAAGAAGGGGTAGTCCAGAGCGGCGGAGAATCACAGCAGAGGGAGGCTGTGGTGAGAGCCTGGAGAGGGGGCAGCGATAGGAAGCTGGAAGAGGAGAGCGAGCAGGAGCCACCATGGCGACCTGAGCAGAGAAGCCGTGGCGCTAGGGTTAGGGGTCGCAGAAGCGACCAACGAGTGGTCGTAGGAGGCGAACCATCGGTGGAGCAGCGCCAGGGAGTGGAGGCACCGGAGCCGCCCAAGGCGGCGGCCGGAGCATGGCGTGGCGGCGGCGACGGCATCGCCAGGAGGGAAACGAGAGGAATGAGAGAGAGAGAGAGAGAGCATGTGGGAGAGAGAGAGAGTTGACCGGTCGGAGGCGACCCAGGAGCAAGTTGGGCTCAGCCCAAGTGGTTTGGTCCAACCCATTAGGCCCAGGGGCATTTTGGTAATTCACCAAATTAAATTACCGAAACTTAAATGAATTTTAACTCCCAAACAAAAGGAACAAAATCAACTAAAAATATGCAACATACTCTACAAAATATGAGGAATTTTTATGTAAGTTTTATTTGAAGTTTTGAAAAACATTTTGTGGATGAAAAATTCAAGGATCCTTAAGTGGAAATGACTTGAAATTCTTTTTCAAACTATTTTCTTAAAATAAAATAATATGGGAAAATAAAGTCTTGAAGTTCAATTATATTGAGCTATTTAAATTTAATCACTTTAAATTTATTCCTCATGAAAATTGTTGTCAAACTCTTTAAATAATTAAAAACTCCCAAACACTCGATAAATCTTAAAATCCACAACTTGGAAATTTTGGGTGACGATGCATTTCATGATTATGCATAATAGCATGCTGCTAGAGTTTTCAGTAGTCCTTATCAGGATTACTTTGCTATTTTCAGAACTCGGGGTTTTACCGCAAACCCTAGAACCCCGAAGAGTTGAACGGCCATTTCTACCACAGGCAAGTTCATTCTTGCATGTCCGTTGAAATATTTTTATCAAAGTATTTATAAAATACTATATTTATAATCTGCATAAAAAAAAACCTATTTTCGAATGATGTGAATTGCTATATATATATTGTTTGGCTGGCAATGGAACCACGGTTTGATGTTGTGGTGGAGGTTCCATTGTACGGGAAAGTATATACCTAGGATTAATTACCACTGTCACAGTGATCCTAGCGCCGTATTGAAGCGTTTACCATGAGATCTGGCATGGGACGGTAAAGTCAGCTGCTATCTTCTCTCGTTCACATATCCTCGGCAGGCTATTACCTGGTTGCGTCCGTTGCGGCGGCCAACTGCGTGGAAGCGCGTGACCTTCCCACCCGACGGGGTGACTGGAATAGAAGCTCGGGAGGGGTGGCGGGCCAGTGGTCTTAGTTACCAGCCGCGTCACAAATGGGCGGATATGTGTTGTGCGGAGAGGGGTAGTGATTGGCTTTGAACTCACACCTGGCCCCATACCATGGAAGTATGGACAGGAAAGTACGCCCGGAAAGGCAACAAGGCTGGGTTTCTCTCATGGGTAAAGTTACGCAGCTCTGCAGAGTCAACAACAAGAAACTGTGACTGTCACATCCGTGTTCCCGGAAGGAACTACAGACCGCAGCGGGAAAGGCATCCCAAGTGATGACTATGAACCCGTGGAGACTGTGAGCATAGTTTTCTAAAATAAAACTTGACCTTTGAAGAAATGTTTTCCAAAAACTTGCATTAGGCCAATGACCGTTGGTCATGGCAGTAGCTAGTGCATAAAACACCTTATCGCCTATAATTTGAACTTGCTGAGTAACGCTCGTGTTGCTCACCCTTTCCCCGTTGACCCCCTGCTTAGATTTTGGAGCCATCAACGGAGTTGCTAGTTAGCCATCACGACGTCAAGGAAGTATCCAACAAGGAGTCAAGTCTACTGGTGGAGCTTGAAGGAGTCAACTGCTACTTCACCAACGGAAGAACGACGACAACAATGACAATGGTGGGGCAACAACAATATTATCAATGGCATACATGACGACCACTTTGCCAATGAAGGATACAACAACTATTGGAAGGAGGAGACAACCCTGGATAAAGATATTCCAGTTGGAATAGATTAGGGCTGTGACAACAGTAGTAGTGACCAGGAAATAGAAATTAGAGCTAATATTCAGCTTAGTACTACGATTTGGATCTTTCTGTATTTCATTTGCAAGAGACTTGCTTCAATATAAAGGAGGGTCTCAAGATTTTGTATTGAATAGTGTTGTAATCCTATAGTGTTACCTTGGACCGGCTATGTTTCTGTTGTACTACTCTGAGGGATGTAATATTTGCGGAGAGGTCCTTCCGTGCGTGTTACATCAACGACTTGTACACTACAACATGCAGTGGTGTGCTCGGCCACCGCAGATGGTATCAGAGCAAAACGACCTTAGGATTAAAACCCTTTTAGGAGACTTGTAGGTTGGTAAGACTATAGGAAGTTATCATATTTATCTAAATTCTATATTCCTACAACTATGATGGTTATTCACTTGAGAATAATACAATCGTACTTGTATACACATTTTCTTACTCAACAAGAGTAAATCTTCTTATCTATTCTTTTATAGGTTAATACTTACTTGTCTTATATCTTTTCAACTTGGTATGACAAGTCTGAAATTATCTTCTACAAGCTAGTATACCCAATTGAATACATCCAATTCAGTGTTACTTATATGGTATCATTGATAATACCATCCTATATGTGAAGACATATGATGAAGTAGAACCCTATCGTAAGGTTGTGAAGGCAGAAAGGCGGGAGAAGTCTGATGATGGTGAAGAATCGAAGATAATCAAGTATGGTAACTATGGAGAGGATTCCAATACCCTTAAGTTTCATTTCAAAGGAGATTCACCTTAGTATAGTATAGCGTCGTAAGGATATTAGGAGACGACGTAAGCTATGAAGGAAGCTACAGTACTACTTAGGGTGTACAATCAACAACTACATGAAGGATCCAGAAATGTCAAGAGATGTTTGTTCAAGCCAAATGGAGGATTCAATCTACATGAAGTTTAGTTCTCTACGTAACCAAGTCAGCCCACAACTACTCTTTGAGTACTTTGTCTTAGCATTATCCCTTTGCAAATGCGCAGTTGGGTAACTACTGAGTCAAAGAGTTGTTAGGATATGACTATAAGGTGATATAAGCCTATCTTGTAGTGTATAGCATCTAAGCCTGGGTTCTTGAGATGTTTTTACTCAAAGTACTATTTACTTTATGGGCTTATGTTGCATGTTTGCTATTTAACTGCATCCGGATTTATTGGATCTTATTGGATTTTTGATTGACTAGGTTGGTACATGAAGTTAGGAGTTAATGTACAATGGCATGATTGTCACATTGATTTCTTTTCTTGATGTTACTGATCTAGAGGTAGATAGGAGTCGTGTAAGGGAGAGACGAGTAACTAGAAAGATGAGGAAGCAAAGAAAGCTCATGAAGAGAAGGAAGTCCAGAAGACAGAAGTCAATAAAGCTACGAATATGGAATGTGGAGAGTGTCACGTCATATTTTGATCTGGAGACATGTTTTACCAGTGCCTGGAGGAGGAATGAAGTAAGTTCAAGAAAGAGTATCACCACAAATTGGACGAAGATCTACCAAAGATGACGCAAGAAACGCTACATGAGGAGATATAACCAAGAAGGAAGGTTATGAAGTTTTTGTATATCAAGTCATGAAGTCTTTCCATGGAAGTCTAAGATCAAGAAGGAAGAAGGAAAATATGCAGAATACATATGGAATTGTCGTAACTCGGTGGAAGAAGTTATTGTTGGAGCAATAAAGAGGTATTGATCCTAGTGAAATGGAGTTTAAGAATGAGTTTATCAGAACTTAGGACTCGAAGAGTATTACAAGGATGAAGACAAAGGTGTATGAAGACTGGAAGAACATGGATATTTCCAGTTCTAATGGAATAAAGGAGAAGTTGATCATCTATTGAGAGGCATTACTAGAGATGGAAGCGGTAAAATTAATCGCCAAGTAAGAGTTCGTGATTAGAACTTGAATATATACATATAAGGAAAATTTGTGTTGGATACACAAACAGATTACAAGAAGGAGTGGATGCGAAAGTCATCCGACAAATGATGATAAGTTAGAAAGGGATGACGGAAGTGAAGTAATTGGATGGAAGCACGTTGTCAAAAGGGTAGAAATATGACATATCCACCATGTCAAGAAGTGCAACTACAGAGTCGAATTTTCAAGAGAAGATTAGGACCATGAGAGAAGAGTTCGTTTTGTCATGAATTGTCGACAACCCAAGGAGGTGGACCAATTTGGATGTGGGTACCTCAAACATATCATGATGAAGTACCAAAGTTAGAGTCCATATGTGGGAACGATGGAGAAATATGCATTATCAAGAGGATTGACATCTTAGAGCTAACCACTCAGATGGAGGACCCATCGAGGCGAGATTACTGAGTTACAGGATGAGACAAGTCGCGACTGTAAGGAATCAGTCTGTAGTACCATACATGAAGGAAATGATATGTCAGCTGAATTTTACATTGATGACCAACATCATATTCGAGTTTGGAGTTGAGATATCATCCATTTGCACAAGTTTCCGTGTGCAATTCTTTTCTTGAGACCATCGGATGAGCCAACTGGAATTCTAGCCATAATAGGAATCCAACTTATCGAAGGATTATTGGTTGTTCACAATATGGTGGGCATACCACGTATTCTTCGGGAAACTGTTAGAAACCTCGTAATAGTTAGTATCTACTTCCGGAGGATGATACTGGGGATTCACAACATTGTGGATATACCACGTATTCTTCGTGAGACCATGAGGCAGATACAGTGCAAGTTCAAGCAGAAAGAAGGGTTACGAAGCTTGACTAAATGCAGTCAACACAATGAAGCACGACTGACAAAGGGTCAGAATGGAGGAAGCCTTAGGAAAATCCAAGGGGGAGAGTGAACAAGTGTATTGGATAATACTTGGCAGAAGATGACGCGAAAAGTTAAAAGGAAGACTTTGACTGAGACACGACTGAATTGGTTATTAGTGCTCTAAAAGTTCTTCGGTGCAGGAAATCTTTACCAGATTATGAAGCCAAGGAAGAAGTTAAGAGTCGAAGGATGAAAAATTTTAAGGGATTTAGTGGTCATAGAAGCTATGACCAAATGATCTAAAGTAGAGTGAACAAAAGAGACCAGAGTTCATGGATGGGGAAGTCTAGATACTTATTCCCGTTGAATCTGATTGAGACCAGGATCCGAGGGGATTGATGTCAGAAGGTTTGTACCCCTGGTTACCATTGATTGAAGAGAAGATAGAGTAATCAAAGTTGGATAGATAAAGGTGTCTACTACATTCGGAGGAAGCAAATTACAAAGAGCAAATTATGTTCTATAAGACATGTTAAGAATAGTTACCTCATATTCTCAAGCAAAAGGAGATGAGCTTTACCATCAGAAGTGAGGTCTTATTAGGCTCATGATTATAAGGAAGGGTACCACCTGGAGATCATATAAGGATGTAGAAAGGATCTTCGACAGAGGGGTATAAAGCCGGAGTAATGCAAGGATGTCTGAAATGGATAATCCAAGAGAGATGAAAAGGTAGTAAAATCATTGGAATCCAGTGGAGAAGCGACGAAAGTCGACAAATGGATAGTATGGATCCATGGAGGATGGACATAAGGATTTAGGACAAGGTATCATCTTGATCTACGACCATGTCAGAAAGGAATTTGAGAGAATCATTATATGTGAAAGTTCTTTCTTTCCTACTCTACGCGAGAGAGTCGAAACTTCGGGACGAAGTTTAGTTTAAGGGGGAGAGGATGTAATACCCCACAGTTTAGAGAGTCGGAAGGATAGAAATATGATTTGTGCATTTGCATAGCATGCATCTGAAAATGCGGGAAATTTTGGCGCGTTAAATTAAACGATGCAAAGTGATCGATGTTTCTCTCGACTCGATGAATTAGGGTTTAGATCATCGTGTTGAGTGTTATAAACTTCGACATGACCTTTTCTAATTATCAACACTTCTGATCACAATTCATAATATGACAAGGTATAATTCAATTTAACAAAAGACACAAACACAATCTCATCTATATGATAATACAAATCCAACAAACATTTATATTATCATCACATCTCAATTCATCACATTAACACATACATGATCATATCACAAGTCCATTACATAATGTCCCAATTTCAATCTTATCTCATCTTATCATTACACTCATCTCAAATTTCTAATACAAAGGTCCAAAATCTTTATAGGATACAAAATGGACACAAGATCAAACTTTACAAGTGTAATTTGAAGGAATAAATGAATATTACAACATTTCAAATGCAAATGTCCAAAGAATCTTTAGACACATCAAATGGAAAGATCAAACTTTACAAAATGGAAATGAAGAAGTAAATATTCCATCTTTAATCGAATAAGTACATATCTCATTTAAAAGGAAAAGAAATTTGCAAAATGAATAAAAAGATCCTAAAATTAAATCTTGATCATTTCATCATTATCTTGATCATCTTATTTTCTATCTTCTCAATCTTTATTCCTGCAAAACAAACAACAAAGACAAAGGAATGTTTGTTGTTATTAAAATGTTTGCCTTCACCACAAGGGTGAGGCAATTTAATTTTGGAACTTAACTAATGGATATTAGGAACTTGTCCTAGAATCCATATTTTGACTAGAGGGATCAATATTAAATCGAAGGCAACAATGGATCATACTTGTGGATCAATTTGGATCATTTGAGGCAACATGGATCAACTAGGCAACAAGGGACATGATCCATT
Source organism: Poa pratensis (assembly GCA_947311845.1). Taxonomy (NCBI): domain Eukaryota; kingdom Viridiplantae; phylum Streptophyta; class Magnoliopsida; order Poales; family Poaceae; genus Poa; species Poa pratensis. The sequence continues at coordinate 55,540,635 of CAMZMU010000107.1, forward strand.
TGAGAAGATACAAAGGCAACATGGGACAAAAGGCATCATTGATCCACATTTATCTATCTTAGGCAACATATTTATTTCCCTCTAATCTAGTCAAGTTCCTAAATAAGAAAGCCCACATGAAAAGATAGATTATTTCTCCAATGGTATTATTTACCAAGGAAGAAAATAGATAAATGCTGAAACCCACAATCTGAAATTATTAAGCCACATGATCACCACCCATAAATGGCCAAGCCCACATATGAGAGAAGCCACACAAGCCCATCTAGTGACAAATGCCACTTGGCTTGATAAAAAATTAATCCTACAAGGAGATAAGATCAATGACCATGCATTCTTATCCACAAGCAAAATATCTCACATAACTTGTACCTCAAGAATATCTCACAAGAGGATAAGACCAATGACTACTCATCTTTATCCACAAGGGAAATATCTAGCTTAACTTGAACCTCAAGAAATGCCTAAGTATGAGAGCTTGACAACAAGTAGCTTACTCATCCATGCAAAGCAAGAGTCACCACTTGAGGTGTCAACTTGTGGGGGATAGCTAGATCCTATAAAAGAGCATGTCATCCACACAAATAAAGGAATTTGCTCACACATTCATTTTCAGCAAAGAACCAGCCGTACCAATTGTTCATTATATCAAGGAATTCATCTACAACAGTACCCAACTGTTTCTACAGCCCCAAAACAGAAAGAACACCTCACCCATTTCTCACATCAGATCAGCTAGAACAGCTCAAGAACATCTCAAGAACACAAAGAACATCCACTGAAATAATTTGCAGCTAGATAAATACACCCTAGGAACATTGAAGCAGCGAGGAGGAGCAGGCTAGCCACAAGACGCAGGTTATCATCATTTTCCAGAAGACCAAGCTGCTCAACAACAGCAGGTTAATTCTTTGTGTGTGTGTGAGGCAGAGGAGAGGTGATAGCAAGTTCTGTAAATGACAGACAATGCAAGAAAGAGAGGAGAGCAGGGCAACACATCAAATCCATGAATACATCTTTAAATCATTCCAATTACCCTTCAACTAGTTTCCACCAGGAGGATAGAAGGAAATGTTTCTCTCAGATTGGCATAGGGATGCTATGCTAAACCATCATAGAAAATTAAAGCAACACACTAATATCTGTTCTTATCAAAATATTTGCCTCAGCCTTTGCATCATAGGCAGGGCCAAGAAATCAAGCAAAGCATCTGTTCTTATCTTTAGTAAATGGAAGAGCTCATCTGGATCTAGTAAAAGAAGCCAACTAAGAAAAATTCCTATCAAAACAACACCAAACACTAGACCACCAGGAGTGCACACCCTAGATACAAGATCTGGCAAACAAACCCAGCTTCTTTGTGTTTAGAGTGTTACTTTTACTCTCAGATTTGGATACAAGTTCATCACTGAGCTGTAGAATCTGTTTAGTAATTATATGTCCTTATCAATAAATATAAATTGCCTCCAGAATATTTCTATCATTAGCTGAGACAAGCATTGGATTTATCCTTATCAATTCATCCAATAAATCTGTCCAGAAAGATGGATATCCACACTTGGCACCCCAGTAACACAATTACATGATTAAATCATGTATGCATATAATCTGGTGTTCATCAGTAACAGTCAGGAGTTAAAGAAGCACTCCAATATCATCTACACAAGTAAATCATCCAGGGTATCACTCTGAAAAATGAATTGACAGAAACAACCAAGTTCTAAATGTCCAAACTGAATATTTCTTCAGTTAACCATCTGACAGTGAGGAGCACAGCACAATCACACACCGGTTCGTCACTAGGATGAACTGGAGTACCACACGAGCACCAGACCAGCAGTTCATTTGCACACGGCCCGTCACGGAGAAAGTCATACCTGCCGTGCGACACACGAGCATCACGGCGTGACGGGGCAGAGCCCGTGCTGCCGTGGTGAAGTGCACCGCGAGACGACAACCACCAACTTCACCACGCCACCATGTCTGGCATCGGCAGCAGCAACACCATGGCCACATCATCACCTCAGACCAGGAACAAGACCACAACCGAGGAGATCGACGCCGGGGTTGTGTCTATGCACCATCCCGCGGGCGCCGAAGAAGGGGTAGTCCAGAGCGGCGGAGAATCACAGCAGAGGGAGGCTGTGGTGAGAGCCTGGAGAGGGGGCGGCGATAGGAAGCTGGAAGAGGAGAGTGAGCAGGAGCCACCATGGCGACCGGAGCAGAGAAGCCGTGGCGCTAGGGTTAGGGGTCGCAGAAGCGACCAACGAGTGGTCGTAGGAGGCGAACCATCGGTGGAGCCAGTAGAGAGGATGACGGTGGAGCAGCGCCAGGGAGTGGAGGCACCGGAGCCGGCCAAGGCGGCGGCCGGAGCATGGCGTGGCGGCGGCGACGGCATCGCCAGGAGGGGAACGAGAGGAATGAGAGAGAGAGAGAGAGCATGTGGGAGAGAGAGAGTTGGCCGGGTCGGGGCCGACCCAGGAGCAAGTTGGGCTCAGCCCAAGTGGTTTGGTCCAACCCATTAGGCCCAGGGGCATTTTGGTAATTCACCAAATTAAATTACCCAAACTTAAATGAATTTTAACTCCCAAACAAAAGGAACAAAAATCAACTAAAAATATGCAACATACTCTACAAAATATGAGGAATTTTTATGTAAGTTTTATTTGAAGTTTTGAAAAACATTTTGTGGATGAAAAATTCAAGGATCCTTAAGTGGAAATGACTTGAAATTCTTTTTCAAAACTATTTTCTTAAAATAAAATAATATGGGAAAATAAAGTCTTGAAGTTCAATTATATTGAGCTATTTAAATTTAATCACTTTAAATTTATTCCTCATGAAAATTGTTGTCAACCTCTTTAAATAATTAAAAACTCCCAAACACTCGATAAATCTTAAAATCCACAACTTGGGAATTTTGGGGTGACGATGCATTTCATGATTATGCATAATAGCATGCTGCTAGAGTTTTCAGTAGTCCTTATCAGGATTACTTTGCTATTTTCAGAACTCGGGGTTTTGCCGCAAACCCTAGAACCCCGAAGAGTTGAATGGCCATTTCTACCACAGGCAAGTTCATTCTTGCATGTCCGTTGAAATTTTTTTATCAAAGTATTTATAAATACTATATTTATAATCTGCATAAAAAGAAAAAAAACCTATTTTCGAATGATGTGAATTGCTATATATATTGTTTGGTTGGCAATGGAACCACGGTTTGATGTTGTGGTGGAGGTTCCATTGTACGGGAAAGTATATACCTAGGATTAATTACCAATGTCACAGTGATCCTAGCGCCGTATTGAAGCGTTTACCATGAGATCTGGCATGGGACGGTAAAGTCAGCTGCTATCTTCTCTCGTTCACATATCCTCGGCAGGCTATTACCTGGTTGCGTCCGTTGCGGCGGCCAACTGCGTGGAAGCGCGTGACCTTTCCACCCGACGGGGTGACTGGAATAGAAGCTCGGGAGGGGTGGCGGGCCAGTGTTCTTAGTTACCAGCCGCGTCACAAATGGGCGGATATGTGTTGTGCGGAGAGGGGTAGTGATTGGCTTTGGACTCACACCTGGCCCCATACCATGGAAGTATGGACAGGAAAGTACGCCCGGAAAGGCAACAAGGCTGGGTTTCTCTCATGGGTAAAGTTATGCAGCTCTGCAGAGTCAACAACAAGAAACTGTGACTGTCACATCCGTGTTCCCGGAAGGAACTACAGACCGCAGCGGGAAAGGCATCCCAAGTGATGACTATGAACCCGTGGAGACTGTGAGCATAGTTTTCTAAAATAAAACTTGACCTTTGAAGAAATGTTTTCCAAAAACTTGCATTATGCCAATGACCGCTGGTCATGGCAGTAGCTAGTGCATAAAACACCTTACCGCCTATAATTTGAACTTGCTGAGTAACGCTCGTGTTGCTCACCCTTTCCCCGTTGACCCCCTGCTTAGATTTTGGAGCCATCAACGGAGTTGCCAGTTAGCCATCACGACGTCAAGGAAGTATCCAACAAGGAGTCAAGTCTACTGGTGGAGCTTGAAGGAGTCAACTGCTACTTCACCAATGGAAGAACGACGACAACAATGACAATGGTGGGGCAACAACAATATTATCAATGGCATACATGATGACCACTTTGCCAATGAAGGAGACAACAACCATTGGAAGGAGGAGACAACCCTGGATAAAGATATTCCAGTTGGAATAGATTAGGGCTGTGACAACAGCAGTAGTGGACCAGGAAATAGAAATTAGAGCTAATATTCAGCTTAGTACTACGATTTGGATCTTTCTGTATTTCATTTGCAAGAGACTTGCTTCAATATAAAGGAGGGTCTCAAGATTTTGTATTGAATAGTGTTGTAATCCTATAGTGTTACCTTGGACCGGCTATGTTTCTGTTGTACTACTCTGAGGGATGTAATATTTGCGGAGAGGTCCTTCCGTGCGTGTTACATCAACGACTTGTACACTACAACATGCAGTGGTGTGCTGGGCCACCGCATATTCCTCCTTTTCCACTTTTTTATGGAAAGTATGAAAACAAGTAAGGGTCATTGGGTTAGTCGGATGGATGAAAATCTACCCAGTTTTAGAAGTCGTAGGACAAATTTTAGTTTAAGGACTAAAGTATCAAAAATCTATATCGGCTAATAGGTTTAGATGCACCCACTACTCAAAAAACATTTTTCAAAATGTCAAAACATTCCAAATATTTTTCTTAGATATACTAGATGACATTTTATGTTAGCAAAAAAAGTTTCCCGAAGAAAAGACATGTTTTGTGGGCTGTGCAAAAAATAAAAATCTGGGTTTTCAAAATGACTTTGTACGCGATTTTAATGTATTTTTTGCACATGTCAGAAAAATGTCTTTTCTTCACGAAACCTTTTGTGCTAACATAAAATGTCATGATGTATATCTAAAATTTTACTTGGAATCTGTTGACATTTTAAAAAGTTGTTAAAATGTTTTACATATCGGGTGCATCCGCACCAATGATCCGAAACGCCATGTCCCCAAAGTATCATTTCAACAACAGGTTATATATTTCCTTAATGTTATGGCCAAGATAAGGGGCATCACTTTCGAGCGAAGCTTTTGTGCTCCCACGCACCGGTGCTCCTGCTACAAATAGATATTTATTTTAGGAAAATAAAATTGTAACACAAAATATCTCAGAACAATCACGCTTGTAGATTTGAATGTTCATTACTATAGGAAAAATTCAAAAATAATTTTGGTATTTGCAGGCTGTACAAAAATACTAACAAGCATCGGGGGTCAACAAAGCAAATTCAAAAACGTAGAAACATGCCCAAATTTCTTTTTTTTCGCAGGTAAATTTATTTTGAATTATATTATGCAAATTTATACTAGTTAAACACACATGTGGACCGATACGTTTGTGTGTTTTTTTTTGGCAAAAGAATAATTTTTTAAATTTTAATTTTTGCACCAGAAGCACAGGTGCGTGAGATCCAAAATGACTTTTCGCACCACTTTCATCATGTTATAATAGTACCTTGCAAAAATATTGTGTCTATACATGACTTGAACTAGAGACGAGACATATTTTATAAGTTCTGGCAGATTGTGACCAATTCTATTTGACTATCACGGGCTAAACAATGCAGGTGTTCGAACTCATTTTCCGTCAGTGAGCACTGGAGGTGGCGGCAAACGGAAACCCAGACAAGAGGCCAAGATCAAGAACCTGAAGGGACAAATAAAAAAAGAACGGAACCATCTACTCCAGCGTGTGTTGCCTGTGTGCTAGGGAAGCAGAGTGAGAGAGAGAAAGCGAGTAATGGAGACCGACGGCGCGGGGGCGGCGGCGGCGGCGGCGGCGGCAAGGCGGAGAGGAGGGGGAGAAGCGAGCTGGGACGCCTCCTAGAAGCCATTGGATCCTCCGAGGTTCGTCATCTCATCCCCACGTGAATCCCTTTCGTCTGCTCCATCTCGATATCCCCCCTACTCCACGCTTCCTAGGGTTCGTCTAGTTCGGTCTGATACCTCCAGTTCTTGAACCTGTGTTCTTCTAGGCAGGCGAGTGTGGAATTCGACCGGGGATTCTTAATTGGAGACCCGGAAGCGGGGGTTTAGGTGGGGTTTAGTTTTCTCCTCGACGCTCTTCAGTAAAGTAGGCTAATTTTGGTTTGAGCCGTACACGGATTGTGGTGTGTGATTGTTTCTAATTATCACCCTGTTATTTTTTCGGCTTCGTCTGCCTTGCACTTCTCCACTGGGCGGCCGACAGTGTATTATCTGATTTGATTTCGTGTGATGGAATCCAATCAAACTGTAACTTTCTTGTGATCATGTATGACAGGTCCTGGAGAAGAGGATTCCCCTTATCAAACAACTTGAGGAGGAGTGCTCTGCAGATGATCTGGGCCTGATACTACAAGGTCTTCTCGTATCCTTTTCCCCACTCCCACTCCAAGGTTTCATCTTTATGCTTAGATAAAATTGCTGCCCTTTAATTACTTGCCGTCACAAGGAGATGCTAGTTCATTCTGGCTTTTGCTCCAACAATTCAGTTTCTCCCTGTTGTTTGCTTGCTTCTGGTGGTAGTTTGTGTATGTTTCCTTGACACCAGTTTAGGCATCTTGGGTTGATTCCACATGTTCAGGTGTGTCACACTGCACCCTACACAGGTCAATTCTGCAGGTTGCTCTGAAATGCTCTGATTTGGAGATAACTGATCATCTTGGGCAGTTTCTTACTCTTGGTGCAAAGGTAGTTTTTTTAAGACAAATATTTGCCTACTGTTTTGCATGTATGCTAGTATCTTTCTCCCTAAATCAACGAAATTTATTGTACCAGGCCAGCTCATGGAGTGGGAAACATGTCCAGTGGTCTGCCAAATGTATTGACCAATCTCAAGTGACCGCAGAGGAAGAAGAACACGACAGATTACGCCTAGAGGTGGTCGCTGCCTTTAAGCTTGATTAGCTTGTTTGTATTTCTTTGGAAAGAGCTGGATTATCATGAGAAAAAACTGTCTGCATGCCTAATGCTTCTCCCACATCCATATTTCTTACAGCTTTAAACTTCCCAAGTTCTAAACCATGTGAAACCTGCCTTATACTAAATGTTCTACATGTGGAGTATTGTCTATATTAAATCTTCCAACTTCATGGCTGCAGGTTAACTCACTGTCCCTGAGCATTTCTACCAAGCTCCTTGATATTGCCGCAAAATTCATTACTGTACTGGTTTGTTACTGTTGATTCAATTCAATTCAGAGTTTGTGGTTAACAAGGCAACTCTTTAAACATTGTCTTGTTTCTGCGTTTGCGATTCTTGCAGGGATTAGAGGTGGCTGAAGGAGAAGAGGGGAAGGGGGCGTCGCAGGAGGAGTGTGGTTTGAACAAGGGCGACGACACATTCCCAACATTGGAGACCATGACGGTGGAGGTGGAACCGGCGCCGGCCCATCTGGCGGTGGGCATGAGACAGGGTGCGATGGGGAGGACATGGAGCCTTGCGTCCTCGCCTAGGGGGTATCGCGCCGGTGGTGCCGGTGCACGCACTGCGCGTCGATGAACACACAAAGTTGGTACCGGGGGGCTGATGGCCCCGGCACTCTGTGCCGTGCGTGCTGGTATCGGTTCACGAAAGGGCGGCCACCGCAGCACAACCGCCGCCGCCTCCAGTACTGTACTTCGAACAAGCACAGCCCGTGCATGCACTGCGGGGCAGAGCAGACACCAAGGTGGCTCCGGGGTCCGGCTGGCCCCGGCACGCTCTGCAGTGCGTGTGGCCAACGGTTCTTGATAGGGCGGCTGCTGCACTACAACTCCAGCCGCGGTCGAGGCCGCCCTTCGAAGAAGCGCCATTCTAGCAGCAAGGACTCGGCAGCCGGCAACAACGTGGCGGCGCTGGCTGAAGCGCTACCATGCGGCGTCGGTGACAGCTTGGATGCCTTCTTTGACCACACGGTAGACCCTGTTTCCTCCCACCAATCCATGACCGGCCGGGTTGTGTTCGATGCTAAAGCATTCGTCCTTCTTGCAGGGCTCCGAGGTGCCCTGGGGAAAAGGAGCTGGACCTGAGGAGGAGGAGGAGAGGAGCTGGAATGGCTTTCGAACAAGGACGCGTTTCCGTCGGTGGAGACCATGGCGGTGGCCGGTGGAGGTGGAAGAGGAGGCGTTGGCTCCTGATGTGCCACGGGCCAGGATCAAGGAGCGGCAGCGTGTGACGGCGATGGAAACTGCTGCCGCCGATCGCGTCACTGCTGCCGAGGCCGACCACGGCGAGGAGTCCGTGGAAGAGCAGCTGCGCCTTTTTTTTTTTATAGATAAAAAGGCCCCGCCCCGGTTCCATTTCATTGAAAAGAAACCAACATGTCTTACAACAGCAATACAGCACTCGGGAACGATTAAGCATCGACCCAGAAACTAGAAAGGAAAATACATCGAGATGATTCTCTGAAGCTAGTGCTCAGAGAACATCAGACCATCGAGGGAGGACTCAGAGAGCTTGCAGCATTGTCCCTAGAGGGAGCTTTGCCACCAGCTCCGGCAGCCCACGTGCGCCCCAGATGGACGACACCGAGAGCAGCACTGCTACCGGGGGTACGCCCCAGCACCGTCGTCGAAGACCGCAGCCACGAGGACGACGGGCAGCAACAGGTCTTGTCTCCAATGCGACGCTTTCAACAAAGAAACGACGTCGAGACGCCGTCATCGCCAATCCGGGAGGACGGACCATGGTTTTCACCCGGAGACAAACACCACGACGATGGGAGGGTGCCGGCGTTTCATGGCGACGCCTCCATGGAGGAAAACGACGCCCGAAGGCGCCGTCGTCGTCGGCCCAACACAAGTTGGGCAGGACTTTCGTCCGATAAGCCGCACACCCAAACCACCACCCGCAGCTGCAGAACTCACTGGAAGGTCGCCGGACCGCCGGAGAGCACGGCTGGCCGCCACCCAGCCATAGCCCAGCCGCAGAAGCTGGCTCCATGCTGTCGATGGCGCCCACTCCACCAGCGCAGCGCGCCGAGTAGCCGTAGCGCCGGAGACGGGCGCGGCCCGCGCCAGCCCAGATCGGGCCCGCGCGGCCCAGGAAACCCGCTCGGCGTCGGCAGCTCGCCATGGCTGCGCAGCTCCACCTCAAGCCAGACGCGAAGCTCCCCACAGCTGCGCGCCCCCCACCACGTCGTCGAAAGGCCGGAGCACGCCGACGACGGAACTGGGCGGGATCCCAGATCCACGGCCCGCCGCCTCCACCCACCACCCGCAGGAGCGACGGAGAGGATGCGGCTGCCGCCTCACGGCCGAGGGCGCCGCCCCGACCGCCGCGCGCAGGCGAGCTCACCGGAGCCGCCCCAGCCACCCGAAGGAGCTCCCTGGCACGCGCCACCCAACCCCTCTGCCGTTGGCTTCGGGCCCGCCGCCACCGTGGTCTACGCCAGCGGCAGCGGCGGCAGGGGAGCCGCGAAAGGCTTGGTCTGTGGCGGCGCTAGGTTCCGCCCCGGTGCCGCCCTGGGGAGCGACACGGGAGCCAGGTGACAACTTCTCAGCTGCGCCTTCTCCCTGGTGTCCCACCGTCCTGTGCTCAAGCGTAGACATAAGAGCGAGGTGCAGACATTTGCTTCCATCCGCCGCACCGCCAAGGCCGGACGCGCCATCCGCGCTGCCGTGCGCCTCGCCGCCATGGACAACTGATGCAGCTGCAGCCCGGCGATTCCGCTCAAATACGTACGGTTGCTTTGTTTTTGACGATGGATGGTGGAGACTGGAGCGAACATCTGCAGAGAACATCATGCAGCTCATCGGAAACAAGGATTATCATTCAGCTCTTAGGATTTTTGTCAGCGAACATCTGGAGACTGGAGCGGGCTAGTGGTAGTAATTCGTTGAGGCAAGTAGAAGATAGGAAAAGCCTCGTTTTTTGGTCGTAATTGTTGCAACCAGCGTGCTGTATCCCAACCGAATTAAGCACCGTGCCATTTCTACAGTACTACACCCTGATATAATGCCCAAAATTCTCTCGGACATTTCTTCCATCTCTCAAAACTTCTCGTTATTTCTTAGCTACGGGTCCTTTTTGTTTTTTTACTATATTAACTTCATAGTTCTACGTAAATGAGATACAACTGTTATTGCACAATAAATTCGAAGTACACTTTAGTTCAATAAAAAAAAAATACTCGGCCTGAAATTTTCCCCTCCCCCCGTGCCGCACCCAGGCGGCACCGGGGCGCCACCCTCGCGCCGCCACAAGCCCCTCCCTCCGCGCCACTCCCGCCGCTGCTGCCGCCGGCATCCAGGCCGCGGTGGCGGCGGCGCTCCCCGCTGCCAAGCTTCTGGCGTCGGGGGTGGCTCCCTTTCTTCGTTCTGGGCATGGGTGGGCGTCGGGGCCGGCTGGGACGGCGTTGGCGCGCCGCCGGCGCTGGCAGGCCGGAGAGGCGGCTCCGGGACCGCGTCTCTACGCGGGGTGGCGGATTCGGGGCTCGCTCGGATCTTGTGGGGGCGTTCCTGGACTTGGCCGTGCGGGCGGCAGGTCTGGGACGCCGGCGGCGCGGGCGCTGGTGCCCAGCCGGGTGTGGTGCGGTCTGCGGCGCGAGGTGCGGCCGGGATGCGCGGGGCTGCGGCGCGGTGGTGCTGCGCGTTGGTGAGATGGGCTCGGCCGGGCCGCATCTGGGCTCTGGCGGGCCCGTCGTTTTGGAGCGGGTCGGCGGCCAGGAGAGGTCGTCGCGCGCGCGCAGGGCGCGGCGTGGGCGTGTGGGTCTCCAGGCTTCGTTCCTGGATGCCCAGGGAAGACGTGCGGTGGTGGCGTGCGAGCTGGTCCTTTATCTCCGGTCGCCGGCGGTTGTGCGGCGCGCGTGGAGCGCGGCGTCGCATCTGTTGCAGCTACGGTCAGGCTCCGTGGTGGCTCCTGGCCACGGGCGGCGCTCCTCCTTACCTTGCCGACGTGGTGCTCGGGATGGTACGGCGGCTCGTGCTGCGTCCGTGGTTCTGCTCCTGGTTGCCGGTGTTCGACCTGCTGGCCTGCGTGGCGGGATGGCTGCTGGTAGTCTCCGCAAGGTGCGGGTGGCTGCGGCGATCTGCGTTCCGCCTTCTCGTCGTCGGGCTTGATCGGTGGTGGTGGTGGTTGGTGAGGCTTGCCGGCGCCGGTGCTGGTGGTGCGGCGGAGTGTGTGCTTGGAGCTGGGGTGAAAACCCCGTCTCGGTTGGTACCGTGACCAGTGATGGCGGCGGCTGTGGCCGTCGTTACCTCCTTGGAGGCGTCGCTGCTATGCTGCAGCCACCTCTTGCACCGTTCCGATCGGTGGTTCAGCTCCGGGGGAAACTCTTGGTCTTGTGATCGGACGATGACGGCGCCCTGGCGTCGTTTCCCTCTTGAGGGCTTCGTCTTTGGAGCTGGATTTTGGCAAGAGGGACCAGTGGAAGGCCGAGGTGTTCGCGTTGACGCTTCTGTGGCGACGATGATGATGATGAGCGATGTCGGAGACGTGGCTTTGGCTGCGGTAGTCGGCTCTTCTCCGGCGTGTCCTTGGGGTTGCCTCGGTGTGTCTTGTTGCTGTGAAGTCGAAACTGCTGCGGTGGGTTCCCGGTGGTGTACGATGACTGGCGACGGATGTTCCTTTCGGCGAGTTCCACGGCGCCAGCCTGCCTGGTTCTCCTTCTTAGCTCTTCTTCAGAGTCGGAGCTGCGCTGCCTTGGCGCTGTTGGGGGAGCGGTCGCAGCTCCCCGGGGGGTTGTTCTTTGTGTTGCGGTGGGCGTCTTTTAGGCCGGGGCGGCGGCCCCGGATGTTGGTACGACGTCCGTGGTCTGCGAGCAGCTCTCCCTAGGCAGCTTGGGCTGCGGGTGGCTGGTTCGTGCGGCGTCGTGGCTCGGTTGCGAGTGGTGCTATGTCGGGACGGCGGTCCCGGAAGGGGGTGCTGACGGCGAGGCTATCGGGGCTGCTTGGGCAGCGGCAGCAGCGGTTGCCTTTTAGGCCGGGGCGGCGGCCCCGGATGTTGGTTCGGCGGCCGTGGTCTGCGAGCGGCTTACCTGGTGCAGCTTGGGCTGTGGGTGGCCGTGTCGTGCGGCGTCGTGGTTTTCTCGAGGTTGTGGGGCTTCGCCCCGTGGGTTGTGTTGTGTTGTTGTATGGTTTTCGCCCGGTTTCTTCCATAATAAACCGGGCACCTTCTGCTTAATAAATGGTGAGGCAAAGCTTTTGCCTCGGTTTCGAAAAAAAATAAAATAATAATTTTATGTAGAAATGATATAGTTAATACAACCGTTAAAATTTAAATCTGGCAAGCTCTAGAAAACAACATGACACTCGAAATATTCGTTAGAACTTAGAAGACATAAGTGTTCATTTTGCAGTTGGTGATGAACATCTCCATTATAAATTAGTTGGTGATGAACATTTAGAGGTCGGGGAGATCGCTGTCCTCAAGTTTTTCTTCTAGAGCGGAAAGATGCTCAAGAGTTTCTCAATCTCCCTGCCATCAAGCTTCACACCATTTTGTTTTCCAACATGGAGCAATCATCTGAAAAGATGGCGAGTAAATCCTACCAATTGGTGGTTCTCGGGATTCAACTTTTGTACGTTGACTACGAAACATGATGGTATTGCTTCTTCTGCTACGTTTGGCCTGACTTTGCTGGTGTTACATCTGCAGAGTTGTGTTAATTTAGATGTCCGAGAATCTACTGGCTACATTAGTGCCTATGGAATATGATGTTTTTGAATATTTAGTTTGTTTGATATACTCCAGATCCTTTCTTCAATGGATTAATGTTGCGCATGTATGATATGCATTTTATGTTCATGTACCCCATCTCCGCACCAACAAATCTCGAAACCTAGTCTTCATTTCGATTGTTTTTGTAGGTTATTTTGAGCTATAGTACAAGTGCTGATGCATGCATGTATGTGATGTGGTCCAGGGTAGGAGAGGGACCAGGAGATGCATGCATGTATGTGATGCTGTTGAGCTCAAATATTGTACTAGTAGAGTGGTGGTTTATTTCTGTTCAAATATTTGTATTAGTAGGAAGTGGCTTTTTCCTATTCCCGACCCATTTTTATTTACCCTAAAAACAACTATCCCAAAAAGGGAATTAATATTTTTTGATTGGGTATTTTTCGCAAGTTAAAATTAGATTTTTTTGTTTTGGCGACAACGGTATTGTACCGGAGCGAAACGGTTCAAAATTACTCGCTTGTTTATTTCTCCGATCTCCCACCCATTTTATTTTACCCTAAAATATCACTAGCCCAAAAAGGGAATTAGTTTTGGATGGCAGGTTATTTTTGCAACTAAAAAATCTGATCTCTTGTTTTAGTGCCAAAAGGGAATAGATTTGCTCCCTTATTTGAATTTCATTACGCAGGAAACATTTTTTGCACTTACCAGCGAGACTTGTGACAAAAGGGAATAGAATCCTGTCACGTAACCCGAAATTATTGGTGACATCAGTTCACGCGCGCGAAGGAAAACGAATTGACCCAGTGTGTCACTTGACCGGTCTAAAAAAGGGAATAGCCCGTAATCACTTCTTTCCGTTTTCGGCAAACGCAGCTGGTCCGAAAATCGATCGAGCTTAAGGGTATCTCCAGCCGTTGCCCCCCAGGCCAAAAAACGGCGCTATTTTGGCCCGCCTGGGGGGCAACGGCGCTATTTCACGCATTGGGGGGCGCCGATTCCCAGTCGCCGAACCCAGGCCGTCCGCCAGCCGGCGAGTTTGGGCCATATTTCGCGCATAAAACAAAGGCCAACACAATTAAAATAGTTGGACATACAAATTCACACATAAGAATAGTTCAACATACAAATCCACACACAAATAGTTCAACAATGCAAGCAAATAGAACAAATCAAAATAGGCATTGGCATTGTCGGCATTGCCATTGCCTTTGCGCTCCCACAAGTGCTGCACCAGATCATCCTGCAGTTGTGTATGTGCTGCAGGGTCTCGAATCTCCTGGCGCATAGCGAGGAAGGCTGCCCATGTTGCCGAAACCTGGTGATCTACATCTGCAAGAGGACCCTGTCGGTGGTATGTCTCAGTAGTCTCAGGCACCGGATGATCCCGCTCACTCTCAATGATCATGTTGTGCAAGATAACACAACAGTTCATCACCTCCCACATGTTGGCCTTCGACCAAGTCATGGCTGGGTACCAGACAACAGCGAATCGAGGAAGAGCTTGCGGTTCATCCGGAAACGGCGCCGAAACACGGCCTCGTCCTGCATGGGATGATCGGCGAAATAGTCGGAGTAGAGGATGCAGTACCCTTCGTAGCGCTGCCTCGGCTTGCTCTTGCGGCGGCCGGCGGCGAGCCACCACGCCGCGGCCGCGCGTCGTGCGCGAGCAGGCCGGCGAGGCACGCGAGGATCAGCAAGTGTTCTTCGTCGTCGAGGTCGGCATGGGCTTCCTCGTCGAGCAGCTCCTCGTCGTCGGAGTCCATGGCTGGGCGGACAAACCGCCGAACACCTAGCAGGCGAGGTGGGCGTGAGCCTTCCTGAGAGCCTTCCTTCCGGCTAGATCACGGCGGAGGGGAGGGGCGGCGCCGACGCCGTGGTTTGGGGCGAGATGGTGGGGTTCCTAGCTGCTTGCGTCCGGTGGAGGGGGGAGGGTGGTGCCGGCGGCGAGATGGCGGCGACGGGGCGGGATAGAGGAAAGGGCGAGGCGGGGGTGAGAAATGCGCTGTCTCTCCGACAGTGCTGGCCCACGCGCGTTTTCCCTTCCGCCGACCCCCCCAGGCGCAACCCGACGCGCTGGGTTTGGCCTGGGTGCGCCGGCGCCAAAGCGGCGCTAAACGGCGCTATTTGGTCTCCTGGGGGACGACTGGTAGAAAAACGGCGCTATTTTAAACTCTGGGGGCACTGAGGGATGGCTGGAGATGCCCTAACGATTCTAGCGCGCGCGCAAGCTAGACCAGCCCGCCGTGAGCACCGGAGGTGGCGGCAAACGGAAACCTGAAGGGACAAATAAAAAAGAATCGAACCATCTAGAACCCAGCGTGTGTCCAAGAGAAGCAGAGAGAGGTAAAGCAATGGAAAAAGACCGCGGCGGCGGCGGCGGAGAGGCGGAGAGGAGGGAGAGAAGCGAGCTGGGACGCCACCTAGAAGCCATTGGATCCTCCGAGGTGCGTCATCCATCCCCACGCGAATCCGCTCCATCTCGATGTCCCCCCCTGCGCCACACTTGCTAGGGTTCGTTTAGTTCGGTCCGAGGCCTCCAGGTCTTGAATCTGTGTTCTCCTGTACGGCGCCCGCAGGGGTGAGTGCGGAATTCGGCCGGGGTTTAGGTGGGGTTCAGTGTTCGTCGATGTTCTTCTTCAGTAAAGCAAGCTAATTTCAGTTTGGGCCGTATACGCATTGTGGTGCGATTCTTTCTAGCTATCTCCCTGTTTTCTATTCAACACTGTGTGCGTTTCACTTCTCTACTCGGCAGCCGTCAGTGGATAATCTGATTCGATTTCGTGTGATAAAATCCAATTAAAAAGAAACGTTCTAGTGATCATATATTCATATGTGACAGGTTCTGGAGAAGAGGATTCCCCTTGTCAGGCAACTTGAGGTGGAGTTCTTTGCAGATGATTTGGGCCTGATACTACAAGGTCTTCTCGTATCCTTTTCCCCACTCCCACTCCAAGGTCTAATCTTTATGCTTGGATACTATTGCTGCCATTTCATTACTTGCCGTCAGATGTAGTTGCTGATTCACTCTGGCTTTGTTGATTGTTGCTTCAGTTCAGTTACTCCCTGTCGTTTGCTTACTTCTTGGGTAATATGTATATGTTGCCTTTACTGCAATTTAGGCATCTTGGGTTGATTCCACATGTTCAGGTGTGTCACACTGCACACTACACAGGTCAATTCTGCAGGTTGCTCTGAAATGCTCTGATTTGGATATAACCGATCATCTGGGGCAATTTCTTACTCTTGGTGCAAAGGTAGCTTCTTTTAAGACAAATATTGCCTACTGTATTTTTAGATAACATGATTGCCTACTGTATTTGCATGTATGCTAGTATCTTTCTTCCTGAATCGATGAATTTTTTACCAGGCCAGCTCATGGAGTGGGAAACATGTCCAGCGGTCTGCCAAATGTATTGACCAATCTCAAGTGGGTGAAGAGGAAGAACACAACAGATTACGCGAAGAGGTTGGTCGTTGACTTTAAGCTTGGTTAGCTTGTTTGTGTTTCTTTGGAAATAGTTGGACAGTTGGGTTAACAAAAGAAAAATCTTTTTGCATTCATCCATATTTCTTAGTTCTTAGTTCTTACAGCTTTAAGCTTCTCAAGTTTTAAACCATTTGAACCCTGCCTTATACTTCATGTTCTACATGTGGAGAGTTCTCTAAATTAGGTCTTCCAACTTCATGACTGCAGGTTAACTCACTGTCATTGAGCATCTCTACCAAGCTCCTTGATATTGCGGCAAAATGCATTGCTGTACCGGTGTGTTACAGCTGAATTCTATTAACTTCAGAGTTTGTGGTTACCAAGGCAGCTCCAAATACATTCTCTTGTTTCTGCGTCTGAGGTTCTTCTTGCAGGGATTAGGGGTGGCGGGAAGAGAAAAGGGGCAGGGGGTGGCGCAGGAGGAGTGTGTTTTGAGTAAGGCCGACGACGCGTACCCAACATTGGAGACCATGGCGGTGGAGGTGGAACCAGCGCCGGTCCATCTGGCGCTGGGGATGAGCCCAGATCAGGAGGCGTCGCAGCTGCTGCACTCCAATCCCCGCCGGTGCACGCACTGCAGGTCGGAGAAGACGAAAAGATGGTTCTGGGGGCTGGATGGCCCCGACACGCTGTGCAATGCTTGCGGCCAACGGTTGTTGAGGCCGCCCTTCGAACAAGCACCGCCCGTGCATGCACTGCGGGTCGGAGAACACGAAAAGGTGGCTCCGGGGGCCGGATGGCCCCGGCACGCTGTGCGATTCGTGCGGCCAAAAGTTCTTGAGAGGGCGGCTGATCCCGGTGGATTCGAACAAGCCCCTCCGCCGCCGGTGCATGCACTGCGGGTCGGAGAACACGCCAAGGTGGCTCAAGGGCCCGGATGGCCCCGCCACGCTGTGCGATTCGTGCGGCCAAAAGTTCTATAAAGGGCGGCTGCTGCACTACAACTCCCGCCGCGGTTCGAGCAGCAAGGAGGACTCAGTAGCCGGCAACGACGTGGCGGCGCTGGCTGAAGCGCTACCGTGCGGCGTCGGTGCCAGCTTGGATGCCTTCTTTGACCACACGGTAAACCCTGTTTCTTTCCACCAATCCATGACCGGCCGGGTTGTGTTCGATGCTAAAGCATTCGTCCTTCTTGCAGGGCTCGGAGGTGCCCTGTGGAAAAGGAGCTGGACCTGAGGAGGAGGAGGAGCTGGAATGGCTTTCGAACAAGGACGCGTTTCCGTCGGTGGAGACCATGGCGGTGGAGGTGGAAGAGGAGGCGTCGGCTCCTGATGTGCCACAAGCGAGGACCAAGGGGCGTCAGCGTGTGACGGCGATGGAAACAACTTGTCGGCTGGTGCAGTCCAACCCTTCGAACAAGCGCTTGTCGAGCAGCAAGGTGGAACCGGCGCGATGGAGCCGGTGCACGCACTGCGCGTCGGAGAACACACCACAGTGGCGCTCGGGGCCGGATGGCCCTGGGACGCTGTGCAATTCGTGCGGGCATCAGTTCAAGAAAGGGCGGCTGCTGCACTTCATCCCCTGCCGCCGCCCTTCGAACAAGCACCGCCCGTGCATGCACTGCGCGTCGGAGAAGACGCCAAGGTGGGTTCGGGGGCCGGATGGCCCCAGCACGCTGTGCAATGCGTGCGGCCTAAAGTTCCGTCACGGGCGGCTGCTGCACTACAACTCCCGCCACCGTCGAGGCCGCCCTTCGAAGAAGCCCGGTTCAAGCAGCAAGGAGGACTCGGCAGCCGGCAACGACGTGGCGGCGCTGGCTGAAGCGCTACCCTGCGGCGTCGGTGCCAGCTTGGATGCCTTCTTTGACCACACGGTAGACCCTGGCTGGGTTTTGTTAGATGCTAAGCATTTGTCCTTTTTTTTTGAAACGAAAGAATTCGTCATTCTTGCAGGGCTCGGAGGTGCCAGGGGGAGAAGATGGTCCTGAGCTGGCGGACGAGGAGGAGGAGGAGGAGCTGGAATGGCTTTCGAACAAGGACGCGTTCCCGTCGGTGGAGACCATGGCGGTGGAGGCGGAAGAGGAGGCGTCGGCTCCTGATGTGCCACGGGCGAGGACTAAGGGTCGGCAGCGTGTGACGGCGATGGAAACGACTTGTCGACAAGCCAATGTGCCGCCGCACGGTGACTTGCGCGCCGAGAAGGAGTCCATGGAAAAGCAGCTGCTCCCAAAGCGCCCCACCGGCGGACAGCCCCGCCTTCTCGCTGGTGTCCCACGGTCCTGTGCTCAAGCGTAGACGCAAGAGCGAGGCGCAGACATTTGCTTCCATCCGCCGCACCGCCAAGGCCGGACGGGCCATCCGCGCTGCCGCGCGCTGCGCCGCCATGGACAACTGATGTGCCGGCAGCCGCGTTCGATTCGGCCCGCCTCGCCGCTATGGACAACTGATGCAGCAGCAGCTCTTTTTTTGCCGATGGATTAACATTCAGCTATTAGGATTTTTGTCAGCGAACATATGGAGAGGGCTAGTGGTAGTAATTCGTTGAGGCAAGTAGAAGATAGGAAAAGCCTCGTTTTTTGGTCGTAATGTTTGCAACCAGCGTGCTGCTGCAACAACACTCATGGGATCAATCCCAACCGAATTCAGCAGCGTGCCATTTCTACAGTACAACACCCTGATATAATGCCCTCTCTGGCATTCTTCCACCTCTCAAAACTTCTCGTTAATTCTTAGCTACGGGTCCTTTTTCGTTTATTTTTTTTACTATTTTAACTTCACAGTTCTAAGTAAATGAGATACGACTGTATTGGACAATAATTTTAAAGTACACTTTAGTTCAATAATAATTTTACGTAGAAATAATCTATATCTATACCTAATAATAAAGTGAGGAACGTTTCTTCCCCCATATTTTTCGTCCGTTTTGGGTTTCTTGTCGTCCGTCGCTATTTTCCTTGATATGTTGTACGTCTCCATGTTTGTTTAGGCTCTCGATGAAAATACAACTCGAGGTCCATCCGGTATTTGGCTTTCCCCGTTTCCTATCCTAGCTCCCAGCCCCTGGTCGCTATATATACAGAGCTCAAGAACTATCCAGTAGGCCTAACCCACGATCATTGATCGATGGAACAAGCGAAGAAGTTGGGCCACAACATGATGGAGACCTGGAGGGCGTAGTATGCCGATCTCGACGGCTCACCGGAAGGACCGACCTGACTCAGACGGCTCGAGCGTCATCTTCGCGTGCGGCGTGTGGAACGACAGAACGTTGTCCATTGAAGCCGACCTACCGCGAGGCCGCCCGTCATGGCGGTGGCAGAGGCGCGCACCATCGACTTCAACAGGAACACAGAGGAAGCGTCAGATAAGCAGATCAATTGTTGGGTCATCAAGGTCATTGAGGAATCTCATCAACGAACCAGTTCGACGGCTCCTGGTTCTGCACTCATCGGGGTGCGCGTCAGGGCGAGGGAGCTTGCTGTGATGCGTTTTTGCGCTTCACACGCGATGCCACAGCCGCGCAATCCTCTGGGCCGGCTCTCCCTACTCACATAGCGCCACCATCGCAGGACAGGATGATAGGGACGCCTCATGGAAGGCGGCTATTCTCTGTCCAACGGCGCGGTGAAGGCCGTCGCAACCATCGCAGGAAGAGAAGACCTCAAGCGCGATTCATCTGAGCACGAGAATATTTGGAGCAGCGGGCAGATGCGTCACACCAGGACAATGATGAATATTGCTGCGGGGACGTATCTAAATCAGATCAAACTTGCCTGATTGAGAAGCAGTGCCGCCTAGACACTAATGGATGTATTCTCTTTTTCCTTTTCACCAAACTATGAATCTGCCGGACTCTCAATCGTTGGTAAACCTCTGTCTTTATACACTGATATAGTTCTTTATCCAGTTCCATCTACATTATTTACACACATTGATTGTGTAAACATGGTAAGACAGCATGGATTTTATTACATTTCATGATGCTAATTCAGTCTTATTGGGATGTAGTATAATGTATTGTTCTTCCAGCTAGCTTTGCTGAATACGTCGTTCATCCTATGAAGGAATTCGAATTAGCTGCTTCACTTGGACTGGCCTAGCACATTAAGTTAGTACAAGTAGGTACATTTGCTTCATGGATGTTTAGGTGAAACATATTAGTCTTATGAGCAGAAGCGCATACACAACTAACGAACTTGCGAAGTTGCAATGAGAATTGATAAAATAGATCATGTTCTACTCCATGGAGTATAACTTTAGGATGTGTACTGATTATTTCATTTTGGAGATTGTTTTTCCGGGCTATTTAGTATGCCACAACTTTGTTTGCTAATACCTGGTGGTAAAAAAATTGATCCAAAACATGGTAAAAAAACAATGCAATCGATCTAATGATAATATGTACCATTGATCTTTTTCTTATTTAATATTTTAGGAAACCACGCCAAATAGTATGTACCCATCGCAACACATTTTTTCATCACGTCTACCATCATTAATCCGGTGGCACCGCTCTGCCTATGAGAACTTTTAATGTCCATGACAACATTTTTCTACCGTTGCAACGCACGGGCCTATTTCCTAGTATAGTTAATACAACAATTAGTTGGCGTCAAGTCATTTATGGTGCTGGTGGATCAAACATGATGTGAATGTGACTTGAAGCGGAGTGGTGTGGGATGTCTTCGGCTTCCAATATCTCCTCTAGTGGTATCTGGCTAGTGAGATGGCATTAGCAGGTATAGAATGATGCAATGGAGGGATCCATGACACGTATCTGCAATCAAGTGAAAACATAAGATTTCAGATTATTCATCATCGATGTGCCCCTGCGTCGTGGCCTTGTTGAAGGTGGTGGCTCGAACCTCTGGGGATGAAAATCCCGAGATGCACCTATTTTTTTGGACCACTCACCATTGGCGTTTGTACCACGATCCTTTCTTTCAGTCTTTTGCCATAGGGCTAGTGATAGATTTTCGGAATTACTATCACGACATACAACCTTTTTCCCCAACTTGTTCGGTGTCCACGTTTCGCTTTGCATACCTTTCTAAATAACCACTTATATATTGTTACGCATCAACCGATTCAGAGATCAGGGACATTCCTCCTTTCCCACAAAATAATATTTTGCAAAATTCCTGAAGAACGAAAATATTAAAAGACGTATTTGCGTTAGTCGGACCGATGAAATTATCTGCCGGGTTTTAGGAGTGAACACTTCAACAATAGTTGGAGGACAAAAAACACACCTTTTTTATAATTAGGCCAATAGAAGGTGTGTTTTTTTGTCTATACGTGATACGTCGATCATAATTATGACTTGAACTAGACACAAGACCTATTTTATTTTATAAGGATTGTGAAACATTTTACTGTGACTAGACGGGCACAAGGTAAAGAATGGCATTCGAACTCCATTTTCGTAAGGGAGCACCTCAGGTGGCGGGAAACGGAAATGCGGACCCGGCGCCCATGCCCATGACAAGAGGCCAAGACCACGAACCACCCAGAACCTGAAGGAAAAAAGAAAAAGAAAACGTGTGTGCTTGCCTGGTAGAGAAGCAGAGTGAGAGAGACAGAGCAATGGAAACCGACGGTGAGGGGGGCGGCGGCGGCAAGGAGGAGACGAGGGGGAGCAGCGAGCTGGGACGCCTCCTAGAAGCCATTGGATCCTGCGAGGTGCGTCAGCTCATCCCCACGTGAATCCGTTTCCTCCGCTCCATCTCGATGTCCCCCCTACTCCACGCTTCCTAGGGTTCGGTCCGAGACCTCCAGGTCCTGAATCTGTGCTCTCCTAATTCGGCCGGGGATATCCCAATTGGAGACCCGAAACGGAGGGGGTTAGGTGGGGTTTAGTGTTCGTCGACGCTCTTCGTCAGTAAATTAAGCTAATTTTGGTATGGGCCGTACACGCATTGTGGTGTCATTCTTTCTAACTAGCGCCTTGTTTTCTAGCTTCCTAACTAAGCTAATTGCGTTGCACTTCTCCAGACTCCAGATAATTTGGTTCGATTCGTGTGATGGAACCCAAATCAAGCAGTAATAACGTTCTAGTGATCATACGTGACAGGTTATGGAGAAGAGGATTCCCCTTATCAATCAACTTGAGGAGGAGTTCTCTGCAGATGATCTCCGCCTCATACTGCAAGGTCTTCTCGTATCCTTTTCACCACTCCAACAGTATCACTCCAAGGTCTTTTCTTTATGCTTGGATAAATTGCTGCCCTTTCATGACAGTGCCGTCAGAAGCAGTTGCTAGTTCACTCTGGCTCAGTTGATTGTAGCTTCAGTCCAGTTACTACTCTCTGTTGTTTGCTTCGGGGTGGGTAGCATGTGTATGCCGCCTTGACTGCAATTTAGGCATCATGGGTGCTCATCTTTATTTTCAAATAAATGGCAACCCTTTTTATGTGTGCTCATCTGTTGTAGCTAGTACTATGTGTTCTCATCTTTATTTTCAGATAAATGGCAACCCTTTTTATTACTTACCGTTACAAGTAGTTGCTGATTCCCTTTGGCTTAGTCGATTGTTGCTTCAGTTCAGTTACTCCTCGTTGTTGTCTCCTGGACCTGGTATGTTGCCTTAACAGCAATTTAGGCTTCTTGGATTGATTCCACATGTTCAGGTGTGTCACACTGCACCCTACGCAGGTCAATTCTTCAGGTTGCTCTGAAATTCTCTGATTTGGATATAACTGACCATCTGGGGCAGTTTCTTACTCTTGGTGCAAAGGTAACTTTTTTTAAGACAAAGATTTGCCTACTGTTTTAGCATGTATGCTAGTATCTTACTTCCTAATTAATGAAATTTATTGTACCAGGCCAGCTCATGGTGTGAGAAACATCTCCAGTGGTCTGCCAAATGTATTGACCAATCTCAAGTGAGGGAAGAGGAAGAACACGAAAGATTACGCCTAGAGGTCGGTCGCCGACTTTAAAGCTTAATTAGCTTGTTTGTGTTTCTTTGGAAAGAGTTGAATTAAAATAAGAACTATCTTTCAGCATACCTAATGCTTCTCCCACATCCATATTCCTTACAGCTTTAAACTTCCCAAGTTCTAAACATATGAACCTTGCCTTATACTAAATGTTCTACATTGGAGTGTTCTCTATATTAAATCTTCCAATTTTATGACTGCAGGTTAACTCACTGTCCTTGAGCATCTCTGCCAAGCTCCTTGATATTGCTGCAAAATGCATTACTGTACTGGTGCGTTACTGTTGATTCTATTCAATTCAGAGTTTGTGGTTGACAAGGCATCTCTATAAACAATGTCTTGTTTCTTCGTTTGTGATTCTTGCAGGGATTAGAGGTGGCAGGAGAAGAGGGGAAGGGGGCGTCGCAGGAGGAGTGTGTTTTGAACAAAGGCGACGACGCGTTCCCAACATTGGAGACCATGGCGGTGGAGGTGGGACCGGCGGCGGCCCATCTGGCGGTGGGGATGAGCCCAGATCAGGAGGCGTCGCAGCTGCTGCTCTCCAACCCCCGCCGGTGCACGCACTGGGCGTCGAAGAAGACGATAAGGTGGCACCAGGGACCGGATGGCCCCGGCACGCTGTGCAATGTGTGCCACCAACGGTTGTTGAAAAGGCGGCTGGTGCAGTCCAATCCCCACCGCCGCCCTTCGAACAAGCACAGCAAGGTGGAACCGGCGCCGGCCCATCTGGCGGTGGGCATGAGGCGGGGGGCGATGGCGCCATCGAGCCTCACGCCCCCGTCTCGGGACGCGTCACGCCGGTGGTGCCGGTGCACGCACTGCGCGGCGGTGAACACACCAAGGTGGTACCGGGGGCCTGATGGCCCCGGCACTCTGTGCAGTGCGTGCTGGTATCAGTTCACGAAAGGGCCTCTGGTGCACTCCAAACCCAGCCGCTGCCGGGGCTGCCCTTCGAAAAAACACCGCCCGTGCATGCACTGCGCGTCGGAGAAGACGCCAAGGTGGCTCCAAGGGCCGGATGGCCCCAGCACGCTGTGCAATGCGTGCGGCCTAAAGTTCCGTAAAGGGCGGCTGCTGCACTACAACTCCCGCCGCCGTGGAGGCCGCACTTCGAAGAAGCGCCGTTCAAGCAGCAAGGAGGACTCGACAGCCGGCAACGACGTGGTGGCGCTAGTTGAAGCGCTACCCTGCAGCGTCGATGCCAGCTTGGATGTCTTCTTTAACCACACGGTAGACCCTGTTTCCTCCCACCAATCCATGACCGGCCGGGTTGTGTTCGATGCTAAAGCATTCGTCCTTCTTTTTTTTGAAACGAGAGCATTCGTCATTCTTGCAGGGCTCGGAGGCGCCATGGGGAGAAGCTGGACCTGAGGGGGCGGATGAGGAGGAGGAGGAGGAGGAGCTGGAATGGCTTTCGAACAAGGACGCGTTCCCGTCGGTTGAGACCATGACGTTGGAGGTGGAAGAGGAGGCGTCGGCTCCTGGTGTGGCACGGGCGAGGACCAAGGGGCCGCCGCACGGTGACTTGCGCGCCGATGAGAAGACCGTGCGGCGGTGCACACGCTGCGCGACGGAGAAAACGCCACAGTGGCGCGAGGGCCCGGAGGGTCCCCGCACGCTGTGCAATGCGTGTGGATTGGTGTTGAGGAAGAAACGGCGGCTGCTCCGTGAGGACTGCCGGCGAACATCCCCGCCTTGCCGCTGCTGCACTCCAACAAATACAGCGGTGCACTCGAGATGCACCGCCGGAACGAAACCTCGGCCACCGGTGTGATGCAGGTCGAGCTTAAGGACCCACCGGCGAACGACCCCACTTCCTCCCCGCTGCAGCGCCACAGCTCCCTCAGCTGCGCCCTCGAGGAGGAGACCTTAGCCGCCGGTCGCATCACTGCTGCCGAGGCCGACCACGGCGAGGAGTCCATGGAAGAGCAGCTGCTTCCGGAGCACCCACCGGCGGACAGACCCGCCTTCTCGCTGGTGTCCCACGGCCCCATGATCAAGCATAGACGCAAGAGCGAGGCGCAGGCATTTGCTTCCATCCGCGCCACCGCCAAGGCCGGACGCGCCGAACGCGCCACCGCGCGCCTCGCCGCCATGGACAACTGATGAGCGGCAGCCGCGTTCGATTCGGCTCGGCTCGCTGCTATAAACCACTGATGCAGCAGCAGCCTGGCGATTCCGCTCGGCTGCTTTGTTTTTGCCGATGAATGATGATGCTCGGGAACTAGGATTAGCATTCAGCTCTAAGGTGCTTTTTCTGAATACTCATTTTTATCAGTGAACATGATTGAGAGGTTTTAGAGTAGTGCCACTGGCGTCTTCCAGGTATTCTTGGTTGAGGCACGTAGAACATAGACAAGGAAAAGTGTCCTCTTTTGGTGTTTATTTCTGCAACCATCTGCTGCTGCAACGTTACTCTTTTTTTTTTTGAAAAGGAATAAACCCCCAGCTTCCTTAACGAAACTCAAGTTTTTTTTTTTTGAAAACAAACAACAACTATATTACGAAACGAGCTGGGCAGAATCACCCATTACATCAACTCTAGCACACTCTGGCACCTCATACTCCCAAGACTTAAACGAGTTTACATTGCATTTGGCACCTTCTTTAGCCAGTGCATGGGCTACCTTGTTTGTGGAACGTTTGCTGTACCTGATAGAGCAGGAAGAGAACCACATACGACTCTGCACTTTCAGATCCTCAATGACTGCCGCCTCCCTAGATAAATCAGCCCTTCTGCTATTTAGCGTCATAGCTAGCAACTGGGAATCAGTCTCAAAGGTAGCATTTATCACGCCAAGGTCAACAGCAAGATTGAAAGCTTCTTCCATCGCTCGCAGCTCAGCGGTGAAGGCACCATGTATTGCGTCAGTAGCACCGGCTCTAGCAGCAACGACCTCACCGGCAACTGTTCTTGCAACAACTCCCCACCCACCCTTCTTTTGCCCTACCGTATATGCTCCATCCACATTGAATTTAACGACATCAACTTCTGGAGGCAACCATCTATCAGCACTCTGTATATTACTAGCTCCCTGTTTTGCAAAGCAATTGATGTATTCCGCTGCCGTACACTGAACACGGTGTAGCAACTCAGGCATCGGTGTTGGTAATTCTCCCTCTCTAATTCTATTTCTCTCCTTCCACCAAAGCCACCACATGGTGATGATCTGCATACGCTGGTTATTTGGTAACTCCCAAATCATGTCCATAGTTCTTTCAATACTGTCACATTTTTCTAGCTTAATTCTCAGTCTCTCATAGCCAAGTGACCGCCACAACGGTTTAACTTCCTTGCACTTGACAAAAAGGTGACATCCATCTTCATGAACCCGGTTGCAGAGCAGGCAATTAGGATTCTCAATCTTAACCCCTCTTCTAATGAGATTATTCCTCAAGGCAAGAGAGTTGTGTGCACACCTCCACCAAAAATGCTTGATCTTATTTGGGCATTCGAGTTTCCACACTCTCCACCACTTCGGTGATCCTTCTCCACCCAGTACTTCAGGTTTCTGCTCGCTTGAGCATGCATCGAGACCATCCTCTTGCATCTGCACCTCTGTCAATAGCTTGTACGCGTTTCTAACAGAGTGTACACCTCGAGGATCAAAATGCCACGCTATGAAGTCTACAGCCCCATCACGCAATGGCATATTTAAAATCAGACCTGCCTCCTCTTCAGAAAAAGTTTCTGTGATCATCTGTTGGTCCCACTGCCCGGTGACAGGGCTAATTAAGTCTGACACTTTGCTTAACACATTGTCCCCCCGAGGTGTCGTGATCTTCCTCGACCAAGCTCTCGGGATCCATGCATCAGTCCAAATATTAACTTGCTCTCCATCTCCAATTCTCCAAATAGCACCCTTGTTAATGAGATCCACTCCATGTAAAATGCTCCGCCAAGTATATGACATATTAGCGCTCGGTTTAGCCTCAAGAACATGGCATTCTGGAAAATACTTGGCTTTCAAAATCTGTGCACACAGGCTATCAGGGTTCTGGACTAATCTCCACACCTGCCTAGACAACATAGCGATGTTGAAATTGTGTATGTCCCGAAAACCCAAGCCTCCCTTGCCTTTTGGCTTGATCAACTTCTTCCAACTAATCCAGTGGATCTTGTTCTCCTTTTCTTGTTGACTCCACCAAAATTTAGCAATCATTGCACTCAGTTCATCACAAAAACCCTTTGTGAGATAAAAACATGACATGAGGAAGGTTGGAATAGCTTGTGCGACGGCTTTTATAAGAATCTCCTTTCCTGCCCTTGATAAAAGCTTCTCCTTCCAACCTTGTATAGCCTTCCAAATTTTGTCCTTTATATATGCAAAGGCTTTCTTTTTGGACCTACCAATAAAAACCGGCATCCCTAGATACTTGTCATTCCAATTCTCACTTAGGATTCCTAGTTCAGCTTTGATCATATCTCGATCATGTTTCTTTGCATTGGCACTAAAAAGCAAGGACGACTTCTCCATGTTAATGCATTGGCCTGAGCAATTTTCGTACAGAAGCAACATTTCCTTTAATACCAAAGCTTCTTCCCGCCGTGCTTTCATCAACAAAACTGAATCGTCCGCAAAGAACAGATGGGTTAAGCTTGGTGCTTCCGGGCAGACCTTCACACCACTAAACTTTCCTTGTCTTTCAGCCTCTCTAATCAGCGATGAAAGCCCTTCCGCACAAATAACAAACAGATAGGGTGATAATGGGTCCCCTTGCCGCAAACCACGTGTGGGTGTAAATTGTTCAGTGGCTTTTCCGTTAACTTTGATTCTGTAAGATACCGTTGTCACACACCTCATCACCACATCAACCCACCCCGGACTGAACCCCATCTTCAGCATCATTTGTCGCAAAAATTCCCACTCAACGCGATCATAGGCTTTGCTCATGTCAGCCTTGACAGCTACATAGCTCTCTCCTCCTTTCTTCTTCTTTTTCAGAAAATGAGACACTTCATATGCCATCAAAATATTATCCGTAATTATTCTCCCTGGAACGAAAGCACTTTGATTATCCGAGATGACCTCTGGAAGGATGATCTTTAGCCTGTTTGTTAGCACCTTTGAAACTAGTTTGTACAGAACGTTACACAAACTAATTGGTCTCAAATCCTTGATTCTTGAGGGGTCTTTTACTTTTGGAATAAGAACTACGAAGGTTTCATTCCAACCATCTGGCATCTCTCCTCCCCGCAGCACATTTAGTACTTCCTCCACAATAGTGTCTCCCATAATATGCCAATATTTCTTATAAAATAAGGCAGGCATTCCATCCGGGCCAGGTGCCTTGAGGTCTCCAATATGATCAAGAGCAGCTTTCACCTCCATCTCCGTGAATTCAGACGTTAGATGATCATTCATTGCCTGAGTGACACACGGCTGCACCACTGCAAGTAATTCAGCAATACGGTCACCTCTTTGTGAAGAGAAGAGGTCCTGAAAATAAGATACAATATAATTTGTTAAATCTCCCTCCTCCTTCACCACCACGCCATCCTCTTTCCGCAGCTCCTTTATGTGGTTATTCTTCCTTCTTGCCGAAGCGAAAGAGTGGAAGTAGCGGGTGTTTCGGTCTCCTTCTCTCAGCCACCATGCATCGCTGTTTCCACTTTATGTTTTTCATCTCCTCAAGATGTTCCAGGTGGCATCGCAGCCTTGTCTCCTCCTCCACCTTCTCCCTGGAAACGGATGCAAGTCTGCACTCCTCTAGCTCTCTCTTCGCCTTTTTTATTTTCTCTTCAAGATCCCCCACTACATCTCTACTCCATGTGGTTAATTCGCCAGCCATTGCTTTTATCACATGAGCCACTCCACCTCCTCCTTCTTCTCTACCTTTCTTCCACGCCTCTGCGATCACCTCCTCACAACCATCCTCATGTATCCACCGTGCCTCAAAGCGGAAGCCAGGATTCCCTCGCCAAAATTTTCCTTTCCCTCCCTCTGTGTCCACAATTACGGGTCGATGATCTGAGTGATGTGGATCCCCATTGACGACCCTAAAATTTGGAAACTTCAAACACCAGTCCGGGTTGCCAGTGGCTCTGTCCAGACGTTCACATATATATCCATCCACATTCCGACATTGATTTCGCCATGTGAATTTATCTCCACAGAAACCGAGATCGCCTAAACCACATCCACCCAGCGCATCACGGAAAAGATCCATGCAGGCTTGGGGGCGAGCCACCCCTCCACACTTCTCATCACTCGTCAGAATCTCATTAAAATCCCCAAGACATAGCCACGGTCTTCCTTGTTGATGTTGTTGTCCCAACGTTCTCATCACCTTCCAAGTCTCCTTCTTCCTATCCGTCTGCGACTCCCCATAGACTCCGGTGAGCCTCCATATGTCACCATTCATCTCCGTTACGTCAAAATCCACATGTCTCCTCCCAAAGGATCGAAGAGACAAGTTTATCTCCCTTTTCCAGAACACCGCTATGCCTCGGCTTCTTCCATCCGGCTCCGTCACCCACATACTAGGAAGTCCCAGCATCCATCTGAACTTCTCCAATTCTTTTGTCGTCAGTTTTGTCTCAAACAGGAACAACACATCTGGATCCTCCCTTTTCTTGAGGTCCACGACGCCTTGAACCGCCGGATCGTTCCCTAGACCCCGGCAGTTCCATCCCCCAAATTTCATCGCGTCTTCACCGCTGCACAACCTTCCCCGAAAGCTTCGGACCTTGCATCATATCCTCTGAAACCTTCCGCCTTTCTTTCCAAAACTCCTCGAACAAGAAACAGAAAGACTAGGATTTGTGTATTACGAACCCGTGCCCTAGACACACGAGTAAGGCTTCTGTGGTGGGCGAAATTGGTCAAGGATTGGGAAACACGAGTGCGAGAAAACAGCAGAGTAGGAAACCCACGAACGTGGACGGAACCTGGACGACGGCAGGGCACAGAGACCCGGCGGCGGCGACCTGAACTCGGACGGAAACCAATCGCCAACACAATCGCCTCCGGAAAAACCGGAACACGAACCGTCACCCACGGGACGGACAGGGCGCCTGGGGCACAGTAAAATTAGGTGTTGGCTTTAACGAAACTCAAGTTTTGGCGCTACATCGTTTTTAACGTTCCGTATTTGCTCCAACAAAACAAAGAAGATAAGGTGTCGCCAATAAAGGACGGTTCGTTCGTAAAACATAGGAGAAATAGGGAGGATAGGAGAGGGGAGAGGAGGGCCCCAGATTTATATACCCTACAAGGCTGAACCCCGATCGGCCATTCCATCAGACAAATCCCCAAATCGGCTCGCCGTGATGAGGGTTCTCGACACCGGACGGCTCTGCTCCGGCAAGCGCAAGCCCTCCTCCTTGCGGCATTCCCTGGAGCACCTGTACCCATGCGTGTGGCGGCTCCGGCGCCGCCGCCTCCTCGCCTTCCTCTTCCGCCACGGCTTCAACTCCACCTTCCAAGCGTACGTACGATCACCCTGAATCTACTCGATTTCTTGCTTGCTAGCAGGCTAGCAGCATGTGTTTGCGTGGCTCTGATCATCCACCCTGTGCACGGGCGTTCCTCCAGGTTGGCCCAGGAGACGAAGGTGTTCTTCAGCGTCGCGCACCTGCAGCGCCTCGTGCGGCTGGGCCAGTGGGGCGAAGCCATCGGGTACTTCTACCGCATCGTGCCCAAGGTCGACTTGCTCGGCGAGGAGGGGAGGCTCTTCTTCAGCTTCCTCAGCACACACAAGGTCATTCACTCCGTCGTCATATGCTCGCCGGGCGGCGCCGTGATGACGCAGGTCTATGAGCGCGAGCTCATGAAGCACCCCAACCCCGACCCTTCCACCGCCAAGCTCATCCGCCTGCTCTCCGCCTTGCACCGCTCCGACCTGCTCAGGTGACTGATCTCTCCCCCCTCCACACTATAGACTTGATTCCACATGCAGCTGTAGCATAAATCTCCACACTTCTTCCTCTAAAACAGGACCTCCGTCAACTGGCACCTCGTGAGGCAAAAGGCTGCGGACATTATCAATGGTTTGATCGCTAGGACTCCCGAGTTCAAAGACCTGGTCCGGTTGCCCGACTGCGGAGACAAGCCACATGACATTCTCCCCATCCGATCCTGGTACGCTGATTCTTCCAACTCAAATCTTCACCGCTGTTCCGAATCCGGGCGATCTAGCCAGTGACGTCCTCAATAAAACATACAGTTGATTTTCAGTTTCATTGTTGTGACTTGATTGACCCTTGTTTGTAATATTACTATTTAGTTCTCGTCCAAGGCATCACATGAAGAAAATAGGCCGAATCCCAGCTTCTTATCTTGCAAAATTCTACCTTCAGAAGAAGACGAGGTACACCATATAACACTAAAGCACTCTTTGGTTCTCACGTCTCTCGTTTTTTAACATCCAACACTCATGTATATGTGCTCTGCTTTGTCCAGCCTGCTATCGTTAAGTAGCTGTGAGGGGAGTTCGAGTTCTTTAGGTATATACTTTCTGATACTATGTTATTAAATTCCTTGTAAACATCTTGTACTCCGCGATTAATTATAATCGTGCTCAGTGTCAGGGTTACCATGTAAAGCAACAGCCTTGCTGGCAGATTTAATTGGTAATGTTCTTTTCCCCTGTGTCTTCCGCTGTTAACTTCCTACTTCCAGTTACAATCTATATGTGCTAAACTATTTCTGATTTGTTTGTATAGTTCTCTTTCTTCTCTCCTAATGGTCTATTCATATTGTACTTGTTTTAATATCCAGATCTTTCTGTGCGAGCTGGTATGGACAGAGTTGTCCAAGCTCAGCATCCATTTGAAGTTTCCTGCAATAAAGGTAACTGTTCATTTATTTATTTTTGTTCCAATGTATCACTAGTGAATAACGACACTGTGGGACTCTTAGATTTGTATAAGAGCCTGACCCCTAAATTTGCAAACCCACATTACCCCAGCAGTCCCTAAATGCAAGCAAGAGTCATCGACATCTTGTAACCACAGTGTCGTGGAAGTCTCTGTCTCCGCCAAGTGCAAGCAAGTGTGCCATCCACTGGAGTACCCCTGTGTGTCGCGGCTTCGTCATCGCCGCCTCCTCGCCTTCCTCCGATGGCATGCATCTGGCTCCACCTTCAATGCGTACAACCTCACCTAAATTTCCTCCGTTTCTTACTTGCTAAAATATGTTCTGCGTGGTTCTGATTCTTCCTTTGCACGCACATTCAGGTTTGTCCATGAAACAGATGTTTTTTTCATCATCAAGCACCTGCAGCACCTTGTTTTTCTGGGCCAGTGGGATGGTGCCATCAAGTATGTCTCCCGCTTTATGCCGTCTCTCGACATGCTTGGCGTCGAGGGTATTGTCTTCTTAAACTTCCTCCGGATGCACAAAGCCCTTCACTCCATTGCCGCCGGCGAACCGCACGGAGCTCTGATAGCGGAGCAGTTGGAGCGCAACCTTAAGAAGATCCCCAACCCTGACCCCGGCACTGTGAGGCTCACCAGAGTGCTCTTGACCATGCTCCGCTGCGAGCGTCTTCGGTGATTGATTCTTATCTACCTGATCAATTATCATGATCCTGCATCCATTACAGCATTGTTTCCAGGTTTTGAACATGTCGTTCTGTTATACAGGGCCTCCGTCGACTGGTCTTGTGTGAGGTCCAAGGCTGCAGGGATTGTCAAGGATGTGATCACCAAGACTCCCGAGTTCAGTGACCTGCTGCGGTTGCCCAACTGCCAATACAAGCCACACAACGTCCTCCCCATCGGATCCTGGTGGTATGCTAAGTCCTTTTAACTAAATCCTCACTCATGTTCTGAATCTGATCGATCTAGTCACTCGTTACTCTGTCAAGTGTATGGCTGATTTCAGTTTTAGTGGTAATTGATGTGACTTGTACATTGTGTCTGTAATCTTCTCTAGTTCTCACCAGAGGCATCAAATGAAGGAAAGAGGACGGACTCCAGCTTCCGATATTGCCATGTTCTACCTTCAGAAGAAGAGGAGGTACACTATAACTAAAGCATTGTTTGGTTCGCGGTGTTTGGCTTTTAACATTGAGACACTGTATCTTTGCTTTATCTAGCCTGCCATCTTCAAGTCACTGTGAGGGGAATTCTGTAGGTATGTTGCTCCATAGTATTTTATTATCTTCCTTACAAACGTTCTTGTTGTAAACGATTAATAAACGCATATTTGTAATTACAATCATCTTCTCAGTGTCAGGATTATTATGTGAGGAATCAACCTGGCTGGCAAACATTTTTGGTGAACTTTTTCCCCTGTGTCTTCCGATTTCTACTTTCAGTTACAAGCTATCTTTACTAGTATATTTACTATGTGTTTGTGTAGTTCTCTTTTTTTCTCCTAACCGTATATTCATAGTGGCTTGAACATTTAAATTTCCAGTTGAGTCTGTGGAAGCTGGTTTATGCAGAGTGGTCCCACAGGGGCACTCATTTGAAGATTCCTGCAGAGAAGGTAACATCAAATTTATTTATTAATTTGCTCCAACATGTAACCAATTTCCATTGTTTTTCACTTCTGCATAGGGTTTTATTTAGTGGCCTGTGACCATTCCTCCCCTTTTAATTTTAGTCTCACATCCTTTTATTGAGGGAGTCAATTATAACTCATTTATAAGTTGTTGTTTTGTGCTCAGTTTGGCTTTGTTGCTAATAATATTGTGGCTCAGGTCATCCTTTGTTACAAGTCACAATCATTTCCTTGTCATTTGTTCTTAATCCTGTTTTGTCACTGCTATTTTGTTAGCCCTAAGCTTATCCTCAAGAGTAGTACCATCTTGTGGCCTATGCACAGGTACACTTTTGTCAAGTATTGTTACACCCTTTACCCTTGGCTCTCTAATTTCATTGGCCTGTTTTTTTTGCCCCTATTCGCTAGATTCTCGGGATATCTTTGAAAATCTCTGATGTAGAGAAATTCCCATGAGTTGCCCATTCAATGTTCCTTTTGTTAATTGATTTCCATTTCTTTTTGTTTGGGCTTCCAGATTTCAAAACAAATCATGCTTGATAGTGCCTTTGCACTTTGAGTACCATTTGTGATTTTAACTGCTTAACACAATGCAGGTGTTCTGGTCCTCCAGTCTTGTAGGCTGTGTTAGTCACTTAATATGCCCCGCTACATTTTTTAGGATCTGGTCAGAAATATATGCAGCTAAATTCATTGAATACAAGAGAAATTACCTTGAGTTGCCCATTGCCCCATTCAATGTTCCTTTTGTTAATTGATTTCCATTTCTTTTTGTTTGTGCTTCCAGATTTCAAAACAAGTCATGCTTGATAGTGCCTTTGCACTTTGAGTACCATTTGTGATTTTAACTGCTTAACACAATGCAGTGTTCTCGGTCCTCCAGTCTTGTAGGCTGTGTTAGTCACTTAATATGCCCCGCTAAATTTTTTAGGATCTGGTCAGAAATATATGCAGCTAAATTCGTTGAATACAAGCTTCTGACTAAACATATGTATGATCCCTGGAATTCATCATTGTTAGGGCCCACCAAACTTGTGATGGCATGCCGACTGATGGTAGTGTGAAACATGTTCCTTTTCCACTCCTGCATTTGTTGGTTGCTTTCCTTATCTTTGTGTTTTTCTTAGAATTCATGGTAGAAATTATGGAATACGTAAAGTAAGAGCACACTCTTGAATTTGAATTGGAACAATTATCCGACCTCACCATTGATCCATGAAACATAGATTGTTAGGGAAATTTAATCATGCCATTGAGTCAACGGGCAGTATGCCAAGTGATACTTAGTGCGGTATATCTCCCTGTTCTTAAGAGTAATCGTGTGCAGGCCTGAAGCATACAGTGATCACTGGATATTCTGGTCGCCAAGTTTCTTTTTCAAGAAACAACCCCAAAAAAAGGCCACTCACGACTGTTTGCCAAGATTTCAATCCAAAAAGGCAACAAATATCTGGAGAGTTTGGCCAAGTAAGTTTTGTGTGATGTGTTTTTGTGTGCTCCTTATCATAAACAACAACATTTCACAGTCCAAGTAAATGCCACCCAGTTTTTAGTATCCTCTCCAGGCATGAAGCTTATCATTCCATACTGTATCTCGTATGCAAAAACTCTTTGAAGCGTTGTGCCCTTATTCAGCATGCATGCCTTTGACGCACTCTGCCCTTATACTCAGCAGCATGCAGGCTCAATCTTCGAGGCGCGCCACTCGCAGGGAAATGCAGGAGTCGTCCGTCCATGACGTATCACCAAATTCCAGGTCACTGAAGATAACAGTTTCTCGTGCCTTAGTTTTTTTGTACAGGGCATCACTCGAAGTCTATGCTACAATAGTTTATTTCCCAGCATTATATAAGAAGATTGACCAAGTCTAGCCTTTTTTTTTTAACTACAGCTTGGTCGAAGCAGTGGGATTGCAACTCGCCCATTAGAAGTCCTGAGTTCCTGACCGAGTGGTGATCATGGTGTCCCCGCCTGTGCTTCTTGCTCTCTGCTGATGCTAGAGACCAAGTGTTAGATTAGTAGTTTGTGTGATGTAACTCATTTGGTTTGAGGGTTCAACACTATTTCTTAAAACTGTTACTACTAAGAAATCATGCTTTTTGGTGCATGGTACCCGTGAAAGACGCCTTTGTTTAAGTTACTTGTGAAAATTGTTCGTTATTACTCCCTCCGTTCCACAATATATGATCTTTACTATTAAATGGGAGTTGGTACTTCGTACGTCACCGGCGGACCACGGCTCGCTCCATTGCATATCCCGCGACGCGCGCCGACCTGTGGCTGTGGGCCACCAGAAAAGCCCATACGGGTCTGTACTCCGGATACGTTTCCTTCCCCCCGAAAGGTCGAAACCCTCGCTTTTCCCCAACATCCTTCGTCTCCTGGTTCGGCGGCGCGGCTGCGCGGGCAGATACATCGCGTGGCTGGAGAGAGAGGGAGAGCATCGGCCCTCCTCTGTCCCTCGCAACGTCGCTCGTCGGGGGCTTCTGTGGTGTTTGCAACCTGAGCACGAGCGGGGCCATCGACATGAAGAAATTCAACATGTCCATGGCGTCCTAAGGACGAGCGGCGGCGGCGGCTTGAAGAATTTCATGTCGTCCATAGCAGTCATAATTGTTGTGCTCGTCACTGCCTTATTCTTCCACCTTGACCGGGTTCTTCTCGATCTACATCCGGGGCTGCGTGGGATCCGCTCGTCAAGATTTCCTCTCCTGGATGAAGCTTATGGATGGCCGTATGGAACTATGAGCTGTGATCTACAGAGGGTGGCACCTATCGGGATCCATCTTGGTTAACATCGAGGCGTCGCAGGCTTCATATGCCGCCGTTCAAGATGTTGAGCGCGGTAAGTGCCACCTTCTGGAACCTTTCTTTCTCCTCGTGGCCTGCTAGACCTCCGCCTCGATCTCGCGCATTGCTCGATCTCGCTGGTCATCTTCATCATGTTCTGGAGGCTATCTTGGACCTGCTGCGACATGTCTGCAGAGAAGAATGTATGGGACGTGTTAGAAGTTCATTGAGCTGGTACCAGCACTGAAGAGCACTGAGAACTTATGGGACATCAGGTAAAGATGATCTCTATATAGGATTCTACTACTTTTTTTTGTAAATATGATGCTGCCTATCGAAATGTATATTATAAAAAATAAATTTGCCAAAGCAGAACGGGAAACAAGAGTGCTCGAGAAGCAGACATGAACTAGGAACAAATAACAATTCTAAGCTTGTCCCATACATTCCACTATTTAATTGCAAACAATAGGAACAATGCACATGAAGTACCCACAACACAAATGAAGTACGTAGATGTTTTCTTACAGGCGATTTCTCTCATTACTTCCACGAATTTGGCCAATCAAACTACCTTGATAAACACAATCCGAAGGCAATAGACAGAACAAATTTAGTCCCAATATACCGAATCGGAATGGGAACCAAAACTTGAAAAGAGAAAATTGATTAGCACCAAATCGCAACTCTAAACAGGCGGTGCTGATGGCTCCCAATCAATTCAAACTCTCCAGGACATAATCAATCCAGATGCTTTGAGCTGAATTATTCCCCATTCTGATATCGATGTTTCTTGATCCATCTATAGGAGCAGGTGTGCTACGAGTCCAGTGCGGTTGGTCGCTACAGACAGGCAAACATATATTCAGTTCAGGTCTGTAATGCACCTTGTAATTTTTTAAAGCACATATCGTAGCAGAATTGATTGGATCCATGACCTTCTGCTTATTCACTTCCTGTTCATAGACCACTCGCAACGATATTATAGTTTCACAATGGAGAGATGGGACAGTACTATCTTTACTCCTGGGAAAGCTATACTGAATCTGAATTTGAAATTATAATCGTATAGCTATTTAAATAATGTAAACACACAAGAGTCTGGAAAGTAGAAAATGATGTGTTCCATTACTACTCATTTGACAGTTCTTATTTTCCTCAGGTTATCATCAAACTCTGCATGAATTACTGAATGCATATCTGAAGCTTCGAATAACCAAATTTCTATGCTCTAGCAATGTCTTGTTTTCATGCTCTCCGGTAGAAAAAAAAATCCGGAGCCAAAGTGTTCATCCTTCGGGTGGAGGAATATTCACAAGACAAATTGTGCAGCAGGTCAGAGGTAATTTTGCACATATTATTTGCTTTTCTTATTTCGAATCATTGTGAAACCCTCTAGATTCATACTATTCCATTCACAGAATAACCATTCTAGGGAAAATGTGAGGATATACTCCTCCTAGAAGCTTTAAAAATTGAAAGTCCGGACACCACAACCTCTTCATTCTTAAGTGATTATTGTCACTCTAGCACATGTAACAGCCATCTTCATGAGTGTTCTGGCTCTGGTCTGAATTTTGCAGCGAAAGATGAAGGATGACCTGAAAGTTGCCATCAAGTTGCTCTTGTTGGAGTCGAGACAAGGGATTTTTTTTTCTTGAATGAGTCCATAAATAGGAGAGTCTTGACCAGTTCAAAAAAATGGTGGAG
This sequence comes from Poa pratensis, assembly GCA_947311845.1. Taxonomy (NCBI): domain Eukaryota; kingdom Viridiplantae; phylum Streptophyta; class Magnoliopsida; order Poales; family Poaceae; genus Poa; species Poa pratensis. The sequence goes on from CAMZMU010000107.1 coordinate 55,578,615, forward strand.
GGGGCGATAGCGCTGAGGCGGATGGTACAATAAGGATATGCTAAGGTATGGCAGCAACTCTGCACTGACATATACCAAATTACAAAAAAAACAGGTCCTCTCCGGAGCAAACAAAATTACCATTCCAGTCTACTGATGTTTTCTATTTGTTCTATAAAAAGAATACATACGAATGAAAATATTAAAGTCTGTCTCTGTACTTCTGGGAACTTATTACGACGTAGAGCGACACATAAAAAAGCTACAAAATAAAGCTATGTGTTCAAGACAAAACAACAATTAAACGATATTATTTGCATGAGTCTATAAAAGAAACTTTGTACTTTGCTATAAGGAGCATTGATAGCATTTGTTCATGATTAGATAATCAGGCTTCGTACCTGATAGCAGTTCCTTGTTGCGGCAATTAAAACCTGGCACCGTATTCCTTTTTATTCTCAGATGAGTCGAAGAAGGCGATATTAAGAAGAGAGGTACATCACTATAGAGGCAGCTCTCAGGAGAGCCTGAGCTGTGAACAAGGTACATGAACTTGACAACTTTTGAAAAACTAAAAGAAACCCTCCCTACGAGCTACTCAGCAAGTCAGCAGGTGTAAGAAGGTAAATAAGGAGCATAATCTGAATAAGGATGTTAGGCTGATGTTGAAGATCTTGAATGAATACATGCTGGCACTGAATACATTCGGTTTACTTTTCAAGTGCCTTTTTTAAATTATGGGGCACATATTATGGAGAGGGTGTGTATTTCCAAATTCTATAGACCTATACAACATGTTCTCTTTTAGACTCAACTATGTTCAGTTTATTAAGACATGTGTCCTGAGTTTGAATGAATTATTGTTTGTGAGGGTACACTTATTTTTGTCTACCGAAGATTAACACTACACTTATTAGATTGGTGATGTATAATTGTGAAGATTTCACGTTTGTATGTCTAGGAAAAGTGGAGGAGGAAGACAGAGCTACTGCATGTCTTTGCAACAAATAAATAAAAACTACTGTTCAATTTTGTCTGTTATGGTTTGAAAAGTCCTATTTTCAATATAGCAATAAATCATAATTAATTGTAATATGATCGGCCGACCTGGAGTCTAAGGAATTTCGTACTTACCTCGACGATGGGCGATCTGTATCCGCAAAACATAATGATTATTTGATCAATATATTTTCTTCATAGCAAACATAATGAGCATAACTGGTTTGTAGCGAGTGCAGTGCAGCTATGGCGTGCCATGAATGCATGTTTTTGATCGTGCCAGAAACATAATCGTTTGTGTAACCCGAAAAGGGAATAGGAGTGGGGACCCGAGGCGAGACAACGCGCGGGTCAGAACCAATCGGGTCAGAACCAATCGTGGCCACAGTCATCCGGAATGAAGCCCGTTCGGCTAAAGGAGTTGGAGATTATAACAATTGAGGAAGCAAGCACATAATTCTTATACGGATTCTATTCTATTTGAATGTTACATCTATATTTTTGTCATTCCATAGAAACTTCGAAGTCATGGCAATTGGAATGATATGGTACATCTGGAGAAAACATCGGCACACAAGAGTAACTGTCGTAGGTACAGTGACAACATTGTTAGAATGAGGCGACTAAGCACTAGCGGTGAAGAAAGTAATTTGACCGTGTAACATGTCGTTGGAGTAGGTACAATGGCGACATTGTTGCGACTAAGCACGATAGCAGTGAAGAAAGTAATTTACAATCCGTAGCAACGCACGGGCATTCAACTAGTGTTTTACATGTTACACATGTTGTCTAGATTCATAACAAAAAAGTGAACATGTACACTAAAATGTGTCTACATACATATGTATATGTATACATTTGAATGTGGAAAAAGGCTAATATACCTTATATTGTGAAACAAAGGGGTACTAGTTAGTGGAGGACCCAAAAAATGTTCGCTGGGCGGACGTTCACCGGCAAAGAAATTTAACACACAAATGCATGTACTAGATAAGAATCATGAAATCGACGGTCCTTTAAAGATTCAATTGTCATGATCAATGAAGTACAATTAAAATAACATGACTAAACAAAAAAACTTAGAACCAAGTACCTAAATAACATTGAATTGTGCTGCCTGAATGCCTACTTGCATCACGCACGTCGTAGTAGCGGGAGCACAAACTTGTCGAGGTAGATGGCCTTGACGATCCTTCAAAGCGTGAAAACATAACATAATCTGTTTGTCGCTTAACTTTGCAAATATATCTCGCTCAACAAAGCATATCATGAGATCATTGAGCCAATCATCACATATCTTATTTCGAAGATCTGTATTTGTAATGTTCATCGCCGAAAAAACCCTCTCAACTAACGCCGTTGCCACCGGTAACGAGTGAAGGATCAATTCAGTCCTGTACCGAACATGGTGCTGAGTGATGTGTTCTAGTGGGGCTGAATTGGCAAGTGAGGCCCATTTTCCTTTGCTGCCCCCTCCTTTTTTTTTCTTCTAGTGGTGCCTTATCAATTTCATGATTTTTCAACCTAGGCCTGCAGCGATGTATACTCAGCTTGCCGCCGGTGACCTGGGGCGGTCGCCCCAGCTTGCCCCAGGTGGTGGGTCCGCCACTTTACTACCCTCCATTCCAATGGATAAGGCGCAACCCTATTTTAAGATTATGCTTCGACCAAGAATTAGGCTAAGTATTTGAGAAATTGATATAATTAGAAAGTTGTCTCAATATGAATTTTGTATAACACAACTGAGATTTTGTTGATCAAACTTTTGGTCAAAGATTTGTCTTGGAAAGTCCGTGTGGCTTATTCATTGGAACGGAGGACCAAGGAGATTAGTAGAGGTAAAAGTCGTGTTGTAAGCGAACCATGTCTTTGGTCTTCCTACACTACCGTAATACAATATATAAGAAGAATCTACACCGATGTGTGTGTGATGAGATTATGGTTTACCGATGAGATAGCCGACGACGCACCTACGAGAGGTGCGGCAACCATTTTTTTTAACGAGGATCGGGAACTTCATTGACCTTTGGCGAAGACGTTACAATACATGAAAAGAACCTCAAGAAAGGAAAAAAAAATACAGTCAAGTTCTTTCATTTTGCAAAGAGGACCTTAGATCCAAACTAGAAAACACGATTAGGTCGAGCTCCATCTTCGTCTCGCCATCTTCAAACCACGCCATGGCAAAACGCGGCGACGCCGGTACAAGACCACTTGAGTCACCATAGCGGGAGCTTGCCAGGGGCAGTAGGGCCTCCAAAGCAGGAGGTTGATGTGGATGGTTGCTGCCAAAATGTCTCGCCAAATGTCTCGTGAAATTTCATTTTGGAGCACTAGACAAAAAATGTGTTGCGAAATGTCATTTTGGAGCATAAGAATTTGTCTTTTTTACACATTGGCACAGAACAATTTTTTTAACAAAACTTCATGTTCGAACATAGAATGTCCAGAAATACACGTGAAATTTTTGTTTAATTCTTTTGACATTTTGAAATGCTAATTTTAAATTGCGGGTGCATCTACAAAACATATTTCCTAAGGATGGACCTTTTTTCACAAGGGAGCAGCAGATGTGGCGGGAAACGGAAGCCCGGACGCGCCGCCACCCGAGAGCCTCCGAAAAAAAAGAATCATCCAGTCTCTGTGCTGAAGAGGCAGAGTGAGAGAGCGATGGAAACCGACGGCGAGGGCGGCGGCGGCGGCGAGGCGGGGAGGACGGGGTACAGCGAGCTCGGACGCCTCCTGGAAACCATCGAATCCTCCGAGGTACCTCATCTCATCCCCACGCGACTTCGCAAATCCCCCGCTCCCTGCTTCCTATGGTTCTGGCAGTCCGGCCCTGAATCCGCGTTCTCTTATACGAGGCGAGAGTGAGCGTGGAATCCTGGCCGGGGATGCCAATCGGAGATTCTGAATCGGTTGTTCGTAGGTGGGGTTTAGTGTTCGTGGATGCTCTCTTCTTCACTAAGCTAATTCCGGTCTGCGCTGTACATATCAAATTAGTGCGATACGAACTCTCGCCTTGTTTTCCCTTCGATTCCGTGTGTGTGTCGCACTTCTCCACTCGGCCATTGTATCTGATTCCATTTTGTGTGATGGAATCCAATCAAACAGTATGTTGATTTCGTTCCGGGGAAGAGGATTCCCCTTACCAAGCAACTTGAGGATTCTTATCAGTTCTATGCGGATGATCTGGACCTGATACTGCAAGGTCTTCTTGTATCGCCTTTTTTAAGATAAAAGGGTCGCCCCTGGTTCCATTTATCATGCAACCACAATGTCATACATCGGTTCAGAGTATCAAAACAACAGAACAACTTCTCAACTATCCCAAGCCAGGAGTACGAAACTAATTTATCGTATCCTTGTTCCCACTTCCATGCTATATCTTAGCTAGTATATACGCCCATCTTTATTTTCAGATAAATGGCGACCCTTTTTTATCACTTGCCATTAGACGTACTTGCTGGTTCACTTTGGCTAGTTGATTGTTGCTCCATTTCAATTACTCGTTGTTATCTCCTGGACCTGGTATGCCTTAACAGCAATTTAGGCATCTTGGATTGATTGCACATGTTCAGGTGCACGCTACACAGGTCAATTCTGCAGGTTGCTCTGAAATGCTCAGATTTGGACATAACTGATTATCTGGGGCAGTTTCTTATTCTTTGTGCAAAGGTGCTTGTTACGATTTCAAATGGAGCCCTAGCTACTTCCCAGCATCTGCCAACTATATATGTGTGCATGCATGCCACTTTTCTTTTTTCCTGAAACAATGAATTCTCTGCCAGGCCAGCTCGTGGTATGGGAAACATATCCAGTCGTCTGTCAAATGTATTGACGAATCTCAAGTGGTCCAAGAGGAAGAGCACAACAGATTACGACTGGAGGTCGCCGGAACTGCACCTTCAACCTAGATTGATCATCTTTTTTCTGTGTCTTTGGGTAGAGTTGGATAACTGGATTAACATAAGAAAATTCTATCTGCATACCTAATGCTTCTTCCACATCCAGATCTCTTAAGAGCCTTAAACTTCCCAAGTTCGGAACCATATATATGAACCCTGACTCATATAGATGTCTATATTTACCTAATTGAGTATCCTACGTATAGACATGCCTTTTTGAGTTGATATAAGTATTGATTATATAGTTTGATGCCCAAAACGGACTGACAAGTGGGGTCAGTGACCTGCGTGCACGCATTTGTCGAGTTGTGTGACCAAATAATCACGTTCTGGAGAAGTGTGACTTAAGTGCACATTGGCGTCGAGTTGTGTGACCGCGGGTGCCATTAACTCTTTGTGATGTGCTTTGTAGTTTTTTCTGAAATCGTGTTGCTTCCTTCTTCTTCTCGTGGTCTGGACATATCATGTTCTATTGGGCTGAGCTCCGAAGAAATGACTTATGGTTATGTAATTTCACCTTATTGTTTAAGCTGTTGAAGCCTATGAAGTACCCTTTGCATGACTTATGGTTATGGACATCACATCTGACTGTATCTAGAAATGAAGCTAAATATAACAGAAAGAAAGAAAATGTATAGACAGATATTTTCTAGTCAGAGCCCTTTATGTGCATTTACTCAAAATAAATCTCAAGTTGGCAAATTTATTTACTAATCTGTTCATTTTTAATATCTATATTTCATGTTCTACGTGTGGAGCTCTTTAAAGTAAGTCTTTCAACTTCATGACTGCATTAACTCATTGTCCTTTAGGGCATCTCCAGCCGTTGTGCCCCCCCAGGGGCCAAAACGCCGCCTTTTCTGGGCCGCCGCGGCGCGAAACGGCGCGAAACCGAACCCTGGGGGGGCGCGTTTACCAGCCGTGAACCGCCCAGCAGGCGATGCGGCCTTATTTCGGCATAAAGAAAGGCCGGCCCTTTTTGGCATACAAATTCACACATAGAAATAATTTAACATACAAATTCACACATAAATAAATAGTTTAACATACAAATCCATACACAAATAAATAGTTCAACAATACAAGCAAATAAAACAAATCGTACTAGGCATTGGCATCGCCATTATCGGCATTGCCATTGCCCTTGCGCGCCCACAAGTGCTGCACCAGATCATCCTGTAGAGCTAGATGTGTTCCAGCGTCTCGAATCTCCCGACGCCTGGTGAGGAAGGTTGCCCATGGCGCCGGCACCTGGTGATCAACATCTGCAAGTGGACCCTGGCGGTAGTATGGTGCCATTGCCTCATTGGCAGGCACCGGGTTATCCCGTTCACTCTCAATGATCATGTTGTGCAAGACCACACAACACTGCATCACCTCCCACATGTTGGACTTCGACCAAGTCAAAGCTGGGTACCGGACAACAGCGAATTGAGACTGCAGCGCGCCAAATGCCCGTTCCACATCCTTCCTGCAAGCCTCCTGGCACTTGGAAAACCAAGCCTTCGCGCTTCCTGGCACAGGGTTGGAGATGCTCTTCACAAATGTTGCCCACCTGGGGTAGATGCCATCTGCAAGGTAGTAGCCCTTTGTGTACTGGTGTCCGTTGATCTCGTAGTTCACAGGGGGAGCATGGCCTTCGACAAGGTCGGAAAAGACATCCGAGCACTGCAAGACATTGATGTCGTTGTGAGTTCCTGGCATACCAAAGAATGAATGCCAAATCCACATATCATATGAAGCCACGGCCTCGAGAATCACGGAGCACTCTCCTTCCTTTCCCTTGTACATCCCCTGCCACTTGAATGGACAGTTCTTCCATGCCCAATGCATGCAGTCGATGCTACCAAGCATCCCAGGAAAGCCTCTTGCTTCATTCTCTGCGAGGAGGCGAGCAGTGTCTTGCGCATTGGGTGATCGCAAGTACGTTGGGCCAAAGACTGCAACCACTGCCCGGCAGAAATAGTTCAAGCACTCCAGGGCCGTGGACTCGCTCATGCGCAGATAGTCATCCTGTGCATCTGCGGGAGCACCATATGCAAGCAACCTCATGGCCATCGTGCACTTCTGAATTGAGGTAAAGCCTACCGTGCCGGTGCCGTCCTTCTTCAATTTGAAGTAGGGGTCGAACTCCCGGATGGCGCGCATGATCCGGAGGAAGAGCTCGCGGTTCATCCTGAACCGGCGCCGGAACACCTTCGCGTCCTGCGTAGGATTGTTGGCGAAGTAGTCGGAGTAGAGGATGCAGTAGCCCTCGTACCGCTGCCTTTGCTTGCTCTTGCGGCGCCCGCGCGTCGATCCAACACGACGCGGCCCGCTGTTGACGAGCAAGCCGGCGAGACAGGCCAAGACCATGAGGTGTTCCTCGTCGTCGATGGCGGCCTGATCTTCCTCGTCGAAGAGCTCGGCGAGCATCTCCTCGTCGTCGGAGTCCATGGCTTGGGTCGGGCGAAACGCCGAACACCTTGCGGGCGGGGTGGCCGCGCTTCGCTCCGAGAACGGCCCAGCCGGCTAGATCGCGGCGGAGGAGAATGGGCGGCGCCGGCGGCGGGGCGGGGCTCGACGGGGGGTTCCTAGCTGCTCGACGGGGCGGGGCTCGAAGGAGGGGTGGTGGCGGCGACGGCGAGGTGGACAGAGGAAAAGGCGAGTCGGGGTGGGAAAAAGGCTTTGTCTCGCCGACAGCGCTGCCCCACGCGTGCTTTTCATTCCGCCGGCCCCCCCAGGCCGAACCCAGTGGGCTGGGTTTCGACTGGGTGCGCCGGCGCTATTTTCCGTCGAAACGGCGCTAACTGGGCTTCTGGGGGGGCCGAGTGGTAGAAAAACGGCGCTTTTCGGCCGGCGCGGCGCAAAAAAAGCCTCCTGGGGGGGCTCGGGGGGGGGGGGGGGGGGGGGGGGGGGGGGGGGGGGGGGGGACGGCCGGAGATGGCCTTAGTATCTCTACCAAGATCCTTGGTGTTGAGTCAAAATGCTTTACTGTACTGGTGCGTTACTGGTGATTCTATTACTTCCAGAGTTTTTAACACTGATGGTAAGCTGAGTTAGTTAACAAGGCAACTCTAAAATCATTGTCTTGTTTCTCTGTTTGTGGTTCTTGCAGGTTTAGAGGTGGCGGTGGGAGAAGGGTGGGAGGAGGCAGCGCAGGAGGAGTGTGTTCTGAACACAACCGACAACGCGTTCCCGACATTGAGACCATGGCGACGGAGGTGGAACCGGCACAGGCTGTAGGGATGCGGCGGGACGCAATGGCGATGTGTAGCCTCGCGCCGGTCATGTCGCCTCCACCTCAGGAGGCGTCGCACCGGTGCACGCACTGTGCGTCGAAGAAGGCGTCAAAGTGGCTCGAGAGGCCGGATAGCCCCGGCACGCTGTGCAATGCATGCTGGCAGAAAGGGCAGCTGCTGCACTCCAACCCCCGCTGCCGCCGGGGCCGCCCTTCGATCAAGGGCCGCCGGTGCACACACTGCGGGTCGGAGAAGACGTCAAGGTGGCTCGGGGGCCGGATGGCCCCCACGCTGTGCAATGCGTGCGGCAAACGGTTCTTGAGAGGGCGGCTGATCCCGGTGGATTCGAACAAGCCCCGGCTGCTGCTGCACTCCAACCCTTGCCACTGTCGAGGCAGCCGTTCGAGCAGAATGGAGAACTCTGCAGGCAGTAACGACGTGGCGGCACTGGTTGAAGCGCTGCCCTGCGGCTTGGACGCCAGCTTGGATGCCTTCTTTGACCAGATGGTAATCCACCCTTGTTCCAGCTCCCTCCCATTATCGGCTAAAGTGGGTTATATGCTAAGAATTCGTCCTTCTTGCAGGGCTCGGAGGTGTCTTGGGAAGAAGCTGGACCTGGGCGGCGGAGGAGGAAGAGCTGGAATGGCTTTCGAACAAGGACGCGTTCCCGTCGGTGGAGACCATGGCATTGGAGGTGGAGGTGGAAGAGGCGTGGGCTGTTGAGACGCCACGGGCGAGGACCAAGGGGCGACGGCGTGTGACGGCAATGGAAACGACTTGTCACAAGCCAATGTGCCGCGGCCGCGCGCCGAGAAGGAGACGACGGCGATGCCACCTGTGCTGCCGCAGCGCCGGCATCGCCGATGCACACACTGCGCGACGGAGAGTACACCAGAGTGGCGCCAGGGGCCGGACGGGCCCCGCACGCTGTGCAACGCGTGCGGCATTGTGTTCAGGAAGAAAGGCCGGCTGCTCGCTGAGTACCGTCCAGCCAACAGCCCCGCGTTCTCGCCGCTGCTGCACGCCAGCACATACGCCCGTGCACTCAAGATGCACCTCCAGAATGAGACCTCCGCCATCGGTGAGATGCACGTCAAGCTTATGGATCCACCGCCACCGGCGAAAGGCCCCACTTCCTCGGTTTGTCCCCGCCCGCCGAGAAGGAGACAGTGCGACGGAGACCGGGGGTGCACACGCTGCGCGACGGAGAAAACACCACAGTGGCGCGAGGGACCGGAGGGTCCCCGCACGCTGTGCAACGCGTGCGGCGTGGTGTTCAAGAAGACAGGTCGGCTGCTCCCTGAGTACCGCCCGGCGAAGAGCCCCGTCTTCTCGCCGCTGCTGCACTCCAACTCATACACCCGTGCACTCGAGATGCACCGCCAGAACGAGACCACGTCAGCAGCCTGCCACGGTGAGGTGCACAACGTGCCTATGGAAGGCCAGCTGCTCCCACCGGCGATGGGCCCAACTTCCTCCTCCCCGCTGCCTCTCCGCCTCGTCCTGAGCGAGGAGGCCTTTGCTGTCATCCGCGCCACTGCTGAGGCCAGACGCGCAGAGCGAGCTGCGGCATTCCTCGCCGCCATGGACAACTGATGCACTGTCATGAAGCCATGCAGCTGATCAGAAACTAAGATTAGTATTCAGCCATTAGCTGTTCTCTCGACTTGTTCTGAATGCTCATTTTGTCAGCGAACATGACTGAGGGGCGTGAGAGTAGTAGCCGTCTTCCGGGTACTCTTCGTTGAGGCAAGTACATGGAAGACAAGGAAATGCAGTCATCTTTTGGTCGCAAATAAATGTCGCAGTGTTGGTTCAAAACTATGACATTTATTATGGATCAGTGGTAGTACTAATTTCTGCAACCATCCTGCTGCTGCAAGCAAGCTTGTGGGCACAACAAAATTCGGCAGCATGTCCTACAATACCTGGCCAAAAATCTCTGACATGCATGCTTCTACCTTTTGTCAAAACTTGCCGTTATTTGTTTAGCTCTAGGGTAGAGGGAAGCATGTTGTAGCCTGAAAAACGGTTTCAGGGTTATGCAGTTGTATTGAACACTACTAGCTCTGCATTTCACTTTCTGAGAGGCACAGAAATGGCCCAAGTGGTAACTGAACCCGATGAGGAGCGTACAATTTAAACTTGTTTCAAAGGTAAAAAACAGTCAACATAAGGTCTAACACAAGTGCTCCATGGCCAGCTTACAGATTATAGAATTATGCAGCTCAATTAGACATACCAAGGGAAAATATATTCAGCTAACCGAAGCGCACAAATAGAAGAGTGCCCTTTTGCTAAAATGTTCAGTTCCGTTAACTATTATACTATAGTTGTCGCAGACACATGGTATATTGATCATACAAAGAATAACAGTTGTTTACATGCTGAATTCTCTACAGTTATTTAAAGGACCTGAATTCTTCAAACAACTTGGCACCGTTCAAGTGAAGTGAACAAATAGCATACTTTATCTTCTATAAAATAATCACAAGGTGTATACCTTAGGACCCTAACTTCAGGACATCAAATCCTGTATGAGCAGTCATATGAACAGAAGGCACACCACCTGTATTTTCTAAATACGAATCAGCACCTATCACATTAGGGGAAAACTAAGCATCGATTTAAATTTATAAAAACACATGGATTTTAGCATGATGAGACTGTGATGTAAAACGGCAATAGTATAACCACATATGCTCACTGAATCTTGGGTTCTCCACATGATAAGAGTCTGCCATAGCAAAAAATCTGCCATTCCCACAATTGTTTCTGTTGAAGATCAAATACAGTCCCGCATCCCGCTTTCCAACTTATGGCATTTGAATTTTTCATAAAATTCTATCAGGACCCTTTGCATGAAAAAATGGTGCCATACTAAACTGAAAACATTGATAACAGCAGGGAGCCTCATGTCTGGCTAAATACCTAATAGCATAGAAAAGGACATGCTCTACAAAAGGATATAACTTGACGAGAATCCTTTTGAAGGAATCATACCTCAATAGCAATAAGGTATTCCAGGAAATACATGCAAGATGATGCAGCAAAGAGAAGCCTGAACCCAAGATGTTTGGATCAGCAGTGGAAAAGCAAGCTGGCACAAGAGGTGATACTAAAATAACAAAAGCTTTATACCATCTTTAAGTTAGTAGATGTTCTCAAAGCATTGCAACAATGTGAGTTAAATAAAAAATATAAATCAAATTCAACTTCAGATATCAGTTACACTTTGAAGCCCCAACTGGTTCACAATGGTACAATAGCAATTGTAGTAATTACTACCATAGACATATGTCCAAAAAGATTCTGACAGCCAAATGGTGCCCAAATTCTCTCATTACCGAACCAGAAAACCTGTAGGTACAACTGAATCAAGTCATAGACAAAGATTTATACTCCATAAGTAACATTGTCCATTTATAAAAAAATGATAAAGGAAAATATATTAATATCCAAAAGATACCAATTTGTCCATTTATAATTATCTATACCTAATAATAAAAGGAGGAAGCCTTCTTGTTTCGTACGTCAAAAAATCCCCCGCGCGTGCGTAATAAAAACAGGAAGTAAGTCAATGAACCGGATTGGAGCGGCTAAAACGCTTTGTACCTAAAAAACGAACCTGGCCTTCGAACGTTCGGTCCGGATCGAACGGCCTTAGTTGTCGTACATCTATACCTAATAATAAAAAGAGGAAGACTTTTGGTTTCATACGTAAAAAATCCCTACACATGTAATAAATACTGGATGTAAGTTAATATAAACCGGATCAGAGCGACAAAAACATTTTTAATATAAACCAGATAAGACCGGACGTAATAAATATCCATTGTGTGTTGGGCGCTTTAGTTTGCAGGCAATAAGCTTAATACTGAATCTAAAGTTTCTCAGCGAACTGCTGACTGCCAAACAATGGCCTCTTTCCTGACACTTTCTCGCTGTTGGTGAACCATCACCCTCAACGTAGCATTGTGATATTTTGCCGGCGTTGTGATATTTTGTTTTCTCGTCTTCTATTGTGGTTAACCTCAAGGGGTGTAGTCTCAAATTAAGCTGATATCCCCAATATGTGGGTTACACTTAACATGAAGCTTTATTAATTTAAAGGCGGGCGGTTGGATTTGTTCTAACAATGAAATATGAATATAATTGTTCATCCATTTATAAATAGGAGACACAAAAGTTATTAAAAGTTTGAGGACAAAAGCATGTCCATCGTGTTACGGCGAACAAAATGGGTGCCACTTTTATGCTATAGTACCTTGCCAAAATATCATGTCTAGACACTCGACTAATTTCATTTGATAAGCCGTGGCAAATTGTGACCTCTAGTCAAACAGGCGGCTACTATCATGGAGGTAGACAAGGTAAATAATGGACGTGCACGATGTTTTGCCTCATAGGTGTGAATGCACCGTTTTAAAAAGTGTATTTTAAAATGTCAAAAAAGATTAAACAAAAATTATGGATGTAAATCCAGGCATACTAAGTTTGCACACATAGTTTCGCAAAAAGAAGAAGACATTTTTCATGGCATGTGTGAAAAAGAAAAAAAAACATGTCTCGTGAAATGCCATTTTGGAGCACTAGACAGAAAAATGTCACTCAAATGTCTTTTTGGAGCACTAAAATTTGTCTTTTTTACACATTGGCATAAAACAATCTTTTTTATCGAAACTTTTTGTTTAATTCCTTTTGACATTTTGAAGTGCTAGATTATCAAGAATGGACCTCTATTTTCACAAGGGAGCACCAGATGTGGCGGGAAACGGAAATCCGGACGCGGCGTCACCCCTCACCGGAGCCTCCGAAAGAAAAGAAAAAAGGAATCATCTTGTCTCTGTGCTGAAAAAGGTAGAGTGAGAGAGCAATGGAAACCCACGGCGAGGGGGGCGGCGGCGAGGCGGAGAGGAGGGGGAGAAGCGAGCTCGGACGCCTCCTAGAAGCCATCGAATCCTCCGAGGTGTGTCATCTCATCACCACGCGAATCCGTTTCTTCTGCTCCATCTCGATGTCCCCCCTGCTCCACACTTGCTAGGGTTTGTTTAGTTCGGTCCGAGTACCTCGAGATCTCGAATCTCTATTCTCCTGTACGAAGCAGGCAGGGGTGAGTGTGGAATTCGGCCGGGGATGCTAATTGGAGACCCGGAAGCGGGGGTTTAGGTGGGGTTTAGTTTTTTCCTCGATGCCCTTCATCATCTTCAGTAAAGTAGGCTAATTTGGTTTGGGTCGTACACGCATTGTGGTGCGATTCTTTCTAACTATCGCCCTGTTTTCTATTCGACTCTGTGTGTTGCACTTCTCCACTCGGCAGCCATCAGTGGATAATCTGATTCGATTTCGTGTGATGGAATCAAATTAAACAGTAACGTTCTAGTGATCATATATGACAGGTTCTGGAGAAGAGGATTTCCCTTATCAAACAACTGGAGGAGGAGTGCTGTCTAGACGATCTGGGCCAGATACTCCAAGGTCTTCTCGTATCCTTTTCCCCAGTCCCACGATTCCTCTTTAAGCTTATATAAATTGCTGCCCTTTCATTACTTGCCGTCACAAGTAGATGCTGGTTCACTCTGGCGTTTGCTCCAATTCAGTTACTCCCTGTTCTTTGCTTGCTTCTGATGGTAGTTTGTGTATGTTTCCTTGACATCAATTTAGGCATCTTGGGTTGATTCCACATGTTCAGGTGTGTCACACTGCACCCTACACAGGTCAATTCTGCAGGTTGCCCTGAAATGCTCTGATTTGGACATAACTGATTATCTGGGAAAGTTTCTTACTCTTGGTGAAAAGTGCTTGTACAATTTGAAATGGAATCCTACCTACTTCCCCGCATCTGCAAACTGTAGCTTTTCTCATTCAAAGATTTGCCAACTATGGCTGCATGTATGCTGTTCTTCTTCCTAAATCAATGAATTTTTTACCAGGCCAGCTCATGGTGTGGAAACATCTCCAGTGGTCTGTCAAATGTATTGACGAATCCGAATTGCTCCAAGAGGAAGAGCACGACAGATTACGCCTAGAGGTCGCCGGAATCGCACCTTAAGCTTGATTAATTATGTGTTTCTTTGTGTAGAGCTGGATGACTGGATTAACATAAAAAATTCTTTCTGCGTGCCTAATGCTTCTTCCTATCCAGATTTCGTAACAGCCTTAAACTACCCATGTTCGGAACCATATATATGAAACCTGCCTTATTTTTTTTGGATAAAATGAATATAGTAATATCAAAAAGATACCAATTACACCCGTATGAACCCTGCCTTATATAGATGTCTGCATTTACCCAATTGAGTATCCTAGGTTTAGCCATGTCTTTTTTGAGTTGATATATGTATTGATTATATATCGTTTAATGCACATGCCTTACACTGGAGTGATTGAGCATATTTTGTTATGTGCTTTGTAGATTTTTCTGGAGTCATGTTGCTTCCTTCTTCCTCTCATGGTCTGGACATATCATCATGTTCTATTGGGCTGAGCTCCGAATAAATGACATATTGTTATGTAACTCCACCTTATTGTGTAAGCCGTTGGGACCTAGGAAGTACTCTTTGCATGACTTATGGTTGTGGACAGCACATCTCACTGTACCAATAAAATGAAGCTAGATTTAACAGAAAGAAACAAAATGTACAGACAGATATTTTCTAGTCAGAACCTTTGTGTGCATTTACTCTAAAATAAATCTCAAGTTGGCAAATTTATTTACTAATATGTTCATTTTTAATATCTATACTTCATGTTCTACATGTGGAGCTCTCTAAAGTAAGTCTTTCAACTTCATGACTGCAGACTAACTCACTGTCCTTCAGTATCTGTACCAAGCTTTTTTTTTTTTTTTTGAAACCTATGGCGGGGAGCTCCCGCATTGCATTATAGAAGAAGAGAATTGATCCAGTTAATCTGGGAAACCGGACCAAAAACCATACAAAACGCGGTTAAAAAAACCGCACACTCTAACTCATGGAACATCGTCCGTGCCTGAAACAAGGGAACCTAAACCCAATCTAACAGGCCACACCTCATATCCAACTAAAAGGACCTCTCCAAACACACACAAACTCTCACCGCTAGAGACGCACCGGTGTGCGCCCTCCACACATAAGAGATCAAGCATTACTCACAACTAACTCTCGAAAAGCCTCCATCACCTGCGGTGTGCGCTGCTTGTTGTACATCTGCAAATAAAATTGCATCTTCTCCTCTATGACTTCATCGGTGACTTTCTCTTTGCTCTTGAGTTTTGGGATTGCCCCAAAAGTCTCCGCCCGCCTAAACTCGGCGCGCTTGGCTACTGGAATGCCACAATCTTTGTTTTTCTTGTCCAACCGGATGCTTCGCCGCTCGGCCAAAGAGGGAGCATCAACCCGAAGCTGCTTGTACCAAGCTTTTTGGTGTTGCGGCAAAATGCTTTACTGTACTGGTGCGTTGCTGGTGATTCTATTAATTTCAGAGTTGTTAGCACTGACGGGCAACTCTAAAAACATTGGTGTGTTTCTGCGTTTGTGGTTCTTGCAGGAATTAGAGGTGGCGGCGGGAGAAGGGCGACAGGAGTGTCTTTTGAACAAGGCCGACGACGAGTTCCTGACATTGAATACCATGGCAGCGGAGGTGGAACATCGGGCGGTGGGGCCGAGGACCAAGCGGGTGCAGCGGATGGGGCCGTGGAGCCTCGCGCCGGTAGTGTCGCCCCCGCCTCAGGAGGCGTCGCGCTGCTGGTGCACGCACTGCGGGCCGGACAAGACGCCGCAGTGGCGCCCGGGGCTGGCTGGCCCCTGCACGCTGTGCAATGTGTGCGCCCATCCTTTGAAGGACTCGGCAACCGCTGCTGCATCTTGGACGAACACCTTGTTCAGAGAAGGGCGTGGGCGTCTGCCGCACTCCAACTCCCGCTGCCGCCGGGGCCGTCCTTCGAAGAAGCGCTGTCATAGCAGCAAGGAGGTGGACAAAGCGTCGGCTCTTGACGCGCCAAGAGCGAAGACCAAAGGGCGGCGGCATGTGACGGTGATGGGAACGACTTGTCGACAAGCCAACGTGCTGGCGCCCGGTGACTTACGCGTCGAGAAGGTGCCACCCGTGCGCCGGTGCACACACTGCGCGACGGAGAAAACACCAAAGTGGCGCGTCGGGCCGGAGGGACCCCGCACGCTGTGCAACGCGTGTGGCGTGGTGTTCAAGAGGAAAGGGCGGCTGCTCCCTGAGTACCGCCCGGAGAACAGCCCCGCCTTCTCGCCGCTGCTGCACTCCAATACGCACCGACAGAACGAGACCACCTCAGCAGCCTGCCACAGTGGGGCGCCCAGCGAGCTTACGGAAGGGCAGCTGCTGCAACCGGCGAACGGCCCCGCTTCCTCCTTCACGCTGCAGCGCTCCAGCCTCCTGCGCGAGAGCGAGGAGACCTCAGCCGTAGTTGGCGCCACCTCCAAGGCCAGCCGTGGCGAGGCGCGCCACGAGTCCATGGAAGTGCAGCAGCCGCACCCGGTGCGCGCACCAGCGGACAGGCCCTCCTTCTCCTGGTGTACCACCGCCGCGTGCCCGAGTGTCGCCGCAAGAGCGAGTAGACCTTTGCTGCCATCCGTGCCACCGCCGCGTGCCCGAGTGTCGCCGCAAGAGCGAGGGACGACTGATGCGCTAGCAGCATCGCCTTCACTCGACTTCTTCTGAATGCTCTTTTTTTGTCAGCAAAGATGATTGAGAGGTTTTAGGGTAATGGTAGTAACGTCGTCTTTTGGTAGTAATTTTTGCAACCATTGTGCTGATGCAACAACACTCATGGGCTCAGTCCCAACAGAATTCAGCAGCATGTGTCGGGACCCTGATGGATCTGACATGAGGAGGATCAGCAAGAACAAGGATTTGAGGGGAATTGGAGATAAAAGTGCTAAATTGCAGGAATTAAATCTAAGATAAATTGCAGAAAAATAAGATAAGAACTAGGGTTTATATTTCTTGGTTGCAATCACAGGATACAAGGGATGGCTTATAAAGACATAGCCAACTACTAGATGCCAATATGTAGAATACCTAATATACCCTCAGAGCTACCAACATACTCTATTCCATACCCTCTAGTACCTGACATTACTCCCCCCTGAAGCCATTGGTCACCAATGGATAAGTTTCTACAGAAACTTTTCATTTTTCAATTATCCTTCAAAATTCATTCAATATGTCAGGGAGGTAGAAATGTAATGAAGAGAATATCCAATGTCAATATCTGAAGATAGTTCGGTGAAGACAACAGATTCTTTGCATTGTAACTCTTCTTGGCACCTTGCTGACGGAGACTCATGCATCTTGAGGTAAGCTCACAAAGTTCAGTGTTGTTGGAACTTTTGGCTGAGAATTGTGTGGAAGACAAAAGAGCAGGAACCAAACAGCATGCATCTCTTCCTTCGTTAGCTATTTTCCCACCACTCCAGAACATGCATAGTGTAGTAGCAGTTGACATACACCTTGCAGAATATATTGCTTCTATCGAATTGAGCATGCTAGAGTAGCAGGCTGGTACGGCATATGGACAGACCAAAACAGTTTGCAAGCAAGAATATTGTACCTTATGTGTCACCCCATTAGCATAATGAATACCTGTACCGTGAGGCGTGTATGCTAATTGTCCATATCTTAGCTCACTGCCATTGTGCAACATCTCATCCATTAAACAGAACTCCACTGTCACTTGGACTGTTACTGTTGTAGATCTCTCAAGACTGAGTATTGTCTTGCTGACACACTTGGGAGCCTCACCAGAACAATTGCATGAAGTAGGACTAGAAAATTTCAACCATTCAGGATGTCTTATAGTCCGTGTACTGTTGCAAGTAATCTCCAACTGCAGGAGCCGAACACCTGGATCCCAAGGAGTGGTAAGGAAGAGAGGTTTCAGACCCTCTACTTGATCACCCGTGTACTGTAAAACAGTATTCAGCCAACTGATGCATTTCACGCTGCAGTACCCAGTAGCTTTCATCTGTGTTGAACTACAGCTTGGATGCTCTCCTGGATCCCATTCCTTTCTTGTCTCATGAATTACCAACGGATTCCATTGTGGTTCTCTCGGCTGCTTTACAATTACTGATGCCTTCTTATCATCAAGTTGCTCTATTTCATATGTCTGCAGCGCAGGAGTGAAATCATGCACATCCGAGATAATATTCACACAAGCACTAGTGTGTTCAGTTTCTAGCTTCTTGCTTAAACACTTGAGAAGTTGCTCACCTTCTAGTTGCTCTTCTTCATAAGGCTCCTGCTCGGGAGTGCTAGCAGACACATCAACAATTGCATTCGAGCAGTCCTCTGTTGCGTCATCATCATAAACATCGAACACCGGCTGAGGAACAGCTTGCTCTAACGGATAATCTGCCGGAAGAGTAAAGTAGCTGTGCTCCGTTCCATCTGCTCGGATTATGCTTTGGCGAGTGAGATTACTGAAATCATAAGATTGGGGCATTCCATCGAGATTTTGCAAACTGATATTGGTGCTGCCACCTTGCACACATGAACTCTGAATTGGAGTTTGAAGCCCATAACAATATTTAGGTGTTGTAGCCTGTGTTCCATGCCAAGAGCTTGATGTTGGCATTTTACCAAACACATGTTGGGAGACATAAGCCGTAGCAGATGGCACAGAGGATGCACTCATCCCAGAAACAGAATCACACACCGTGTAGGACCAGCAAAAGATTCATCAAAAGGGGAGCTAAGAGAGCTTGCTGACGAATTAGCTGTTGCACCAGTACTAGAGGACATTGAGGTAACAGAGGAGAGACGAGAAGAGGTGGTACTCGTTGTCGTGCTGTCGTAGGCGAGGTAGCTGTCCATCTTGCTTGCGATGGGGGCGCAGGCGGCCTTGGACGATGAGATGTCGGCGTCTCGGGTTGAGGTCGGGGCAGCTGTAGGCCGGTCCAACGATGTGAAGGAGTCGTGGCTCTGGGGTTGCCGGCGCTCTCGATGTGGAGTTGTCGGGGCGGCAGTGTGCTGTGGAGCCGCTTGGGCTAGAAGATGGTCGGAGTCGCTACACTCTGGCTTGGGGGTGGAGCAGGCGCCGTCGGGGTCGTGGAGCTCGAGCACCGGCGCGGGGACGGAGGCGGAGGGGAAAGGCCACGTGGGGGCGACGGCGGCCATGGATGCGGCCAGGGCGGGTGGAGATGGATCAGGAGCCGGTGGTGGCCAATTTGGCTCATATGGTTGAGATGCGAAGACGGCCTGCAGGTGCTGGTGGGTTGGGGATGGTCCGGGGGTGTAGGTTGGAACGGGGACGGTGGGGTAGTACTCCGGAACGGTAATGGGCATGTACGCGGAGGAATGGTTGGACGGCGGCGGGGGAATGACGGGAGTGGGCGCGTACATCGGAGCTGGAACGAATCCAGGCGGAGGTGGTGGGTAGGCGGCGGCGTAGTGGTAGGATGGGGATGGAGGAGGTAGCGGGTGGTGGTGGCTTGGGATTGGGGAATAGATGTGGGACGGCGCGTTCGTAGCCGCGGGAGAGAATCCGAAGGGAAAAGGCGAGATCGCCATGGAAGTGAATCGGAGGAGAAGAAGAAGTGCTGCGAATCGCACCGGAGAAGAAGAGGAAGACGCCGCGGGGAGAAATTTTTGGATCCGAGAATCGATGGCTCTGATACCACTTGTCAGGACCCTGATGGATCTGACATGAGGAGGATCAGCAAGAACAAGGATTTGAGGGGAATTGGAGATAAAAGTGCTAAATTGCAGGAATTAAATCTAAGATAAATTGCAGAAAACTAAGATAAGAACTAGGGTTTATATTTCTTGGTTGCAATCACAGGATACAAGGGATGGCTTATAAAGACATAGCCAACTACTAGATGCCAATATGTAGAATACCTAATATACCCTCAGAGCTACCAACATACTCTATTCCATACCCTCTAGTACCAACATACTCTATTCCATACCATTTGTCCTGTACTACCCTGTTAGATATAATGGCCAAATTTCTCTCAAGACTTGTCGTTACTTGTTAGCTCTGAGGTACAGTAGAGGGAACTACGCTGTATTCTGTATAAGGAAGCATTCCATCTGTACTGCGACTTGAAAAACGGTTTCAGGGTAATGCAGCTCTAGTGAACACTACTAACTCTGCATTTCACTTTTTGAGGACGCCTAAGGAGTAATGCAACCTGATGATGAACATACAGTATAAACTTGTTTCCAAGCGGGGGGATGTCAACATAAGTGTCCCATAACTAGTTTGCAGATAATATAGTTATGCAGCTCAGCTAAATGTATGAATGGAAAAAATGTTCAGTTCAGCAGTGGAGAAGCAAGTGGGCACAAGAGGTGATCCTGAAATAACAGAACCTATATTCATCTCAATTAGTAGCTCTTCTCAGAGCTTTGCAACACTATTAGTAAAATTTAAAACGTAAATCAAATTCAACTTTAGATATCAGTTGAACTCTGAAACACCAAGAGGTTCACAACGGTCAAATACAATAGCAACACTCCTAGCTGGTTAAACGCGTCTCTCCCCCGAACCCTAGGTCCCCTTCGCAGCGCCGCCGCCTCCAGGCTCTCCCCGCCGCCGCCCGCCGCCCCCTCCCCTCCCCTCTCCTCCTCCCCTCCCTCCCGGGTCCCTCGCGCGGGGGGCTCCGGAGGGCACCAAATCCTTGCCCAGCGGCCGCAAATCGGGGCCCGCAGGCCGCTGCTGCTGCCGGCGACGGCGGCGGTGGCGGCGCCCTGCCGCCAAAGGCGGAGGGAGGAGAGCACGCACCACCACCTCCACCCCTTCGCGCGGAGAGGCGGGGATCCGGTGGGGCGCGCGCCGGCGCGACCGTCTACGGGCGGGGTTGGGCGTCATGGCGGAGTGGCGGCGGCAGTGCAGTGCGGCGGAGCACAGGGAGGAGCAGGAGGCCGGGATGAGGTGCAGCGATGGGTGGAAGGGCTGGCGGCGGCCGCGGGCCCATCTGGGCCCGATCTGGGCCGCAGGGCTGCTGCCGCTGCACCTCTGGCGCGGGCGGCGCTGGTGGTGCTGTGCGTTGGCGCCGGTGGTGCTGGCCGTTGCTGCGGGTTGGCGGAGGTCGTTGTGCTCGGCAAAGGGTGGTGGTGCTGCGTTGCCTGCGTCTGGCCGTGTGGGAGGCTAGCGGCGATGTCTTCTCCGGCAGCGTTTGCTTCCTCCTGAAGGTGGTTCGGCAAGCATGGCGTTGCTGCGGGCGTGCCCGCTACGCGGGAGAGTTGGCGGAGGCTGGAGGGAGAGGAATGGCGCTGCTGCGGTTGTTGCATCCTCAGTCGGGAGATGAATGGCCCGCGGGCGTTGCATCCTCGAGGAGACGAATGGCGCCCAGTATTTGGTTGCATCCTTCCGATGGGAGAAGAATGGCGCCGCAGCGGGGGTTTCATCCTCCGTTCAGTGGGGACCGTGGATGGTTGGGCGGAAGCACGTTGAGCTTGCTGGGGAGGTGCATTTGGCCGTGGAGGCAGGGGTAGTGGTTCTGCAGGTGAGACTGGTCGGGCTCCTGGGTTCGGGTTTTGCAGGTGAGACTGCCGGCGAAAGCCGTACTCCGGCCATAGCCGGAGTCGTCGATGGCGTCGCCTATGGGCGTCGCTCCCTTGTTGGAGGCATCGATATAGTTGTTCTCACCTTGCCTTTCCCGACGCTCTCCGGGGGAAACCCTTGATCTAGTCTTCTAGATTGGATGATGGCGGCGCCTTGCGACGTCGTGTTCCCTCTTGGGGGTGTCATTTTGGAGTTGGAGCCTGCCAGGGGGTCTCGTGGCTATCTAGGTTGCGTGTGTTGTATGGTTTTTGGGTCCGGTTTCCCTTATAAACTGGACCAACCTTCTATCTATTCATTGAATTTAGCAGTTCTCCTGCTAACATTCAAAAAAAAATACAATAGCAATTGTAGTAATTACTACCAAATACATATCTCCAAGAAGATTCTGAAAGCCAAAATGGTGTCCAAGTTCTCTCATTCTTGAACCAGGACATCTGCAGGTCATCTTACAACATCCCAACAGAGAAAGCTATATATGATGTTTCAGACTTTCAGTTAGTACCTTTTGACCTTAGAGCTTTCCGACAGTATCAGTTAAATTTGAAATGTAAATCAAATTTAATTTAACTTCAAACAACAGTTTAACTTTGGAGCCTCAGCCCTCGGTGGTTAACAATGGTGCTGGTTTGGTAGGTGGGGAATATGGGGATTGGAGTGCGATGAGGAAGAGGATCGGGGCGGGGTTGACTTTATAGGGGGGGTGAGGAGAGGTGGGCGATGGCCGATGGTTGGTGGAGCGGTGCGTGCCGACGGGTAGGGGTAGGATGCTTCGCCGTGGTTTCGTCTGCAGTGTCGTGATGCGCTTCGGCGCGGACAGCTCCGGTGCCAAAAGTTGTGTGCGCAAGCAAACGATGGCGGGAAACGGGAAGCCGCCAAGTGAGAGCAGGAGCAAACGGAAATGGAGGGCGAGGGCGGACACGGGAAGAAGCGAGCAGGGACCCTTCCGGGAGAAGCCACCGGGCTTGCAGGCCTCGTCGCTTGTGTTTCTTCGGTGCGCATCTAAATTCGTGTTTAGCCAGTACACGTTACTGATTACAAATTCGGAACCGGCTGCTCCTACCTCCTAGGTTGGATTTTGTATTTGCTATGCTCTTTAGTTAGCTTCCGCCTATTAGGCGATACTAGTTTCGTTTGCATTGCTCAATTGTTCTGACAGGAACTATCTACAAAAGACCAGATACATCGACATCAAAAGACCAGATACCGGGCAAGTCTAAAGCAGCAAAATAAAGCTAAAAGTACTAAGGGCACGTTTGGTTCTATGCCCTCAACTAGCCTAACCCTGCTATAGCTCGCGAGGAAACCTTGCCGTCGAGGCCTCAGTGCGGGACGTTTTCCTTACCCATCAGGGCTAGTTTGCCCTCAAAAGCCAGATTGTTTGGGCTGTACCAAACGCTTAGTCTGGCTAGGTGGGCAATAGCCTAGGATCCAAACGTGCCCTAAGAGCATCTCCAACAGGCGCGCTACCAGAGGGTTGGTGCTCCAGCAGGTGCGCGAAAATTCCGCGCTCGGATGTGGCGCTCCAGCAGATGCGCGCGCCACAAACACGTTTTGTTCGCGCTACAACTAAAGAACAAGATCAAAACATTTGACAAAACAAGATCAAACACGATCAAACACGAACTACACGAACTAAAAACAAGATCAAACACGAACTAGACAAACTATATGGATAAAACACGAACTAAACAAACTAAAACTCGTCGTCGGAGAACTCGGAATCGACGGTGGTATCCGAGATCTCGTCCGCCAGCGCGCGCCACCTCTCGTAGCCGGCAGGCCAAGTGGTGCGGCCTGCCGCCAGTTCGCCTTCCGCCGCCGCCTTGGCCACCCGCCGCTCCTCCAAGACGAGGAGGCGAGCTTGGGTCCGGCGTTGGATGCGCCGGTCTTCGTCGGTGAGGAGGCGCGGCGGCGGCGCCAGCCCTGAGCCTGCTGTGCGTTGCGGACGTCGGCAAAGTTCATCTCCCGCCGGGGGCGATTGAGGCGCCACGCCGCCGCGTCCCAGGCGCGGGCGGCCTCGTGCGCCGTCTCGTACGTCCCTAGCGAGATGTGGTCGTCACCGGACCGTATCTCCGCGTAGTACGTGCCGTTGGGGCGCGGGCGGACGCCGCGGTAGCCCGGACAAGTTGCGGCGGCGCGGAGGCATCGTGGCGACGGCGCGGAAGCTCGGCGGGCGCGGTGGGGAACTTTCCAGAGTCTGGCGTGAGGGAGAGGAAAGCGGTTGCGTGGCTGCTGTGTGGCGCGCGCGCTGGACGCGCCGCACTATATATCGGGCGCCGCGCACCACTTTGGCTCGCGCGCGGGGACGTTTTTCCCGCGCGCAGGCTTTTCCCGCATCTATTTCAGTTATTTCGCGCGTGCGGCCACTTTAGCGTGGCTACTGGAGATGCTCCAGCAGACCAGGGAAGCTAACAGAACTTATAAAGCAGCGATCACGACGTCCGCAGGAATACAAGCTCCAAAAACGACTCAAAAGCAGAAACCTAATCAACTAGGCGAGGGCGCCCCATCCCCATCAGCAGCGCGTCAGGGACCTTTGGGGAGTCGAGAGCAGCTCCCAGTGTCGAAGTAGGGGTCTTCCTGGTCCCTTCTCCAGCGAATTTCTTCAGCTCTGATGATCTCGGCTCCTCCACCCAGTCAGCATCTTCTGGGAAGTCTATTTTCCTCTTTCTTTTACATGTAATCGCGTACATTGCTATTCCGAGCACGGCAACTTGTGGCAAACTTTCTTGGATGCTGTCATGGACTCATAGGGTCCAACGTTATGCCAATGCCAATGTTTTACATGTTATTGTTATGCTAACTAGGAAAGTGGCCCGCGCGATTGCGCGGGCAAGATCTTTGATTTTTTAAAATATACAAATATTGTTTTGGTATATTATTTAAGGTATTAAATATTAAGTTTCATAAGACATATAAATTATCTTGACTTAATAATTTCAATATATAGTACATGTAAAATCTTAAACCTACAGAAGTAATGTTTTAGACTCATTCAAACAAAAAATCCATTGGATCCAAACTATTTTAGAAAAACAATCATCGTAATTATGACAAACAAATAATGTATTAAGAAATTTCATGTTTTTATGTAGTTTGGACCAATGAAATTCGTCATATTTTTGAATCGGATGATACTCCTTACATATTAATGTTGCTTTTGTCACTAAACCTCCATGGACATATGAAAGGTTTGAGAGAATTGTCCTCAAAAGATGTATTTGAGGAGCAGAACAAATTAAGCCGATCTACAAGATAGATATCTTATAATCTTTATGAGTAAGATGTATTTACCTTTTTATCACTATTGGTAAGATATGAAATAGTAATACTTTTGACACAATGATTATATTAGTAAAATTATGGGACCAAACAGAAACTAATAATATTGTACCAAATACTCCAATGTGTTTTCAAGATTAACGTAATATATAGGATGGAAATTATAGTTTTTTTTGTACAAGGATTATTAAACTTCGAAATAACAATATCTATATATGTTTGTGGAGAAACTGAACCTTGTTACAAATCCGCGGTTTGGTCTGTCATATGATTGGATTTGCCTATACAATTATGAATAATTAGCCACTGCCATCCATAAGTTTAAAAATGTTTCGAGTACCTAATATATTCTTTACCAAAAAAAGGTCCGTCACCGAGAACATGCTGCTCCGGGCATCCGAGCTCAACCCTATGTGTACATGATTGACGGATCAAGAGTGAGGCAAAATGAGATTTCAATATCCGGTAGTCATCTGGTAGTCATGGTGCTTTCAATCAAAAAGCAATAAGTTGATGTATTCATGACTAAATAATAGTGTAGGTAAGCTAAAAAAGTTAAGAAGAAATTACATCCAAGTCGCATATGCGATATGACATGAAGGGTGCAAGAACATTACTCATATTTAATCTCTTCGCAGTAGTGCAATATCCAGTAGTCTGTGTGCTGAAAACAAACGAAAATTTGATTAGTCATTTCCTTAAAAAAGGGTTCAGAACCAAAAAAAAAAAAAAGAATTACATGAAGTCGTATATGACATGAAGGGTGCAACCAAATCCCATATTTAGGCTATGTGCAGTAGCATTGATCATGATTAATTTATTTGTGTGCTTCAAATCAAAAATCTATGGAAAAAAACATACATATTTATGAACCCCTGTTTTTCATGGCTGCTCGCATTATGTATATAAACCCAACGTATTAAAACACTAAACATCACACCTAATGAAAAAAAACTTGACATAAAGGTGCAGGCAACTTCATTGTTGTACTCACTTCAAACTGAGGATGAGATGGACGTCACTCAAACCACCACGTCTGGTTCACGTTGAATACGGACGCCGACCAGGAAACCCCGCTAGACCTTGAGCCAACTCTATGATCACTCTCAATCTCCTTACTTCTGTGTGCTCCTTGCTCCCTTTCCAAATCCTCTCGGAATCTCTGATTCTTTAAGTACATGCAAGAAGATCACATAAAACCTGAGGCCCATATATAAAAGGTTAACCACGATATACGAACAACGACAGACTTAAATCTCCAAGAATAACAAAACAGTGTTCAATCTAAATACTCCAGGCAAGAAATAAAAATCGGTTCATGGGTGACACTTTTTTTTAATCATTGTATGACAAACAAACATGGGGATGCCCTTATTTTCATTGTCTTGGCTGCACAGTAGAGGAAATTCACGGCAGTTGCATGCGAGGCAAGGAATTCTTCCACCAATGATATTAATTAAATAATAAGTAATGTCCAAAAAATAAAGAATTAATCCCTGAACCAAGATCAAAATTATTCCCCTAAGCTAGGACCGTGGTGGCTATTTGGCTGATGTTTTACCATATGCAAAGGCATACATGGATAATTGTCTTCCTGCTAAAGTTTTGAATATCTATTAGATGTAGTTTCAGGTCAAGCATGGAAATCTAACTACAAGTTAATCTGAAGAGGAGATTGCACGGATTCAGCTAGCTTTAATTACTTGCAAGTGCATCTACGTAGACAGTCAAGAGATATGCATGATTGATGCATCATAGGGTGTAGCATACAGCTGACTTGCTGGAGATCGGCCGGCCGGCCGACGGCACCGGTGCAAATACAGCGGTGGCGGCGTACGTACCTATATCTGAGATCCTCTAAACTTTAAAAAAAATCTGAGAACTCTCTAAAGCAAATCGTTGATCGTACCTAGGTCTTTGTTGTCTCTACAAGACAGTATTCAACCCATCATGCAGGCAAGCTAATTGAATGATTAGCTGCTTATGTGCATAGACTTGATCATTCACCAGGTCACTTACCATTACCTGGCTTCTTGTTCGGTTGTGTGAGGCAGTCCCCCATCGATTGTGTTGCAAGCCTATATGGCACTTGCATGAGACCAACTCTCCGTCGATTGATCCATCCTTTGCATAGCTACATATTTGTCAGGCAAGATAGAACATGCAAATCTGAGGCAGTCCCCCATCGATTGTGTTGCAAGCCTATATGGCACTTGCATGAGACCAACTCTCCGTCGATTGATCCATCCTTTGCATAGCTACATATTTGTCAGGCAAGATAGAACATGCAAATCTGCAACGATGGTGTGCATGCACGCATCGCACGCGCAAGAAAATCGATCGGCCGGAGGTAGGCGAATACGGCATCAGTGGTAGGTAGTGTACGGGCGGAGGGATGGGAAATCGGAAGCACCTGCACCATGCCGTGTTTTCGCGGCGGCGGCGGCTAGCGTACGTGAGAACGATCGTAGGGCATCGTGATACAGCAGCGGATGCGGCCTTTGTTGTTTTCTCTTTTAGCTAGACATTAGTTGAACGGGTACGGGTAAACTTATTAATGGTATTGGTGGGTAATTTTACTGAACCGTAATATCCATAACGTAATTGTAAAATCCATCGGTTGTGATCGTTGAGTTAGTAAAATTGATGGCCAGATGTTTCTGTTTTTTGTGGGATTTTCTAGGGAATTCTCTAATTTCTGGTTAGCCCATCATCTACTTTTAATATATAATAGATTTGGCGTAATGTTTTGTAAATATGTTTGGATGTCTCTTTGACGAAATAGACCGTAGCCCCGCTATATAAATATAGCAAACAACCGATACAACCAACAACTTGCAATGCTGGTTCGGCAGCAAACATACATCCAAATAAAAAAAAACAAAATGGAGACATAGGTGGATCGACAAAACGATGGTGACCCGCAACCGCTGCGCCCTCTCCAACAAGTACCACCACACTCCTAGGGTCAAATCGACGAGTACCAAGCAGCACCTTCAAGAAGGAGCGCTACGCTGCTGCCCGGACCAGGTCACTGGTCCTAGGGTTTCCCCCGGCACAGAGGGAAGCGGAGGGTAGCCCCAACGCCCTTCAGGAAGGAAAAATGCCACCCACAGGCGGCACCGCGCCGGCGTCGGACGGACCGACAGGGATTTCTCCCGAAACCCCAACCACAACCCCGGACGATCGGTAACCTAGGAGCCCCGCGAGGACGAGCCTCGACACCACCAGACTTGCCGCCCACCAATCATGCGCCAAAACGATCCCGAAGCCACCAACGTCGTCTCACCGAAGTAGAAGTCGCGAGTTCCGCAAGACGAAGGTGAGGATAAGAATGACCTGGGGTCAGCAATACCGCGGCCGGCGGGAGGGACCAACCTCCACCGTCAAGGACGGTAGTCGACCGGACGTGGCCGCAAACACACCAGTCCCCGTCAAGTCCGGCCGGACCCAGCGGGTCCGTAAAGCCCCCAAGGGGCACACCAGTCCTAATAGGGTCCGGCCGGGCCCAGATCGGGCCCGTGAAGTTCGCCGCCGCGCTGCAACAAGCTAGCCACGGTCACCGCTGTCCCCTGCATCCGAGCCTCACTTCGAGCTGCAAAGAATGCCGCAGGTCAGGCCAGCCCGCCCAACCCAGATGGGGCCCGTCGGGCCCAGATCTGGGCCGCCAGGGCCGGCCGGCCCACGCCGCTGCACACTGTCACGGGAAGAGCTGCGCCGCTCCGCAGGCTTCCGCGCAACGCCTCGCTCCCGCCACCACCCGCCGGAGTCGAACCGCCGCCACCCTAGTTGCATCGCCGCCAAAGAAGGAGAGCCCCGTCTTCCCCAAGGTTGGCGCGAGGAGAGACATGCCGCCACCGCCGGCGCCACACGGGCAACGCCCGGCAGCCCTGCCGGCGGCGGCGACGGGGAAGATATGTGGGAGGAGGTTTGGCGAGGGGAGAGAGGAAGGCGCGCCGCCGCCACGGGGGGGGGGGGGGGGGGGGCGACGGACGCGCGCGAGGGAGGGAGAGGGGGAGGTGCTGGGGGAGGAGACGGCCCGGCGGTCGCTACCGGCGACGGCGCGGAGGGGAGGAGAGGAACGGGGAGGCGGCGGCGGCGCGGAACCCTAGCTTTCGCGAGAGCTCACGCGCGCGCTCTCCGTCTCAGAGCCGTTTAGTTCTGTTCGGATGTCTCTTTGGAGCATGACATACTCCTATGTTAGATATGTGCATAGAGGGATTGGTTGTCGACTTGGTTCATTTGCGACTTCCAAAGTTATTCGAGTCAACGTCACTCCTCGGATACGCAACTATCTAGAACTCCCCCGTAACTACTCTTGGAGCTCTATCCCTCTCCCTTTCGTTGTATTGACTTTGGTGTGAATGACCTCCCACCCCCTGTAGGGTTTATATAGGCAAAATATCCTTAACAAAAGATCAAATGAAAAATTCAAGAAAAAAAACAAATGTACGGTTGGAGCTGGTAGCTGGCTCGAAGGATATAAAAGTAAAATTTGGTACACTAGTTTAGCACCCAACAATCCCTTCACCAATTGCCTTTTTTATTCATGGGTTTCATCTTTGATCTTGTCTTTCATTTCCTTTTTAGCCCTTTGGCCATTCCATCGCCATAAGATAGTGTTGTCTTGACTTGGCTTAATTTTTCTTCCCTCATGTCCACGTAGGCACCATGTAGTTTTGGGTAGATCTAGGAACCCCTTATATTAGGTCGTAGTCACAGAAGATAACTTTGCGGCTGCAGGTCAATTTTGTTGAACTTAATTGGTTTTCGTCTTGGATCTTGGACTTCCGTATGGAATTATCTTCCATGTCGTGGGAATCTCGGGAAAGTTGGTGGTCTTGAGATTCCCTTGTTGAAAACTTTGTGGAAGTTGGCTGTCTTGAAATCCATCCAGAGGGTCAAAACAAAAATCGTTTAGGGGCCAAGAGGTGAAAATATGTCTAATGGGTGTTCCTAATTTCTATCATTTTCCCCTTTTTTACATTTTTTGTTGAGCTTCATGAATTTCTTGCATTTTCTAGTTCCTTTATTGATTTTGAAGGATAAGTTGGACAAAACTTGGACTCCTCAGTGAATCTTGGAAGTTTTTTCTAGAACAATCCAAGAAATTCAATGTCTTTGTGTATTTACCATGGTAGGGACCCCTCTGCAAAATTCCTCCTTTTGAGTTTACCATGGTAGGGGCCCCTTTTATAGTTTTCTTAAAATATAGGGACGTATTTGCAAAATTTGCTTGGTGTAATGGACTCTTCTACATTTTTTCGAAATACATGGTTGTTTTCGGTAAGCATGATTCGCATGCAGGAAAGAGCTTCTACAGCTTCTCTGAAAAGTAAGTTTTTTTAGTTTTCTTACTATACAATGCCTTTTTTGGCAATCATCTCCATTTAAACACCAAGATTCTTCATGCAATTCGTGGACCGAGTGCAAAGGAAAAACAACCCGTCGAGGCTCCAAATGGACCGCATCATGACCACGAGGCTCCTAGACTTAAAGTTTCTTTGCAGTGCACTGATTAGGGTTTTTTTTTGCTTCACTCAACAAAAATGAAAAGCTCAGGTTCGTATAACACCATAAAGTCGGGAAATCTGTTTCGGCTCGTAGGTGTAGATGCACCCACTATTGAAAAATCGAATCTAAAAATGTCAAAAAAAAAATTCAAAGCTAAATTTTTATGTATGTGGCTTGTATAAAAAAGACAAATTAAGGTGTTTCAAAATAATTTTTCATGAGACATCTTTTTGTCTTTTTACACATGCCACAAAAAATGTCTTTTTTACGAAACTTTTTGTGCGGATATAACTTTTCTCCCCTCATGTCCATGTATGCACCATGTAGTCTTGGCCGGATCGAAGAGCCCCCTTAGGTCGTAAACACAAAAGATAACTTTACGGTTGCGGGTCAATTTTTGCTGAACTTGGATGGTTTCGTCTTGGGATATTGAACTTTCATACGAAACTGTCTTCCATCTCGTGGGAATCTCGGGTAAGTTGGTGGTCATGATTCCCTTGTTGAAAACTTCGTGGAAGTTGGTTGTCTTCAAAATCCATCTGGCACAGAGAAGGACATCAACCCGGAGGGTCAAAAGAAAAAATCATTAGGGTCTGAACATGCCCACCGATGCCGATGCCACCGAAGGAGACCAAAAGGTACGGAACTCCACGACGACGTCCCAAGAGGATGACAACGCAATACGCCGCCGTCGCCGAAACCGAAATGGTAAAGGGTTTTCACCCGGAGTCGTGACGTGGGGAAGGTGACCACATCGCGCGCCTCACAGGGTAACAACACTCGTAGGCATCGCCGGCGCCGAAGCGCTGAGCTTTCACCTGGAAAACCTTCGTCCCACACCATGTCACCACAGACCGCCCGCCGCCATCAAGTTGGACATGCGAAGCGCAATCTGGGAGTCGCCAATACCGAAGCACCATCAACACCAGGATCTCCCATTGTTCTGCCATTGTTCTCTTGAAGATCAAATGAAGACATCGCATATCTCACTATCCAACTTATAGCAATTGGATTTATCATAAAATTATATCTGGACCCTTTGCATCAAATGTTGGTGCCATGACCAAACTCGAACAATTGGTATTATCACAGAGGCAGTTGTCTAGCAAAATACCTCATAGCATAGGAAATTACAAGCTCTACAAAAGGATATTACTGGATGAGAAGACTTTTGAAGGAAGCATACCTCCATAGGAAATATAGGCAACAAGATGCAGCAAAGAGAAGCTTTGATTCCAAGACATTCAGAACAGCAGTAGAGAAGCAAACTGGCACAAGAGGTGATCCTAAAATAACAGAACCTATTATATGATGTTTCAGTTAGTAGCTGTTCTCAGATCATTGCAACAGTATCAGTTGAATTTAAATGTAAAATCAAATTCAACTTCTGATGTCAGTCGAACTTGAGATAGCGGTTCACAACGGTACAGAAGCAAATGTAGTAATTACGACCATATACATATGTTCAAAAAGAATCTGAAGGCCAAACGGTGCCCAACTTATTTTAAAATCAAGCCGAAGAAGATTTATACTCACTACAATTGTGAAAACAGGAGAAACGGATACAGAATTTCAGAATTCTGAAATTTCACATTTGTAATAGACACCTCTGAAATTTCAGAATTCAGGTAACTACAATCGGATACAGAATTTACACCCTTCAAGCCTTACAGATCGTTCAGGCAAGAACTCCTAGTAATCCTTCAGACTTCAGAATACTAATTTCTCAACGCTCTCCATCAAACACATTCAATTAAGAAAATGGTAAAGCATCGGATCATATGGAGCTGAAAACGGAACACCATTTCTATTCGAGATAACAGTTCATCTTACAACATCCCAACTGACAGGGACAACAACCTAAAACTAGCAGAACCTAAGCGGACGTGAACTTGGTCACAGCCTTGGTGCCCTCAGAGACGGCGTGCTTGGCGAGCTCCCCTGGAAGCACAAGACGAACCGAGGTCTGGATCTCCCGGGAGGTGATGGTGGGCTTCTTGTTGTAGCGGGCCAGCTTGGCGGACTCCCCGGCGAGCTTCTCGAATATGTCGTTGATGAAGGAGTTCATGATGGACATGGCCTTGGAGGAGATGCCGATGTCCGGGTGCACCTGCTTGAGCACCTTGAAGATGTAGATCTTGTAGGTCTCCACGCTCTTCTTGGCCTTCTTCTTGCCCTTGGTCTTCCCCTCGCCGGCCTCCTTGGGCACCCGCTTCTCCGCCTTGGGCTTCTTCCCCGCCGGCGCCTTCTCCGCCGGGGCCTTCTCCGCTGCCGGCTTCTTCTCGGCCTTGGGCGCCATGGATGGTGCTTCTGGAGGTGAACGGTGCTGAGCGGGAATCGGTTGGCGGGGAATTTGAGGATTGGAATTGACGTGAGGAAGAAGAGCGGGGCGGGGTTGAGTTTATAGCGGTGGAGAGGTGGGCGATGATTGGTGGAGCGGTGCATCCCGCGGATCGCTGACGTGGAGGTTTAAGATGCTTCGTATGGACGGTCGGGATACGGTTCGGCGCGGATAGCTCTGGTGCCAAAACTTTTTTTTTTGAGATTTTTTTTTAGATTTCTCTGGTGCCAAAACTTGTGTGCGCCAACGGTGGCGGGAACGGGAATTTGGGAGCGCGCCAATTTGCAGGAGCAAGCGGAAATGGACGGCGAGGGCGGCGGCGGGGCGGCGCACACTGGGAGAGCCACGGAGATGGGATCCCTCCTGGAAGACACCGGATCCTCCGAGGTACTGTACTCCAACTCAACCTGCAGCTTCCGTTTCGTCCATTCATCTCCCCGCCCCTATGGTTTTATTCAGTTCAGTTTGGCCACGGGCTTGCAGGCCTCGTCGCTTGTGTTTCTGTTGGTTCGGTGAGGATGTAAATTCGTGTTTCGGTAGTACGTATTGCGCATTAGATATTTAGAATCGGCTGCTCTTAGGTTGGATTTTGTATCTGCGATGCTCTTGGGTGAGCTTCGGCCTATTGGGGAGAACTCGTTTGCATTGCTCAACTGTTCTGACTTCTGACAGCAACTACCGATTTTCCTCTTCTTTTGCATGTAAGTCCATATACATTACTATTCGGCAACTAGCGGCGAATTTTCTTGGATGCTGTGATTGGTCCAGTGTTATGCTAATGTTCCACCTGTAAGTGCCATGCCAATTAGACA
Source organism: Poa pratensis (assembly GCA_947311845.1). NCBI lineage: Eukaryota > Viridiplantae > Streptophyta > Magnoliopsida > Poales > Poaceae > Poa > Poa pratensis. The sequence continues at coordinate 55,612,199 of CAMZMU010000107.1, forward strand.
AAAGTTACTGATTCAGTTCAGCTTAGTTAGTTGTTGCTTTAAGTTACTGCTGGCAACTTGCTAGTGCTGTCTTTTGTGGTATGATACCTTGATAGCATTCTGGGTATCTTGTCATGATTCTGCATGTATCGCACTGATACATGCTAGACAACTCAATTTTGCAGGGTTTTTCTGAAACACTCAGATTTAGATACAACCATTTGTATGGACCAATTTGGTATTCTTGATGCAAAGTCACTTGTTATGTTTTCCCCTGGAAATCTATTGAGGTTCCCTCTCTTTTACTATTTTTCCACTTGTTATTTTGAAAACCTGCCTTCATATTGCTATTTTTTTGTATCGACAGAGTTATAACAAATTTCCTACCTTTTGCTTTCTTTTTGCTTCGATCCATGTCAATGTGGGTGATTTAGGGTTTGGGCCTGGAATGTTAAGACATGAGTTTACCTGAGTGCATTCATGAGAAGTATTTAACAATTTCCACAAATGCCGGGCTTGACCTTTTAGTTCCATGATAAGTAGAATATGTTCAACTAGTTTACTACTGCAGAATCCTGTCATGTGAGAAATATAATACTATATGCTACTTGATCTGTGTTAACTTGACCTTTTATTACGTAGGATTGATAAATCTTGTGGCTTGTATGCACTAAAGAAACTTGTTATGACAGCTATTTTATTCAAGAAGGCAGTGATGTATTTCTGTTGCATGGCATAATTTTTTTACATGTGTTGTATTCATTGATGGAAAAGAAGTACGTTGGGATGCCGTAGCCCATAGATTTTTATGGCATAATGTCATTCACATATATCATTTTCAAATGCCTTTTTTAACTAATGTAGTCTTGTAAACTTTGTTTACAGAAATGTCCAGATCGCGTGAAACTTAGACATGCTCCACTTAATAACGAGTATAAAGTCAGAGTGGTTAAAAATGAGCAAGCAATGGTATTGGAAGCAATACCTGATGTTGGAACATCCTATGTTAAGCTTGAAGAAGATGAGGCTTGTTCTGGTTGTGAAGGATTTGGCTGTAATGCTTCTACATCTATGGATGTCAATGTTGGAAAGAAGAGGGCCATGCGATATTCACCTAGTCCTACACCATCAAAGAGAAGGCGTGACATAGATTCCCGCCTTGACCGTGTTTTAGACTTCATTGAAAAGAAGTGGCACAAGAAATGTGAGGAGGCTGAGCGTCAAATAAAAAAGAAATGTGAGGAGGCCGAAGAGATCGCACAAATGTTGGACATAGTGATTGAGGATGGGGCCGAGAAAGGGAGTGCTGTGTATTCCTATGCCACACAACTCTTTAAGAAAAAGGAGATTCGTGATATGTTCAGTATTTTTTTAAAAGAAGATGGAAGGCTTGAATGGATTGAGAGGACAGGGAATCCAGTGAGATGGGAGATCAGACAAATGGTGCGCATGGTCATTGAGGATGGAGCCAAAGCAGGGAGCAATGAGTATTTTTATGCCTCACATCTCTCTGTGAAAAAGGAGTGCCGTGATGTGTTCACCACTTTGAAGACACCAATTGAAAGACTTGAATGGATTAAGAGGACATGGGAGGAGAAGAAGAAGCATTAGCCTTCACTTTTTTATATTTTATCTGATTTGAACGTATATTTTGCATCATCAAATGAAATTGTAATGCAATTTGATACTCTTAATTGTTGGCTCCATTTGAACTTGTAATGCCATGAACCTTTGAGATCTTGTGAATCTGTAATTGCGCTTTAACCTTTGTGTGTGACAGATGTGATCTCAAGTTATAGGAAATCAAGTGAGGTGGATGTAGTTGTGTGTAATGGCAAATGTTATTGCCTCTTTTTGCATTTGCTGGTTATGCATCTCAAGATGTTTACAGGGTCTAGGAAGGCCAAGAAATGAACCTTCTTGGCAAGGATCCAGTGAGTTAAGGAGATGATGGAGTATGCCAGGGAGTTCTACAAGATGTAAATGAGGTCATTTTTTCTCATGCTATATGAGGCACTGTTGGACAACTCTGGGCTGAACTGCTGAAGTTAATTCCTTTCATGTGTTCTAGGGAAACATTAACTAGCACTCCTTTTTTTTGGACACACCACCTTAGTTAGTTAGTCTAACAGTAATAATATTACAAAGTTTGGTGAGATTTTGGAGTGTGTATACCACTTGGCCTTGGTTTGGACATTTTCCACTTTGCTGTTTTAGTGTGGTATCTCGGAAGAAGTTGCTGATTCCGTTCGCTTCAGTCAATTGTACTCCGTACTAGTAGCTTACAGTACTTGTTACTGTGTTTCAGGGTATGTTGCCTTGACAGCATTTTGGGTGGATGATTCTGCACGTTCAGGTGTACCACACTGCATTGGTCTCGAAGTGTGTTTGGGCAGTTCGAAGTGTGTTTGGGCAGTCAGCTGTGCGTGCTCCAGTTTGTTGTTTCTGGAGTCCTTGTCGGAAACTGAATCCGACCCGGTTTCAAACTGACGGGATCTATAAACTGGCCGGCGAGGCGACCTTCCCCACCAGCGGCCACCAACCAAACCAGAACTGGATCGATCTACAGGAGCAAGGGCGATTATGGCGAGCTCGTCGGAGGAAGGCTCGGTTCCTTTTGACAAATGTGCAGCGGCGACCCGAGTAAGCGAGCTCCTGAAGGTGATCATGAAGAACAAGGCCTCACCGAAGGCGGTGGCCGCCGCCCGGGCGGAGGCACTGTCCCTGTCGGAGGCACTCGGTAGAAACGCCGCCCGGATGGAGCAGGAGAATCCCTCCACCGCCGTGCCCGTGGCGGCGGCGCCCGCACGGAGTAAGGTTCCCCTTGCAACCCTAGACGATGCGCTGGCGGCCGGAAAGCCTTCTTCGGCGATCGGGCGCCAGCAGCAGTGGCGGAGAAGCCGGAGAAGAAAAATAAGAAGTATAGGAGGTGAAGCTCTCCGAAGCGGATATCAAATCCATCCTCTCGTACAAGAGCAGCCCGCTCACTCATCTGCCGGCGACGTACGTGACGGACGAGCAGTTCATCCTCAACTGGTATCCGGTGCCCAAAGAGCAGGTCCTGGACTATTTCACCTTGTTGTTCTCTGTTTTCGACGGCGCGGACGATGATTTCCTGGAGATGCAGAAGACAGTCCGCGAGGAGTACAAGAAGAAAGGCTACGCGCATCACTGGGTCACCGACGACGAAGATGAAGCTCCTCCATCTCGAGCTGGAGCAGCTAGGAGGAGGGCTCGCCCAGGGGTCATGAAGCACAAGGGTGTAACCAAGAAGCTCAACTGAATAGATTATAGATATGCATCCTGTACAATCCGTCGGTGTGAGCAATTCTCCACATAGGTGATTGTACATTTCTACTGCCCGTTGAATAAGCTGCCAGGCTTTTCATTCACAAGCTTGGCCAACCTATCTATGTACTACTCTTGTAAACATGTTTTTATGCTGTAATGGAACACCTGTTTATCGAGTAGATGTGGGCAGTACTCACGGTGTGCATCAAACAAGCAGACATATATCATAATATACTTGCCACAGATCTATCTAAGGATAGCGTGAAACGCATAAGCTCTCTGAATCATAACTCATCTCGATAGAAATATATAAGTGGTTCTTGAATGAGCGAAGCAGGTGCCATGCTCCTCATTTACAAATATCACCAAACTTAATCTTAGCAGTAATAACAACACGCAAAGACCAGTAAGATAGTGTAAGCTAGTTAGAACACAGTTCTAGAGCAGATTCAGAAAGGGCAGATCTGCTCGTCATCCTCCATCAGTTGCAATCCGGCTCCACACCATGGTGCATGTCCTGAGAAATCTGCACAGAGATGCAACTGGTGAGCTTGCCCAAGATCATTCAGTTCCATGACCGACGAACACAAACTCTGAGAACACACGCATGACACGTCGTACCACAATCCACAAAGACAATGCCTACCAGAGCCGGAGGACGTAGCCATGGATGTTGGCCTCCTGCAGGTTGGGCTGCAGCGGCTGGAGCTTGTACTCTTGTTGCAGCTGCGGTGAGAGCTTCAGAGTCGTCATGGAGGACTCGGCATCCTGACCGTAGATCTGCTCACCAACACCCCACATTGGGAACAGCTTCGGATTGATCATGTCAGCTGTCTGGTCCTGCCCCCTTAACGGATTCTTTCCACAGACACAAACAAATTCAAGGGTAAATAAACTGAACCAAAAGATCATCTGAGGAGAAATAAATTAAGCTGAGATGTGTTACCATGTGGAACATGTAGTTGCTCTGTTCATCTGGAATGTGCATCTCCTACCAGAATGAATTAAACAAAACTCCATCAATCAAAACTCAGTTTTCATGAATCGAAGGCGATATAAAGGACGGTGCAATGCTGAACCAATCAGTTCTTCTTGTTTCGCATACCCTGTGGCGCATCTCGAGCAGCTGGTGGTGGTCAAGTAGCTGTTGCTGGAACAAATTAAATTAGGGCGTTAGCTTGGGATCAGAGGAATGCAGAGCTTGGTAGGATAAAAGAACCTAAAACTAGTACGTCATGTTGGTTGGGGTTCTTACCTTCCTCAGGCGAACTTTGTAGAGGGAAAAGTCAAGCTGCTGCTCAAGGTTACTCACATCTTGCAGAGTCAGTGAACCCAGGTCCTCTCCCATGTACTGTCTCATGATGAGCTTGAGCCTGTTGCTCTCATCCTTCATTCTTGTCATCTCTTGGATGATTTTCTTCATGAAAAAAAAGGAAGACTATTAGGTAACTCAAATAAGAAGAAACAACGATATTAGTTTGTTTGAACTAAATCGGTGCACCTGCTGGATGTCCATCTCATCAAAACGGGTGCTGGGGGCTTTCAGATATCTGTCAAAGATATTTGCAATCCTGCCACACACATAATAAAAAACAAGCAGAGATTAATTCCTGATCGTCGGTTCAAAGGGTGTACGCTAAACTAGTAAAGATCATCACTAAACGTCATTGCAGAGGCAGAAATACCCAAGCAAAAAATTGAAAAGTAGTTTACACATCGCTAAAAATTAAGCAAGACAGCCTGAATGAAAATTAAAAGAACATCAAGGCTGCTCTAGAACAACATGATGAGACCTACACCATATCCAATACACCCATTTTTTGCCACAAACCAAAAGGATGAGATGATGATCAAAATGCAGAGAACATGCACTGGTTGAACTGGTAAGAAAACAAATACCCACCTCCATGGAGGGCTGGAGTACTCATACAGCTTGCCACTGGCAGAGAAAACAATGACCCCAATCTGCGCATCACAAAGAATGGCTAGTTCATTTGCCTTCTTCAGCAGCCCCATCCGCCTCTTGGAGAAGGTGACCTGGCGGCTCGTCGTGTTCTCGATCTTTTTAAGCTCTATTTTCCCACGCCCCATTGCTCCGGTTCTTCTCTCCACTGCAATCTACCAGAAAGTTCCAATGTTCATACAAGATGAGAATCAAGTAATGGTTTCAAATGCACAAGAAGAGATGTACCAAATGGCTTAAGTGCAGGAAGTAAGAAGAAGCAATGACTGAATGCAAGAGTTCAGAAGGAAAGGCATATGACAAAAAGAACTAGAGATCTGGAGTTCCACAAAGTAAAAGTTGAATCCAAAGGATTAAGCAACCACGAATATCAAGATCAAATGGCTTCAAATGCATGAGATGGGGCAGAAAACTATATGCACAAAGAGCATAAATCATATCTCGCAATATTAACAGTAACATCATAGCATTTGCAAGACATGTTCTTGCACTGGGTGTGTGCTGCAGAACAAGGGAGAGAGAGAAGTCTAAGGAGTAGTGGCATTACCTGCGTGTACTTTTCAGAAGATGGAGGGGAGAGCATAGGGGCCAGGGGGACACCTTTATAAGTCTGGAAAGTTCGTGTTTCTAGCCTTAAAGATTACTATTATTCTTCCCTCAAAAAAAGGATACTATTATTCTGATCATCTTGTCAGGCTGTCGATCCCACTATATATTACAAAGGAACACATCCCACTATAAACGAAAGAGAACAAAGTAAATAAAGCAATGTAGCTAACTTAAGTTCCTAAAATTTCTGTCTTCCATCGAATAGCATGTGGAAACAGATTTGTAGAGCAGGATTTACGTTATAGATATCTCCCGCTATAATACGCTGTGTCCTTAAATTCGCACCATTAGGATAAGAGACTCAAATATGTGAACGATTAGTGCGCATTAATGGAGCCAGTTTGGGTGTGTGTGAGAGATGGCACTGGATGACCAAAAATGGTAATGCTGAAATTCTGAAACCAGCCTTGCTGTGGACTGGTAACTGCCTCTTACCTAGCAGAGCAAGTGGTGGTGAGCTTGCAGCCAGGCTTCTCCTGTAAGAAGACAGCCCTAGAATTGACCAAGACAGGGAATAACTAGGAGCAATCATGCTTTCCATAAGTTAGCTCTTGGTCCTCACTGCACCTAACCTGCTGGATGTCAGGAAGGCATAGTCAAATACATGACATACAACCCCTGCCATTGTCATTGGTTTGTACCAAACCAAATCCTCAGCTTTCCAGTCGTGAGTCTCAAAAGATAACGAGTGTCCAACAGATATCTCTTTGGAGACTACTACACTGAAAAATGCACCATCATAAACGAAGAGGCATGTCTAAACTTACATGATTATTTCACAGAAATCATCATATTCTTACTGAAACTTCAAAATATTTTGCTGTGCTTATTATTGAAGTTCCAAGAAAAAAGTGCCAGGTTTACTCCTTTGCTCAGCTTTCGTTTTTCTTGTGAAGCAGAGGTCCTGAAGGGAGAGAGTTTCACAAGGCATCCAGAGCCTATTCATGAGCCATGATCAAGAGCCAGCAGAACATGATGGCAGAAGATATCTTTGCTAAAATAGAGGTACTTCCAAGGGAGTTCACAGGCAGCATCAGACCGGCTCATAAGGCAAGGAAATTATGCTCTCCTTTCGCGTGAAGCAGTTGAGGCACAGAACTGGGGGCTCCCGCATATTTGCCTGGCCTGTCAGCATCTTACCTATCACTATCGTTTTTTTTGTTTCTCTTGGACTACTGAATCATGTTCACACCTGGTAAGGAATATGGTTGTTGCGTGCAGTGTTACACGTACACATTCTTTCTCCGACACAAACTTCAGCTAATTAACCTGATGTTTACAGTAGCTAATCACTTCATGCTGTGTATTTCAACATGGTGGACACAAATTTGTCATGAACTTAAATTTGTTCTGGGATAAATTGAACATGGAGGATATGTGAGCAGTTGAAATCTTCAACATATTACACTTTTATCATCAATATGCAGGATGCTTACTTGTTCACAGCTGTATATTACAAATCATGGGGAAGTTTGGCAGTGGAGGTCTTTTCTCTGGATCACAAATCAATCCCAATATTTCTAGTTCTAGCCCGATCTGATAATAACAGATGTAAATATTGAACTTGCTCATTGAATCAAATTGTTTCAGCAGGTTACAATATTCATGTGGACAATACAGTTCGCGCTGAGCTGCTGACAACAATATTGAAGGATGCTACATGACATACATAAGGCCATTACATAAACCAACGATGTCATCACAGTTTGCTGGAAGGTACACCAATACCAGAGGCCCTAACCTTCTGCTCGATCACCCTTGAGAGATCCTTCACTTCCTCCTTGGAAATGTTGCGAGGATGACTTAACCAAAGACCTCCATCGACCACCATGGTAGTCCCATTAACATATTTGCCTGCAAAAACAGATTTTTGGATACATCAAATGGCTAACTCTCTGGCAAAGTTTAGGCATTTGTTTACTAATTAAAATGCTTTTCTAATGCGTGCCAATTTCTGTAAGTGACAATGCCAAGGCTAGAAAAACATTCATCAGCAGCAGGGCTCGTTAATATTATAACCCTAGTGCTACTAATGTCTTCCATGTGGCCTCCAAGTAAGCAGATTCTCAGCTTACTGAACTTCTTCAGTTGAAAGAAGTTTACAGGAGAACTGAAGAACACAACTGACCTGCATCAGAAGCAAGATACAACGCAGCCATTGCTATGTCCCGTGTCTCCCCCAACTTAAATAAAGGCATTGTTTCCCTTACTCCCTTGCTCATTTCATCAGGTGCAAGCTTCCTTAGCCCTGGAGTTCCTCCGATGGGTCCTGGAGCAATTCCGTTGACCCTAATGTCATAATCTGTTCCCCATTCTAGAGCCAGTGATCTTGTGATACTATCAACACCTGCCTGTACAAGACGATTCCGTTAGGAAAAGTCTACATATTTCAATCATTTTCTGAAAGCGGTCCAAACATATTATACATACCTTAGCAGCAGAGACATGAATTTGGTACCAAGACGCGGTGTAATGGAGTGTCGCGCTTATGTTAATGATGAGGCCACCAGTGGAGGGACCTTTTCCTGGCCCACCTTTTTTCAGATACTTCAGGGCTTCATAGGACATTGTGTATGTACCCACAGTGTCAATGTCAAGAACTGCAGAGAAAAAATTCAGTCAGTACTAAATTCTTCTCAAGAAAAATAGTAAGAACTTCATTATTTGTACATAGCAGACAAGTTGTCAAGTAAAAAATGCTTGAGCTTGCAGCCCAGGACAATTGCACAAACTAGTAAGACCACATTATTTTTCAAACAGCATGCAAGAAACTTCTCATGAACGCTACACGACTAGACCAAACAGCAATTCTCAAGTAAACAAAGATCATATGGTTTAACACAGCACCTGTACGGAATCCCTTGGGTGTCAGATCCTCCGGGGAGGCAAGGAAGTTGCCGGCTGCACCATTGACAAGAATGTCAAGTCTGCCGAAATGCTCGACGGTCGACGCGAGCACCCTCGCTGCATCCTCCTGCTTGCGGACATCTCCCTGGAATCCAACAGCCTGCGCAGAGCTCACATTACTACAGACCGGCACTAATTTATCCCCAACGCACAAGAGGATGGTTTAATGTCATCATGCTGGGAACATATTCCTTTGTGAATTTGGTTGCACAATTCAGAGACACTGGAAGTAGCAAGCGATCAATTGTACACTGAGCAACCCGATCAGTATCATCACTTCAGAAAAGTAATAAGGTGACTCCATTTCGTAGAAGCATTCCTACAACGGAGGCGCTGACCAGTTATACGCTTCCCAAACAAAGCTCGATCGGCATCTGATTCAGCGAACCGGACAACAACATTGCATACCAATCGTAACGATTTCCCTTATTATTCAACGATTTTCCCTCTTATTCGTTAAGCAACTTCTACTAGCATTAAGTACCCCAAACACCTCCACCTAACAATTTACAGACACAAGAAACTTTGCACACCGAGCACGAGCAACCCTACCGTCACTTCAGAAGATAATGAGATGATTTCATTTCCTAGAGGCGTTCCTACAATGGAGGTGTTCACCGAGAAACTAGCTGTTTTCGTTTCGTTTTGCTTGTGAACAACGAGCGGACAGCAACATATTTTATCATTTCAAGCGAGGGGACCAAGGTGAAGGCATGGGTAACACAGTGGTAGGTAGAGCGGAAGGGGAGATGGGGAGGAGATCAAATTGGGGCGCACGCACGCACCCGTAGTCCCTCGGAGCGGAGTACGGCGACGGCCTTGTCGAGGACCTCGCGGCGGCGGCCCATGATGGCGACGCTGGCGCCGTGGCGGGCGAGCTGGGCGGCGATCTCGAAGCAGATGCCGGAGCCGCCGCCGGTGACCAGCGCCGCCTTGCCCCTCACCACGTCCGCCCGGAACGGCGAGTCGGCCGCCATCGCCGCTTCGTCCCCTTCTTCCCCCTTTCCGCGCGCGCAGTTCCGGCGTAGAAGGAGAGGATGGTGGAGAGAAGATGCTTGCCGCTGAACTGCTAGCTGCCGGCTTTGTTCCGTGTTTGGCCTTTTGTTTTGGACACGCGGCGCTGACGTTTTTTCTTTCTGGTGCGTGGCTGTGGTTTTTTTTAGAGGTATTGGCTAAAAGTTTGTGTGGCAACTTGGGTAAGATCTAACATTAGATCAGATCTATGAGATCATTTTTTTTAAATGAACAAAACATGTTCAAATGTTCTCGAAAAATTACAACACACATCTATGTTATATGCAACGTTCAAAAAGTTGCTGCTTCAAATTCGACCTATACTTACAGAGACAAAAAAGTGAAACTGACACTATTCAGAGTATAATTTAACCTTTTTGTTTCTCTAACTGTAGGCCGAATTTTGAGCTGATTTTTTTGGATTTGTATAAACAACTCGTAAGTACGTTGTGTAATTTTTTTTTTCATATTTTTAACAATTTGTAAATATAGTTTTTGTGACATGCTCCTACGATTTCATCTAAAGAACAGATCTTATACAAGTCTCCCCCAAAGTTTGTGTCCTAGATCATAGGGTGGATACCGTTAAATTCTCAGAAGGGAAAACAAATCGTTAGATTGAACTGCAGGAAAGTACAAAGAAGCACAATCCAAACTACCAAACGACCGGATACTCTCACCTACATGACCATCTACAGTGACATATTGTTAGCTAATTAATCTACTTTGTTAAAGCATTTTGGTCACGTCTAGTTTGATTGTTGGTTAGCAAATTTGATACTAGCATTTGGTCACGTATAGTCCTCTGAGTGGACAGGATAGCTCATGTAGTACATGTACAAATGCATTTCCGCTAAACTTCTATACTTATCTAGATCTTATTTTATGATGTTACAATATCAAAAATATAATTTTTGTTTGTTGGCATAGTTTAGCCACATAACTTGCCGTTTTACAAATATTAGTTGGTGTATTTTTGTTTGTACCTAATATCAGTGATAGAGCGTACTGTATCTTATAACAAAAGTATGTTACAAAACTTTTTTCTTCAGTTCATAATCTATATAGGACGCGGATTTCCTAACAAGGGTGCTAGCTACACACGCACTTAGAGCCGTCGGATATTGTCCAGTGATTTGTGTTGCCGTTTGCTGCAGTTCACGCCGTCCACGAAAAAAAAACCCTGTTCACGGCTCCTGAGCCATTGCCCGTAACTGGCTGGAAAGCAGTTCCCGTGTCGGTCGTGCTCGGCTCCAACCCCAGACACCCCGCGCGCCGGAGGTGCTGGAATCGGCCGCCGCACCGGCCCTAACTCCCACGGCGTATCGATTCTAGGCCCGTACCTCCCAAGATTCCGCCTCCGCCTCGTCGATTTATGCGCGCTGCCGTCGTTGCACATCACCTCCCACACCGGTTCCGTCTGAAACACCGCCGCCAGCGTGAGGCCCGGCCCTTTCCTTCTCTCCGCTTCCGGTACCAGGGCAGGAGCAGCAGCCCGGCGCAGTGGTTGGCGGCCCGACGCGGTCCTGGTGCAGGGCATTGAGGATCTCCCGGCGGCGCGCTGGAGGAGTTTGTCGCCATCGAATGGTGGTGGGGATCGCCGCCCCTACTGGCAAAGCGCCACCACGGCCGCCTCGCCCGCCGTCAGCGCCCTGCGAAACCACCGCACGCAGCTGTCCCCTGCTCAGGTACCAACGAGGCGAAGGAAAACTCGCCGTTGACCTCTGCGAGTGGATCCGGCAGATACTTTTGCAAATTAGCAGCAACCACAATTAGCTACCCTGAATTAGAGAGAGAACTAGCAAAATTAGAAAGAGAACTAGCAAAGCGGCACAGCAGCGACCACAACTAGGCAACTAGCTAGCAACTCTGAGGGCCTGTTTGGTTGGGCTTTAGCTGTGGCTTTCACAGCTTATAAGCCGTAAGCCCAACCAAACGACAGAACAACCGAACGCGCTTACGGCGAAAGCCGTCGGAAAATGGTGTCGCGCGCGCGAAGCAGGCTGGGAGGTGCTTTTCTGGCTTTCGCTGCGCGCGCTGCCGAGCGTTCTCGCTTTTGCCCTTGCATCTCTAGCGAAATTACGCCCACCTGCCACCGCGAGCCTCCATGTGCTGCTCCCGTTCCCCATCTCTCACTGTCACCCCGCACGCTCGTTTCCTCTCTCCCGCAGGCGATTAGGGTAGAGGTGCCGCCGCCGCCGCATCCCTGGACGACGGCGAGCTTCCGCGCCGGCCGCCCCGTCCCCTCCCTTCCCCCGGCCGTGTCACCTACCAACCTCCCCCGCCTCCTCTGCCTCCTCCGGCCGCATCCCTAGCAACCTCCCCCGCCTCCTCTCGCTGCACAGCAGCTCGAGCCGCCGAACACAGGCTTGTTCTTCTCCGGGGCCGGCGGGCTCGGCGCCAGGTTCAACGAGGTCGGCAGGCAGCGCGGCGGGTTCGTCTCGCAGGTGAGGAAGCCCCGTCGATGCTTTCTCTTTTTCTTTGAGGGAATCTTTGATGCCTTTTGATTACTACGAGTAGCTTCTATGAATCTTTGATGCTTGGAAAATGCCAAGCCTGTGTCTGCGGGTGGGTGCTGTCGTGCGTGGTGTAGATTGGATGTACGTTGTTGCCGTGGTTGGATTCGTTTGCGATCTATGCCTGGTGGGTCCTTGCTCGCGCGAGGGTTACATTCAGTTTTTCACCCTGAGATTTTTTTTGGGTAGAGCACGTGAATGGACGGGGAGAAGGTCTAGCGGGACGTGCATCCACCGCAGCAGCTGACCAGCAAGCTCGTTCTTCTCCCCGATCTTGGCTCGTTCTTCATCCATTGTCCGGGTTGACCACAAGGAGGAGAAGCTCACCCTCAACGTGCAGTGATACAATTCCTGAATTTCTGAGATGATATTATATGCTAGTTTTTCATTTAGATTATTGTGTGTGTGGAATGTGCAAATTAGATGTGAGATATGCAATACTTTTCAGATTGTGTGTATGTTAGATTTGGAAATTAGATGATTATATGTATGTGTTGATGTGAGAAAAAATGTTCTTAATTTTTCTGATGTGTTGATGTGCTACCAATTTTGCTTATATGTAAGTTATTCTATTGTGAAATAGATGGGAGAGGAAAAGGCAAATTGGGATGAACATCACACCACTGTTTTTTGTGAGATATGCAAAGACGAGGTCAATGCTAACAATAGGCCATTGGGATGGTTGAACCGGAGAGGTTACAAAAACCTTATTGATAAGTTTTTCGCACAAACCGGGAAAAAAATGTCAAAGAAGCAATTAAAAAATAAATGGGACATGTTGAAGAAATAATATACTCAGTTTATGGAGTTGAAGAATGCAGCACTGGGCTAGGATGGGATTACGTGAGGGGAACTGTTGAGTGTGATGAAGCTTGGTGGAAGATTCATCTCCAGGTATATAGCAATATAGCATCTTTATGTTCTTCTTTCATCACAATGTTTGTTCGGTTGGTGACTTGTACTCATATTTCAGAAATACCCAAAGCATGCAAAGTACCAGAAGAAGGGATTGGCCAACCTGAATGAGTTGGACGTCATGTTTGATAAGGCGCATGTTACTGGAGCTACATCATGAATTCCTGGAGAGATATCAGACAGCAGTGATGATGAGGATGTGGTTGAGGTTCCTGAGAGACCGACGAGGACGAAGATGCGGAGGCAAAAGATGTGTCACCTAAGGCAGGGAAGGATGGTAAGACAAAGGATGTGTCATTTAAGGCAAGGAAGGATGGTAAGGCAAAGGATGTCTCACCTAAGGCAGGGAAGGATGGCAAGATAAAGAATGAGAAGGCGGACGCAAAGAAGAAAAGTGTGAAGCGCAAGGCCAAGTACATAGATGAGTCAGCCAAGGAGGACAAGAATGATTTCTGCGTGAGTACAAGGTCACACTTGGGAAGATAAATGAAGAGATAGCAGCAACTCGTGCTTCAACAAGTGCTGCTCCTACCATGAAGGAAGTCCTCGCTTTGATGAAGGAGTGTGGGGCTGTAGAGGGCACTCCTTTGTATTTCACAGCCACTGACCTTGTCATGCAGCCTAACTACAGAGAGTTATTCATGCTAATTGAAACAAAAGAAGGGAGGCTTGATTGGCTGCAGAGGAAACATGCTCAAATGAACAAGTAGTGCTAGTTGCTATTGAACTTTCCATGTTGTAATGAACAAATATTGTGTGTGCTGCCATATTCTGTATCGACTTTGCTGCCATATATTCTCTATTGTGTGTGCTGCCATATATTATTTATTGTGTGTGCTGCCATATATTCTCTATTGTGTGTGCTGCCATATATTATCTATCAGGTTGCTGCCATATATTCTCAATTGTGTGTGCTGCCATATATTCTCAATTGTGTGTGCTGCCATATATTATCTATCATGTTCCTGCCATATATTCTACCATTGTTGCTGCCATATATTTAATTATGTTGTTGTCCTTTGTAGATGAATGGAGTGGATGAAGATATTGATGATGAGGCTAGCAAGAGGAGCAAAACGCTTGCACGGTTGGCATTTTTGGCATATCAAGTTGGAAGTATGGGCCAGATTGGTAATCAATACACTGTGAGATACTTGATGAAAGAGCCTTATAGGATTCCTCAACAAACTGGGTATGAATGGGTTCTGGAGTGTCTTGGTCACAAAAGGAGTTGCTATAAGATGTTTAGGATGAGCCGAGATGTATTTAGGTCATTACATAATGTCCTAGTGTCTCATTATGGATTGGAGTCATCTAAAGATGTGACATCAGTGGAGTCATTAGCTATGTTCTTGTGGATAGTTGGTGGTCCACAATCATTTTCTCAAGTTGAAATTATATTTTCAAGATCAACTGAAACGGTTCATCGGAAGTTCAAAGAAGTGTTGCATTGCTTGGGCAAGTTGGCGTACCATAACATATCACCGCGAGATCCTTCTTTCAAAACTGTGCATCCAAGAATTCAAGAAGAGCCGTTTTGGCCTCATTTCAAAGACGCAATAGGGGCAATAGATGGCTGCCATGTTCCAGTTCAAGTGCCAGCGGAAGAGGTTGTGAACCACACAGGTCGACATGGGTTTCCATCTCAGAACGTGATGGCTGTTTGTGACTTTGATATGCGTTTTACTTTTGTTGTTGCTGGCTGGCCTGGGGCTGCACATGACACGCGAATCTTAAATGACGCCTTGGCGAAGTATCCACATCGGTTTCCTACGCCTCCTGAAGGTACTAATTATGCTGCAATTGTAAATGTTCTTATTTGTTTTTGTATTTGCTTCCAAACTTGTCTTTCTTATGCAGGAAAGTATTACCTCGTTGATTCGGGTTATCCAAATCGCAAAGGATATCTTGCTCCTTACAAAGGCCAGATATACCATCTACCGGAATTCCGTAATGGACGAAAACCGGTCGGGAAGTATGAGACCTACAACCATGCCCACTCTCGAGGAAGAAATGCCGTTGAACGCGGATTTGGAGTGCTCAAGGCTAAATTTCGCATCTTGAGGCTGTACCAAGTTTCAAACCTCGGAGGCAAAAGAAGATTATTATTGCTTGTATGTCGTTGCACAATTTCATTCGTGAGACCAAGCTACCCGATAAGGAGTTTGACAAATGTGATCAAGATGAGGACTATGTTCCGGGAGGGCAAGCACCACTTCAAGTGGATGATGTTTCGGCGAGAAGGGACGCCGTCTACATGAACTCAATCCGTGATATAATTGCTGACTCCTTGTGGAACTCAATGGAAGAATGAGTTCTTTAGTGCGACTACCTAGTTTATTGTGTGATATGTGCTAGGTGCATGTAATATTTTGCGCCGCAGCTACAAAGATAGTTGCTGGGCTGTTTGCTTGTGAAAATAGCAAGCATTGAAAAGAGAGGTAGTATGTATATTTTGTAATGGAAGATTGGAACAAAGACCAATACTAGTCTGTTCGCTTTTGAAAATAGCAAATGGTTTGTTATTTATTCACTGTGATCCATGTCTCCTTTTGCTTAATTAAATAACAGTAACATTATTATCTATCTAAATCAATCTAAAATAAGGTCGTTATCCTTAAACAAGAAATAAACAGTCTCTCAGCTATCTAGGGTATAACAGACATTTACCCTCACAGCCACATTTGAAACAGCTACTTGCCAAATGGCTTTTACAGCTTTCTCACAGCCCACAGCCCACAGCTACTTTGCCACAGCTCACAGCCCACAGCTGCTTTCACATAAGCCACAGCTCAACCAAACAGGGCCTGAATTCATCTAGCAAGCGTCATTTTTCAAGATGAAATCGAGTGGAACAGGCTCACGAGCTAGCTAGCATCATCTGTTCAACATGCTCAGAAGCAAACGCGTACTAGTACGCCAGCGAGCCGGCCTCGTCGAGCCGCCCGGCCGCACTTCCATACTCTGGCGCTCAGGTAGGACCCGCTGGTCCGCCGCCGCCGCTGCACCACACCCGAGAGCAGCCGTCGACTACCACGTCCGGAGCAGGACCTGACAGCGGTTCAGAACACAGGAGACGACGCGGAGAGTACCCATGTCAGCAGCTCTGCGAAACGCGGCGGCAGCGCGTGGGTCCCACAGGAGGTCGACCGACTTGGTCTCCCGGCGGCTTGTGGAGGAGGTAGAGCCCGTCGCCGCCGGTAGAAACGTGTGCGCGTCAGGTTGGGGAAGAGACGCTTGCGGGGATGGGTGTGGTACAATTTCTTGCGGTGGTGGCATGGTGGGATACCGTGCCGATTTCCCTGCGCATACAGGCTCTGTAGCCGGTAGGAGAGAGCACCCGCCGCCTGCTGGGCCGATTTCTGCGCACCGCCGGGCTCCGTAGCCGGTAGGGACGAGCAGCGCCGCCTGCCGGGCACGCAGTGGAAGAAGGAGTCCGACGCGGCCCGCTGTGGCTGGCGGGGTGCGGAGCGCAGAGGTCGCGGAACGGGCGCGGCCGACGGAGGAGAATCGGGCGCGTCCATCGTACATCGGAGACCTGCTGAGGGGACCCGGTGGTGGAACAGGGGGAGGAGCTGACGCCGACAGCTCGCCGATACGGGCTCCTCCAGCGCGCCCCAAAAATCCTCCGGCGCACAGCCCTAAGCTTCTCCGGCACGCGTACGCATCTCCCGCATCCTTCGGGTCTCCCGCCATTGCCGGCTTCACTTGCCGTTGACACGAGCCATGGGAGGCCAGCAGCAGCCCGCCACCGTCCCCCACCTCTGGTTATCGAAGAAAGAGAAACCAGCAGCAGCCTAGATGGCCGGGGACGCGGTCCGTCGGGGCGAGGCGGGGCGGAAGTTGTGCCGGCCGGCGCGGTTCCGTCGGGAGGGGAGAAGCTGCGTGCAGCGAGGATCCAGCGGTGAGGTGGGTGGAGTGGGGAAAGGTACGACCGTGCGGGAGGAAAGAAAAGCAAAATGGCCCTCGGACTGTTAACGGCCGTTAACTCAATCTGCGGTGGAAAATGCTCTATAGAGCCAATCAATGGTTGGATGCCCATGCACAGGTATCACCCATGTTATGCCACTATTTTCGATCTATATAATTTATATATTTATGGTAAAGATCTGCAAAGAATATGATCTAACAAATATCTCAATATACAGCGGTTTCTAGTGCATGATTATGATTAAGTAACCATATTTATATAAACTATTAGAGTATAAATGAACAAATGATATTATTCTACATTCTTTTTCCGCTGTCAAAATGGTCTAGAAAGTCAAAATTTAACAGTGTGTGCGTGCTCTTTACTTATTGAAATAACATTTCATGGAGTAATCATCAATGAATATAAAATGATGTGTATTCTATTATGTTTGCATAAGTATATTTTATTATTTGATATGTTGTTATGCAATGTGCTTGTTATCGTCTGATGCGTATATACCTGGCCATGGAAGGGGCTGGGCCGGGTCAGGCCATCGGGTCGAGCTCGGACCTGAATTTTGAGCCCAAAAATGAGGTCAGGCTGGGGTTGGGCCTGCAAAATATTGGGCTTACACCACGGGCAGGCAGGGGGTCGGGCCAACTCGAGCATTGGTTTTTGATAAGAATGGTATGCTTTTCACAGTGTGTTGCTCTTATATATCAGTTGGCCCCTACAACACACAGCAAGCAGCGGAAGCAAATGTAAATGTAGTGACCCAGCACACCACTGCATGTTGTAGTGTACAAGTCGTTGACATAATACCCACGGAAGGACCATTCCGTAAATATTACATCCTTCAGAGTAGTACAACAGAAACATAGTCGGTCCACGGTAACACTATAGGATTACATCATTAAACAATACAAAATCTCGAGAACCTCTTTTACAAACAGAAGTCCGTGCAAATGAAACTCCAAAAAAAAACTCAATTCGTAGCACTAAGCTGGATACCAGCTCTATTCTAACTCCTAATCCACTAATGTTGTTGTCACGGCCCTATCTATCCATCTGGAATATCTTTGTCTCAAGTAGTGCTCCTCCTTCCTATAATCCTTGTCTTCTCCGTAGACATTATTGGCGTCGTGTCCACCATTGCACTGTTGTCGCCACTCCTCCTTTGGCAAAGTAGATGTTGACTCCTTCAGGCTCCACCAGGTTGATTTGACTCCTTATTGAAGATTTCACCAACATCGTTATAGATTCCTGTCCTTCCTCTGCTGTCTCCAATAATCTAAGCAGGGGGTCAACGGAGGAAAGGGTGAGCAACACGAGCGTTACTCAGCAAGTTCATATAACAGGAATAAGGTGTTTTATGCACTAGCTACATCCATACCAAAAGGTCATGGATGAACATGCATATCTTTGTAAAACATTTTTAGGAAAAGATTTATTTTATCTTCAGAAAACTATGCCCGTCATCCATTCACAGGTGCTAGGGCTTCATGGAGCCACCTTTCCTGCAGCGTTCGCAGCTCCTTCCCGGAACAGGGAGTAACATGTCACACTTTTTTACACTCTGCAGAGGTGCGTTACTTTACCCATAAGAGATCACCGCCTTGTTGCACAACCGGGCGATCTTTCCCGTCCACACTCTCTTTGGTATGGGGCCCAGTCGATGATCCAAGCCATTCGCCGTGCTTCTCCAACAACCCCGCATGCCCACCCTTTTGTAGGTCTGTCCTCCCTATATCTTTTGGTAGACTGTTCCAGACCGAAGTCCTCCCCTATACCATAAAGATAGACTGTTCCAGACAACCCCTACAATCCATCATAGACCCAGAAACCGTGGGAATTAAGGGATCCCACCCATGTGCATGTAGTCCCGCAAGATCTACAGCCTACGGAACTGGCAGTCCGTTGACATGCGAAAGGGAAAAGATCACAGATGACTTTCCCGTCCCATTCCAAGTCTCATGGTTAACGCTTCATTTACGGCGCAAGAACACTGACGGCATTGGTTATTAAGTCCTAGATAATACTTTCCCGTGCAAATGGAACCTCCACCAACCACATCATACCATGGTTCCATCTGCCAGCCAACAATATATATATAGCAATTCACATCATTCGAAAATAGTTTTCTTTTTCATGCAATGATAAACCATAGTATTTTTCATTTACTTTGATAAACATAATCAATAGGACATGAGCAAGAGTGAACTTGCCTTTTTGACTGCAAGATTATGCAGCCAAGGTCTTCGATACAATAAAGACTCCAAAATCTGGAAAAAACGTCATTGGTCCGGTAAGGACTAATGTTTGAAGAAGCAATATGCTATTATGCATAAGTATGAGATGCATTGCCCTAAACCCCGTAACTGACTCTCGATGGTTGAGAGTTGTTTGAGTTTGTGATTTCTTTTAGATTTATTTCATATTCAAATTTACTTCACAAGGCAGATAACTTTAAAACATTAACCTTAAGTACAATATTAAGCCTAAGAACAAAGTAAAACAACATCAATATACTCAATGGTTGTTTTAGGATTTGTTATCATCTTTATGTTTGTAAAGAACACATGTGTTAACTTGAATTAATTAAAGAAATGGTGTAGTATTATTATTCATGAAGACAAAAAGAATAACCTTTGAAAAAAAATATTACTTATACGAAGTTAGGCAATCCTCAGAGGTTATCATGATGTAATTTATAGGTATTGGCCTAGATCTAAGGATCTAGATCTAGCATGTCTTTTATAGGTAGGATACATGTCGAAGATTAACTACGAGAAGGTAACTCAAGACATAGTTTACTAACATAGTTTACTTAGAGTATTACCAGATTCTAGGGTTCTTTTATGTATAGTTAAGAATGTGGAATCATCCACTTCCAATGCAAGTGAATGATGTCATAAGGTGAAATTGTAAGTCATGGACTTACAATTGGTATAGGGTTATGAAAGAGTCCTACTTGACCACAATACTAATCACTTAGGTTCTATCAAAAGATATGGTGATGGCCTTAGGTATATGGTATATGAATCTCATCCTTTAGGAGGATGATATCACTAAGTGGTAACAATGTAGTCGAGTTGAAAGAGTTATGATATACAATGGTGACTTGGTTTGCTACCATGGTTCTAAGGTACACTATTGGATGGTTCAGTTGACAAGGTACGGTTAATTCCTAGAATAAGAATTAATGATAGCTTAGGAAGAATATCTACCTAAGAAATACACATGATTTGAGATAGTTCGAGTATATGATTTAAGGTGTTGTTGGAGTTCTACATGTTTTGAAAGGTAAAGGCAACTCATAAAATTATTCTTAGGAAAATGGTTTACATAAATTTGTGTTGAGTTTTAAGGAAATTTTACTAGTAGGAATTTAGGAATCGTTCTTTGAAATATTTATTGAGAATCTTAATAATGAACTAAAAATGTTTTTAAATGGTTTGACTTTTATTTTGAGTTATTATTTTTTTCTAGAAGTTTCGAAGTGCTTAGAATTTATACTAAAAATATTTTAGTATCTTAAAGTATAAACAAATAGATTATGACTAGATTAGAGTTTGTAATGTTTTTGAGAAACATGAGTACCACTTTTTCTTAGATTTATATTTTTGGGGAATGGTTTTACTTCTACCAGGTAAGGAGAATAACCTGATGGTTGCTTATATAAATAACTCAAAGCATATATGCTATTTGGATCCTCGTAAGGTGCTGGTTGGCTACTCCAAAGCTACAGGTTGCAGCAAATTAATAAGTTAAAACCTGGGGCGACCAGTACAAGGCATGGCTCAATAGCTGTGTAGCCTGAAGATTTTATGAAGTTGAATTTGGAAGCTAGAGACAAGATATATGCTCCAGGGTTCTCTGAGTATTAGTAGCCCAGTGTATCTAAATTATGGTACAGAGGTACAACTAGTATTCTGAAATCTGAGCACTACAAGCTTTTATTTGATTGCTGATGGTTACAAATGTTACAGGTTCAGTTTAGAATTTATTTAGACAGCAAGATTTATCTTCAGTTCAGATTTGCAACCAAGTAGTTACGCAAACACGTACATAGCAAGCTGCAGAACTTTTCAGTTTGAGAGCATGAGCTATCGTACTTTCAGAAATAAACCTGTAGTTTTCATCTTGCTAATCATTTACTCATATGCACATGGACAGCAGCTACTACTATCGATGAAGAGAAGTCTTGAAAGGTGTTTGTTCACGAAATATTAATTCCTACAGAAAACTGTACTAGATGTCACGGACAACATTCTGAAACGGATACTATATGCATCACAAGTGGACTAGAAATCATATCCTTCAGATTCTTGGTGCACCAAAGTCTGGAGTTATACCTGATGGTTGGGGATTTGAGTATGTCTCAAACTGATTGGGAATAGACTTTGATCTCCTACAAAATTTCTCCTCTCCAGTATTAGTATAGACAACGAGCGCAGACAGGCTCTGTGTGCTCCAGTGCGACAGCGACACCACCACGTCCGGCAGTCCGGCGACGCGCCTCGTGGTATTCAGATCATCCGCCTCATTCCAGCCCTACGTGTCGCTCGCCGTTGCCGTCGGCCAGAGATAGAGTTAGACCACCACCATCGTCATGATGGGGATCTGCCTACAGGGAGCATCTCTCCTCCTTAATCCCTGGTGCTTGGTCTCCATGGTGTAGCAGCTCAGTTTTGGTGGAGACATGAGAGGAAGAAGAGGTGCCCTGCAGCTAGCTACAGTGGGGAATTGATCGAGCTGATCCCTTCACCGTTGGTCTTGTACAGAGAAAGGTGAGGTGTCCTATATTGCTACGGTGGCTGCTCTTCTAGTTGCCAGCTTCTAGAGTAGCTTCCCTAGAACGGTGAGAGGATAGGCTTTGGTCAAAAGATGAAGAGACAAACATTTGACTGCTACAGTACATGGTAAATATCAGATATTTTCTCCCGTGGATGGACTAGTACGTGGACATAACAAGATATTTAAGCTGCTAGTTCTTTTCCATTGATGAATATAAATATTTTATTCGCTAATGGAATGTGTATTGGTGACAAATTAATTTTAGTTGTAAGTTTCTTTTATCCAAAATAAATTATTTTTATGGATTCTTATTAATTATTATTTTTCCTAACTCGGTATCCCTTTGTCCTCATGACTATATTTACGAGTTAGACAGAATTATACCGACGAATCACTTATATCAGAAAATAGCTTTTCTCAAAAATATTATTCTATGGAAAATCAGAGTTCGGTAAACCTCGTGGTCTCCAGCGCACTCTCTCGACGCCCACATCCAATATAATTTCCTTTCGGTCACCAAGTTGCATAATTCCAACCATTCATCAATTCTCAAGCAATGAAAGTGATAATTAACTAGTGGCAAATATATTCATTTGCATTATTCTCTTTTCATTTGTTTCATAATGTGTGATGGTTTCGAATTTTACTTGAGTTTAAATTTTTTATTCATATATGGAATGCGCGCAATACATGACAACCAATAGTTCCCACATTTCTAGAGAATTTATGGAGATTATAATCTATAATGAGAATTTCCAATCTCTCCATAAAAGATTTGCATAACACTATTATGCCCATCTAAGATACAATTCTCCCAAAGCCTTCTTGTTGTGATACCTCCTTTCTTGGTAGCTTCTCATGCTTATGACTTCTAGAAGATTGGAAGATAAGAAGATAAGATTCTCTGGATAAGGTAAGAAGATCTTTGTTAAGATTTGGTGATTCAGATTTGTCTTCAAGACTGACATGATTACCATATACTAGGGATATGTCTAGCGCAATTGATTCGACTAGATGCTAAGATGATACCTAGGATTAACTAGATTTATCATTAACTCCTAAAGTATTGATTTGGGTGTAACAAGTTATATTCCCACTTGGTTTAACAATTTTATCGTATACCTCTCTACCCAAAAATAGGGTTTAATACAAGATCATCTCAAAGTTTATAACACTCAAGTTGACGATCTAACTTCAATTCCACCAACTCAAGTGAAACTTCAATCCCTTAGTGTTTTAAAACAATTGCGCGAAAATTCTTCGGATTTTCTTATGCATGAATGCAATGCACACTTCTGTGTCCACTCTTATCTTGGACTCTAATCTTGGGATATTACAGTAAATTAGTACCAACACGCTGGATTGGCTTAGCAGCGAGTTTTTATGTCCTTCTTTTGGCAGTGTGCGTCAGATATGCTGACTTTGATGTGTCATGAGGCATATTTATTTTGTTTAGTGGGCTAAGCACAGTTGGTTTTATGTGGAACGCATCACACTTTTGTATTAGGCTTCTTTTTCTCAATCTATGCGCTTTTATATATGATATACTGTGGCCGAAGGTAAATGAAAGCTTCAATTCTATTTGAAAAAGAAGCTCAATACCATGAGCCCAGCCAGTTTCGGCCCATGATGAGCCAGACAGTGAGTCTCACGTGTCCCAATGTTCGCGGCCCAGTGTCACACGCGTGGGCCACCGGGGCGGAATGAGCGGCCTCCCTGCCGCTCACTTTGATCAGTTGGATGACTCCAACACGCGCTAAAAAAATGTACCCAGTGCGACTACTTCAGATCAGATGGATCATCCATGCAGCGACGTTCTCGAAGGGAAAAAGTCCAAAAACAACCCTGAACTCGTAGCGAAATCGAACGCTGAACTTGCAATCCCGGTAATCGACACTCAAACTTACTGATCCCGGTCTAATTTGAACCCTGACAGCGTCCTAGCCGGAAAAACGCTGACGTGGCAGTGGTCAACCGGGATTGTCCTTACAGGTGGGGCACGGAGAGAGACTTGGGCTGTTGGCACGGGGACTGACAGAATCGGACGCAGTGTAGGTGTCGCCGCGTCGGCAACTCGTAGGAGCGTCGTTGCTTGAGCTGCTCTGCAGTTGGACATTGCCTGCGGCTACTCAGCGCCTCGCTCAGAGAGCATCGCCGTTCGCCGACGAGAAGCATGAAGATGCTCGCTGTTCCCCACGACCCTGTTCTCTGCCCCGCCATTCCTAGCTACTCACGGTGCTGCTCAACGCCCCGGCCACAGGGCCGCGTGGCCAAATTGCTAGATGTTGGAAGGAAAATGTAGATGATAAACTATATCTTGCACCCGATTTCGGAGCTAGCTAGCCTACTACTACCATGGCACATCTCATCTCTGTAGACACGCGCATCACCAAGAACATCAGGCCATCGTATTTCAAATCTAAAAAATTCTTCAATTGGTTGTACAGCATCTTAAAATTCGACTTCATAATCGTAATGGCTTAGCTCCTGTAGCCCAATCCATCCTTCCATTGTTCAATTTTCGTTCTTGTCCTTCAGAATCGCCTCCGTTCATGTCCTTGTTTTGCTTCCTGCGCCGCCGCTCCGTGTGTTCGGGATGGGGGCATGCACCGCCGCCGGTGCTCGGCACAGTTGGGATTGAGGCAGATGTGAGCTGTGCGAGAAGAGGGACGCCGCTACTCGAGATTGGAGGCACCGCCGCTGCTTGGACGCCTCCTGTTCCTCGAGATCTATGGATGGAGAGGGCAGAGATTGAGAGAAAAAATCGCATATGATATGTGGGTACTCCCTCAGTTCCCGGATGGAAGCGGGTGTGGCCAGCGTCGTGCTGCTGCCTGCTGCTGCTCGGGATGGGAGTGAACCCAAAGAAAGAGGAAGAGGGTGTGGGGAAGATGACACGTGGGCCCCACTGTCAGTGAGAGTAGTACATAATCCCGGTGAGGTTGTTGCTTTCCCGGTGAGCCAAATATGTCTAGAGTTTAAAATAGACCGGGATTTATAAGTTGGATGTGTCGATTTTCGAGATTCAAAGTTCAGGGTTTGATTTAGCTAACCCTTATAAGGTTTGATTTGGACTTTTTTCCTTCTCGAAGGAGTCCCTAGCTTCTACACGTACAGGTCTACTTCTTTTTGTTTGCGAATATATGCACGATTCTACGGTGTACCGCCTGACAGAGGGTACGTTTCTGTCGACACGTACTCTCCATCCACGACCGACTGACTCCTGTAGCCCGGTAAGACTCCAGTGTCAGTGTCGTGTCCTAATCTTCGGAGTGGACGACCGAGCGCAAACCTGCATGCTGACTCACCGGCGCGCGGTTCAGAACGCGGCGGCGCAGCCACATGCATGTACAGGCTGCGCCGGGCACGAGTCCACGTACATACGTCTCGTCTGCTCGCTAGCTGCCTGCGCCAAAAGGTTATCCGACTAGACTACTAGCTAGGCGCAAATCTTGCAGCTACGAAACATACTGTTGGTACGTAGTACGACGTTGACACAGCGGCAGCGACGACGATGCGTCCTGACTTGGCCTCATCGTAGATCGGGATGCAGAGACGATGGGCTTGGCCAGGAGGATCCAGGTACAGAGCACGAACGTGTAGTAGCCATCAGAGATACTTAAATTCAGAAGGTGCAGGTGAGATATCAACATCCTTTGGTCGTTTGATTTTCCATTTTTTTCGTCTTCAGACAGACGGGGGATATATTAGCAGGTCGCTTTCACGCATGAATTGACGACGATACGACAGATCCATCAAACTGTGCTTGTGCACAGACTGTGGTCGAACGCATCCGCGTCCGCACTTCAATTCCAGACAGCTGATTGATGCTGCGATCGGCGTTCATCAGGGTCCACCACCATATTCCGGTCGATCGATATATAGGCTGGCCGCTGGTGAAACACATCCATCTTTTGTTCCTGCCTGGGGGCAATATCTTGCTGTGGTGCACGCCACGTCATGCATAGGACACAATGCTTTGCCCTCCTGTTATTACCTGAAGAAACGGTGCACGTAGAGGGATGCCTTTAGATCTGAGATGAGATCGTTCAGTTTCACTTACTTACTTGCACGTATGAACATGATTAGTCATTGATTAGACCTGTCCAGATCGATGGACTTCAGAGCATGTTTCACGCATCGGTATATATGGTATCGGAGATCTATTGGGCAACCTTTCACCCCATTGGCATAGGGAGCGGTCGGCCTAACCCGTACGTGTTCTCTTCTTGATGGTGGTACACACCTCCGGTCCTCCGCAACTTTTCCCTAATTTCATTCTTTCATCTCTTGATCTTCTATCTTTACGTCCTTCGTCCCACTGCCTTCACCGTCGCATATCTGCCAATTGGGGTAGTATATGTGAGCAATCATGCATGCATGTTGGTGGTTTTGCTAGACCTCGAGCGAAAAAACATAACTTTTCCGGTAAAAGACAATATATTAATCAAGTTCATACCAGTACTATTGATAAGGCGGTCGACATCAACTCTTGAACAATACACATACACAATCAAGGAGGTCGTGGTCAAGCGATGCCAGATCATATATGTATACCAAGCTGAAATGGAAAGGCTATTGCACACGAAAAGGAAATGCACGAGTTAGGTTGGATCAAGAAAACCCACAAGCGAGTCCTAACACACTTTTGTTTCAGTTAAAATCTTCAAACCTAGTGATATCTGTTTGAGTACGACGGTTGTGTGTATAATAAATTATGGTAATAATATCGCACCAGAATATCCTATATGTTGATTATTTCATGGAAATATGCATGCGTGCTACCTACCTAGCTTGGACATGTCAACTTTTCACAGTACACCCACATGACATGAGGACGATGGGGTTTAAGATGCAGTAATCCCGATTCCTGAACACATGCGTGAAGGTCGCATCTGGATAAATAGGTGGCATCTGATACGCATTAAATTAGATGATCTATCTGGTTGCTAATTATTATGTACGTGGCTCACATATGACGTCCCAAGTTGTTCCAGATGATTATCCACGAGCGAGCACAGAAAATCATCCTTACAACTCTGACATGACCCACAGTTGCAAAATTATTGAATATTTGAATCAGCTTGAGAAAATTGACCATCTCTAGGAACGTCTTGGACAGTTTAAAGACTAACACAACCATAATTCAAATTAAAGTATCATTAATTGCACTTGATGGAGTTCAAGAAGTGAAACCGGGTAGGCGCGCGGGTATATTAGTGAGAAGAAAACCAGTTTTGACACCACAAACATGTTTTGACTCTAACACAAACATGTTTGTGTTTTGTTTGAGACTGATCAAAGGTTTTGTTTTGAGGTGTCCATTTAAATGACCTAATTGGCTTTATCTAAAATTATAGTAGTGCTAATCCTAGTACTGATGTAGAATATGATAGTATGCTCTAGTGAGGTAGACAAAAGCTAAGTCATAAAGTCAAGATATGATATAGATTTAGTGAACCAACTATATATCAACTTGCACACTACATGATGGAAAAGATATGTCAAATAGTTATTAATATTTCTTTCCCTCATATCTTCCGAGAATGCCATTTCACACACTAATAATGGCCCATGCATGTTGTAGAAATTTTCTCTTAATTCTCGCGAGGCCCTTCCGTTGGTTTTACTTTGACCAACGGTAGTGGTTTCTGAACCAATTATTTGTTTCCGCAACCCTTCATCGTTTCATAACAGAGGAATGCGTCTTGAAACATGCTTGGATGCTCCAAATAAATTTCAGGTCTGACAAGTTTACATACATGAGTACATGACACAGATATCTATGTATTGCCTAACCTCACAAATTTTAACGTGTTCCCTAACATCATATTATGATTGTTTAGTATACTACTTCCTTTGTTTCTGAATATAACATCTTTTAACTATTTCAAATGTTGTCTAGTTACGGACTAAAATGAAGAGCATACACAATAAAGCGTTTCTAGGTACATGTGAATTTAGAAAAAAAAAACAAAAACATGTTATATTTAAAAACAGAGGGAGTAGCTGACAACAATTAGGTGAGGGTAATTGAGCACGCTTCATTGTGATCAAGCGGTCCCCTTCTCCATCATTTATTTTACATCCGAGTCATGTACGTAAATTGACACATTTTATTCAAGAACGATATACGAAACGTCGGCATATCAATCTTTTTGCTTCAGACACATTTCAAAATATAACTTTTGGATCTGTCCTAATTAATGTAGTTAAGTAAGTAAAATAATAACAGCCACATAGACTAAACTTTCACCGAATAAAAGATGAAGAACAACCTTTCTAGAAAATATTTTATTTATTCTAGAATAAAAAAAATTCCTTGGATTGACGATATGCCACCTCTACAACTCCGCTAAGAAGTAAGAGCAAAGTTTTGAGAAGTGTGTTATGGCTCCAGATTTCATATGCTCCTGCCAAAAATATAATAAAAATTGGTAAAATATTTTACAAATATTTAGAAAGTTGGTGACGAACATATACAAGTATTTTAGATATGTGCCAAATTTCATGTGTGGTGCTCCGTGCAAATAAAACAAAATCAATGCTCTAAAAAGAATATGTTTGTAATCTCATTTTGGCAACCGAATTATTATTTTTGTACAAAGCACCACAAATGTACTTTCATCACGAAATTTGACAAATATGTATGTTCATTAGCAATGTTTTTCAGATTTTTTTGAAATAATTTACTATTTTTAATTTCATGTTTGGACAGAGCATATGAACTTGGCAGCCAATGTGAATTTCTGCAAACTTCTATTCTTCTCACATTTGCTCGGTGCAACTTTGATCAGCATGCATGCGTCAAGCTACTGTACATGATAGCTTATAATATAACCAGTCAAACACACGGAACAAAAGACAACCGAGGATGTGTGGTGTGGATAACTGTGCATCCTTATAAAATCATATTGGAGAAGCACATTAGAACTTGTAAGAAAAATCATAAAATCTCTACTATATAATATGGCTTGAGGTGATGGTTGGTACGTTATTTTTGTTTCCGATTCTACCCCTACAGGTTTCGAGATATTACATTGTGTGCCACCGCCAAGTAAAATAGCCGGTTCGTTAAAAACAAATGCTCTGATAGTCCTTCCTGGCCGCTCACCGGTCGCTCTCTTCTCTCGCGCGCAGCTCGCTGGCCCTGCCTTCCCGGCCGTCGCTCACCGCTCAGTCGCTCACCGACCCTGCCTACGAGTGAGATTCCCTCGCTGCTCGCTCGCGCGCGTCTCTCCGGCCCGCCTCAGAGGCCGCCGCCGTCACGCGTACAGCCGACCCCGCCTCCGCGGCACCTGCTGCCGTCGCGCGCCGCTTGTCGACCATGCCTCTGAATCAGCTTCCGTCGCCGCTCGCGCGAATCTCGCCGGCCCCGCCTCCACGGCATCTTCTGCCCTCGTGCGTACTGCTCATTGGCCAGGTCTCGTGGAGCAGTGGCGGCAGCGCCGTGGAGCAGGACGAAGAGAACGGGGCGGGCGCGAGGAGCCGAGGAGGTCCGTGGCCTGCGCGCGCTGGCCGGGCAGCGCCTTGCGGAGGGCCTCGATGGGGTCACCCTCCTTCGATTCGGAGGCGGCGAGGATTTGGATTTGGGCCGGGATTTGGGAGGGGAGGACGGTGAATCGGGAGTGGATGTGGTGGCCCGGAGTTGGCGTGGGCGCGGGGTGACGGGCTGGAACATGGCGGCGGATGAGGAGGCAAAGGCTAAACGGGGGCCCGCGGCCGACGGCACGTGGTGGTCGTCGGAACCCTAACTACCAGAGCAGAGAGGAGACAAGGTGGGCGGCGGCGCTACGGTTTGGTCGGACTGCCACTCCGACCTTCCTCCGGCGACGCCTCCAGCATCTTGCTAGCCGACCCGCTACCGAGCCATAGCTCCGCTCTCCCGACCTGCTGCATCACCAGGACCAGCGGCCGCGGGAGACATGGTCCGACTCAACGGCGACCTGTGACCCTCGGCATGGTCCACCTCTGAGCCGTAGCACCGCTGTCCCGACCTGCTGCACCAACGGAGCTAGGCCGCCGCGGGAGACTTGGTCCTGTACTTCCGTGGGATAAACCAGCAGGGGCCACCGTCGATGCCCCGTGGACCTTCAGCAGTTCAGCTATACCAGCAGGCTGCAGTCGGCTGTATCTACTGGATGTTGCTTGGCTTCTTATCTTTTGATTAATCAGTGCAAATGGTGAGGCAACATCTAATTATGCATATGCATGCGCTTATTCATTGGTGATGCATTGTGCAAAGTGAACTTAAGTATGTATGCTCAAATTCCAAAGTTACGGTGATGAATCGGTGTTCTTGCTGGTGATTTGGAGTGTCAGTGCTTGTTAGTTGTTGTTACTGTTGTATATCTTCAATACATTACCACTATGTTGCAGTCTCACGTTTGTTCTTGTATTCTCAAAGATATATTGAAGTTAATCATCCCCATGCCTTGATGCTTAGTGTCTAATTGAACAAATAGTGTAGTGTTGTCATACTCAAGGGTACACAAGAGATGTTTCAGAAAGTGCATTTGACCAGAGTAGACACCATAGCATATTATTGCAGGTTTCGGCTCAGAAGTGTGTATGTCTAAAAAACTCGCTTAACTTTCAGTTTAAATGTTTATGTGGCTCTTCTGCTAGATATTTCTCGTGTAAAAAACACTTCTGTTATCTTACTCATTTTCTTTATCATGTATACTGAACTTACTGTATTCATAGAGCTAGCTGTGCGCCGGGGCGAAAATAATTAGTTTAAGGAAGATTAGTGAGAGCTTCATGAAATGTCAAGGTTTAAACAAGAAAAGACAAACTTATAGCTAGCACAAGTTAGATGACAACCACTATTGATGTATCTGACTAGATGCTGCGGTAGGAGAGGTGTGTGTATATTTTTAATGTGTCTACCAGATATATTTTCAGTGTTATTTGGCTTCAAAATTGTTTGATCCTTTAAGAAACAACATGTAGTAATTCTGCACTGCAAACCATCCTGCCAACCTTAAAATGACACCTGAAAATTTGCCATTTGTGCCAACTCTTACTACGATACAAAATATTCTTTATTTAGTGATCTTCGCTGTAATTTAGCAAAAAAAAAATGATAATCCATTTTAATGTCATAGGGTTCTCCATGATGTATGATTTTATTTTACACCCGTTGCAACGCACGGGCACTTTGCTAGTAGTTATAGTACCAGGAAAGAGCCCATGTCAACTTTTGCTTTTAGCGCACCATTCTCAGTCAATGTTGTCTTCACCGTATCTTGGAAAATTATACTGATGTTTTCCAGGACAAGATATATATTGAAACTTGTACATGTGCTTCTCGGACGACATTTTCAGATTATCGGAAACGGAGAAGTTTGATGTGTTCCCGTGGCCATATATATGTAACTTTTTTTTTGCGAAACACAGTACAACGCAGACGTTCACATGCACGTGCACGCACTCACCCCTATGAACGCACGCACACGCACCCT
Source organism: Poa pratensis (assembly GCA_947311845.1). Lineage (NCBI taxonomy): Eukaryota > Viridiplantae > Streptophyta > Magnoliopsida > Poales > Poaceae > Poa > Poa pratensis. The sequence continues at coordinate 55,643,570 of CAMZMU010000107.1, forward strand.
ACCCCTATGAGCAACTCTAAAAGACTGAGTCGACGGTCGGGTCTTGAGATTGACGAAGTCACCACATGCTCCTCGCTGTCGACGGGAACGTCGCATCCCACTAAAGAATATTCCACCTAAATAAGAAACACTAATGTTAAATATAGGATTTGAACTCTGGTGGGCTAGCTAGATATAGCATAGTGAGGGAATGAAAAAAAATGAAGGTTAGTGTGAGAGGAATGGATACAACAATCATATCTATATTACCATATACCAAGCCGGCCACCAACAAGCATGGTAGTGTGGATCATATATCACACCTGCTGAGAACAGCAGCCACCGATGAATATATATTCATAGAAGCCATGAGATTGCCCATGACTAGCTTTTTGTCATGACATGACTTGCAGATTCAGGTGCCCTCCTTTTGGAAGAAAGCTAGCTACGAAAAAAGAGGGGCAGAAGCGTAATTTCAGTTTTATTTTCAGGAGGGATGAACATGAACATGGATAAACCTTTGCGATGAACTGATGACGATGATGAAACGCCTGGTTCGTCAGTTCGTGCTCGATCTGTCTCATGCACATCACTGCGCCCCGACGACCTAGCGGCTAGCTGCTTCTTGTGCCATACATATCCGAATCCGGATCTAGTAAATCACTTGGGGCTGGATTAATTAGCACCACAAGAAAATAGTTTTCTTCTGTTGCTGTAATTGCAACAAAAGTCGTCGGGTAGTACATCACATCACTCTCCTCGAGGATACTAATTGCCAGCATAATTCCCTCTCGCATTATTGATTTGATTATTAGGAGTATTTAGCAGAATCATCATCATCGCATCCTATTCCAGTTCCCCACCTGCATAATTGCGGCACATTTTCTTCGCTCCAGTAATTTTTGTTCGGGTCACTTCCGTTTCAAGAATATATTTATGCGCTGGGATGATTCCTGCTATCATATCAGCTGGTTTCAGGTTTCTCACAAATGACATGGACAGGTTTTGTCTTCACTGAGAAGATATGGAAATTAACACGTTCTTTCTTCTCCAAAAAAGAAAGTCCTGAAAATTACACGCGAGAGAGTTTCCTGGTTTTGTCTATGCAAGATAACTACGTACACGGGCAAGAGCACACGTTCGAGTTTGAAGATCATGCATGCATGTTTTTAGTAAATAAACTACTGGTGGTAGTTAACAAAATATATACTCTTCGAGGGCGAGTCGCCAAATTGAAATTAACTACTACGATTGGCTCATCTTGCAAACGATTTTCTAAATAAAATGTAGAACAATTGACTCTAGAGCTCAAGAAAGAGTCAAGAGAGACAGAAAGATAAATTAGGACATGCCAATACATAAAAAATTCACCAAAGTCAAACAACAAACTATATTCAGATAGTACTGTCCAAGTTGCCGCCTACTAGGTGCTGCTACCATACAAAAGAAGCAGAACCACTGACAGAAAATACTTATTTAACACAAGGGAGCAACCTTGGATTGGATCTAATAAGTACTGTACCATGATGATTAGCGGCTACTACGACTTGATTAACACACAAGGTTAAACAATTAGCATCAGAGCAGGTTGATTAGGGACTGCTAAAAGTAACTAACCGAGCTGCTAGCTCAAGAACACGCCACGGTAGTAGCAGCAGCCTACAAGAACCATATAGTCCTCCTCATCATCATCATCACTTGTCACTGTCCGTAACAGCCACTGTGTGATCCCGCGATGAGCACCCAAATCCGAGAACTGTTTATATCAGTTAAATTCCAGACAGAGCTAGTGGGCGCCCACCCTGCTGCCTCCTCTCCCTCTCCCTGTCCTCATATGCTGCTCCTCTCCTCTCCTGGCACAGCTTCATTGCTTCTTTCTCTCCGTTTGGTTGGTTGGTTTGTTGGTCGGCTGCTGCTCTCTCCGCCTCCGACCCCCTCCTCCTCCCTCTCTGGCTCTCCCCTGTCGAGGCCGCTGCTTCTTGCCGGTTCGGAGCCCGGCCGACGGCCGTCTCGGTTCCTTTCCTTGGTTGGCCGCCGCAAAGTTTGATTTTGGGGAGGAAGAAAGATTGGGTTTTTGGTTGGGAGTTCGTTTTTCGTGGTTCTAGGAATCCGTGGCCCGTTGTCTGTACGCTGGTTTCGGCTGAATCTTGAAGTTCGGATTTTTGAGTTCCTGTGCTGCCATTTATGGTCCCCCAGAATTCAGAGCGGTGGAACCGTGGAAGCAGTTCTTCACTGGGCCAAGAGCGGCTCCGTGTGGAGATTTGGTTGCAAGATTAGTGCCTGCTTGATGAGCCAAAAGCTCTAATATTTCCGTTGATGTAAGAGCTGAAGGTGAAGGTGTTGGTGTGGAGATTTGAAGGCTCAACTTTGACTGAGAGATAAATAAACTGTACCTGTTCTTATCCCCTGTGCTGGAGGACTTGTTTCTTGGGGCTGTTGTTTCGTTGAGGATTTGAGAGCTGCAAAAGAGATCGATGGCGTCGCTATCTGAGAGTGAGGGGACAAATAGGGGGAGCATGTGGGAACTGGATCAGAACCTTGATCAGCCCATGGATGAGGAAGCGACCAGACTGAAGAATATGTACAGAGAAAAGGTCTGACGTTTCTCTTCTTCAGTTAGTTACATTTTTTTGTTTCTATCTTTTGGCTGCTAAACATGATGATTTAAAAAATATAAAATCTATCTCTGCATGTGACCAATTCATCTCATTGTGCAGTTTGTGCTTCGATTACATCTATAACATGTGCACTACTTTGATACGGATTGTACTGCCTGAACATGTTGTTTATCATCCGTAGTAGGACATGAAACAACCTGGTTTGGTTCATATGATGGAGTACCTTTTTTTAATAAGGGTGGAATTACTGAATAACTGAAGAAAGAGCGATAATTTTGTTTTTAGTCAAGGTTCTTGTGCATTCCATTTCAATGAAACAATTAACAGAAAATCCTTAGTCCTAAAAACTAAATGTGTATTCTTGAAAATGAATTGAAATGTGTTCTTATTATTGAAGTGGCTAAGCTACTTTTTTCGATAAAGAGTATCTAAGCTACTAAAACAGGATCTTATATTGACTTGTATTTCCCTTGATGCAGAAATTCTCAACAGCTTTGTTACTGCGGCTCGCATTTCAGAGCCTTGGGGTGGTCTTTGGTGACTTGGGAACATCACCGTTGTATGTGTTCTATAATGCCTTTCCTCATGGAGTAGACGACGATGAAGATGTTATTGGAGCTCTTTCCTTGATCATTTACACCCTTACTCTGATCCCTCTCCTGAAGTATGTTTTAATTGTCTTGCGGGCAAATGACAATGGTCAAGGTGAGATAGTTGATCCTCACAATGTCCAAACAAGTAACATACTGCTTAGAACTTCAATAAGATTATGTCTTTTATGATCTGCTTTGTACTTGGCAAAAAAAAGTACTGAATGCAATACATACTAAATGTTTGTTTTCACACATAAGCCGACACACGAGAAGTTTATAACTGGCAACGATACTAGTGCATATTTTCATCAGATTGGTAGGTGAATGCATTAACAGAATGCCTTTCTAGTCAAGACAGATGCCAGAGTGGCAGCTAATTTGCTTTCGTCAAATGACGAAATTGTAGTCTGAGAATGTTTCATGAAGAATTTTGTGACTACTTGACTTGATAACATGCTTCCACGTTTTCAGCGATGGTGACTAATTTTTTCCTTGCAGGTGGTACATTTGCTCTTTATTCACTACTCTGCCGTCATGCAAAGATCAGCACTATACCCAACCAACACAAGACTGATGAGGACCTCACGACATATAGTAGGCAAACTTACGAGGAGAACTCATTGGCGGCAAAAATAAAGAGATGGCTAGAGACACGTGCATATAAAAGAAACTTTCTTCTTATTCTTGTTCTCCTTGGTACTTGTACAGCTATTGGAGATGGAATCCTTACTCCTGCAATATCAGGTATCCTGTATAATCTCTTCTGAAGTCGTGCTCGGCTTCATGGTTTTCTGAGTAAATCCAGTTTATCTAATAACCAGGAATCTGATTTATGATTCTGTGTTTCCACAGTTCTTTCTGCATCAGGTGGAATAAAAGTTCAAAATATGAACATGAGCACAGGTAATATCCTGTGTTTTCGATATGGTTTATTCAATTTCTGGAATATTGTAACTTCTGTACATTCTTCAAGTAGCATCTAGAAATATATTCTCCTCCCGATGATGAAAGGAAGTCACTGTAATTCACATCTGTGTGTTGTATTAATTTTGATCTCATATGCATTTTCACCCTTTCTTGATCTTACTTCCAGTTCATTAGTTCTTTCACACAAGTTGATGTTTATTTTCTCTGTATCGTGCAGATATTGTTGTGCTTGTTGCCGTGATCATCTTGATTGGAATATTTAGCATGCAGCACTATGGTACAGACAAAGTAGGATGGCTATTTGCACCTATAGTGCTCATCTGGTTCATTCTAATTGGAAGTGTTGGAGCACTGAACATACACAAGTATGGTAGCTCCGTGTTAAAAGCATACAATCCGGTCTATATATACCGGTATTTCCGAAGGCGAGGGAATTCTTCTGACAGCTGGACCGTTCTTGGAGGAATCATGCTTAGCATCACAGGTCAGTCCGTTTTACCTATTCGGGATTAGAGATGACCTTCTATGAATTATAGTAGATCTGGTGTAACATGCAGAAATCTTTCTTTCTCTTCAGGAACTGAAGCATTATATGCAGATCTATGTCATTTTCCCGTATTGGCCATTCAGGTAACGCATCTTTAGTAAAGTGTTGTCATATAGATCTATGCAATTATGTGCTCCTAAAATAAAAATGTCTATTTGCAGATTGCTTTCACCTTCATTGTATTCCCATGCCTTCTACTGGCATACACAGGGCAGGCTGCTTATATAATGTCCAACAAGCTACATGTGTCTGACGCCTTCTATAAATCCATTCCAGGTCCTCCTCGGCTCCTATAGATTCTCAAGCTATCGACTAATCTTAAGATAGATCGGATGATGTGTCACCACATCATGTTTGCTGGGTGCACATTGGCATAGTGATAGTGCTTAATCATTATTGTTAGTGTATACTAGTGTTGTATGTAATATGGTTCTCATAGTGTGATGTTTAATCATTTCAGATGCCATATACTGGCCAGCCTTTGTTATAGCAACTGCTTCAGCCATAATTGCAAGTCAAGCCACCATATCTGCAACGTACTCAATAATAAAGCAAGCTCTTGCACTAGGCTGTTTTCCCCGTGTGAAGATAGTCCACACCTCAAAGAAATTCCTTGGGCAGATTTACATCCCTGATATCAATTGGCTCCTCCTGATTCTTTGTGTTGCTGTGACTGCTGGATTCAAGAACCAAAGCCAAATAGGAAATGCTTACGGTAAGGTTTACGTTTTTTATATGAACTTTCATGTGTACTCCATGTCCATGTAGTATATACTGCTGAGCTTGGAGGGGTTATCCTACTTTTCGAAAAAAAAGTACTGCTGAGCTTGCAGAAGCTATATATAAACAGTTTAGAAGAAAGATTGACTTGGAATAGAAACAATGTATGGTAACAGTATGTTATGTTTTGTCCTGTTTAACCTGAACTCTGTATTCGGCTGGCTTCTTTTAATAGAGATCTGGCGTGGAGATTGTCCTAAACTAAGAACTTGTTGCTGAATTTTCATGATATAATCTCCATTGCATACATCAGACGGCTCTTAATTCACATTTCATGTTGTGTCGACAGGCACTGCAGTGGTTATAGTTATGCTAGTGACCACGTTCCTCATGGTACCAGTAATGCTGCTGGTGTGGAAGAGTCATTGGATCCTTGTCATTACCTTTATCGTGCTCTCTTTGATGGTAGAGCTACCCTACTTCTCGGCTTGCATATTAAAGATCGACCAAGGCGGTTGGGTTCCACTTGTCATTGCAGTATCCTTCTTCACCATCATGTATGTGTGGCACTACTGCACCGTGAAGCGGTATGAATTTGAGATGCACAGCAAGGTCTCGATGGCCTGGATTCTTGGCCTTGGTCCGAGCCTTGGTCTGGTCAGGGTTCCAGGAATAGGCTTTGTGTACACTGAGCTCGCAAGTGGCGTACCTCACATCTTCTCCCATTTTATCACCAACCTGCCTGCTATCCACTCGGTTGTTGTTTTCGTTTGTGTCAAGTATCTTCCGGTCTACACTGTCCCGATGGAAGAGCGGTTCATTGTGAGGAGGATTGGGCCGAAGAACTTCCATATATTCCGGTGTATCGCAAGGTACGGATATAAAGACCTCCACAAGAAAGATGACGACTTTGAGAAGATGCTCTTTGACTGCCTCACGTTATTCATCCGACTCGAGAGCATGATGGAAGGTTATTCTGATTCCGACGAGTTCAGCATGCCAGAGCAGAGGACAATCAGTGATACATTTCAAGCAGAAAAAACTATCAACACAATGTGCTCCAATGGTGACCTGAGCTACTCATCACAGGATTCTATTGTGCCAGTGCAGTCACCTCTCGGGGTGAATAATCTATTGACATACACAAGCCACGCCAGCCAGGCAACCAGCAATGAAATAGAGTTCTTGAACCGGTGCAGGGACGCCGGTGTCGTACACATCCTGGGGAACACCATCGTGCGCGCACGGAGAGATTCTGGGATCATCAAGAAGCTAGCTGTAGACTACATGTATGCTTTCATGAGGAGGGTCTGCAGGGAGAACAGCGTGATTTTCAACATTCCTCATGAGAGCCTTCTGAATGTTGGTCAAATATACTACATCTGAAACATCTTTTTTCAGTTCAGTTAGTTGGATCCCAACCAAGTAGCTTTAGACAAAAGGAGAGCAGGATGTTGTAAACTGTAAATAGGAAACATGTCATTCATGGGGTATAAGTAGAAATAGCCATAAATTTTATTTTCTGTTCTGGCAGTGTTTATGATGGAAATGTTTTATGTATTGTCTTGTAACATGTAAGAATCAGATGCTTCTTTTCCATGATATATAGTGATGGTTTTGTCTGGCACTGGTAGGTTCTTGAAACCAAAATGTCTGACTGGGCATTCATGGACTCAGATATAGTTGCAACTTCAAAAACTGCTGCTTTTGTGTCAGGTTTTAAGTTTGTTGGAATCAACATGACAGATAAACCAATGTACAGATGTTGTGGCAAAATAGCAAGCTCATGCAAAAGGGCAAATTAGATAAACCACAGGTTCAGGATGTTCAGAGTCTCATCCAAATTTAGTACAAACAGTTCAACGATAGCTACCAGAAAACTAACTAGATCACAATAATCACAGGTACCATTTGGAGAGCAGGATGGCTGCTGATGACTGAACAAAAGAAGGGCACCGAGACTTGCATCGCAGATGAAACTATAGCCTGGACCATTGACCACTCTTCATATTGGGGTCTTATTGCCCTTGGCCAATCGACGAATTTGGCTCGGGCGTGGCTTTTCATCTCGGTTGCAAGAAGCTAAGTCGCAAGGGATCTTGCCACAGGGACACTTGTCGCCATGACTGACAACAGCTTCTCCACTTGACCTCTTCTGGTGACAGCGATGTAGTTCATCAAGCTTGCACTTCAGGTTGTCGACCTGTTGCTGAAGGGAAGCAACAATCTCAACAAACAAGTCCATGTGCACAGTCGCCTTCTCAGGTAACTTCTTGTCCAACCATCGGGTGAATCCACAGTTTTGCTTGGAATCCTGACAAAACAGAAATTGTCATTACCGATTAATACAGTGATCATTCAGAGCAGTTGCGTATACGACACTGATAAACATTCTCCGAAGGAAACTCACCGCAAAGAGAGGGCAGCGGTAGAACCTTCTCCCTTGGTCTTGACTGTCCCATAAAGTTTCAATGGTGCAAGGTTTATCATGCCTGCAAGTTGGCCAGCTTCCATCATCAGATTCATCTGTTATGGCAGGATCTTCATCAGCAATTGTCGCGCCATCGCTGTCGATTGCCTTGGAAACAGAGGTGGTTTTCTTGGCACTCCATCTGACGAGCAGTATGAAAGCTCCAACGTGGCGCCATGCCACGTTCAGAAATGCCCTCCATGAATCATCCCCTACTATATCAATAAGCACAGTGGAAGGAGGAGCCAGTAGATTGTTCCTAACATATAGGATGTGCTGCAGGGTGATCTCATGCGTCTCCTCGTTCAACTGGAATATCTCCATTATCCAGCGTCGCACTTGCTCGAACGACTTGTTCAGTGGCTCTGCCAGCCGCTTGATCACAAACGGGCAGTCTGGACTCACTAGTGTCCCGTCAGGTCCAGTGGACATCTTTCCTTCTGCGGCATGTATCATAAATTCATCTGGCATCGACATACCTGTAGAGAAACATCCACATATTATAACACCATGACTTAGCTAGTCTTTTAACTTGCATAAAACTACTGAACTATTTTCAATAATCTCCCCTCAGTCATTTTCTAGACATTTATGATATTTCTTCTGAAACTGAATTTCCATTACAAATACTGCACATGTTTACAGATCACACAAACTCACAGGCACACACAAAAATAGGAACATCTGTTTTTCATCCTACAAATTCGCAGCTTTCAATACACAGTGATCATGTCCTCCAATCATTTACTTCCTCCTATATTCTACTAGCATTATGCTACTTCCCAATTTCAACTGGAATAGTTGCATTCTTTCCAAATCAGTAATCATCATCCCTAGTAGGCTACTACAGCAATATACTACCTTTCAATATATGAATCCGATTAACTTTACCTCGCTAGCGTAATAGTAGCAGTAGTGCTAGCGCTCTTTAAAACATTCGGCACAGTACTAGTGACACTCCAACCCACCTCCATAACAATAACAACTTCTGTTGGAAAAATAATAGGTTCATCCGACCTGTTTTCAATAACACAAACTCAAAAGCACACACAAGCAATCCTGAACACAAGTTTATTATTTTCGCTGCAACTAAACTACAAACGTTCTCCCCCATCTACATTTCTGCAAGACTGCAACTTCGATTTTGCATTCGTACTGCCATAGTGGCATGCACTAACCAGCAATCATACCGATCACTAGCACAGTAGAGGTAGCAGTAATAGTGATCTTTAAACATTAGACGCAGTGAGGGACTGAGGGAAACCACCACCGTACGGCGTCGGCGGCGCGGCGATCCGAGAAACTTTACCTCAGCTGCCGGTGGCGTTCCGGCTCGTAGCAACGGCGGCGGCGGCGGGATGAATCGCCTCCGGGAGGGAAACCACCAGCGCAAGAACCCCCTCGAGCTTGCTACCCTCCAGAATTCGAACCCTAGCTGCTTCTCCCTTCTTCTTTTTCTGCGGTTGGAATGAGGAATTTCTACCCCCACTCCCATTCGGCCCTTTTATATGGACCCGTGAGTGGTGCCGATTTTTTGGCGGGGGCGATCTTTGGAGCCTCGCGATCTTTCCCCTCTCCCGCGCGAGCGATTCGAACAATTTCGGGACTTGCTGGGCGCGCGTTCCATGATCGTGCTGCACTGCTGCTGCTGCTGTGGCGCGAAGTGGGATACAGATGAAACGCTAGGGGTGTCGATAAAAATGCTACTTGCCACGAGGGAGAAGGCGGCATCACCGCAGCCCATGGCAAAAAGCCCAATAGACGAGTAGGCTGCCATGGATGGATATGCATTGGAATAGTACTACCTATCCTTATCCTTATCCTTACCCTAAAAAAAAGCTAAATTAACCCTACAAAAACCCTATCCTTTCACTCGCTTTAATTAAGCGCATCCTTCGTGGGTGAGTGAATTAATTGGTGCTTTATTGCTGTCAAAACAAATTAATTGGTGCTTCATCAGGCTAGCCACAATGGGAGTAACATAGCTAGTAACATCACACACCCCAATGCAAATTTGCTTATGTGGCACATAGTTAATGAGGAGAGAGGTGTTTGTGGTAACATAGCTAGTTACCGTAACATCACACTCTCCCAGACAAGATGAGTGTACACCCTAATAAATGAAGACTTGCATGACACCACACATTAGTTACTCCCCATTGTAGAGTTAGTAACATAGACTAGTAACATATGCATGTTACTAGTCTAAGTTACTTTCCATTGTGACTAGCCTCAAAGGTGGAGGTTTTTAATGAACATTTTTAATATGGATAAGGAGCTGATTATGACTGTCCCTTTGAGCACGAGGGGGTCTTGGCATTACGAGAAGAGTGGCAATTTTTTCACAAAACCGTATGTTCACATACCGCGTGCTAAACATCGATTACAAAAATAAGAGAGGACCGGCTTGAACATTGACCTCATCCGACAGACAAGATGTATAATATCACACATCAAAGGAACAAAGTTCCATGTCGGTATACTACTGTGCAGGAGGAAATTGAGCATTGAAGTTCCCTCCTCCAGGAAACTTCGTTCATCCATGAGCAAAATGACCAGAATGGGAAATATCATTCTTTTGTGAATGCAGATTTTGCTCTGCCTTTAGGGAGAAATGTCTGCTTTTTAGATACAGCTGATATCACATGTACCCCTTAGAAAATTTAAAACGATTAAAACACCATGTTCCCCTAATTTTTTTGGATTGAGCTTACTCTCGATAAATAAATGAAATGAGCATGGAGTAGAGTCATTTGCGGTATCATTCGGTATGCCACTCGTTCTATATTGTTTGCTTGAGGGAAAGCATGATGAATTGCAACTCCCCTATTTTTCTGAAAACAAAACCTCCCCTATGCCAGAGGTGAACAAAGCAATATAGGTGGACACAGATTTTGTGCACCTAGTTCTATATGCTTTCTTTGTTGTTAGAATTCGAAGAATGTGTTTAGAATAAAAAACTTGCATGCAAGTACTACAATAAACTATGTATATTTGAAGTTCAATGCAAGTGTGTTTATTTATAGCCTACATAAGAAGAAAATAACAAAGAGCTCAAAACATATTTTTGACGCTTTAAGTTTGATTTTGCGTACAATATGTAGACATTAGCAAATTCACCTAAAGGTGTTAATTATTTGGAAGAACGAAAGTATCTTTACAGCTTGCGCATGCTTTTGGGATCTCTTGGCCTTTACTAGGATATAGGTAAGTTGTCATATAGAGCAGATACTTAATGTCTATAGTAACCATTAGATAAGTATGTGTGGATGACGGGATAATTATTGGAGTAAATAGTGGCTATAGATAGCCATAGGTAGAGCGGACGATCTTGAACCGTTTCAAATAGGTTGTATGACATGTGACACTCCCGGTTGGCGTGCTATATAAGCCTTCCTTTGCTCCATTTTTGTTCTGACACCGTATAAGTGTATCTGGGGTCACTGTAGGAGTTGAAGCTTCCCGGAGCCAAAGTTAATCACCGCCAAGAGTTGAAATTGGTCACAGTCTGGAGTTCAAGTTGAAGTAAGTAATGCATCTAACTTATTTCTTGAGTATATTGTTTGAGATAGTCATTTTTCCTGGTTGGTGTATGCTCTTAATCTGTTGTGACCGATATACTTGCTTACCGCATGGAGTGGAAGTTGAAATTGTTCAGTAGTGAGTTCATATTGATATAAAATAATTCAAATATACTTTGTCGATATATTGAGTATGATGTTTGATATGATCACTACGCCGCATAATTTGTGTTGAATTTAGGAGGATATTTTTTATGTCATGGTATTATAAGTTTGATAAGAACTGTGGCATGAGGTTTGGGTGGTAAGAGGAGGGCGCAAATGCAACATTTGTAGTGCTACCATGAGCCACCGCTAATCCCATATTTCTCTGTGTGTGCGCGTGCTTGTATGATGTGTAGGTGCGTTGATTGGGCCTACTGAAGGAAGGATGAGTCATCTTGTGGATATTCATACGCTGGCTTGGCCAACCGTGGCGGCATTGCAACAAAGAGCAAGCAAAATATGTACTCCAATAAGCATGAATTCCTTATCACCCAACTAAAAAATGTTATATGTGGTGAGAAGGGAAGCCTCGCGCTGTCTAGTGACATACCGCATTTCTTGTCCAAGGCATATGAGCTATTTCTTCATGAGTTGGCCCTCCGATCCAGGAGATGTGCCATGTCCCATAAACGAAGCATCATTTTGGACTCGGATGTAGCCGAGGCTATTGCCTCTACCGTTTGCTATGACTTTTTCATTGACATGATTTATCCCTATTCAAAGGAGCCCAAGTCCACTCTTCTTCCTGATCCTACTACGAACCATCACATACCGACCAATGACCAACAATTCACATCTTACAATCCTCCCCACCAACACCAACTACCACAATTGGATGGATATACTCCATACTTGCCTATGCAGATGCCATTATCATCTCCATTTCCGATATCAGGAGCAAACAACAACATTTCTATTACTGCAAGCCGAATGATTTGTCCTTTCCTAATACCCCCTTCGAATGTGTGCATCGATAATATTTTTACTACAAATGAATTCAGTTGTACCCAAAATGCAAGTGGTATCACCAATGGCGGTGATATTGACATTACTATTATTGGTGCTCCTGATGGTAAAGGACAACAACATGATAAACGAGCTCTTAATCATCATGATGGAAATGTGGCTCATGAAGATGAAGACTCTTGGTTGCATAGACTTCGGGAGGTCCAAATAGATGAAGACTTGTTTTCTCTCGAATAGTGAAGTGAAGTTGTTGATTGTATCATGAGGAGAGACCATATAAATATGGATCATACATGTGTAGTTCTTATTGTACTCTTAAGTTCATATTCATGTATGTGTTATATTCAAATAAGACAAATAATAAGTTTGCTTGTGTGCCTGTGATGCATATATACACGTTATACTAGGGTTTCATTAATCTTGTATATGAAACAACAATAAAACCTCCCCAATAGGAGTATTGTATAAAAAAGTAGAGGATTCATGCAAAAATGTCTATTTAAGAGTGATCTCAAGGAGTGGTAGCTCCTGGTTGCTCTTATGTTGGTGAATTATAATTGGTAATATATTACATTATAATGTGTTGGTCTAGTTGGTCCATATTAACGAGATAATCAATATTTTGTATCATAAACTATGAATAGTTCCAAATAAAAAGAGCAAGAACACTTGGTCCTTGTTGGTAAAGAAATCATAATAAAAGAGAGCACACTTATCACAAAATAATATCATTACGAAAGAAAAGAAAAGAAAAGAAAAAGAGAAAACAAGTAGAGGAGGAGAGGGAGAGACATTCCAGTAATATATATACTATCCTCTTAGTTAAGCCAAAATAACTTTGTTAAAGTGTTCACACTTCTAATTTATTTGTGGTTTAATACGGAAGAGTTTGACCGGATGGTTTCTCAAGATTAGAAATTGCAGTTTGTATGAGATACAAGTGGAGATTGCTTGGACACCTATCTTGCACAAACCCATGTGTGAATACATTCAAAGGGAATTGTGATATGCACCAAACCATATATCAAGATCATGAATTTACAAGTTCTTTAAGGCTCTTCTATGTGTCTGGTTTTCGCTCCGCTTAATTTCCAATAATAACATGGTAGTTTTTTTTTACACAATGGAGAACCTTTTCTTGATTCCATTCACATCCGCAATTAAAGTTGAAGTCTCTTATATCCAATTAGTAGAACATTTGCACTTAAGGTGGGGGACCCGTTAAAGTGGACCCACATGTCAGAAATAATTAAGGAACAGTCGATAGAAAAACCGTAGGCTTTATGCGAAAGGTGGACCCACTACCCGAGGGTTGAATATTGTACTATGCCTTATGGCCTGCACTGGTCCCCATTTCCATTTCTTGCCATCACTGGGGTCGATTTTTTGGAGATAGGTCCATCAGTTTCGGTTTCCTCGGGAATAGAATCTCGCTATCTCATATCACCTCTTCATCATTGTACATGAATTGGTCATGTCCAACCTATTCCATGTTTCAAAGAAGGTTGTATTGTTTTGTGTTCGTGAAGATGCTTCGCAATTAGCTCCAGGAGATCTTGTCTAGCTCATTGAAGGGATTTTAGGACATCACTTTTCAATAGAGATGATGTAGGTCCAGGTGGGTGGTAGGAATTTTCAATCTGCTCCAAGAAGTTGTTTACTATTTTCTTGCCAGTAGATGATCCCGTATTGGCTAGAGGTACCCTTCTGGGTGCTTGGTTAGTGTGAGAGCTTCTTTTGAATTGGATTGACCAAGAACCACCATTCTTGTTCTTATCCGTCAGAGAGCAAATCCTTTTTAACATGATACGCAACTTGGAGAGTGATAGAATTTTTCATGCAACTCACAGAGCCTAGTTATTGGTATTTTGGTGTAATCGTTGTAGGAAATACTGACTATGTACTTCACCGAATGACCTAAACATTCCATGCCAGTCTATCTCAAGTAAAAGGCGCAAAGCATATGAGAATTATTCAAAAATATCCCATTCACACCATTTTTTTGTTAAAGGCATCTTAGGGCATTTACAATGGGGTGACGTCAGCCTTCTCTTAGCGTTGACACGTAGGATATTTGTCTAGTTGGAGGAGAGAGAATGAAGAAAGGGGAGATTGCCTTCCCTTAGCTAAGAGATGATCTCTTACGAGATAAGAGAAGACTAATTTCACCATTGTACCATTTGTCTTCCCTGAGAAATACGATTTCCTACTAAAATATAATTAATTCTCATTAATTGCTAGTGATGACAATAAGAGATAATGCTTTGTATAACTTATAATTTTGTCTTCTCTAAATGATGTGTGGCTAAGAGAAGACGCGGCCTTCTCTACCATTGTACATTCCCTTAATTTCAAACAAACTTTGTTTTTGCTATAAAAGGCCGAGAATAACTATTTGCACTGACAAAGGACAAGTGTGTCCATACATATTGTTCCTTAAAATTATTAGTAGTAGAATTTATTTATATATTTTTTAGATTTTTCGATATATATTTTCGACGATTTTTTAAATCTTTTTTTTTTAGAATTTAAAATATATTTTTATTGATTTTGCAAAGAAGTAGGAAGAAAATGGTGGGCTGGCTTACCACATGACCACATCAGCCCACGTCGCATAGGAGTAGTCCAACGATCAGTTACGGATTCGCTCATACCCAAGCCTCCAACCAAGAAGCCGCCGTCGCGTCCTCGATCGCGAACAATCGCCGCCGCCGCAAACAAAGGTATTTCTCCCCTCGGGACGGAGAAACCGCAAGCTAGTTCCCCATCAATTCGTTCTTCCCGCCCAGATTTATGAATACATTGTGCAGATTAAGTTATCTTTGTTCCTTTAGGCGGAGCCATGGACAAGAAAAGCCCTAGGAAGAAAAAGAAGATGACGAGGACGTCCAACCCTCAGGCAGATGCGGCAGGACCGGCGGCGGCGGCCAACCTCCTCACGGACGGTCTCATCGTGGAGATCCTCTCCCGCCTCCCCGCTAGATCCGTCCACCGCTTCAAGTGCGTCTCGCCGTACTGGCGCGCCCTCATCGCGCACCCCGCCTACCGCAAGAAGCTGGCCCACACCCTCTCCGGCTTCATCTACGACACCCACGCCAGGGTAGACCCCCGCTTCTACAACTTCCACTTCGCCAAGGTCTCCGTCGGTTCAACCCCGCCGGTCGACCTGGCCCTCCGTTTCTTGCCACCCGACGAGTATGGGTACGTCGACCAGGTGGACACATGCAATGGCCTCCTCCTCTGCCGCGGCTACAAGCCGGTTTATTCCACGGAGGAGAATATGGATGCGCCGGCTAAATCCCATTATGTCGTGTGCAATCCGGCCACCAAGAGGTGGGTCGACCTTCCCCCTAACCCAAAGGAGCCACTCAGAGGTCAGGTGCTCGGTCGTCTGGCTTTTGATCCGGCAGTCTCGCCCCAATTCCACGTTATTCAGTTCGTGAAGAACGATCAGGAGCCATACATCACAGGAGTGAGCATCTACTCTTCGCAAACTGGAGCATGGAAACACAGAGAAAGCCACTTGGCTGAAAAAATTAGCCTCTACGGTGGCCTTACAAGTGTCTTCTTTCACGGTATGCTACACTTCCTTGGTTGGGTGCACCCCATGAGCATTGAAGAGGATGCTGTGCTGGTAGCAGTGGACATGGAGGGGCAGGTGTGGAAGACTCTCCGTGTGCCGTCGGGAGGTTTTAGTTATGGTATAATTGGATTGTCACAGGGGTGCTTGCACTATGCTACCACACCCGTAGATGTCGACGACAAGAAGAGGAACAAAAAGGAGGTTACCAAGATAGCAGAACTCTGGTGCATGAAGGATTATGATAGTAAGGGATGGGTCTTGAAACATACTGTCACCAGTGATGATCTGCCGAGCACAACTAAGGTGGTCTACAAGGTGGCTGCTATTCATCCAGACCACGACACCGTTTTCTTGGATGCAACTAATGCTCATACATTGGCATCATACGATATGCAGCATCGGAAATTTGCTCGTATCCTTAATCTGAAGAAGGAAAGGGGAGTGCTATTCCTACCCTATGTTCCACTGTTCTCATACTCGTTGCCAGGTGCAGATGGGCAGTAGTGTTACCTGCAGTCCAGGCTTGTGCTTCCTCCAAGAATGGGCTCTACTTTATAGACTGAACTAGAGCTGCTTAAATTATGTTACTCAATTTGCTGGTGCATACACTTCTGTTGACTTAATTGCCTGTTCAGAGCAATGCCCGGTAACCTTATAGATTAAGTAATTTTCAAAGAACATGGTCAAACTTATCTCCACTTGTGCCAAGAGGTCCTGGGTTCGAACCAGTCTCTCTGCATTGCACTTTGCAGGGGAAAGACTAGGTTCCTATAATTTCTCCCCAGACCCCACCTTGTGTGGGAGCCTCTATGCACTGGGTCTGTCCTTTTTTTTTTTAAGAACATGGTTACAGTTCTTCTTGTTTGTCTTGCTATTGTTCTGGATAATTATTCTGAAATCTATTTTTCTTCGTGAGTGTAGTTTGTTAAGTCCTCATGATTTCGGTGAGCCACTGCCACTGTGCAAGCTTTCTGTATCTACATTTACTGTAGCTAATGAATTTAGCCTGCTGCAGTTAACTTGTTAACCCCATAGACTGAACATTTGCATTCAAAGGAGAACAAAAACAACAACTTCCATTTGACTCAACTTAATATCGCCGTTCAATCTGCTGGTGCTTACGCTCCCGCTAGCTTCATTCTTTGTTCAGGGCAATGGAGGAGATATCCCTACAGGTTAAGCAAATCGTGATCGTTAAACACAACATTGTCACTATTGTTGTTTGTCTAGCTATTTCCCTGGATACCAATTTGTTCGACGTGGCTAAGTTATAGTGTGATCTGGATACCTTGTCCTGAACCCTAATATTAGTGAGTGCAGCTTATCTTTTTTTTTTTGAAACCGGGCAAGAGGCTAGCGTACTGAAACTCTGTATCAGACCGTTGTAGTATCTATTTTGATCTTAGTCCGCAACAGTAATGTACTGCATCGAACAAGTTCCTCTTATCTATGTTTGCTGTAGCTAACGAGTTCTGATGAACTCGGTTGAATTTCGTTCCACAACCTGGACATGTTACAGAGGATCATCTGGTCATGATATATATTTTTGCTAATCTTCAGGTGATAAACCAAAGGTAGATATCATGATCAAGTCTTTTGTATGGGGTTCACGACCGAGAAAGTCATTTTGGCAGGTGCCAGGACAGGGCATTCGTGTCCCTGCTAGGAATTTAGTACACGGTATTTCCATGACAAAGTGAGCTCATGCGTCCAGTCATTCAAACTAGAGCATCTTCATTATCAGGCGAACGACTTGTACAACGGCTTAGCCAGCCGCTTGACCACAGATGCGCTATCAGTACTCACTGGTGCTCATAAGGTCCATTGGAAATCTTTCCCCGCGCGCGAAATGTCATAAAAATCTTCTGGCATGAGTAGCAACTGTATAATTCTGTTTCCGTGCATGTTTTTCTGTGTGATGTGTAGTTTGGTCATGTAATTTTCTTGCTAGTAGTGTAATTTAGCAGTTATCTATTTAATGTAGCTCTCTCTTTTACGACATGCATCTTAAAATTAGCTGCAGAGAGTTCATAGGAAGGATAGGATATTTGAACAGTAAGATACATGCTTGAGCAGTAAATAAAAATATAAATGAGAAAGCTAACTTACACATGCTAGGAGCAGCTCACAAATGAAAAACGATGTGTCACTCTACTGCATACATGACTCAACACTACTGGGAGTGACCCATGTTCAGGATGTAAAGGTCTTTGCGTTTCAGGTTCAGGCGGTGTTTTGTGTTCTGACTTGTAGCGGCTCTGACGCTTTCATGTGAAGCATCTGTAGAGAGAACAGAGTGACTTTCAATATTCCTCGCGAGCGTTCTTAATGTTGAACAAATATACTTCATATATAACATATTTTTCTGTCCGATTTGTGTTAGGTACCAAGCAAAAAGCTTCAAATCTTGTTCTGTATCCTTCGTTATTCAGTTGGTGTTCAATCTGCAGACATTAATATATGGCAATACTTTTGTCATGATAACTTGCAATATTCACATGCCTATTTGCCATGATATATCATATATGGCGATAGTTTAGTCCGACAGGTTTTAAAAAATATCTTTTGTCTGACTGCAATTCGTGGATTCAGAAGTAATTGCAGCTTAGCTTTCGAAATCGAGACTCTTGTGACAAACCGGAAGGTTTCAGGTTTTCAGTATACTTGGATTCGACATGACAGCCGAACCATGTATGTAGTGGCAACTAGCATAATAAAATGTTCATGCAAAATGTGTTAGGCAAACTAAACAGAACAGGGAAACTACATAAACACAAGAGTTTCAGGATGTTCAGAGTTCATCCAAATTTAGGGTCAAACAGATTACATTTATTCTTTCGAGATCAGAGATTACATTTATTTTTCAGTGATACACTACCAAGATCACAGATTACATTTATTTTTCCGAGCAGCATGGTTACTGATGACTGAACAACAGGACATGCAACAAGACCTGCATTACAGATTAATAGCCCGGAGTCACAGACCACTTGGCATATTGGGGGACTAATTGTCCCTGGCCAATTTAGGAATTTGGATTGGGCGTTTCTGTTCATCATGGTTGTGACAAGCCGGGTCACATGTGCTCTTGCCACAGGGGCACTTGTTTCCATGACTAACAGAAGCTTCTTTGGTGGATCTTTTACGGTTGTGACGCCGACGAAGTTCCTCAAGCTCACACTTGAGGTTGTCGACATGCTGCTGTAGGGCCACAACGTTCCCCTGGAGTTTGTTTATGACTTCGGTGGCCTTCTTAGGGAGCTTCTTGTCCAACCATTTGGTGAATTTGCAGTCTTCTCCAGGCTGATAGAAAGAAAAAAAATTCATTGTAGACTGATGTAGATATTGTTCAGAGCAGGACAGACACAAACCATGATAAACATTTTCCCAAGGAAACTCACCGTGTAGAAAGGGCAGCGGTAGAACCTTCGGCCTGGGTCTTCACGATCCTTTGAAGTTTCTATGGTGCATGGTTTATCGTGCTTGCAAGTTGGCCAGCTCCCATCATCGGAATCATCTGTTATGGTGGGGTCTTTGACTGGAACTGTCGTGTTACCGATGTTGATTCCACTGGAAACAGAGGTTGTTTTCTTGACATTCCACCTGGCGTACAGCCTGAAACCCCGGGTACGGAGTCCCACATCCAAAAACGCCCCCCAGGAATCCTGCCCTACTATATCAATCAGCACTCTGTAAGGAGGAGCCGAGGTATTGATCACTACATACACAATGTGCTGCAATGGAAGTAGTTAGCCTCTCGACCTGCCTCCCGTGTCGCTCCTCTGGGGCGACACCGGAGGCGTCCCAAACCCTAGCCGCCGCCGCAGCAGTTCTCCTCCCCCTCCCCCTCGCCGCCGCCTGAGTTGGCTGGCGGGAAAGCTCGCTATCCCTTCGAGGACGGCGGCGGCGAGGCCTCCTCCGCGTGCTCCCCTCGCTCGCGTGGGAAGCGCTCCCGCTCCGCTCTTCCTGGCGTCTGAAGAGGCTGGGCATCTCCGGGGCCACGACGGCGCGGCTCTCTCCTCCACTGTCCTCCATGGGAGGCGGCCCCTGTGCTTCAAGTCGCGGGTTGCTCTAGGATTCACGCAGGGGTCTGGCTTGGATCTGGTCAGGGGACCTTCGATCCACCAGATCCGGGGTGAGGTGCGGAGGAGGACAGGGGTCCTTCCTCCCGACGCCGGTGTGCCTCCCTCCCACATCTGCGCTGGTCTGGCCTGGCTCTGCGTGGTCTTCTCCGGGTCGGGCGGTTCGTTGCGTGTTGCCGTATGCTCCTGGTTCCCGGTGTTCTTCGGTGGTTTAGGAAGTTGGTTCGGGGGAGTTTGGACGCCGGGGCGGCGGCCCCGGGCGGATTGGACGGCGTCGATCTGGCGGCGGGTGGCGTCCGTGGTGCGTGCTGGCCTCTCCTTTGGCTGCGTGGGCAGCGAGGGTCTGGCAGGTCGTGGTTGCGGTGCGGGATCGCTCCGCCGGCCTGGCTACGTAGGTGGAAGAAGCTGCCTCCTTTCTTGCCCTGCTCGTCTCCTGTCAGCTCGATCTCCGATTCTCGCCGGATTTTGGTGCAATGCAGTGTGGTTGGTGGTGGGGACTAGGGATACCGGGGGAAACCCTTGGCCGCGGAGCGGGCCACGACGACGACGACGTCCACGGGCGTCGTGCCCCTTCTCGAAGGCATCTGTCGAGGTATCAGTCCCCTCCCAACCCTTCCCCCTTCTTCGGGCGAAAGCCGCATCCCCTTTCGGACGGTGGCGGCGCTGATTCGCCGTTCCCCTTCCTGGAGGCGCCGTCTGGGGATTGAAGGGGTGGAGGTCGAGCTTTGCGGTTTTGGTGGTAGCCGTGGTGGCTTCTCTTGTTCGGCGACGACATCTTTCGCGTTGATTGGCGGGTGCCAGGTTTCGTGTACCTCTCAGCATTGCTACCCCTGTTCGTCGTCGGGTCGGCGCCCTCGAGCCTGGGCGAGAGGGGAATGGGTTCCCCTCTACGGCAACAGCGACAGCCCTGGCTGGTGAGCGTCCGAGCTTCGGAGGTTCTGCTCAGCCGCGGTGGTGTGGATGCCTTTTTCTGCTGCTTCTTCAACTTGGCGACTTCGTCCGGCAGGTTGGGTCCGGTGGTGCTATCAAGTTCCTGCTTGTTAGCGTGTTCAGGCTTTAGCATTAGCATCTCAAGCTGTTCTTTATTGTTTTATATTTTGTTTGCTCTTGTTGCTTGATGCTTGTAAGCTGTGTATCAGCATGTTGTATTTGCCGTTGGCAACTCTGGGGATTTGTTAATTCAAAGCTGGGCATTTTATGTCTTTTTTCTAAAACAATGTGCTGCAATGTGAGCTCATGTGTAGCTTCATTCAGATTAAACATGCCCATTATCGCGCGGCGCACTTGTTGGAACGGCAAATTGTTCAGTTCTGCCAGCCGTCTGACCACAAATGGGCAACTAGGGCTCACTTCTGCCCCATCAGGTCCCTTCGAAATCTTTCCTTCAGCGTGAAATATCACAAGTTCATCTGGCATCGACATACCTAGATAAAAAATATCAGCGGCATCTTTAACCGTATCACAAATACCAGTGGAACACAACATCTTTAACCTTATAAGAAATCTACCAAGCTGTTTTCCACGTGTCCTTGCCATTTTCTAGAGATTTCTGATATTTTCTTCTAATTAAAGCTCCATATCTCCACCAACAAGCAAATAATATCACCGTTCCCAGTGGCAGTCCCGATGGATCGATCTATAACACTAACAGTAGCAGCTTGTACATTTCCCCTAAATTCTACCACATGTTTCCCAGATCAAATCCAACCCAATCCTATACCTTTTTTTTGAAGGGAGTTCGTGTACAAGATCAGCAAGAAAACGAACAAACACACACAAACAGAGGCAAGATCCACACCACGCACGGCGAACACGGAACCACCGAGCAGCACACCACCTTCGAGCACCAGCAGCACGCCGCCGGGGAAGAAGGAAGCGAGCTCACCTCGCACCGAAGCAGCCGGCTCGAACAACCTTGTTGAGATGCCGCAGGAGCCATCTGACGCAGGCGCCAGAATCTGAACGCTGAACGAGCATCGGCTTCGAGCCGCCGCCAGATCGCCGTCGCCGTCTCACGCCGGAGACGAAAACGAAGGCGCCACCCATCTACCACAGCACCAACCGCGACCACCGACGAGGGAGAGCAACCTGCCTGCAAACTCCCAAAGATGTTAAGCAAAAGCACCACCTTGCACCGAAGTGAAGGCTGCCGGACCCCGCGAACAAGAGCCAGCACCGCCATCACGGACGCCGGCTCGAGGGGAAGCACGCCGCGGCTCCGAGAAGCAGCGGACGCGCCAGAGACGGCAGATCTGCGCAGGGCCTCCACCGGAGCACCGAGGACAGAGGAGAGGACCGCCGCCACCAAAAGCCTCTCCGGCCACGCCGCCACCTCCACAGCGCCGCCGGCAGGCACCCCACGCACACCTAGACTATGTACACACCGGGATCCGTCGATTCCCCGTCCTCCCGCCGCCGGAGCGGCCGCGGAGGGCGAGGAATCGAGCGGATCGCCGGCGGCGAGCTGGTCGCACGAGGAGTCGCCCAAAAATCGCCTCCAGACACTGTAGATGGGGAAAGGAGGAGAGGACCGGGTGTTCTGCTTAACCCAATCCTATACCTTCTCCCCACAAGCTACAAGATTCAAGCATATCCCTGCAACTTGGTCTGTTCTCAAACAATTTTCTCTCCCCATTTGTTCATTTATACCGCAATGTAGCGTTTTTTCCCCCTTTACATTTTGCAATGCAGTAAAGTAAACTAGGAAGTAATCTGAGAGGAACTCACCTGGCTGATGATGCGGCTCCTCCTAGCAAGGGCGGAACCACCGGAAGTAGGAGAGAGCCGCCGCCGCTCCCCGTGCTTTGCTTCCTCACCACCACTAACCCCAGCCAACTTCTCCTAGACGGACGGAATGAGAAGTGAGCTTCTGCCCCTCGCTCTGTACATTGACGCTGACACTGCCCCGGTGAGTTAAAGTAGATCGGCCAAAGGTGCCACCAGCCACACTGCAGATGTGTCGGCAAATGGCCTCGCACAACAGGAAGTCACTGTGTGGGCTGGAGGATTGTCCAGAAACTCCTCTCTTGTCGAACACGTGCTATGTACTGATGTATAATACTCCCTCCGTTCACAAGGGATATCTCAACCCATCTTAAATTTGCATGTATCTACAGATGCAGCAGTTTTTGATGTAAATTTTAGACAGATTTGTTTACATACGCCCAAATATACATCACCTTCTGCCGTGCACGAAAAGTACAATCGCCGCGCGCACGTGCATTACCGCATCAAAAAATTCTCCACCCACCTCCGCGCGCTGGCGGCGCGAAATCCGCCCGGCTCCTCCCACCTCCACCGCTGAATCCACCTCCCCCCCCCCCCCCTCGTTGTTCCGTAGCCGAGTCGAACAAATCAACCAAATCAAGCCCCGCCGTCACATCCAATTCGCCGCCGCGTCCCCTGCCCGCCGTCGCGTAGCCGGCGCTTTCCATTCCCGTAGTCGTCGAGCCCCTACTGCAACACCGTCGCCGACCCCGACAAGAAATGCCGCTGCCATGTCATAGAAGCGGACGAACATCACCTGACAACAAATTTCAAAGAAAAAGACTTTGGATCTCACAAATCATTTTCTTTTGTGTGTGTAAGTTTTTCTTTTCCATTGCCAATTTGTAAAACCATATGATGTTTTTTTGTGTGTATGAACTATACAAAAAAAAGAATCACACGACAATTTTTAGAAGCACATGAATAATAATTTTTGTATGAATATGTCTTGAACCACGTGAATGTTTTTTAATCTATATGAATATTTTTTGTTTCGCACGCTTTTTTTAACCACACGAACAATTTTTTTAAACTATGGAACATTTTCCAAACATTTAAACAATTTTGTAAACCTAAAAAATATATTTTTTAACCTGTTTAAATATTTTTGTTCTCCAAGATTCTAAATTTATGTTGTTATTTTTTAACATAGTAGACGATAAAAAGATTCAATGATTTAAAAAAGGAAACCAAATATAAAAAAGATCGGACAAGAAACAATAGCCAAAAAGTAGAAAATAGTTTTTTTAATGAAAATAGCACCTGACCTGGCGGGCCCACCTAGAACTGCTGTTTAGGCGTTGGGTCATGTTGGCCCAGTGGAAACCAGTGTATCACGGCCCGTGTGCCTTTCGCCCAGAAGACTACGCGTGGGAGTCCAAGTCAAGTCAACAGTCAAAGAGGCACGGCACGTGTCCCAGAGCCTCACGAAGATCTGGTCCTTGGAGGACCCTGGCCTCGGGAGGCCAAGGAAGCAGCCAGCCGAAGGGCCAGCCCCGCGAGGCCACCCTCGCGAGGGAAGCCTCCCCGCCAGGCCTCGGGAGGAAGAATACAAGTATACAGCGCACCCGTGACTCCGCGTCAGGGGCCATGTGCATCTGCGTCTCCCTCAGAGTGACGCGCGCGCCTGCGCCCCGCCGCAGAGCGTGCTGGCCAAAACTTTCCTCTTTGGTGATTAAAGGACGCCGACCATCCACGGCAAGCAAAGCAAAGCCCAAGACCTTCCACTTTGGTGCAAGACAGCCGGACCGGCGATACGCGCCACCGCATGAGTCACCAACGGCGTCACCGACACGTCCTTGCGTCTGTGCCATGGACGGTGGTTTTAACAGTGCTAGGGCAGTACGCCGGTACCGTCTTTTGGTGCTATGTGGCAACCCTTCCCGCCAATGTCTTTGAGGGAAGAGGACCGGAGCACTATAAAAGGGGCCGTGCCCCAACCTTAGCGAGGATCCCATCTTCTCTCCATCGCCAAGTTCGTGTACTGTAACCGCAACAAGCAGTGCAATCCCAAACAAGCAGGAGTATGGCTTTACACCATCACGGTGGCCTGAACCTGGGTAAACCGCTATGTCTCCTTGCCGTGTGTGTGTGTTCACCGAGGTCGCCGAGGGTCTTCGTTGAGAGCGTGTTTCGGTCCCCTGTGTTCGAACTCACTACCCCGTGGGACTTTTCCACGACAGGTCACTAACGGACGCAACCAGCGGTGTATAGGAACTTGGTCTCCCCTAAAAAAACAGATTTTCCCCTAAAAATAGGAAAAAGTCCAAATTAAACCTTGAACTTGTAGGCCTTAACTAAATCAAACCCTGAACTTTGAATCTCGGTAATCGGCTGTGGCGCCCCGACCCGACTACTATACAGTGATGCTGTGTGTCACCGGTTAAGCGATACAAACGGAGGTTACGGGTTTACCAATCCCCGGCCAAAACCTTTGGCAGGCGTTGCTGGGTACACCACACACCAACAACGCAACACCCCGAGTGATGCCTTAACACGGGCACAACCCTCAATGCATAATAGAGAGATCAAGACTTGTGGAACAACTGGCACATCACAGACTCTACGACACAAAATCATATAGTTCAACTCTTATAATAGAGAAAGATAGCAAATGACAACCAGAGGTCACAGACCCAACATTACATCAAGCGGAAGCAAAAATAGGTTGTTCTAAACAACAAGAACCAACATATGGCCTAAGAGGCCTACAGATAAACATCACAACGCCAGCTGTTCCAGGATGTCCCAAGCTGCCACCTGGGAACCCCAGACTACTCGTCGACGTCCACAAAGAACCCACCTTCGAGGTCGGTGAAGTCCTCTCCTGAAAATAAGCAAACGACGTTGAGTTCGACGAACTCGCAAGATTAGGAGCTAATATATGCTCGATGGGGCTTTCAAAGTTATATGGTTGTTTTGCATAAAGCTGATTTTATTTATGAAAACCTAACTCAAAGGCATCGACTAATCAGAATATTTTCAAAAGAGATAAGAAGTAACTCTTTCTTTCATCACCTTTCTCAACATCAACCACTGTACCTGTTCATCAAAGGCACCTCCCCGAATCACCCTCGAGGAAGCTCACCTTGCATTTGTGAGTGGTACCTCTAGTACCCAGTTTTTAATCCTTCCGTTAAAGTTATTCTATGATCTTACCTTCACTTCCCAAGTTCGTCCATAACCGCGGACACGGCTTTTCGAAAAGATTTAACCCTGCAGGGGTGTACAAATGTTTGCCACGCGTACCGTCCGGCCCATTACCTGCGCATTAGCTCTCTTCCTTGGAAAGCCGGCTGGGTGGGAGCGGTGTCGACTTCTCCCTCGTTGAGGACTTTCCAGGATCATCAGTGGCGGCAGGACTGCCAGGATCACAACACCCCGCCCCACGGCCACTCATTTTCCTAACACCACCATCCTCATACCATTCTCAGCCACCAACTCACGCACGCGCAAATGGAAGCCCGAACTAGAGGACCCTGGCTAGCCCCGCTCGAGTTATTTAGTCTATGAGGGTTCCTGCAAGAGCATAGGCCTCACGCATGGTTGCACGCTCAGTCTTGGTTCAAGAGGTATAGAACTCGCACCTAGGCGGCGAGAACGAGACAAAACACCACGACCACAGTGGCCTCTCATCCCCACCTTCTTAGCATTTTATTATCCATCTCCACAATTCTCCACCATCAACATCACTGTCACAAGTTATCACCTGTTTCCAGCATTCACCACCCCTAGTACAACTAGGCATTTCACTAAGCATGGCTAAGCACTTGCATAGCATAGTAAGTATTCCATGGCCAACAATACAAACCTATGGTAGTAGGAAGGTAAAACAGGTATTGGCAACAGGATTCTAATGCTACTAGTAGGATACTCTAATCCAGGCTAAAGACATTTAGAACCGCATGCAATATTATAGTGGAGAAAATAATTGCGGAAAATAGGATAAGATATGCTCAGAGGGGGGATTACGCTTGCCTTGTTCACCGGGGTGATAGTACGGATCCTCGGGGTATTGTGGGGTACCCCCGGTTGCTTGATCTATCGAGATACAAAACATCGGAAGAGAACAATCAATCACCACACATGCGTTCACAAATGCAATGCGCAAACATGATGACATGGCAACATTAAGGTACTAAACTTATTAAATGCTCTCTAGCAAGGTCGTCCAAATTTTAAATGGGGAGCGAGAAATAAATATTCACCGATAGAGAAATATTGCTCTACAATGTTTTTAATGTTTTCGTGTGCTCGAAATGAGGTAGATATGCATGAAATGATGCTATAAATTAATCCATAATTTATGAGCATTTTGGTATATTACACCAATTTTAGAATGCACCGATGAAAGTTATTATTTTTATAACTCTCTAAAATTAAATAGGTGATTTGAATTATTTTACAATCCTCTTTTGTTCATGTCTTGGTTTTTAATTTAAATCCGACACAAACCCAACTAATTGTAATCAAACTAGAAAGAAGGAATAAATTTAGAAGAGAGGATTATTTTGTACGGTGTTAAATCGGAATATCCGAATTTAGTTTAAATCGGATAATCCGATTGAACAGTAGCTTCTAAAAATTTTGGCTAAGGACTTAAAATTTTCGGCACTGACAAAAATCGGAAGATCCGATGCTTGCAAAACTCGGAAAATCCGATGCTTGGAGCGGGTGCAAATTTTCTCTAAGGACCAGAGAGGATTGAGTACTGGATCAAATCGGAAAATCCGAGTCGCTTCTCGATCGGATTATCCGAGCGTCGGCAGAAACACGGCGTCGCACGGCGGCAGGCGGGGAAACGGCGTCGCAGGGAGCGAGGGAAGGAACAGAGGGCATGGGAAGGAGCAGCAGCTCACCAGGAACACGTTGGTGACTACGGCGAGGGCGGGGACGGCTCGGCGGCGGTGAAATCGGCCGGCGAAGCGGCGCGGTGGTCGGCGGAGGAAGCGGACGGCGGCGGTGATTCACTGCGTCTCCCTTCGATTCCTTCGGCTAGGCGAGGGAGGACGTCGAGGCGGACGTCGTGGTGGTCTTCGTTTCGCTTGGGGACGCTTCACTCGACGGCGCCGAGCTCGGCTCTCATGGCGGCCATGGTGAGCCCGTGGAGAAGGAGGAGAGAGGGGAGCAGGAAGCAAGTGGGGGCTGGGAGGGAGTGAGGGGCAGGTGGGGCGTGTGGTGGCGAGCTCTCCGTGCAGGTGGAGAGGGCAGAGGGGGGGGCCCCGTGCAAGGCGCGTCGGGAGGCAGCGCCATGGCGGCATGGCTACAGGTAGAAGATGCTGTTTTGCTTTTCTTTTGAAAACCCCCCCGAAGTATTTGAACTTATCACGGATAGGTCCTTTTTAGCACTGTGTATAAACTCCAGCTGCTGTATTTGATTTAATTGAGCAACTTAAACACTTCCAAAAATTGTGCAAATTTTTGGGTAGCCTCCTTGTACCTTGGGCCAACACCCATAAAAATTACAAAGCATTTGGAGTCCATCTGACTGGGGAAAAAATAAGAAGTTGCTATAGGCATTTTGAGAATACCCCAATAAAATTCCTTTTAGAATTTTGAAGCAAGTCAAAATATTGATTCGAACTCTGGGAACTTCCTGGACAAAATGTTAGAGGTTAAAGTAATTTTGTTTGCAAGTTTGAGCGCTTGCATTGCTTTGTAGAAATGTTTGAGCAAGTTTGGCATTTTAGTTTTCCAACTTTTGACAAACCACTTTAGTGTGTTGTTTAGCAATTTAAAAGGATGCGATGATGCATGCATGCCATGATGCAAAAGAGGATACAAAAGTGAAAAATTTGTTCACAAATTTGGGGCTGTTACAATTCTACCCTCCTTACAGGAATCTCGTCCCGAGATTCTAAGATTGCGAAAAGAAGTCGGGATACTCCTCACGAAGACTAGACTCTCGTTCCCAAGTTGCTTCTTCTTCGGAATGATGAGACCATCGAATCTTGAGGAACTTAGTAGTCTTGTTGCGGGTCTTCCTTTCGGCTTCATCCAAGACACGGATAGGATGCTCACGATAGGTGAGGTCTTCTTGTAGATCTAGCTCCTCATGATTGACCCATGGATAGGATCTTTGAAACACCGGCGAAGTTGGGATACATGGAACACATCATGCACATTGGAAATTTTACCGGTAACTCCAACTTATAAGAAAGATCTCCTCGCTTGGCCAGAACGGTGAAAGGGCCAACATAGCGAGGGCCAATTTCCCTTTGATTCCGAAGCGGCGAACGCCACGGAGGGGAGAGACACGGAGATAAGCTTTATCACCAATTTCATAGTGAATCTCCTGATGATGCTTATCATAGTAGCTCTTCTGCCTAGACTGAGCAATCTTCAGATTCTCTCTTATGATTTAACCTTCTCCTCAGCTTCATTGATATATCTGGACCAAAGAGTGCCCTCTCTCCGGTCTCAGACCAATTTAGAGGAGTGCGGCATTTTCTTCCATAGAGAACCTCAAATGGAGCCATGCCCAGACTAGCTTGATAGCTATTGTTGTAGGAGAACTCCGCGAAAGGGAGATACTTTTCCCAATCCTTACCGAAAGAGATTACACATGCCCTAAGCATGTCTTCCAAAACTTGGTTCACTCTCTCGGTCTGACCATCAGTTTGGGGATGGAAAGCGGTGCTGAAGTTAAGACGGTTCCCATGGCATTTGGAAACTAGTCCAAAACTTGGAGGTGAATAGGCTTCCACGATCAGAAATTATCTTCTTGGGAATGCCGTGAAGGACGACATACGAGAGGTATACAGGTCTGCCAACTTGGCAGCTGTAATGTCAACACGAACTGGGAGGAAGTGAGCCACTTTTGATAGTCGATCAATGATGACCCAGATGGCATCATGTCCCTTTGGAGACTTCGGCAGACCAGTAATGAAATCCATACCAATTTCATCCCATTTCCACTCGGGATAGCAATAGGGTGAAGAGTGCCGGCAGGCCTTTGATGTTCAGCCTTTACCCGTCGACAGGTGTCGCATTCAGCAACATACCTAGCAATTTCCGTTTCATACGGTCCACCAGAATTGTGGTCGAAGGTCTTGGTACATTTGGTACTACCGGGATGAATAGAGAGAGGAGATTCATGAGCTTCTTGGAGGATCAACTCCCTCAATTTTCGTTTCTTTGGCACTACCAAGCGGTCACCAAAATAAACAACTCCAGATTCATTGACAGAAAACATTTGGCCTTCCCGCTAGCAATGTTCTCCTTGATTTTCAGAATACCCTTGTCACGCTTTGAGCATCCTTAATCTGGTCCACAAGAGTAGATTTGATCTCCAGATTTGCAAGGTAGCCGGAAGGAACAATTTCCAGGTTCAAACGGGCAAACTCTTCATAGAGGGCAGGTTGGGCCTCTTCAATCATCAGATTGTTGCAATAGGACTTCCGACTTAGCGCGTCAGCCACGACGTTTGCTTTGCCGGGTTGATAGTTCAGACTCACATTGTAGTCCGTGATTAACTCCAACCAACGCCTTTGCCTGAGATTTAAATCCGGCTGGGTGAAGAGGTACTTCAGACTCTTGTGATCCGAGAAGATCTCGCAACGGTTACCAAACAGGTATGGTCTCCATTGCTTCAAAGCATAGACCACGCGGCAAGTTCTAGATCATGAGTTGGGTAGTTGAGCTCATGCGGCTTAATTGGCGAGAAGCATATGCCACCACATGGCCATCTTGCATCAATACACAACCCAAGCCTTGTAGAGAGGCGTCACAGAAGACGACGAAATCCTTGCTGTGTCCGGCAGGACAAGCACAGGAGCGGACGTGAGCTTGGCTTTCAGTGTTTGGAAACTCTCTTCAGCTTCGGCCGACCATACAAACTTTTTATCCTTCTTGAGAAGGTCAGTCAGGCCTTGGCTATCTTGGAGAAACCTTCGATGAATCGGCGGTAGTAACCCGCCAATCCGAGAAAGCTACGAATGTCCTTGACTGACATTGGAGTTTTCCAATCCAGAATGGACTGAATCTTGTCAGGAATGACAGCCACACCATCAGCGGATATCACATGACCAAGGAAGATGAGATTATCCAACCAAAACTCACACTTGGAGAACTTGGCATAGAGGCGGTGTTCTCGAAGTCTTGTCAGAACCAAACGAAGATGTTCCTCATGCTCTTCATTGGTTTTGGAATAGATGAGGATGTCATCAATGTAAATGACGACAAACTTATCAAGATAATCCATGAAGATGGAGTTCATGAGCCTCATGAAAGTAGCTGGCATTTGTGAGACCAAAGGACATGACGGTATACTCATATGAGCCATAACGAGTAACAAATGCCGTCTTTGGAATATCCTCCTTTCTGATTTTTATCTGATGGTAGCCTGACCTCAGATCCATCTTGGAGAATACCGTTGCACCAGCTAACTGATCCAACAGATCATTGATGCGAGGAATAGGATACTTGTTCTTGATTGTCACCGCATTCAACGGTCGATAGTCAGAGACTAGACGAGGCACGGTAGAATCCCTCTTCTTGACAAAGAGTACCGGACAACCCCAAGGTGAACTGCTAGGCTGGATGAACTCCTTAGCTAACAGCTGATCAATTTGCTCTTTCAACAGAGCCAACTCTTCCACCGGCATACGGTAGGGCTTCTTGGAAATTGGAGCGGTACCGGGAAGTAGCTCTATGACAAACTCCACACTTCGGTCAGGAGGCATGCCAGGCAATTCTTCCGGGAACACATCCGGGAAGTCACACACCACGTGTATGTCCTGGATTTCAGGAGGGGATTCGCCTTCCATAAAGCAAAGGAGAATCTCAGGTGAGCGGGGTACGATGGCGGACGGAGGTATTGATGTTGCAGGCCAATACTTCACAATGTCACCGGAAGGAGCGGTCACAGTAATGGTCTTGGCGGCACAGTCGAGATTAGCCTGGTATTTGGTAGCCAGTTCATGCCCAGTATGACATCAATGCCTTTGGACTTCAGAGCTACCAAGGCATAAGGAAAAGACAAGGAACCTATATTAATCTGGACCTCAGGAGTAACCCCATCGGTTTGCCATTTGGAACCAGGAGTAGCGATCACCAAGGGAGGCTCATTTTCTCGAACGGTATTTTGTGCTCTTTTGCAAACGCTATGGATATGAATGAATGCGATGCTCCAGAGTCAAACAAAACTGTAGCTGTATTGCCGTTGATTCGTAACTCACCCATAGAACGCCGGGGTCTCTTCAGCTTCTTCAGCAGAGATGTGGTTCAGGCGACCACGCACATAGGTCCAGCCTTGCCAGTTGGAGTGGCAGGGGCTCGTGCAGGAGTTATCGCGAGAGGTGCCTTCTGGGGGCACTCCCTGGAGTAGTGACCAGCCTGGCCACAGGTGTAGCAAGTGACTCCAGGTGGAGCAGGTAGCATAGGACGGTACCCACTTCCGCCTATCCCAAGTGTCGAAGTAGTGGGGCGCGGAGGAGGTGGCCTATATCCTGCTGCTCTCGGCATGAAGGGAGCACGAGGTACGGCGCTGTAGGGAACAAACACCCTGCGCTTCTTGCTCTCAGAACCCGAGGAACTCTGGTGGTCCCCATGTGCGGGCCTCTTGGAAGCTTCAAGTTCCTTTCTTCCTTGCTCAAGAGTGAAAGCCTGGTTGAACAGCTCCTGATAGGTCTGGAACCTGAAGGGCAACAACTCATAGCGGAGCTGCGGAGTCAGACCCTTGCGGAACAGCTCTTGCTTGTCAGCATCATTGGTCACGTCCCTTGGGGCGTAACGAGAAGATGGTTGAACTCACGACCATAAGTGCGGAGGTCCATCCGTCCCTGTTGCAAATCCAGGAACTCCCTCCTCTTCAAGTCCATGATCGGCTGGGGAATGTACTCCGCACGGAAGGCAGTGCGGAATCAGCCCAGGTGAAGACATGGTTGGCTGGAAACAAAGCCACATGGCTCTCCCACCAACAGCCAGCAGCACCAACCAAGAGATAGGTGGCAAAGTTGACTTGCTCCGCCAATGGACATGAAGCGCGGAGAACTTGCGCTCCAAAGCACGAAGCCAATCATCAGCTTCCAGTGGCTCCTTAGCATCAGCAAAGGTGGGTGGCTGGAGCGCAGGAACTCAGTGAGAGTGTTGCACTCGTTCCTCCGTGCATTCTGCTGCACCAACTGTTCCAGCAAGCGCTCATTGCGCCCACGGTTCTCCTCAATGGCCATCAAGACCTCAGCCATCGAGGGTGGTGGCGGCAGATCATCCTCATCATCATTGTGGTTACCGCGACCACCACGGCCTCCACGACCTCCTCGAGCCATTCTGGAGATTTGACAATGACACAGTTAGTATCTTTCTCCGAATGGTCGAACAATAGCATTAGCGTCTACACAAGTACACAGACTAGGGACGATAATACTTTGCGAGAAGGAAACAACAAGATAGAACTTGGGTCAAAGATCAGCATCATGTGCTACTAGTGAGAGTTAAGAAAACAACTTAACACACTCTAGTTGGCACAATCCGGGACCTTATGTTCAAGTCCATGGGTTAAAACCCAAAGAAAGGATCAAAGGAGTAAACTCGGTAGAAACATCTGAATTGATTTGGGATTGACAGCGCAGCGGGAGATCATTTTGAAGTAACAGGTGAGAAGTAAAACCTTTAAGTCAAATTGAGGTAAGATTGCTCCGAGATTAGAGGGTAACCAGATAAGGAGTAAAAAGAATCCTAAGATGGTTTTCACAACTCATTTTTAGGTTCAAAATATTTTCACAAACGCTAGACTCAACATCGACCAGTAGAAGGGTTCCTACAGGCAGTACTGCTCTGATACCAACTTGTGGCGCCCCGACCCGACTACTATACAGTGATGCTGTGTGTCACCGGTTAAGCGATACAAACGGAGGTTACGGGTTTACCAATCCCCGGCCAAAACCTTTGGCAGGCGTTGCTGGGTACACCACACACCAACAACGCAACACCCCGAGTGATGCCTTAACACGGCACAACCCTCAATGCATAATAGAGAGATCAAGACTTGTGGAACAACTGGCACATCACAGACTCTACGACACAAAATCATATAGTTCAACTCTTATAATAGAGAAAGATAGCAAATGACAACCAGAGGTCACAGACCCAACATTACATCAAGCGGAAGCAAAAATAGGTTGTTCTAAACAACAAGAACCAACATATGGCCTAAGAGGCCTACAGATAAACATCACAACGCCAGCTGTTCCAGGATGTCCCAAGCTGCCACCTGGGAACCCCAGACTACTCGTCGACGTCCACAAAGAACCCACCTTCGAGGTCGGTGAAGTCCTCTCCTGAAAATAAGCAAACGACGTTGAGTTCGACGAACTCGCAAGATTAGGAGCTAATATATGCTCGATGGGGCTTTCAAAGTTATATGGTTGTTTTGCATAAAGCTGATTTTATTTATGAAAACCTAACTCAAAGGCATCGACTAATCAGAATATTTTCAAAAGAGATAAGAAGTAACTCTTTCTTTCATCACCTTTCTCAACATCAACCACTGTACCTGTTCATCAAAGGCACCTCCCCGAATCACCCTCGAGGAAGCTCACCTTGCATTTGTGAGTGGTACCTCTAGTACCCAGTTTTTAATCCTTCCGTTAAAGTTATTCTATGATCTTACCTTCACTTCCCAAGTTCGTCCATAACCGCGGACACGGCTTTTCGAAAAGATTTAACCCTGCAGGGGTGTACAAATGTTTGCCACGCGTACCGTCCGGCCCATTACCTGCGCATTAGCTCTCTTCCTTGGAAAGCCGGCTGGGTGGGAGCGGTGTCGACTTCTCCCTCGTTGAGGACTTTCCAGGATCATCAGTGGCGGCAGGACTGCCAGGATCACAACACCCCGCCCCACGGCCACTCATTTTCCTAACACCACCATCCTCATACCATTCTCAGCCACCAACTCACGCACGCGCAAATGGAAGCCCGAACTAGAGGACCCTGGCTAGCCCCGCTCGAGTTATTTAGTCTATGAGGGTTCCTGCAAGAGCATAGGCCTCACGCATGGTTGCACGCTCAGTCTTGGTTCAAGAGGTATAGAACTCGCACCTAGGCGGCGAGAACGAGACAAAACACCACGACCACAGTGGCCTCTCATCCCCACCTTCTTAGCATTTTATTATCCATCTCCACAATTCTCCACCATCAACATCACTGTCACAAGTTATCACCTGTTTCCAGCATTCACCACCCCTAGTACAACTAGGCATTTCACTAAGCATGGCTAAGCACTTGCATAGCATAGTAAGTATTCCATGGCCAACAATACAAACCTATGGTAGTAGGAAGGTAAAACAGGTATTGGCAACAGGATTCTAATGCAACTAGTAGGATACTCTAATCCAGGCTAAAGACATTTAGAACCGCATGCAATATTATAGTGGAGAAAATAATTGCGGAAAATAGGATAAGATATGCTCAGAGGGGGGATTACGCTTGCCTTGTTCACCGGGGTGATAGTACGGATCCTCGGGGTATTGTGGGGTACCCCCGGTTGCTTGATCTATCGAGATACAAAACATCGGAAGAGAACAATCAATCACCACACATGCGTTCACAAATGCAATGCGCAAACATGATGACATGGCAACATTAAGGTACTAAACTTATTAAATGCTCTCTAGCAAGGTCGTCCAAATTTTAAATGGGGAGCGAGAAATAAATATTCACCGATAGAGAAATATTGCTCTACAATGTTTTTAATGTTTTCGTGTGCTCGAAATGAGGTAGATATGCATGAAATGATGCTATAAATTAATCCATAATTTATGAGCATTTTGGTATATTACACCAATTTTAGAATGCACCGATGAAAGTTATTATTTTTATAACTCTCTAAAATTAAATAGGTGATTTGAATTATTTTACAATCCTCTTTTGTTCATGTCTTGGTTTTTAATTTAAATCCGACACAAACCCAACTAATTGTAATCAAACTAGAAAGAAGGAATAAATTTAGAAGAGAGGATTATTTTGTACGGTGTTAAATCGGAATATCCGAATTTAGTTTAAATCGGATAATCCAATTGAACAGTAGCTTCTAAAAATTTTGGCTAAGGACTTAAAATTTTCGGCACTGACAAAAATCGGAAGATCCGATGCTTGCAAAACTCGGAAAATCCGATGCTTGGAGCGGGTGCAAATTTTCTCTAAGGACCAGAGAGGATTGAGTACTGGATCAAATCGGAAAATCCGAGTCGCTTCTCGATCGGATTATCCGAGCGTCGGCAGAAACACGGCGTCGCACGGCGGCAGGCGGGGAAACGGCGTCGCAGGGAGCGAGGGAAGGAACAGAGGGCATGGGAAGGAGCAGCAGCTCACCAGGAACACGTTGGTGACTACGGCGAGGGCGGGGACGGCTCGGCGGCGGTGAAATCGGCCGGCGAAGCGGCGCGGTGGTCGGCGGAGGAAGCGGACGGCGGCGGTGATTCACTGCGTCTCCCTTCGATTCCTTCGGCTAGGCGAGGGAGGACGTCGAGGCGGACGTCGTGGTGGTCTTCGTTTCGCTTGGGGACGCTTCACTCGACGGCGCCGAGCTCGGCTCTCATGGCGGCCATGGTGAGCCCGTGGAGAAGGAGGAGAGAGGGGAGCAGGAAGCAAGTGGGGGCTGGGAGGGAGTGAGGGGCAGGTGGGGCGTGTGGTGGCGAGCTCTCCGTGCAGGTGGAGAGGGCAGAGGGGGGGGCCCCGTGCAAGGCGCGTCGGGAGGCAGCGCCATGGCGGCATGGCTACAGGTAGAAGATGCTGTTTTGCTTTTCTTTTGAAAACCCCCCCGAAGTATTTGAACTTATCACGGATAGGTCCTTTTTAGCACTGTGTATAAACTCCAGCTGCTGTATTTGATTTAATTGAGCAACTTAAACACTTCCAAAAATTGTGCAAATTTTTGGGTAGCCTCCTTGTACCTTGGGCCAACACCCATAAAAATTACAAAGCATTTGGAGTCCATCTGACTGGGGAAAAAATAAGAAGTTGCTATAGGCATTTTGAGAATACCCCAATAAAATTCCTTTTAGAATTTTGAAGCAAGTCAAAATATTGATTCGAACTCTGGGAACTTCCTGGACAAAATGTTAGAGGTTAAAGTAATTTTGTTTACAAGTTTGAGCGCTTGCATTGCTTTGTAGAAATGTTTGAGCAAGTTTGGCATTTTAGTTTTCCAACTTTTGACAAACCACTTTAGTGTGTTGTTTAGCAATTTAAAAGGATGCGATGATGCATGCATGCCATGATGCAAAAGAGGATACAAAAGTGAAAAATTTGTTCACAAATTTGGGGCTGTTACATCGGCACACCGAACTCTTGAATCCCGGTCTATTTTGAACCTTAAGTCCGTTTTATTTGAAATTTCGTTGACGTGGCTGGTGAAACCCGGGCTGTTGACTTGGCCCACATTAACTTGGGCTCACGACTGACGTGGCAGCCGACTTGGTGGGCTGCTGCAGCGAATACTGGCAGTGAGGGACTGAGGGTAGCCCGTAATCCCGGTCGGGATTGTTACTTTCCCGGTGTGCCAAACATGCGTAGGGTTCAAAATAGATCGGGAATCAGAAATTCGGTGTACCGATTTCCGGGATTCAAAGTTGAGGGTTTGATTTAGCTAAGCAATAAAATTTAAAGGTTTGATTTAGACTTTTTCCTAAAAAAAATACCCTAATCGATACGTGATTGACATGGATCAGGGATCCGATTTGTGGCCCCAAGAAATTGACCATTTATTTGCACGGCTGTGTCTTTGTCTAGGGTTCGCGAAATCCGTAGATCCATCAAGCCCTGGCCGAGATGGCCAAAGGCAAACGGCGGGTACGCGCTGGCACAAGCTCGATCGTGGACGACATCCTCCGCGACGTCTTCACGCGCTTGCCGGGCTTCCAAGACCTCCTCCGCTGCGCGGCAACATGCAGACGATGGCGTCGCCTCGTCACCGACCGAGCTTTTCTCATACGGATCGGCATCTGGCCAGAGATGGCGCGACACCCGGCAGTCCTCGTCGGGGTCTTCTGGCAGAACATATGCCCTGCTTCCACGCTTTCGCCCCTTAAGAGGAATGTCACGACTCTGCACCTGATACAAGCCCTGAAGGAACGGAGGAGGACCGAAGCTCGGCAACAGATTCGTGACCGACACCAGCTGGCAAGGAGGGCCCACCTGGCAGGAGATCAGCCTGGGAAGGAGCGTCCCAACGGGTACAAGAAGCCATCGCTGTCTTCGTGAGAGGGGATCGAAGAATATGCTAAAGCAAGACCCGTGAGGGCAAACCAACTTCCTCTTCTCCTCTCAGCCTGCGAGCTGTTCTTGACTCAGCGTGACGCGAGTCTGTATCCAAATTGTGAATTGAGTGTTGAATCCTACTCCAATTGTGTGGTTGAACATTGATCTATGATCAGTAGTGTAACATATGGTATCAGTAGCCACTCGATCTGAACCTCTCGGCTGAAATCGGACTTAATTTCAGTGGGGAGAGCTTGAGAGGCGATGGCGAACCAAATCTGAGCGACGAGGTTGGGCGGCAGCTTGGTAAAATCCCTTGTCCAGATCTGGGTCACGGCGTCGGAGACGGTGCGCGCTCACCAGCGCATCGACACGGAGGCGATCAGAGACGGGGCGCACTTACCAGTGCATCGGCACGGAGGCGATCTGGAGGCGGGAGATGGCGAGGTGCGGTTTCATTCCCATTCTCGGTTGATCGTAGATTCCTGCTGCGGTTGGTAAAATCCGAGGTCCACGAGACTAAATCGATCATAGGAGGTGGACACCAGAGGCGACACGCCCTCGCACCTGAAGCGGCGACATGGGACATCTGTGACACGGTGCAGATGGATAAACTGCAAGAGGAACTCAAGGAGTTGGCGGCTCAGCTGACCAAACAAGGCGATGAGACGAGTTCTGCGCTCATGTCGGTGCGCGACTCTCTGAAGGCGATGGCCACCACAAACGCGCAGGTGGTCGAGAATATCCATGGGTTGAACAAATGAGCACCAGCCATTGACGATTCCCTCCGAAACCTGCACAAAACTATGGAGGAGGTGGGTTTACGAGTGGCGGTCCTTGAAGCTGAAAGACCCGAGCTCACTGATACGTCTCAAACGGATATATAATTTCTGATGTCCCATGTTGATATTATACCAATTGTTACATGTTTTATATACACTTCATAGCATTTTTATGCATTTTCTGGGACTAACCTATTAACAAGATGCCACAGTGCCAGTTCCTGTTTTCTGCTGTTTTTGTATTCCAGAAAAGCTAGTCTGGAAATATTCCAGAAAAGCTAGTCTGGAAATATTCTCGGAATTACACCGTAGGGGCTTCCCCTACGGTATCACGGTCCAAAAAAAAAATATTCTCGGAATTGGACGAAACTTGGACAGAACTTCCTATTTTTCCAACACGAAGACGGACTCCAGAGGAGACACGGAGGGGAGCCACGTGGCGCCCTCACCATGGGGCCGCGCGGGCCCACCCCCAACCGCGCCGTGGGTGGTGTGGGGCCCTCGTGGCTCCGCAGCCGCCGTCCTTTCGCCTATTTATTCCTCCCGACGCGAAAACCCTAGATACCAGAGCCATTATCCACGAAAAGTTCCAGAGACGCTGCCGCCGTCAACCCTAGCTCGGGAGGGTTCAGAAGCTCTTCCCGGCACCCTGCCGGAGAGGGGAATCATCACCGGAGGGCTCTACATCACCATGCCTGCCTCCGGAGTGATGCGTGAGTAGTTCATATTTGGACTACAGGTCCATGGCAGTAGCTAGATGGTTGTCTCTCCACTTTATGCTATCATGTTTAGATCTTGTGAGCTGCCTATCATGAT
Organism: Poa pratensis; assembly: GCA_947311845.1. Classification (NCBI taxonomy): domain Eukaryota; kingdom Viridiplantae; phylum Streptophyta; class Magnoliopsida; order Poales; family Poaceae; genus Poa; species Poa pratensis. The sequence continues at coordinate 55,683,183 of CAMZMU010000107.1, forward strand.
CAAGATCATCTTATTGTAATGCTACATGTTGTGTTTGCTGGGATCCGATGAATATTGAATACTATGTCAAGTTGATTATCAATCTATCTTATATGTTATTTATGATCTTGCATGCTTTCCGTTACTAGTAGATGCTTTGGCCAAGTAGATGCTTGTAACTCCAAGAGTGAGTATTTATGCTAGATAGTGGGTTCATGTCTCCAGTAATCTGGAAGAGTGACAATAACTTCTAAGATTGTGGATGTGCTGTTGCCACTAGGGATAAAATAACCGATGCTTAGCTTAAGGGTACGCCGTTAGGTCTAATGCATTTGTTTACTTTATGCACATTACTTAATGCAATTATCCGTTACTTGCAACTTAATACCAACGGGGAACTCGGTATGACAACCTGGCGGTGGATTATTAGTCATAGACTTTGTTGGATAACGATCTATGTATTTTGTCGTAATGCCCACATGAATATCATAGTAATCATCATGTCATATATATGCATTGTTATGCGCTCAATATTTTGTCAATTGCCCAGCTATAATTTGTTCACTCAGCATGTTAGTTATCTGTTATGGAGAGACACCACTAGTGAACTGTGGACCCCGGTCCATTCTTTTACACTGATGATACAACCAACTGCAAACACTGTTCCTTTTCATTCTCTGCAATTTACTACTGTTTTCCACACCATACGTTTAATCCTTTGTTTTCAGCAAGCCGGTGAGATTGACAACCTCACTGTTTTGTTGGGGCAAAGTAGTTTGATTGTGTTGTGTGCAGATTCCACGTTGGCGCCGGATTCCCTGGTATTGCGCCGTGCCATATTCCGCCACCAACAACCTTCAGAAGTGATTTCTTTCTCCTACTGGTTCGATTAAACCTTGGTTTCATACTGAGGGAAACTGCTGCTACACTGCTTCATACCTTCCTCTTGGGGACTCCCAGCGAACGTGTGATCCACGCAATCAAGCTCTTTTTCTGGCGCCGTTGCCGGGGAGAAGAAATATTTCTGAGAGCTCCTCTAACTCCCTGCAACAGCTCTTTTTCTGGCGCCGTTGCCGGGGAGCAAGAGGATTTCTGCAAGGGGAGTTTCACGCTTCCAATCTCTTTACTTTGTTTTTGTCTTGCTTAGTTTATTTTATCTTGTCTTGTTTGCTTTTATTATCAAAAACACACAAAAAAATAGTTTCTTGCATTTAGTTTATTTCGGTTTGTTATTATGTCTAGTTATTTATTCGCTATCAATGGTTTTCTCTTTGAAACAAAATCTTATTGTCTAAGTGGGTTCACGGAGGAACAGCAAATTACTATAAGGAATACCGCTTGTCTCAAAAAGGGAAACATTATGGGTACAAATATATAATTGAATTGTTTTGCTAGAAACTTGTGCTTTACTTATGATGAATCCTGCTGCTTTAATGAATCTTTATGTTGTAGAAGGCATAAACACCTCCCTTTCCAATGTGATTATAATGATAATGAAACCTTGGCTGCTTATGCTAAAGGAAACTATGACTTTGATAATCTTGAACAAATTGAAGAATTTGTTGTTTTTAAGGGTGCCTATGAAATTGCTGGTTTATTCAAGATGATGATGCTCCTTGTAAACTGAGAATTATGCTATACTTGGTTATTGCCTTGAATATTACAATGATAATCCTTATATCACTGAATTTCTTGAGAAAACTTATTCTCGAGAACAACTTGCTACCTTTCAGGAACCTGTGGGAGAAGAAATTGCTGGAACTGAAAGCTCATTGGATGAAAAAGAGGAAGAGAGTGATGAACAAAAGGAGGATCTACCTCCTAAAGATAGTAACTCTTTAACTCTTACATTATATGATTACCCTCCATGCCTACCTAAGGAGGAAGAATGCTATATTGTTGAATGTCATGATTCTATTGAAATATCTCCTTTTGATAAATTTGAAGTAACAAGCTCCTTGACTCAAGTAGAAAAGGAAATTGCAGAAAGTAAAAATGTGCTCCCTAATGTCTTATATGATAATGCTCTTGATGATGGTCCTATATTGCCTAATGATATTTGTTTACAACTATTGTCAAAAGTGGGTTTAATGACCCCACTGTTTTAGAGCTTAATAAAAATTATGTGTTTGTAGATCATGAAAAGCATGCTTTATGTGATAGTTATATTGTTGAGTTTGTTCATGATGCTACTGAAAGTTATTATGAGAGAGGAAAATTTCATAATTTCAATCATAAACTTCTCTCTTTATGTTGAAAGTTTTGAAATTGCACTTGTTTCCTTTCTATGCTAGTCACTTTGTGCTTCATTGACTTTTTTTTATAAGATTCCTTTGCATAGGAAGAGTGTTAGACTTAAATGTTTTGATATTTCTTCTTGATGCTCTCTTTTTTTTCAACTCTTATTCTTATGAGCATCATTAAAATCTTTGCCTAGCTAAAAGGTTAAAGAAAGCGCTTTTGGGAGGCAACCCATATCTTTTGTTTTCAGTTTTAGTCAAGGAGTTGTTTACTTCTGTAACAATTCCTTTGTATCTTTATTTTATCGCATTGTTGTGCCAAGTATTGCCTCTAATAGGAAGATGATGCTAGATTTGGATTTCTGCGCAGGAACAGATTTCTGCTGTTCACCGTTTTAATTCTGTAAAATCACAGAAAAATTATTTAAATCTGAAATTTTTTGCGTGATCCTCAGATATGTACGCATCTTTCGTTAGTTTAAAGTTTTTCGATCTGAGCAACGTAAGTGCCTCGAAAAAATTCGTCTTTGCGGACTGTTCTGTTTAGACAGATTCTGTCTTTTATTTTTCGCATTCTCTCTTTTACTAGTGTTGAGTGGAATTCTTTTTTAGGGTGAAGAGCTTCACATAACATCAGTGGCAGTAGCTAATGTTAAAAGTAACGGTCATGTTTGTGTCCTTATAGAACATGTGAGTTTTTGATTGTGCACTAACCCTCTAATGAGAATTACTTTGAGTTTGGTGTGGCGGAAGTTTTCAAGGGTCAAGAGAGAAGGATGATATAATGTGATCAAGAAGAGTGAAGAGCTTAAGCTTGGGGATGCTCCCATGGATCACCCCAGCAATTTCAAGAAGACTCAAGCGTCTAAGCTTGGGATGGGGATGCCCAAGGCATCCCCTTCTTCATCAGCAACTTATCAGGTCATCTCTAGTGAAACTATATTTTAATTCTTTCACATCATATGTGCTTTACTTGGAGCGTCTGTGTGCTTTTATTTTCAGTATTTTATTTTTCGTATGGTCAACTTGATTGGACCCAGCATTCTTGATTGGGAGAGAGACACGCTCCGCTTTTTCATATGAATACTCCTATTCTTCACTTATACTTGTTGAGTATTCTTGTCTAGCTATTGCTATGCTTTTAGCTCCTGTTTTTCATGCATCTCTTATTCAGAGCTGTTAGTTCTTTTAAAGAAAGTACTCTCTTGCTTCACTTATAATTGTTTGGAGAGTTTATGTTGAAATAAATTGATTGGTGTTTGGTTGGAACAGAAAATGTTGCATGTGGTAGATGGTATAATGGAAAAAGCTTACATATTCTTGTAGATCGCTGTATTGGATAATTTGATACTTGTCAATTGTTTTGAGTTATCAAGTAGTTCATGTTTAAGCTTTTGTATCATGTAGTTAAAACCTATTAATGAAGAACTACCGTAAAGCTCGTTGAAATTTGGTTTGCATGTTGGTATCTCTAAGGTCTAGATATTTTCTAGTAAAAGGGTTTGGTTAACAAGGAAGACAGTGTAGAGTCTTATAATGCTTGCAATATGTTTTCATATAAGCCTTGCTGTGTCGGTTGATATCCTGTGTTTGCTTCAAATAACCTTGCTAGCCTAAACTCTGTACTGAGAGGGAATGCTTCTCGTGCATCCAAAACCTTGAGCCAAATCCATGCCATCTGTGTCCACCATAACTACCTATATGTGGTATTTCTTGCCATTCCAAGTAAATTTTTCATGTGCTACCTTTAAACTATTCAAACTTTATTACTCCTATTTTGTGTCAATGTTTACCAAGCTCATGAGGACGGGGTGGATGTCTTTATGTCAACTGTCAAACAGACTTTACCACCGGACTAGCGGCATATACATCCGCTTATCCATTAATTTTGCAAAAAGAGCTGGCAAATGGGGTGCCCAGTCCCAATTAATTACAACTTTAACCGCTTAATTCTCTTCACATTTTTGCCCTGATTTATCAGTCAAGCAATGACAAACAGTGAAATATCTGCATGTGTAAACAAAAGAGAAAGAGGGATGATCTGCCTTGCTGGTAGAAATAACGTCCTTCATGGGAGCCGCTCTTAAAAGTCTGGTTGGCAGGGGTCATATTGTACTTTCCATTTTCTGATTCGTTGACAATTAACAAACACCTCTCAAAACTTATTTTTACTCTCTATATGATTTCAAAAACTTAAAAAGCTCTAGCACATGATTTAATCCCTGCTTCCCTCTGCGAAGGGCCTTTCTTTTACTTTTATGTTGAGTCAGTTTACCTACTTCTTTCTATCTTAGAAGCAAACACTAGTGTCAACTTTGGTGCAACAATTTTTATATGCTCATATATTGCACTTATTATATGCTTTGTGTTGACAAATATCCATGAGATATATATGTTGAAAGTTGAAAGCAATTGCTGAAACTTAAATCTTCCTTTGTGTTGGTTAAATACCTTTTACTTAGAATCTATTGCTTTATGAGTTAACTCTTATGCAAAACTCTTGATGCTTGTCTCGAAAGTACTATTCATGAAAAGTTTTTGCTTATATGATTCAGTTGTTTGCTCATTATCTACTTGCTAGCAAACTATAGACCATTGACCTGGATCACTTCATTCATAACATGTGCTTTACAGTATTATTTGATCAAGATTATGATTGTAGCATGTCACCTCAGAAATTATTTTGTTTTTATCGTTTTACCTACTCGAGGACGAGTAGAACTAAGCTTGGGGATGCTTGATACGTCTCAAACGTATCTATAATTTCTGATGTTCCATGTTGATATTATACCAATTGTTACATGTTTTATATACACTTCATAGCATTTTTATGCATTTTCTGGGACTAACCTATTAACAAGATGCCACAGTGCCAGTTCCTGTTTTCTGCTGTTTTTGTATTCCAGAAAAGCTAGTCTGGAAATATTCTCGGAATTGGACGAAACTTGGACAGAACCTCCTATTTTTCCAACACGAAGACGGAGTCCAGAGGAGACACGGAGGGGAGCCACGTGGCGCCCACACCATGGGGCCGCGCGGGCCCCCCCCCGCGCGTGGGTGGTGTGGGGCCCTCGTGGCTCTGCAGCCGCCGCCCTTTCGCCTATTTATTCCTCCCGACGTGAAAACCCTAGATACCAGAGCCATTATCCACGAAAAGTTCCAGAGACGCCGCCGCCGTCAACCCTAGCTCGGGAGGGTTCAGAAGCTCTTCCCGGCACCCTGCCGGAGAGGGAATCATCACCGGAGGGCTCTACATCACCATGCCTGCCTCCGGAGTGATGCGTGAGTAGTTCATCCTTGGACTACGGGTCCATGGCAGTAGCTAGATGGTTGTCTCTCCATTTTATGCTATCATGTTTAGATCTTGTGAGCTGCCTATCATGATCAAGATCATCTTATTGTAATGCTACATGTTGTGTTTGCTGGGATCCGATGAATATTGAATACTATGTCAAGTTGATTATCAATCTATCTTATATGTTATTTATGATCTTGCATGCTTTCCGTTACTAGTAGATGCTTTGGCCAAGTAGATGCTTGTAACTCCATGATAATCCCCAAGAGCAAGGAATCACTGTAGCACTATTCGATAAGTATTTGAGTGTCGAACCCACGAGGAGCTGAAGGTAAACTATCGATTCTTTAAAGCCCTATAACCCTCTTATATGGCATTTTATGCAAAGCAATAAATATGAAAGGATCTAACTAATGGAAGCAAGTGATGTGAATGGGTTTATCTAGTAACAAGTTTCTCAAGCAAGTTTTAGACACAGGTTTCTTAGAGCAAGTTTCTCTCAGCAGTTTTCTCAAGCAAGTTTCTCAAGCAGCAAGTATCAAATATCTCAAGTAGCAAATATCTCAAGGGAGCAAATGCTCTAGCAATTGTTATTTCATTCGTGTGGTTGTCACAATTAGTGAAGCACATGTTTCAGTCTTAGTTGTTTCTTTTAGGTGGGAGCCATAAATAGGTGTAGCCAAGTAAATGAGCAAAATACACAACTCTTATGATGGATCTCATGGCCAAGTAAATGTGCAGCACAAGAATTATTAAGACATAATTGTCCCACCATAGCCTTAAGTTCTAGAGTCCCCCAAATATCTCCCCCATAAAGTAACTTCAAGTCTCAGACACCGGTTTCTCTCTACTCCGACATGTCCTACTCAATCCATTACACTACGGTGATCACCTTACATGCATTCCCCAACATATGCGTGCACTCATACATTGTACATCAAGACAATCATAAAAGATAACAAAACTTGTATGCAACCAAACAACGATATTTCACTATTGCCATGAACAAATCACTTCTCAAACATAGATGGAGAGACACAATAGATCAAGGGAAAAGTATATTGCATCATACATCATGTTTGCCAAGAGTTTACAGTGGGGAGATGGAGATGATCTTGCTGTAGATGTTGATGATGAACACGCCGGAGGGGGTGGAGCCCTCCGGAGGTGATTCCGGCGGTTTCCCCCCTCCGATCTTCTCCGGCGGCAGCCTTCTGACTCTCTGTTTCGTGGTTTTGTGTTTCTCCGCCGCCTCCTTCCAGAGAACGTCGGGGGACCTTTTTTATAGGCGTTTTTAGGTCAAGACTATGTCGGTGGAGCAAAGATCGATGGCAACGGAGCCACGAGGGCCAAACGAGTGGGCCCCACGCGGCCACAGTACCTGGCCGCGTGGGCCACCCCCGTTTGGGCCTCGGGCCTCCGCTTTCTAGCTTCCTTCGCCCACAGGTCTTCTTCCTTCCAAATATTGACGCCCGTAAATTTCCAGGTGATTTCGTTGACGTTTGGGTCCCTGAAACATTAAAATAAGAAAACGGGGTTTTCTGCCTGTGCAGGGTTAATTCCATAAAAATAGGAAATAAATGAATATTCCCAAAAATCATTATAAAACATTGATATAACCCTTATATGATGCAAATATGATTGGAATATAAACAATTAAAGTGCAAAGTTCATGTATGCATTTTACATGCATCAACATCCCCAAGCTTAATCCATGCTCGTCCTCGAGTATGAAGATGATAAAACTAACATGGACTTTGCAATTTAATACTTAACAATGGATATCAAAGATGATTACAATTGCTACATATAGTCAAATGATTCATTCTTCAAAGGAGTAGCAATATGCAAATAGTTTATGAAGTGATATCAAGTATTCAAGACAAGGATGTTCATTGATAGTTCACAAAGTGTAACATGGTAGCAAGTAATATGGAAACATGTATGCATAATGATAAGTAGAACATCCTACAATGGTCATAGAGTGTAGATGAAAATCTGAATATGATAGGTGTACACTTTGGAAAGATGTATATGTGAGTAGAGGTAAAGCATGCATAAGTTTCATCCAACTTCCAAACTCTTCTACTTAAGTTAATGATTGCAATAAGGTATTCATTGGTGTCAAGCTCTCATTGCCCCTATCATAGCATCTTGAATGATTAAGGTTAAAGTGAAAGCAAATATGAGTAGTGTGCTTGATAAAGAATGGGTTGAATGTCTCATGCCCCTTGAATACAAGTACTTACACCATGTGTTACTCAACTTGGGAAACAAAGCAAGTTCAATTAAATATCATTGTAAGCATAATAGTATCATCAAGAGCGTCAACTGGGGTACCTCTTGTCCCAAGATATGGAACAAGCCCATATCAAAATGACAAGACAAACAAACAAAATGAACAATCTCAACACCCTTTTTATTTACCATTTGGAATAGTTTTTTATTGCAAGGTGTATCACAGAAGGTTCACCATAGTATGTAAGTAAATTTCCACCATGAATGATGCATGGCTTAGATTAGCGGCCCAGGCGTCTCTCTAACCATTTACACAAACTCATTTAAACTCACTCTATTTCCACATTTATTTCAACATGATAAGCATCCATAGACAAAAGCACATGATATCAACTAAATGAGATGAAGAGCGTGTTGAAAGCTTGCCATGTGACAGCACATATGGGCTAACTTCCAACCCAAAACATTCATCAAGCCACAAACATCATAATCTTAATCACAATGGGTCAAGTTTTATTATGCAAATAAAAGAACATTGTGCATCAAGTTCGTGAGAGCTATATAACCAACTTTTTTCCATTGCAATCAATAACATAAACATTTTCATTCAGAGGTAAGATAACACAAACAACATGTTAAACATACTCGGAATAGCATAAAGCCAATAGGTAGATATGGTGGACTCACTGGAATAACTTTGGTTGAAGGTGTTGGAAACAAGTTTTTGCTTGTTGGAGTTTTTGGGCTAGCAAAAGGGAGAAAGTTGACCATCTAGATGCATGCATGAGTGTCCATAGAACTAACTAATCCATGTTAAACCAAGTAAAATAACAATCAGCACCAAAACATGAATAAGTGATAGCTCTACAAAAAGAATTTGCAAACTATTACTCATAAACAAGCTCATGAATCATGCAACTATATGTATCATTAAAAATCAAGTCAAACATCCCTTTTCCCAATCTTATAAAAGCATCCAACATATTTCAACCCATATTTCCAGTAGCTCTCTCATATATAATTGATAGTGTGGTGGTCTCTCAAGACTCAAACAAAAACAAAAAAACGACGCTCCAAGTTTATGCGATAAAGTGTTTCGATCGAAAAACAGAAGTTGGACGTGTGCAAACCGAGAGTGTGTAGGTCCAGCGGGGTTGTCTTCACATCCCCAAGCTTATGGTCTTCACCATCCTTGGATAGCTCTTGGTGCATCTCCTCCAATCCCTGTGAAAAAACTTCAAAACACCGTTTCTCCCATCTCTTTTCTGTGGGGTGCATTAATAGTGATAAACAAATAGGTTCCTTGCTGCATATAATCCTTGAACAAAAATTCATATGACATGTCCAGAAAGTGTATAATGTTGTATGCCTACTCATAAACTCAATTGGATCAAAAAGATTCAACTTAAAAGCTCAAAGCATGCATCAAACAAAATGGGACAGAATCTGTCCAGAAAAACAGCAGCAGCAAAACGTATTTTTCTACCCTACCAAACTTTCTCGAAAAATTCCGAAAAATTCATGCATACAGAGGATGAAAAGTTGCAACTACAGTTCAAATATGAGCTCATTCGGAGTTACAGAATAAGAATTAAAAATCATACCGTGCACAGATTCGTGCAGGAATAAAATCTCCGAACTCAAATAGCAACTTTTCAAGACCAACATGGGTAAAACTTGGCACTTTATTAAAAACTCCTGAACTAAACTAGACACAAGATCTCTTGTTACAGCAAGAGGACACAAAGAAAAATCACACACAAAAATAACCGGGTTGCCTCCCGCAAAGCGCTTTCTTTATAGCCATATAGCTAGGCTTACTTACTTGGTATCAAGATGGTTGAAGTGAGGTGGCTTGGCATCCCCAAGCTTAAATTCTTGTACTTATTTGATATATGTAGGGTGAGCCTAGGGGTACATCCCCAAGCTTGAGTTTTTGTCCCTCTTGATCTTGTTCATCACCCTCAATTCTTCCACCTTAAAATTCTCTTTACACAACACTCGTCACAAACTTGATTAGAGGGGTTAGTGCCTTCATAAATTAAATCCACATAGGCACAGCAAAGACATATCATGAATTGATTTTAAACATTAGCTACTGTTACTATGGTTATGTAATGCTCCTTGATCAAAAGAACCGCACAAAACACAAGTAATGAGAGTAATGCAGAATAAAGACAGGATATGTCAAAAACTGGACAGCGAATTACTATTATCACTCTTTTTATTTGGTTTTAGCTTTGGGAAAAGTTTAAATGATAGAGATTTGCAATGGTTCCATTGGCATGAACAACACATGTTCAAGGTCGACCCCAACTTCTCCATTACTCATCCTTCTCATTTACTTTCCCAAATTTCATATAGAGTGAAAATCTTAAACTAATTGTTAGAAATCAGTAGGTAAAGTTATTTTGCAGGTTCTCAAGATATAAAGGTGTGCCCAAACTGAATAGGAGATAAAAGCATAGAGAGCACACCTCAAAACATTAAACCATTAACTTTTAAGTCTAACTCTTTTCCTATGCATTGGCATTTTATATATGAATAAATAACACCCCATTTGAGGTAACCAATGCATATAATGATCAATAGCTTGCATTTTAAATAACATAGAAACATAGAGAGGATTCTTATCTCTTCCTCTCTCATAATAGTTGCAAGCATTGAAGTTAAATATTCCCACATGATTTTGAATAGAATCACCACATAAAGACTTATCATCTAATGAGCATATTGGATCATCAAACTCACAATCAATTTCATCCTCAATAGTAGGGGGACTAAAAATGTCATATTCATCAAAACAAACTTCCCCAAGCTTAAGGTTTTCCTCAGTATTAGCAATAAAGTTGTTAAAAGAATTAGTACTACCACAGACATGATTGTTATGCAAATAAATTTTAATTTTCTCCTCAAACACTTCATGTCCTAACTCAAGATAGATATTATACAATTCTAGGATTGTTTTGTTGTTTTCCATTTTATAATTTTTTTGTGTTTTAGATTTATATGTTAGTATGCAATGCAAACAAGAATAAAAGTTTAGCACAACGCTCCCCGGCAACGGCGCCAGAAAAGTACTTGATAATCCCCAAGAGCAAGGAATCACTGTAGCACTATTCGATAAGTATTTGAGTGTCGAACCCACGAGGAGCTGAAGGTAAACTATCTATTCTCTAAAGCCCTATAACCCTCTTATATGGCCTTTTATGCAAAGCAATAAATATGAAAGGATCTAACTAATGGAAGCAAGTGATGTGAATGGGTTTATCTAGTAACAAGTTTCTCAAGCAAGTTTCTGTGGGGACACCGGACTAGCTGTCCGAAATACCCGATTATGCTTAACACAACGATCCCGTGATCAGTCTGTCGTTGCACATAATCCGAATTGGATACCAAAGTTTACATCCATTACAATACCGAATAAACAGTCTTACATAAATGGTCATTTAGACCAAGTCTTACATAGGTGCCTTCATGGGCCAAACCAAAATATCAGCGGAAGCTACGGCGTAGTAGACATCAAACCCTAACGAAGACGACCCGACAGGCAGCTGACTTGTGGAGATCCTTAGTTTGCGTAGAAGTCGCCATACTCCTGCTCGGCGTAGTGCTCCTCCTCGTAGTCTGGCTAGGACAATAGCCAGGGACGAAACCAATATGAGTACATTTGAATGTACTCGCAAACTACCCCAACATGAGTATGCACTAGTTTTATTTTAACTTACAACTTTTATTTGTTTAAAACATCTCTATATCTTTATTGAAAAAGGTAAGAAGAGTTTTATAATTATCTTTGAAAGAAGTCACCATCTCATTTGTTCCTCCAAAACCCCTCCTTTTCCTGACCATGGCTCACCATGGTCCATTTATTCCAACAACTCATACCACTCCATTTGGTATAGCTGTGTAGCACCATCTCCAGTTCAGTTTCTTTTAAACTTAAAAGTTTTTCCAAAAACTTGCACATGGTCTAGGACAGCCTCCCAACTGTCCATATCCGAGGACTCGGCTATTCGAATAGTTTTACACTCTACAGAGGTAGCACGCTTTTCCCCCATCCATCCGGCAACTCATCGTGTCTGCCACGTCTCGCCATACAAGGTGTATGCGAAGTAAGCCGCCGACCATAGCCTGTCCTTTGCTCATGCTAGTATAGGACCCTACCGCTACGAAACTTCCGTCAACACTCAGGCTAATTCCCCAACAGGAACCCCAAGTGCGAGGACTCGTAGTTCTGCCCGGCGAGCGAACCCTTCAATCCTCCCACCAACGTGTTAGGACCCAGGTCAGGGGTAGGTCACCAAACCACTATCACCAAACCATTGTCACCAGACCATCGTCACCAAACCATCCCCTCATGGAACGAGGTCATCCTCGTTGTTGAGGCATCCAGTACTAATATGAGCAAATTATATGACTACACCCTTTCCCATATGTGGGTAGATGTGGTCGCACAGGGTAAGATTGGTTGTCATAGTACTAGGACACAATGTGCATTTTTCATAAACATCACCATTCTCCATTTATTTACTTCCACACCGACATCTCGGTATTCCATAACCACACAAGTATTTTCAAAGGAGTTTTGAGTAAACAACATTTATTTTCCCATCCTATAATTTTATATCAACTATCTTATACTTCTACATAGGTGGCAAATAGTTTTCATGTACTTGTAAAAAGGTTTCCAAAATCATTTGTACTTTCGAATAACTTTTGGGACGAAATAGATGTATATAAATGCAAGCTCAGTGAAGTAGCTTGCCTTGCTCGGCAAAGTTCTCAGGTTCTTGTGCTTGACGATCAAAGTATTCCCCCTCCTCGTAGACTCCGGCAACGTTCTCGTCTAAACGTCAAACAAGCAATACAAACAATCACTAAACTACTCAAGCAAGCATCACCACATATCAATCATAAACATCACAATTAGCTACTGCACATATCAAACAATACAATTGGGCTTTAAAATAATTGAATTAAACATCATTTATTTATGTTCAAAAAATATGGCAGAAACTTGTGGAACATGTTTAATTGCACAACTTGAGTTCTGTTGGTCACAAAAATACAAACTAAATTTCTTTAGAAATCTACTGATGTGTAGAAGACAACACAATTTGATTTGGATCCATTGGAGTTACCAAACTCCCTACACAAATGTTTGAATCCAGTAACTTAATAATCAAGTTTTAGCTACCAATTAAGTTCTGTTGATCCTAAAATTATATCTTTTAGGGTAACTAAACATGACTAAATGTGACCTAACAAAATTGGTCCTAATTCATTTGGGTTAACCATTAAACATATTTAAATGTTTGAGTGCAGAAGGGTGTTCAAACTTCATCTTCATACTAAACAATTAATAAAGCACAAATAATTCTACCAAAATTAGTGAAGCTAATACATGGCAGTACTAAGCTAGCAAAATTGGTTTGGAATTATTTGGACTAGCAGAGTATCAGAAACAAACAAGTTTAGAATTTAAACCTTCTGTAGTATTTTTAATAATACTTTTTATCTATTTAATTAAATGACATGAGACCACTTGTGTTCGTTAAACAATTTCATAAGCTTTCCAGAACAATTGAGTTTGATTTATTTGGATTCCTAAATCTCGAGATATCGAATTTCTAAACTGGGTCCAGTACTGAATTCACGGAGAAACTAAATTCGAAAATCTAATTGCTCTGGATAATGTTGAAAAGTATGACAGGTGGGGTCCACGAGTCAGTGACTCAGTGTGTGCTGGGAATTGAATAAAATGCTGACGGTGGGGTCAGCCCGTCAGCCTAACGCCTAACCGAAGCGGTAAGTTACCGTTGGATCTAGATCCAACGGCTCCTGGAGCTCGAGTTCATCATCGACAGAATAATGGCGTCGCCGGAGCTCCGGCGACGGCGAGGGTTGCGGAAGCTCACCTAGCGTGGCTCGGGGACGGTGGAAAAGGCGTAGATCGACGGCGGAGGCTCGGGAAGCGGCTGGGCGGACTCGCACTTGCTGGGGAAGCCTCTGGCGTCGGCGGCGAACAGATCCTTCTCCACGGCCGTGCACGAACTCCGGCAAGGTTCCTGCGTCGCTCCTGTGCATGAAACAGAGGAGAGAAGGGGTGGGGTGAGTGCGGTTTCATGGTGGTGAAGGTTCGGGCCAGGGAAGGGAGAGGGAGAGGGCAGCACGGCCTCGGCCATGATCGTCTTCAACCTCGGCTCCGACGAAGCTCGGGAAGAACCCGAGCAGCAGCGGCTCCGCGGCTGCGATTTCCGCCCTCCTGGCGGTGCACTGAGGAGAGTGGAGTGAGCGAGAGAGGCTGGGGTGGTGTGTGGAGATGGCGAGGCTCGGGTGGCCTTTTATTGCCGCGCACGGGCTCGCCATGGACGCGGTGCAGGGAGGGTTCCGGAGGCGAGATAGCTCGCCGTAGGGGGCGGCTACGGTGTGTCTACGGTGCTGGGAGTTGGGGAGCAGAAGGGATGCGTGGAGGCGAGCTGTGCGAGCTCGACGTGGGGGAGGCCGCAGCGTGCTCTGGGCGGTGCTGGACGTGCATGGGCACGCGCGTGTGGGGGCTGTGGTGACCAATTCCCGTGGCCAGGGGGCGCGGTGATGCTGGGAGAGGCATGGCACGGCGCTGGCTAGCTGGGCGGCTACGCTGCCTCCTCCACAGGAGCGGCAGCGCGGCATGGCGACATGAGCATCTGCTCCCTGGGCGGCGACGAACGACGCCGGCGACTTGCCCCCCCCCCCCTTGGGCTCTCTGGTGCTCGTGGATGATCAGTGAGGCGAGGGAGAGCAGATGGGTGCATCAATTCGACAAATAAACATCGAAATCGATCGATTTGATTTTTGATTTGGGGATGAACTTGACACTGGCACAAGGTGTTCGACAGGTGCCTGACCCAAATTGATTTTTGAATTTTTGCCATTTGTTTTCAGAACTTGCTTCTTATATATTTATAAGGATTTGTGGTGCTGTGGTGCAATTTATTTGGCAAGTTTTGCACCACACATTTTGTGATTTAAAAAGATAAAGAAAGGTTTTTGGAATTTTAAAATTTAGATTTTTGAAAATATATTTGGAGAGGGAAAGTGTAGGAATAAAATTGAGAGTGATTAAATATCACTCCACTGAATTTTGTTTGGAAAATAAAGAACTTCTTACTTGGGGAATTTTGGTGTGACACTTGTCACATGATTTTTTTATTATCTTAGCTTGTGTTTTATTTCTTTTCTTTCCTCCAAGTTTTTAATTAGAGCAACACATTACAACAACAAGAATTAGCTAACACAAGCAACAATCATGAGCTCAACACATAATTTAGCAAAAGTTTTTGTTGGCTCTCATTTTTGAATTAATAATACTTATAATATTTTTGGGATGTTACAGTTTCAGACACAGGTTTCTTAGAGCAAGTTTCTCTCAGCAGTTTTCTCAAGCAAGTTTCTCAAGCAGCAAGTATCAAATATCTCAAGTAGCAAATATCTCAAGGAGCAAATGCTCTAGCAATTGTTATTTCATTCGTGTGGTTGTCACAATTAGTGAAGCACATGTTTCATCTTAGTTGTTTCTTTTAGGTGGGAGCCATAAATAGGTGTAGCCAAGTAAATGAGCAAAATACACAACTCTTATGATGGATCTCATGGCCAAGTAAATGTGCAGCACAAGAATTATTAAGACATAATTGTCCCACCATAGCCTTAAGTTCTAGAGTCCCCCAAATATCTCCCCCATAAAGTAACTTCAAGTCTCAGACACCGGTTCTCTCTACTCCGACATGTCCTACTCAATCCATTACACTACGGTGATCACCTTACATGCATTCCCCAACATATGCGTGCACTCATAGATTGTACATCAAGACAATCATAAAAGATAACAAAACTTGTATGCAACCAAACAACGATCTATTTCACTATTGCCATGAACAAATCACTTCTCAAACATAGATGGAGAGACACAATAGATCAAGGGAAAAGTATATTGCATCATACATCATGTTTGCCAAGAGTTTACAGTGGGGAGATGGAGATGATCTTGCTGTAGATGTTGATGATGAACACGCCGGAGGGGGGTGGAGCCCTCCGGAGGTGATTCCGGCGGCGTTTCCCTCCTCCGATCTTCTCCGGCGGTAGCCTTCTGACTCTCTGTT